>CM069531.1:80575000-82975000 GCA_035773235.1 Eospalax fontanierii | reverse complement strand
TTGCCAGTTTCAAGCAAGGAAGACTATATTTTACTCTATAGAATTTTGTTCTTCATACTATTTGGTAGGCTTCATCATTGTTTTCTTATCTGGCCAGTTTTCAAGGTTATATTTGAATCAATGCCTATGCCCAGTCTCAAGTTGTATATAAGGTCTCTGTTCTCATCCTGAGAGGCTGAAGAGCCAACTCTAGTGGCTATATTGACCTTCAGCTTGCAGAGCTGTTCACCTACAGATTCCAAAGGAAATTCTGAAATCCTACCTGATTGAAAGTGATCACAAAGTCTAGCCAGTATCTGCTACTGTTAGTGGTCTTGGTGGACTTTGGATCTCAATTATCAGTCCCACCTAACCTCAGAGGAAAGGCAGAAGCCCAGTCTAAGTAGAGAAACCAACAGTAAGGTCAGCCTAGTCACCAGTACCATTAGTTGGCCCATCCCTAATCTCAGGATCTACTAGGTAGTGAAAGTCTATCTCAGCCAAGAGATTCCCACAAAGGCTAAAATAGATGTGTGCTTCTTCAAAAGCTCATTACTAAGAAGAGCAAAAGGAATATGAAAACTTGAATGACCCAGTCTAAAGAAACCAAGGTCTATAAGTAACTGGTAAAGAATCCAGAATAACCTTCAAGTTCAGAGAAGAGCAAGAAAATACAGAGTAAATTAAATGAATTTAGAAAATGGTAAGTCTGAACAAAGGGAAAAGTTTTTTCCTAAATAGAAATCCCAGAGGTAAAGAATACGAAACTGAAATGAGAAATTCAATAGAAAACCAGCATGCTTAAGACATTTGAAACTGTCCAGTCAGAGCAGGGGTGGGGGAGATAAAAAGACCTGGAGTATAGTTCAGTAATAGAATATTTGCTTAATCATACCTGAGTTTAAGGGCAAGTAACACCAAATGGAATAAAGGAAGGGGTAAGGAGAAGATGTGGAAAGAAGAGGGACAGGATGGGAAGAAAGCCTATGGAAGGACTTTAAGATAGAAAAAAAAAAGCCCAGAAAGGCTATTAAAATATTTTTATGGCTTGGGTATAAAATGTTCCCAAAGGCTGCTGTTCTGAAAGCTTGGTCACCAGCTGGTGGAACTACTGAGATGTGACTGAGCAAGACTGTGCTTCTATTGGGGAGTTCACAGCTGAATGTGTTAGGAGGAGATTGGGCCTAGATGAAGGAGGAGGTTATAGAGGATATATCTTGACCGCCCACTGCCCAACCACCATTTACCATAAGGTGAGCCACTTCCACAATTCTCCACCTCACCACAGGTTCAGAAACCACAGAGCAAGTGACTGATCTGAAACCTCAGAAATCATGAACCAAGTACTTCAATGCACTTCAAGGAGGATGACTCAGAGGTTTTGTCAATGTGATGAGAAGGTGACTAGCTTTCAGAGGCCAAACATTTCTCATAGTTAGAAAAAGAAATCAACACCCCACTAGAGGTAACTCAGATGTCTCTAAACAAATACAATCCATGATAAGTTCACCAAGACACGGCTTAATCAAACTGTCCAAAATCAAGGGCAAAGAATTCTGAAAACAATAGGGATAAGATACATATTCCATACAAGGAACCCTTGGTATGGCTATCAGCTGATTTCTTAGCAGAAATCCTGTAGACCAAGAGAAAATGAGTGGCATTTTCAAAAACACCATGGGAGTGGGGGAGACAAATGAAAAAAACTGCTAACCTGGAATACTTTACCTAGAACAGAAAAAAAAAAATGATCTTACAGCAGTGAGAGAAATAAAAACAACCCCCTACAAAAAAAAATAAATAAAAAGCTTAAGTAAAAGCATCAGCACTAGGCCTGCCTTACAGAAATTACTAAAAAAAATAAATAAATAAATGAAAACATCTTCTAGCTGAAACAAAGGCTGATAATAAAATAAAACAGAAAAGTCAAATGTTTGATGTGTATATAATGCATAGTCATATTCAAGGAAGTCTAGCACTATACCACAATGCTATGTGTAACTGTCGATAGTCCTTATAGCTAAAGAAAGTGCTAAGGGATTCAAATTAGACAGCAATACAAACTGTGATATGAAAATAAAATGGAAAGTGTAGATTTTTGACATGTGATCAAAGAAATTTCTATGAGTTCAAACCAACACTGAAAGTATAAATTTTACATATTAAGCCTTATTGTAAACTATGAAGCAAAAGTACACAATAGTTGAGCAAAACATGAAGAGAAAAGATTGAGAGTATATCACTACAGAATATTATCAATCTTTAAAGGAAAAGAATAAGAGACAAAAGTAACAAAGGATCTATAAAACAATCAGAAAAAAATATAAAATGGCAACAGCAAGCCCTTATCTATATCAGCAGTAACCTTAAACAAAAATGGAACATATTTTAAATCAAAAGGCAGAGAGTAGCTAAATAATGATTTTTAAAGCTATATGCTTCTCTATATGGTGGTGGGGGGTGCATACATCTGGGCCATCACTGAGACGAGAGGATATCAGGTATCTAGAAGAGGATATTAGTTGTCGTTCTCTACCACTCTCCTTATTTCCCTGAGAGAGGGTTTTTCACTAAACCTGAAGCTAGGTTCATGGCCAGCAAGCCCCCACATTCCTCCTGTTTCAGCCTTCCACAGCACTGGGCTTACAAGCAAAGATAGTACCACACCCAGATATTTGTTTATATACAACTCTTGAGTATTTCACTCAAGCCTTCATGTTTGTACAGCAAGCACTCTTACCAACTAAATGATCTCTCTAGCCCTATAAAAGCTTCTTTTAAAAAACATTACTTATTTTTATCTTATGTGTATGAGTGTACTGCCTACATGTATATACACCTATGTCATGCAATGCCTATAGAGGTCAATAGAGGGTATTATGGACAGCTGATAGCTGTCATGGGGATGCTGGGAAGACCTGGGTCTTTGGCAAGAACAGCCAGTGCTCTTAACTGCTGAGGCATCTCTCCAGCCCCACCTTCTTGAGAGGCTCATTTTACATTTCAGGAAATACAACAAACACTGAAAGTGAAAGTACAGTAAAAGATTCTTCATACATATGTCAACCAAAAGAAAGCACTAAAAACGACAGAAGAAAGGTCATTATATAATGATAATGAGACAGTTCATTCAAAGACACAACAATTCTAAGTACATCTACATTTAAGCTTAGAGCACCTAATATTGTAAATGTAATGGGTCTGAAATGAGAAATGGACTCTAAGGCAGTAACCTCAGGGAACTCAAGAAAGCACTTATCATGTAGAAAGAGAATAAAAACATTGAATTTGAAATATACTATTAAAAGTTTTTCATTAATTTTATTTTTATTTTATGTGTATAAGTGTTTTGAATTATATTTCAGACCAAATAGAGTAATCCATTCAAGAACAAGAGAAAGAACTTTCTTCTCAAATGCACATGGAACATTCTCCAAAACAGATCATCTGCTAGAGGATAAAACTAGTTCTAATAAATCTGAGAGGACTGAAATCATATAAATGATCTTTCCTAGTAACAAATGTTATAAAAAATTTAATAGAAAAAATCTTTTAAATTCCACAAAATATAGAAATTAAACATTTTCACAAACAACTAACAGACCAAGACAAAATCAACAGGAAATAAAATCTTTGAAACAAATGAAAATGGAAACACAACATACTTATAGTATGGAGCAAAAGCAATTCTAAAAGATGTGTGCTAAAACTGAAATTCTCATAAAAGAAACCAAGAAAAATAACTCATGCAAATTACGTTGGGATAATTAATATTGAAATACCTATATTTAAAGCAGTCCATAGATTCAGTGGATCAAAATTCCAGTATCATTTTTCACAGAATTGGATGTAACAATCCTGAAATTTGTATTAAAACTTCTAGACAACCTGAACAATCTTGAACAAAAAGGACAAAGTTGAAGTCATCAGACTACCTGACATATAATATACATTGAAACTACAGTAATCAGAGCAGTATGATAAGGCCTAAAAGCAGACAAACTGATCACAGGAATATGAGTCTAGAAACAAACATATGCACCTATTATCAACTGGTTCTTCATATAGACGCCATAATCACATAAAGAGGAAAGGGAAATTTCTTCCAAACTTCATGTTAGAAAAATTGACTCTCAATCTGCAGAGGAGTGAAACTGGATCCTTTCCCACACTATACACAAAACTCAAAATGCATAAAGAATTTAAATATTATAACTGATACTAAAACTACTAGGAGAAAGCATGTGGGAGAAGCTTCCTGATGCCCGTCTTGGTAAAGATTTCTTGGGTACAAGAAAAGGAAGAGTCAACAAAAACAAGAACAGATAGGTAAGCAAAAGTTTCTGCATAGCAAGTGAGGCAATTAAGTGAAGAGACAGCCATGCAGTGGGGGAAATGTGTGTAAGAAATACCCTTCAGAGGATCACCATCTCAAGCACAGAACAAATGCAACTGCTCCACAGCAAGAAAACACAGCCATTCAAAAATGGACCAAGGACTTGAACATAACACCTCTCAAAAGAGACCTCCGAATGGTCAAGGAGTTCATTAAAAAAAAAAAACTTCAACATCATTAATCACTAGGAAATACAGATTCAAACCACAATGAGAAGCAGGAAGCTATTAGGACAACTGCTACTCAAAAGACAGAGACAACACTGATGAGAATGTGCAATAAAGCAAATGTCTGCATATCGCTGGTAGGAATGTAAGTTGGTACATATAGAAATATAGTAAAAATAGGAAACAATAGGGAGGTATATAAACAACTAAGATTAGGACAATCATTTAATTCAACAACCCCACTACTGTGCATCTATTTAAGGTAACGGAAATCAATATGCTGAACAGATACTTGTATTTCTATGTTCATTGCAGTATCATTCACAATAGCCAAGATACAGAATCTCTCCAAATATCCATACAGATAAATATACAAAGTGACATACATTCAAAACAGAATCATAATTATATTAGCATTTAAAAAGGGCATTCTGCCTGTCATTTGCAACAACATGGGGGACATTATGTTAAGTGAAATAAGCAAGTGCAGGAAGACAAGAAGGCATTATATCTCACTTATGTGTAGAATCTGAAAAAGACAAACTCATAGAATAGAAAGTACAATGGTGTTAACAACAGACTGTGGAGAGAGAGGAATGAAGAGATGTTGTGTAGCAATACAAAGTTCCAATTGCATAAGATGAATGAATTCTAGTGATTTACTGTACTGAATGGGAACTACAGTTATTATGTAATATATATATTTAAATTGCCATAAGAGTAAAAATAAATAAATAAGTGAGGTGATGGAGATGCTAATTAGTAGGCTTGAACCATCCACATGGCATAAACATCAAGATATCACACAATACACCATAAATATATATGACCATGACTTGATAATTTAGAAATTAAAATGATATTTTGAAAACAACTTCAGGATGAGTGGAAGAAGTAAAGGTGAAAAGACAAGAAACACTCAAGGGTGGCAGACCAGATCCATGTAGTGCTTTTCAGACAAACCTTTACATAAAACAGATCATTTCTCATTAGGTCAGTTAAGACAGAATATTAAAAGTAAATGATAAATTTTAAAAGTTTTAATATTAAGGTTTAAAATAAGAATTAGAACTTTATGTACCCAAACATTTTCTGTTCAAAATAGCAAGCAGCTCAAGATATATGAAAGACTTCTAAAACCTAAAACACTAAGAAAAATTATAGCAAATATCAATGGGTATTAAATTAAAATGAAACATATTTCACTTTAGATAACACTAACCGAAAATGCCAAACCCCACTCCATTTTTCTTCTACAGTTTAACTAATATTCAAAAACAAGTCTGACAAAGCTTGTATAAAAACAGGATTCTCAGTTGCCATAGATACAAAAGATTGTAAAAGATTATGCTTCATCATCACATATCATTCCAAATTCCACTCAACTTCAAACAAAAAAAACAAAGAAAAGCAAGCAAACTCCCTTATTGTGTAACTCTGGCTTCAAGAAAACCTAAGAAAAAAGTCTAGTGGTCAAATTAGGAACAGGAACAGGACCGCAAGTATTTCTGTGCCAATTCAGGTTTTGAAGAAGAACTAGATGTAATTAAGGGTATTGGATCTTCCTGCTATGGTACTCTTTGCTACATGTAAGAGAAAACCCAGGTATGCACAATCTCAGCAGCGAACTGTGGAGCTTAATTTTTCCCTTGTAACAAAATTTAAGAGTAAGAGACTATATTGGGAAGTGAAAGATGCCAGGATCACAGCTGTTCCACTTCAACACTGCCCTAATTGTTGCGAAATGATTTCTACAGTTCTGGACATCTGGGAAGGGGTGGGCAAAGGGTGAAGGAATTAAAAAATGGTAAAGGGATGAATTAGCTGGTAAGTTCCCTTTTTAGTGGTAAGATGGTCAGTCAGTCTTCACTGTCAACTTCACAGAACTTGGAATCACCGAAACGATACTCCTGGATGTATCTGTGAGGGTGTTTCAGGAGATTTATTGAGGATATGACCTACCCTCAACTCGAGAGGAAATCATCATACAGGCTGGAGTCTCAGACTGAAGAAAGGGAAAGAAGGAAAAAGCGAAGTGAGCATCAGCATTCATGTTTGCTTCCTGAGTGAGGACACAATGTGACCAGCTGATTCACAATTCTGCTGCCAGGCCTCCCCACAGTAATGGACTGTACCCTCAAACTGTGAACCCAAACAAACCCTTCCTTCCTTAAGCTGCTGCCTGTCAGGTATTTGGTCATAACAAAGTAAAGTAACAAATGCAAAGAGTTTTCCTACAAGCTCCTGTTCACAGGAACTTAGTTATCCCATTTGCACCTCATTCCCTGCAGTTACAGTAAATGTCCACCAGCAATAACAAACGAAAAATTTGCAGTTTATTCCATGACTCTTGTTGCCACAAATAAGATCAGAATTCTAGAAGAATGGTGAAATGTATAAGGGTGAACATCTAGCATTCTCTATCAAACATTCTCCAGTAAAGTGCTGTATGTCATTATCATATAAGTAATTGGACATATACAATTTAAGTTATACAATTATAAAATTGTATAAAATATAAAACTCAAAATATGTTTTGTTCAATTTCATAGATGTTTAGATAAATGGCAAGAAATTATCTTTCACCTATTTTCAGATACATATACCTACATATAGGTATACATAGAAATAGACAAGAAAACATAGAAATAGACAAGCAGGCCAACAAATAGGTACAAATGGCAGAAAGTGCAGTGAAGGAGACAGCTTAGTGGTAAAACTCTTGCTGCCTACCTGCAGTTTCAGTCTTAGAAGGTGGAGACAAGGATCCACAGAACAAGCTGATTACCAAGACTAGCCATATCCACATACTACTCTGGATTTGCTTGAGAAATCCTACCTCAATGAATAAAGTGGAAGAGCAATCAAGTGTGATTCCTGACATCAACCTCAGGCTTCCACATGCACACACACATAAATATGTGCCATCACACATAAGAAAACATACATATATGCATATGTACACCACACAGACACACATGAAGAGGAATAAAAGTAAATGGCAGAAAACTAAATTACTAAAGAGAGAATTAAAAACCCTCAAACAAGGAAAATCAAATAAATTGATTACATTTGTGATTCATCTATGAGTTTGTTTCTTTACTTCTGAGGATTAAAACCAGAGCCTCAGTAATGTTAAATACCTGCTCTACCACTGAACTGCATCCCAAACCCCAATAATTATTGATAGAAGAAAGACAATATACTTTATATATATGTTAGTGTGGGGAAGGACTGGTATAAAATAGAAGAGAAATCAAAAGTAGAAATATCTCTAGAAACAAATCATTAAAACTTACTTAACACCATTAGTGTCTTAGTTACTTTTTCTACTATGTGAAAAGTACTCTAACAGAAGCAAATTAAGAGAGAAAAGGGTTATTTTAGCTCACAGGTCAAGGCACAGTCCATTATGGCAGGGAAGTCAAAGTAGCAGGAGCTTGAAGCAGCTGGTCACATTGCATCCACAATCAGGAAACAGAGGGAAATGAATCCTAGTGCTCAGCTTGTTTTCTCTATCTTATACAAGCCAGGATCCCTCGACTTGGGTATGGTCCCATCCATAATGGGTGGCCCTCCCCACCTCAGTTAATGTAATCATGATAAATCCCCAAAGGAGTGTGCAGAGGCCTATCTACTGGGGGATTCTAGATTCAGTCAAGCTGATGATTAGCAGTGACCATCACAGACAGTTTACTTAAATTAGACAAAATACCAATATACTCATTAATGGGCTAAGTATTCTTCCCTAGTGAGAGAATTTCCCTCTATTTTCTTATTCCATTTGATTTATATTCCTGAATTTATTATATATTAGTTACTGTATGGCATACTGCAGTGTGGACCTCAGGCAGGTCACCTGCTATGAGGAATAGAGGAATGGCTTCTGTGGGTGTGGTGCTCCATTCTGGCTAGGTGTGAGGCCAGCTTCTGCCCAGCATCTGGAAAGAACCTGCCTACCTGGGGACAGACTTACTATTGTGTAAAATGAACCAAAGATGCCACCATTTAAACGTGTGTGTGTGTGTGTGTGTGTGTGTGTGTGCATGTGTGTATGTGTCGGGGCTGTGTTTGTTTGCATGTGGTGGGGGGTTGTGCGGGATATATGTTTGTGTGCATGCAGGTGCAAATGCACATGTAGAGGTGAGAAGACAATCTTGGGTGTCCTTCCTCAGGCACAGTTCACCTTATTTTTTTCCTTTTCCATGAGACGGGGTCTCTCACTGGCCTGGAAATTGTCAAGCAGGATAGGCTGTCTAGTCAATGAGCTCCAGTGCCAGGATTACATGCATGTCACCATGCCTGACTTCTTAAATTTCTTTTTTAAAGTCTTCCTTTTAAATTTTACATGAGTAGGTTCTACAGAGCAAACTCGGGTCCTTGTGCTTGCCTAAGCAATTTTCCAGCTAAGCAATCTATCCAACTCCCTATTTAAATATTTAAATAGATTCTAAAATTTCACTTTTCTCATCTAATATCATTTAAAGACCAAACTCAAAGAAAATGCTTCTATTTGTACCAAGCCTTTCATTATCTTAAAACTGATCTTTAAAATGTATGCAAAATTTCATTAGCTAGCATGGGCCTAAAAGAACAAGAGGACAATGGTAGTAGTCTTCACTCATACTTTATTGTTCACTTAAAGTCACTCAACTACACATGAAAGAATGAATCCAGAGGGTACTCTTTCTTTGTAGATTGACAATTTTCCATTACTTCAACAGTAACAGTAGGATGAGGAGTTAAACTTAAAATATCCAAGAAGGCAAGGGATTGTTCAGTCCATCTTAATCGTACTAAAAGCCAGAATCAACCTACCAGTCAACAGTTTTCTGAATTTTGGTTTTATAATAAATCAATGTGTTTTCCAGATATAAAGTTAATGGCTTTATACAGTATCTAATGACTGTTAAGAAATGGAATATAAAGCCATATATTTAGTAGCAAATACCTTTACCTATGACATACTTCAAGAAGAGAAAATGACTACGTATATATGGAGGAGGCAGTTAGAAACCCAGAAGCAACTAGTTGCCTGTCATTCAAGGAATGGATTTACAAGATTAAAAATATTCACTTTAGACCTGCTGATAACATTTCAACATGCACAACTGTCTCTTTCAGTCATTTGTTTTATTACAGGTAAATATGAAGCATTATTTTTAAATCTAAATAACTGACAGTATTCCATTTTTATAATTAAAATATGCAAGTTTATACAACTAATTCCTGATAGTTGAAGTTTATAAATATGAAGTTAAGTTCCTATAGGTAACAGAAATAGCATGAATGAATTCTTCTATCATTTCTATTTTCATCCATGGGTCACTTTTTTTTGTACAGAAACCCTCTTTCAAAAGCAAGCTTAAAGCCTCTATTTTTTAATTTAAAACCCCATTTTCTACTATCAGTAGTGTCTCCAAATGGAAAAAGATACCATACACACTGCTGACTTATACACAAAATATTTCTGCAGGAAGACCAAAGCACTTACAAGGAAAACAGGAAAGGAAGACTACTAAAGCTAGGATTACTGAAAAATCCATATTTGTTCATAAAACAAATACTCTGCTTTATTTTCTTTTCAGATTTACCCTACATCAAGCTCGACTTTAAAATAAGTGATTATCTAGAAGTCTTCGAATATACCATCCTGTCCATATACATTTTAACATTTTGTTTATCATTTGCTCAGTTTCATCTGTGAGAATCACTTGACTGCTCTGTGAAGAAACCTAGCTCTAAGGATCCATCACACATGGAATTCCATAACACTTAACTAATAGCAATGGTGCTTTCTTATTTCAGAAACCCAAAGGCACTTGGCAAAATATGCGTAATGGAAACCATTCCTTCAACAAGAGACAACAATATTCTGCTTCTGTCATCACTGTTAGTTTTCAAGAGTGAGAATCAGCCACACCTAGCAGCTCAGGCTTGGCAATGGCTGCTCATGAAGACATGGGGGTAAGGAGTGTGGAGAAATTGTGGGATCCTAAAGGCATGCACTACTTAGGGCTCTCCATCAACTCACTTAGCCAGCCAACAGAGATATGATACCAAGAAGGTAAGAACACATAGACTCTAAAGGTAAAGATGAGGAAGAGTTGATCAATCTGGAGGTCTGGTGAAGTTGGAAGACAGAATTCGAGCGTGGCATTAGCACAGAACAGAGATGTTCTGAGGAATGAACTAATTGAAAGGGTATTTCCAAAAGCAAATCTACAAATACTGCCTGTCATCTCTAACTACCTATATTTGGGGACCATCTAATTTTATTATGAGTCAAGTTCTTGGAATAATGGTTCCATAGCCTTATTCAGCTATGAACCCTACAATCAATCTACAATAATGACCAGTCTAACAAGATGTGCCCAGGGGTTTAACAGTGATATGCATGTTATGAAGGTGACCAAATGCTTTCTGGGAGAGAGGCAGATGAGCCCCCATACATATCTATGGAGCTATTTACAGATGATGGCTGCCAGGGGAGGGACAGTCAGTTTTCTTTAGGGGTGTGGTCTCTGGTAGGTTGACCATGCTCCAGTAGATGGCCCCACCCCCATGTATATATGGACAGCATTAAATGCACTCAGTGGGTTGCATATAAAAATGAGAAGGAAATGAAGTTGGAGTGGAGGTGTAAGGGGGGAAAACCAGGAGGGGCTTGTGGGTAGAAATGGGGGAAAAACATGATCAAAATACATTATATGGATACATGAAATTAAAAAATAGAAATATTATATAATGATAAAATTATAATGGTTCCCGAGACTACATTATAGCTTTCAGTTCTGATATATATTTTACTATGCTTATATTTCCTATTACCAAGACCAGATAAGTAGAGAGAGAGGAAAAAATTATAGGTTGATCTCTCTGATGAATAATAATACAAAAAAATTCTCAAAAACTATTTGCAAACAAGCTTCAATTAACACAATAAAAAGATCATTCACCATATGACCCAGCTTATAATTTCTGGGTATATACCTGAAGAATCCTCAGGAACAATGCTATAGGAATGCCTGTAATTCCATGCTTATTACAGTCCTGTTCAGAATAGCCAGGTTATAGAAAACAGAAAATCAAAGTGTCTGTCAAGAGAAAATGAATAAAGAAATGTGGTATACACAATGGAGCTACATTTAGCTATAAGAAAGAATGAGTTTGTCATTTCCTAGACAGAAAACACAACTGCAGATTATAAATAAAACAAGCTAGACTTGGCTAGATAAATGCATTTGTCTCATTTCTCCTTGACCTTTGCCATATATATATACATACATATATATATATATATATGTATATATATATATAATCCCTGACCTATGAATTATTTAAAAGTATATTGTTTAGTTTTGCAGTATGTGAGCATTTCCCAGATTTCTTTTATTTGTTTTTAATTTGTGATAGATTGGGTCAGAGATGTACTTATTTTCATCCTTTTAATTCTTTTAAACTTATTAAGACTTGTCTCATGGCCAAGCATATCGTCTGTCTTGGACAATGCTCCCTGAGGCCTGCAGTCATTGGGTGGGGTGATTTAAATCACCATCCCAGTTTCAAATTCACCACTGAGTGGCACAATCGTCAATCAAAGTAACACAATGAAAACTCTGAAGCTTCACTGAAATAAAATCTATCCACAGAAAATGAGATGAAACTTTTCCTCTGAAAGGAACTCGACATCATTTAAGGAATCCTAACTTAGATCACAAAGTATTCAGTACATATATAGATGCTTTTATGCAACAGGACTTTGAGACATTTTGTTGAGGGTTATCAATAACCCATTCCTTTTCATTGCTAAACAATACTGTTTATCCTTTCATCTACTGAGTAACACCTAAATTACTGAAGTTTAGGATATTTGGGAAAAAAGATGCTGTCAATATCTGTACATACATTCTTGTCTGCCCATGATTTTATTTCTCTCAGTCAAAAAATGAAAATGAGGGGCTGGAGAGATGGCTCACAGGTTAAGAGCACTGGCTGTTCTTGCAAATGACCCAGATTCGAATCCCAGCACCTACATGATAGCTAATAACCATCCATAATTCTAGTTCCAGGGGATCCAACACCCTCTTCTGTCCTCTGCAGGCATTGCATGACATGGGTGCACTTGCATAGATGAACACAATACACTCATACACATAAAATAAAAATAAAAAGCAAAAAAGATTTTTTAAATGAGCAGCTGATATACAGCTTAATTAACTTTTTAAGAAACCAGCAATCTTTTCAAGGGGTTATCCTATTTTACACACTTTCTAACAACAATTAAAAGCTCCAGTTACACTGTAGCCTTGCCAACACTTGATACTGTCCACTGACCTTTAATAGTTTAGCCATTCTACATATTGCAGAGTGGTACACATTTTGGTATTAATTTGCATATTATTAATAAGTGGTTATGTTCAGCATCTTTTCATGTGCTTACTAATTATTAGTATATCATTTATGAAGTGTCTGCTCAATATTTTGCCTAGTTTTGATTATATCCTTTTCTTCTTATCGAGTTGTATGCTTTCTTTCATATTTTAGACACAAATTTTGAAGTAGAGGTATTATAAAATCTCTCCTCCCAATTCTCCAGTTTTTTCTTTTTTCTATTTACTGGAGTCTTTCAAAGAGCAAAAGCTTTTAATTTTGATGAAATTCAATGTGGCAATTTTAACTGAAATTTAATTTTCAGCTTTATTGCATTGTGGAAAACAATAGGTCTTCTGAGATGTCAAGTTTCAGAACTATAATGAAACTTTCTGTATGCCCTACTGAATTTTATAACTACTTCATAAAAGTAAAATAAAGATTTAGTATGTTGTCTCTAAATGGTAGAAAATAGAATGTGAATCTGGTCCATATCTCTCTCCCCCCTAGACTATTAAACAGAGAAAAATATGAAACCATGCCAGGCATGGTAGCACATGCCTTTGGTTCCAGCACTCAGGAGGCAGAGGTAGGTGGATCTCTGTGATTTCAAAGGCAGTCTGGTCTACACAGCGAGTTCCAGACCAGCTGTGGTCTCAAAAAGACCAAAAAAAGAAGCATTACACAATTGCCATTTTCTCTGTGCATCCCTAACATCTTTCCACATTTGAACTGAGTAGTCCTGTCTTCACATACAAAAGTACATCTTTTGTCTAGTTTACTGACTTGTATTTATTCTGATATTTAAGAGACTTTATTACATTCATGTTATATTTTACCTAACTATAAGTGGCATATTTTCATCATTTAAAATTAAGTTTTCTTTAATTTTATTTTAGTCATGTCTTTTGTAAAAGCACAATCATGGATTTGAGTGTGTTAATACTATTCATTAAACAGAAAAATTTAACATTAATTAATGTTATGTATTGTGTTTCTGCCTCTGTTCTTTGGCACTATGCCCCATCACATTTTGCAATTATCTTCTCTAGATATTTATGGGAATGTATATCTTGTTAATCTTATTAATAACTATATTTTGTTGAACTAATTAATTGACAAAGGTGTATCCATACTTCAGCAAAGATTTTGGGCTAAAGGAGCCTCCACATATGAGATATGGTTTGCAAGTGAGTTGTAACCTATCCTCAGACATTTATAGCTAAACAAATGAGAATCAGCAAATCACAGCAGTCAATCCCTAAGCCAATTTTAGGGTGAAGGTTGACACATTATACTCAAATAAGGCAAACATCAAAGTATATCCATCAGTCAACCTCTTATGTCACTCCTGCCTTTCTGGTTATAAAAGCAATGTTACTACCTTATGAGGCTGGTTCAGTGGATTCTGAGCCATCTTTAGTCTACAATGCTGCCTGGTTCTGTAACCCTTTCTTTTCCATGATCAAGCAAACTTTATAAAGCTTATTAGTCTCAATTTTTTTCTCTAACAACCTACATTTTTTACTTTCTCTTTCCTTAAAACAATATTAATTGCCAATTTAAAAACATGACAGCTAAAGGAAGATGAAAGAATATCAAAACTGGTCATCAGTTTTTTGTTCTTTAAATTTGTTTTTATTGTCTATGTGCATGATGCAAGAAGGGGGACGTGGGAGTATGTGCGGAGGTCAGAAGACAATGCTGTGGAGTTTGGTTCAATCCCTCGACCTTTATGTGGATTCCAGGGATCAAACTCTGCTCATCAGGATTGAGTGCTGAGCCATCTTACTGGAGCTCCTCAGTTTTTTTTCTTTCAACAGCTTATATTTCAAAATTACTTCAATTCATATTTCCCTAATTTTAAGGATCTTAGGAGTCTCACATACTTGGGACAAAGATCTTACATGCTTGATTCCTCTCACTACTCACTTTTTTCTTTCTCAGGGGCTATACTGAGGTCAAAACCTGGGCCTTAACCAGGATACCAAGCACTCTACCACTGAGCTAATTCCCCAGCCCTATTAATGTATTTACTGATCTTTGTTTCTTTAATGCATATTTAGTTTCAGTTGGTGTGTGTACATGTGTACTTGTGTATCTGTGAATAGGTGTGCACTTGTAAACTGACACCAGAAGATAATGTACAGGGTCTTCCTCAATCTCTCTACACCTTATTTTCTGAGACAGGGTCTCACTGAACCTAGAACTCACCAGTTCAACGAGCCTGGCTGGCCAGCAAGCACCAAGGATCTGCTTGTCTCTGCCCCTTCTCCTACTTCCTCCTTTCACATGGTTGCTGGGGATTTGAGCTGAGATTTTCATGCTTATGTGGCAAACACTTTACCAAATGAGCCATTTTCCTGGCCCTTTCAAGTTATTAAATTTTCATTTTACAGTTCATATACTTTCTTTTTCAGAAATCAGTTCACCTCAAATTCTTTTTAATAACCATATTTTAAACAATTATTTTATTTCTACCTAGATGTATCTTTGCCTCACCCTTTTATATGATGGTGTCTTCATGTGTTAGAATTTTGTGCATCACTAGAAAAAATGTGTTCATATAATGTTTATTCAGAAAAGAATTTATAGATACATATGTGTATATATGTATTATATATATGAAAATGTTTTTCTCTTGATCTTGTGAGTAAAAAACTTCTTGGTTATAGATTAAATTGAGTTATAATTTTTCTTTTCTCAAATTGTGAAATGTAACTCCCATATTTTTTAAATTTCTTTGCCAGTATTACAATGCCTGGAAGGTTACAGGATAGTCATTTTATTCTTGAGGTCCAGTTATTTTTCCAGGATAATCCAGGTTTCATTGCAGCTATTTTACTTGATATGTAGCCTCTTATAAAGGTATGGGTTTTTTCTGAATTCTTATCTGAATGCTTCCACGGGCTATTTTCAAAGGTATTCCCTTGTATTGTGAGTATTAAGTACAGGCACAACTGACTTGTTCTATAGATTCTCATAGGTCCCGTGTCAATTGACTATTCTCATCTTCTCAATTATGCTGTTAATATTATACCATCAGCTCTAAGAAGTGCACATCCTGAATCAAAGATAACTATCAGCTTTCGTACAAAGTTGTACTATTATCATTAGTACTGTCAAACATCTAATTTTTAGCTTAAAATTCCTGGTATTATGCTTAAATTTTTTTGCCTGGAGCTTTCTCTTGACATTTTCTCTAGTCTTCTAGTTTTCAGCCTGAGAGCTTCCATGAGCTCTGTGGAACATGTGGTGCAGATACTCATCATAGGGCCTAGACCCTGATCACAGCAGGAGTTGGGATTCACATCAATGTGGCAAGGATAGAAAGTCTCTGCTTCCCAGTACAGTCTCTGCAGAAATGTAGCTTCTTTTTTTGTACAGGCACCAATTAGAAAACAGAAAAGTGAGCTCCTGAACTCTACTCTCGGGACCCAAATCCCCACAAATTAGTATGAGTGGAAATTAGAATTGAAAATAAAAATCACATCAAAAATAAAAGCAGTTTTAAACTGTAAAGGCTACAGGGCTCACTTAAGAGTGAAGAAAGCAAAAAGCTTTCTTCAGAGACATTTCTAGTACTAACATGTGTTTGGGGTTCTAAAGTAAGTACAGCCACACATGTAATATGCACACATTACTACAGCATTCTTCTTTAGCAATAAAAATGGAAATAATCTAAATATACTGAGAGAACTGATAATTAAAATGTGGTTCTAGTCATAGAGTAAAATACAGTTATCATTAAAAGGGTCACACTAATTCAACATAGAACACCAATATGTAATGTTAAATATAACAAAGAAAATAAGAATAATAAAAGCTGTTAGTATTTACATAAATTTTCTTAAAAAATTATTTTTTGAGAATTTCATACATGTATACAATTACATAATTTCTGCTACATAAAAATGAGCATATACACATTAATATATGCTTTATATATGAATATAGACATTATGCATATAAAGTATGCTAATTAAAATTTTCTTAAGTTATAAAAGCTATGTATCTTATACTACATATGGAGACTATGGATACATATGAAGTAACAAAATTAATTGAACTAATTCATAGAAAATGAGCCGTTTTCTCAAAGGTAGACAAAAAACAACAGTAGATATGAATAACAATATTAAAATGTCACCTGTAATGTTTTACTTTACATAAACACAGTATTAACAATTGAGAATTCTTCCTATATGTAGGTAGCTGTAATTATTCCCTTTATTCTTTTACAAATGTTTCATTTTCTTTTAAAACCTAAAAAATTAAAACCCACAAACATTTAACTTATAAGAACTGGAAACAATCTCTGTCCTCTTGAACTGCCAGTTGACAATAATTTGTAACTGACCAATAAAACAATAATTAGAGAGCATTTAGAAGCACAGACTTGGACAGCTTGAGCACTACTCTGCAGAAACCAGCAGGTAGTAGTTTTTCCTTGTAGTCTCATCCATCCTCCCAGCAAGATACATTCTTCTCATGACCACTTCCTAAAGGGAATTCAGGACTTTTTGCAGATCATTTTGTTACCATTTCAAGGATGAATAAAGGGGGTCACATCCTTTCTTATCAAAGGGAGGGTACAAATAGGAGAGGGGATCTAAATAACAAAATACAGTCTGAAATTCAGTAAAGAGTGAAATGTTTCTGTATTTTGGATGACGATAATGTACCTTCTTCCTACAGTGACTTTTACAAAGGGCAGTGTGGTTACCTCTTACCTGCTCTTTCATTTCAGCATAGACCTTCTCAGAGTTCACTTCCACTTGCCGCTTAAACTCTTCCAGAGCAGCATCTGCTTGCTGGGCCTGCAATCTCTGAACTTCAGTCACACGAGTGAGCTGCTCTTCTTTCTCCCTAGAAAGTTCAAAAAAGCTTCAGAATTAAAATAAATAACTAGGCTTCAGTAAAAGAACAGTAATTAGCCTCTAAAATAAATTTAAGACTGCACTGTCAGATCCACATTCTATTAAACTTCCCTTTCCAAAGTTGACAATAAAGCATTTTGTATGGGGGAAGATATAAGTAGGCAATATTTATTTCTGTGAGGACAAAACTACATTTCAAGATTTCCTTAAAAACCGTATTAAGTCTTGTGTCTTCATCTACTTACATAACAGATAAAATGTGGTATACCCATATAATGAAATATTACTAAGACTTAAAAGTAGGGAAGTTTTTGAATGCTACAGCATGGATGAATCTTCAAAATATTAAGGAAAGCTAAAGAAGTTAGTCAAACAAATCATATATTATGTGATTCCATTTATATGAAAAACCAAGAATGGAAAAAAACTACAGAGGCAGTAAATGAACTGTTGTCCTTGTGGACTAGAAGAGTGGGAAACTGGAGATTGGTTACTAAACAATAAGTGGTTTCTTTTTGGTAATAGGCATAATCTGGAATTAGGTAGTGGTAATGTTCATAAATTCCCCTATTAAAATCTACTAAATTGTTTTCTTCAAATAGGTGAATGTTGTGAAGTTTGAATTATATTCATTTTAAAAATGAACTAATATCCAATATAAATATGCCTGTATATCACCAATTGACCTGCAGATAGTGACTGCAACATAGCAATAGGGTGGCCTAAAGCTTTTCTATTACCTTCTAGCTCACTTGTCTACAACTGACAGCCATCTCATCTGTTCACATATCATATTGAAGTCACATACACAAAAGACTGCAACAAAGTAAAAATTTCTGCATATTAAGAGAATAAGAATGAAGACATTAGCTTATAACTGCATTTGTAAGTTCTAAGATCTTTGTATTAAGAAAAATATTTAATATATCCTTTTTCATTTATTTTTACAGTTGTTATCCTATATGAGAGGATCCTATATCTTCCTGTTATGAAACAGGAAACCAGGGCTTAGAAAGACTTCATTTCCAAGGTGATCTTCCTTGTGGGAGCTCAAGTCAGGGCACCATAGCTGGAAGTCTGCTTCTAGAGCTCTTGCTGTTGGCTGCCTTGCTGTGCTGCTTTCTTGATTAACTTGCCTCATCTTCCCTACAAGGGAAGTTCACACATACATGAAACACTGCCTTATTGCTAACTGTGACAATAAAGACTTCTAGGAGACAGAGCAATTTAACTCACACAAATCAAATTCTAGATGCATTTTATCATAATGGGGGGAAAAGGCATTCTCAAACCATGTCACAGTCTTTTAAAGGTGGGAAAAAAGTACTTGAGCTGTTTGCAGCTACTCGATCTAAGTTTATAAAACATCCTCTAAGATACATTATTTGCAGGTTTTCCTACAAAAGAATTTATGTATATTATATATCAAAATGCCAAACTTTCTTCCTCATCCCAACCTTTATCAAAGCTTAAAAGTGACCAAAAGACCGATACAAAAAGTAGCATTTATCTTCCATTTCAGCAGGACTCTCCAGTCTCTTTATAATTACACAGTATATAGAACTGTTCTTTCTAGATTCCATCACCATCCCATCTGTGTTTTGACATGCTATTATCTATAATTAAGACGCTCTTTCCTTATGGGTTGAATTGAATTAACAGACCACAAATATTTACATATGCAAATACCACTTGTGTCTATCCTTTCACATCCTCCCTGGCATCTATCTACTTGCACTCCCAATCATAATCATTGCATTATACCTCCATAACAAACCAGGACTTCCATGGGACTCCTTGTCCTCTGTTTTACTGGCATGGCCAGCGTTTTATGACCTATAGAATATAAGACCCCAAAGCATTGGATGTTCTGCATGGGAACTAAACCATTCTAGAAAAACCTGCATGCCTAATAGTGCTCACATTTCTAAACCATTCTAGAACAGTCTACATGCCAAATACTGCTCACAGTTACTGCATTTTGCAATAGTGGGGTACAGACTTCTGCAGCTGTGAAAACTGTTATTTGTTAGTTTTATTTATTGTGTATGTGTGTGTAGAGATGCACATGTGTGTGCAGGTGCATGTGGAGGCCAGAGGACAACCTCAGGCTCAGGCACCATCAGCTGCTTTTTTTTTTTGGCTTATTTATTTATTTATTTATTTATTTATTTGTGTGTGTGTGTGTGTGTGTGTGTGTGTGTGTGTATTTGCCCTGAAACTTACCTAATGGGTCAAAGAACCAGGGAATCTGCCTGTTTCTACCTCCCCAGTGCCGGAATTAAAAGTGTGCACCACAACACTCAACTTTTTTACATAAGTTCTAGGGATCAAACTCACTTTATCAACAAAGTCATCTTCTCAGCCCCAAGTAGTCCATTTTAATAGAATGGAAATTATCTTTTTGTCTACTATTTTTACTAACTGTTGTTAAACCAAGATATCTTCAATATTAACTGAGTTCTAAGTTGCAAGAACTCAATAGCAGTAATGCTTTTTTGTCACTCAACCATTATAAGCTCATAGATAACAGTGACTAATAACAAATACGACACCTATACCAGACTTCTATATATAGTTCAAGGCTTTCTGCTTCTTGGGCAGAATAATATTGGGAGGGTGTCAATGCACCAATAAATTAAATTTCCATATAGTCATCAGAAGTGTTTGTTCTTTTCTGTAATGAGTTATTGTAACCAGTCTTCTACATGGTATCTTCTAGTCACTGTTATTTATGAATTTATAATGTTAAATGTGAAAAAAAGCAATACTAATATTGAGTGGCCAGACCACTCCACAGGCATATACCCAATGGTCTCATCCTACAGAGATACCTGCATAGCCAGATTTATTGCTGCTCTTTTCATAATAGTTAAGAAATGGAAACAACATACATACATGTCCCTCAACTCATGAATGGATAACGAAAATGTGGTACATTTACACAATTCAGTTCTACTTAGCATAAAAACAGATAAAATCATGAAATTTGCATGTAAATGGATGGGACTAGAAACTGTTATATTAAATGAAGTAGCACAAACTCAGAAAAACAAATAATGTTCTCTCTCATTTGTGGATCTTAGCTCCAAATCCCTAGATTTGACTATATATCCTAATATAACAGCAGGAGCTAGAAAAGTGGAAAGGAAACATGGTGCTAAGGGGGAAAAGGGAACTTGAGCATAGGGGATGGTAGTACGAGGAAAAATGACGAACCATCCCTCCCTTCTTTCTTCCTCCACACATGTGGTATGGTGAGTGAACAGGTTTTGCTCAAGATGTTTTTCTGTGATGTTTCACAACGCCTTGTGGACAAACAAGTTTCTGCTCAGTCTCTTCCCACCAAAACGGTAACTACTTCTTCCACATTCTCTTACCCCACATAGTCCCAGTCCCAGCTAACAGCCATTATGTCACTACTTCTACCCATTCCCAAGTTGAGCCCTAGCCCCCTACACTTCTCCATAAACTCTGCTCTCACAGTTCTCGTTTTGCCTTCCATTTTCTTTCTCTTGGTGTCTCCGAACATACAAACTTTACATATGGTGCCAAGACTCGGATCACCTTTCCTGGAGCACGCTGGGAAGGGCTGTGAATGGACCACTTGCTGGCTGCTGGGCCCCTGCACCTACCACCTGATTCAGCCTCAGGTAATAGACTTTACTCTCCCTTCCCTACTCTTTCTCTCTTTTCTCATCAGTTACTCTCAGACCACACGTGCACATGGACACTAGAGGTCTCTGCTTTCTTCTACCACTGAACTTCTGGCACAGCTAGTGAGCACCTCTAAGCCTGACTGAGGGGTAGACCTGCCCCTCCAATCTCTCAAACCTTTTTCTCCCCTTATCCCACCTTTGGATTCCCCTCACAGAAGAGTATGGACATTCTCCCAGTCTACTATCAGGCTTTCAGGCCACCTGAACACAACCAGGGATCTCTGATCCTCATGGCCTATTGCCTACATAGGGTGTGCAAACCTCTTGTCTTAATGTTTTATTGATATTCCATGTAAACCTCTTGGGGTTTTCCTTTGGTTCCTGGGATCTCACTCAGTTTTCTTCCTTTCTTTCTTCCCTCCCTCCCTCCCTTCCTCCCTCCCTCTCTTCCTTCCTTCCTCCATCCTGTGATATCCTCCCTGGTGTTTCCTGCAGACTCTTGTCCCACTCATTTAAAGATGTACTGGTATGTGAGGAGTACCCACCCATATCTCCAGTCCTCTGGTAGCAGAGACACTGCTCTAAGGACTTGGAGCATGCTCTCTTGTGTCCCAGCCCCTGGGGGAAGCCTCAGAGGTCAGCTGCCCAATCTCACCTGGCACAGTTCCTTTCACTTATCATCCCCATTCGTTCTTTCCTCTGTGTCTTCTTTCCATTCTTGCTTTCTCTTTCTTGCCTGGACTCTTGACAGTTTCCCCACCCAAGTACCAGCTCCTCATTTCTGTCATTTACCTCTTAACACAGTAATTTTTCTCCTCTTTTGTTTGTTCCTTTCCCTTACACTTTCCAATGGGAACCTCACAGTCTAAAGAGGTTTCCTTCACACCCCTCGCCTGTCTCCTCAAATCCCTCAGTCCTTTGGGATTCCCAGATGTTATTAGGCACAGGTGTCTTAAATTCTTCTTCACTCTTGTTTGGCCTCAATATAAGCTGGATGATAAATCCCTTTGGCCTGATTCTGGTACCTTAGATTTTAACATCCTCTGCAATTCAGAGAACTTTTGCCATATACCAGCAAGTGATCTTAACTCCTTTATGTTTCTGCCTTCTTCAAGCTCCATTCTAACCCCTCTTTTTGTATCTAACTGCCATAGCAGTTAGGTCCTTCTGGCTAAGTCCTCTCCCTCCTCTCCTCCTGTTCCTCCACTATATTCGCCCTCCTCTGGGTCAGCGCTGGATCCTGAAGTCATCAATGACCTTACTCCCAGCCCCCAATTGCCCCCCCTTCCTCCTCTTCCTCACTTTCCACCTTATCCCTGCCCTCATCACCTCCAATCTCCTTGCCCACTTGCCCATCCTCTCCCCCATCCTATGTTGTAGATATTACAGATCCTCCCCATATTAATTCCCCTCCTCCTCTCTACCTTCTGGAACCTTCCCTGATCTCCCATGGCACTTGTTCCTGCCCCATGGTGTTTTTCCACTATATGAGGTAGCTGGGGTGGAGGGAGTTGTCAGGGTTCATATCCTCTTCCCTCTTACTGACCTCTCCCAAACTGAGAAGTGCCTAGGCTCCTTCTCCACTGATTACATTAGGGAATTCCAGTACTCCCAAATTGAGAAGTGCCTAGGCTCCTTCTCCACTGATTACATTAGGGAATTCCAGTATATAACTCAAACATACGACCTTACTTGGCATGATATCTTTGTCATTCTCACTTCTACCTTCACCCCCATGACAGAGAGAGAGCCTGAGTTGTGGCCCAGGCTCATGTGGATGAAGTCCATCTGACTGACCAAACTCATACAATAGGGACAATTGCTGTTCCAAGATGGGTCCTGGGAATACCAGACCCTTCCACCAGGACAGGCAGGTCAGTTGCCTGGGCACAAAGCATGGGATCTAATAATTACCTATATAATTGCAAGATTCCAGAAAACTTCCCATAAAGTTGTAAACTTTGGCAAACTCCACCTAGTAACTCAGCATCCTGAAGATCTGGCTGAGTTCATGGCCTGCCTGAAAGAGTCCCTGGTCCAATACATCTGGCTGGATCCAAACTCTCAGGGAAGGGATTCTGGTTTTAAATACCCATTTTCTCTCACAATCAATCAAAGACACTACAAAGAAACTCAAACGATTTGAGAGGGGGCCCTAGACCCCCTAGGGAGATCTGCTTGAAATGGCCTTCAAGGTTTTTAATAACCAAGAGGACCAAGAAAAGACAGACAAGGAGATAAACAAAAATACCAGCAAAAAAGATTACAGGATTCATAGGGCCCAAAGGACCACAGCCAGGACCCTTCAGATACAGTAATACAGGGTACTGGGCTAGAGCATGCCCCAACCCTCACCCACTACCTGTGGACAGCGGGGCCACTGGAAGATTGACTGTCCTTCATTGCTGTGTCAAGGTAGGCCAGACACCTCCCTGAGCCCTCCTGTCAGTCAGGGATCCATCACCAATCTCTTGGGCCTGGAAGACTGACAAGGCCCTGACTTTTCAGCACGATTCCTCCACTGATGATCATCACAGAGTTGCCCAGGATACTGGCTACACTGGCAGGTAAGAGCATTTCCTTTGTTCTCAGCACAGGGAGCCACAGGGTCTGTCCTTTGTCCTACTCTGGTAAGACTTTTCTCTCACAGATCTCAGTAGTGGGAGTCAATGAATGTCCCCATTGTCCCAGGATCATGAGCTTGCTTTTCTGTGTGTTTTGGGGACACCCCCTTAACCCATTACTTTCAAGTCATGTCATCCTTTGCTGCCCCCTTGTTAGGAAGGGCTATCATGTAAAAATTCTCTTTTTCCTTCTCCCCTGCCTTCATCTTCCTACTCTCTCCCACTCTTCCATCACCACCCAAGGAAACCTGGCCTAAGAAAGAAAGAAAGAAGAAAGAAAGAAAGAAAGAAAGAAAGAAAGAAAGAAAGAAAGAAAGAAAGGACTAGCCTCCCATCATTCACCCATCTGGATCTCTTTAATAGACCCCACAACCTTCCCCATTGTCCACAATATCCAATTTCTCTTAAACATAGGCAAATTCTCAAACCCATAATCCACCCCCTCTTAAAGGCTAAACTTCTCCAACCCATCCACTTGTCTTATAACATCCCATACTTCCTGTACTCAAACCAGATGGCTCCTATCAGTTGGTACAGGATCTCCATCTCATTAATGCAACCTCTTGGTCCTTTCTTTCTCAAATTCCCTCATCCACTACCTACCTTACTGTTCTTGACCTCAAGGATGCCTTCTTTTCCATTCCCTTATACCCAGATTTCTACAACCATTTTGCCTTTACCTGAGAGGACCCTGACTCAGGGAATGCTTCCCCAAGGAATGTGGGAGAAGACTCCAGCCTTGAGGAATCAGGGGTCTAGAGTTTTTCCTTCAGGCCACTCTAAACACCATCCCCTTTTCCTATATAACAAAAGGCTGCAATGTTAGGAAAAATGATGAACCTTCCCCTCCCTTCTTTCTTTCTCCACACATCTGGTATGGGGAATGAACAGGTTTTGCTCAAGAAGTTTTTTCTGGTAAGTTTCATAATGTCCTGCAGGCAGAGAAGTTTCTGCCCAGTCTCTTGCCACCAAAACCAGTAACCTTTTCCATCTTCTCTTAACCTATATAGTCCCTGCTGGCAGCTCTACCCTAGCTCTAGGCACTAGGCCCCTATGTTTCTCCAATAAACTTTGTTCTTACGGCCCTCATTTTGCCTTCCATTCTCTTTCTCTCCATGTCTCCAAACATATGAACTTTACAGGTAGGAGACAGGTGTTATTAGGTGGGAAATGGGGAAAAGGGATGTCCTTTTAATGGGGGAGAGAGTAGGGAGGGTGTGGCATAGAGGAGCAGTTTTCCCTCTGTCTAAGGGATGGACTTCGAAATATGACTGACAAGCCAACTAACAAATGACTTAAGGGGAGGTTTAGCAGAAATACAGGGAAGGCTGGGAAGGAGAGGGGGGGGTTCATTGCCAGGTCTCCATCTTGGGGACACTTCTCCTGAGTTCCGGGGAACCCAGGATCAAATGCAAGCTCCACCACAGGAAACTTCCCTCTCCCTCTCTCTGGAGCTGAACTTCTTGTGAGTAACATGGAATAAACTAATCTCTCTAAAGAACATTCTCTATTTGTTCAGTAGCTTCAAACCTGGGGGTGGGACGAGGCTGAATCCTAGGTCTCACCATGAGAAAATTCATGCAACAGATGGTGTAGTCAGCAGAATCGACTGACAAAAAGAGAATGCTCCCGTGAAAAGGAGTTATGGAGCCTCAGTTAATATGGGAATCAGCAAAGGAAAAAGTATAGGCAGAAGAAATTTTGAGATGGTGGATTATCCCCATAGGGCTGGTGTGTATGGCTGCCTTTGCAGGGCTTGGGGTGGTCTATAGTGAAATATATAATTAAGGTGAACTTCTCTAAGCAGATGAGATGGATGGGACAGATACTGATGGTGATAGTGCACGCTGGAGACTCCACAGAGGAGGCTGCAGGACGCAGGTCCAGTGCCTGATGGCAGTCTCAGGCTCAGGTCTTAGCACAAAAGGAAATTCAAAGTGTGAAAGACAAATTAAATCGAGAGAAAGATATAAGCCTCGCTTCTTTGATACTAGCTGCTAAGCTTGCTAGAAAATTGGATAAAAGAGAAAAGGAGATGGAGCTTTTAACCTGCCACTTTTAAGTCAAAAAGGAATGAAAACCCAGGTCAGGCTGATAATGCAGGACCTATCTTGGAACCCTAAAACCTGGAACCCCAGGGAAGAAGGAAGCAACCCAGAAGGAGCCGAAAGCTCCCTTAAAGGTTTCTCAGCCTTAGAACTGCTGGAGTTGGGAAAGACATTCAAACAAACCAGGAGGGAACATTTAACTACTTGGCTTGTAAGGCTATGGGACATGGGAACAGATGAAATTATTTTCAATGCTGCAGAAGCAAGACAGCTGAGCTATATAACCACTCATCCCTCCTTGAGATTTAAGTTGCATAACCTGGCACAATACAAGGGAAAGCAGTCACTAATGAACTGGATTGTGCATGCCACAGGAGACACTTGGTCATCACCAGTGGAGACCCCCATGAATTCCAGGAGCTGGAGTACAACACAAGAAGGACAGGTGCTATTAAGAGAACTGGGCATGAGGAAAGCAATATACAGTAGCCCTTTCACTGGCCCTGACAGGACTGTGTTCACTAGAGATCTAATGAGGTACATCATTGAACAAGGACCTCGACATTAGTATGGAGTTTTAGTGTCCCTACTAGATTCCCTAGTGGGGCAGGAGCTTTACAAGGCCAGAGAGGCTTTGACAGGTTTAAGCAACTTGGACCAGCATGTGAAGTATGTCTGTAGAAAAATAAAAAGACCTAAAAGATATGTAAGGGAGACAAAACAGAAATGGAGGTCTGCTTGGGTTACTCATAGACAAATGTGAAGAGACTTGTGTTTAGCTCAAGTTCCTAAAGAAAAGATTGATAAAAAGCCAAATTCTGTGCTAAAGCAGCTCTGGGAGGCTTTGAGCCCTAAGAAACGGTTCACAAAAGGTACACAGAGGATGAAGCTTATCCCAGGGGTGGATACTAACCCCCACAGAGTAAACAGGGTACATTTCTCCCCTGTGACTGGCTATTTGAGGGATGGAGACAGTTTGCCCTGCCAGGGCCTCTCCCAACAGATAGGTGTGGCTAGGGTCAAGATTCAGATCCAGGGCCTCCCTGGCCATAGGAATCAACAGGGGCAACAGGGACAAGGTTCAAACCTTGGGGTGGGACGAGACTGAATGCCAGGTCCCACCATGAGAAAAGTCATACAACAGAGGGTTATACAGGGAAGGAATGAAAGGAGAGAAATGATGTTCTGATGGTACAAAAAAACCAAAGGGAAATGGATTACCTCAAAGTTCTAGTCAAAAATACACATACAACAAATATATGAGTACATGTATATAGCTCAAAGCTATATAACAAAAAACATAGCACCAGGAAGCAGTAACCTCCCCTTGAGCTGTTGTAGACCAAATGACTTTCAAAATAACACAAGCTATTGATGTTCTGATGGTACAAAAAAACCAAAGGGAAATGGATTATCTCAAAGTTCTAGTCAAAAATACACATACAACAAATATATGAGTACATGTATATAGCTCAAAGCTATATAACAAAAAACATAGCACAAGGAAGCAGAAACCTCCCCTTGAGCTGTTGTAGACCAAATGACTCTCAAAATAACACAAGCTATTGCCACAGCCCTTGACTGCCACCCAGAACTAGAAGTTAAGACCCTACTGATGACAACAGGCCATGCTTCAGAGAGGATTTGGAGCATTTGAGCTGAAACTGACCCAAAAGTCTCCTCCCTGAAGATTAGCTCTCATGGTATCAAAGGATTCTATACAAGGTTCCAAGGGAGAAAACCAATCAATGGTTCTACCCAGCTGTGAAGCCTAATAAACACAATGAAAGACCTAGCAACTATCACTGTTGATCTAGTAGTGACAATTTTATTTTGTGGGTAATCAAGAGCTGACTAACTGAAATTAAGGCCTATTCAATGGGAAGGAGCTCATGTGTGATACTATAAACATAGCCAAATACACATCACTGGAAAAGTCATAGATCCTAGAGAAAAACATACTTTTGCCACATCGCTGGACCAAAGTAATTTCTTTTTAAATATTTTATTTTATGTGTACGAGTATATTGCCTGCAAGTGTGTAAATGCACCCTTTCCATGAAGAAGGCATCAGATTCTTTCTGGAACTGCAGTTACAAATGGTTAACCATCATGTGGGTGCTGGACTCAAACCAGGTCCTCTACAAAAGCAGCCAGTGCTCTTAACCACTGAGTCATTTCTCCAGTCCCACAATGTCTTACTTTATTATAAATTTGTATTCTTATATTTTCAGACAGGTGTATCTTTCACCTTTCATCAAACAAGCTTTTTTTTTAAGCAACAATGGACTAGTACAGAGTTTCAGAACAAGCAAAATGCAGAGAATAAGTATCTGTGAGAGTCTCACCGTAAGTAACATGTCTTTAAAGCAACCTCTAGACTTAGTATGAATGCATCTCTCAACTCTCACCAGAGAAGTTTCCTCATACAGCAGATAGTGATTAACACAGAAACCTACAATTGACCAATGTGCAGACAACAAGAGGCTGCAGAGTGCTTCTCCCTGATTAAGATGCCTATTTCAAACCTCTGCCTCCCAAGGCTCAGAGATCACTTTGGAAGAGGAGGCGGGAAGACTTTAAGAGTGAGAGGTTGTAGATGATGACAAAGAAATTGAGTCATCCAGACAGCTGGTCATTTACTCATATGAACTCACAGCAACAGTGACAGTATGCACAAGTCCTATGTAAGCCGAAACCAGACAAAATCCTAGCACAGACATGCAGAAGTGGGTAAGAAATCCCAACCTAAGGAACTTTTGGCTAGTGATGCCTACTGGAAAGAGGGAAATCTGTTTAATGGATTGGTACTCTTGGTGGGCCCAGCAAGTGAATCCACACCGAAGGACACAAATCATCCTCCCTTAATCATATTATGCATATAAGAAATTTCATCAAATTGGGCAGAGCAGGTAGAGGGGTTAGATGCGGAAAGAGGAGTGGATCTAAATGTCATCAAACTATATTGTATGAAAATTGCAAAAATTTAATTTAAAAAAGAGCAAACACAGGCAGACGTAAGAAATTTCCTAATTGGTTTCCAGTCCTACCACAGCAGCTGAGCTAATCAAATAGCAAAGCTAAATGTAAAAGGTCTTACTCAATGCAAAACAATGTTCTTTATTGAAGCTGTTGCAGACATTCACCTCCACTAATATTTAGGATTCTTCTGCCTTAGCATAAATTGTCTCCATCATAATGCAGATAAAAGGATGATAATAATTATAATGAGTTCCATTAAATTTGTAAAAGGTATTGACATAGAAGTGAAAATTTTGAGCCTTTGAAACAAAAATTTGTTCCTTAGTCATAACAGTGCCTCTTTCTATCATGATCACAAACAGCACACTCTACAAGAGACAAACAGAAAAAAAAACGAGTGACTTTCAAGATAATTTTTCAGTGGAAATAGTTGTAGGGCTCAGTATTAATGCATCACTCAAATGCTTTAAAGCTGGGCCTCCATGAAGATAAAAAGGTGGAAAGAAAATTTGCTTTTTAGCTCTGATTTATTTAGAAAACCCAGTAAAATTTCCTCATCTAAGTATATAAAGGATGAAGAAAAAAGAAGCTACATTCTTGCCTAACCACAACCCAGCTCAGATTAAAGGATGTTCTGAAGTGCATGATTATTTCAAAAAGGGCAATAAAATGCAGGCGACTAATGGACTACAATTTGGTATTTCTTGAGCTTTACAAGCTAACGTTTATATGCACAGGCCAACTCTAATTTGAAAATCTTCCTTTGGCACATTTCTGTGGCAGCACTTTTGATAATGATGGCTGTGGTCCAACATATATTTATAAGGCTTCATATTACAGTATACTTCATTTGTTGCCAGCTTGGCATCTCCACTGGAAACTCCAAGAAAAACAAAACAAAACAAAACAAAAATCCTTAAACAAGCCTGGAAAACAGCTAGAAGAGTATCTATTCCTTTCCAGCTGGGTTACAGTACAAGTCTTTCAAGAGGCAGTATCACCTACATTTTTGGCTGCCAATTAGATCTTAAATTAATTAGACTGAGTCCATCAAAAAGTATTCCATTCACTTGGCATGATAAATGAAAGAAGAGGCTTTACTATCTTCATTGAACTTCAGTGAACAGAAGTCTCTGCCTGTTCCTCTAAATGCTATAGACAACTAAACATTTGCTACTTTTCAGGAGTCAGAAATGAATGCCTAGTAAAACAGACATTGGTACTGGTCTTAATATTGACAAGGTAGCAATATTGCCCTAACCAATCTGTAGGTTAACACAATCCATGTGCACAAAGGCAGTACAGGCCAAGGAAACTGTAAAGACAAGAAACAGGTTCTTCTCTAGAGCCTTCTGAAGGAGCCAGACTTTTCAACATCTTGACTTTAGCCCCTTAAGTCTCATGATGAACTGCTGACTTCCAGAACTGTAGGGTAATACCTGAATTGCTTTAAGACACTATGTTTGTGGTAATCTGGCAACAATATAAAACTAGTACAACACTTGTGATTATTAAATACAATATGGTCAAGGGCATTAAAGATATTAAACATGCAATATTTAAAACTTCTTTAGCCTTGGATGATATGGAATGAGTGCTGTAAAACATTTAGAGACACAGTGATTATCAGACCCAGAAGAATACCAACTGATAGACAAGGTGATTTTTTATGGAAAACCATTAAGGCCTTGTATGGAAAGGAAGCTGGCAAAAATTCCCACATGGCTCATATTTTTTGAAATTTTTATTTATGTGCATTTGTGCTGCTTATCTATATTTGTACCATATGCATGCAGTGTCCAAAGAGGCCAGGAAAGGGCCTTTGTAACTGAAGGTACAAGCAGTTGGCAAGCCACTTGATGTGGGTTCTGGGAATGGAATCCAGGTCCTCTGCAAAAGCATCAAGTGCTTGTAACTACTGAGTCATCTCTCCAGTCCACAATATTAAAGATATATTTCACAATTCTGTCACACAATGGGTGTTCATGGTGCTAGAACAATTCAAAATCCACATAGACACGTTACCCTGAGTCACAAGAGGGCTGTACATAACAAAATCAGAAACCACTCAAGTTTGAAAAGCCCAATAACTTGCAGCAAATATTGGAGGATAAAGATAAATGAATGTCTTTCTATATAAATATTACAATAAAATAACATACATTTTAAATATCCATAACAAACCTGAGATTTTTTTCCCTATTTTCTCCTAAAAGAATATAAGCTTAGTTTTGAGTCACACAAACATTTATTGACTCAGTCTTCAAACACAGATTAAAACCAACTAAATGCTAACTACTAACTTAAATGAAGGACCAAAACTATATAAAACCTTTTCTAAGAAAGTCTATTAAGAATAGGATAAAAATAAAGTTAAATACAAATTGCTGAAACAAACATGGATACAGGGTAAGAAAGTACAGAGAAAGATGGTTTGGATAGATGTCATTCCCCTCATTGTAATGACAACACGGGTAAACAAGAAGCAGATCTCTACTGCGGTATCTCCGTCCTACTATGGTAGACCAAAACAATCTACTCACAAATCCCTCAGGTGTGAGTATATTTATATACTCTTATATACAAACACAGTAAAAGAAGCCAGGAAAGGTATGCCTCAGAAATAGATGGATTTGAATCCCACCTCAAATGAAACAGCATTGCTATAACTACAGGTGAATATGCAATAACCTATTTGTATAAAAGTGTGATGACCTAGGACTCCAGATATTTTTCTCTTGATACTAACAAAAGCACTCTTTCAAAAGCACACCAACAGCATAAAGAAATTCTATACAACTCTTTTTTGACATGAACTTAACAGTCAGGCTTTTCCAGAGACCTTGCTCCTAAGGTCAAACTCTAGTAATAAAGAACATGATTGATTAAAGCATGCAAGTTGTGAATAGGATACGAATTTCAGCTAGGATATTCATAAATTCTTTGAAGTCAACTGGATTTGAATAAGATTGAAAGAAGCGGATATGTCATAAGTCTCCTAGTCTTCAATTCCAGTTACACAGTCACAGTTTAGAAGCTGACATAAGGGGACCTTGACAACAAATTCTGAAATCTTCTCATTAAATACTATAAAAAATATAAAACAGGTAGAAGAAATATTCCCACCTTGGAGAAATGATAATCCAACCTAGGAAAAGGCAAAAAGAAAGAAGAAAAGAAAGTGGTACTGCAATATTGTATATGCTAAAGTTCCTGAGAAACTACAAATGCTACAGGAAAGCAAAGAGGCTGTGGGAGTCAACATAGGAACTAATCTCAGGGACTAGGAAGATGGTTCAGTCAGTAAATTGCCCCACGGGCATAAGGTCTTGGGTTGGAATCTCAAGTTCTCACATAACAAGTGAGGTGCAGTAGCCTGCTTTTGTAATCCCAGTGCTAGGACAACAGAAGGGCAGAGACATGAGAGCCTCTGGAACTCATTAGCAGGTCAAGCCAGCTCATCAGAGACCTTCAGGTTCAGGAAGAGATTCTGTCTCAAAATACAAGGTAGAATGCTACTGAGAAAAACACATCAACCTCTGGCCTCCACAGACACATACCTACATGCACAAACATACACAAAACACATACCCATATACCACATAACCAAAGGAACTAATTTCAGATCAGATGTGTGTGTAGTAGAAAATAAAGTTATAGAAATAAAGGCTTATGCATTTTAAAGTTTATATACATTTTATACTGTTAATATGCTCATAATATGAGGACATAAATGAACCAAGTCAACTCACTATAAAAATTTTAAAAATCAATATTTTCATTATTTAATTTTAAAAATCTTGAGACATTCATTTTAAAACAAAATAGCACATATATAATGAAGAAATAATTCTTTTAAATCCTTAGATAATCTCCCAGATTCACAATAAATCCCAAATCTAACACTGTTTCCCTTTATGTTTGCTATTAAAAAGCTGCTGATTAAAACATCCATGGAAATTATGCATCATATATGCAAAGCTTACATGTATATTCACTAACAGTTTCAGAGAAGTGTTATCTCAGTAAATAAGGCAGTACATGTTTTCCTGCCTAAATCTTTTGGAACAGAGACAGGGCCATTTCTTGTTACTAAGTAGAGGGAGAAAGACAGTGTGAAGTCATTCAAGCAGAATGATAAGCAAACCAAAGTCAGATCAAAGGAAGAAAAAAAAAAGGCTGAAATGTGAAGCTGAAATATTTATTCCCTTCAAAAACATCATCCATGCCTAGTCCCTGGGCAGTTGAATATTTCAAAGTAGCTGGAAAATATTCTCACTTATGTTCATCACTATGCACAAACAGATCAAATTTTAAGTAGGTATAGTTTCTCCTTATTTATCAAATATAAATGTAATATTTACCATGGAAGTTTTTTATTTAGATAATTTCTAAGAGATACAAAATTATTTTAAAGTGACAATGCTATCCCAGTATTCCTACAATCTATAATGTTTACAGTGCATCCAGTATTTTAAATGTTTATAAATGGTAATGTGTGATACTGATTGTCTACAATGCTTATTACAGTTTAAAGTAGTTCACATTTTATTTAATTTTAACCATTATAAAAAAGTGGGGATTTTTTGTCTGTTTTTTTGTCTGTTTGAGACAGGGTCTCCCTGTAGCCCCAGCTGGTCTGGAACTCACTAAGTAGACTAGGCTGGCCTGTATCTCACATTGATCTGTCTGCCTCTCCTCCCCAAGTACTGAAACTAAAGCATACATGTACAGAAAAAAAAATTTTGATACATAAAAAAAACGGAACTTAGAAAAGTTATCTCTGGGACTGCATAGATAGCTCAGAGGTTAAGAGTGTGGGTTGCTCTTGCAGAGGTCCCATGTTCAATTCCCAGTACCCATATGGTGGCTAGCAGCCATCCCTAACTTCAGTTCCAGGGAAATCCAATACCCTCTTCTGACCTCCACAGGCATTGCAAGACATGGATGCACTTTGTAGGCAATACATTTATACACATAAAAACAATAAATAAAATATTATAAAAGAAAAGTTATTTCCCAAGTTGTACATAGTACATGTCTAAATGAAAAGTTAAAATAGCCTGACTAACTTCCATGTCCAAGATGACTTCACCATATTTCTTTAAATATGTACATATATCTATACTTTTTACTAAATTACAGTATGTTTGATAATTCTTGACTTTTTAATTAAGTTTACAATTAAGACGTTATTATATTTTTAAATATCTGCATAATCACTTTTAGAACAGTTGAAATTAAAAATGTTCTTCAAGCATTTGCATAGCACCTACTAAATGCCAGATGTGTGATCAATGCTAGATATAAAATAAATTGAAAACATCTTCTTTGTTTTCCTATGGGATAAAGACAGACTACTCTTCAGTTTCATAAAAGATACACAGTGATATTAAGGCAATACTCTGAGCAAACAAGAAACAAAGGAAACAGAGCTAGATGGATATGTCAGTCAGTAAAGTGCTTGCCAGAAAGCATGAGGGCCTGAGTTTTGATCCCTAGTACACAGGCAAAAAGCTCAGCATGGTGGCAAGAAATCCCAGCACTGAGGAGGCAGAGGCAGATCCCTAGAGCTCACTGGTCAGTTAGTATGGCAAATCAGTGAGTTTCTGTTTCAGTGAGAAATACTGTCTCAAAAAAATAAGATGAAGAGCAAGAGAGGAAGACACTTAACATTGATCTCTGGCCTCCATATGCTCATGCACATGTGCACACATGCAAACATGTACATTCACACATATCACACATGAAAGAAATTCATAGACATGTTTTATCTATATATATATATGTGTGTGAGAGATAAAAGCATACTATGGTAAATGTAACTACAGAGTACAATAGTAACTCTAAATGACTCTGTTCTGATAATATTATTGAGAATGTACAAAAGATATATTTCAATATTATATACATAATGTGTTAAAACTGCATTTATAAAATATATATTTGTGAAATACAAACTACATTTGATATCTGAAACTTATTTTTATATTTCTCTTTTAAGTTTTATTTTATTTATGTGTGTGTCTGTGAGAATATGGCACATGTGTGCAGGGCTCTTGGAGGCCAGATCAGAGTTTTGGTTCCTTTGGAGCTGGAGTTACAGGTGATTTTGAGCTGCCCAATTTGGGAGCTGAGAATGGAACTTGGAGTTCCTTGGAAGCGCAGTAAGCATTTTAAACTGCTGAGTCATCTTTCCAACCCCATATTTTTTATATTTCTCCTTATATACTGATCATCAACCTGGAAGACTCCCTTTTATATTTTCTGTAGTGCAAGTCTCCTGATTAATCATCTCCATGTCACAGTCTTTACTTTGGCTGTAATTTTGAAAAATGGTTTTGCCTTTTATGGGATATTAAATGGGTAGGTTGAACTTTTAAAAAGTATTTTGAAGATTTTGTTTAAATAATAGAGAGAATAATGATAATTACAATGGCAGAACAGGAGATGCACAAATATCATTTTTTTCTTTAAAAATAATTCAGTTTAGAGGCTGGAGAGATGGCTCGATGGTTAAGAGCACTGGCTGCTTTTGCAGAGTACCCAGGTTTGCCTCCCAGCACCCATATGGCAGCTAACAACCATCCACAATTCTAGTTCCAGGGGAATTCAACGCCCTCTTCTGACATCCACAGGCATTTCACAGTACAGGTACACTTACATAGATGCAGGCACTTATACACATACTTATACACATAAAATAAAAATAATTAATAAAAGAAAAGAAAATAATTCCATTTAGGGCCAGGTATGGTGGCACACATTTTTAATCCCAGCACTTGGGAGGCAGAGGCAAGTGAGTCTCTTTGAGATTGAGGTCAGCCTAGTCTACATATAGAGTTTTAGACGAGGTATGGATACAAGGCACTCTATCTTTTTAAAAAATCAGCTTTAATGAAAATATGGCAGCCATTATGGATTTATAAAGTATAAAAGTAAAATGTAACACAAAGCACAGAAAAAGAAAAGAGCAGAAATCAATTAAAAGATTTTTTACATGTAGACTAGCCAAATATCATTTGAGGGTAGATTTTGACCACTTGAAAAATGTATATCCTAAATATTAATCACTAAAATATCAAAGCAACTAATAGAGAAGGTAAAACTATTCATTCAATCCAAGCACAGCAGGAAAAAGTGAAAAAGAAGCAGGCAGACAAGCAAACAACCATTGACTCTGAGAGAAGCAAGAAGGACTGAGTATTCACACCATTTCCTCTCTGTTCAGAAGAGGCCTATCATCAGAATGGCCTCCTTTCCACTTTGCATAGCTATTTTTGGAAAGCTCTGACTGTGGACTATGAACATATTAACATAACTCTATCTATGGAATTCTCTCATTTTCCCAAATTAGTTCAAAACAAAGCAAAATACAAACAAGCTACTAACAAAGTGACAATATCATTAATTTTATTTTTATAAAATTCTTAAGAAGTCTACAGAATTAGGCCATACCCATACTAATTCAGATTCCATTAATGAGAATTTATGAGGATTTTGATAGGGAAGGATATTAAAGTTCATTTATTTGTTCTAAGAAAAACTTTTTTTAAGGACTGCACATGGTGATGACAGTATAAAAGTCATGGTTAATCTATTTTTTAATTTAACTTTTAAATAAATCCCTAACGCTCACAAAAATAACACGACTGTGTCTTGCAAAAAGATGCAAGGTCTCAGAGAAGGCTCTGTTGAGATGAAACTGGAATTCACAAGGCACCCACCATACTTACAGCCCCAATTTTTACAGCATCTCTATTTCCCTCTGTACATTTGCCCAGTTCTCTTTCATCAATATAATTAATGAAAGCTTTAGTTTGCATGTAGTCTATATTGATGGTCAACTAGTCAGTCTTCATTACAGTAACTGTGATAGTTAATTGACTATAGTCAACTTGACTAGATACAGAATCTCATAAGAGACACCTATGGAGTAACTATGAAGGCCTTCCCAGAAAGGTTCAAATGAGTAGAAAGACCCAGTCTTAATGTAGATGGCACAGCCTCATGGGCTATATACCCAAATTAAATAAAAGTGTAAAATGGAAAAAGCTAACAGAACTAGAATTTCTCCTTCTGTGCGACTTATTCAACCCAGATGTAAGCAAGTATGTCTTTCTTACCACGATGGACTAAACCCTCACCAAATAGCCCAAATAATCCTTTACCCTTAAGCTGTTTCTTATCAGATATTTTGCTACAGGAATAAGAATAATAGCTAATACCAGAAATTCAAGTTTTCAGTTTCTGCATTTGATTGCTTTCAAGTTCCAGTTTTTAGTTTCTAAATTCTCATAATCAGAGAGGAGGGACCAGCTGGTACGACAGAGTGGTTAATAAATAGTAAGGGCTTTTGAGTCAAACCCACACAAAACTGGAAATCCTAGCATACCCATCAACTGTACAATATAAGTTCTTTGTACCTTACGGTAAATGAATTGGCTGCTTTTGTAACAAATTCATTCTAGACCAAGTAAAGCATTGCAGAAAAGGAGAGGTATCCTAAAGGAGAAGGAGAGAATGTGGTGAGCAGTATCAGGGGCAGTATAGACTTTCTCATTTTGGGATAATGGAATTATAAGTAATGGCATTACTATGAATAATTTGGATCAAGACATTTTAAAAATACAAAAGGAAAACTACTTTGTTAAGTCAAGTGTGGTAATTCAGACCTAGACTCCTAATATTTGGGAGGCAGAAGCAAGAAGATCATTGAAAGTTGAGCCAGCCTAGGCTTCACAAGATCCAAGTCAGCCAACACTGAATAATGAGATCCTCTCTCAAAAACACAAAGAAGCAAACAAATGAAACACTTCCTTTGGTAACTCAGAAGATGAAGTCGGCATTACTTCTGGACAAGAGCACTGATTTTAGACTCAGTGGATCCAGGTGTAAAGATCAGCTCAATTACAGACTAGCTTTGCAATGTGAGTCAAGTTGCTCAGTTTCTTTGAGATTTTTTTTCTCCCCAGCAGTTAACCACACAGGAGTCTTTTGAAGGTAAGTTGAGAAAACATATATTAAAACCACTTCACTAACTATATATACTAAATGAAATATTGTTTAATATGATTACCTGATTTCTCTCCACAAAGATTGTGTCTGTTTCATCACATTTCATTGCAAAATGTATTGTAATAAAATTCAAGAAGCAAAATACATGGACTGCTTCAAACTGAATTTGCAAACTCAGCTCCAAATAAAGCATCCAATAAACCTATGAAATCTCATGTCATAAATTAAACATATTGTATGAAATAATGTCACAAATGTCTCTGTCACTACAAGGCTCCTTGATCAATATACTGTGTGACACTCATTTAAAGTAATGTGTTCTCCCAAGAAATGCAGAGCTCTATGAAGACACTTCTACAGAAAATGCTTAATAGAAGGTTCTTTCTAACTTGAAGCAAGGTCACCATAGACTGCTCTCCTCTGCAAGCTTCACATTGTGCTTCTCAGAGGGAGGGTTAAATCAGCATACTCACTGGAGCTAAGGAATGTTTACAATAAACTGGAAACTTTGACTGCTCTGGACCTAAAATGGTTTCAGATGCTCAAGCAGAGTGGAGAAAAGGGAACAGCTGGGTCTCCCCCTCTAACGCTACCACACTGATATTCAAGAACACTATTTGTAAGAAGAAAATTATATTTAGACATGGGGAACTTCTAATTTACCTGGATAACTTTTCTCAAAATAACACAAATGCTTATATCAACACAAAACTGAATAATGTAAGTCACTTATAAAAATAACACAAATTCTTATTAATGCCTTCTAGTAATTTTAGGCATGACTTCCAACTTAAAATATAATGTTTTTAGCTGCAAGGACAAAACTATAATATTCCCAATAAATTATTCAAGAAACTATTAAAATTAAACATGTTTAATATATAATATATATTCACATAAGAGCCACAACAAGCAATATTAATAAGTACACAGTACAGAAATGATAAGACTTTCCTGATGAGTTGGAACATTCTTGACTAAACATGATGAATCTCCTTAGGGATAATTTCAAGTACTACTACCATTCAGAACTACATGATTAGTCATAATAGAGTGAGCTAAGAAACAATTAGCTTTCCAAGTAAAGAACTTGAAATGTTTCTAATTATAATCACATAGCACCCCTTTAAAAAGAAAAGGAAAAATCAAAGAATCAGACATCAAAAAGGCCATTAGGTCTCTCAATATAGACTATTTCCAGACCTAGTTTACTCCACATAAAACTTCCTTGGGGTGTTTTCATTTTTCTCTAAGAACAGAGATATATGGTTCAAATTACTGAAGTTTCTTCAAAGGTCCTTGACATTTGTGTACGCTACAATTAAAATGAATAAATTTTATATCAAGTAATAAAAATCTAAAGGATTAAAATTTAACAGCCACTAATTTTAAAAAAACCCTCATTAACTTTCATGACCTTAAACATGAGGGACTCTGACTTAGTGAAAAGTGAAGAAAACTCAATGAGAAAATAAAAGCATATTTTTGGATGATGGAAACATGTAGCATCTTTTAATCTATTGTTTGTAATAAGCTGACAAAAAGCTTTTTAAAAAGCTTTCCTGTAAAAAGCTTTCTTCCAAGAAGTCATGTGTGTTTGCTATACTCCTAACTTCTTGCTTAGACATTAACATGTCATCAAATCATGTTCTTGAATTATTTGATTTCTTTTGGTGGGAAAACACTGTTCTCCACTAGCTCATTATCTGTCCTTCCCTCAAACCTTAAGTGTATTGCCAAAATGACTCAGGAAAGTCAGTCTTCCTCCACTGCCACTCTGCTCATCTACCACTCTGCTACTATGCTTCCATCATTCACCTTGGGGAGTTTAGGGTCCATAAGGACCATCAATCCCACATACTTTCAGCTAAGGATCCTCCCTGATCTCTTCCCACACACCATGCACTTCCCATCTCTGTACATTCATTTATACTCTTCCAACTTTCTCAGTGAATTAAACCATATAAAAAAAGTTGGGATGAGCATGTGGCTCAATGGCAAAGTGCTTGTTTAGCACAAATGAATCACTAGGTTCAATCCTCAAAACTGGAAAAAATGTCAAAAATTTTTAAATTGCCAACCCGCGACTGAGGTACAATTCCAGAAGAAGAGGCCAAAAGATTTTAAGAGCTGGGGTTGATCCATGAACATAGTGAAACAGAGACTTTCAGACCACTGGAAGCTTGCACATGTGAATGTGTAGCAATGATGTGATTGTGTGGCAATGTTGGCATTGAATACCAGACCTATGCCAACTCAATCAGACAAGGGCCCAGAATGGAGTCTGGGAAATGGGTAGTGGGCTGGGCTTAGCCTGGAAACTGTTGGATACTGATTACTCCTAGGTGAGAGTAGACTTCATTTATGATCTCTATATAGGCTGACTATCCAGTGGATGAACTTGCACCAAAGGACATCTGGGTACAAATGTTTGACTGGATAGGACTCAGCATGTTTGGTGAAATGTATGAGGGCTGTGGGGGGGAGCATTGATGGGAGGGGGTGTCTAAACTTTATTAAGCCCTGTTGTATGAAATCTACAACGAAAGCTCAATAAAAAATTAAACCTACTGAGCATATAGATCATCATGTTCAGAATATAACTTCTGGGCATTATCAGGAAGAGATCTACTAATGAAATTAATAACAGTTAATGTACAAAAGGTTGTTAGTGACAAAACTTATTTTCTGAGTTTCTGTTAAGAAACCAAAGTATCTGACAGCTAACATACCACATTGAGGACTTTCTTCCAGAACTTCAGATGTGCTACATAATTTTGCTCTCTTCTTTAAAGAAGTTTTGCTTTCATCATTTCTATATTAGTTAGCATTTCATTGCTGTGATAAAACAATGATCAAACCAACTTGGGGAGAAAAGGGTTTATTTCACCTTCATTTTACAGTTCATCAGGGGGGAAGACAGGCCAGGAGCTCAGGGAAGGAACCAAAGTACAGACGACGGAGAAGTGCTGCTTACTGGCTTGTACTCCTGGCCTGTGCTCAGTCTGTTTTCTTATATAACATAGGACCACCTGCCCAGGGGTAGCACCAACCACAATGGACTGGGCCCTTCCACATCAGTTAGTAATAAAAAATAATGCCCCATAGACAAAGACACAGGCCAACCCAATGGAGGATATTCTTCAGTTGAGGTTCCTTCTACCAGGTATGTCAAACTGACAACTGAAGCTATCCAGCAGAATACCAGGTACTTTCTATCTTACCTCAGTTGTGTTTTGTTCATAAGATGTGGTTACTTATCACTAGTATTAATATTTTTCTGATTTCAAAAACAAAAAAATTATCAAATTACTAGATAAACTAGCTAATCTTGAAGCTGGGCAAGGTGAAACATGCCTTTAATCCCAGAACTTGGTGAGATCTCTCTCTAAGATCAAAACCAGCCTAGTCTACATAGTGAATTCCAGGCCAGCTGTGGCTACAGGGAGAACCTGTTCCTAAAAGACCAACGGAAATAAAAAAACAAATACTCTAAGAAAAGAAAGCAATGTTGATATACTACAAACACGGACAGCAGGTACAGTAGCCTAACAATTCTGCTGTAACTCTTCATGCACAGTGCTAATTTTTACTATTTTTTATGATGATGGTGATACATGGATGGATATAATGTAAAAATGTATCAGAATACTTTTATCACTGATTAACAGAGAAGAATTTTGTTTATTAAGCTTGGTATGAAAGATTAACATAGCAATAAAGTGGAGCAGCCCCTCTTTCCATTGCTTTAGCAGCAATTTTCAAAAGCATAGGCTCAGTTTTGAAGCAACCCAATTACGTTTTTCCTTTATAGAGCATGAATTTTACCGCCATTATCTAAGAAATCATTCATGATACAGCCTTGAATCAAAAACATTTTCTCCAATGATTTCTTTTGGAAGGCGGTATATAGGTTAAGGTTTCATACTTAGGTCTAGCTCCTATGTTAACTTTTGCATAGTGCCATTCTGAGTTTTACTTGGGGCTAAGTTTTTCTTGTGAAGTATTAAGGTCCTTTTTCTCTATACATAAAAATTATTTATTTTTATAATTTTATGTGTATTAGTATTATGCCTGCACGTGTGTTATGCAGTGCCCATGGAGGACAGAAGAGGTTATAGGATCCCCTGGAATGAGAGTTAGGGACAGTTGTTAGCTGCCATGTGGATTCTGGGATTCAAATCTAGGTCTTCTGCAAGAACAGTCAGTGCTCTTAATCCCTGACCCATCTCTCTAGCCCCAGGAATAATTTTTTAAAGACAGGTCTCACTATAACGTAATGGTTACATTATGCACTGAAACTTGATATTTAGACCAAGATAGACACAAACTCATAGAAATCCATCTGCCTTTGTCTCCTGAGTGCTAGGATTAAAACCATGTACCACCATGCCCTTCTAGAAGTGTTTTTTTTTCATCATTATTTATTTCAGACATCTGTCTGTCTGTTAGCACAGTTTTTACACATCTATGTTTGTATCTCTTACTATTGTGCTTTAACATATTCCTGACTTCCTTCCCATGTCCTCATTTTGTCCCCCTTCTCAAGCATATGCTTAAGTGAGTTTATGACATTATAGTCTCACATTTTAGCTCTTTGTCATTTCCATTATATTTTTATTTAGCTCTGAGTTTTTGCTTTTTAAATAAATTTCATTTTAAAAATTTCCTTCACTTTAAAATTTCTTCTCTTCTCAGTTTTATCTTAGCTAATTCTTAAGACCTTTCCTCCCATTTCATACAGACTGTCTTTTTATTTAGGTGCCTCCTAACTTTTCTGCCTTTTTCTTTTGGATAGTTCATTAAATCATTTTGAAGATTTTTCTATGGTATATGCTAAATGTTCTCTTTCCTTGGCTCTGCAGTAGCTTTCAGACTATACTTTGTCCTTTTCTCCTTCATCATTTCATCTTGTATAAGGTAGACTTCATCTGGTTGTAATGTTTTATTTATTTAGTACCACTTACAGTGCTCCTACTGCTTGTGCACCTTTCTAGGAATTTGTACTGTGTATTCTAGGTATACATTGTCTTATCTATGCTTCATGTGGCCTTGTTTAATGCTCATGTTCTCATAAAAATCCACAACTGGATAAAAACATTGATCAGTTGCCAGAAAATTCCAAGTTTCTAGGAAAATCACCCCTCAGATTCTGTTTTACTAGTGATAGTCTTTTTAATAACCTATAGTCTGGTTCTTTGCTTCTCTGAATGAATATGAGTTTTGAACTTGGATTCTTTCCTCTTTGTATTCATCTTTATTCCTTAAGCTGTGGAGTTTGCAATTCCCTTTATATAGTACACGAGTATCACTCATTTTTTATCCCAATCCTGATGTTTTCTTGGACTTACTGGCTCTGAATGTATATGTTTAAAATATCAGTAGATGTTAGTCAAAAAAGCATCATGGTAGAAGAATCCCAGCTGCCAAATATTTTGATATTCTTAGATTCAAAATCTTTGGATTGAGAGAGATAGAAGGTATCTTCCTATCTCAGATTCTAATTTCAGAAGAAAATTATTTGCTTTCAGGTCTAGTGTTCTGGTCAGATGTTTAGTTTTTATCAGTGTATTTTCAGTCTGTCTCTATGAAAGTTTTCTTCACTAACAGTTTTTTCATTGGCTTGTCAGTTTAACTCAGTGTTACTCTTATCAGGACGTTTTATTTTATTTCTCCTTCTTGATATTTTACTGATCACTTGGGGGAGACAATTTGTGAGATGCTAACCAGATGCCATCTTTTTATATGTGGGCTACAATTTATGGATACAATTATTTTTGAAATATGATATATATATATACATATATATATATATATATACTCTCATGCTTTTTATAATTATATAGTTAAGTTCGTGTTAAATCAGAGTCATCATTTTTGGAATCAGTTATTGTAATCTAATGTAGATCCAACTATAGATTAGTTTGTGACACTAAAATATAGATGCATACTGACCTTTTCACGACTTTGAATCCTGATTTCTTAAAATAAAAGAAAGACCTTGATCTCAGCTTGCTTTGTGGTCTTTGCTTCTTTTTCAGGAGGACAGAGTGAAACATGTGGAGCAGGGTGACCTCCTGAGCAGTATAGCATGCTTACCCTTCTGAAAAATTAATAAGTGAATCAAAGACTGACTCACAGTCTCCCAAATGGCTTTTTTTTAATCCGGGAAAAAAAATCATTATATTCTCTGTTGCCATGAGTGTTCTTTGATTTTTCACAGCATTGGAATATGCTTTATTAACATAATGGACTGTAGACAACTCCTCCTGAGCTTTTATCCCTTTAAAATTATTCTTGGTACTGTTCATTCATGGGGTGTATGATGGAGCTATTGTCACTTTTAAACAAATAGTTGGTTCCCGATCCCATCATCACTAATTACTCATAAAATTGGTTCTGTTTCTATGCTTCCAAATCTGTGCCTGTTAACTGTTTCTGATTTCAATAAGGCTCTTCTCCTAAACTCTCATCTTCTATATTTTTAATATTGATGTATTTTGTCTATCTGGTATTCCACATATTCTTTGCCTCCTATTACAATTATTACATCTTTCTCTATTTTGAAATGTAATTCAAGACTCTCTCCTCTTTAATGTCTCTCAACTGCATTCATCTTAACATTTGCAGATGACAAGTCTCCACAGTAGAACTCTTTCTCAGTTGACTCCACCTCTCACCCTTGGCTCCCTCTTTCCTCTCTTTGCTTTGGAGTCCATGCTGTTTTCTGTGGTATTTTTCCCTTGCCTCCCTCCTCATCTTCCAGTCTTCAGCACCGACCAGTGCAGCTTCTTTCCTCATGTTGCACTCCTCCTCTCAGTCTATGCAACTAAAGCCATATTTCTGCATTGCCTTCCTTCCACTCAGTATTTTCTGCCTGTTCATCCTCCTCTCATCTCTTTAAGTTCTCTTCTCATACACTCCAGCAGGTGATTTAATAACTGTCCTACTTCATCTTATAGTGGTGATTCCCAAGTGTATGTGTGTTAGCCTTAGACTCTTTGCTTAATTTTATTTATGGTCTGTATTACTACCATTTTATAATATTTTATTTGTTTTATTCCTTGTAAACTTTCATTTGAAATTTATTTTATGGATACTACTAGGAGTATGTCCTGTATACCATCCCTTTCCTTTTTTATTTTCTTCAAAATGATATCCTGGAAGTTGGCACATCTGTGTCCTTTTACTCTAGTTGGAGCTATTGCTACAGCCCTCAAAAGAGTGTTCACTGAGAATTATGTATAGGATTTCCACACATATGATAAAATACCGTTTCAAAAATATTTTTGTTGACCTTTTGTGGTGCATTTTATACAACAGTTCTTAATCAAATTTAGATCCCTCCTCCATCCATGCCCTCCCCACTGGGCCTCATGCACTCTGCCATACATGCTAAGTACCAGTCAGTCAAGCATTTTACCCAGATGTCCTTTGGTGCAAGATCAACCTATCTAGAGATCTTAAGGAAGGTCATCTCTGGCGAAGCCAACCATAATAAGTTTCCAACAGTTCTCTGGCAAGGGCCAGCCTGCCACCCATTTCTAGTGTGCTAACCTATTCAACCACTCAAACTGTAGATTAAATTGTCTGAAGTCCACAGTGTTATGAATAAGAAGGCACAGCAGTCTAGTAGCATTTCTATCTAATTGGCATAAGCAGTTACATTCAATTGATGAATGTAAAAAAATTTAATCTAGAAAAATGAAAAGAGAAGTCATGGATTGTGAAAAACATTTGCAAATATTTTAAAAATTATATTTAGAACATAATTTGAAAATCCCTCAAGAAACAAAATTTAACTCAATAAAATGAATATTTTGAATAAAGATTCTGGAGTACAATAGAGACCTGGACTAGAGATAAAGAGGTGAATTCTATCGTTATGTGGTACTCAGAATGGATAACTTACTGAGATCACCTGAAGGAAATAATGTGTATAAATGTGCACTAAGTTGGCCAAAGACTAAACTCTGGAACTCTAAAGTACAGCATCCTTTTTAAAGGGCTCTGCAAAAGAGAGTGAAACACAGTGAACAGGTGAAAAGCAAGAGATGTTTCTGGTCCACAGAAGCATAGAGAAGGAAGTTCTTCAGTCAGAGAAAAAGTGCTCCAAATGTGCCACAATCTGTCATCATCAAAGAATTCTAAATAAAATTATGCAAACTGGATCAAGCAAACTTTGAAAATATATGCAATATAACCAACTAAGTTCTATACCAGGCATATAAAATTTAAAATTTGAAATCCTATCCATGAATTTTTTATTATTTGTTTTATTAATTTTATTATTCTATATTAAGATGTTAAAATTATATGCGAAAATTTTAATAGAACATTTTTAGGAAGTTGTTTATATCCATTCATGACTTTATAAATAAAAAGTTTTAGTAAGGATGGGGTTTAGTTCAGTGGTAGAAAGCTTGTCCAGCATGCATGAGGCCCTGGCTGTCATTCCTAGCAACACAAAAAAGAAAAAACAATAACAAAACTGATATCTTGGCAAACTAGGAATGGGCATACTTTCTATCAGTTACAATGTGTTGAGCAGAAACCTTTAGCCAAATAGTGCCCATCATGATGCACACAGTGCCTATGAATAAGGATGCTCACAGCCATGATGATAGTAAACATTTTAGTAGAAGTTACAGCCAATACAGAAAGCTAAGAATGAGAGTGAAAAAGTTACAATTGTTTGCTGATTATATAATTAGTATTGTTCAAAGTGCAAATACAAGATAACTTTTTCAAAATTTAATCTGTGAAAATAAATTAAGCAAATTTTCAAGATACAGCAGCTTTATATTTTTCATAATTTATTATTTTTATTTTATGTGTGAATGTATTGTCTGCATGTGCATACGTGCACCCATGTTGTGTCCACAAAAGTCAGAAGAAGGTGTCAGATCCTGAAACAGGACATATGGATGGTTGTTAGCTTCCATGTGGTTGCTAGGAACAGAACCTGAGCAGCCAGAGCTCTTAACCACTGAGCCATCTCTCCAGGCCCTAATCCAATATTTTTAACTGCTTTTCTGTTCAGATAGGTCCATAAATTAGATAATGTAATTGTAAAAAAGAAAAAAAATATAAAATGATCTGTAAAGTACTTAAACATAAACTTAATGGAAAATGTAAAATCCAGAAAAATTATGAATGCTTATTAAAAGACATTGTCAAATTAATGTAGTTTACGCATAATGAGCGATAAATGGAATTTTTACTTCTATTCAAATTAACATATAAAAACATTGCAAATCAAAATACCTTAAAATTTGTTTCGTAAAACTTTATTCTAAAATTCAAAAAAAGATCTAAGAAAAGTTTAGAGATAAAGAATAGTGTTAGAGGACAGGTCTTCACTATGCAGGTGCTCAAGATTTAACATTACTCAGAGTAATCAAAATGTTATAACAGGAATTAGCTTAATGTCATTGTAGTTATTTTTATTTTATTAGTAATAAATAACTCAAAAAGTTATCTTGTAGGATACTGTTAAATTCAGGGTTAAAAGAACCTTGATAGTTCACTTAATCATAACCTTCTGTTACTATGGTATAAAAAGCATTCTTCTGGGAATGGAGAGGTGGCTCAGCCGTTAAGAGCACAGACCCTGGATTTGGTTATCAGAATGCATATGGTGGCTACCAACTACCTCTCACTCCAGCTCCATGGGACTGATGCCCTCTTCTGGCCTCCATGGGCACTATATGCATATAGTATACTTACAAATGCACATGTAGGCAAAACATTCACCTACATAAAATGAAAATATATATTTTTTAAGTATTCTCCTTTAGATTAGTCTAGAGCTTGAATTGCCATAATAAACACTCAAAATAATTCAACAATTCCAATTTCTGGAAAAATTTAATCCAACTTTGATACAATTCATTTTACTATAGCTAAATGAAATCCAAAGTAATTTCGATCATGTAAAACATTTTATTCTTATTCCCAAACACATCTATGTTAAGAAGTCACATTATAGGTAGATTTGAAAATGATACGTTTTGGTTGAATGATTGTATCTGTTACTAATTTGGGAAATAATAGTAATAGAAAAGAGCTGGGGAGATGGCTCACTGAGTAAAGTATTTGCCATGCAAGTCTGAAGACCAGATTTTGGATCTCCAGAATTAAGATGAATGCCATATAAAAATGACAGCCCACTTGTAATTCCAGGCTTAGGAGGCAGAAACTGGAGAGCCCTAAAACAAGGTAGCTAGCTAAAGTAGTTGAGGGCAAGCTTCAGGTTCAACTGAGACCTTGCCTCAATGAATAAGATAGAGAGTGATTAAGGAAAGATGATAGACATCAGCCTTGGGTGTCAAGACATGTACATGCACTGGTACACACAGGCATACCCACACATGTGAACATGCAAAATACATGCACATACACCACACACATATGTATATAAAATATAGCGATAGAAAAAATATAGATTCTAACACATCCTCTAAATTAGTCTTTAAATACATTTCAGTTAAAACCAGGGTAGCATCTTCTGTAGCAAATATCATAAATTATAGGCCACTTTCACATGTGATTAAAATAGTATTTATAATTTATTTTCAAAGAAAACAGTATTAGTTGTTTTCAAATAAGAATAAAATTTCTTATCAAGTTGTAATGGTTAATGTTAATTGTCAACTTGACAAATTCGAGAATCACCTGAGAGATGGATCTCTGCACATACTTGTAAGGTTACTTGAAGTAGGAATGCCCACCCCGAGTGTGGGCATCACCATTTAATTGGCTTGGCTCTGGACTGAATGAAAACGAGATAGAAAGATAACCAGCAAGCATGTATGCATTAATACATTGCTCTGGGCTCTTGACTGTGGATGTAATGTGACTAGCAGGCTGCTAGTCCTGTTGCCTTGACTTCCCCATAGTGATGGACTGTAACCTGGAATTGTGAACCAAATAAACCTTTTCCTTTTTAAGTTGCCTTTGTCAGGGTATTTTATCAAAGCAACAAAAAAAGAAACTAAGACACAAGGTGACCTTATAAACATGTTTTCTCATACACCAAAGGCACAAAAGGGCTGTAGTTTATAAACTCCTTTTAGCTTCTTTCTACATGGATCTTTAATTCCGTATTTTCCATTTTAAAGTAAATGTCAATATTAATTTCTTGAGGTATTTTTCATCAACCTTATAAACAGAATGACGAAGTCATAGTTCCTTATGTTGGTAAAATTTAAAACTAAATTTAGAAGTACATTATTATCACAAAATTCTAACACTGATTTAACATAGCTCCATCTGTCTATAAAAATTCAAAATTCAAGCTTCTGGGTAAACTGAAAGGCTATCAACATTTATGCAACTTCAGCCAATTTTTTCAGTAAATTATGTTGCCTCCTGTCCTAGTTACATTCTATTGCTGTGATAAAACACTGACCAAGACCAACTTGAGGAAGAAAGAAAGGGTTTATTTGGCTACAGATCACAGTCCATCATCAAGAGAAACCAAGCCAGGAAATCAGTTCAGAAACCTGGAGGCAGGAGCTGAAGCACATACCATGGAGGAATGCTGCTTTCTGGATTGCTCCCCTGGCCTGTGCTCAACCTGCTTTTTTATACAATACAGGACCACCTGCCCAAGGGTGGCACCATGGGCTGTGCTCGCCCACCACTCAACAATAAAAAAATATGCCCCACAGACATAGCCACAGTCTAATCCAATGGAGGTAATTCCTCAATTGAGGTTCCCTTTACTAAGGCATGTCAAGTTGACAACTGACACTACCTAGCACAATTGACCCCTTGTCAACTTGACACAAAAAAAATCACTATTAAACATTACCTTTCCATTTCTTATCCCATGATTTATTAATATTAGTATTACAACATACAAAAAAGTACAACTTTAAAAGTTCCAGAGTTCTTAAAATTTCAAACACTTTAAAAACTTAATATCTCTTTAAAACAATCCAAAGTCTCTCAACTGTGGGATCCCATAAAATCCAAATTAAGTTTACATACCAACTTATTTCAAAAGGGAAGAACCTGGCACACTTAAGTAAAACCAAAATCCATCAATGTAGCTCAGTGTTGAACATCTGGGATTCACTCACCATCTTCTGGCTCCAAAGGGCTTGGGCAGCTCCACTTTACTGGTTCTGTCATCAACAGCACACATAGCTTGTCTCACAGGTTCAGGCTTACATCACTCCACACTTGCTGCTGCCCTTGTTAGTTGTCCTATGGTCCCAAAATCTGCCATGTGCTGGGATCCCCATTATAACTGAGGCTGTATCTTCACAAATGGCCTTGTCTGACCTCTCACAAAGCCTCAGATTCTCTCCACAACCCACTCTCTCCTTCAACACCAGTACCTCCAGTACCACTCTTACACACTGCCAAGTTCTGCTGCCAGTCTGATGTGCAGCTTTGGCCTCCTCTGAACCACAGCTTCCCAGGTGATTTCAACTCAATGATGCTGGTTTCTTGTTACTCAGGGTTTTCATCCCCAGATGAACAGCATCAATTATTCCAGTAAAATGCAAAAGGTTTCACTTCCAAAAATTCTTAATCCAAAATATATTACACAAACAGCCCTGGTAGAGTCTTTCCTTCCCTTTGAAGCTTCACAAGCCAAGTCTCCATCACCAATACCATTATCTTCAGATTTATCTTCCAAATTCCAAGCTCACTGAGTACCAATCACTTTTCCAATCCAAACTCCAAAACCTCCCACAATCCTCTCAGACATATATGGTCAGGTCCATCACAGCAATACCAATATCTGCCCTAGTTACTTTATATTGCTGTGATTAAAACACTGATCAAAACCAACTTTGGGAGGAAAGGGTTTATTTTACCTTATGTCTCCCAATTCATCACTGATGGATGTCAAGGCAGGTACTCAGGGCACAAAACCTGGGCACAGGAGCTGAAGCATAGTCTGCTTTCTTATATAAGACAGAACTACCATTCTCACTTTAAACAAAACTATAAAGGCAGGCTAAGAAGAGGTGCTGCAAATGTCTACATAAACAAATACTACATAGAATGGCTTTCAATAATGAAATGACAAACATCTGAGTACTACCAGCACTGAGAGCAAGCTTCAAAACTTAAATAAAAATTTAAGAACATTCTGAACTGAACAGTTTTAGAACACATTAAGACTTTTCATAATAATTCTATGTGTAAATGAAATAGTATCTGACATTTTCACGAAAGCTACCAATAAAGAAATCTTTATTAGAGGCATTTACATACATATAGGTATATGTATGTATGATGTAGATATGGTGCTGTCATTACAAATTTCTCACATTTTCTTTACATATAAAATTTGTTCAGTTATTTTGTATCTTAGAATTTGTTAAATAGCAGATCCATGAATCACAGCACTTGAGTCAAAGATCATCTTTAACAAAAGAGGCTGATTGTAAAAAGTGTGACCTCAGTGTGAGAGGTCAAAAGTAGAGTTAGGTCAAGCAAAAGCAAAAAAAAAAAAGACCTTCTTGCTTGGGTCCCACCCACTTCAGTTGACTCACATAATCAGATATCAGATAATAGCAGCAAAGTTTCATCATGCAACACATTGCAATGCACACAGAACACTACAACTGGCCAAAGTATAGAGAATAGGAGGCTTAACAGTTTGTCCATGGGTAAAACTCCTATATTAATTTGCACCCACCCATCGCTCAGGGACTATTACAGAAAAGGGGGCTGAAAGATTATAAGAGCTAGGGATAGTGAATGATCATATGGAAGCAGACTTTTCCAGACCTCTAGGAACTTGCTCATATAAACTTAAAACAATGGTGTCAGCATACACAAAATACAAGCAAACTCAAGCAGACAAAAATCCAGACTAGAACTGGGGAAATGAACAGCAGGCCCCAATCCTAGCCTAAGAACTATTGGCTGTTGACTCCAGGTAGGTAACAAAGAGCTGATATTCTTAAAGGGATTCTAGACAGGCTGCTACACTACAATGGACAAACTTGAACTAAGGGATATCTGGATAAACAAACTTGGCTCAATAGGGCTGAATTTATATGACAGAATGCATTAAATCTGGTGGGAGGTTATGAGGGGGATGGATGTAGAGAATGGATATAAAGATGATTAAGATAATTCAAGATTTTTTATAGGAAGCATACAAAAATTCAGTAAAAATGCACTGAAAAAAAACCTCAAAACGTAAAAGGTCATTTTCAAATTGTTTTATATTTAGTATATTTGATATTTGTTGTATTATAATTTAAGAAGCACCCTATGAAAAACATGTAATGAAATTATCTCATTTACTGTCTAACAGTTTCAGAGTTTCAGGTTTCACATTGAGATCTTTGATTCATTTGGAGTTGACTTTTATGTAAGGTAAAAGAAAAAGGTCTAGTTGTATTCCTCTATGGGTGGAGATCCAGTTTTGGCAGCACTGGGGTTGAAGATGTTGTTTTTCCTCCAGTGAGTGTTCTAAGCCTCTTTGTCAAATAACAGGTGGCTGAAATTTGCATGTACTCATGTTTGGATCTTCAATTATGTTCCACTGACATACAGGTCTATTTTTGCTCCAGTGCCATGCTTTTTTTATGACTACAGCTCTGTAATATAATTTGAAACCTGGTATAGTAATCCCCCATCCATTGATCTTTGTACTCGGGGTTGCTTTAGCTATCCGGGATCTTTTGTGCTTCGATATCAATTTTAGGATGATTTTTTTCCAATTCTGTAAAGAATGTCATGGAGATTTTGACTGGGATTGCATTGAATCTATATAATGCTTTTGGTAGGCTATTGATTTTCATATTAATTCTTCCAATCCATGAGCATGGGAGGTCCTTCCATGTTTTGGTGTCCTCTTCAATCTCTCTCTTTACATATCTAAAATTTTCATTGTAGAGATCTTTAATGTCTTTGGTCAAGTTTATTCTGAGATTTTTAAAAAGCCATTGTGAATGGGAGGATTTCCTTGTACTCTTTCTCCAATTGCTTGTTATTGGTGTACAGAAAGGCTACTGATTTTTGTAGATTAATTTTTTAACCTGCCACTTAACTGAAAGTGTTGATCATTTCTAGAAGTTTTCTGGTAGAATTTTGGGCATGTCTTAGGTAGAATATCATGTCATCTGCAAAAAGGGATAATTTGACTTCTTCTTTTCATGAGTATTTAGCTTCCTTCTCTTATATTATTGCTCTAGCAAGAGTTTCAAGCACTATATGAAAAAGGAATGGAGATGGTTGTCAGCCTTGTCTGGTTCCTGATTTTAACAGGAATGCTTCCAGTTTTTATTCATTAAGAATGATGTTGGTGGTTTTTTTTGTATGTAGCTTTAATTATGTTGAGGTATATTCCCTCTAGTCCACTTCCTTCTAGGACATAAATCCATGTTGAATATTGTCAAAGGCCTTTTCTACATCTATTGAGATGATCATGTGATTTTTGTCTTTGAGTCCTTTTTATTATATGCTTTAGAACATTTATTTCTTAGGTACAATGAGGCACTCCTGCATCTCTGGAATAAAGCCGACCTGATCACAGTCGATGATTTTTTATGTGTCTGTATGTGGTTGGCAAGCATTTTGTTGAGAAATTTTCCATCAATGTTTATTAAGGATATGGGTCTACAGTTTTCTTTTTTGGTTGTATCTTTACCTGGTTTTGGTATTAGAATGATGCTGGTTTCATAGAAGGAATTTGGGAGTTCTTCCTCTATCTTTTTGAAAAATTTTAGTGTTGGATATATATCTTCTCTGAATGCTTGGTAGAACTCTACTGTTAATCCAGCTGGGCCTGGACTTTTTTGGTTGGGAGATTTTGTATTACTGTTTCAATTTCCTCATATGTTATGGGTCTCTTTAAGCTGTTATCTCTTCTTGGTTTAGCTTTGGTGATTCCCAAGATTTTAGATATGCATCCATCTCTTTAAAGTTTTCACATTCATAGCATATAGGATTTTAATGTATTCCCTTATAATATTCTGGATCTTTTTGTTGTCTGTGTAATGTTTCCCTTTTCACCTCTGAGTCTGTTGATTTGGAATTGCTCTTTCTTTTGGTTAACTGGGCCAAGGGCCTATCTATCTTATCATTTCAAAGAACCAGCTATTAGACTCATTGATTCTTTGTACTGTTTTGTTTCTACTTCATTTATTTCTGCTCTGACTTTTGTTATTTCTTGCCTGCTTGGTTTGGGTTTCATTTGTTGTTGGCCTTCAAGATATCTGAGTTGCACTGTTAAATCATTTGTTTGTGTTATTTCTGATTTCTTAATGTAGGCACTTAGAGCTATCAATTTCCTTATTAGGACTGCTTTCAACCTGTCCCAGAGGTTTTGTTGGGTTGTACTGTCCTCTTCGTTGAATTCCAGGAATACTTTTATATCTTTCTTAATTTCTCCTTGACCCATTCATCATTCAAGAGTGTGTTGTTTCGTCTCCATGAGTTCTTGAAGTTACTGGGGCTTCTTCCAGTGTTGACTTTAAGCTTTATTGCATTGTGCTCTGATAGAATGTATGGAATTATTTCATTTTTTTGTATTAGTTCAGATTTGTTTTGTGCCCCAATATGTGATCAGTTTTGGAGAAAGTTCCATGGGATGTTGAACAGAATGTATTCTTTGGTGCTTCGCTGGAATATTCAGTAGATGTCTGTAAGGCCCATTTATGTATGGTATTGTTTATTTCAGATGTCTCTCTGTTTATTCTCTGTCTAGTTGACCTGTATAATAAAGACAGTGGGATGCTGAAGTTCCCTACTATTAGTGAGTTGGGATTAATCTACATGCTGTAGTTCTGTTTTTGGTGCATTTAAGTTCATGATTTAATATCTTCTTGGTCAATTGTTCCTTTGATCAGAATGAAGTGACTCTCTTTATCTCTTTTGATTAGTTTTATTATGAAGTCTATTTTGTCAGATGTTAGAACGGCAACTCCTGCTTGTTTCTTAGTGTCATTTGCTTGAGTATTTTTTTTTCCATCCTGTCACCTTATGGTAGTATCTGCCCTCAAAAGTGAGATGGGTTTCTTGCTCCATTATTTTTGTTTCTTGATCCATTCAAATAGCCTTTGTCTTTTGCCTGGGGAGTTCAGTCCATTGATATCTGAAGTTATTATTGAGAGATATGTATTGATTCTGGTGATTTTAAATTCTGTTTGCATCTTTGGTCTAACTTTGCAGTTCCCTGATTATACTTTCATTTAGTTTCTTTCTGTTTCTTGATGTCTTGGGTATAGTTGCTCCTTTCTTCATCTCTTTGTATTGCTTCAAGTATTCTCTGAAGAGCTGGTTTTCTGAACATGAATTCTTTCAGCCTATTCATATGGTCGAAGATTTTTCTTTCCCCTTCAGCTATAATTGATATTTTTCTGGGTATTCTAGCTTGGCATCGATGGTCATTTAGAACAGGGAATATATTGGTCCAGGCTCTTCTGGCTTTCAAGCTTTGCACTGAAATGCATTCTGATGGCTTTTCCTTTATATGTGACTTCTTTTGCTTTTTCAGCTTTCAGAATTCTCTCTTTGTTCTGATGCTTAGGGTTTTTACTATGAAATGCTGTGGGGAGTTTCTTTTCTCTCCTGCCTATTTGGTGCTCTATGTGCTTCCTGTATTTGTATGGGAATGTCTTTCCCATACAATATCATTATCCTGAGAGTCTTCTACTTCTTTCATGCCTATGATTCATAAATTTGGTCTTTTCATGGTGCTCCACATTTGCTGCATATTCCATTTTTTAAAAATTTTTCATCATCTTACTTCAGTCCTCCAATTCTTCGACTTTACTGTTCAGTGTTGATATTCTGTTTTCTATTTCATTCATTCTATTGATGAGGCTTTTCCCCTTTGTTTCAAAATTGCTTAATGAGTTTTTCACTTCCTTCTTCATTTCAGCCTGAGTTTTCTTTAATATCTCTTCTGTGAATTCAGTGAGAATTTTATCCCTATATTCTTTTAGTTCCTTGATTTCTTTGTGTATTCTTTAGATTCATTGACTTATTTTATCATGTTTATGATTTTTCTTTTAAACTCCGTGTCCTGGGTTATCTTTATGGGGTTCCCATTATAGAACTTCTATAGAACGGGTGATATTTGGTGGGGACATATTATTTGGGTTTTTCATAGTAGTATTTTTTTCACTGTGATCTTGATGTGTATTTCTTTTTGTTGTTTGTGATTCTGATTGAGACTCAAGCTTTCCTTTGTTCAGCTAAAGTCTGATTTTGTTTGTATACTTGATGTGACTTGATTGTTTTGTTATTGAGTATGAAAAACTGGTTAATAAGGTTTCAGGTTCTCTCTTTTGATTTTATATCGGAGGGACCAGATGGCTCTAGTCCAGTTGCTCCAGATTTCACTCAGAGGAACATGTTAGCAAGATCAGATGTTCTCAGGCTCTCTCTTAAAGTCTGTTTCCCTCTACCCAGCAGGCACAGCACAATTTGGGAAAGTTGCTAGGCAGAAGCTTAATTCAGGCTTTCTCAGGCTGTATGCAAAGGTCTGGGCCTCTACAAAAGGTCACAGAAGCCTAGCCCTGCTGCAGTGGGAGAGGCTGCAGACTGTACCAATGTAGGGGAATGGACATGGTTCCATTTGGAAATCTCACAGACTTCCAGAGGTAAGAGTATGTGGACTGGGATAGTCTGAAGTTGCTGCAGTGGTAGCGGAATGGAGAAGCAGTGGAAAGGGTGAGATTTATGAAGGAATGTGACTGATCTCTGGAATACAAGGCAAGTTGGGGGTGGAGACTGCCAGGGGAGAAGGATGGTCTCAGGAATGCAATGGGGAGTTGAGTGTGGGGACAGGCTGCGAAGGCTCTAACAAACTAGACTGAAAATTTTAGCTGGTCTGAGTATGGGATTTGGGATGCAGTGGGTAGGTCTGGAATAAGAGAGTAGTCTAGGGATCTGGGGTGCTAAGAGCAGTATCAGGCCTGTGTCCAAACTAGAAGAAGACTAGGACAAGGGGCAGGGGTTGGGAAGTGGGGCTAGAGTTGCTCAGGTGGGAGTGGAGTGGAAAGGCAGTGGGTGCGATCAGACTTACCAGTGAAAAAGGCTGCTCACAGAAATCCAAGGCAGACTGAGGGAGGGGACAACCAAGGTAGATGGGAGGTCACAGGAATGCAATGGCAAGTTGGGGATGGGAAGAGCCTGTGAAGGTTCCAACAAACTAGACTAAATATTGATCTGGTTTGAGTAAGTGATTCAGGATGAAGTGGGTGGGTCTGGACGAAGAGACTGGTCTTGGGACATGGGGTGCTATGAGCAGGAACAGGCCAGTGCCCAAGGCTAGAAGAAGCAAAATAACATTTTATGTCTATTTGTGCTATTCTGTAGCTAAATTCTTTTTGGAAAATAATTCATAAAAATATTGTCACTTAAAATTACAGGTTGAAGCCAGGCTTGATGGTTCACACCTTTAATGCCTATACTCATGAGGCAGAAACAGGCAGATACTTATGAGATCAAGGGCAGGTTGGTCTACATAGTGAGTTCCAGGCCTTCTGGGACTACAGTGAGACCCTGTCTCAAAAAACAAGCACAAATAAAACCCAACTCATAAGTTAGGTTTTTTGTTTTGTTTTTCTTTCTTCTTTTCTTTTTTTTTCTACTCATTTTGAGACAGGGTCTCCCTGTAGCCTGGAACTCAGTATGTAGATCAGGCTGGCCTTAATTTCACAGCTATACATCTGCTTCTGCCTCCCAAGTGCCTAAATTAAAGGCATGCACCACCACATCCTGCAACAAGTTTTTTTTTAAAACATTAATTCTGTGCTAGTATTTTCACTATTATGTGTGTGTATATGTATATATATGCAAAAATTAAAATGTATTATACTATATAGGTTTGAGGTTTTATACAGAACTTGATGATTTTTAAACTTCTGTACTATTGGTTATAATGAATACTTTATGTGAAAATTATGAACTCTTGAGTGTATTACTTGTTGGTACTTCTTCAGCTATTCAGTATCTATTATGTGATTTTAATTCAATTTTAGTTCATTCCAACTTATATGTTGTTTTTGAAATTGTCTGGTACTGGTTATATAGTGTTCAACAAGCAGGCAAGCTCTCTCCAAGGGCTGTGGCACACCTTCTGTGTTGCAATATGATAGAGGACACTTGATGGCTATCCAAATTGGAATGTTCTTGCCCTACTGAGGATGCTTTGGCAGGAGGGCAATCAATGCTTTCTTTACCCATGTCTGGCCTTTCATATGCTTCCTAGCTTTCCTAATCTTGTTCTCCAAAATTTTATTCACTCTCATCATATTATTTAAGATAGCATAGATTAAGGAGTAAATCAAAGTCATAATTCAATAAAGGCTGTAGCTGAACAACAGAGCATGTATATGGTAACATCTCTGGAAGTGACCTACTGTCCTATTGTTCTTTACAATCTTATGTTGCCCATAGTATGATTCTTCTTACCCCCAGAATGGACTATTTTGTACCTGGATTCTTTGTTCCATATTTAAATATGTGAGATTCATTTATGTTGTTTCATATTATTGTGGTTTATTCAGTCTAAGTATTCATTTGGGCTGGTTGCAGATAAAGGGTATTCTTAACCGTACTTCCATGAACATTCCTACGGGGTTTGGGGGAGTACATACATGTGCATTTCTGTTGGACATAAACCTTCATCAAGTTTTTATGTGTTGACAAGGAAAATACACATATGGGGAGAATAGTCCAACATGCAATCCCTAAAGCTAACAGAACTTGACATTTTCAGAGTCAACTGAAGTGAGTGTGAAGAGAAGAATAAAAGAAAGTCTTTTTCTGCTTTTGCCTGGCCCAGCTCAACTTTGGATCTCTAACACTGAGATCACACTTTTCATAATCAGTTTCATTTGTTAAAGACAATGTCAAACATTTGTAACACATATAGTCAAGTATTTTATATGTCATATAAATTCACAGAAGTTTAGCTGAACATATCAGAAGTTTCAGGGGTATAAGCACTTTTGAGAAAACTAGATATAAAGATTTAAATGATGAAGAGTAGACTATAGAGAATTCCTTTGCCTCATTTTAACAAAACTTCATAATTACTTTGCATCACCACTGTAAAGAGGCCTCTGGTCAGAGGTTATTTCACAGATTTTTGTTCTATCTGCTTTTTCAAAACTACTGAAAAAGTTTACTTAGAATATATATAGTAATATACAGACACATCCATAGAGATGTATATAGACAAACTAGAACCAAAATAAAAATACTTTCATTAAAAAAGGCCTGTTTCCTATAGGGCTACTAGTGACCATATATCATCTAAGCATCAATAAATTTCTAGTATATATTACTAGTTCTACCAGAAACCACAACTCATCCATATTAGCGTTGGTCTAAAATATTTTAATGTCTGCTTAATGAAAATGCAAAGAAGTTAAAATAAATGTTTCATGTCACCTTTTGAATTTTACTGCAAAAAGTGTGTGGAAAAAGTTATTAATCAATAAGATGGCTTTCAAAGATTTCACTGAATACTTTAGACAATTTCTATACTATCTCAAAACAATGTCTTATTATTTTAGAATACTTAAATTTAGCAAATAAAATATGACAAATACCAGAATAATGAAAAAGGGAATAAATTAAGCATACACATCTGTAGCTATGAAATGTAATTTTATGTACTTATATATTCATCTAGATATTATCTGGGAATCAAACCCAGACTCTTGTCCATGCTGATAAACTTTAATTCCTCACAAAAGATAAATACCTTTGCAGATCTATTCCTTTAAACAGTAACAATAAATAATTTTGTTAAATGAAATAATTTTCTAGTTGTCAGTCTATTGTTTCCTATATCCTTTATTTATCTTTGAAAGACTAAAAAAACACACAATTCATAACATTTTCAATTACCATTTCAGTTAACTTTCAGTTACTTGAAGGTATTGAGATTATTTTCTACAGTTACAATGATATAGAGGAAATAAAAGCAATCAAACCAGAAATAAAACAAAAATCGAAAACAGTACTAGGCAGCAATATTAGACTATTCCTATTTCCTAGAAATGGCAACCAGGAAGTCAGCTTTCAAGAGTTAGCACTTAAAGTAAAAAATGCTAATATAATCTAGGATCATTAATATTCATTATCAACTTCACAAGACTGATAATCACCTGGGAGACTAGGCAAACCCACTTGAACATATATCTGTGAGTGAATTAACTGAGTGGGGGAAATCAACCCTGAACATGGGCAGTACCATCTTGTGGGCTGGAGGTCCAGACAAAATATAAGGGGAAAGGAGGAAAGCCAGCAGAACACAGGTATTCTCCAGAGTCTCTGCTTCCTTGCCTGCCACAAAGTCAATTGCTCTGCTCTTCCATGCCTTCCCCATCATGAACTTAATACCTATGAAATCATGAGTCAAATAGATTTTTTCCACTCTCAGGTTGTTTTGTCAGTTATTTTGCTCAGGACACAAGAAAAGAAATATACACATTCAAAGTTTTCCTTTTGAATAATAATATCTCTGAAATATCAAGTTGAAATTAAAGGAAAAACTGAATTGGCCAATTCAATTGTTTAAAAGAGAGTATATCAACCTCATCCTCCTATAAAACATTTCCTAGACCTCTAACGTCTCTGACACAACTATTATGTCAGAATAGAGTCACCCAATTTTCCCACTAATATTTCAAATACATTATATAGCGTCAAATAAATAAAAATAACCTGAGACTTGGAAATCCTTAGAAGATAAAAGAAAAAAATACTGATATAGAAGGAGCGTACTAAAAACATAACAAGGAGAAGGGGTTAAACACGCTGAAAAAGGAAGTCCATAAATGGAAATGAAACAGAGAATGACCATGGGCAGGCAGATCTCTGGAGACAGAGGACAGGAATAGAAACCCAGGAGAGCCTTCCAATGTCTCCACTCTCCATGTAGAAATCAGGAAAAGAGTCGTACCTTTCTGCCAAGCCTTCCACTACCAATCCATCTTAATAATTATCGCTTATATTTAATTCTTTGACTTATGTTGCTCTTATTACCCATTCACATGTGAAGTCATATACATATAATCCTGATCTCTGACATCCTCTACTACCCATTTAACTGATCAGAAGAAATAACCCTTATTAAATGAAAGGAAGAAAAAATAGCAATATGAAAGAAAAACACCACATGTTAAATGTGAGATTTTTCATATTTGTGGATATTGATTACAGAAAAATCTCACTAAAAGCCAAGGCAAGTTTTTACATTAAAAATCTGCAAAATGGAATTATGTTTCCACAATCCTTAGAAAGACCACAATGCTTAAGATTCAACAGCAGTCACTCCCTGGAATTTTTCCATTTGGGAAACAGCCAGCTTAGGCTATTTATTTTGAAGTTCAGATCTCAAGATAGCTTCCTGTTATTTTCCATCTTGATTGTTTCTGCTATACTGGATGGTATATACTCTAAAACCACCCAGCCACTTGGTCAAAATGAAGACACCATCTAATTAGGGAAGGAGAGGAATCAATCTATAGAGAAGTTTTGGTTAAAATTTTAAATATTTCCTTTATGTTCAAATAAAAATGGCTATTTTGGTATAGACCTATAAAGTCCTAAATGAGCATTAGTCTTGAGATGAACAAGCTGAAGACATATGTTTAATGAATATTATCACTCCCCTTTTCTTTTACCTAGGTCAAAATTGATGTAAACAAACAACAAGTCCTTCTGTAGCTAAAAAATTATCGTGATTTCATAGAACATAAATTGTTTTAATGTTTCTATTTAGGAAGTAGCCAATATATTTTACTAACAATGCAAGGTAGAAAGAATAGGTCTGCAGTCTCCCAGGCAGAATGTGACACAGAGCATGTTTGATGCTGGGTGCCTTTTTGGACATTTGTAAAGTACTTGTGTTGGGGTTTAGGAAAGCAAAACCATACAAACAAAACAAAAATGAACAAACAAAAACTCAGAAATTAGCTACAGTGATCTCAAGGAAGCTCCTCCTTGGGTCAGATGCCATGTTGACTTTCCATGAAAGTTCTCAGTGGAATTGCCAAATTTCTTAAATAACTTACCAAAAAGGTTGCATGGTCCTCTAGGAATATACTACACATTGCTTGACACAAAGTGAGAACTGAACATTTACTGAATAAATCAGAGTTTTCCATCTAAACTTTCATGGTAAAAAACTGTTTCAAGGGCACCAAAGACATGGCTCAGTGGTTAAGAGCAAACACACAGGTTTGAATTCTAGTGCCCACACAGTGGCTAACAACTACCCATAACTCCACTTCCAAGGAATCAGATGCTCTCTTCCAACCTCTGTGGGCAATGTATGGCATGGGTACACTTACATATATGCAGGCATAACACTCATAGACACAAAAAATAAAAATAAAGTAAAAGAAAAAATTTTAGACTGTCTCCTAGCACTAAATACTTAATGTGTGAGTATATATCCTGATGTTACTGCAGGAGCCAGGAAATTGGAATGGAACCAGAGAGGTAAAGGGAAAGGAAGAGCCTGAGAAAGAAGAACAGTAGGAGACAGGTGTTATGAAGGGGGAAATGGGTAAAATGGGGGTATTTAAATGAGGAGTAGAGGGAAGGTTATACAAGGAACTCTGGGGTTAAAAGAGAAGAAGGAGCTCAAGGAAGAAGACCATAGGAAACAGATATTATCAAGGGTGAAATGGGGAAATGAAATGGGGGTTCTGTAGGGAGGGAGAAGGGAAACTTAGAAAGGGAGAGAGAACAGAGATATACAATGCCTAGCTAGTATAAAAATGGAGGGAAATGTATTCATTCAAAAACCTATTGAAAAATTAGACAAAGAATAGCTCTACATGAGTCCATATGTATAGCTGAAGGCTACATAACAAGAAACAGCTCCAGACAAGAGAAACCTCCCTTTGAGCTGTTGGCAAGGGTAGTTTAAGAGACTCCAAAAATTATACAGGTTATTGCCACAGTCCTTCTTGATTGCCTCCCAGAACTTGAAGGTAAGACTCTATTGCTCATGTCTTTGAACTCTTAGTTGCCAACTAGTAGAACTATTTTAAGAGACTGTAGAACATCTGAAAGACAGGACCTCCTGAGAGAAAGTAGATTTCTAAGTGACAGGCATTGAGGTATATAGCCCAGCCCTACTTCCTATTCAGTTTCCTGATCAAAAGAGTTGTGGACCATAGAAGACAGGTAGCAACAGTAGAATGGATAAAATGGGGGTATTGTAACCAGAGAGGAAGGAGAAAAGATGAGACATGCAGAGTGAGAGGAGGGATGAATAATGCTTAGCTGGTGTGAAGAGCCAGAGGAAAATGTTATTAGTTCAAAAGTCTATTGAAAAATTATACATACAATAATGCTACATGAGTCCATCTGTATTGCTGAAGGTTACATAACAAGAAAGAGTGCCAGACAGGAGAAATTTCCCTTCAAATTGTTGACCAGGGTAGTCCAAAAGACTTCCAAATTTAGATATGCTACTGCCACAGTCCTTGATTGCCTTCCAGACCTTAAAGGTAAGACTCTACTGCTAAAGGCAGGACATACTTTGGACACAGAATTTGGAGCAATGGAGCTGGAACAGACCTGGAAATCACCTCTCTGAAGGCTAGCTCTCATAGTTTTGGAAGACACTATGTAAGCTGCTAAGGCAGAACATCAATCGATGATCCAACCCAGATTTAAGAACTAGCAAACACAACAATCATGGGCACAGCAAATTACATTGGAGAAGCAGTAGAACTTTTATTTTGGGGGTAACAAACAGCTACCTAAGTGAACCTAAATCCCATTTGATGGGAGAAAACCCATGTGGGGTACTGTGGGGTACTGTAAACCCAGCCAAATACACATAGCTGGAGAGATCATAGATCTTAGAGAAAACCTCAAGGCTGTTACATCCCTAGACAAATTAAATTTCGTACTACATGCTAAATATGGATCCTTATATTTACAGACAAGTATGCCAGTCACTACTCATCAAAGAAACCTCTTTTGCAATCAATGGAGACTATTACAGAGTTCTACAACTGGTCACATAGAGATTGTCTGGGAATGCCCAACCCTAAGTGACACATCTACAATGGAACTTCTATACCTATGACTCACAGAACACTTCAGACCAAGGTGTAGAGACAATACTAATGCATCTCTCAACTCACATCAACGAAGCTCCTTAATGTAACAGAGGGCAATGAACCCAGGGCTTGGGGACCCTAGCAGAAGAGGGGATGGAAAGATTGTTAAGAGTCAGAAGAGGAGGTAGATGACCCTATGGAAATAGAGTTTTTCAGGCTCCTGGGACCTTGCTCAGATGAATCTACAGCAATTGTGTTGGTATGCACAAGACCAAGGCAAACTCAAGCAGACAAAAACCCAGCATAGAACTGTGGAAATGGGCAATGGGCCCCACTCGTAGCAGAAGAGAGCTACTGAGCAGCTGATTACTGCTGGGTGAAGAAAAGATGATCTTTAAGGGAGCGACTCTAGATAGACTGACCAGACCCCAGTGGATGATCTTGCACTGAAGGAGGTCAGAGGACACTAACTTGACTTGACAATCTTAATATATATGACAGAATGCATGAAATCCTAGTGTATGGGGGCTATGGAAGGATGCTTATGATGGAGGGGGTAAAAAGATGACTAAGATACTGTGTATGAAACATACAAAAGTTCAATGAAAATATACAACAAAAGAGATGAATACACAGAGAATATTTACCAAAAAACGGTCTCAAATAGAATCCACTAACCCCAAGTAAATGGATGGAAAAGACAAGCTCTACTATTATACCTTTACAGATTATGTCAGAAAAGAAAACATTCCTAAACATGCTTATATAGTTACCTATTTACAAATATAAGAACCAAACACTTATTTACCTTAATTTCTCCAGAAAATATACAGAGCAATTTCTAAAGTTTCTAAGACCCAAATCACATTTTTATTTAAAAAAAAAAAGATGTGTTTCCACTTAAGAGGAAGAAAGCATCTGAAACCATTAAGTTGTATTTTCTTACATTCCTATCACTTAAAAACAGCTGAACAGGTTTTCTATTTTAAAATATATTAACTAGTAATAAAATTCTGAAAATAAAGATCCATGATGGGAAACCAGTGCAAACTAAGGCACAGCAAGTCTATTATGAAATATGATCTTCCATTCTAGTTATCTATTAGGCTGACAATTTAGTATAAGTAATTTTTAAAATAAATATATTGCGATTTTTTTTACTCACTTCAAAGCTTCCTCAAATTTTTGAATTTTCCTTTGAGTGTCTTCTTTTTCTTTATCAAGATCACTTTGCAGTACACGAACCTATGACAAGACCATGTGAAATTTATGGGAAGACAAGGATACTCAAGAACAGAAAAAAAAACAGCAGTGTCAAGTTTAAACATAAAATCAGGTTTAGATATTTCAAGACAGAAACTTTCTTAACCATGATCATTTACATTAGAATAATTTCAATGCTCTACTTCCCATATGGATTTTTTACTCCAAGTAAATAAGTATTTAAATCTAACTATGCGCAGATTCTCTCTGGCATATGCCAAACTCAAAGAACACCACTCACATAGATTCTTTTGTTTGTTTTTGGTTTTTGTTTTATTGGTTTTTGAAACAGAGTTTCCCCATAACCCCAACTGGCCTGGAATTTGCTATTTAGATAAAGCTGGCCTCAATCTCACAGAGATCTGCCTGCCTCTACCTCCTGTGTGTGGGTATTAAAGGTGTGTACCACCAAGTCCACTTACTTTGATTTTTGTTTAACTGCAGTTTTTCCAAAGGAAAAGAATTTCACAAAATCCAAGAGAATACAATAAATAAAATTTGTACATTCTCCAAACACTGAAGGGTTATGATGAAAGTCTTATCTTCCTTAGCCGAATAAGACCTGTGCATGTATTTACCAAGTTTGGAATTAAAAACCTCATTATGACTAATTCCTTCCTGAATGGAACATCCTTTGGATAGGTGGGATGACAGCGCCAATCACAAAAGCTAAAGGAAAATTTTTCTTAACAAATTGACAAATGTGGTACATGTACCCCATGTGGACATTATCAGGAAAATATGAAAAACCTAGCCTGGGCTACACAGCACATTCTAAGTCAACGAAGACTACATAGTGAGACCCTATCTCACAAAAATATGTAAGGCAAACCTTAGAACTGCTGGACAAATGAGAAGAATTGAGATGGTTCCATCTACATAGCAAGTGCAGTGCAGAGCCTCCTGAGAACAAAAAAAGCTCTACACCTGCACTGCAACTAGCCAAAGAGATCAGCTATTCTTATCTGTTTGTATGGGAGCCTATTTAACACAAACCTTACATTCTTTGGCATTTTCTTTTTATAATTATCTTGAATTTTCCCTTGGTATAAAGTAAATAAATTAGTAAAATCAACTATTTCCTTGTAACTAAAAGTAGTGAAAATAGAGAGGCAATTTTTCAACCAGCCTCTGCTGGTTGCTATGACAGCAACCACTAAAGCAAAATGAAATTGAGAAGCAGAGAAGAAAATGCATGTTCTGGGGAATGAATGATCACAGGTAGAAGACACAAGGCTCCTACCTCTTTCTAGTCCTGTAAATGTTCGATTTAAAGTTTCTCATATAGACTATTTTTCTTATTACAAGGAACAACTTGTCTTGAAAAATCTTTACCACTCAATTTATTCTACTCTTCACAGAGAAAGAGAAATATCTGTTTTTCAAAATTTTAACCAAGTTCAAATTTAAATTACTGTCTTATTTCTTATGGATTCCTAATATATATGATAGTGTTTAGTAGCACACAGCAAGCATGGTAACTGGAATACGAATAAATTTTGTAAATTAATTTTTTAGAAAAATCATCCAGAATTACACTGTGAGTGTAAACGGAAGTTCTAGAATAAGACTGTATTCACTTGCATTCCTTCTCCTGCTCCTCAAGTCATTTATATTCTGTGTCTCAATCCCCTCTAAAAATGGGATCAACAGTAAGTATATCAAAGTTTTGTGCTCAGTTAATAAATTACTCCAGGTATTCTTTGGAATATTAGGAACATTAAAAACTTTGAATAAATGTAAAAAAAACTACTATTACTGTGTCAGATTAAGCACCATATAAAATATTTTCTTGATCACCAACAATCACAACATATACAATGCACAAGACTGTCCTTTCAGAAAACAGTCCCTGAACTGTTAAGTATTCTGAGTTCTTGTAAGTGCCCTTTATCATTCACTATTCAATCTTACCCTGTGTCAAGTTTTCAGCTTGTGCTTCTTGACGATTGCTAGTTTGTAACATCAGCACTTTGAACAAATTTACGATTTCTTAAACTTCAGAACCATTTTTGAAGGGACAGTGAACTATGTGGGAGAGGAATAAGGGCTTCCCTCTGGGCATAACAAATATACATTGAAGCACATAATTTTAAGCTGTGAGATTCCTCAAAGCTAGTTTCTCATTTATTGTATTATCCCCAGTTCCCAACATACCTGACCTAGAATAGAACAGTCAGTGAAGGATGTTCTGGGTTTATTTTGATCTATATTACAGTTATTTGAAAGTGAGAGATAATTAAATACTATGCAAGAAATTAAAGCATACTTGTCTCAAAGACTACATTTTAATATTTTTGTTGAAATGTTATATAAATCGTTATACATGAAAGAAAATTACAAAGATGATGTTATTTTTCAACATCTACTTTTCATCTTTATTTGTATTTTTTATTTATATTGTATTTTTTGACAGTCTTGCTATGCTGTATAATATAGTATGGATAAGGCTTAATATGTTTCTAATCTTTCCCAAAAATATAGTTAAAAGCACATATGAATGTACACATTATAAAGCAAAGAAAATATAAACTAAATAGTTAAGACACTTTTATTCTCATACATGAGAATTTACTGTAAGTAATCAACTTCAGTAGCCATAAGCACATTCATTGAACATGTGCTAAATATGATTTTACTCCCTTCCATTCCCCAACTTTAAGTAATCAAAACAGGAGTACTTGTAAAAATGAAAAATAGATTATGCAATGCATCTGTCAGGAAATACATATACTCCAGCAGATGTAATGACACAGCAAAAGCACAGAACTGGGCCTGACCCAAAAATCAATTATCTGGACAACAGTACTGTGTCTCTTAACTGCTCTAATCTCTGCTTCCCAGTGTTAAAAATATGGGTGCTGGTCACACGACTTTACTAAATACACAGCACAATTTATTTTTTCTTTTTTAACATCAGTGAAGGCACATATCCTTCTATATCATGTTAGTTGCAGTTGGAAATACAATCTATTATGTATAAAGCTGTAGTGAAATTTTAAAAATTATTTTAAACGCAATGCTACAAAGTAAATATAAATATTAAACACAGGAATAGTTATATTTTAGTAGGTTTAAACTTGATGAGAATCCATATTTTATTTGTTACAAGTTACATCAGATTGATTTTAGGAGGCTAGCTTTACTGTAGCGCACTTTAAACTGTGCCTGTTTAGCATGTCTCTCGTGTGCTTTAGGTAAACAGTACCATCCTTCTTTACTCCCTGGTGCCTGTTTGGAAAACAAGCCATAGGGTATTTGTAGGAGGCAGGTGTTTCCTTACTAGTAAAATCATTTACTCTAACCATTTCCTGATTTAGCAGATTGGGACACTTCATCAAACAATGACATTTAGTTTTACAGCCTATTATCTGTTTGATGTTCAAAGATCTGAAGAGCAGGCAACAGCCACCAGAGATCAATAAAGACCATGAGATAATATGTGTGTGCTTAAATTAGGGACAGCATCTGATGCCGGTCTTTCACCTCAAAGACAAGCTGGAATGGTATGCTCCCATCCTGCTGCTTTCACACTGGCGTTAGGAAACAAAGTCATTCAGATGGCAGAACTAAGTTTTATACTGAAACTTATTGAATGTGCACACCTGTAACAGTGTGTCCCAAACAAAAGCCCTATACATACCATTTAGCTATCCAGTTACTCATTCCAGAGCTATGTGAGATTTATGTCAGCTCTGTGAGCTGTCAGAAAGGATATTCCCTCAGGGGGGGTACAAGACATCAAATCTTCAAGGCTTGAGATCACAGCAGGTTTAATAAAGAAGAACAGATGTCAATTTAAAAGAGCGAGATTATGGAATTAATTGTGAAATGAAAAGTCGCATGCTGAGCAATGTTTCATTTCATTATAAATGATGGCAGGAACATGTGCAATATGAACAAATAAATATGGCTATTTTTCTTCTAAAGATTGTTGTTTTTTTAAACAAGTCCTGTTTACACTGAAACCAACAAAGTTACTTTCTTAAAAAGTGAGGTCAATTGATAGCTCATGGAAAGGAAATATCTATAGCTTCCATACCTAATAAAAAGGCTTGAGGTCTGTTCTCAGGGTGAACTAGAACAGGAATGGCCAGCAGGTTATTAAGAAAATGGAATTATAACAGGAACTTAGACATTGCCTTTCCTAAAAATGTACTGACTCTGGACTTGAAGCAACAAGAAAATTGAAGGCAAGATGAAACATGGCCTCTCCGTCTGCATTTTGCGTGTCTTCTTTACTTTGGGTCACCTGCTTACCTCTATAGTATCAGGGTTAATCACTCAAGGAATACTGTATCTAGGAACCAGTGGTACCTAAATTACCTCATTCCCTTTCAAGGCAAAAGGTACAAAGATAAAATTAACTGAAACATCTTACTGTCAGCTTTTTACAATGTCCTATTCCAGATCCCATGAAAAAGTAAAAGGTCTCCTATACTTGTTCTAAATCTCGGAATACAAGAACAGCAGAGCCTAGCATGATAGATGACTCCCAGGTGAGGGGAATTATCCATGATAGTGAGATCATACCCTGGAGCAAGAGTACTCATCTCCTAAGAACCAGCTTGTCCCCTCCAGCTATAAGGACTTCTTCAGAACACTTTGCAGAACTAGAGTTAAGACAATGATCTAGGGAGCACAGGACTTGTTTGATTATGCATATTACTTGTCCTCCTTGCCCCAGTTCTTTCTCTATTTACAACTTAAGTTCATGCCCATACCCAAAAGATGAGTTTTAGGTCCCTGTACCCCTTTATCTGTTTCTCTTCTCAACACATACTGATTAAATGTCCTTTCTATACTTTTCAATACTACTGAGCATCAGTATGTTGGGACAGGTAGCAAAGCCTAAGGCTGCCAGAGTTGGGGCTTTTGTCTTAAACTACAGTTACAAAATAAGTTCTCTCATTCCCTTCCTTGCCTCTATCCACCAGGAAGAAATACTGATAGCAGAAAACTTGATTTACTTAGTGGCAAAAACTCAATAAAAGAATGGTAGGAGAAAAGACTACTAAGGTCTATCTCTTCAGCAAACAATCAACAGGACTTAAAGAAGTTTAGGAGAGGAATACATTCTTTCACAGTTAGTATGTGCCTTGCTCCTTGACACCAGCCAAATTTGTTTCAGAGGACACTAGATAATGCCATTCAGGAAGATGTTGACCACAGAGAGCAACAGAGTAGTAGCTATAAAGGTATTCCATAATGGAAGAGAAGCCAAAAATCTCCCCAATGAACATGGAGGAAAAGTACACCCAGACTAATCCAGGTACCTTAAACAGTAGAAGAAGAGACTTACAGTAATACATGTTCTTTTTTTTTTTTTAATAGGCAAAATGTTTAGGAAACTGCATTGCTTAGCAACAGCAACTGAAAAAACTTCCTTACTTCAGTAAAAGCACTTCACCTTGTTTAAATACCATTTTGTAGATATAAAATATACTAAAAACCTTTCATTGAACTATGATAAAATTGTAACACTAAGAAAATTATTATAGTTTTAAGCAGCATATATATAGGTCACTATGCATCAGGAAAACACTTTTGAAAATGATGAAAATATTCTTTATCTTATGTATCTCTTGGATGTATTAAGGTCTTAGAGGACAAAGCTTACTATACCCAGCCTGACCTTACTACCTAATATAATACTTTGTCCAATGTAGGCCCTTAATGGATATCTATTCAATAGGTGGATGGAAAAGATGTATTACAAAGTAGACTGAAAATGCTATAATATCAATCATACTTAGCCTTACTTTATATGTATTTTAATGAAAAGGTAAATTTCATTTTATATTATATGTATATTTCACAAATAGATTCATTTGACAACTATTAGAAGTACAAATAATAACTAAAGTATCAACAGAACATTTGTTATTTCAACTACTTTTTTACTTTCTATGTCTAATATCAAATAATTTTAGAACAGAAGAAATCAGTCATAAATATGTAATTTTCTGTTTATCATATCAATAATTCCTTGATTATTACTGCAAACAGAAATACTAACATGTCAATGGAAATAAACACTATTCTGAATGACAAGAAACTGTTCATCAAGTTTTAAGTAGTAGTCTTTTCTTTCATTGTTTTATGGTTTTTGGTTACACACTCAAAGTTCTTATTACACATATGATACAAAAGAATGCAATGTAAATCCTATTATTTCTACATTCGTAGAAAGAAAATACAATTTCAGAGAATTTTACAAAGCAGTTCTATCAATGATGCTCTTCATCCATCAAAAGGAGCACACAAAAAATGTTTTAATCTAAATATGATTAATAACTGAACTGAAGATGTTCATAAACATGAAAAAATGGGAAAATTCATTTTACTGGAAAACTGAACTTAGAAACAAATACTTCTTTAAGGATTAGAACATTTGGCTTTATAAAATTAAGTTCCCTTTAACTGTTTCAATTGCTATTTTAAATGTTTGTAATTCCTACAAAACATACCTTTTTCTCATAGATGTGTTTTAAATGGTTTTTTTCCATGTGAAACTTGTTTTCTTGATCCTGTGAATAATAAATGTTGATTTTTATATTTAAAATTGCTACTATATTCAATAAACTTAGCAATCCAAAGGAATGTATCTAGTTGTCAAACTTTACTTCAGAGTTTTGCGTATTACTGGCATGCTATGAAGAGAGCCCTAACGACCTAATTTTCTAAGCCACAGGAGGAACATGAATGGATTTATGAGACATAAAACCTTAGCTGTCTAAAGATGCTACTGTTCTGAAAACTACCTTGTTTACAATATAAGAGAATCTTTTCTATCCTTAAGATTACAAAATTAAGAAAGGTCAACTGAGTCAATATGGAAACAACAAATATGTGTTTATTTCATGTACTCATCCTTGATTCTTCTTGACTATGAGAAAAAAGTAAAGATATGCAAGCTATGCGAGAAAGAGAAAGGGGAGGAAGACCAATGAAGTATGGGAGGTAATTTCAAAGGAGGAATTTCTCTAAAATGAAGATTTCTTCTTTAAAAATATTTCACTTATGATTTTTATTTTACATATATTAGTGTACAGCCTGCATATGTAAAAGTGCACCTATAAGGTGCAATGCCTGCTGAGGTCAGAAGAGGTCATCAGATCCCCTAGTACTAGAGATATAGAATGCAGTTAACCACCAAGTGAGTGCTAAAAATCACACACAGGTCCTCTACAAGAGCAATCAGTACTCTTTGCTGAGCCCCCTCTCAATCCCAGATTTATTTTCTGTATAAAACCAAAAATCTGATGGCATACTACACTAACCAAACTTGTTAAAAGACCAGCAAAGTATCTCCTATTTACTATATGTCATTTACTATATACTCTTATCAACATCAGTGTACAGATGCATACCACTGATAGTATCCATTAAGTAATGGACATTAGGACTTATTTTATATAAATATTTAATATAGTTTAATAATTTCATTTTTAAATCAGCATACAAGTTATTAGATACCACTGTGGCATTTTTGAGCAAAATATTTTATTAAGTTCTCTCTCCCTTTCATCTTCCCCCTCTCACGACACTTCTAATCCCCCTCTCGATGTCCCTCATTCTTTTCTTCTGTCATGTTTTGTGCATCCTTTTCTCTAACCCCCACACTTCCCTATCACCTACTTCACCCTCTCTTGGTCTCTTTCCTAGATTTTTAGTTTTTGCCCACAATTATACCCATATCTATTTATGTATAAATGTATACATTACAGGCTAGAAACCACAAATGAAAGACAACATGCAAGTTTTATCTTCCTGAGTTTAGGTCACCTTGCTTACACTTTCCAAATATTACACTTTCCAAATTAATTCATTTTCCTGAAAATTTCAAGATTTAATTTTTAATTAATTTGAGATTTTGTTTTTAAACTAATCTCAAAAATATATCATTCAAATTACTTACCTTTCATTCTCTATAGAAGCATCTTCGTTTGTTAGGTAAAATGTCAATCATACAATTGGAAATGGTAACATACAAAAAGGCTTTTTCTAAGTCTTCTTTGATTGACTCATTTATAAAGACAGATCAAGAATGTAAAGGTAAACTGGGTTCACTGTTCTGGTACAAGACTCACTTTGACTTGCAGTTCTCTCTGGCTTTCTGATTCCTGTAGCTGCTGTTTCAGTTGACAGATGTTCTGTTCCAACTCTTCAATCACACCAGATGTCTGGTGAGCGGGGTTCAGGGGAACAAAAATTAGAACACTGATGTTTGTCTAATACTTCCACACTTCTGGTTGGAAAAAAAACCCACAATTTTTACCTTTAAAAGTTCATTCAGAATTAACAATCTATAAATCTGAATGCAAAAATACTTTTGAAAGACAATATTTAAATTTTTTGAAGAAAGAAAAGTTTATTGAGTATATCTCAAAAGGGGCGGTGAGCTGGGCAACAGAGTACCACTTGCAGCTAAATACAAATCTTGTAAAGTAAAAATGTAAATTAAAATCTACATAGTATTTAATATTATGAAAATGAAACAATGATTTAAAATTTCATAGAAAAATATAAAAATTAAATAAAACTAAAGTAAAACCAGCATTCAAAAATAATGATAATATATTATCACTCCTCTTCAAGTGTATTAAGATTTCTTCTCTGAATTTGGTTTCTTCTTTAAAATTTTAGTATTTAAAAGGTTAACTTATAGCAAAACTCGGTTTAAGTACTTCTGAGTTCTATTAAATATTTAACATTTTAAGTATTTTAAATACTATCAAATATTTTTAAAGCCTCAGTCATTTCAAGAAGAAACTAATTCCAAATGGAAATCATGAGAGTCCACATGCTGCCTCTGGCTACAGGATGAGCACTTGGGTAATGTGTCACCAGCAAATGTAATACCTTAGAAGCTGAAAGAGCATGTTCTTGTTTCAGGAGGTTGATATCAGCATCATACTTGGTTTGTAACAGTTTCACATTCTGTTCATAATCATTTACAAGATGTTCTTTCTCTTTATGTAGTAGGTTGCGCCTAAAATAGTAAGATAAAAAATAATCTATTTTTAGAACCAATTTCTAAAACGGGTAAATCAACTACATTCAAATATATTACTTTTCAATATATCAAATAAGTTTTCATCAACTAATTGCAAACATTATGTTTAAAAAAGACTAAAAATAAGCAAATAATTCAATTTAGGTTAGAAACATCCTAAGATTAACTGTACAAGTATAATTAATTTATGCAGGTTATTTATAAAGCTGGTTATCATAGGAATACTCAAGAGATTTCATATTTTGGATGATACCTTGTTTTTACTTCTTGTAATTCACTACATGTTATCTGGTAACACCTTTCAAGTTCCAATTTTTCTTGAATTAATTTTTGTCTCTGTAGGTTGCTGTTCTCTGCTTCTCCAGTCAGCTGCTGGACACGGGCCTCCAGCTCTTTGACCATGTAGTTCTAGAAGAACAGGTCATTGTTAGGAAATCATCTAAATGACTTTATAATACTTTGTAGCAGTAAACACCCTGAAGAAGACATATTTACCAATTAGATTAAAACAAATATATCATAACCAATATTAGTAAATCCTAAATCTCTAAACCAAATAATTCTTTTAAAATCACTTTGTATCACAAAATAAATAGCACCACATATTCAGCCATTTATTGATTTTTTTTGAATGTTGAATTAATCTAGCAACATTCCAGGATATAGGAAATGGTAATAAAGATAGGTTCCTCTCCTTATGCATATTACGATCTCTTTATGCTTCTTCATTGTAGTTTAGAATTATCCTTTTCATTTAAAGATTTTTAAAGTTTTTAAACTATAAAAATAATATGACACTTTACAAATCTATAGCCCCAAACTTTAATATTAGGAATATCATATAACCAATATATTCATTACTTCCATAATATAGAAATAGTTTATTACATAGTTGCCATGTTGGCGATACATTCTCTTTTATTTCACCTGCAATGGCTTTTTATTTGATTTGATATATAAAAATTCTTATTGAATTTTTGCCAGTTTCATAAAATGTATTTTGATCATATTTAGATCTCCCTCCCCTATCTGCACCTCTCAGACAGCCCCACCCATTTTCATGTACTCTATCACATATGTTAAGGCCTATCCAACAAAGTTGTGCTCCAAAAATTCCCTCAGTGTGTGTTCATCCACTGGAGCCTCATTAATCTATGTAGAGTCACATACTTAAATAAAAACAACTCCTTCAGTAGTTATCAGTTGCCACTAGTTCCTCAGCTGAAGTTGGAGTTTCTTACATACTTCCCCACTTCTATGGCTGGATTTTGTCTGGTCTGAGCTTGCATGGATCTTGTGTATGTGTTTACCAGTGCTAAATGGTATATATGCTATATATTCATATTAGTAACTTCCCTGTTGTCTGGAGAACTCTGTTTCCTTGTGGTCATTCAACACCTGTGGCTTCTACCATCATTCCATCTCTTGTTCCACAATGATCTCTAAGCCTTCAATGGCAAAGATTTGACACAGATGTCCTATTCAAGGAAAAGTTCTCTACGGTCTCTTATTCTTTGCACTTGGGTCAGCTGTGTCTTTCTGGGTTAGTCACCATTTGCTGTATGAGGAAGCTTTGTTGGTAAGAGTTGAGAGATACCTTAATATTCATTTTGACCCCTGTTCTACTAGGTTTCCTGAGTCTTAGGTGTAGATGTTGCATTGTAGAAATATAACTTAGGGCTGAGTATCTCACGGACACTTATTCTCTGCATTTGACAAGTTGTGGAAATTTTTCATAGTCTCCATCCGCTGCAAAAAGAAGTCTCTTTGATGAGCAGTGAGAGGCACACTTGTCTGTAGATATAATGGTTCCTATTTTTAAAACAGGAAGAAATTACATTGGTCTAGAGATGTGACAAAAGTAGGTTTTTCTTTAAGGTATATGACCTCTCCAGCCATGTGTATTTGGCTATGTTTATAGTATCACACATGAGTTCACTCTCATTGGGCCTGGCTTGAGTCCAATTAGACAGTTGCTGATTACCTCAAGATAAAGTGCCACTACTGTACCAGTCGAGATTTTTTACTGGGCCTTTCACTGTTGCAGGTCATTTACTTTACAGTTGAATGGAATCGTTGATTGGTTTTTCTCCTTGGCTGTCTGCACTGTATCTTCTGATATTATAAGAGCTAGCCTTCAGGAAGGAGGCCTCCAGATCAGTTCCAGACACACTGCTCCAAGTCCTCTAATCAAAGTATATCCTGTCTTCAGTAATAGGATAATACCTTCAAATTTTTGGAGATAATCAAGGGCTGTTGGCAATAGCCTGTATTATTTTGGAAGTCTCTTGGACTACCCTGACCAATGACTTGAGGTTTGTGTTGTTTGACATTGTGTTTTTTGTTATATACCCTTCAGCTATACCCATGCACTCAATGTGTATGTTTGTAGTGTGTGCATATAATGTATAATAGGCTTTTCAGACCATGTAGGTATTATTTTTCTCTCCTTCTTTTCCTTCTGCATGACCCTCGCTATTCCCTCAGTGGTAAAGTATCCCTGATCACTGCCCATTTCTCCTTGATAACACCTGTCTCATACAATCCCCCACTCTCTCAAGCTCCTTTATTCATTTTACCTCTATGGTTCCTTTCCATATCCTGGATCCTCGGGAAATATACTCACATCTAAGAATTTGGAACTAAGATCCACAAATGAGAGAGAACACATGTTTCTTGTTTCCTGAGTCTATGTTACTTCATTTAGTGTAACAGCTTTCTAGTTTCATCCATTTACCTGAAAATGTTACAATTTCACTTTTCTTCCCCCCTGAGTAGATTCTGTTGTATACATGTACCACATTTTCATTATTTATTCATTGGAAGAGAGGTATTAGGTTCTATTTCTTAGCTATTGTGAAAATAACAGCAACAAAAATGTCTGAGCAAGTAGTAGAGTCCTTTAGGTATGTGCCAAGGAGCAGTAGATTTATTTTTTAATGAGTTCTCACATTAATTTCCACAGAACTTGTACCAGTTTGCAATTCCACCAACAATAAATGATGGTTTCCCTTTCTCTGCATTTCAGCAGCACTTGATGTCATCTGTTCTCTTGATTTTAGCCTGGGGCAAGATGAAATCTTAAAAGCAGTTTTGATTTGCATGTCCCTAATTATTGAAGATGTTGAACATTTTAAAGGTATTTCTTAGCCATTATTATTTCTTTTTTTCAGAAGCCTCTATTCAGATCCATAGCCCATTTTTTAAATTGGTTCATTTGTTTTCTTGTGTCTTTTTTTACATTTTAATTGAATTTTTACAATTTTCATACAATACAATAGTATTTAGATCCCTTCCCCATCCCCGTTTGCCCTTATTTTCCCCTGACCAATTCAATGTACTCTATTATAGATATAATAAGTCCTATAGAGTCTAATTCGTGTCTCCAAATGTCCTTTAGTGTGGGTCCATCCACTGGAGCCTAAGTAACCCACCAAGAGTCCTATGCTTGAAACAGACTGTATCTTGCCCTCCCAGGAGCTGTCTGTTGCCATAATTTTCTTCTGTAGAGTTGGAGCATCTTACCCACTTCCTCATGTCTATGCTGCTGGAATTTTTGCTAGTTTGAGCTTGCATGGAATTTGTGAATGCTGTTATCTTTGTTTTGGGTTCGTCTGAGTAACTGACCAGATGTCTGGAAAACTCTACTTCCTTGTGGTCATCCACCACCTCTGGCCCTTACAATCTTTCTGAACCCTCTTCCACAATGCTCCTTGGGAAGAGAGGTTTGATACAGGTGTCTTGTTCAGGGATAAGTGCTCATAGCCTCTTTTTCTCTGCATGTTGGTCAGTTGTGGGTTTCTGTGCTAATCATCATCTGTTGCATAAGCAAATTTCTGTGTTGAGAGTTGTGAGATGCATTAATCTATGGGTATAACAATAAGTCATTAAGTTTAATACAATAACTATTAAATATAAAACTAGTATTAGGTTATCCCCTATGTTCTGTGACCTGTGTAGCCTCCTAAGCTTGCAATCAATGGCACATAGGAAATCCATCCTAGGAAGTGTATTTTTTTTAGTTCCTTGTATATTCTGCCTTATATATAGCAGGTGAAGATTTCCTCCCATTCTGAGGGCCTCCTTTTCCCTCAGTTTTTTCCCTTGCTGTACAGAAGCTATTTAGTTTAATGAGGTCCCATTTGTCAATTGCTGACCCTAATTACTGTGAAACTCAGTTGATTTAGAAAGTCCTGTCCTGCGCCTGCATCTTGTAGGGTGTAACCTATGTTCTCTTCTAACAGTTTCAGCATTTTAGATTACACATTGTGGTCTTTATTAAGAGTTGACTTCCAGCAGAGTTATAGATATTGGTCTAATTTCATTCTCTTATATGTAGAAATCCAGTTTTCCTAACATCATTTGTTGAAGATGTCTTTGCTCTAGTGTATTTTGGGTATCTTTGTCAAACATCAAGTGCCTTAAAGAATGTGAACTCATGTTTGGATCTTCTATTTTGTTTCACTGAACTACTTGTTTATTTTTGTGCCATGATCATGCTGTTTTTATGACTATAGCTCTGGTATGGTAATTTCCTCTTTGTACTTAGCATTGCTTTGGCTATCTGGGATTTTGTGATTCCATATGAATTTTAGGGTTTTCCTATTTCTGCAAAGAATGTCATGGAAGATTTTGATTAGGATTGCACTGAGTCTACAAATTGCTTTTGGCAGAATGGTCATTTCACAATATTAATTCTATCAACCCATAAGCATGGGAAGTCTTTCCATCTCTTTGTACCTTCTTCTTCAATCTCTTTGTTTAAAGATGTATAGTTTTATGGTAAAGATCTTTACTGTCTTTGGTTAGGTTTATTTCTGATATTTTTTGAGGTTATTGTAAATGTCAATGTTTCCATGAACTCTTTTTCTGATTGTTTGTTACTGAAATATAGAAAAGCTAGTGACTTTTGTAAATTTATTTTGTATCTTGCCACTTTACTAAAACTGTTGTTCATTTCTAGAAGTATTCTGGTGGAATTTTTGCAATCTCTTATGTATCATCTTATATATCATCTGCAAATAGGGATGATTTGATCTCCTCTTTTCCAATTGTTATGCCTTTAATTTGCTTTTTTTGTCTTATTGCCCTAGAGTTTCAGGCACTATATTGAAAAGGACTGAGAATCGTGAACAGCCTTGTCTAGTTCATCATTTTAATGAGAATGCTTCAAGTTTTTCTCTTGGAAATTATGCTGGCTGTGGGATTGTTGTACAGAGCCTCAATTATGTTGAGATATGTTCCCTCCAGTCCCATTCCCTATAGGACTTTTATCATGAATGCATTTTGGATTATGTCAAAAGCCTTTTCTGCATCTGTTGATATCATCATATGATTTTTGTCTTTAAGTCCATTTATAAGATTTAGTACATTTATTAACTTATATATACAGAACCATCCCTAAATTTCTGGAATAAAGCCTACTTTATCATAATGGATGCTCTTTTTGATATGTATCTGTATGTGATTTGTATTTTATTGAGAATTTTTTCATCTACATTAATTAGGTATATGGGACTATGGTTTTCCTTTTGGTTGTGTCTTCACCTGGTTTGGTTATTAGAATGATACTGGATTCACAGAAATAGTTTGAAAGTTCTCCCATTTCTATATTTTTAAATAATTTAAGCAGTATTGATTGAAGATCAGCTTTGAAGTTCTGGTAAAATTCTGCTGTGATTCCAGCTGGATCTGTGCAGTCAGGAGACTTTGTATTACTGTTTTGAGTTCCTTATTTGTTATGGATCTGTTTCAGTTGTTGATCTCTTCTAGATTTAACTATGATGGTTCCACTAAATTTAGAAAATCATTTATTTATATTTTCTAATTTAATAGAGTATAGATTTTTTAAAGTATTCCCTTATAATTTTCTGGATCTTGTTGGTGTCTGATGTGATGTTTCCCCTTTCATCTCAGATTTTAACCATTCGGATTTGCTCTTCATTTATTTTAGTTAGCTGGATTAAAGGTTTGTCATGTTTATCCTTTCAAGAAAAAGCTCCTAGATTCATTGATTCTTTGTATAATTTCTTTTGCTTCTATTTCATTGATTTATGCTCTATTTTTTATTATTTCTTCTTCTCTGTTGGGTTTGGTTACAGTTTGTTCTTCTTTTCCAGATTCTTGAGTTTTATCAGTACACCATTTATTTGTGCCCTGATTTTTAAATGTAAGCACTTAAGAGCTAGCTATAAACTTCCCTCTTAGGACTACTTTTAATGTGCCACAGAGGTTTTGTGGTATTGTGTTTTCATTTTCATTTAATTCCAGAAATACTCTTATTTCTTTCTGATTTCTTATTTGACCCATCCATCATTCAGGGGTATATTTTTTAATCTACATGAGTTCATGCAGTCACAAGAGCTTCTTTTGCTCTAGTTGATTTTAAGCTCTATTACACTGTTGTCTGGTAGAATGTATGGAATTATTTCACATTTTCCTCTTTGTTTAGCTTTGTTTTGTGCCCCAGTATGAGACCTATTTTAGAGAAATGTTCATGGGTTGCTTAAAGGAATGTGTGTTCTTTGGCACATAGGTGGAATGTTCTACAGATGTTTATTAGGTCCACTTGATATCATTTAGTTCAGATGTTTCTCTGTTTATTCTTTGACTAGATGATCTGTCTTTTTGGGAAAAGTGTGGTATTGAAGTTGCCTACTATTATTAAGCTGGGGTTAATCTGCGGCTTAAAGTCCAGTTGTACTCCCTTTATGAAACTGGGTGCATCAGAGTTTGATGCAGTTTGTTTATGATTGTAATATCTTCTTGGTCAATTGTTTCTTTGATGAGAATGAGGTGACCTTCTTTATCTCTTCTCATTAATTTTAGTTTAAAATCTATTTTCTCAGATATTAAAATTGTAAGAACTGCTTGTTTCTTCTGTTTTATTTTTATTTTATGTGTATGAGTGTATTGTACATGTAAGTGCACCTGTGGTGTGCAATGCTGGCAGAGGCCAGAAGAGGGCATCAGATGCCCTGAAACTGTAGTTACAGACAGTTGTTAGCTGCCATGTGACTTCTGGGTTTCCAACCCATGTTCTTTGCACAAGCAACTAATGCTAACCATTGAGCAATCTTTCCAGTCCCAAGACCTGCTTGTTTCTTAGTGCCATTTGCTTAGAATTATTTTTTTCCAATCTTTCACCCTAAGATTGTGCCTATCCTCGAGGGTAAGATGCATTTCTTGTAGACAATAAAAGGGTGGATTTTTGTTTCTGAACCCATTCAATTAGTCTGTTTTCTGATTAGTTAATTGAGGCCATTGGCATTTTAAAGTTATTATTGAAAGGTGTGTATTGATTACTGTCATTTTATTTTATGTTTGTGTTCTTAGTCCTATTTTGTGTTTCTGGAATTATATCTTCATTTGTTTTCTTTTGCTAGCCTTGGGAATGGTATTACTTTCTTCAGTCTTTTGTGTTGCCGTAAGTAGTCTGTAGGACTGGTTTGGTGGACATGAATTCTTTCAGCCTATTTGTATCATGGAAGATTTTTCATTTTCCTTCAACAATGATAGGTAGTAAAGTATTCTAGGTTGGCATCTATGATAATTTAGAATTTGAATATTTTGTTCCAGACTCTTCCAGCTTTTATAAGTTTGCATTGAAAAGTCAGCTGTAATAGTGATGGGTTTTCCCTTATATGTAACTTGTCTTTCTCTTACAGATTTCAGTGCCCTCTCTTTGTTCTATACATTTAGTATTTTTACTATGATATGTTGTGGGGAGTTTCTGTTTTGGGACTGTCTAGTGTTCTCTGGGCTTTTTGTATATGTACTGGTGTGTGTTGTCTTAATTTAAGGAAGTTTTATTCTATTTGTGTAAGATTTGGTGAATGCCACTGACCTGATATTCTCCTCCTTCTTCTATGCCTACAAAGTGTATCTTTGTTCTTTACATAGTGTCCCACATTTCCTGCATATTCTATTCCTGTGTTTTTAATTTTTTTTCATATTCTTTGTTTGAGCAGTTCAATTATCCAACATTACATTATGTTTTCAATTTGATTTATTCTGTTTGTCAGGTTTTCTTCTGTTGTTTCACATTGGCTTGCTCAGTTTTTCAATTCCATCTTCATTTCAATTGGAGTTTTCTTCAATATTTCTAACTCTTGTGAATTTACTTTTCAAGTCCTGAATTGTTTTTGTCATTTCATTAAGTCATATATTTGTATTTTCTTGAGCTTCAGTTAAAAGCTTATTCTTACTCATGTGTGTTTTTGAAATGTTTGTGTATTCTTTAAAATCCTTGAATTCTTTGATCAGGTTTGTGATTGTTCTTTCAAGTTCTCTGTCCTGGAGTTCCTCTGGGTAGTTCTCATTGTAGAATACCTCTATGGAACTGGTGGTATTTGGTGGGAACTTATTATCTTGTTTTTTTTATATTACTTGTGTTTTTGTGTTGTGATCTGGGCATATGGACTTCTTTTGTGGTCTGTTCTCTACTTTTCTACAGTATTCAAAAGTACTCTGTCTCTTCATTATTTGATATTTAAGTTATTTCTGAAGTTTTCATTTTAATAGTATCATATTTTAAAATGGATAAAAGTTTTTGTGAATTTTTAAACTAACTTTATATAAAATTGGGCTAGGCAAGCATTAGCTCCGGGACAACTGATTTTTGTTTTATCAAATAAACTTCTAATAGTAAATGGGAAAGGTCAGTATTATGCTTGTTTTATTCTCTAAGGCAAACAATTAAAGTTTAAACATTAAATAATATTATAACACAATATCCTTTATTCATTATAATCCTGAATAGGCACGTATGTTAAATTTGGGTGAATCAACTTCCAATTATATAAAATGGAAAACATTCTACCTACCTTAAAACCATGACAGATAGGAGCTAGATATGGTGGCACATGCTTTTAATCCCAGTACTAAGGAGGCAGAGACAGGTCAGTCTCTATGAGATCAGGGCCAGCCTGATCTACAAGACATGTTTCAGACCTGCTGGGGCTATAGAAAGACCCTGTCTCAAAACAAAAATATAAACAATAAGAAACATGGCAGATAAATGAATTTTTAAAAGATGTAGTTCCTGATTCTGAGCTTGACACACATCAGATGTACAGATCCACTCTAATCCAATTACTCACAACTCTGCTTCTTTACTGGATTTAGGGGTAACTTTCAGAGGATAGTTTCAGTTTTCTAATATATATATATTCTAAAATCCCTTGGTTTCCTTCATAGCAATTGGCTGAGAGATACTAAGAAAAGAATATACCTTTTGTTTTCCAATTTTAAGTTGGAAATAAAGGTGACTCATATCCCTTCTTTTTAGAGATGATATATAAGAGAACCAAAAATATAGTTTCAGCTTAAGGAAATTCCATTTCTATCTTTAAGGAAGTGACTTATAGCAGATCTTAATAAATTTTGATTAAGATCAATTAAAAATGCACAAAGATAACCAGAAAAAAATTAGTAGGATGGGATTAGAGGATGCCAAAGGCAACTTGGATGTAAAGAAGATGAAAAAGAACCACAGAAAGATGAGTCAACATTTTCTTTGCTGTCTTTTTATTTTTAATCTTAAAGATATTTTCTAATCTTGGAAGATAAAGTCTGGACAAGGAAATCAGAGCAGAGAGTGACCCAGGAAGCCAGGACATGAGCCAATAAGGTCCCCTAAAAAAGGCTGTAACAAAAAATGAGGTTTGGTCGTGTTAGAAAGATATAAATAGGAGATAAGAATTTGAAAGTCAACAAAAAATCACCACTTTGCAGATGAAAAGAATTTTGAAAATGTACTTCTCTTATTCATTATATTAACAGAAAATAAATTAGTGATTATTATAAAATGCTAGAAAATCATGAAAGAAATCTCCAAAGAAATAAACCAAAACTAAGGGATTGAATTAATATAAATAAATCTACAGACTTTGCCTTAAGAAAAAGGGTTTCAATCAGTCAGACAACTCAGTCTCTTTCCACAATATGAATAATTGAATATAGTGAAGATGAGAGAAAATGCTCAGATGAAAGTACAAACAATCTTGTGAGAGAAAGAAAAGGATGAGAGGCAAAAATATTCAATGTTTCGAAGAAGAAAGTGGTGGACACCGAAACAACACTGTGATCTCAACTGTCTCGGTGTCACTGAAAAGAACAACAGTGATAAAGTGAACTTGAAATTCAGTTTTTAATCAGCTATTAAAAACATGAGACCTAAAAGGAAAATCTTACTAAAAGGTCACCCACTGAAATGCTGGTTAAAGAAGTGAAGAATCATTAGAAGTGGTTCCTCTGCATTTTCCTATTGGATGCTGTAGTTGGAAGCTGGTCATTCTTCCTGAACAACTGTATATTTTATAAATCCTGACAAACACTAACAAGGATCCCTGGTGATCAATATTTGCCATTACTGATCATGTCTCTACTTGCTTACATTCATCTAGCTTCCAACAAGAAAATACAAATATTGTTGAACATGTAGAGAAACTGAAAGTCTTAGATAATATGGCAAGATTATTACACTGAGCAAAGTAACCCAGGCCCAAAAAGGGACAGGACAGCAACATGTCTGAGGGTAGGGATAGTAAAGAGTAAAGGGAAAAGACTCAGCGAGGGCAAAATTAAGGGAAAATGGGATAGGGAGAAAGGGAAAAACAGAGGGAGACTCAAACAAAACTGAAAATGTATGAAAAACACAAATAGAAACCTACTACTTTAAAAGCAAACTTAAAATATGATTTTTTTTTAAAAAAGGAGATTCAATGGAAGCTCTCTACGTGGGTGATTAACATAGCTCCTGGAAGTGATAGGCTTTCAAACCAAAAGCTCAGGCCTAGGTGCAGGATACCTTCAAATCAGTTGTTGGTCAGGTAACCCCCAGAGGCTCCCAAACCAATATAGGCTATTACCACAGTTCTTGGATGCTGTAATGGTTTGACTGAGAAATGACTCAAGTATTTGAACACTAGTTGGTGGCACTGTTTGGGGAAGGTCATGGAACCTTTAGAAGGTGTAGACTTGCTGGAGGAAGAATGTCCCTGGAGCAGGTTTTGAGAATTCATAGCCTCAACCTACTTCCAGTTGCTCTCTCTACTCTCTACTTCCTGTACATGCTTTCAGCTCTAGCCACCTTTGCTGCCATGCCTCTGGAACCATAAGCTCAAATAAATTCTCCCTTCCATAAGGTGCCTTGGTCATGGTGTTTTATCACAGCAACAGAAAAGTAAGTAATACAGCTACTTACCAGAAGGAGAAAGCAAGATCCTACTGATGAAGACAATACACTTGGGAATAGAGGACACAGACAACTTGGAACTGAGTTGGAAGCTTCCTCGCTGTTGGCTTCCATTCACAGTACTAGAAGGTGCTACACAGGTTGCTAGGGAAGAAAGTTATCAATGATCACACCCTACCGTGGCCCCTGTGTACTATACTACTGAAATGTCTGGCAAGGTATGCCACTGGTGTAATAGTGGCATGAATGTTTTGGGGGTAACCAACAAGTCCTTGATTATATCTGAGGTTCCTCTCATGGAATGATGTAGAATCACTTAAAAGTCCATAGGTATAGAGGTTACAGGCCCTTCAAGGGAATCGACTACTGATGTTGTGCCAAACAAGCATAGAATAAAGCTGCCTACTAAAGGCTTTCTCATACTCAAAAACTGGTAGTGTTCAGCTTTGGTCTGAGAAGCCTCTTTTGGCAATAGAGGAGACTCAGTGAATGAAATGCTGAGAATACCTGACTGTTCAATGTTTGGTCTGGAACAAATCAAATATGTCACCACTTCCAAAGACCAGGGAACACTGGGATAGAGGATGGAAAGACTATAGGAATCAATAGAAGCAAAAGAGTGTGATGTGGCACTGTCTTATAGATTTATCAAGGCCTTTAAAATCATGAACATGCAGCTGCTGTGACTGCCAACATAGGCCTGGGAAAAAAGCAAGGACAAAGGGATGAAGGGAGGGAGAAAAAGAGGAAGGTAAGGTCATTAGGGTAGAGTGGGGACTAATTGGGAAGTAGAAGAAGGTCAGCAGGAATGGTGGGGAATGCTAGAGAGTAGTGGGAGGTGAATGTAATCACAGTGAACTGTATACAAGTATGATATTGTCAATTTTAAATAAATAAATAAAACAGTATTTTTAATAATGTAAAGGATGTGGCCACTATAAAATAATATGAAGGTTGCTCAAAAACAGAACTGCCAAATGATACAGCAATCTTGCTTCTGGGAATATTTAGGAAAAAAAAAACCCACTAAACTTGGGCTCTCAAAGAACTATCAGCATGCCTGTGTTCATTGTAGAACTATTCACAATAGCCAAGAGGTCAAACAATGATAGTGTGATGGGTGAATAAATGAGCTAAAAATACTTTATATACATACAACACAATATTTTTTCAGTCACAAGAAAAGGAAAATCTATTTGTGTTGCAATTTAAATAAAAATCGAGGGGAATTATACTAAGTGAAGTAAGACAGTCAGAGGAGGACACAATGAGAATCGTACATGTTACTATATGATTCCAGTAACATTAATTATCTTTAGTAGTCAAGAATCTATAAAAACAGAAAGCAGAATGGTTGTGCTGGAATAAAGGAAAAAAACTAGAACTGGTTGATCAAAGGGTACAGTGCCAATCAGAAGATAGGAAAATCCTAGAAATCTGCTATACAACTTGCATATGTAGTTAATGATACTTATTGTTAGGAGGATAGATTTCATGTTATGTTTTTTAAGCACAATAAAAAATAAGGAAAAAAAACAATGGCCATAATTGACTTGAAATAGGAACACATGTAAATATTTTCTCAGACTGAATATTCAAGACTTCATGGACTATCAACATATTTTGATGGTAGGATAACAATAACTATCTATGCGTTCTCACTATATGGCAGCCAGTCACCTGCGCTAAGTGTTCAACAAGCATCATTTTAAATAGGAGAAACCTAAGACAGCAGCACAGCTTGCCCACACTGCCCTTCTGACACAATCTCAAGCAGCAGAACAGATTCTGATCCAAAGCCTGCTCAATTGTGTCATATCTCCAAAACTAAGATTTTCTGCTCATAACATTAACAGAAAATGAACTTGCAGAAATACCCCCCCAAAAAAGTCATTTTATCTAAGGCACACAAAAGAAAGCAAAAAGGTCATGCTGGAAATATCTGGTGAATTTTTCTTAGTCTCTTAAATTACTGTTGCTATTATTAACCACTGGTAAAATAAATTATTTTATTCATTTGATGGATGTATCATGGTGTTGTATGAATTACCTAAGGTAATAAGGGGTAGGGAGTAATGTTCTGCTCATTCTGAGCTCCTTTATAAGCAATGCTCATTGCAAGTGAAACAAGACTCAGAAACATGGAATAAATCATATCGATTAAGTAATATCATAAGAGAATGCAGCAGAGAAAATAACATTCTAGTAACAAAAAGTCCCTAAATATCCTATTAAAATAAAGACTGCTCATTGCCCAATGAGTTCTTGAATGAATACATGTGTATTAGCTTTAGTTATTAACACTGGAAACCACAAATTTTAACATGTGACAAAAATAACCTTTAAGAAATCTGTTTTACTAAAGATTAATTTTATGTGGTGTGTGTGTATGTGTGTGTGTGTGTGTGTGTGTGTGTGTGTGTGTAGGTTGCAAAGGTCAGATAAAAGGGTGTCAGACTCCTAAGAGCTGGAGAGCCATCCAATATGGTTGCTGGGAACTGAACTTCAACCCTCTGTAAGAGCAGTAAATGCTGTTAACCACTTAACTAGCTCTCTAGCCCCAACAAATCAGTTTAAAAATATACAACTAGTATGCTCAAGAAATAAGTTCCCAAAACTGTTTTACCCTCATCTTCTAGTGGTAACGTTAGTGGATTAAAATGATCTCCTTCTACAATATTCATACATAATCTTTCCCTATCTTGATTTATAATGATTTCCATCGACTCGTTTTTGTTATTTACCAAATTATGCTAATCTTTTGATAACAATTCTTATTCTAGCATCATACCATTATAAAAAGAACTACTTCATCAGTAATGGAAATAAAGAAGAATAAGCCCCAGAACCTATAGCACATAGGTCAACATATTCTCTCAGGTTCATACTACTTTTCAAAGTGAATGTTATATATGATGTCCATGTTACCTGCAACACACCTAAGACCATATTTTACTGGTTTATCAAAGATCATTTCTTCAGAGAATCCCTTATCAAACAGTTCAAAGAATGTAGAAAACACAGATGGATGGATGAATTGATGGATGGATAAATGGAGGAGAGAGAGGAAAGAAGGGTAGATAACAATAGAGACGATAGAGAGATGAGAAAGAGAGAGAGAGAGAGAGAGATCTGAGACCAACAAAGGGGTTAAACAATCTGGTTGGTACTAGCTATGAGGGAGACAAAAGATTAAGAAGTCCTGGGCCTGTGCCAAACAGAACAATCAGTGGAGAGACAAAAACTGAAAGTCAAGGAAAGGATTTAGAAAGAGAAAAGAGAAGTGAGAAAATAAAATTGGAAAAGATAAAAGATTTGTTTTAAAAGATGTTTGTTGGCCGGTCGGGTATGGTGGCACATGCCTTTAATCCCAGCACTCAGGAGGCAGAGGCAGGCGGATCTTTGTGAGTCCAAGGCCAGCTTGGTCTACATAGGAAGTTCTAGGCCAGCTGGGGCTACAGGGAGACCCTGTCTCAAAACACCAAAAAGAGATGTTTGTTTTAGTAATTTTTCAAAGACAGAGAACCTGCTGAGCTATAACAGTTATCAGAAGTTGGCATGATTTCTGATATGCAGATGAGTACTGATATAAAAGCATCTTCTGCATGAAGATCATTGCACAAATACTTTTATATAGACTGACATTAACTTTTTAAGAAGCAAACTATGTGGTGTTAGTTACTGTTTATTATTTATTGTTAAAGCAGTTTCTGAACACAAACTGCATTTTGCACACAATTCTAAGCTCAAGTAAAGAATTTTAAAATGTATAAGGTTAAGAGAAAAACCTACAGGTATTTTGAAGTACCATAAGAACCATTAATTTGCTCAAAGTCATCTTTTTAAATAATACAACAGCCTGAAAGAGTATTAAATGGAGGGTAGCTATACCTGGAATTGAAAAAAAAAAACTAGGCGTGAAAAAATTATTGATATAAAATACTGTTCTGCATGCTGTAGAGGACAGTGTAGGAGGATATAGTGTTATTCAACAACAGAATCAGAGTTAATTTCTGTAACTGTAGAAAATGAAGGATTACCTTGGGTGAATGGGGTATCTTCCCACATTGGAAATTCATGGGTGGCACTTTGAAGACTAGGTTGTACTTTTTGAATTGACATGGCTTGTAAGCAGAAATTACCCTTGGCATTAGACTAGGAATTTGGTTCTTGATCATAGAAAAATAGGGAAATTTGCATTTGACAAATATGGAGCAAGAGATGTTAAAAAGAGAGCAACTGGCAGGGTCTCTGGGTGGGTCTAGGGATGAGGCAACAATGGCCTGAACTCAACTGGTAGCTATGGAAACAGAAGGGAGGAAAGCAGATCCACAAAAAGTTTTATAGAAGTAAAAGAACAATTCAGAAAAATACTAAATAAGGAAGACAAGAAGTGGCAAAAAACATAAATCTTTCAGGTTCTAATCTACTATGCCAAGAGAATGATGAAGACATTAGGAATTAAGAGCAAGTTTCTTTTAAGTAAGAAAGTTGGGTAAAATACATGATCTTGATATGAAATACAGATTTTAGTAAGTTTTAGGAAATATAAACAATCCTATGGGCTTTTACTTTGACAGCTTATTTGGTATAAGGTCTAGCATGCATGAGGACCTATAGTCAATCCCTAGCACCAGAAAAGAACTTGGGACTTAGGATATATAAATGTTTCTGTTTTACATACAAATTTAGTGTGAAACCCTGAATGTAGGAGTCAAAAGATAAAAAAAGTATTAGTATCACACAACTATTTGGAGCTCTAATTCAATGTTTATGGCATAAGAACAATACATTTTATCTTATAGAAGCATCTTATAAAAATGGCATATATACAAATAGGCGCACAGAACTTAAGTATACATTTTGATAATTTTTCACAAATTATACATACCAATAAACCATTAAAGGTACACAGACATTACCAACCCTACAAGCTATCAAGTCACACTCCACCCAAAGGTGACCACTATTATGACTTCTGACACCACAAATAAATCTTGAACTTTTTTCAAATTTTCTATGAATGTAATAGATCACAGAATATGCACTTTTCAAAGTCAGGCTCTTCATGCATATTAAATATCTATAAAATTCACCCACATTTTAGCAAGCAACAATAGCTATTTTTCCACTGTTGTACACTGCATTCTACTGTGAAAATATGATTAAAATAAATTATACACTCTATTGACAAGTTGTTTCCACTTTATGGTTATTAAAAATAATATTACTATGAATATATTCATGCATGTTTTGTAGAACATGTACAAAGAGATTTCTTTTGGCTATCCATGTTTTACAGTGAAATCACTGTGTCCTAAGATAGATACTAAGCTTTAGCAATTACAACTAAATGGTTTTAAAACTGATAAGAACTTAAGCTCCTTACGGGAATCCAGGAGAGTTTCAACTTCTGCACCTTTAATATAACTTGGTACTATGATCTAGATTTTGTTAAATTTAGACATCCTTGTAGTATGTTGAAATAATGAATTGTTTTATTTAGATTCCCCTCAGAATGAATGTCTTGAGCACCTCTGTACTGTTTATTAATCATCTGACTAGCCTCTGGTGTGGTTGTTTAGATATAGTGTCCTTTTTCATGTGGATGGCTTTTCTCTTGCTGGCAATTAGTAGTAATTCTTTTCTTATTTGAGATTCAAGAACTTTGTTGGATAAATGAATTTCATTTATTTTCTTCCATTTTGATTTTTTTCCTTTCTTAAGGATATGTAGTTATTGAATAAAATTTATAAATTTTGATATATACTGATTCAGTTGTAATTTTATTTATGGTGAATGTTTTTGTTTTCTTTTGAAGAATTCTTTGATTAATCCAGGCAGAGAAGATATTCTAAGATTTCCTCTACATGATTTATTGTTTTATTTCCATGTTAAAATCTAAGACATTCTTAGAATTGTTTCATTAAATTATGTAAAGTTTTGGGAAGTATTTTCACATCTGGATATTTCATTGTTCCATATATTGGAAAAAAACAAATTTTACACAATGAATGACTTGGGTAAAACAATGGATAAAGTAAATAATTGTGATCACTTTTTATTAAAACTCCAACCTCATATTTCCCTTGGTGATAAGAAAAGACCAGTGGTTGTTAACAATTTAAGTGTAGTGAGGGCAGCAAGAGTAAGTCACAGAGAATACTCAGATGAGTGAAGCTAGTGTGTATGATACTACAATGGTGAATGGATGACAAGAGGTATCCACTGTAAACCCATACTCATAAAACAAAAACAAGGGAACTTTAATATACTCAAATTTCAAAAAGGAAGTCACTTATGAGTTTGGAAAATTCCTAGAAGGAATTCTGACTGCAACAATAGAACTGAACTATATTGTTAATGTACAAAACTGTCCCACCAAAGGTATGGGGGAAAAAGGTGATGGACCTTATCAATTTTAAATATAGCAGATCCCTCAAGGCCAAAGACAAAGGAACTACTGTACTTTAGCTGATAAACTGGTTCCCATGGGTATGTTGGTTAAGAACTCTAAAACTATTATTCTTGCATACTGGAGCTAGACAACTAAGTAAATGGATGGCCAACAATGAAACCCAAGTTTATTGCTATTAGACCGAGAATTTGCAGATAACCAAAGGGAAGAGGAAATGAGAATAATGCACATCATAATAGACTGGAATTACAGGCATCAATTAGAACTTATGTTTATGTTCATATAACAGATGTTACAGAAATATTTACATATATGAACACACATTGGTATAATGGCACATATTTTATTGCTGTCAGCTGAGATGGCACAAAAGAAATCACATCCCAGCAGTATCAAGCACATAGAGCACATTGATCATGTTTCCTATGACACCCCCTTAGAATCCACTGTGCCTGACGGTCAAAGCAGCTCAGGAGTTAAATTAAAAAGTTTCCATGGCCAAAGATACAACAATCTGACCAACAGCAATACAGAATAATAATGTATGGGTCCACACTAATATAAAAATTTGAAGTAATAGCTTAATGAAAGAAGAGACAGCTCTCTTACTAATAAAAATCCAAATAAAATCCTTTCAAAGATAGGAAATATAATTCCTTTGTTGCATAGAAAAGCAGTTTTTCTCTCTGTCTGCTATGAGGGATGGACTTCCAAATATGACTCACAGCCAAATAACCAATGACTTAAGGGGGGTGGTTTAACAGAGGCAGCACAGTGTCAGGTCTCCATCTTGGGTGCATGTTCCAGAGTTCTGGGGGGACTTGTGATCAAAATGCAGGCTCCACCATACAAAATCTCCCTCTCCATCTCCCTGGGGATGAACTTTTTGTAAGTAACATGGAATAAACTAATCTCTCTAAAGAACATTCTCTATTCGTTCAGTCAGTTCAAACCTGGGGGTGGGTTGAGGCTGAATGCCGGGCCTCACCTTGAGAGAATTCATGATACATCACTACTTGTGAAAAACTATGTGGCTTACAAACAAACTTCCTCCCAAGAGGTACAGTATGGAAATGTGGAAAGAATTTTTGTTTGCTTGTTGTTTTATGATTTATTTATTGTATTTTATGCATATGAGTGTTTGCCTTCATGTATGTATGACAGCAGTGCTTCATGAAGTGTCCATAGAGGCCAGAAAAGAGCATCAGATCCCTTGAACTGGAGTTTTATAGGCAGTTGTGTACTGCGATGTAGGTGTTGAAATAAAACCCAGTTCTTCTGCAATAACTAATCAAATGTTCTTAACTGCTGAGCTGTCTCTTCAGCCCAAGAAACTTTAAAATGGAAAAATATAACAAACACTACCTCAGCCAAATGGATCAAATTTAAATGCAGAGTGATAAGACCCATGAAGCATGATCTCAATAGGGGTAATGAGAACAGCACTGTGCTGCTGTGATTTTCCTCCCTAAACCCAGTCTGACCATGACAAAACAGCAAATTCTACTGGAGGAGCATTTTATTATATGCTTATCTGTACTCCTCTGTAAAAGTCATGACAAACAAAGCCTGTGACACTGCCACAGTCTAGAAGAGCCTAGAAGACACTCTGAAAATGAAAATGAAAACGTACATCAGGCTAAAGGCAGGGGGATCTGGGTCAACTACCAGATTCATTAACATTGATTCTTTCAGTAAAAATACACCAAAATAATGCAAGAGGTTAACATCAGAGAAACAGGTATTGGGTATATGGTAAGTCTGTAGCATTGCCTGAAAACTTCAGTAAATTGTTCTAAAAAAGTCAAGTCTATTCTTTTAATTTTTATTTAATGTGTAATAAGTGTTTTGTCTACATGTATGTAAGTGCACCCATGTCATGCAAAAGTCCTCAGAAGCCAGACAAGGGCATCAGAACTGAAGTTACCGGTGTTTTCCAGCCACCATGTGGATCCTGGGAATTGAACCCCGGCCTTCTGGAAGAATAGCCTGTGCTCTTAACCCCTGAGACATCATTATAGCCCATCTATTTTTTTCAAGGACTTTTTATTTGGAATAATAAACTGGTGTAATTTGTGATTGGTTCACAATCATTGTGAGTTTAGGCGAATACTGAGGGAATATAAAGTCTGTCTCAGTGAGTAGAACTTTATGAATTATATCACCACAAACAATAATTAAAACATGTCATTAGGGAAGGATTCCTAACCTACCTTAAACATCCAGACACATTCATGGATAGAACTCTGAGTATTAGAGAATTTGAATTCTCTATTTATTGAGGCTTAGCATTTCCCTTCATTTATGAGCACATTCATCAAATCATAGTAGTTTCAGTAACACCTGTGACTAGCAGAAATCCTAGATGTCTACAGTTTATTACACTGCTAGATAAACATTGAGTATTGTTTAACCTCACTATTATTCAAAAATTATTGCAGGCTTACTCTTAGATCCTCATGTTTCTTTCATTAATCTCAAAAATTGGATTACTATATATCACAATTTTGATTTATTAATATTTGGCAACTATAATGTAATAAAATTTTCTTTTGTAATTTTATATATTTTTATTAAATTTTAATTATTATTCTGAACAAGACTGTGCAGAATTCACCAGCTTGACAGAAGCCTCATTATTAAGAATGTTAACTACTCCCACTAATAATTCCAATAAAGCAGCCTTGTTTCTGAACTCTCAGATCAACAGAGTCTACTATCTTAGGGCATTCATTCCCCCCAACACACCCCAAGGCATCCAATAATTTTGTGTAATTTTTTTCATTTATATGTTATAATATTTGTTCACAAATGTAGATTTCACATGTTTTACTATGGTACTTCTTGAATCTTTCAATTCTCATCAGTGAAGCTCCTTCATACAACAGAGGGCTAGGAACACAAAAGGTCACAAATGGCCAAATGGAAGAAAGTAAGAGTCTATAGAATGTAGGTCCTATATTAAACTTCACCACCCAGGGCTCAGGGACTACTGGAGAAGAGGGGTAGAAAGACTGTAAGAGCAGGGATCAAGTGCATGACCATATGGAAATAAAGTCTTCCAAGCTCTGGGGACCCTGCTCATATGAACCTACAACAATGCTGTCAGCATACACAAGACCCATGCAAACTCAAGCAGACAAAAACCCAGAACAGAACTAGGGAAATGGGCATCAGACCCCAATCTGATGAAGAAGTACTGGTAGCTGATTATTGCTGGGAGAGAATTTGTTGATCTTCTTAAAGCAAGGGACTCTAGATGGCCTGACTGGACCTCTGTAGATGAATTTTCACTGAGGAACATCTGGGGATGTTAACTTCACACAACAGACCTTAATGCAAATGAAAGAATGTATGAATTCCAGTAGGGCAGTATGGGAGGGTGCCAGTGGGGAAGGGTATAAAAACGATTAAGATAGATTGAGAATGCAAAAATTCAGTTATAATTTACAAAAAAAGAGAAATGCACCGTTGTCTCATGAAATTTATTTTCCACGCCTTAGTGGGCGGGGTCTGGTTGATCCGGCAGAATAAAATGGAAACTGGTCTTCCATTTTGAGAGAGTAATTTATTTAAGGCAACTCACAAAGTTATTGTTCAAACATACGGCCCGTCACTGGCCGCCATCTCTTTGGCAAATTCTGGCATAGCGTGACTCTGGTCCCATCCCTGGCCTGGCCTGAATTCCATTTCCACTCACATGATTCTCAGAACTCGGGGGGAGAGGGCCTGGAACCTTGCCGTCTGAGTCTTGGCCTCCTGTGAGTCTGGTGCCACGGCACTTTCCTCCCAGATGGCTTTGAGTATTCTCAGTGCCATTTCAGTGCTCCTCCCACGACTAGCCACCATGTTTTTCTTCCCCTCTCTCCCTGCCTTCCTGCCTCATTGGTCAGAGGGCCGGACTTGCCACTGAATGAACCAATACTAAAAAATACCTTAGAGAGAAACATATATCTACAATACAACCGCAGATGCCAAAAGACATAAATTGACTAGACAAAATCTACTTAAAATAAATGGCCATAAAATAAACAAGACTAAACAAAAAGAAAAAACTCCTGAAAGAACAATACATCAGAGGATCTGATTCTCAGTGTCAGTCCTGTCTCTCATCTGAGGCCTTGAACTCTACCTTGTTTCGCTGTTCAATCAGGAGTTGCTCAGAAGCCCTAACCAGTCCTGATATCTAAATTCAGTCCTGCTGACAGACTCTCCATGACTCTCCACATTTACTACCTACAATAAATCTGAATATGCATTTTTAATTAAAACCAGAATGAAATTTCTCTGACACTGACCTCTCATGCTTTTCAATTTCTTTTGTTTTATAAAATATATAATTTATATATGTACCTTATAGATTATAGTATGTAAAGCGTTAATTATTAAATATTATTATTTATGTTCACATGTAGTGTTTTATATTAAATGAATTCATAAATTAAAAGGTTCTTAAAAACAGAAAAAATGTCAGACATAGTGACATATGTCTGTAAGGCCAACATTGAGGGTACTGGGGCAGAAGGATTCTAAATGAAAGGACATTCTGCACTATAAATTGAGACATTATCTCAAAAAGTAAAGACATAAATACAGACAAACAGAAAAACAGTGTCATGCCATGTTGGTTTGATTAACTGAAAAAGATAGGTTCCAAAATACAACCTAGTTGTTACAATAAAACAGAAAAGAATCAGAATGTGTATATTTTTCTCTTTTTAAAATCCAATTTACTTTTCAATAATTTCATTTTTTAAATAGTAACAATTAATATAAAAATAACATTTTTATCAACTTTTGTGTGTTAAATTTTATCTCCCAAAAGAGATACTGAAGCTCAAACCCTGTAGGTTAGGTGACTGTGCTTGTTTGTTTGTTTATGCTAGTGCTAGGTATTAAACCCAAAGCCTTGCACATGCCAGGCAAGTTGTCTAGCACTGAGCTATAATGTAAATATACTTGATGCAGTGTACCTGAATAAATGTAAATGTACTTGAATAAAATTAGGATAATTGCAGATATAACCAATTTAACATAAATCACCCTGGATTAGGGTAGACTCTGAATCCAAGAATGGCCTCCCCATACAAAGGCTATGTGAAGACAGAGGCACAAGTAGGAGTACTTCACCTGGAAGTCAAGGAAGGTCAGGAACTGCCACCCCAGGAGAAGCTGGAAGTGGCAAAAAGACCTTCTTTCTCCTTCAGAATCTTCAAAGACAGTAAGCTCCTGCTGCCACCTTGACTTTGTACTGCTGGGATCAGAACTAAGGAGGCAATAAATCTGTGTCACCTAGTTTATACTAGCTTATGATGGCATTGCTAGGAAACTAATACACCTACCAAATGGCCAAAATTTTAGATCGTGTGTTTTTAATTAAAATACTTGGTTTTAGATAAGCAGTAGCGGTCTCCTTATCTAATCACAGATTTTACCAATATTAATTTTATTACATAAACATTTTTTCTCTTTTTGCCCTGTCCCTCCTATATATTCAATAATGAGCATGTAGGGGTATTCTTTTTCTGTTTTTTTTTTTCCTTTTTTAATATAATCAGAGACCCAATTTTTTTTGAGACAGGGTCTTCCTATGGCTCCAGCTGGCCTGGAACCTACTATATAGAACAGACTGGACTCAACTACAGAGATCCATCTGCCTACCTCTACTTCTGGAGTGCTGGAATTAGAGGCATATGCAACCCTATCTAGCTAGAGACACAATTTTTATTAAATTTTATATGTATGTCTTTGTATGTAATTTTGTTACATACAACACACAAACACATTACTGTTATAAAATAGTAATCAGTGTCTTTCTTAACAGAAGCATCATTAACAGATTATATATATATAATTTTATTCCACTGTAAAGAAAAATAAAATGACATTTTGAAGGGAAATGGTTCAAAGTTGAAATCATTCCACTAAGCAAAGTAAGCCAGACTCAGAAAGATAAACACTGCCTGATTTTTCTTATATGTAGATGCTAGATTTCTGTGTGTGTGTGTGTGTGTGTGTGTGTGTGTGTGTGTGTGTGATGCAATTAGAAAAGGGGACCATGACAGGGAAAGAAGAGCTATTAAGGGGTGAGAGAGAAAGAGAAAGGTAATGCAATCCATGAAAGAAGAAGGGGCTTTGTGAGAGGAAAGAAGAGGCAGCAAGAAGGTGCAAGGGAAGCAGAAGAATGGGCCAAACTAGAACAAAATGCACTTGAAAGTACAATAATGAAACCCACAGTCTGAAAGCCATCTATCAAAAATGAACAAAGTAAATGACAATGGGAAGCAAACTATACAATTCCCCAGCCCTTCCTCAAATTCTATAAAGCCACAAATCTTTTGAACTAAGAAAAAACTTTGGTTTAAAAATAATCAATACAGGTTGGAGAGATGGCTCAGCTGTTTAAGAGCACTGGCTGCTCTTGCAGAGGACCCAGGTTCTGTTCCCAGAGACCCATATGGCAGCTAACAACCATCCAGCTCCAGGAGATCCAACCAACACACTCTTCTGGATTCCATGGGTTTTGCATACAGGCAAAACACTCAAGCACATAAAATTAAAATAAATAAAAAATTTTAAATCTACCATTGCCATTATTTAACATTTTACATAAGTTCTAGTCAAAATACAATAAATTAAAATATTTGCTGCATATGTGTAAAGGGTTAAAAACTATGACAAACATTTATTTTTGAATTCTTTATATAGCAAAAGAATACAATTTTTTATACAAGAAAATAGGAAATATATTGAAGAATATATTGAAGAAAACAAATGTTATTCATGCTCTATTTCTTTATGAACATGGTAAACTGATTCTAAATGTAGCTATCAAAGGAAAGGGCTCAGATAGGCAAGACAATTCTGTTCAGCAAGGAAGAAATAACTCTACCTGAACACCTAGAGTAATGATGTTAGCAGAGCCAGAAAAACCAGCCAATCAACTACAATGGAGACTTTCGTGAGAAAGAGATTACAAGGGCCAAGACAGATCAACAGGAAAAGAAAGAATGACACAAAAGAAGAATGAAAGGGAAGGAAAAGGGAGGGGAGGGAAGGCGAGAGGAGGGGACAGGACAGAACCAGAGGGGAGGGAAGAGGGGAAGCAAGGAAAAGGAAGAAAGAAGACAGGGCAGGGACAGGGAGGGGAAGGAGAGAAGGGAAAATGGGGGGAGAGGAAAAAGCACTAATTATCAAGATGGATAAACCTGATAGTTAAAATGATTGTTTCCTTCACTGAGGATCATTTCTCCCTATAAAGCTCATTACAATCTAGGGACACTATCTCTCCAAAGCTGTATTCCTGTTAAGATTACTGAAGCCTGCATATTACAAGTAGGAAGTTGTCAGTGGGTATTTTCAGAAGCCTCTTCATGAGGCTTACCATCTCCTTACTACCTAAACAAACTCTAAATGACCAACATAAGAACCTTATCTTCTGGCTTTCCACAATTACATATAGGAATAACAAACTCAATGTATTCGAGTTCACTGTCAAAAATAATTGAGACCTGAGGAAAGCTAAGATGAAAAGTCATCAATACTTGATTCTTAAAAATAATATAATACATATCAAGTGGATCACTGTATGACTAAGGGCAGTATGGAATGGTCTACATAGTGGGTTCCAGGTCACCTGGGGCTACACAGTGAGTCCCTGCCTAGAAGAAATTAAAAAAGAGAAGGAGGACAAGGAGGAGGAAGATATTAACAAGTGACTCAAGAAGAAATTGGTTAGGAGTGCATTTTGAGTCTAATGAAAATACTGGTGAAGAAAAATCTAAGAGTTGAAGTAAAAAGTGTAATAGACATAATAAACAGGAAAAACTCTGGAGAATGAATTGAGAGTAGAATCAAGTAAGAAGCTATCATAGCAGGAAGAAAAAGTAAGAAAACACAAAGAGACAGAAAACATACACAAAAGACCTAAGAGGTAGAATGGATAGAACTTTTCAAATAAATAATTTCTTTTAGAAAATATATTTTACTAATTTATTTTATTTTATGTATGTGAATATACTGCCTGAACGTATGTAAGGACACCCATGCCATGCAATGCCTGTGAAGATCAGAAAAGGGGGTCGGATCCCCTGGAACTAGAGTAACGGACGGTTGTCAGCTGCCATGTGGGTACTGAGAATTGAACCCTGGTCCTTTTCATGAGCACTCAGTGCTCTTAACCATTGAGCCATGTCTCCAGCCCCTCAAAGAAATAATTTCTATGAATATAATCCTCAGAACAAAAAAATGGAAAAATATAGATTTAAAGGGCTCAAATAATAATGCTAAAAGTTATTCCTAGAAGCATTATAGTGACATTTAGCATATGTAAACCTGGGGTCTTCTAATGTTCAAAACTGCTCTTAACACCTTCAAAAGCATTAGGAGCAACATGTTTTCCTATGTTCATCTAACAGGCCTGACTCCACTGTTTTCTGGCACTGAATACTGAATAAAGAAATCTGAAGGCAGGCCTGTTAATCCTTTTGTTTTCCTTATAAGCCACTTAGTTTTCATTGTTTTATCTTTGGGGAGACAGTGGACATTCAAAGGCCTCTACAAGGTCTCAAGGACTCTCGGGAATCTGTTTACCACACCACAAATAGCAATAAACTCCCAACTCTGTTTATAGGGACTGTTCATTCATTACAGAAAATAACCTAATGTTTGCTGCTGATTTAGAAGTCAGACAAATCCATTCTTTACTAAACCTGAAAGGCAATATAAAGATCTTGTTTCTATTGTTGTCTATTCTATTATTTTTAAGAAGGTGTACCAGAGGACATTTTAAGCACATGCAAATATAGGCTCATTATGATAAGCTTCCTTGTACTTCTCACTCTGGTTTTTCATAATTATAATAATAATTTTTATGATTTTATTAATCCTATAGAACAAAAAAAGCTGAAATACCATATACTTTTGTGGAAGTCTTCCAAAACCATACCCTGAAGCCACTCAGACTCCAGTTTTCCATAAGGAATAGGGCAGTATTCATAGTTATTACACAGCCATTTCTACCCAAATATGTCAAAACCCTTCCAATGTCATTTTTGGGAAGTAATTTGAAGAGATGACTATGACATAATTAAAGTGTTAGGTATAACTATCTGACAAACAGCATGACTAACAAACAGAGTATGGTACAACATCACCTCTCACCACCTCAACATCAGTGGTTCAAGACACCAAAGAAGTGTTATCATTCTGTATTTGTTAGACACATCTAAAAAAATTATCTTAAATTATTAGCACAGCCTATAACAAAGTTCCTTACAAATATTTAAAGACTGATACACTAGACTATACTAGAAGGCACCTACCTCCTTCATTTCTACAAGGATTATGATTTTTTATTTCTTATTGAAGTTTTGTGATTTTCATACAATATAGTTCAATGTATTTAGATATCCTCCCCTAACCACACCTCTCTCTACCCAATTTAATGTATTCTCATATATATAAACAAACATGGCCTATAGAGTTTGATTTGTATCCTCAAATATCTTTCAATATAGGTCCATCCCCTGGGTCCATCGCTATTGGTGCAGCAGTGGCACTTTTATCTTGTGGGTAATCAACAGCTGTCTAACTGGGATTAAGGCCAGCTCAATGGAAGGAAACTCTTAGTCAAATACACGTGGCTAGAGAGGTCATAGATCCTACAGAAAAAAAAATCTACCTGCCACATCTATAAACAAATGTAATTTCTTACTTTATCCTAAATATGTATCCTCATATATACAGACAAGTGTACCTCTCGCCCCTCATCAAAAAAGCTTCTTTTTTGCAACAGATGGAGACTATTATAGAGTTCCAGAACTGATCAAATGCAGAGAATAAGTGTCTGTGAGGTACTTAACCCTAAGTGACACATCTTAATGCAACTTGTACACACAGGATGACTGAATAGCTCAATAACTCTCACCAGAGAAGTTTCCTTATACAGCAGATGAAGATTTAACACATAAACCCACAACTAGCCAATGTGCAGAGAACAGAAGCTGAAGAGTACTTATCCCTGGTTAGGATACCTATTTCAAACCTCTGCATCACAAGGGATCCTTATGGAAGAGGAGGCTCTTACAGTCAGAGGTGGTGGATAACAACATGGAAACAGTCTTCCAGAAAGCTGGTCAGTTACTCATGTGAGCTCACAGCAGTGGTGACAGTATGTACAAGTCCTATGCAAGCTCAAATCAGACAAAATCCCAGCACGTAGCATACAGAAGTGGGTAAGAAATCCCAACCCAACATAAGGAACTTTAGGCAGGGGAGAGATTGCTTTTAGGAGGGGAGAGACAGTGTCTTACCCTCATTGCTTCTTATGGACCTAATAACCTCCATATTGAAGCATTGCTTTTGTATCTCCTCCTGAGGGGGTGCCTGATGCCTCCACAAGTTTTGGAGCATAATTCAGTTTTGCTTTACAGATTTCTTCTGTACTTTATTCAATCTTCCAAATCAATTTAAATTTCTCCATTGCCTATCCAACTTTGTTATGATTTGAATCTAAAATGTTTCCCATAAGTTCATGTTTTGAATGCCTAATTTCTAGCTGGTTGTTTGGTTTGGAGAAGCTGGAGAATTTGGCTGGCAGAAGTAGGCCTCTAAGGGGGGACCTTGAAGGTGAAAGTCTGGTCCTGGCCTAGAAGTGATTTACCTGCTTTATGGTCCACAGTTCTATGAGGAGCCTCTGCCACATGTTCCTGCCACCATAAACTCCCCAAGCCTTCCTTGCCATCTCAGACTGAGATCCTCTGAAATCCTAGGCCAAAATAAATCTTTCTTTGCATACTTGCTTCTATAAAGTGTTGTGTCACAATGATATAAAAGTAACTAAGACAAACTCCAAAATTTATATTAACCTCGTATTCTCTTTGTCCATCTGCATTACTATCTTTTTCTTTAACCATTTCCTCTCCTTTTTTATGAGAGGGAATGGAAGCCAAAACTCCCCACCAAGCAAGTATTGATTAACTTTATTTTGTATTTATGATTCTATTACTCTTGTATGTTGCACTTTCAAAGATAATATCAATAATTATGTTTTGAGAGTTTATTGCATAACTTCATTTTCCTATTAAAGAGATAATATCTGAAGAGTTAAGACACTCAAACTATTGAGAATTTCAGATTTACCCATGATGTATATATGGTTCCTCAGTCAAAACATTTGCTACGAAAATGTGTCACATGGTCGCATAAGTCCTATCTTTTTTTTTACTTTTTTCACACCAACATTAAGTATTTTCAGAAAAACAACATGTCTGGTAGAAAACAATTTTAAAAGGAAAGAAAAATTATCTCTGAAGTAAAAGTTAATGGAAAAAAAACACAAAGATTTGTAAAAGCTTTGAAGAGATAAAGAAACAGAAACAGTATCAAACAATCCAGAGTCCAACCTTTTAGGAAACTTCTAGGGACTGTCTATTATCACATGGAAATGTGATTAAGTTATGGAAAGCAAAGGTTTGTCTTTTAACTTAGCATTAAGTTATATATAGTACATCAGGGAAGCATGTAGACATGGAAAATAAGAGCATTTCTAGAAATGTCAGATAAAAAAAGAAGAAAAAACTTACTGTGGACTGTGTTTGTACCATGTATTCACCCTCCATTTTATTCAGACGTACATTTGTATCCTCAAGCAATTCCTGAATAGTCTCAGTATGTTGCTTTTGAAGCTCAAATTTTTCTTTTTCCATTTCCGCTACAGCACTGTGGAGCTACATAATGAAATTAAGACACTTTTGCTACTATGGAATTTATTATTGTGCAGTTCAAAAAATGTTTTCCATCTCTCTTATTTGTATTTGCACAGTGAGCTAAAAAACTAAAACCTACAAGTAAACATTAAATAAAATGCCAAGCAAAGAGCATGATTTTTTTTTCCTAAACAGAAAATCTCACTACATGAGCAAATCTTAATGAAATGATAGGTCTCAGGTAGAAACAGTAAGTGAATTTAATAAATAATATATTACTTAATTAAACATTAATATCAATCTGAAAAACAGAAATAGAAAAAGAGAAATATTTGTAAACTTATTGTTCACTGGGAATATTATCTCAATGTCTATAGTATTTATTTAATTTATACAATATTAACATAAAAATGATTCTCCTCTACTCATATTCCCCCAAAGAAACTCCTTTTTAGCACACCATAATCAATACAATTAACAAACCCAAAGATCACATTTATGAATCAAACACAGAATGGGAATAATGACTAAGAACAACTATACATCACATACATCATGCACAAAGGTCTATAACAATTATAAAGCATGCATTGCTTAAATGGACAAATCTTTAAAAAAAATAACTGAAATTTAAGGTAAAGGGACCACAGACAAATAGAAGAGGCCCAGACAAGTTTCAATGGCTAGCTTCAGAACAGCAGCTGAAAATGGAGCTCTCACCATTCTGGGCATTCTTTCATTTGTCTTAATGGGAATATAATTCTAACTTCTATTTCCTGGATCCAGTGCCACTCAGTAGGGCAGAGGGGGAGAACAGGTGATGTATTTGACTCACTATCCATGAACAGAAAGAGAGGCAAGGATCTGACAAAGGCAGTGTGAATTCTTATTTGCCTATGAAGATCCTGGAGCAACAACAACTGAGACATGATGAGAACAAGAAACAGAAAGACAGTAAGATTACAGTAATGGTACTGGCAAGGGTCTAAGAGCTTTTACTACAGTTTCCAGCTGAACAAGAAGAGGGAGGATGGCTCCAAAAGAGCCACACAAAAGACCTGTGGGTTTTTCACTTTAACACATGCAGTTTTAACCATCATAAGTGGTCCTCAAAATCTCTAATATGCTTAATTTGTAATTTTGCTGAAATATATATGTTAAAAATACTGTTATAGCTAATATTCAAAAGTGACTCAGGATGGTCTGCAAGGTCCCAGTAGTGACATCCAGGGCCTTCCTCATTGGTGTAAGCCTGAACCATGAACGAGATACTTTACTCACATCAAAAACAAGTTTCTGGGGGCTGGAGAGATAGCTCAGCAGTTAAGTGCAGTGACTGCTCTTGAAGAGGACCTGAGTTCAGTTTCCAGCACCTATACAGCAGCTAATAACCTTCTGTAACTCCAGTTTCAGGGGATCAGATGCCCTTCTGACCTCGATCAGCATTACACCACACAGGTGCACTTGTATGTATGCAGACAATATACTCATACACATAAAATAAAAATAATTTTTAAAAAGTTTCTGCTACAAAGTTCAGCCTGCATTATAAAACATTACCTGAAATTTCAAGAAAGAAATGGTCCAAACTCAAAAAAACAAAATGCTACTTCCTTAATCATTTGCTTAAATATACTAGTTATGACAAAAAAGTAAAACATTAATTAAACACAAAAATATGTTTTCAAAATGAAAACTATTTTGCAGACTATAGAATTCTAGAATACAACATACCAAAACATGAATATTAGCAATTTCTAGTCCATATTTTAAATTTTTAATTATTTTTGTAGACTTTTCTACAGTGTCTGAAATTCATTATTTTTATGGTTAAATATCTCACCCTAAGATATAAGACTTTTATACTCTGCATTACTATCTTAGGGAGCTTACCTTTTTTTCCCAATCATTATTCAGAGATTCTGTGCTTTGTTCACATATCTTTTTTAACTCTGTTATCTGGTTTTCTTTAGTCTCTCTGATTACTTGACAGTCACGTATGAGAATCTGAACTGTCAAAAATGATGAAAATATAGTTAAACCAATTCTAGAAACTACATATGACTTTGATCATATATATGTAATAAGTTGGATAACTGATAATTCAACTTTTTGGTCTTTTCTAAGAATTTCTTGCTGGTTTTGGTAATTTCTATAATCATAGATGAGCTTGATTAATTAATCTAAACTCTCTCCCCAGAAAATTTAAACAGCATGTTAACATCAAATATTTCTCTTCTAATGAGTCCTTTGCCCCTGTAACAAGGCTGAGCAACAGCAAAAATCCAATAATGACTATCAGGCTGAAAAACATTCTAAAGTTCTCACCTAGGGAATAAAGGCCAGAGCTCTCACAGGGAACACAGCTCTTTATGATCCAACTATTCTCTGGCTACACCATTTGCCTCTTCCACATCTTAAATCTGCCTTGTAAGTACAGCAACCTATCTGCAGGCTCCTGAGTACATGTTCTATCATACATTACTACCCAGTGTGCTAACCTGACTACCTTAAATGCCTTTCCTTCACTGTTGAAAAATTCCTCTTTATCCTTGGGGTCTTAGCTCAAGTACACCTTTTAAAAAAGTTACGAGTCCTCTGCTTGCAGGGAGAGAAAGAAACCCCTCTACTTCACATGAAATCAGGTTTCCTTCCTCACTGAATCATTTATGATATGATAGCCATTTCCTTGCCAATTTTCTCTTAAATAAGATCATTTTCACTAAGGAGAAAGATATGTCGACTTCAGTTTCTGATTCAAAAGCATAACACTGCCACACAAGCAAGTTCTCAGGAGCTGTGAACTGAACTGGCCAAATAAAGGATACTTCATCAATATATTTTTGATCCTAGGCATCTTAAAATCATTTTCCAATTTTATGTTATTAAAATTGAGATGTTATAAATTATATAAGCTGTTTCCCATATAAACATATTTCTATCTTCTTTCCTCTAATTAAAAATGTCACAAATTTAAGTGAAAAATTTGTTAATGTATTTCTATCATGTGAATAATGAAATATATTAAACCATATTTTTACTTCAGTGTAACATTTTTCTTAATTTACTGTGTTTCTATTCAGTTACTTTAAGACAGAATTTTTAGGGAACTGGAGATATGGCTCAGGGGTTAAAAGTACTGGCTGCTCTTGCAGAACACCTGGTTCAATTCCTACAAACCACATGGCAGTTAACAGCTGTCTATAAATTCAGTTCCTACATGCAGGAAATGCACTCATATACATAAAATAAAAATAATAAAGATTTTTTTTAAAAAGCAGAATTTTTAGAAACATTACCCTAGAAAATTCTCTTATACTTTATGCAACAAATAAATGGATAAGAATCTAAATTAGCTTAGTATTAGTGATTAGTCTATGCAGAATATTTTACTTCACATTTCCAACATTAAACTAACAGCTGAGTGCCTTTAAAAAGCCTTAAGTAATGTGCATGTTCACGTGCATGCATGTATGTGTGCATAACTCTGTGTGTGTGTCTGTGTGTGTGTGTGTGTGTGTGTGTGTGTGTGTGTGTGTGTGTGTGTGTTGTTTCTGAGACAGGGTATCACCATGTAGCCAAGTTACCTGGAACCTGTAATCTTCTTACCCCAGGTTCCCAAGTTAAGTACTAGTATTACAGCTGTGTCACCACGTCTGGTTAAGAAACATTTCTTAAAGCTTAGGAATTTTTCAAGGTATTTTTAAGGATAATTGATATGCTTAGTTTGAAAAAGAATAATTAAGAAAGTCTGAAACAAATTTAAAGTATTTTTATAGTCACTACAAAAATTAGTAAAAAAAATAAGAAATTTTTAATTATTTTCACCAATACTCAAGGACTGAAAATAAGCTAAAGTATCTATTTCATTGGTTAATTCATACATGTAATTACCCTGATAAATTATCAAGCACATTACCACCTATTCCAGTACATTCATGTTTGATCAGGGAGAAAGCAAACAAACTCTGAAAGGTTCTAAGTGAAAACCTTCCTTTGTCCTTTGTTGTTATTCACTACCTAAATCTTTTCCTTTACCAAATCTTAACCTTTCAGTTCCACTGTCAGTAGCCCCAAGGCCATTACTCAGATATTCTGGGTCTTTATCACTACAGGTGCAAAATTATACAAGTGGCACACGTATACATATAAAATGAGAGTATAGGCTGGATCAGTAGCTAAGTAGCCAAGGGTCTGTCTTCTGTATACACAACACACACACACACACACACACACACACACACACACACACACTCTCTACCAGTTTTAGCATTCTTATCCCACCTTGGACCTATTCTCTTCAACTTATTAAAAACGTATCCAATTTCAAAAAATCAAACAAAAGCTACTTCTCCAAAATATAATTTAAGTATCTCTCTTGTTATTACCTAAGGTTTCTGATGTTGTAGTTCATAACACTGTCAATTTAATATTTAATTACCTGTTTTCTTTTCCTTTTTAATGAATGTGAAAATGGGGACTAGATCTTAAGGTTTTCTATCAATCACAGTACTAGCTATTGCCACCCCCACCCCATGTTTTACCCAGTCAATGAAAGTCTATGTAAATTTCACCCATTGATGGAAGCTCATATCTCAGAATTGAAATTTTACTGTCAAATTTTATAATCACCAAAATAAATTCAAAATGTCATTAAATGTCTACACCATCACCTTTCTTTTCAAGTTTTCTTATAGTCTCCTCAGTTTCACTTTGTTTCTTTTTGTATAAGATTTTCAAATCTTCAAATTCATTATTTTTTCTGTCTAAAATCTGCAAAAAGAATGTAAAGTGTTTTAGTATAGAGAATTATGTGGATTATGTAAATTATACATGAGAACAGTATTTTGCAAGTCTCTATCAATCTCATAAATTATTTCCCCAACTAAAAACTTACCTGATAGTACACAGATAAAATATCCAATAGACTAGAATAATTTATTTTTAAACATTTTATGTTTATAATTTTCACATATAATTTAAAAACTATAAATAATAGATTAGGTAATTCACTAAAATATAAAATAGAAATTTAACTGTTATAAAATGTCAAAGAGAAGTCATCAGAAACTTGACATGCTGGCTAATCTGATTCACTCCACAATAATGGAAAACACCATCTGTCAAGTGCACATATCCATGTCCTCCCACTAGTCTCCTACTACTAAATTTTTCTAATTACAAGAATCCTCAGAGCTGAGATCATGCTCTGTAAGAGTCTCCTTTTATATCTAGCTCTACTTTGGTGAGGCAGAAAATGTGAGCTCAAAATGAATATCTTTTACATCATTTATATAGCCAAGATTTTATGGTTCAAAATACACCTACACTGAAAAAAGAACCCGAAATAACAAAATTAGGAAAGTTAATAAACAATAGATAATGTTACTGTTGGGGATAAGGGGAACACCAGGCTGCAGTGGGAGTAGAAACACCTACTTTTACTATAATAGAACTATACTTCCTAATATACCCAAAATAAAGGTTTAAAAAAGAAATTCAGTGATGGAGAGATGGCCCAGCAGTTAAGAGCTTGCCGAGGATCCAGCTTTACTTCAGAGAACCTACATGGCAGCTAACAACTGTCTATAATACCAGTTTTAAAGGATTCAAAACCCTCTTCTGGCCTCCCTGGTCATATGCACACAGATACACCTACATACATGCAGGTAAAACACTCTTACACATACAATACAAATAATTAAATATTGTTCAAAAGTGTCAAATCATTTTTTGTTCATGTTTTTAACATCAGCACTGCACTCTACATTTCTTCTTTAATTTCAAAATGGATGAGTCAAAATAAATTCTTCCTCCCTTAAGTTGTTTTCTATCAGGTACTTAATAATACTGAAATAAAAGTAATTAATATAAAAATTGGTACCAAGAAGTGGGGTCATTGTTGTAATGGACCTATTATGTTGTTCTTAGCCCTGCAGAACAGGTTTATAGGAAGAATGTGGAAGAGTTTGTAGCTGCAGGCTAGAGAAACCCTAGAATACTATAAGTAGACATTATTAAGCTATTGTGGCCAAAGTTTGGAAAGCCAGAATGTCAACAGAAATGTAGACTGTAAAAACCAGTCTGATAAGGTTTTAAAGGGGGAACGTGGGCTTTATCAGGAACTGGGCTATTCATATTTTATTTTCACAAGTAATCTTATATGCATTCTGCACATATCTTGAAAATATATGAAACTTAATTTAAAAGGAATTGACAAATTTATTTGTCAAAGGAAAATATAAGACAACAATGTCCAGGAGTGACAAGGTTACAGGCATAGTTATTTATAGAGATAACAGAAAGATATGAAAATGTGCAACTTATTAAGGAAAGAAACTTGAACCCAGTTAAAGTTGAGGACACAGTAGGTGAGAAAAAAAACATCTGAAATTGTTAAAAGATTAGCACCATTAGAGAAACCACAGACTTTGTACTGGAGTAACAGGAAAGGTGCCATGAAGGTAAGACTTCACCCATCCAGAGCAGGAGGGTATAGCAAGGCAAAATTCTCTCAAAGTTTTCATTTGAAAATAGAGTGACTAAACAAGGAGAGCTTCCAGGGAATCCTGCCTAAGCAGGGTTACCTAGGGAAGTGTTTTATCTGATTCAGCCTTAAAGATACCAAGAGGCCACTCAGTTGTGATCCAAGGGAGCCAGGATTCATCTCACTTTGGCAGGTGAACATTATACTTTCTATGTAGTGCTGTTTTTACAAGTGTACAAGATGCAAGAGGAAGGGGGAGATGGAGATTTGGGCCAAGGTTCTAAAAAGTAACTCAGAAAAAGCAGTAGTTAGCAGATTCAAATTCACTGCATGGATCATGACCCTGTAAAGATAAAGTTTAAGTTTCAGAGAAGGTTACAGCATTAGATATACAAGAAATGAGAAACATTCACTATGGAAAGCTCCAAGCACCAAGTGGAGATGGTGCCTGAGAGAAGGCATATGTGCCATAAACAACCAAGCTGAAGACGGAGAACTACCCAAGCCCACTGGAGCCCAGATGATGATATTGCAAGTTCCAGATGTCTGACATGAAACACTTAAATTTCATTGTTGCTTTTGTCTGGTTTTTCCTTGCTATTTTCCAATTCCCTTTGGAACAAGAATTCTTTATTCTGTGCATTTGTATGCTGGAAACATGTGACTCTGTCTGTTTATTGACTTTTACAAGGGTTCACAGTTATGAACTCCTTTGAGTCTCAGGAGACAGACTTGAACAATGGAAAATTTGAAGTTTAACTGAATGCATTCTAGATTATGAGACAGGCATTACCTTACAGAACCCAGGGGTGGAAAGACTGGTTTAAGCATAAAATGTCCTTCACATGCTCACGTCTTTGAACACTTAGTGCCCAATTTGTAGAACTGTTTACAAGAGTATAAAAAATTGGAATATAGAACTTCCCGGGAGAAAGTAGATCTTTGGGTGACAGACATTGAGGTATATAACCCAATCCTATTTCCTATCCTGTCTCTGTTTCCTGATCAAAAAGATGAAGACCATTTGTGACCTTTTGTGATGCTAGCCCTTTGTTGGATGCAGGAGCTTCATTAATGAGAGTTGACAGATTCATTAGTGTCTTCTTTAACCTTTGTTCTATATTGCATGAGTCTTGGGTGTACAGGCTGCATTGTAGATGTGCCACTAGACATGGGCAATTCACAGACAATGTCTATGTGTGACCAGCTGTGGTACTCTGTCTTAGTGTCTGACTGGTGCAAAAGAAGCTTCTTTCATGAGTATTGACTGGGATACCTGACTGTAAACATAAAGATACATATTTTGCATTTAGTAAGAAGTTATATTAGCCTAGGGATGTGATCTCCTTGGGGACTTCTCTAAGATCTATAACCTCTTTAGCAATGTGTATTTGATTATAATTACAGCACCACACATGCGTTTCCTCCAATTGAATGGGCTCTAAGATCAATTAGGTAGCTGTTGATTGGTCCCAAGGTCACAAATGGCTAAATCATGGAGATTAGGAATCTGCAGAGTATGGGTCCCTGGATAGGTATATTAAGTCTCACTCACCAGGGCTCAAGGTCCACTGCAGAAGAGGGAGCAGAAAGATTTTAAGAGTCAGTGAGAAGGGGTGTAACCATATGTAAATAGAATCCTACAAGCTCCTGGGACCCTGCTCATATGAACCAAAGGAAATGATCTTGGCATACTCAAGACCCATACAAATTCAAGCAGACAAAAATCCAACATGGAACTAGAGAAATGGGTAGAGGACCCCAATCTTTGCTGAAGAAATATTGTCAACTGATACTGTTGGGTGAGGATGAGCTGGTCTTTGTAAAGCAAGGGACTCTGGGTAGGCTGACTGGACCTCAGTATATGAACCTGCACTGAGGTCACTTGGGGACACTAACTTAACACAAAAAAACTTGACACAGATGAAAAAAATGTATGGATTCCAGTTGCGGACTAGGATGGGGTGCCAGTAGGGAAAGGGATTTAAAGATGATTAAGACTGATTAAGATGTTCTTTATGAAACACACAATGATTTTTTTAAAAAACTGAATAAGATAAAATAAAAATAACTAAAAATGTAAAAATAAATGTTAAAAGAGATGTGGACAATAGGAGATCAGCATTAGCAAGGGTGAAACGGGGGTATTTTAACCAGTGAGGAAGGAGAAAGGATTAGACATGCAGAGAGAGAGGAGGGATGAATAATGCTTAGCTGGTGTGAAGAGCCTGAGGGAAATGTATTAGTTCAAAAGTCTACTGAAAACTTACACATACAATATCTCTACATGATTCCATATATATTGCTGAAGGTTACATAACAAGAAGCAGTGCCAGACAGGAGAAACATCCCTTCAAGTTTTTGACCAGGGTAGTCCAAAAGACTTCCAAAATTACATAGGCTACTAGCACAGTCCTTGATTGCCTCCCAGAAATTGAAGGTAATACCCTACTGCTAAAGGCAGGACATATTTTGGACACAGAACTTGGAGCAATGGAGCTGGAACTGACTTGGAAATCACTTCTCTGAAGGCTAGCTCTCATAGTTTTGGAAGACACTAAGTAAGCTGCTAAGGGAAAGCATTAATTATATAAAGATAGTTAAGATTTGTAAGCAATAGTTTCCTTCCTGTTGCTTGGAAAAAATATGAGAGATGGGGAAATGGCTCAGTGGATAATGTGCCTGTTATATAAACATGAAGACCTGAGTTCAGATCCCTAGCACACATATAAAATCTGGGCATGGCAGCATCTGTCTAAAATGCTAGCACTGGGAGCAGTGGATGAAGGCAGATCCCAGGAGCTCACGGGTAGGCCAGGCTAGCCAAAATAACACGCTCCAGAATCAGTGAAAGAACTTGTGTCAGAAAATGGAGAACAACGGTGGAAGGTACCCAAAGTTGTATTCTGACCCTCTACACATACAAGGAAGCACATTCTCACACACATGTGCACACGGAAGGAAAGAAGGAAGGAAGGAAGGAAGGAGGGAGGGAGGGAGGGAGGGAGGGAGGGAGGGAGGGAAGGAAGGAAGGAAGGAAGGAAAAGAAAAGAAGAGAAAAAGAGAGAGAAAAGGAGGGAGGGAGGATAGGAAGGAGGGACAAATTTTATTTTAAAATATTGAAAAATTGAGGCCAATCTTGGTGGTACAGCCCTATAATTTCAACAACTTGGGCACCTAAGCAGAAGGATTACACAGTAAGATGATCTGGACAAAGTAGTGAAATACTGTAACAAAATTAAAAACAAAACTTTGTTGGTGGATAGGAAAGTAGTCCAGTACTTACACAATAAGTAAAAAGACAGATAAATACCGGAAAATTGGAAAGCATAAATCTCAATGGACTACTCAAAAAGTAAGCCTTCACTGTCAATGCTACCATTACATGGCAGGCAACTGATACCAAAGAAAACTAAGGCCAAGAAGCTATTTTCAAACTAAGGTGTAGTGACTCGCATGAAAATCCAACTACTATGGAGACCTGGGAGAGTCACAAGTTCATGGTCAGTTTAGGAAACAGTGTAACCCTGAATCTAATTACTTAGAAAAGAAAACTATATCAGAAAACTTAAAGTTTAGGAAACAAACTTTAGTATTTACAGTTGATATCTTATTTCAAATTTCATAAATGGAGCAAAAATCTATGTCAGGCCTGTCATCCAAACTACATGATTAGGTCAAGGGCTGCCCATGATACAGAGTGGGTTTAAGGCCAGCCTGAGTAATTTAGCGAGACCCTGTCTAAAATGGCTTATTGGTAAATTCCCCAATGGTGCACATACCTGAACACACACACACACACACACACACACACACACACACACACACATACACACACACATACACAGTAATACACATGCACATATAATACAATAAATGGTGATGATAAAATGAAAGATAAAACCTATAAGAAATTCAGTCATAAAATAGTACTTGAAGAACTAAAAGGGAACACAAAATGAGGACTGAAACACATTATACAAATAAAGTATACAGATCAACTTCTTATGGGATATTACTTTGGCAAATTCTATTTACAACATGTACTATAACCAAATACATAAGTATGTCAAAGAGTAGATGGAAAAACTGCATGGACCATCACAAAACCCAGAACAGATTAAATATTTAATACAAGATATGTGCTATATACCCTACCTTCTGTATATCAGCATCATGTTTCTGTTGTAACTTAAGTTTTTCTTCATGAAATTTTGCTTCCATCATTTTTGTTTTCATGTCCAACTTCAAAGAAAATATTTTAAAGTTATTACCAAAAGTTCACTTTATAGTGGTACCTTGCTTCTACATTTAAATCCGCACAGTAGCTTAGACTATATTATTTTCAACTTAGTAAATCTCTTTCCGCTTTTTCTCCTGGCTTACATCTCCCTGCTCATTTCAAAATACCTCATTACTTACATATTGAAATATGACAGTTTAGGAATGAAAACCCAGGACTGGAGAGAGGGCTCAGTGGTTAAGAGTGCATACTGCTCTTAAAGAGGACCGGAGTTTGATGCTTTTATGTATGTGCTGGGATTTCGAACTCAGGTCCTCATGCTTGTGTAGCAGGCACATTACCATCAAATACATAAGTAGTAGTTTCCTTCTTGTTGCTTAGACAAAAGATGAATGATGAGAAGATAGGGATATCTAATAGCCAACCCTGTCTAATATAACCAGCAAAACTATCTGACATAATGGAAAGAGAAAGAAAAGCTTTCCATGACAAAAGCAGGCTAAAGCAATTCAGTCTAATGAGGTCCCAATTGTGAACTGTTGATGTCAATTCCTGAGTGACTGATGTCTGCTTGAGAAAGTTCTTTCCTACATCTATACCTTGTAGGGTACTGCCTATATTTTCCTCTAGCAGTTTCAGCAAAAGAAACAACCAATCAAGTGAAGAAGAAGCCCACAGAGTGGAAGAAAATCTTTACCAGTTATACACTGACAGGTGATTAGTATTTAGAATATACAAAGAACTCAAAATCAAAGAAGCAAGAAAAACAAATGACCAGATTAAAAAAATGGGCTATAGATCTGAACAGAGAGCTCTCAAAAGAAGAAATAAAGATGGCTAAGAAACATACCTTAAAAAGTGTTAGTAACTAGGGAAATGCAAGTCAAAACTACTTTAAGATTTCATATTACCCCAGTCAGAATGACCACATCAAGAGAACAAATGACATCAAATGTTGGCATGGATGTGGGGAAAGGGGAGCCTCATTCACTGCTGATGGGACTGCAAACTGGTGCAACCACTGTGGAAATAAATCAGTGTGGAGAACTCTTAAAAAACTAAAAATAAATCTATCATATAATCTGGCTACACCACTCCCTGACATAAACCCGAAGAACCCATCCTACTACAGAGATATTACACAGCCACGTTTGTTGCTACTCTATCCATAATACCTAAATTGGAAACAACCTAGATGGAACATTTACACAACAGAGTTTTACTGAGTGGTAAAGAAAGACAAAACCATGAAATTTGCAGGTAAATGGACAGAACTAGAAGCTGTTATACTATGTGAAATAACACAGATTCAGAAAAAAAGCAATACATGCTTTCTCTCATTTGTGAGTCTTAGCTCAACAGGGGCGGTGTTTTCTGTCCTTGAGTTCATTTATGTATTGAGTTACATTTTCTTAATTCCCACGGTGTTCCTTTCCATTTCATGGCTCCTGTTGTTACAACAGAATATATACTCACGTCTAAGGGAAGAACTTATATGATCATTTCAATATATGCAGAAAAACCCCTTCACAAAATCCAACATCCTTTCATGATAAAAGCCCAGAAGATATTTGGTATAGAAAGAACATATTTCAACATAATAAAGGACATATACAAGCCTGGAGTCAACATCATGCTAAATGGAGGAAAACTCAAAGCACTAAAATCAGGAGCAAGACAAGGGTACCCAATGCTCTCCACTCCTTTTCAATATAGTACTTTATGACTTAGCTACAATAATGCAATAAAAGAAGTAAATATATGGTATACAAATAGGAAATGAAGTTAAAGTATTCTTATTTGCCGTTGATATGATTTCATATATGAAAGACCATAAGAACTCCACCAGAAAACTCCTACTACAACTAATAAACACATTCAGCAAAGTGGCAAGATATTTACATACAAAATTGATACAAAAATCAGAAGGCCTTCCTATATACTAAAGACAGACATACTGAGAAATAATCAGGGCAAAAGTCCCATTTAAATTGCTTCAAAAAAATCTCAGAATGAATGCAACCAAAGAAGTGAAAGATTTCCACAATTCAAACTTTAAAATACTGAAGATACTAAAACATGGAAAAATTAATATTGTAAAATGGCGATCCCACGAAAAACAATCTACAAATTCAATCAATTCTGATTAGAAGTGAAAAGCACAGAAATAGAAAAAAAATTCATATTGTAACAAAAAAGACCCTAAAAAAGACCCCAAAAAAGAGTCAAAACAATCCTTAAAAAAAAGAAAAAAAGAATGCTGCTGGAGGTATTACCATACCTGATTTCAAGCTGTATACAGAGCCATCATAATAAATAATGTATATGTCAGTAAAATAGACATATAGATCAATGGAATAGAATAGATAACCCAGCTATAAACCCAACAACTACAACCATCTGATTTTTTACCAAGAGACCAAAAATACACACTGGAAAAACACAGTAGCTTCAACTAATGGTGATTTTAAAAAAAAAAAAAACTGATTATCCACTTGCAAAAGACTGAAACTAGATCCTTATCTCTCACCCTGTACAAAAATCAAGGACCTCAACATAAAATCTAAAAATCTGAAACTACTAGGGGAAAAAGTAAAGAATACACTACAAGATATAGGCATTCGTAAGGGCTTTCTAAATATGACTCCAGTTGCTCAGTAAATAAGGTCAACAACTGACAAATGGTATTTCATGAAGTTTAAAACTTTCTGTACAACTAAAGAAACTATCAATTGAGTCAAGATTCAATCTATACAATGGGAGAAATCGGCAGCTATGCATCTGACAGAAGATTAATGCCTAGAATATACAAAGAATTCAAAAAGCTAAATAGCAATGAAACAAACAGCCCAATCAAAAATGAGCTATCTAAGCACAAGTCCCATGCAAGCTCAAACAAGAAAAATATCTCAGCATAGACATGAAGAAGTGGTTAAGGTCTAACTCCACCTGAGGAACCTATGTCAACAGATGGCTAAAGGGAGGGGCAGAGACAGTCTCCCTGAAACATAGGACTCTTCCTAGGTTAACCAGGCTCCAGCGGATGGACCCATACTGAAGGACGACTGGGGACACAAATTAGATTTATATATTATATTAAATTGGGCAGGAGGCAGTAAGAATAAATGAGGATAGGGGATAGGCTCTAAATACCATCAAAATTATACTCTATAAAAGTCACAAAAATTTTTAAAAAAAAGAAAATGGTCTATCAAACTGAACACAGTTCTCAAAGGAAGAACTGGCTAACTTTAAAGTGTTCATCTTTATCCACCAAGGAAATGAAGGTGACAGCTACTTTAAGATTCCACCGCGCCCCAGTCAGAATGGTCATCATCAAGAACACAAATGACAATAAATGCTGGTGAGGATATACAGAAAGGAGAAGACTTATACACTGTTGGCGGAAATGTAAATTGGTGCTGTTACTTTGGAAATCAACTAGGAAGTTCTCCAAACACTAGAAAATAACTACCATATAACCCAGCTATAGCACTCCTAAGAATATACCAAAAGGAGTTTATTTCCTACTACAAAGACACTAGTATATTCATGTTCACTGATATTCTATTAAAAATAGCTAGGAAATAGAACTGGTCTAGATGTTCATCAACTAATAAATGGATAATGAAAATGTGATATATTTACATAATAAATTTATTTATTTATCTGTAAAGAAAAATAAAATAAAATTTATAGGAAGCATAGATGGAACTAAAAATATTGTACAGAGTGAGATAAGTCAGGTCCAGAAAGACAAATGTCATCATATGTGGATCCAGCTTCAAATTTTTAGATGTTTATTTAGCTTGGAACATCTACAGAGACCTGAAAGAGACAAAGGGTCATAGGGTGGGAAAGGAACTGACTGAAAGAGATGCTAAAATACATGTGACATGAAAATAGCAGGAGGGAATACCTGACATAGTTTAAATAAGGCTGAGGTTAGAAGATGGAGGAAAAGATGAAGTGCAAGGGACAGTTAACTAGACGTAGAATTTATTAAGTCATATGGAAACTCATTATTTTATACAAGCGAATTTTAAAAGGTACATTTGAAAAATAATTAGAGGAGTAAAGATGGATCAGTCGTTAAAAGCACTGGCTGCTCTTGCACAGGACTCAGGTTGGTTTCTCAGCACCCACACTGTGGCTAACACCTGCCTGTAACTCTAGTTCCAGGGGGTCTGATCCCCTCCTCTGGCCTCTGCAAACATTACAAAACATGGACACACTTAGATATATGCAGGCAAAACACATACAATAAAAATAAATGAATAAATAAATATTTTAAAATACTTAATGAAGGTAGCATGTATAAGTACAAGCCAATCCCAGAAGTCATAGGCTATTAAATGAAAATCCCACTGCCAACTATGGAACATTTTACTAGAAGCTGTTAGCCAGAGAGGTCCCAGAGGACCTCAAAACTATGAGGGCTATAGATGTTACACTTAGCTGCCCATCAGAACTGTAAGACCTGATTGCTGAAGATACTAGAAAGCTTGGTTGCAGAATACAGAAAAATCATATTGGAACTGAACTACAAGCTTAATCCATGCTTGCTAGCTTTCATAGAGCCAGAAGTTACTATGAGGCAGCAATAGGAGGAAAGTCAGCAATGGTCTTTTCCAACTTATGACCCTGTGTCTTTTTTTATTACATCATATTAGCATGTACTGAGTTTAATATTTTTGATATAATATATAGAAGCCTAATTAAAATAGTTAATACCAAGATATTATTAAAGTAATATTAACAGGGAAGTTTCTCTGTTCTCATCCCTTTAAAAATGGATTTATTTTTTCAGGACACCTGACCCCTTCCAAAGAGTATTCCTATGTAGTTGTATTCTGTGACACAATTCACAACAAATTATCATGATTAGAACAGAGATATTATCTTTTTTTTGAGACAGGGTTTTCCTGTAGCTCCAGTTGGCCTGGAACTATGTAAAACAAAATTGATCTCCATCTCACTGAGATCTGTCTGCCTTTGCCTCCTGCGTGCAGAGATTTTACCTTACTGATACAATATATAAAGGCAATACAAGTACACAAGCTTTAAATTATCTATAACTAAAAATACAGGTATATATGGACATCTGAATCAATGTACAAGTTATTCATATGTGAGCAATATTATCTAATTTAGTTTTACCCCAAAATATTGAAATAATAACACTTCAAATTTCCTTGGCCACTAAGTAACTCTGACAGAAAAGACAGATCATTTAATTTTTCTTTTCCTAGGATCAAACTATACACTAACTATTTATTATGAAAGCCTGGAGATCTACTTTAGGTTACAATGAAGTAACTAGGCAAATCTCACACTGTTCATAATAGTAAAATGTTATACAATATATAGCATAATTGTTCTCAGGTACTAGACAATAGACATGTGTTACTATACTCCTCATGAATTAAGTCTCATAATATTTCCAGTTCTCTGCCTGGATGCAACAACTGGAGTTAAAGCAAAGTCTATAGTCCTACTGAACTGAGATGGCAGGGGGCTCAGATCTGAGCCCATAAAGAAGCAGAAGGTTAAGCACACTATGTTAGAGAGATGAGATGCCAGGCAAATCCTATTTGTCCCTAACCATGGGCTAATGGGTTGGCATAGACATATATTGAGAAAATAACAAAGAACAGATATAAAAGGTAAAAAATAAAAATTAATAAACAAAGCTGAGAGCCAATCTGGAAATATCTTCCTAACCTGAGCATCTAACTCAAGCAACATAAAGGTCACATGCTTTATACTGACAACCCATACTTACTCTGAATAGCTTCCAAGCTTTAAAAAAATATTCTACATAGGAAAATGACAGAATCCAGAAGTATCTACAATTTATTATCCATATGTGCTTTTTGAAAAAAATAATCAATGTCTACAGATGGCTTAGCAGGTAAAAGCACTGGCTGCTCTTGCAGAAAACAGAGGTTCTGGACTCAGGACAAATATGATAGCTAACAATCATTCGTAACTCCACCTCCAGGGGCTCTGACACCCTTTTCTTGCTTCAACAGCATTGCAACATAGATACACCTACATACATCGATGCAGAACACTCATTTGATTACTTAATATACATAAAAAGCAAAAAAAAAAACTACTGATAGGCAGAATATATATATATATATATATATATATATATATATATATATATATACATTAAAGGCATCATTAAGGGTTTTAAGACAGGCACAGGCCAGATCTTGCTCTTAGCACCCCAGGTCTCTGGACTACCCTCTTAGTTCAGAACCACATACTGCATCTTGATCCCCCAAACTCACACAGCTCAAATTTTCAGTCACTTCGTAAGAGCCTTTACAGGCTGTTCCCACCCGCAACTTCCCTCTGCCTGTCTTAGACCAGCCATTTACCCAGGCTGTCCTCTCCCGCAACCTGCCTTAGATTCCTGTGAGCAACCTTCTTCCCTGATAAGGCTGATCAAGGTCAGAGCCGTTCAACTCCCCTACCACCTACCTAAGCAACTCAGGCTGAAATGAAGAAGGAAGAAGGAAGTGAAAAACTCAATAAGCTAATTTCAAATGACAACAGAAGGACACACTAATAAAATGAATGAAATGGAAAGCAGAATATCAAGACTAGAGGATAAAGATGAATAATTAGAATACTCAAGCAAAGATTATGAAATTTAAAAAAAAAAACAGGAATGGGATATGCAGGAAATGTACGACACCATGATAAGAGCAAACTTACATATAGACCTAAAGGAAGGGAAAGAATCTCAGGACGATGACATTGTCAAGATCTTGAACTAGACTATAGAAGAAATTTTCCAAAAATTAAGGAAAGACATGCTCATACAGACACAAGAAACACATAGAACACCAGACAGGACTAGAAAAGAAATTCCCCATGGCAAGTCATAGGAAAATCACTAAGCGTACAGAACACAGAGAGAATTCTGAAAGCTACAAAAGAAAAACAAGTCATATGTAAAGGAAAACCCTTCAGAATTACAACTGACTTTCAATGCAAACCATGAAAGCCAGAAGATCCTGAACCAATGTATTCCCAGTTCTAAATGACCATAGATGCCAATCTAGAATACTTTACCCAACAAAAATGTCTATTATAATTAAATGGGAAAGAAAAATCTTCAAAACATGAATAGGCTGAAAGTATTTAAGTCCAGAAAATCAGTCCTTCAGAGACTACTTGAAGCAATACAAAGAGCTGAAGAAAGGAATGACTATAGCTAAGGTGCAACGGAAAGAAAGTAAATGAAGGTATAACTGGGGAACCACAAAGTTAAATCAAGAATGCAAAAAGAAATTAAACTGATGGGAACCAATACACATCTTTCAATAATAACTTTAAATATCAATGGAATGAACTATCAAATCAAAAGACACAAGGTAGCTGAATGGATCAAGAAAAACAATCCATCTTTTGTTGTCTGTAAGACCTGTTGAGGACAGGCACTACCTTGAGGTGAAAGAATGGAAAAAAAATTCCAACAAAATGGAACTAAGGTACAAACAGGAGTTGTCATTTTAATATCTGACAAAACAGAAGTGCAATGAACCAAGAAGATATTACAATCATGAACATATATGCACCAACCTCTGGTGCACCCAACTTCATAAAATCACTGCTACAGGACTTTAAAACACAGATCAATCCCAATTCACTAAGCATTCTATACCACTGTCTCCATAAGACAGGTCAACCAGACAGAGGAGAAACAGAGATACATCTGAATTAAATAATTTCTTACATCAACGGTATCTAATAGATATCTATAAAATATTCTAGTCAAGCACCAAAGAATACAGATTCTATTTAGCAACCCATGGAAATTTCTCCAAAATTGACCACATACTGGGACACAAAACAAGCCTCAGCAAATACAAAAAAATTGAAAGAATTCCATGCATTCTCACAGATCACAGTGTACTAAAGCTTACAATTAGCACAAGAAGAAACCCTAGTAACTTAAAACCCATGGAGCCTACATAACACATTCCTCAATGATTGAGCAAAGGAGAAATTAAGAAAGAAATAAAAGTATTCCTAGAATTAAATGAAAAGTGCAATACAACACAATAAAACTTCTGGGACACATAAAAAGCACTCCTAAGGCAGAATTTTATAACTCTAAGTACCTAAATTAAAAACTCGGTAGCCTTTCTCTATACCAATAACAAGCAACTGGAAAGGAAGTACAAGGAAACTCTCCCATTCACAACAGCCTCAAAAAACAATAACTCAGAATAAACCTGACCAAAGGTCTCTACAATGAAAAATTTTAGATCTGTAAAGAAAGAGATTGATGAGGACACCAGAAGTTGGAAGGACCGCTATGCTTATGGATTAGAAGAATGAATACTGTGAAAATCAACAGCCTACCAAAAGCAATACACAGATTTAATGTAATCCCAATCAAAATCCCCATAACATTCTTCACAGAATTAGAAAAAAAAATCCTAAAATAGATATGGAAGCACAAAAGACCCCAGATGGTAAAAGTAATCCTGAGCACAAAGAACAGTGCAGGAGGGATTACTATACCAGGTTTCAAACTAGATTACAGATTATAATCATAAAAACAGCATAGAACTGGCACAAAAAAAGGTCAGTAGACCAACGGAATATAATTAAAGACTCAGCATAAGTACATGCACTTTCAGCTACCTGATAGTTGACAAAGAGGCTAAGAACACTGACTAGAAGAAAGATAGTATCTTTAGCAAATGGTGCTGGCAAAATTGGATCTCCACCTATAGAAGAATGAAACTAGAACCTTATCTTTCACCTCACACAGAAGTCAGTTCCAAATGGATCAAAGACTTCAATGTAAAACTTGAAACTCTGAAACAGTTTGAAGAAAATACTGGCAGTAACCTACAAGATACAGAGGTAGAAAAGGACTTTCTAAATCAAACATCAGTTGCTCACGAATGAATTAAGGTCAATAATCAACAAGACCCTATTTCTGAAATCAGGGCATACTTCAGACACAGGATTTGGAGCAATGGATCTGAAAGTACTTCCCCTGAAGGCTAGCTCTCATAGCTCTGGAGAGCACTAAGCTAGCAGCCAAGGGAGAACATCAATCCATGGCCTAACACCAGTTTCATGACCAAATAACCACAAATTTAAAGGAAATACATGAAAGGTAAAAAGTAAGTAATCAAGCATATCACAAGAAAAACAAATCACCTACTCAAAAAGAAACATAGAGACTGGTGGGCAAGATGAATATTGTGAAAATCAGCAGCTACCAAAAGCAATGTACAAATTTAATGTAATCCCAATCAAAATCCCCATGACATTCTTCACAGCACATAATGATGCCTCATGATAGTAGAAAAGAACCAACTCCCAGATTTGTCCTCTGATCTCTATACATATACTATGGCATGCTCAGGTACACATAGACATGCACAAACAAACACAGACACAAACACACACACACACAGACACATACACACACAATTTATGAATGTTACTTTTTAAAAGAAACAAATTACTAGTAGTAGGTAGATTCACCCTACCATAGCATGTGACCTGTCTAGCTACATATTCTTGGCCTTGATAACAGTGTCAGGTAAAGTAGACCTTAAATCCAATCAGAAGGTGGCTGACTATTCCCCTAATATTTATGCCATTATTGTACCAGTGGGTATATTTTGCCAAGCTAATTGTTATTGCATGTAGTTCATATGGTTCAAAGATGCATAAGGTTGATAATTACCCTTTTTTGCCAATAACATGAAGAGCACCTTCTAGTACTATTAAAGCTAGACAGAAGACATAGTATTAAACTCTTAATGACTTACTATTATATTCATAAATCAGAACAAATCTCAACTCTCAACAGAGAAGATTCTTCTTTCAGAAGATAGTAATTACAATAAAGATTCACATCTGATCAATGTGCAAAGAATAAGAGACTACACAGTGCTTAATCCTAAATGGGACACCTATATCACACACTCTCTTCCCAAAGCTCAAGAATCATTGGAGAAGAGAGGGTGATAGATCCGAGGAGCCAAAGGTAGTAGATGAATACAAGGAAACAGTACTCTTGATACCACAGAGTAGTTGCATATACAAACCCACAGCACTTGGGACAGTATGTATAGGACCTATGCAAATCCAAATGAGACAAAAACCCAGTGTGGATGGGGAAGGTGGGCAAGAAGCCCCAGCCCTAGTTGAGGATCTATTGGCAATTGATAACTACTGAGAGAGGGAGAGTGAGTTTCCCTTATCTGAATGTCACCTGATAGGTTGACCACACTCTAAGGGTTAGACCCACACCTAAGAGCAATTTAGAAATACATATTAGACATAATTGTCCTTCTTTTAAAAAGACAGCTAGCACCAGCCTTTAATCCCAGCACTTGAACACAGAGGCAAGAGATCTGTGTGACTGAGGCCAGCCTGAACAGATCAGTAGCAAAAAGGAGACTAAATTATTAACTATTTCTCCAACAAAGAAGTGCACAGAATGGGATGACCTCACTGCTGAATTACACCAAACTTTTAAAGAAGAATCAGTACCAATCCTGTTCAAATCAACTAACACCACATTAATATTTGAATGTAAGACCTGAAACTACAAAACTACTGAAAGGGAACGGAGGGAAAATCTTCCTGATATAAGTCAAGACAAAGATTGTTCTTAATCTTGATCCCAAAAGTTCATCCTAAAACAAAAATAGACAAATGGGATTACATCAATTTAAGGCTTCTGTACAGGAAAGAAACAATGAACAGACCAAAGAGACAAATGAGAAAGGGTGAGATGCTTTTAAGAGAGAAGAGGGAGCTGACAGGGAGAGGAGGGAGATAAAAGACAGCATGTGGGTGAGAAAAGTCAGAAAGTATGATGCACATGGATGAAATTGTCAAAGAATAAATTTAATTAATAAAAGAGTGAAATATTTTGCAAAGCATATACCTGACACTGAAATAATATCTAAAATATTTAAGAAACTCAAACTCTAGAGAAAGAAAACAAGTAATTCAATAACAAAATAGTCAAAGAATCTAAATATATAACTCTCAAAAGATGCACAATGGATGATAATAAATACATGAAAATATTTAACATCACTACTCACTAGAGAGAAGCAAATTAAAATCACAAGGAGACCTTTCCCATACCTGTTAGAATGGCTATTACACTGGGCATTTATAAATAGCACTCTGGAGGCTCAGGCGGGAGGACTGATGTGAACTAGAAGCTGAGCTGGGCTACATAATGAGTTCCATGTCAGGCTGGGCTAGAGTGAAACCTTGTCTAAAAATAAAGACAACAACAAAAAATAATAATGATAACAAGTGTTAACAAGGATGTGTAAGAAAGAAACTCCTTACAAACTAGTGATGGAAATATAAATTAGCACAGTCATTATGAACTGGTTCCTCAAAAAATTAATAATGCAATTATCCTATGATCCAGCAATCCTACTTCTGGGAATTTATGTGAAAGATCTAAATCAGTATGTTGAAGATACCTCAACATCCATGTCCACTATAGCAGTAATTACAAGAGCCAAGACATGGAATCAGTGTATCCACTAGTGAATGAATAGATTTTTTTGATGTTATATATACTCAGAGTAGAATACTTTTCAGTCTTTTAAAATGGAAAAAAAATCTGACATTTGCAAAACCATGAAAAGAAGCAGAAAACAGTATGCTAAATGAAATAAGCCTATAAGAAACTCAAGAACTACTTATTCAATTTTATATAAGACAATTTATAGAAACAGGCTATGTGAGGCATGGTGAAAATCCTGACACTCAGGAGGCAGAGGCAGCAGATCTCTGTGAGATCTAGGCCAATCTAGTCTACATAGAGAGTTCCAGGACAACAGGGGCTACAGGGACACCCTGTGTCTAAAAAGAACAGAACAATAAAAAAGAAGAAATGGAAAGGTAAAGGAAAGAAGAGAGGAGGGGAGAAAGGGGGAGGGGAGGGAAGGGGAGGGAGAGACAGGGTCTGTCAGCAATAGTACAGTTTAAAATTTAGTAGATAAATTTAACAAGTAAGTATGTAAGAATAATAAGTACTAAGAACGAGGAGATTAAAAAAGATAAAATACAAGTTAACAAAGATAAAGGGAGAGTGAATGGATTCACTGAGGTCAAAACAGACTTTTTTAAAACTGCCATTTCCAGGGCTGGAGAGATGGAATGGTTAAGAGCATTGGTTGCTCTTGCAGAGGACCCAGGTGTGGTTCCCAGCACCACATGGCAGCTAACAACCATCTATAGCTCCAGGTTCAGGGAATCCAGAGCCCTCTTCTGACCTCTGTGGGCCCAGATCTCTTTCTCCTAGGCTTCATTTTTCTATGTAGAGACTAAAACCCATATTACAAAAAAATATTAAAACTGTCTTAATTATTAGGCATATGCAAAATATTTCAGTCCTACCTCTTTTTCATGCATTCGAGAGAGAAAATGATCATCATGAAGACTGCTTGACTTTCTCAGGCCAACCTTGGGAGTCGTCTGTAGAATGAATAAGTGTGATTTAATAGTTTTTCTGGCCTGTTTTAAACTCAACTCTTTAAAAGTAAACTAATAAAATGTCTGAAACTCATGACAAGACAATATTAGAATGGAGAAAAAAGTGACTGTTTTACTTTCAACCAATAGGACTAAAATTACTATTATGCTTCCAAATGTAACCTACATTATTTGCTACATAAATATAAATGTATTTATATCAAATATGCTTTATATATTTAATATTTATATGTTAAATATATTATATAAATATGTAGCTATATAAATACTTGCTATATCTTTTACTAAAGATATTTCTACAAAAAGTACAATGGAATTATCGCCTACCAGAGAAACTGGAAGAGGATTTTGTCTGAGGTACCGAGGATTTTCTATCTGAAAAAATTTAAAATAAAATAAGGACAAATTAATTCTGAAGTATTTTTTATAAAATATAATTTTCCCATATGAAAATTTCCATATAGCTTAATATTTAGTTCACTTTCCATAGTATTATTATATTTCAGTGAACCACTAATAAATAAAATATAAAACATAAACCTTTTTGTGTATATAAATGTACCTTCATGACCCTTCATGGCCCTAAATGCCACCTCATCTTCTAATATTCCTCAACTCACATTTCATACTCCCCAAATTCCCAATGACTTATAGTACCAGATCATGTCTCCTCTTCCTCTCTGCTTGTTTCTTTACACCACTTGAAATCCTGTAAGTAGGCAACTACCCATTCTTTAAATCTCAATTTAATCTCTACACTGACAAGACATACCAGATACATGCATCTTTAAGTATATCTCATAATATAAGTGAGAATATGAAAATTCCTTGAGACTTATCCCTTTACTATATTTTCAGTTTCATCTATCCCTGAATTCACTCCACACTCCAAGGGTAACAAACAACCTGTTTTACGTTGAGCATATTGCATTTTCTCCTATATTTGAGTCTTTGGAAACTGAAATCATTCTCTCACCTTTTTCAAGACTCACTGATGAGGAGTGAGGTTCCTTAGGAAACTTAATTCCTACTACTCTAGTGCCACCTTGGATGCTCAGCTCTTCTTATGATCTAGTACCCATCTTCACAAAATGTGGATTCTGAAAACAAAGACTATGACTGCCTTGATTGCCAGCCAAATCCTAATATCCACCAGAGTGCCCACAGTATTCATGAGGAAAAGAGGAAGGCAGAGAAGGAACTCTATTTGGTCCTACTCTCTCAGCAGTTCCTAAATGTCCTGTGTCCACTCCTCTGGTTCTTACATAATTTTTTAAGTGTTCACCAGTATATTTCTGCATATAAATTTGGGCAGAATGAGCACATCAAAGATGATGTCCTCTCAGCCTTGTATCCCTTGTATCTAGCACAATATCTTAATGCATCATAGACTTTTGATTAAATATTTCTTGAATTAATGTGCTTTATAATAAATTAATTGGGATTTCTATCTCAGTTATTTCATTTACAAACAAAGTAAAATTTAAAAATCACTACTACTGATTTCTTCAATACACGAACTCATAATTTACTACATTAATAATCACAAAATATAGAACATTTAACTGCAATTCAAGTTAGTGGTTCTTATCCTGGAGTACATAATTAGTATTAAGTAGAAAGCATTTTAAAATGTGTCTTAATGATTTCAAGCTTTCAAAATCCTAATCTGCTTTCAAAAACCCCTCCTAATAATCTATATAATTATAGAAGATAATCTACACTCAATTTGACACAAAAGGCAATGAAGAATAAAGAATCAATTAATTAAAGAATATAGAAGGAATAAACTTTAAAATAAGAGTCTCTAATACAGAAACAGATATGAACTCAAGAATAACCCACACAGGAGAAGTATGCACAGTGGTTTTCTTTTACATGGAGACTACATCCCATAAAGTAATCATAACCTTCTGAACTTAAATTTATTTCCTATTCTCCAAAGATCAATAAAGAAACAAAATAAAAATGTCTATTACCCATGCTTACATCACAATGATGAAAAAAGAGAATAGTAATTCCAGGATCAATATGAAAGTAGACCAATAAATACCTCAAATCAACAGAATTCAAAAAAAAAAAGTAAAGTCACGCCACAATGCAATGCATTAAAGTCTGACATAACTGTTCAAGATGTGGAGCACTGTAAATGGCCACATGAATTACACTGGTACACTAACCTTCATAAACACCTCTTAAGGAAAGATAATAAGATTAATTTCAGTATTGTACTAGAAAAAGAGACATTAGTCACATTTATTCTTTAGTAAACAGCAGTACAGCTTTTTGAAAAGCAGGTAGCAAAATTCTAGGAAGCAGCAAACTATACTCAATAAATATTCATTGTCTCCAGGACTACATATGAAAAATAAGAAGTAGTCTTTATTTTTGGAATGCAGAAAGCCAGAATAGAAAGTAAGCTCTTCAAAGACACAGGCAGACCAACAAATGCATCAAATTCTAATTCATGAAGCAGAATTGAATATAAGGGAGGGAAAAGAAAGAGGAAAAATAATTCTCAAAGATGTTTGAGCTCTAATTAAGTTTGGGATTTAAAACCAAAAGCCAAGAAAACCATCTGTGACTTATTTTTATCCAGCACTACATTTATAAGCAGGGTACAAAATATTGGTTTAGCTAATTACACTGTACCATTTCAACTATACAGAAGTTACTCTTGTTCTGTTTCCTTCATCTTTAAAAGCCATTCTATAAAGAAGTTAAGAACTTCATCTGCTACTCTGGATTATTTTATTCAAGATGACAAAAATAAAAATGTTTAATCTATAAAATCAATAATAAACAGAGTAACCAGTATTATAATATCCAGCTTTTCTTGTTCACTTATAACACATCAAGTCTGTCTTATAACCACTTGTAATGCGCTGGGAATTATTCAAAATAAACCATATTCTTAAGTCTATTTAGGGAAAATAAGCAATCTATTTTCCGATTTTGTAACAACAGCCAGATGTGCTTTGAAGTTGAATATTCCCACTTTGTAATCCATAAGCAATATGGACTTAGAGCAATCTGTAAACAGTCTTAAAATTGACTTTTTCCAAGCTCTTTTAGAAAATTTCTTGTTTTCTCGTAATACATCAAGAAAGAATGCCACAATAAAGAACATCCAAATTGGAAGATAAAAGGGACTCATGTGAAACACTGATGTCGATGAAAATACTACATAAAAGACAAAGCTCCAAGTAATTAAATTCTAATATCATGATTAAATCACATATTTGTACATTTGTTTATTAAGCAAACAGAATTACAATAATAAAATATATAATAATTTAAGCTAGGCAGTAATACAGACATCTAAATGCTCTCTAATGAAAACTGACATTTGAAATTTGATTTTCTTTAGTTTTTTAGCAGGTTTGTTTGATTACAAATGATTTTTTGGATGGTTCATATTTTCAAATTACTCAGGATCTGGCCAAACTGTCATATACAAAGACCCTCTAATAGAATAATGTTGGTTAATTAGAGAAATTGTTTCCAGAAAAAAAAATTAAAAGCACTTTATCTCATACATTAACTTTACAGGAAAAGACGTTATCAAGCAATATCTTACCAGTAACACCACTAAAATCAAAGTTTTAATCACAATCTTGGTCAGAAAACTCTCCATAGGAAAAGAAAATTCAGCCATCAACACAAAGTCAACTGTGTTTCAAAACTTAATTTAAGTAAATATTTTAGAATTTACAGTTTTGAGTTAGGGTGATGGTTCAGTGGGTAAGGGTGTCTGTGCCAAGCCTGATAATCTGAGTTCAATCTCCACAACCCACATAGAAGAGAACCAACTTCTACAAGTTTTCCTCTGATCACCTCAAGCACAGAGTGGCACACTAGTCAAAATGCAGAGAGAAAGCTATTGTGGGTTGCCTAGTCCCAACTGTTGTATCCTCAATGCAATTCCTACACTTTGGGCTCAAGAACATCATGGAAGAGTGAGCAGAAATAGTGTAAGAAGCGAAGGACCAGGACCTTTGTTGCTAGATAGTGCCTCCTGACCTGACAGGGAATCAGAACCCATGAAATCTCAACAATAAGGTTGACTAAACAAGACCTACATGACAACAAGACATAACTGACATACCAGAATTAATGGGAGAAATTTCAGAAGTTTCCACCCACAGATGAAGTGTTAGAGGCAATCAATGCCTACTGAGAGAAGGCAAATCAGTTTTCCCCAGGGATAAGCCCACTGATAGGTTATCCAATTTTAAGTGGTCAGTCCTAAGCACATGAACACACGAAAACACTAAATGGATTCAGCACATTTTATATAGCTAGACATAGATATTGATATGTAATAATAATCAAAGAAAAGGTCAAGAAATAGAGAGAGAGTAGAGAGGGACGTGGAAAGGGTTGGAGGTAATAGAGGGAGAGATGACATAATGCGAATACAATACTCATATATGAAATTATCAAAAACAGTAAAAACATCAGTGAGATTCCTGGATTGTTTGGTAAATATTCTGCTTTTTTAAAACTGTCAAATATTTGAAATTAAAGTTTTGCATTCAAGCTGCTCCTTACCCTTGCCTGCATTTGTCACTGTCAATTGTTTGCTTTAGGCACTTAATAAATGTCTAGTTGTATCTCACTGTGACATCTTTTGCCTTTCTTTTCATTAGGTGTTTTAGCAATAATTCTTTATATATTCTGAATAAAGGTCAGATATGTGATCTCCAAATATTTCCTATATTGTCTAGCCATGGTATTAAGATAACTAACCCATAAAATAATTTGGAAAGTGGTATTTCTTCTATATCTTCTTTGTTCAGAGATAATCATTATTAATACCTGGTATACATTCTCCTATGGTTTTCTATGTACATATATATTTTTAAAATAAAATGGGATGTTCTTCTAGCCTTGGGCACAGGCCCACTCCTGATCCCAGCACCCCAGATACCAAAACAATCTCTTAGTCCAAACCGGCCCACCGCATCGTGAATCTCATACTCAGACCAGCTCATTTTTTCAGTCTAGTAAGTTACAGCCTTCACAGGCTGTCCTCAACCCAACTTACCTTTGCATTCCTGTGATCTCCCATCTACCTTGGCTGCCCCCTCCCCCAACCTGCCTTGGATTTCTGTGAGCAACCTTCTTCTCTGGTAAGTTTGAGCCACCACTGCCTTCTACCCACCTCCCACCTGAGCAATTCTAGACATTTCCCAACCCACACCCTGTTCTTCTAGCTTGGGCACAGGTCCACTCCTGCTCTCAGTACCCCAGATCCCGGGACTAATCCTTAGTCCAGACCCATCTACTGCATCTTGAATTACAGACTCAGACCAGCTCAATTTTTCAGCCTAGTTTGTTAGACCCATCACAGGCTGCCCCCACTCCCAACTTGCCTTTGCATTCCTGTTGACCTCCCATCTACCTTGGCAGTGGGGACAGCCCCCAACCTGCCTTGGATTTTTGTGAGTAGCCTTCTTCACTGGGGCCCAGACCTTAGCAGATTGCCTAAGAAAGCCTGAATTCAGCCCCTGCCTAGCATTCTTCCCAAATTGTGCTGTGCTTGCTGGCTAGAGGGATGCAGATCTTAAGAGAGAGCCTGAGAGCATCTGATCCTGTCTAACCTGTACCTCTGAGGGTCTCTGGAGCAGCTGGACTAAAACCACCTGCTCCCTTGAATATAAAATCAAAGGACAGAACCTGACCTTTGACCAACTAGCTTTTCATATCCATTAAGAAAAGAACCAAGTCACATCAAGTATATAAACAGAATCAGACTTCAACCAAACAAAGGAAGGCACAAGTCTCACACATCAAAATCAAAAACAAACAAAAATCACATGCCAAGATCACAATGAAAAAATAATAATATGAATAAGGCAAATGATATGTCCCTTCCAGATATCACCAGACTTATAGAAGAGTTCTACAAATGATATGTCCCTGCCAGATATCACCAGACTTATAGAAGAGTTCTACAACTAGAACCCCAGGACACAGAGTTTAAAAGAACAGTCATAAACATGATCAAAGTCAATGAATTTAAAGAACACATGAACAAACAAACAAACAAAAGAATTATAAAGAAGATAGGAATAAACGTCTGACTGAATTCACAAAAGAGATAGACATATTAAAGAAAACTCAGGCCAAAATGAAAAAGGAAGTGAAAAATTCATTACACCATTTTGAAATGACGGGAGGAAGTCATACAACTAGAATGAATGAAATGGAAAACAGAATATCAAGACTGGCCATTAAGTTGAAGTATTGGAGGTCTCATGAAACATTATGAATTTTTTTTTAAAACACAGTTATAGAATATGCAGGAATTGTGGGATACCATGAAAAGACCAAATTTTACGCATCACAGGCATAGAAGAAGGAGAAGAATCTCAGGATAATGGTACTGACCAGATCTTCAATCAGATTGTAGAAGAAAATTTCCCAAAATTAAGGAAAGACATTTCCATACACATACAAGAAGCACAGAGATCACCAAATAGACAGGACCAGAAAAGAAATTCCCCACGGTGTATCATGGTAAAAACTCTAAGCAAACAGAACAAAGAGAGAATTCTGAAAGTTGCAAAAGAAAAACAAGTCATATATAAAGGAAAACCCATCAGAATCAGAATTATAGCTGACATTTCATAAACTATGAAAGCCAGACGAGCATATATCCAAATAATTCATCCTATTGCAGAGATACTTGCACATCCATGTTTGTTGCTGCTCTTTTCATAATAGCTAAGGGATGAAAGCAACCTAAGTGTCTCTCAACTGACAAGTGGATAATGAAAACATGGTACATTTACACAAAGGAGTTTACTCTGCAGTAAAGAAGATGAAATCATGACATTTGCAGGTAAATGGATGGAACTAGATTTGTTATGCTAAGTGAAGTAACAAGATTCAGAAATACAAAGAATATATGTTCTCTCTCATTTGTGGATCCTAGCACCAAACCCTTATATGGGAATATGTATCCTCATGTAACTGCAGGAACCAGGAAAAAGGAAAAGAACCAAGGAGGTAAAGGGAAAAAAGGAAACAAAGAGAAGAATAATAGTAGACAGGTGTTACTAAGGGAAAAATAGATAAAAGGGGGTATTTAAGTAGAAGTGGGGAGGGAGGGTTATATAAGGAAATATGGGGACAGAGGGAAAGAAGGAGTTCAAGAAAGGTGGGGCCTTAGGAGGCTGGTATTATCAAGGAAGAAATGGGGACATTTCAAATGGGGAAGGCATGAAGGTGAGGGTGAGGGGGGGGGAGCTAAATAATACCCAGCTAGTATAAAAACACCAGAGGGAATCATATTAGTCTAACAACCTAATAATAAATTCTACATAAATATCTCTACCTGAACCCGTGTACATAGCTGAAGGCTACATAACAAGAAATAGTGCCAGACGGAAAAACCTTCTTTTGAGTTGTTGGCCAGGGTGGTCCAAGAGACTCCTAAAATTACACAGGCTATTGTAACAGCCCTTGATTGTCTCCCAGAACTTGAAGATAAGACCCTATTGCTGAAGACAGGACATACTTTGGAGAACAGATTTAGAGCAATGGAGCTGGAACTGACGTGAAAGGCACTTCCCCTGAAGGCTAGCACTCACAGCTCTGGAGAACAAGATACAAGTAGCCATTAATCAAAGGCCCCACACTAGCTTCATGACCAAATAACCACAAGACTTGCAGAGCATTTGACACTGGTGCAGTAATGGAACTTTTATCTTGGGGTCAATCAATGGTTACCTAATTGGTATTAAAGCTCACTCAATGTGAGGAAACTCATGTGTGGTACTGTAATCATAGTCAAATACACATGGTTGAAGAGGTCACAGATGTTAGAGAGATCAACAGGGCTGTCACATCCTCAGGCTAATGTAACTTCTTACTAAATGCAAAATATGTATCCTGATATTTACTTATATTTACAATTAAGTATCCCAGTTACCACTCATCAATGAAGTTTCTTTTACACAAAAGACTAACACAATGTACCACAGCTCATCACACACAGACATTATCTATTAATTTCCCATTCCTAGCAGCACATCAACAATGCAGTCTCAAGTCTGCTTCTCAACATCAAGAAGTCCTCCCTTTTCCAACCTACTCCACCATCAGCCCACCATAGGAATGTGGGACCATGGCTCCCAGTTGGGATATTCTATCTTCTTGAAGAATTTGTATGCAAGTATTACCTCTCCCTTAACTTCCTCATATGGATGTGACTGTGAAACCATCTATGTCTGGAGTTCTTTGTTGGAAGACTTTTTAAATACAAGTTCAGTTTATTAGTTATGGAACCATTCAGAGCATCTATCTTTTCTTATTGAGCTTGGGTTGCAGTAGAACTTTGTTCATTTCACCAGACTGTCAAATTTATTCCCATGGGGTTATTCACAGTAATTCTTTATTTTACTATGAACACCTGTAGGCTCTGTAATCATATCTCCTCTTTCATTACTCACTGAGTAAGCTTATATTTCTTTCGATTCTTGGTCTGGTTAAATTTCATTGATTTCGTTCTTCATTTAAAGTTTCAGCTGCTAGTTTCATTCATTTTCTCTAATGGTTTTCTTTGTACAAAACTTTAGTCATTTCTACATTATCTTTACTATTTCCTTCATCTGCTTGCTTTATGTTTAATCTGTCCTTCCTCTGGTTTCTTTGGATAGTTTGATGACTTGGTACTTTATTCTTTCCTTGCTTTCTGCTTCAAGACGTTTTCTTTCAAAGCTTCTCTGCCCCTTAGGTAGGGGCCCAGACCTTTGCAGACTGCCTGAGAGTGTCTGAATCCAGTCTCCACTTAGTAGTGAGCCTCTCAAATTGCACCATGCCCATCCACCTACATTGGGACCACCTACAGCTCCTCCCACTATTACCGGGCAGGGCTTCTCTGTCCTTTACTAGGTACCCAGACCTTTTTACTATATAGACATATAGTAAATATATACAAATAATCTTTGTATTTATTCTAACTTGGAGGTCACTGGGCTTTCTGGATATATCAATTTTTTCATCAAATTCCAATTTTTCCTGTCATTATATTTTCTGATCCTTTTCCCTCTATTCTCATTATAGTATCTTCAGTATACCCATCCTATATTGGTATAATCATGTACCATATTTTAAGATAATGCTGATTTTTCCGTATTATTCCTTTTCTTTCTGTTTTCAGCTTAAACTCTGTGTAGTTTTTTTTAAATTATTTTTCATTCCTGATAGTCTCTATTTGTTTTTGATAATCATAACAGCTTCCTTTACTTCTTTATACATGTCTTCTTTTAATTTTTTTTAAACATATTACAAATGGCTGCTTTGAAATTGGTTAAAATTTGGCCTCTGGACCCTCTCATAGTTTTTGCTGATTTTTTTCTTCAAGTATGGGTCACTCATTGCTGTTTCTTTGTATGTCTTGTAAGTTTTCTAAATCTCTACCTTTTATAATCTAACTATAGAGTCCTTTGTCCAGAAGTAATTTGTTATGGTTTGCATGTTTAATTATTTAGTAGCATTTAATTACTTAGTAGTTCAAGTATATAATTAAATAGTAGTATATTATTTCAGTAATTTACCTTCCTCACTCCTCAGTGAGTACAACCTTAGTCATGCACATAATCATTTTGGGATGATAGTGATTTTAGCAGGGTTCTGTTTAGGTGTTCCTGATCCTTGTATCTCTGTTTAAATTTAATGTTCAATTTGGTTTAACATCAATATCTCCATTGTTTCCTACAGTTTTCTTAGGCTTGAATTTCTTCCACACTGTTTCTAATATATTGAGTCCTAGGTGAGAACTCATCTCACTGTTCTGGGTTACTTGGCCCCTGAACTAGAACTCTGGGCCTCTAATGTACTGTGCAGAGACAGTACCTTCAGGTCTTTGTAGCTTGCAACTCTTGGTGTAGAATCTGCCCTATGAATGGGGGTCTATGCTCCATGAACGAGAGCTGAAAAGGAAGCCAGTCCATCACCGAACTGGACTCATCAGAACTTACCCTTTTTAACACAGACTTCAAGAGGATACAAAATGCTAGCACCATGCACCTGCTTAAGACATACAAATGCCTTAATTGGGAGCTAAGGGAAGAGAGAAAGCCCCCATTTTCTTGGCCATTCCCAATGAGGATGGAACATCTATAAAGCTAAGATAGACGGGATAGATGGGCAGGGAAGAGTGAAAGATGACTCCAGTGCTAGAGAATTTCCTGTTAACAAGCTGTTATTGGTTCTTGTGAATAAATGTGTAATCATTTGCTCTGTATCTTTAGAGAAATTTCCAGATACTTTTAATATTTGTACTAGTTTCAATCAATTATGTGTATTTTTCTACACAGCAAGTTTGTGTAGCTCCTTATGCTGCTAATTCTAGAGATAAAACTCTTCTTTCTTTTTCTATCTTACGTATCCCAAGCTATAAATGTTCCTTTAAGATCTACCTTTACTGAATCTTACAAATTTTTATTTGCTTATCACTTTTATTCAGTTAAAATATTTCCTAATTACTTCTCGATTATTTAGAAGCATAAAGTTTAATTATGAAATATGTGTACATTTTCCAAATATTTTTGGTTTTAAGACAAAGTCTCATGTAGCCCAGGCTGACTTTGAAATCATTATATAGCTGAGGATGATCCTGAATTCAATCATTCTGCCTTTACCTCCCAAGTGTTGTTATGATAGACATGTAGCACCATGCCATCTTATGTAGTGCTAACAAGTGAACCCAGAGATTCGTGTTTGCTAGGCCAGCATTCTATCAACTCAGCCACATCTCTAGCCTACAACAATTTCTTTTATTGATCTCATTTAACTCCCTTATTATAATCAAGCTTTAAAACTCAAAAATTATGATGCTTGTGGTTTATTTCAGTGGACAGCTGGCAGATTTTAGAACCATTCTCAAGTTCTGTCACTCCTGTGAAAATGGTTCTGGTGTCAGTTCTCTCATCCACACCACTACAGTCTGTCCTCATAAGGATGACTCAGAAGTTACTAAGATACTCTAAGATTAGAGTAATAGTTTACATCATAATTCAGATCTATAACATTTGGCTATGATATTTTGGGGTGTGTTTCAAACAAAGATACCTTGGAGTAAGACCAGGCTTGCTTTGCTTTATACACAGAGCTAAGTATTCCCTTCTCCCACTCTCTCAGACATCCCACAGACCATCACCAAGTCCTTCTTTCTCAATCCCATTGGACAAAATGCTGAACTCCCTCCAGAGTCTGAGTCACTAAATCATCCATCACAGAGCTCCATTTGACTGAACACACTCTCAGAACAAAGTAAAAAGAGAAAAGATTGGGAGGCGGGGATTACCTAACCTGCATCCCTAATATTCACTGCATAACAGAGATACTTTTCCCTGTTCTGTACAGACAAATGAGCCCAAATTTCTGCCACCACACCACAATAGTGTGGTCTTAAGTTGGTCTAGCCTAGGAATAAAGCCAGGAAGTAAAAAAGAAAAAGCATTCTTCTCAGGCTCTCCCAGTCTTACTCTTAGTCCTCTAGCCAAAAGGATGGGATCTTGTGTGGATGTTTGCTGTACAAACCCGTTTACACAATCCCCCAATTTTGCCCATTCAGTCAAAGCTGGGAGTTACAGAAGAAAATCAAACACATAAATAGGCACCAAGGAAATTCTCTGCTGCTCTCACAGCTGTTCTTCATATTCTCCTCTCCATCTGCTTGGTTCTCTTTCCAGGGGCACAGACAGATCTCCCCTTCATGCTCTGTCAAGAGCTTTAGTTACAAGAGCTAGGCTGCAAGAGATGTATTTCATTATGGACTAAAACAGACATTTACATTCACTTTTAAAAGAAATGAATGACAATTTCTCAAATCTTGAATAGATTTCACTTCCCAAATGCAGGCTTTGAGAAAAATGCTATAAATACTTTATTGTTGTTTTCTTTCATAAACAATGAGTACCTAATATAAAAATCAGAAAACACGAAATGTGAAGAAAATAACCACCACTCAATTTCCACACAGAAATTGTCTACACATTGTGAGTAGACATTTTCAGACACTTTTACACTCTCAACAGATTTTTATCTTATCAAAATGGAGGGGGAATTTACATAAAATGTCTCTGTAACTCTTTCATTTAGATGGCTTGTCCTACTCACAAAATCTAATTCATTTATTCATTCATGGAATATTACAGAAAAAAGAAAAGTCTAAAATCAAAATGTTCAGCTCAGTTTCTCTCCAAGATTATGGCATAAGATGAAACTAAATTTCTACCTTTAATGGAAAAAACATCAGATTGCAAAAATAAAATTCTATAAAACAGCTGAAATTATATGCCAGCTTAAAGAAGAAAAAAGGAAAACATAAAATAAAAAAAGGAAAAAAGACAACGAAATCTGAGTTAATATGATCTCAAATATTAGTTTAATTACAAAGTAACAGTAACAAATAATTTTTAACATAGACTTGGTTTTTCTGAAACAGTAATTTTTCTTTTCATCGATCAGTAACAGCCATAATTCTTGGTGCTACAATTCAAAACCATGCAATAGAAGCTTTTAATACTGTAAGCAAACTAATTTTTCCCTATGTACTTCTAGACATATAAAATAGGAAAAAGGATTCAAAGATCTGCTTAATTTGTTTTATCATAGTAATTTTCATTGGTTGTTAAGGTTATATACTCCACTTAGAAAAGAAAATTCACAAATACATTCTAGAAACCCATAAGAAATTAGCTATTGACTTTTCTTCCTATGACCTTAGTATTGTAGCACTTCAAAGAGAAAAGAAATGGTCTGGGGTGAGGTGTTGCACACCTTTAACCCTAGCACTCAGGAGGCAGAACTAGGTAGCTCTCTGCAAGATCGAGGCCAGCCCAGTCTTCATTGGAAGTTCTAGGCCAGCTGGGGCTATAAGGAGACTCTGTCTCAACAAACAGGCAATTAAAGAAATCTAAAAATAATTTGTTCACCAATATTCCATACATGTGTATGTTCTAAAGTTTAGTAAAAAGGTTTAAGAATAAAACAATGCATAATCCTTAACTTTTAAAAATATGTATAGCTCGTTTTGCAATGATATCAGAGTTCCTAGATAAAAATATTCCTGTACTTCAGAGGCGAATCAAGATAATGAGTTACAAGTTTCCTCCATGTGATTCTGAATGAGAAGAGTTGGAGTAGAAAGAAGAGACTTGTCCAAAGACAGAAAAAAAGAAAAACAACAGAAATCACAAAGCAGAACAGATAAGGCAAAGAGAAACAAAGTTGATAGAGGCAAAGAAAAGTAGGAAAAGTCTGCATCTCCAACCCTAGTACCAGGGCACAGGAAGTCAAAGCTACAATAATCACAAGGCAAGCAGGCAGCTCTGGTAACAGCAGACAGGCAGTCCTACCTGTAAGCGAGTCCCACATTTCTTACAGGTTAGTACAGGAATTTAGTGAAGGCTACTCCCTCTGGTAGGGCAGACCAGCACTGAAAAAGAAAGCTATTTTGCTATTCCCTGCATCTAAGAGTACTAGAGCCAGGTACTATCTTAAAAGGTCTGCTGTCTGAGGGGGGCTGGAACACAAGGAACAGTTCCAAGTCAGCAGCTCTGGGAATATCCTGCTAAAATATCTAGGGGGATGACAGCCACAAGAAACATCTGTGGATATGGGGAAGATCAAACAGGGACTCATTGAGAAGTTTAAGCAGCAATGAATCAAGGCTGCAGAGGGCAGGGTGATTAGCAGCCACTCTGTATGAGGAGAGAGTCTCATCTCATGAGAGCTCTGAGCCCACTGGTAGCAAATTGTTCAGCCGCCAAAGCTGCCTCAGGCAACATATAGTTTTCTGTTGGGGAGGACTGAGAACTCTGAGCTCTGGCCCACCTAGCAGGTGACTCAATTTCTACAGTCTCTTCCCTTCTAGAGGGCAGTTTCCTGCTCAGAGGAGTATGAAAACACTAACATCAGTAAGCTGAGGATCCTTTCTTTTGGTTCTCTCTGTCAGTGCAGATCTCAGTGAGCTGTGCTCCCCTCACTCTCAGGAACACTGAGGACACACTTAGGCTTGGACATCTGCTGCCCTCCAATGCTCAGACTTGAGGGAAGAAAAGCATACTCAGATATAAGTGGGAGCCTACCTGGCCCACAGACCATGAAACTCTCATAAGGCCAGCAGCATTTCCCAGCATGCAAAGAAGGGAAGCAAAGAAAGGTAACCCGGAAGCTGACAATTGGCCCTTGACTGAGCAGCCCTCTGCTCCCACACATATCACCACACTAAACAGATTTATTTACATCCACCTACCAGGCATACTCCAATATCAGATGACCAGAAGAAGCCTGAGTTCTTATTTGCTTTCCCTTTACCTTTTTTTTCTTTTTACTCTATCTTTAGGATTCGTTTTATTTTCCCATAAAATCTTTACTTTTGTCAAATTTTATTTATATATTTTTTCTTTATTTTATAATCACTAAGTTACCCAAGCTGGCCTTAACTCATTGGTAGCCCAGGCTTGCCTTGAGCTTGCAATGTTCCTGCTTCAACCTCTCAAGCAGCTAAGACCTGCACCAGCAGACCCAGATAATACACTGAGATCCAGTCTTACTCCAGTCAGTATGGCTATCATCAAGAAACTAAACAACAAATGCTAATGAGGATACAAGTGAAGAGGGAATCCTTACTCAGTGCTAGTAGAAATGCAAATCAGTACTGCTTCTATGGATATCAGTATAGAGGTTTCCTCAAAACTAAAAATGACTACCACATGATCCAGCATTACCTACTCTTGAGTATACACCAGGAGAAAGCTGTTAGCATATCACAGAGACACCTACACATTCATACCTACTGTGGCCCTATTCGTAGAAGCAAAGATATGCTATCAACCTAGATGTCATCAACAGATGAATGAATAAAAAAATGTGCTACATGTACACAATAAAACTTTTTCAGCCATAAAGAGTGAAATTGTGCCATTTACAGGGAAACGGATGGATCTGGAGATTAAGATATTAAGTGAAATAAGTGAGACTTAGACAAATACTTTATATTTTCTCTCATATGTAGAATCTATTTAAAAGAGGGGTGGAAGGACTGAAGAGATCATTTATCAGTTAAGAACTTTTAGTGCTCTTCCAGAAAATCTAAGGCCAGTTCCCAACACCTACATATGGTGGGTCACAACTACCTATAATTCTACCTCCAGAGAATCCAACAGCCTCTTTTGACTTCTGTGGGTATCTGCACACATGTGGCACACATACCCACATGCATTCACAGACCAACACACAGACACCAACACACACACACGTGCACACACACACACCACTCACACACAAATAAAAAGGAATCTTTAAAAGTTTTTAAAAGACATGAAATAGAAGGGCACTATTTAGGAAAAGAGGGCAGCAGGGGCAGGGACGGAGGACAAGACTGTGTACTGGGAAGTGGAAATGGTCACAGTATATAATCTATACCTATGAAAATGCCTTAATGAAACATTACTTTATGATATTAATATGTGCTAGTAAAAGGGGGGAAGGAGAAAATATTCTAAACCCTCTACCATGAAATCACTCAAATCAGCTTTAAAAAGCAACAATACATACACTGAAGTTCAGGCTATATCTTAGAAGGGCACACATGAAGTACTTTTTAAATACATTGAGCATGCAAGACTCGCAAGAACTGAAGGTTGAAAGGTGAAAGATTAAGAAAAAATGAGGGTAAAAATGTCATTGCTAGTTTTTTTTTAAATCTCTACTTAAATTATATATTGCTAGAAAAAAATAGCATATTCCTGAGAAAGGGCTATTTTGAGAAAAAATACCTATGTATAGTCTTTTTGAGAAAGGGTCTCCCCATATCCCCAGAAGACCCAGACCTCTATGTGTAGACCAGGCTGGCCTTTCATCTCAAGAGATCTAAAGTCATGTGCCACCACACAGAGTCAAGAAAAAAATATTTTAGGAAATTCAAATTCCAGAACATTAAATACATCAGACTTGAGTACTAACAATGTCAGCAATATAAAAAACATCCTAACAAAAATTAACTCTAGCTATTAACTACACCTTGACAGAAAGAAAGAAAACAAAGCTATCCAGACATTCATATACAAAACTATATTCAAAACAAAAGCTTTCTAATTAAACTGAACACTTTATTCCACTATGATCAGGACACATGGTTAATATATATGCATTAGATGTAAAAATGCAAGATAATTATATTTTATAAAATGCATACATTTGTTGGACAACCAAAACTTAATTTTCTAAGCAGGCCTAGTTTTATTGCATTACATCAAAATATTTTTGAATTACATTTTCTTTATTGAATCACTGTGTATTTCACACAGAACATCTCAATCTTAATCATCTTTATACCTCCTCTCCACCAGCACCACCCATTGCCCCTCAACTGGAATCCATATATTTTTTCATCTGTATTAAGGTCTACTGTGTCAAGTAGTGTCCCCAAATGATCTCAGTGAAGGTTCATCCACTGAGGTCTAGTCAGCTTATCCCCAAGTCCCTTGCTTTAGGAAGATTAGCTCATCCTCACCCAACAGTAATCAGTTGCCAATATTTCTTAAGCAAATGTTGGGGTCTACTATCGATTTCTCAAGTTCAGTGCTGGGTTTTTGTCTGCTTGAATCTGTGGAAATGACTGTTGTAGATTCATAAGAGCAGGATTAACAAGGGAGAAATGGGGAAATGGGGGACACTTAAAATGGGGAAGGCATGGAGGAATGGTTAGACGGAAGGGGAAGGGAGAGGAGAGATAAATAAAGCCTAGCTAGTGTAAAACACCAGAGTGAATCATATTAGTCTAACAACTTAATGACAAATTCCACATACAGCATCTCTACATGAGTCCATATGTATAGCTGAAGACTACTACATAACAAGTAAAGTGCCAGACAAGAGAAACCTTCCTTTGAGTTGTTGGCCAGGGTGGTCCAAGAGACTCCCAAAATTACATAGGCTATTGCCACAGTCCTTGATTGTCTCCCAGAACTTGAAAGTAAGACAGTATTGCTTAAGATAAAACATACTTCAGAGGATGGATTTGGAGCAATGAAGCTGGAACTGTCATGGAAGCCACTTAGTTCTCATAGCTCTGAAGAGTACTATGATAGTAGCCAAGGGAGAACATCAATTGATAGCCCAACACCAGCTTCATGACCAAATAAACATTCAACACTAGTGCAGTAATGACACTTTTATCTTGGGGACAATCAACAGTTTCTCAATTGGTCTTAGAGTCCACTCAATAAGAGGAAACTCATATATGGTATTATAGTCATAACCAAATACACATGACTGAATTGGTCATAGAGCTCAGAGAAATCCACAAGCCCGTCAAATCCCTAGGCTAATGTAACCCCTTACTACGCACAAAATATGTATCCTTATATTTATAGTCAAGTATCTCAGTCACCACTCATCAAAGAACTTTCTTCTGTACAAGATGGAGACTAATACAGAGTACCACCGCTAGTCACATGCATTGTCTATGTGTCTGTGGACTGCCCATGCCTAAGTGGCACATCTACAATGCAGCCTCTATGTCCATGGCTCATGCAATATAGAACACAGGGTGAAGAGGACAGTAATGAAGCTCTCAACTCTCATTAATGTAGCTCCCTCATGCAACAAAGGGCCAGTAACACAAAAGTTACATCAAAAAATTTTTGATATTTTAATTTTCTTATATGAAAGACTTAATCCTCTGAACAGTTAAATAATCATGAAAACATTCTAAGTCCTAATAAATGTACATCAAAAGTTCCAAATAGCTAAGGGCAAAGACAAGTTTAAAAGGATAACTTCACAATTTTATTTTTTACTTTGATGTTGCTCTCTGACAAAGAAATTTCCTGTGCTCTTCTCCCACACTAGAAACAGGACTTCCCTCTAATAGAAACTTCCTCTACAACTCCAGACATGCAATGCTTTCCTTTTGACTTCTTCTGCTTGCCTATAGATTCTACTTCTCTCGTCTCTTTTAACTAATAGCCTATTCCCAAAATTACACAGAGATCCACAATACCCTCAAGCAGTTTCCAAACTTGTTTACTCCATAAGCCATTCTCACCTCTCCCGACTTGCCACCAGTCCTCTTTACCTTCTCTAGTCTATAAAGACTAGAGCTGTTTTTGCATCTTGCCCATACCTCGAGTACAACGACGCCAAACATGCCTCTAGCCCTTGAAATTCCTGAGTGCCAGACCTTTAATTCTGTAATTAATCTTATCATCTCTTCAAACCCCACCACTCTAAAATAAAAGTTTAAACTCTGAAAATAAGTTGCTCTACCTGGCAGTCAAAACTGGCAGTCACTCTTTTTATCAGAAGCAAACCTTCAAGAGCCCTTTATTTCAGTTCTCTAATCAGGTATTGGACATTCTTTAGTCTTCCATTTCCTTTTCTTTCTATCCTTTCCATCTTCACAGCAGACACATTAACACAGACTGCACTACAAACACCTAACTGATCTACTCTCTTCATTTCTACTTACATCCAGCAGAGCCTTTATAATGCCACCAATTAAATTTGCCTAAAGTATTGCTTTCATTAAAGACCAGGAAGAGTAAGGAAAAATGGACAACTGATATGGCTGGCTGAAACTGGTACAAACCTTCTGAATGGTACCAAAATTTTAATGAACCTAAGAAGCAACCAAATGTAAATATAAAAATTCCGGTCAGCAACTCATATTACCAACAAACTGGGAAACTTAGTGATCCAATAAAAACAGAATACTTAAAATTTGGACTACATATCCAAAAATTTTTAAATGGTTATAAATTTAGATAAAATTTAAAGCTGTAAGAGTCTCAAGAGATGACTCAGCAGTTATGAACACTCACTGCTCCTGCAAAAGACCTGGGTTCCATTCCCAGCATCCGCATGGTGGGTAACAACCATCTGTAATTCCAATTCTAGTAGACCAGTTCTGGTCTCTACAGGTATTGTATGTGCAAGTGCACATAAAATAAAACACTTGGACACATAAAAATAAACAAATCAGAACATTTCTAATTTAAATCTGTAAATAATAGAGCAATTATAATATGCTCCAATTTCTTCAAATTTTGAACTTAATAAGTCATAGAAGAAAAAAAGAACTACTCAGGTTGAATATCTCTTACTTGGTGTGTTTAGAATTGGAAGTTTTTCAGAATCTGAAATGTTTGCAGATTTTATCAACTTAAGTGTGCCTAATACTAAAAAATCCAAAGTTTAAAATGCCCCCAATTTTGAAATGTTCTGAATACCAACAATCTTCAAAAAGTTTCCATTTGGGGGTCATTTTGATTTTAGATTTACATATTAAGGATGCTTTTTCAACCTGTAACAAAAATGTAAGTATATCTCTAAGATCTGACAGTTTTATTCCTCTGGTTTTCACATTTTCAAGGTTTAAATTCTTTTCATTTTTACTGTCCTGCAATATAAATTCTTATATAGTAAAAAAAATAAAGAAAACCATTTAAATCCTTTTTAATTTCCTCAAAGCACATCAATAGCCTATGTGAAAAATAGAATATGGAAGGGGAAAAAAACCCAGAGTCCACTATAGCCTGAATTTTAAAATGAATCTTCTTAGTCAGTCTGGTAAGAACACACCTGCAACCCTAACACTGGAAATGCAGAGGCAGTAGGATCACCCAGGAGTTTGAGGTCAGCCCAGTTTACATAGTAAATTCTAGGCCAGTCAGTGACTCAGTGAGACTCTGTCTCAAAAAAAATAACAAAAAAGGTGAAATTTCTCAGTTTATCACCCTAACACATTTCAGTACAGTCTGACAGCACTACCTACTAGCTCTAAACATAATTCCAAACAACCAGTGTGCTACTCCTATACTAACTAAATCTTTCTTCACACTTATTTTTGCCTTAAGTTCCTTCTTTTCTATCCACCTATCAAAATACTTCCACATCCCAAGTCTTCTTTTTTTTAAAAAAAAAAAAAGATATTAAGAAGGAAGGGAATGAAAATGGTTCTTCTGTGGCAATCTGTTTCCAAGGTGCCACTGAACAGCAATATGTAGACATCCTCTGGCACAAATGGCCTGATGAGGGGGCTTGACAAATGGTCAGGTCATATAGACAGCAGGTGTCCCCTATGTCCAGACTTGGAATGGGGGTTCATTTGTGATTAGATTCCTAATTAAAGAGAATATCCTATTTATAATTTTTTTAAAAAGCAGTCTAACCCGAAAAGTAGAAATATATATGACACACTTGAAGACAAGATTAAGAAATGAAAGGAGTAGTTGTCACCTTAATGGGACATGTACTTACTTACCCCGAAAGCCCCACCCCCAAGGGCAGTTGTTCATGGGCTTTCACTGCTGAAATGTCTCCTTTCTGACTTCTGAGAAAGTATAATTTTCACCATCAACTCCCACTCCCCACCCATGGTAGCTACAAAGGTATCTATCTTGCCTGTTGTTCAATATACCTTTTCTTTCTCTGACTCCAATTACTCATCAAGTTCCCTTCTGTGTCAACTTTTAAATTCTTCTATCTACTAAACCAAGAACCTGGAAAAGAAACCTGTATCCATGATGATATTTATACATAAAAATCACCAAGGCTGCTCATTCATGAAGTTCCTTGAGTTTGTTTAGCCTGATTTTCTATGTGTTCTGTTTCACTTCTCTCCCCTCTCAGTTCATTCACAAGCCACATACTGACATCAAGAACAGCAACAAAGTACTTGGATGATGATGATTCCATCATAAAACAGAGATAAAGAATTTCCATCATGCACCTACATGCTATCATATGCATTATACATGTCTGTCTTTTTAAAGAAAAGAAGACAAAAATATTTAGTGTAAAATAACCTTCCATTAGGCCAGGAGCACCCTCAGCCATCTCATTTTACTGCACCTCTGGGTCAAGAGACTCCACTGAGTAATAACTTATGCTATCTAGGTTTCTGTAAGAACACTTTTGATGTTCACATAATGATGTCACCTGATGACATTTTTTAGAATGTACCACTGTCATTAAGTGACATATGACTGTATTCTACTTTCCATATAATTTGTTTCAGTATCTTTGAAGTGATATATCACTTCAGTTATTATTTGGCTATTTTATATGGGTCTCTTATTTCATCAAAAGAAAGTTAGCTCACTGGTTACAGGAACTATTTTATATTTCTTTGGAATGTTATGCTTCTTTCTAATACTTAAAGTTCTTTCAAGACCAAAACAGTACTAAATGTTTAATAGCCAAAGTTCACCAAATAGGATTAAATAAGTTCAGATAATTTCTATATATAATATGATTCTTCCACATCAAGATGCATATAAAACATTAGTTTTTACCCCAAGATTCCAACTATTAAGGCGAGCTTCAATGTCACTGTCATCCAAAGAAACAGGAGACTTTTTTGAATGAATTTCCTGAAATACAAAAGCAAAAAGGGAAGGAAGGAAGGAAGGAAGGAAGGAAGGAAGGAAGGAAGGAAGGAAGGAAGGAAGGAAGGAAGGAAGGGAGAGAGGGAGGGAGGGAGGGAGGGAGGGAGGGAGGGAGGGAGGGAGGGAGGGAGGGAGGGAGGGAGGGAAGGAAGTGAGGGAAGGAGGGAGGGAGGGAAGGAAGAGGGAGAAGAGAGGGGAGGGAAGGAAAGAGGGAGGGGGAATAAAAAAAGTGGAAACAATGGAAGACAAAAGAGAAAAGGAAGAAAGAAGGGGTAATGAAAGAAGAAAAGATACAGGACAAAATATATGTCATTTGGGGTAATGAGTTTCATGTACTTATTTGGCAATGCTATATTGCCCTCAGAGGAGAGGATTATGTTACAACTAAGCTAGAGTTCTCAATGCTAACTAATGATTTTATTACAGATACTTAAGACAATGAGATGTCTTAACAATATATTCACACACAAAAAAAATCAAAAGAATATTTTGAAAATTAATCCAGACCCTTCTCTTTAAGTTCTTCTACAAAAAGTTCTAATTGTGGCATTCCACAGTAGCTTGAAAGCAATGGAGACATTTAAAAAAGATGAAGTATTTACTCTCCTTAAAATTAATCAACAAGGAAGTTTTCTGTTGATGTCCAAAAAGTTCTTTGTTCTTAAATTAATTTTCATTCATATATTGAATAAAAAGAGAAATGAACTTTGGGTTTGCATCATGAAAAGACAATTATGATGAAGCTTTACTTTTTAAAAAGTAAAAGACTCCTTGTTTATTTTTTCTCCTGTGTAATTTATTATATTATACATTTATCAATTTGATAAAACAAGTTAATTAGAGACAACCTAAGATCTGTGTAGAGAAAGAACAATGATGTCCTCATAGCACTACAATTTAGAAATACCTATCAGCATAAATAATAACTATTTTACAGGCCTGAAGTTTTCTTTTGAAATCAGAGCTGTTGTTGATAGAGCATGTTTCTGCTTTTGGAATGCCTCATTTTACTAAACACTAAACTTAAATAAACTTATGATTATTTAAACTGAAATGCAGTGATGAAGAAAAAAATCACTAAATGTTCTGCATGTTTTACTGATTCCCCTAGTTTCTATTCAACAAAACAATGAGTTTCTATTATTTCTATAATGTTAAAATTTATTATCACTTTTACTGATGGTCCTCAGCTTTCTATATGCCTTTTTGTAAAGAATTTAAATGTGAACAAATATCTGCCAAGTTTACTTTGAGTAACTACATTGACTGATTATCACTACTGAAAATGTATTGTCTTTTTTTATACAATTTTGTTTAAATTTCCAAACTAACACTGGAAAAAATACAATGAATTATGTTTAAAGAAATATATGGTAAAATAGTCATGTTACAGGAGATCCTTCTTGTAACTGAAAGTCACGAACCCAAGGCAGCCAATATTAGCAATAAAGACTGTAAACAAAAAGTTTTTCCCTTCACAAAGCTTGCTCAAATCAGTTTATGGTAAATATGTTGGTGTGAGAGGAATCTGCTCTGAATATATAAGCAGTTAATCTTATCAAAAAAGCAGCACTCCTCTTTCCCTATAAATTAATCCCAGTTTCTTCTTAATTTCTTCATTACTAGGTATCTAATCACTCGATTAACATATCAAGTAAAGGATTAAAAAAAAACTGAAAAACAAGATGTTTTAAAGTTACTCTTTGAGGCTCAGGACAAGTCATGGACAGACCAGTATCCCTCAGAATCACTAAGAAAGTACAAGCACACTATCTTTGACATCAATATGTTCACCAAAACCTTCACACTTTATTCACAGTTTTTAAGTACTAATTCAAACTTTGACGATATGAAACAAGTTTTATGGGGTTATTTTAAAACATCCAATAAAGCAAATAAAAGTAAAATCTGATCTTACACAGATCTTTGGGATAATATGTTGTCTGTCTTCTCTACATGTTGGACTCACAGAATGGGCTCTTATCCGGGGCTTCCCAGTATACTGCTCCCTGCAAAACAGAAACAATCACAATTACAATTTGGAGAACTCAGAGGACAGAGACTATTCAAACCTAGGATTACCATTTCTTTCCTTTATAAATAAGATGATAATTTATATTAATGATATTTGTTCAACAGCAGAAAAAAAATCATTTATTCTTCACACGTTTTATTTCATTTACATTAAATTGTAAGTAAAATGTTACATAAAGACCACTTACTTGCTTATATATAGATGCTATTTTCAAGTGGAACTAAATTAAACCACATGTATTTAAATCATTTTTCTTCATTTGCCTTTTCCCCAAGTATGAGGAAGAGAGAAAATAAAGCATATATTCTTTTTTTTTAGAAAAGTCTTAAGAAGGTTAGTAAATTTTTTACATTAGATAAAACCCTAAAATACATAAAATAACAAAATTTTTACATTGCTTAAAGCTTCAATTAATTTTAAATCAGGTTATAAACTAACCACAGAACATTGAAATCTCTGATTTAAAAATATACCATGTTAATTCATATAAAATGTTGCAACTCCAAAAGTACGAAATTAGTTTAAATAAATGTTACCAAAAAAACTCTTCTGTAATATAAAATATCACATAAATTCTCAATGATACTACTTTAGTCTAGAGTTTCTTTTACATATTTTAATTCAAGTTTACTTCAATTAAAGTTCTGTGAGAATGAATACCTATGCCATAAGCATCTGCTTCAAGAACTATGAAATAGGGGCTGGAGAGATACCTCAGCAGTTTAGAAGCATTGGCTGCTTTTGCAGAGGATTCAGGTTCAATTCCCAGCACCCATATAGTGGCTAACAACCATTCATAACTCTAGCACCAGAGCGATCTGACACCTTCTTCTGGCCTCAGTGGGGCACTGCATGCGCATGATGCACTTATATACATTCAGGTAAAATACTAAAACATATAAAATAAAGAACAAATATGAGACAGAAATTGACTCCAACATAATAAACTCTATCAAGGTCTTGTTTTGACAGTCACAACTACCTCATTCAAACACAGTATGAAAATATTAAGTGAAAGTCTACAGAAATAGGCAATTCATAACTTATGATTGTCCTATTTTCTTAATAGCAACTGTTAATGTCTTGAGATGCCTAACTTATTTTTTAATATTTTATTTATTACTTCTATTTTATGTGTTAGAGTGTACTGCCTACTTTTATGTAAGTGCACCCATGTTGCAATGCCTACCGAGATCAGAGGAGGGTGTCAGATCCCATGGAACTGGAGTTATACATGGGTGCTGGAAATAGAACCCAGGACCTCTGCAAGAGCAGCCAGTGCTCTTAACCACTGAGCCATCTCTCCAGCCGCAATATGCCTAATTTATAAATTAAACTTTATTATCAGCATGTGAGTATGAAAATAGTGTATATAGAACTGAATACTATTTGCAATTTTCTTGGCACTTACTGTTTATTGATAAATAGCAGGGGTGAGGGAATAAGCCTCTTTATAAACTTAAGTTACTAACTTTCAACCATAAACTATCAGAATTTCTTTACTGAACAAAATGTAGGCCATAAGAATATCCTTAGACAAACGAAATTTCTTATTGTATGCTAAATATGGATCTTTATATTTACGGACAAGTACACTAGTCACCACTCATCAAAGAAGTTTCTTTTACAATACACAGGGACCATTACAGAGTTCCACAAATGGTTACACATAAAAAAGTAAGTGTGTGAGAGATGCCCAGCCCTAAGTGACACATCTACAATGGAACCTCTATACCTAAGGTTCATTGGACATAGCGGAACAGGGGGTAGAGAGAATACTAATGCATCCTGCAACTATCACCAGATAAACTTCCTCATGCAATAGAGTACAAGCACACAGAAGGCCACAACTGGCCAAAATGGAGAGAATAAGAGACTGCAGAGAGCATGTCCCTGGATAGGGCTCCCATATTAAACCTAACCCATCCACAGCTCAGAAAGGAGTCGGGGGCAGAAATATTGTAAGAACCAGGGTTGTTTTATGATCATAAGGAAACAGTTTTCCATGCCTCTGGGAACTTGTTCATATGAACTTATGAAAATGGTGACAGCACACACAAGACCTATGCACACAAAACTCAATCAGACAGAAACCCAGGACAGAACTGGGGAAATGGGCAGCAGGCCCCAATGTTAGCCAAAGAACTATTGACAGTTAATAACTGCTGGTTGAAAGAGAGCTGATCTTCTTTAAGTGAGAGCCTCTAGATAGGCTGACTAAACTCCAGTAGATGAACTTGCACTGAGGGGCATCTGGGTATACAAACTTGACTCAATAGACCTTAACATATATGATAGAGTGCATGAGATTCAGTGCGGGGGAGCTATGGAGGTATGTGGATGGAGGAGGAGGTATAAAGATGATTTTATATGAAGTGCACAAAAATTCAACAAAAAATACACATTGAAGAAAAAAAATGAAATAAAAAAAAGGAATACCCAAAAAGGAAGAGAGAGATGGCTCAACAGATATAGATGCTTCCTGCTACTAATACAAGATTGATGACCTGAGTTTGATCCCCAGAACCCACTTAAAGGTGCAGAGAGAGACCCAACTCCACAAAGCTGCCCTTTAACTTCATGAGCACTGTGACATGCATGCAAATACACACACAGAGACATATAAATAAAAAAAATGTTAAAAGACTACTACAAAAATAAACTAGTAGATGAAAAAGAAAACATTAAAACAATGTAGTTTCTTGGTAGTAGAACACTGATAAAATATCATTTCTTGGATTGGTTACTAAGCAATGTTGAATGTCTGAATAAGCTATTTTAAAGAAAGGTACAATTTTTTATGACCCTATACTGTAATCCAGTTGTACAAACAGTTAAAAGCAAATCAGAAAAATAGACAAGTAATATTTGGAGGGTAACTTCATTCAGTATGATTGCACTGATACATGCATTTAAAATGTAGTATACTAGAAGAAGCAACCTGATATACTAAGCAGTAGCCTATTCTTCTCTAAGAACTGATTAAACAATCATAAAAAGAGCTATACTTAAAAACTGAAAACAGTTAAATATTAGAAGCAATTCTCATAGAAAATATTAATAAAAAGCAGGCTTGACACATTTATTTATTGCACAAGTTGCATACATAAAACAATATCCTCTTTTAATTCACTTGCCCCTCTGCACTAATCAACTTCTTTCCCTCCGCAATAAATTTCCTAAAAGCTACTGGATCTCTGTCCTAACTTGGTATTTATTTTTTAATCTACCACAAGCTGACTTTAACTCATCTTACCTTTCAGAAATATCCTTCATACTAACCTTCACTAGCTTTTCTCCTCTACCTGTGCCATACATGCTATATTCTTATGGTTCTGAATTTAAACACAATTATTTCCATTCTAACTGCTTTTCTTGTATTAGCATTTTTTTCTTTTCTTTTTTCTTTTCTTACCAAATCCAAAACTCCAGTTCAAATTAATCTCTTAACCTCAAACTCCATTACAAATACAAATTGAATAGCCCTGCCTCCAATTCAGCATGTCCAAAACTAAACTCAATAAGAAGTCCCCAAAACATGCTGCAATCAAGGCCAAGTAAAGCAAAAACATGGCAGAAGCTTCTTGTGAAGGTAATTAAGCAAACTAAAAGAGAAGGCCAGTGTCACTGCTAAAATCTGGCTTGTATAAGAAGCAAGATACTAGGCATAGAAGTTTCATTTTGTGCCATGATGCTGTCTGCAGCTAGAAATACAACTTGAACCCCTAAGTATGCACCAAGACAGCCTCAATTTTACAGTGATGGAGTTAGTGGTCAGGGTAAAGACTATAGCATTGGGTAGGAGGAATCAACCCTAAAAGCCTCGTTATGAATAACAAGTGCTGCCTGCCATACAGAATATCAAGTCTTGGTGCTTATATGGTCTACAACTAATACATAGGACATGGTAATAGCAAGCTCATGATATGGTAGTATATGTGCCCATTTATAAAAGGGATGAAGATGCAAGATGCCAAAAGGAACAGAAAAAAAAAGTATTTTAGTAAATTTCTCTGGCTTTTACTACTCTTGAGCAGAAAAACTAGAGGAAGTATATATTTTCCCTTCTACTTTTTCCTAATACTAAAAATATTTCAACACTATCAAAGTATTCATGCATATTCTAAATACCAGAGAAATGTAGATTTGCCCTGTACTGATAAAATGCTAAGCAATGAGACATGTAATGGGATTTAAAACCAGAAGAAATATCAATTCAATATTATCTCCAAAAGAAACATATATAAGGTATAATGCCATCAAGATGGTGGAATAGGAAATTTCATACTTCTTTTCTCCCATGAACACAAAAATTGAGTTCAACAATTGGACCAGCAACACATGGACCAGTTCCCTCTGTGAACCATAAAGCACCAGAAAAGAGGCCCCTGAAGCACAGGCAGGTAGAAATAAACACTCTGGTAACCTCTTGCCATAATTCCTTCTCCCAGCAGAATGCCATGTGATGAGAGGTGAGGTGAACAGTTCAACAGTGGGTGGGAGAATCCAGCTCCCAGTTTCATCCTGAGAAGGAAAGGGAACAACTGTACATCTACCATATTAACTTTTCCAGACGCCACCTAGGAGTTTGTTTTCTGTCTTACCCGAATCAGAGCTCTGAAAGGAAAAGGTCTCAGGTTGGGAACTGCTAAAAACAAAGGTTCATATGTATGGACTAGTATGCAGTAAGTGATTATAGCACTCCCATCATCTTAGTACAGAACTAACAACTAAGTAGTCCAAAATCTCAGTTTCCCATGAAGCAGAAAGTTGGACTACCCATATAAACATTCTGGTCTTTGCAGATAGGTGCCTAAGGAACTACATGCTGTAGGCACTAGCAGGACCAGCATCCCAGAAGCCTGGTGGCCTACTAAGAACAAGGTAATAGTTAGGATTAGTATACACTCAGAGTCAGAATTCTTTCTCTGGTTCAGCATAACATGACTGGGAAATCTCAAGTCCATGGTCCCTTCCCATGGTCCCTGGGAAAGGAAAGAGAAAAAAAAACTATATATTCAATATTCAAATTTTTTCAGGAACTCCCAAAAGACTTGTTGAACCTGTTTTGATGTTCTGATGGGATCAAGAAGAATTCTATGTGTACAATGAATGGTACATGAAAACAGAAAAGCAAGCAAACAGGGTTGGGCAAGGATGTTGCTGCTCCAGAGGACCCAAAATACAGCCTCAATACCAGTAGAAAGGAGATTACAAGTTTCTGAAAACAAAAACCAGAAAAATTCCCACATTAGGAGTTTATACATAAAAACCCAGAGAAGACACGTCCATGGCAAAGGTTTAAGATTTCCCTAGAATCTCTACTCTAGCTGATTCTTAAAGTCTTCCGCTGTACAAAGAAGCAGTCCACAAAAATTGAGAAGAGTGATTTCCAAATATATAAAAACCAACATAAAGTATTAAGGAATGTGAAACATGGCCCAAACAAAAGAAGAAATTAGTATCCTGAAAGGAAACCTAAAGAAATGGAAATCTAAGAATTACCTGTACCAGGCCTGGTGGCTCATGCCTGTTAATTCCAGTGCCCAGTAGGTTGAAGCAGGAAGATTACCATGAGTTTGAAGTTAGCTTGGACCATATATCAAGTTCTGGCCAGCTGGGCTATAGAATGAGACTCTCAAAAAAATCTAAAACAGGGGCTGTAGAGATGGCTGCTTTTGCAGAGGACTGAATTTCAATTCCCAGCACCCACATGGTGGCTAAAAACCATCTGCAACCCCAGTTCCAGGGAATCCAACACCCTCTTCTGTCCTCTGTTGGCATTATGTACCATAGGTGCACTTACATACATGTAGGCATAACACTCATACACATAAAATAAAAATAAATAAAATCTTTTTAATCTAAAAACTGAAGCATCAGAAAAATGCCCAATAGGCTCAGAAAAATTGTGTGTATGTGTATAAAATGATAATTTAAATAACTGAATGTGAAGTATTTTTTAAATAGAAATAAAAATGGGAACTAAAAAAATATAACAAATGAACTAAAAAGTTAACTAGAGGAAAGGTTGGAGAGATGGCTCAGCAGTTGAGAGCACTTGCAGCACAATTACAGAGTTCAGATCCTAACACTCATGTAACAAGACAAGCATCCAACAAATATATCTGAACTCCAGTTCTGAGGGATCCAATGCCTTCTTCTGGCATACACATGCACAGACACACTTACAAGCATATGCACCTATATTCTCACAGACAGACACACAGATGCACACAAATAAATAAATAATAAATATATCTATTAAAGAATTAACTAGAGAAGTTCAACACCACCCTTGATCAAGTACATACAAAAAAAGAAGCAGGACTTAAAAACAGCACATTTGAAATTATTCAGTCAGATAAGCAAAATTAAAGGAATGAAAAACACAGTAAAAGAAGCATAAGGAACTACAGGAAACCACCAAGCCAATCAACCTGTGTATACTATATTAAAAAAGAAAAAATAAAGAGGCAAGAAAACTAAAGAAATAAACTGGCAACAGAAGGACATCCAAATTTATGATGCTCAAAGAATTCCAAACAAATTAAATAAAAAGTTATCTACACTGCAACACATTATAAATCAAGCTGTCAAAAGTCAAAGACGAATTTGAGATCAAAAAGGGTAAAGTGACTAATACACAAAGAAGCCTCCATGAGACTTCCAGCAGACTTCTCAATAGAAATCTGACAGACCAAGAGAGAATGAGACAACAGATTCAAAGCACTGAAGGAGAAAAACGGACTACCAAGAATAGGGTGCTCTGCAAAGCTTTCTTCTAGAAATGAAAAAGAAAGCCTTTCCAAAAGACAGACATAAGTTGAAGTTCATCACCACTAGACCTGACTTAAAAGAAATGCTACGGGGATTTCCCCAAGGTGGAATAAGAGGAAACTAATTAGTAGCACGAAAAACAAACAAACATTTAAATGTAAAGCTCACTGGTAAAGGCAATTACATAGGCAAATAAAGATTAAATCCCTAATGCAATTTTGGTACATAAATAGTTTTCATATTCAGTATAAAGTTAAAAGACATAAATCTGGGAGTGACAGAAATAATGCAAATACAATACTCATTTACGAAACTCAAAAAATTACAAACAATTAAAATAAACTTTTAGTGGATATATTTATAAAAAAGTGAAAATTAGGACATTAATCAAAAAGTGCACAGGGAATAAGAGTGTAGAATTCTTATATCCAATCAAATTTAAATTATCAGGAGGCAGAAGTTGGTGGATCTCTACAAGATCCAGGCCAACCTGGTCTCTATAATGAGTTCCAGGCCAGCTAGGGCTTAAAACACACACATACACACACATACACACACACACACACACACACACACACACACACACACACACATTTAACTAATCAATCAAAGAAAAAAATTAGGAAATTTAGAGAAGTCTTTGAAACAAATTTTAAAAATACAATAAAAATGTGCAAGGTGAAGTAAAAAACATGCTAAGAGGAGAAGTTACAGTCATGTGAGGTTAAACAACAAAAAATCCTCAAGTCAACAGCCTAATTTATACATTAAGAAATTGGGAAAAACATAACTAAACCCAAAGCACTAAATGGAAGAAAATATTAAGGATTACAGCAGAAATAAAATGAAAGAAAAAAAATCAATGAAACCACGAGTTAATGTTCTAAAAAACATCAACACAACGACAAACTTATCTACAAGGACTAATAAAAAAGACAGGAATTCAATAACTACAATCAGAAATGAAAGAGGTGCTGTTACAACCAGCTTAGCAGAAATTAAAATGATTTTCAGAAAATACTGTGATCAATAATGTGCCAACATATTAGATAACCTAAATTAATTCCAAAAATTCCTTGAAATACACAGTCTACCAAATGTGAATCATGCACATACATATACTCCCCACACTTGGGAAGCGGAGTCAGGAGGATCACAAGTTCAAGGCTAGACTGGGCTATAGAACAAGTTAAAGGACAATGTTAATCTGGGCACGGTGGCACATGCCTTTGATCCCAGGACTCAGGAAGTAGAGACAGGTGGATCTCTGTGAGATAATGGCCAGTTTGGTCTACATAACCAGTTCTAGGTCAGCTGGGGCTACAGGGAGACCCTGTCTTTAAAAAAACAAAACAAAAGTACAAAAAAGGGAAGGGAAGAAAGGAGAGAGACAGAGAGAGAGAGAAGAAAAATACATGACACACACTAGAATCACTGGGAAGAGGAAACCTCAACTGAGGAACTTTCTCCATCAGACTGGCCTATAGCCATGTCCCTCAGTGACAGATTGTGACCTGGGTATTTGTAAGATGAAATAAACACTTTCTTCCCCAAGTTGATTTTGGTCAGAGTGGTTTAATCATAGCAACAGAGAAAGTAATGAGGACAAAGGGAAATTATTTATAATAGTATCAAAAAAAGAATAAAATATCTAGGAATAACTGTAACTAAAGAGATAAATGCCAGACCTATAAAATGTTGACAAAAGACATGAAAGAAGACAGAAATAAATAAAAATGTGTTTCATGTTTATAGACTGGATAAATTAATATTGCTAAAATTCTAGTACTACCTAAAGCAATATACTATCAAAACTTCAGTGGCTTTTTTCCTCATAGAAAATAAAACACAGTCATAAAACCCATATAGAACCTACATAAGACCATGTATATTCAAAGGAATCTGGAACAAAGCTGGAGGCATATAGCATGTCCTGATTTCAAAATATAATACAAAGCTACTTCAATTAAAATAGTATGACTTTAATACAGAGAGTATGAATTCTAGGAGACAGCAAAACAGAAACTAAGGATAGATTTTTAAAACAGTGTTCTAAATGCCAATCAAGACTGTACAAAGACATAAGCATGGTGGTTCATGTCTGTAATTCCTGAATTCAAGAGGCTAGGGTAGGAAAATCACCATGAATTTAACATCAGCATGGGCTACCAAGTTAAGTTCCACATCAGCCTCGGCTAAAGTGACAAACTGAAAAAATAGCAGGGGAGGAAGGGATTACACAGAGAAGAGGAGTCATAAAGACCAACCTTCAAATGCCACTTTTGCCTAGGATTAAAATTCAATTGTATAAAAAGGGTAGAAAATGAAGGCCTACCTGGCTTTGATTTTAGAAATAACTAAGAACAGTAGGAAGTCTGACTATTGAGAAGAGGAAATCGAAGTAAAATTGACCAAGAAACCAAAAGCCAAGGAGGAGTTCCTTACTCTTGAACGAGATAAAAATAAATGCAGCTGGGAAGACGGCTCAGTGCACAAGCATATGAACCTAAGTTCAGAGCCCCAGCAATGAGGTGGTAGATCCCCCAAGTTCACTGACCAGCTAGTCTAGCTGAATAGGTGAGCTCCAGGGTTCAGTAAGAAGTCTTGTCTGTCTGAAAAAAAAAAATAAGGTGAAGAGAGATAAAGGAAGACTTTTGACATCAACCACTGGCCTTCACAAACAGGCATGCTGTGAGGGCACCAGCACACACATGAACATACATAACATGGACTCAAAACATTGCCTGAACAAAGTTTATCCTGGCTTGGTAACTAAATTATGCCCTTGTTGTCTGTAATGGTCATGTAGTATATAGTACATCAAGATGCAGTAAGTCACACTTCTTGGTTTCCAAGTCCTGGTATATAGGCCCCATCTCCAAACTATATCCAGGATGGGTCTGTAAATTACTTTACTTAATAAAATACATGAAATTTTTTCCAGGTTAAACTCTTATAGTGAACTGGAAGATTTCTCTTTTTCACATACTTGGAAATGCTGTGCAACAAAATAAGAAGTCTAATTACCCTACTGGAAAGAAGAGACCACATGTAAAGACCATATGGAAAAGTCACATGAAGAAGGAAAACTTGGACACTACATAGAAAGTTCCCAGCCTTCAGGGTTAAGTACAGGCTGCTAACCATCCACTACCAAGGTGACAGGTGAAACATCTTCAACATCAAAGCCCTGTCAAGTCCACATATCAGTGAAGGCCAAATCAAAATAAGGAAAATGTCCTAATGAATCCAGTCAATGTATAGACAAAGCAATATAATCACTGTCCTTTCACATGCTAAGTTAAAATGGATTGTTATACAGTAATGAATCAATAAAACAAACTGGTTCCTAGCAAATAACTAAAACTTAAAATATCCAGTACCAGTGTTTAGAAAAGGCAGGTAGGGGAAGTTGAAATCACTTTAAGGGAGATACTATAAGGCTAGAAGGACATAAAAGAAAATATTATTTGACACCAAGCAAAATGGCAGTCCATAGTATGAGGAGATGGAAAGTTTGACAAGTGTCACCTGTGGTAATGTGGAAAATAAAAAATAAAGTAAATGAATTGGTATAAAAATAGGCTAAGGAAAATTCCAGGTGAAATACTGAAATACCAACTATCTTATTCTTATTGAAGCTGAAAAAGTCAAAATATAAATAAGAAACGTTTCAATTTCAAGCAGGCACTTGTTTAAAGACATGTTTCCAACACAGAACTTAACAGACTTTAAAAACAAACAGTTTTTATTCTCAGCTTCTCATCTCAGTAAAACACCCTAAATTAAGTAATGGCATTCAAGCAAGGTTTGAGCACTGCCAAAGATTTAAGTGTAAAACTTTCTGGTCTCCTCAGCTACAATTCAATGGTAAACATGACATATCTCTCAAAGAGATTAGATGTGGCTTCTGTCTAATAATGTGAACCTAAAAGGAATTCATAAGATATCTACAAGGTTTTTGAGAAAAACATATCATCAAAATCACTACTGCTTTGGACTAAAAGAATAGAGAATGAAAGAAGCCACTGGACTCCAAAAATTCTTCTGAAAGAAACATACTAGGAAAACTGTTTAACTAAAAAGGGAAAACTCAGACAGTGACATGAAAAGACCAGTGAAAAGAACCACACTGTACTGGTTTTGTAGGCATGATGATACAAGAAAAAGGGGGTCATGGAGTCTTGCTCCATGGTCTAAAGAGCCTCTGGGTCCAGACAATGAGAGGCAGGATCAAAGTCCCTACAAGGAGGTCCTGAGAGGCCAATGTCTGAAAGCAGTAAAAATAAAGCCTATGTTACAATGAAAACCTCTAGATGATGGAGATGCCAGGACCATGAAACACCTGCTGAGAAAAGCTTCAAGCATGAAATGAAGCCAGCTATGGGGAGGGGTTGTAGGTGTCTCGTACAGCAGAGCATGGCAGGCTGGGGCCACGCAAGCCCTTTGGAGCCTAGATGCTTCCATCCGAAGCCCCAGATACCAAGAATTTGGTGTTTTTTCCACTGGATTTTGGTCTTGCTTTGGTCCAATCATTCCTTCTTATGCCCTTATTCCTCTTTTTGAAATGGGAATGTTTATTCTGTGTCACTGTAAAATGGAAGTGTGTATTTTTTCCTTTTATAGGAGCTTACAGTTAAGAGAATGTCTTCGTCTCAGATAAGACATGAACTTCAGGCTTTTAAACAATGTTGGAATTGTTAAAGACTATGAAGACTTCTAAAGTTGGACTGAACAAATTTTGCCTTAACAGATGGCCGTAAGTCTATGGGGTAAGAGGTAGAAGGCTGTGGCTTTAATGTGACTGATATGTTCAGGTGTCAAAGTTGAAAAGGAGTGGACTTACGATGCTTTATTTTGTCAATTTCACAGGATCTAGCATAACTTTGAAGATAAATCTCTGGACATGGCTGTGAGCAATTATCATGATTAGATTATCTGAGATAGGAAGATAAACCTTAAATATTGAATGCTACCCTTCCTTGAACTAATGAAAGGAAAAAGCTAGTGCAGAACCAGCACTCATCACTCTCTGCATCCTGACTGCAGATGCCATGTGACCAATAGCTTCATGCTCCTGCTGCCATGCTTTCCTTTCCATGATGGACTTATTCTCCAACTCCAAGCCAAAATAAACTCTTCCTCCCTTAAGGCGTTTTGGCCAGTATTTTGTCACAGCAACAAGGAAAGTAATTAATTCATCATTACTTGCCTAGGACTAGGAGTAGAATCCTCAATTATAACAACATCGCTTCTTTCCAATGGATATATAAATTCAAGAGATTTCTGATAAAAATATCACCAAAGTGTATATGGATAAATAAAAACAGTGAGCTAATTCTGAAATTTATATGGAAATGTAAAACAAAAATAACCTAGATGGGGCTGGAGAGATAGCTCAATGATTAAGAACACTGATTGCTATTGCAGAGAACCTGAATTCAGTTCCCAGCACCAATATTAGGCAGCTCACAACTGACTGTAACTGCAGTCTTAGCAGCTCTTACATTACCCTCTTCTGGCCTCCATAGGCACCTGTACATACAAGGTGCACATACACACACTCAGGCACACACACAAACACAGTAAATAAATAAGTTCCCTAGGCAATCTTGAAGAAAAAGACAACCACGGTGCTCCAAAAAGTCAGGAATTATTTTAAAACCATAATAATTAAAGCAGTACAGCATTAACACAAAGACAGAGAAACAGAAGAAGGAATCACAGATGAGAAACAAACCTACATATATAAGATTTCATAGTTTCCAAAAATGGTGCCAAGCATAGCAGTAAGGAAAGAATAGCTTTTAGAAAGCAATGCTGGATCAATGAGATATCCTTTATGTTAGGAAAGTTAAATTAGCTATGACCTCTACCTCAGCTCATACACAAAGATCTAGTACAGATATGTCACAGGTCTAAATTAAAAAGGGAAACAAGAAAGCTTCTAGAAAACAGCTCAAGTGACAGTTCCATGATCCTGGAATAAGCAAGGCACAAAATCTCAAATAAAAAACAAAAAATACATATAACAATGATAACTAATAAAACTATACTATAATGATTAGATAACTAATAAATTATAATTAGATAAATAATAAAACTATATTATAATGGTTAATATCCAAAAAATAGTTTGATGTTTGTCTCCTACAAAATTCATGCTGAATTTTAATTTTCATTGCATTAATGTGAACAGTTTAGACATTTAATGAATAATTAAGCCATGAGGACTCTACCTGATGAGTGGATTAATGCCTTTGTAGTAGGAATGGATTCATTATAAAATAGCAAATCCAGTCCTTCTCTCTTCCTTTCTTCCTCCCTCCCTCTCTCCATTTTACTATGGAATGACACAGTAAGACTGCCCCTTGCAATATGCAAGAAGCTTGATATTACATTTCTCAGTCCCCACAATTATAAGTCAATAAATCCTATTTCTTACATATATTCAGCAAAGGGTAGTCTTATATTAAAACAGTATCAAAAAAAGAACCCTCCATCATGAAAATTAAAATGCATGGTACTGAGTGAAAGAAGATATTTCCAATTCTTTGTGTTTGCAGGGTACACATGTATACAAGTAAACACATGTGCAGATACCAGAAGTTGACATAAGGTGTCTTCCTCTACTGCTCCTTATTTTCTGAGACCGGGGCTTTCAGAGAAGCTAAAGCTTGCCATTTTGACTAGACTGTGTGTCCAGCACAACTCCTGGACCTGTCTTTCTCTGTGCCCTCTTCCCATCTCCCCAGTGCTGAGGTTACAGGCATGTATGGCTATGCCTGACTTTTTTTTAATGTGGGGACTGGGGATCCCAACCTTGGGGATTACAAACTGTATAGGCAGGTCCTTCTGCATACACAGCAAGCACTTTACCCACTAAGTCATCTCCCAGGCCCAGATATTTCCAGTTTTTATATTTTAAAAATGGTAATCTAAATATAAGAAGACAAATAAACAGAGGGAAAAAGGCACTTTTTAATATACAGATATAATGGTCAAAATTTGAAATAGGAAGTCAAAAAAAGTAATTCAAATGTGAATATTGACTAAAAGATGTTCAGTATCATTATTTAGGAAGGAAAATATAAATAAAACTATATATCCACTACACCGTAATAAAAACTAACAAGAGCCACAGAAACTCTCAAATTCTGCTAGTGGAAATTTAAATTAGTACACCCACCTTAGAAAACTCTTTGATAGTGTCTAATTAATTACACTTCTAAGCCAACATACACACAAAAATGTGGATGTGTGTGTGCTACACAACATGTAAAAATGTTCATAATCAAACATTTTATCCATACTGGATAAGAACTGGAAATAATTCAAAAGTCTAACAACAGGAGAATACTGGAAATAAATAATGAGGCACTCACATAGTAATAAAAATCTACTTCTAAATGCAACAGTATGCAACTCATGACATAATATTGAGCAAAAGAACTAGTAGTTTTTAAAAAACATATCTTTATGATCAAAAACAGTTAAGACTAATCTCTGCTAAAAATAATGCAGAATAGTAGCTACCGCTGGGGGGGCCAAAGATAATGACTGGAAGCAAGAGAGAGAACTAGTTTGAAGACGTGGTTATATTCTCCATCTTGATCTGGAAGGTGATTTTACTGATGCTTCCATTTTGCAAATCTTCATCAAATTTAGTAATTTGATATGTTGTAGGGCATATACTAGTGTGTGTGTGTGTGAGAGAGAGAGAGAGAGAGAGAGAGAGAGAGAGTGTGTGTGTGTGTGTGTGTGTTTACTTTCATTTAAAAAGTTACCACATGACAAAGAATGAACTATAGCTAAATTTATTAAGATGATTAACCTGAAAAATAGAAGAAACGAATGTCTATATATATAGTATGAAAAGAAGAGGAAGAAAGAAGAAAGTTGCGTGTGTGTGTGTGTGTGTGTGTGTGTGTGTGTGTGTGTGTGTGTATAAAACCAGCAAAGAGGCTGGTCAATCCCAGAAGATCTCTGTGAGCTCAGTGTCAGCCTGGTCTACATACAGAGTTCCAAGCCAGTTGTGGCTACAGGGAAACCCTGTCTCAAAAAGAAGAAGCAAAGAAGAGATTAATATGGAATCAGACCACTGGTTTCCTCTCAGGAGAAGGGAAGAAGATGGTACAGGGGAAGGGTACCAGGAGGACTCTTTGAGGGTTAACATAAACTATTCCTAGGGGTTTAAAGTATAGAAATATTTGTCCTTCTTTAAATTAGTACATGCTATTTGTATGTTATATGTCACAGTTGTAAAAGCTATGTAATAATATGAACTGCAAGTGATCAGACTAGATAAATAAGTACTAACTTTAGACTTTATGTCATTTCATTCATCTGAATAGCAGTTTAATAGTGCTATAGGCCAACTACAGAATAATCCTCTGAGTACACTACTAAATAGTTTTGTAAAATAAATATAGCAACAAGTTTAACTACAGTAAAGTATCAAATAATACTAAAAACAAATGACCATAACATATTTATTTTAATTTTTCAAGAGGACCTTTATTAGAAATAAAAAGAGGAAAGTTAATCTTTCTTAAATGAGATGTTTCACTCCTCTCTGAATGGCTACAGAGCAGTTAATCAATGCTGGAAAAGGAAGAGTCATTTTCTTCACTGGTGGAACCACCGATAAGCTGTTCGTGCTCCAATAAGTAACCCCCATACTCTTGCAAGCAAACATAATTTAACACAATGAGTTGGGGAAAAAAGGCATGAACATAGCATGGGGCTTGTTGGGAAGAGGCATTCCAGCAGAAGTGGAAATACAAGAGAATACTAGGGATTAAAATGCCCAAAAGACATTATTTCCATATAGTATATAAAATTATCAGGGTTTTTTAAAATGAGATCCTTAACAAAATCAGAACATAGCCTGGATCCATAAACATGATTCCTAACACCTGTGTTAACACAACCTAAAAATATAAAATACAAGCTATATTTTAAGTCACACCTTTAAATTAGCATTATTGCATCTCTAGCTATAACTCTCAGTATTTAATTATCTTAAAATTAAGTTTAGATTTGTAAGCTTAGTCATCCTTTTTATTAGAAGAAAACTCAAAATTGTTCAACATGTGACCAAAAGAAAATTACTTGTGATTTAAAAAAAAAAAAAAAGATGCTGTTAAAGTGCTTGTGACAGCATACACAAGACTTGTGCAAGCCCAAGCCAGACAAAAAAGCAGGTTGGAAGCCCTAGCCTTAGCTGAGGATCTATTGGCAACTGACAGCTGCCAAGGGAAGGAGAGTCAGTTTTCTTTAAGGGCATGACCCTGGCATGTTGACCAGACTCCAAAGGATCTAGAGAACACAAAACAGATTGGACATGCCTTTAAAAAATAATAGATTACATGTGGTCGGGGACATGCGGATATGGAAAGGGGATCTGAATATGGTCAAAATACACTGTATGAAATTCCCAAAGAATCAATAAAAAATGTTTTTAAAGATACTGTTATAAAGTTTTGCTCATTAAAAAGAAGCCTGATATTCCTAAATTCCTGATACACAGAAACTGTGACATGATAAATGTTTGGTCATTTAAGCCAAGGGTAACTAGGATGGCTATATATCATATGATCTTATTTGCCTATATAATAAGCATTATTCTGTGTTTTCAGTGTCTAACATTCCAACTAATCTTTTCAATGTCCCTGTGAAGTAAACACCAATATTCCTATTTGACACAGATGGAATCTAAGGCACACTGAATCAAAGTGATTTTCTCAAGAATGAACAGCTATTTGAACACAAATATTGAACATATATGGTAACTATTTATAGGTTTTATATTATACTATCTGTATGTGTGTGAGAGAGATGCAGTACGGTCTGTGGTATATGCACAAAACTATGAAAGGAACATTATGCTACTGACCACGGTTACTTCTGAGAGAAGAAAAACTGGAAAAAGGGAAGAGTGTTTCTTTTACTTTTTCTACTTTATGTTTCATAGTTTTATCATTTAAAATGTATCTGTGTAATACTTGTATAATTAAAATTTTAGCTGAGCTGTCTAAGAGATGTGTGCTATTCATAAAATAAAGGATGTTAAGGAAGGAGAAAACACAAAAATCACTACACTTGTCAAAATATGACTTAGTGGAAAAAAATGTAAGCCTAAAAAATAGTGTGGAGCCATTATTTTCAGATATTTTATTTCTGTTACAAATTTCAGCCACTTGCCCTTGCCTTAGTAAACACCTAAGAATGATACTTATTAATACATTAGGTTGAGAACTAATGAGGAGCAAAGAGATTTTTATGACTGTGTGAAGCAGTTTTCACTTCTCACTTGTATGGAAGACTTAAGAGTGAGAGCTCAAAGTTAAGAAACTGTCAAAAAGCATATTCAGATATCAAGTTATTCAGATTTATTCCATACTAAGTGTTCTGCCCAAACAAACTGATAAAAAAGACTAAGCAGTTTTTTGTTATACAAAGGTCTTCAGAAACCAGAGACTGAACAAGGAAAAGCAACTAAATGTTACTTGTGAGTTATCAAAAAGAGGGATGTCCATGAACTGCACAGGAATAGACAAAAACTCTCCTCTGTGGTAGAGCCCATTCATATGCATAGAGCCCAAGACCTAGCGCTCACACCACCACCCTTCCCCACCTAGGCAGAGAACAGGCTTGGAACTCTCCACCTAGGTCAAATTTCGCAGTGGTTCAACAAAAGACCCAGATGTAGAGATACAATATCCATTATAGTGAACACTAATCACATGTGGCAATTTAAATCTATTAGGACGAAAAATTATCACTTCTCAACCATTAACTTAGATCAAGTGTAGAATATAAAATCCAGTTCCTCAAGTCCCACCAGTCACAATTCAAGTACTTCACAGTCACAGTGAATAGCAGTTACTATATGGGAAAACAAAACATGACCACTGTCACAGAAGATTTGATTTACTTACTGCTTCAATCAAATGTATCTTTGACTAAACATTGAAGATATTCTTAAGAAAAATGAATGTACCTTTATGAAAGGACACATTACTATGTGAAATCCTAGTTCCATATGTGTCACTCCTAAAATTTAACAGAAAAAGGGGGGTCGGGTTGCTGGCTCTCTATCAAATCCCCATCCACACATCAGAAAGCAAGCAACACATCAGAAAGCAAGCAAGGTATATTAGTGTCAGTTACACATAAAATAGAGTTTAACAAGGCAAAAAGATTCAGATACCATTTTGAAGAACACAGACTAATAATTCAAATCACTATTCTTTCAAATAAAAAAAAATTCACATACATCAATAATCAGCGTGGTAGGCTTTTATTATACATGATCACCATCTGCTGGCTATGTTGTTAAACTGCACAATCAGAGGAAATGCTAGCTACCTCAGGAGACCTTTATAAAGGGCATAGAGAATATCAGCTTTCTGCCACAATGCACTCCAGAAAAACCACATATAAAGAGGATCATTGTAAAGCAAATCACATTTTCCATAAGGACAGACTATGACTAGATTCTTCTAAAAAGTTACCATCAAATAAGCCATGGAAAAACTGCATGAAAGCAAAGATGAAAAAAACTATAGTCCTCTGTAATCATTTAAAGCAGGATATTCTCCAAGTCCTTTATTATAAGCATGAATACAAGTATTATTAAGCTGACCCAATAAAAGGTAAAAGATAAGTTCCAATTTATACAAAATTAGTGTAAATTTGATACAGTAAAAGATAATATACAAGTAACTATTGTTTCCAGAAACCTAGAAATTTTAAGTAATCTAAATATAAAATAGTACTGAAAGAAATCTAAACAAATGCAATTTCCTATCAATAAATTAAATTCCTCTAAATATATTTTTTTTATTTTTCATTTTATATGTATGAGTGCAATGCCTGCATGTATATAAGTGTACCCATGTTGTTCAATGTCCGTGGAGTCAGAAGGAGTTGAAGTCCCCTGGAACTGGAGTTGCAGATGGTTGTTAGCTACCATGAGGGTTCTGGGAATCAAACCAGTATCCACTGCAGTCAGTGCTCTTAACCTATGAGCCATCTCTCCAACCCTAAATTCCTCTAAAATAAGCAAAACAATGTGTTTCTTCCGTTGAGGCAGTTTTCAGAGGCCAAGATTTATTCAACCTTAATCTTCTTTACCCTCTAACTTTTTTTCAGTTTTTATTTGAAAGAATCGAATTTAGTGATTTACCTTCATACATATAAGTATTTTTCTTCTAAGGAGCTGGAGAGATGGCTCAGTGAATAAAGAGCACTAGCTGTTCTTACAGAAGACCTAGGTTCTAATCTCAGCACCCACATGGCAGTGACCAACCATCCATAATTCGAGTTCCAGGGGATCTGACCCCCATCTTTCTGTCCTCCATGGCCACTGCACAACATGGGTACACTTAAATGCATGCAGGCATAACACCAACATAAAACAAAAATAAAATAAAAGTTAAAGTATTTTTATTCTAAAAATCCAGAAATTATAAGGGTGGGGAGATGGTTCAGTTAGTAAAGTGCGTGCCTTGCAAGCACGAGAACCTGAGTTTAGATTCCCACCATTCACACAAAAAGCTGGGTATGCAACATTGTAATCCCAGTTTGAGGAAAACAGACATAGAGGACTCACTAGAGCTTACAGGCCAGCCAGCCGGCCAGTCAGCCTAGACCATCAGTGAGCTCCGGTTCAGTAAGAGATCCTGGTTTAGTGAAAAACCCTTTCTGAAAAAAAATAAGGTAGAAAGTGACTGAGGACAAACCCACCAACCACTTCTGGCTCTCAAACACACAGGCACACACATACACACACCCACATAAACATGCACACACATACACGATACACCAAAAAAAAAACAGAAATTATAATTACGATCTTTTAGTTAGACTCTCAGTGAACATAAGTGTTATTAAATGGGTTTTCCCTATCTCAGAATTTAGCTGTACTTTGAAGATAAACTGTCACTCTACCATTACCCCAATAAGCCACTTAAACAAGCTTCAAAGCAGGTTAGCAACCTAATAATTTACTGTTTCTGACACACAGCATGAAAAGAATGCAAAAATGACATGAAGTAAAGTCTACATATTACCCATGTAGCTTCAAATGTATGGTAAGCAAAACTCAAAACACTCCGTGCTCTTCATAGCCTGGAAAATGGGATTTGCTAAGCTATCTGAATAACCATCCCTACAAATCATCTTTTAAAACACTATTACTAGTCAGGCATGGCAGGGCTTGCTGTTAATCCCAGCATTCAGGAGGCAGAGACAAGGGGAGTTCTATGAATTTGAGACCAGCACAGACTACACACTGAAGCTGGGTTGTAACTCAGCAGGTAGAGTGCTTACTTAGCATGCAAGAGGCCTTGGGTTTGATTCCCAGAACCACATAAATCAGATGTGGTGACACATACATGCAGTCCCACCAGATGGAGGCAAGAAGATCAGAAGCTCAAGATCATCCTCAGGTATTGGAGATCCTGTCTAAAAAACAAAACAAAGCAAAAACAAAGAACCTTTCCACTTGAGTATTAATTTAATTTATTTTTCTTGGAGAATACAACATGATTTTAGTGCCTGAAAACAGTTAACAACTGGTGGATTTTGAGATAATACTCTTTGGGAGGATTAGATCACTGTAGAAGCCAATGACAATAGCAGGAGCAAAAACTGACACTTAGTGAGTCCTGTGTTAAAGGCTCTACATGCATTATTCTACTTTGTCCTTACAACTCTGTGTTCCTTACAACTTGATTTTACAACATGATGAATTCTGAGTTAAGGGAAAGTAAGTTACTTGCCTAAGGAAAGATGGTTGCCAAGGATCAGAAGTGGGGTTTGAACAAGGGCAAACTGCTTCATTTCAGCTTAGTCTAGAAACAACCAAGAACAAAGGCACAGCTGCCCAAGATTGCTGAGATAGCACAAATAAGAAAAATGCAGACAAAAATAAAATTTCCATATTTTCTGTATAAACTACTTATACCTAAATGGCATACTAAAACCAAAATCCATTAACTTGCATTCCAACACTGAATCTGTTACTGGGAATGCCATGTGATCTTCCTGAAGCTGTTACTGGCTCTATGAATACAAAAGACTGTCAAACTTCTTGAACTGAATTTTAATGCAATTAAATCAGGTGACTAAGAAAAAGCCTCTAGAACAGTACCTAAGATACACTGAGCACTCCAAAAATGATACACCTGCCTCACTTGGCTTTCATGCTTTAACAAATTAAAAATACAAGTGGAATTTACAACATTAGGAATACTTGCCTATCAGGAAATTTTCATTCTTATGTTTAAATCTGTGTACATATTTGTTACCTCTATAGATTTATATAGAGCTAAATTATTGATTTTTTAAATTAATGTTAAACAATTTACATGCCCAAACATCTTAATAAGATGGTATTTTAGAAGGCAATTTGACAATATTTATCAGAATTTAAGTGTGAGATTACTAAAAATAACAAACATATATACAAAAAAAATGTTTTATCTTTCTATCCCAGGCAAGTCACACTCACTAAAGGTAATTTTCTATACAGATAGATACTCATATAACCTCTTTGGACACATACATAAACAAATGAAGTTAACTACACTATATACATACATATATATATATGTATGTGTGTGTGTATATGTGTTTGTGTATGTATGTCTTACATATTTTGCCAAGATAGCTCATATTGACTGTTTTTACCATTATATAAGATAATAAATCAAGTGATAATTCCACCATTAGAGTAATTCACCTTCTAGGAATCCTTCATAGCCCAAAATACATGCAGATGTATAAAACTATTTTTGATATTTAAAATGATGAATTGATATATTTAGGCCCTAGGACTATGTAACAGCCAAGGTAACAACCATGATTTGTCCAGACACAACTACAGAAAGATTCACTTCCCTGCTCCCATGGTTGTCAGCATCCAAGTCCCTATGGCTATAGAATACAAGGAAGCTGCTTTTTCAAAGTCAACAGAGCACATGATAGCAAGACTACAGAGCAAATCTGCTAGCAAGATGGAGTTGTATACAACACAGGTAATCACAGGATTGACATCACCACTGCAATATTCTATTGGCTACAAACAAGTCAGAAGTCCTGCCCATATTCATGGGGAGGGGATTACAGAAAGAACACCAGGAATAGGGTCATGGGGGCCACCTTAAAGACCACAACCATAAAACAAGGTGTTTATCGGATCTTGTTGAATATGATCACCTTAGAAACATTTTACAGTCACAACCAACTAAAGTTAAATACAACTAAAGTATTTCTTTGTCAAGAGTCAAATAGTAAACATGAAAATGTAATAAAAGAATTAAAATAGTAAAACGATTTGGAACAGCGTCTCTTCTGAAAGAAAATATAGGTGATAACATGAACTTAAACCAAAGAATATGAAAAAGAAAGCAAAAAAAAGAGAATCAAGCCAGGAGTATCTGTGAATTTCTGGTGTGAAATGCTAAATATACTAATGCATGGCATATATTTGGTGGACAAAAGGAAAGCACAATAACAGAGAGAGTTAGAATATGACTTCATAGTGCTTCTAGGAAGTGTGAAATGAGGACGTTGCCATATCCTACAGGAAGAATAAAGGTAAAGGAAAGGTGTCATCTCTCCAGAATAAGGATCCTAACAAAAAGGCTTCAAAAGGACTCTGCATCTTTAATAATATAAAAAGGCTAGGGCACAAACAGCATAATCTAAAATGCCATTAGAAATACTTCACATACAAAAAGGTCTAAGTAAAGCAGGATTTTATAAAGTGATCAAAAAAGAAACACTAAGGGGGAAAATCTTTTAAGATTAAAGAGGCTTTTCAAAGGACAAGTTGAAGTGGCTGTAAAATTTATGAGGCAGCATTAAACTTCAGTTCTAAGTAACAATAAATTATTCACTATAAAAACATACATGTGTCAAATATTATAAGCCTCTTAAAGTTTTTTAAACAATTTCTTACAGAAGTGATTAGATGTATTAGGTCAACATTAACAGATAGTAACTTTTTCATTAACACAGTATGACCACTCAGAGTAAAGGAGCAACTTTATAAAAGAAACGCATACGTAGAACAGACTATTCATCACAGTCATCTAATATCACACATTATATATTTTCCTTCAAATCAATTCTTGTAACTTCAGTTAAATGCTACATTTATTTTTTAAATGTCTTTGTATATATGAAATTGACAAAGATACATTAATATATATAGATTAAAATTTAAATACAATTAAAATTTTAAAATAATTGTTATAGTTACTGAAATTAAAAGGAGTACAAAATACCTGGAGCAGCTTTGTTTTTGCAACCTCAACTGACTGTTAACCTTAGTGATATGACTTTTGTATAGAAAGAAATTTAGGGATATCCTCCAGCTCCTTCACTGTCTTTCCTCACAGTATATAAGAGTTTCTATCCGTGTTTTGCCACCATGTTCTAAAATCTAGTCTTCCCTCTACATTTTCTAAAAGTTACATTTTAAAATCTTTTTTGTATTATTCCCTCTGCCACAACATACTTATCTCAAAGAGTCTTTCTGTATATTAAATATGTGGCAGTGATTAATAATCTGTTCATGCAAGCATACATGTAACTCACAGAATATCAATACTTGAGGAATACCTAACATGTTCCCATCTGCTATGAGGAGCTGAAAATAATGTGCAAAAGGAGAAATACCATTCCTATCATGGAATCAGACTCTAACACAAAAGATGGTAAATCTTTGCACATGTATTGAGTGCAAAGGAGAAACATGGAATACAATAGGAGTAAATAATTGAGTCACCTACCCTAAACTGGACGTCAGCTAAGACTTCTTTGAGACTGTGAATCTGGAGGATGGGTAGGACTGCTAAGAGCCATTAGACTGCTTTTTCCTGGTGCTTATCATTTAGTTGATAATTAATGTCTCATAATCAAGTAATAATTCTGCATTAAAATACATTTAATCAGACACAACTTGACTAGATTTGGACTCATACAGAAGACACTTCTGGGCATGTCTGTGAGCATATTTCCAAGGAGATTTAACTGAAGAAGACCCATCTTGACTATGGGCAGCACCATTCATGGACTGGGGTCTTATCCTAAATAAAAGAGGAAAAGGAAGAAACCAGATGAGAGCACCAGCCTTCATCTCTGCTTCCTGACTGTGGACACCATGAGACCAGCTACCTCATACTCTTGCTGACAAGCCTTCCTTCCCTGACATGATGAACTATAATGTATCCCCTCAAACTGTGAGCTAAAACAAACCATTCCCTTCTTAAATTGCTTGTCAAGTATGTGTCACAGTAATGTAAATATTAATATGCATTTAATATGGTGGTCAAAAAAAGACAAATCAATTCTTTTTTTGATGTGGGGATTTTACCATGACATGTTCCAGAAAAGTAACTGAGGAATAAAGAATACTTTCACTGGGACTGAAGAGATGGCTCAGTGCTTAAGAACTCTGCTCTTCGAGAGAAGCCAAATTCAGTTTCCAGCACCCACCCATGTTGCTCAGCTCACAACTGCCTGTTACCAACTCCAGAGGATCTGATTCCGTTTTCTGCCCTCTGTCAGCAGACACATACACACACACACACACACACACACACACACACACACACACGCGCGCGCGCGCACACACACATAGAGAGAGAACACATTCATACACACACACTCATACACATAAATAAAAATAATCCTGTTTTAAAGGAATATTTTCACTATTTTTTCAAACTTTATCCTATATTCTGAAGGTGAAAATGTCCATTCATCTGGATCCCTATTTAATGTCATTTATTTCCTATCCTGAATTCTTTTATATATAACTGAATCTTTACAAATATTTGCACAGTTGCACACAACTAGTACATCAAAATTATCAATGTACTTATCTTTCTTCCATGTAACTAAAGTAACAGTTAGCAAAGAAAAGTCTTTAAGACTCAAAGAGGGAACAAACAAGTAATTATTCTGCCAAATCTTGCGGATCTACAAACACACTGTCCCTTCCCTTCTTGAATTATTTGATCCTCCAACATGATCTTTCTTCTTTGCATTCTTGATGCACTATAAAAATATAAAATTAGAACTTTGTTTTCTTTTAATCCTACTTAAAGAAAACATAAAATTCATGCTCAAAAGATATTCAAGCAATATCAAATTCTATATCAGCATACTAGAGTAAAAGCAACCAAATATGATTTATATCTAACCTATGCTCCCTATGGCTGTCTTCTGGAAAGATTGCCAGGTTTTCAGATTTTTAAGAGAAGCAAGAAAACTGAGTTATAATATAAAATTTCCTGATTGCTAATTTTGACAAGATAAATCCTTCCAAAAAACCTATTAAAGACACTGTACAAATCAAAGAAAACAAATTTACCCAATCATTGATTCAGTCAAGGAAGATTACCAATTTTCAACCTGTAGTCAAAGGTCTGAGATATAGTTTAAAACTTTAGTTCACCTCTATACCACAAATTCCAGGTTCATTTCACCTTTATAGTTAAAAAGAAACCAAAATATAATTGAAACTTTTTTCTGCAACAAAGTCTTGTGTAACCCAGGCTGATCTCAAACTTGATATATAGCTAAGGATGACTTTGAACTTTCTGTTCTTGCCTCCACTTCTAGGACTACAGGCATGTACCCTATGCCCAGTATATGCAATTCTAGGGATCAGACCTAGAGTTTCTCACAGGCTAGGCAAGTACTCAACTAAGCAATATGTCCAGTCCCAAGCTGAATTCCTAAAACAAATTTCAGCAAACAATGGCTAGATTTTGCAGTCAAACTAAGAATCACATTTTTCACCATATACAGAAGACAATCTGAAAACTGCAATTTATGTGCTATAAGTCTAACAAAAATTCTATAATTATCTCTCATTTTAATTCTCTCTCTAAATGTAAAGGTAAGTATTTAACTTCATCTACTACTAGGGACTCGTATATTCGATTCTTCTTATTCTTCTAAATATGTCCTTAATGCCATCATATTTTCCTTCATTTCCACTCCATTCTAATTTGTTTCATCTTTCTAATAAAATTATTTCAAAGTCTCTTCATTTGTGCTCAACTGCTCTTTTCCATTACAGTATCTCAAGCACGAAAGACATACAATCAGACTATTTGTACTGTGGAGACATTTCAAATTACGAATAACATTTCATATCTGATTAGGAAATACAACAAAGGGGCTGGAGAGATGGTTTAGCAGTTAAGAGCACTGACTGCTCTTCCAGAGGATCCAGGTTCAATTCCCAGGACCCACATGATGGCTAATGACTGTCTGTAACTCCAATTTCAGCCAATCTGATACCTTCTCCTGACCTCTATGGGCCATGCATGACATCGGTGCACTTAGACACATGTAGGCAATACACTCATACACATAAAAGAAAAATAACAAAAAAAAGAAATGCAACAAACAAAATACAGTGGGCAACAAAGAGCACATTGTTGTTAGAAACAAGTTCATAAAACTAAAAATAAATAAATAAAATTATCAAGAGAATGGTCAAGAGTAAAGTATGAAGGGTGGCATATTTCAATTGGCACTGTCCAATATTCTAACATTTCTGGGAACTCCAGCATCAATACAAAAGATCAAAATTTGATAAAAACTCAAAATTATATCACTCTTAAAAGCCATATTATTGCAACAATAATTTTGGTTTATTTTTAAAACTTAGAGACTTATTGTTATTTGCACAGTTTGATGGAGCTTATAATCATATTCTTTTTAATTTGTATTTATTTTATTTAATGTGTATGAGTGTACTGCTTGCATGTATGTAACTGCATCCATGTTATGGAATGGCCAAGGAGGTCAGAGGAGGGCACTGGAGCCCCTGGAACTGGAGTTATGGATGGCTGTTAGCTTCCATGTAGATGCTGGGAATGGAACCCAATCCTCTGCAAGAGCAGCCAGGGTTCTAACTGCTAAGCCATCTCTCCAGCCCCTATAATTATATTCTTAATTAATTAGATGAAAGCCAGCATTAGTCAATGAAAAGGAGGAGAGATATTCAAGCATAAGGTTCAACATGGATGTGCAGAGTATTGTATTATGCTCAAGTCATTGGTAATGCTTCTTAATCAATACTGTCATAAAAGAAAATTAACAGCAGTGTTATTAAAGATTCTCAGGTATATTTTCCAAGCAACAAAATACATAAAAATATAGATATAAGGAGGACGGAAAGATGGCTAAGTGGTTAAAAGCACTTGCTACCCTTGCAAAGGATTCGGTTTGGGTTCGCAGCATCCACATACCAGCTAACTTCAGTTCCATGAGATCTAACACTCTCTTCTGACCTCTGTGGATATTGCATGTACATTGTGCACTTACATACATCCAGGAAAAACACACATACACATAAAAGTAACTAAATAAAAAATATTTTAAGATATAGATAGACAAAGTTAACAAATATTCACAAAAGTAGATAAAATATAAAATAATCCTAAAGATATAGGAAGTTTTTAAAAATTTACCTAACATCCATTCACAACTCTGAAATTTAGGAAAAAGCCAAAGTAAATCAAGTTGTTACCATTAAAAAGAAAAAAAAACTTTATTGTGCAAGTTTTATTAGAATACAGCCATGCCATTTCGGAAATTATGAACCAGTTCCAAAAGCATTCAAAACCCCAATTTCATAGCATACCTGTGGACATCGGTTGCTGACAGCACCAATGAGTTATCTTCTCCAGAAGAAATTTTCCATGATTCATTTAGTCTTTGTTCACTGGTCTCCAGCTCACCCATTACCCAGTCAGGTAACCTCTCTGGGCTTGAACCTTTTGGTCGTCCTGGACTTGGTTCATCAAAATAGATGGACTGGTTTTTAAAAATTAAGGAAATCATTTTTTCAAAATGTACTATAAAGAACACAATTTCAATCAACTTTCAAGTTTGATAAAAAGTTTTTGAAATACTCAATTTTAATCAAATTATATACATATAAAAATTATCACTCAATACACAACAAATTATGAAACATTAACATAAGATGGATAACATCTGCATTTTAGTTATATTCTTTATACAAGGAATCTAATGAACAAAACTACATGAGAGATAAGTCTGAGAATTTCTTCTTTAAAGAAGTGATATCAGCTTTACCAAAAGTTAAATGGAAAACTCATGTCCTACCCTGTTTCTTCCTGTAACCATCACTTACTTTGCACACACATGCACTTAAGATACATAAAATCTGTAGGTGGAAAAATCATACTCAAAACATATCATATATTAAAACTGGGAATCCCTTGATGAGGTAGGAACTACAGAGTCAGAGATACAGGATTTAGTTCTGGCCATATTATTAACTCTCTGAGATACCCAGACAAAGCTCCAGGCCTTCTCATTATTGTTTATGAAATAAAGTCCTTCCCTACAACTCTATGAAATTGATTGTGAATGAAAATAAGACACAGTGTATTGATATCTTCACATTTGAATGAACTTCATAAAATGTTCTCTTTTAGTCACTGAGAATGACATTAGCCAAATAATTTCAATGAGGAAAGTTACATAATACATTTGTGAAGAAAACTGTACTTGTGGTAAAAATTCTCCCAGTCCTACATAGAAATCCTCAAGGGGCTATTCTCCAGAGTAGTGACACATGACACATCTATCCTAAATCAGAAATGCAAGGTGATTTCTTTTTCAATGAAATAAACAGTCCATGGTTATCTGCAGTCGACCATGCCGATATATTAAATGGGAAATTCTAGAAATGATTAAGTATAATAAATTCACATCATCTGTCCCACTATATCCTGCCAGGTATATCACACAGTGTATACTCCCTACCTATTGGTCATTTAATAGTTGTCTCAGTCATCAGTCTAGTGTAGAAGATTCACTGCTGGCTGCTGCTTCGGGCATCCACTGTGGAGAATGACTTGGAATATATGCCCCACAGAAAACAGACAGAGCGCTGTATTCATTCTAACATCTAATGATATATAAAGTCAACTACCTACTATCCCCAGTGCTACTGATCTTAGCTTAAGCAAATGTATGGCACAACTTTTAAAATAAATAATAAATAATAGCATTAAAAGTTTTGGCATTCTGCCACCAGCGAAAGGAATTATCCTCTAGTGTGCAGCATGCCATGTGACTAAATTCAGCACTTGGTAAACTGATAAAATATAGAAAAATCCTACATTTCATAAGAATTTTGCAGTTTATATGCAAATAGATATAAATATATATATATATATATATGCAATTATCTTTGCTGTTCCAGATTTCTCAAATATTCATATTTTATACAAAATAAGCATATTTTATGTTTACATGGAACAAAATAGTCACAATTCATCAGTTGACAATAAAAATCAGTATCTTAGAACAAAGCTGATAAAGTACTGAAAATCATTCTTAAACTCCAACTTAATATTATCAACAGAGTAGAAAGGAACTTATAAAAGTCATTCAATTAATAAAATATATTTGAAAAATTTTTTAAAACTGGAACTTACTCAAATACTTAAAATGTTATTATAGTACAATGAAAATTAGTAAGAAATTAAGGTCAGTATTAATTCATATTATTATTTTCGATATATTGTGGAATACAAGAATAAAGTAACAAGATGGGAATATATTTTCTATTAAAAGTGAACAAACTGAATCAAAGAAAAAAAGTTTTAACTAATGTATTACCTAGCACATAAAACTTAATAGTATCACCATTCCCAAAAGGAATAATAAATTACACTCACACTGGGCATGGTGACTCATGCCTTTAATCCCAGCACTCCAGCACTCAGGAGGCAGAGGCAGGAGGATTTCTGTGAGTTTGAGGCCAGCCTGATCTACATAGACTGTTCCAGGCCAGCCAGAGCTACATAGTGAGACCCTGTCTCAAAAGAGCAAAAAAATATTTTTTTAGGGGCTGGAGAGATGACTCACAGGTAATAGCACTGGCTGCTCTTCCAAAGAACCCCAGTTAGGTTCCCAGCACCCATATGTCGGCTAACAATGGTGCTTAACTCCAGTTCCAGGGGATATAATACTCTCTTCTAGCCTTGTCAGATATTGCATACATGTAGTGTACTTACATTCATATAGGCAAAACACTTGTACACATAAAAATAAAAATAAATAATTTTTAAATAAATAAATTACACTCACTTAAAAAAAATAAAACCATATATGGTACCTACCATATATGATGGCAATGTTTTTAGTGTTCCTGGTTCAGGGCGGTGTGTAAAAGGGCCTTCAAGTATGCCCCGCTTAAGCATATGCAGTAAGAGTTTAGCATACAGGTTCCGATTCTTCCTACCCCTGAGTCCAGCACCTGTTCCCGAAGGCTCACAGAGTTTTTTAATCCAAAGAGCACACCTCTGTCGTTCTGTAAATATGTAAGAACTATGAGAAAACAATGTTTCAGAATAAAAATTATTAAATTAGAAAGATCTATAAAAGCATCTACTGTAACCAGAACAGGGATCAGTAAACTTCTATACAGGACACAAGTGTAAATATTTCAGCTTTCCAGGCCATGTGATATCCAGCATAACTACTCTAGTTGACCACTACATCAAGAAAGCATTAATAAACCATATGTAAGCAAATGGCATGACTGTATTCTAATAAAATGTTACCAAAAAAAAGACGTGAGCTGGAGAATGGCCCATATATTCCCAGTCTAGAACCTAACATTATTAGTTAACTGCAATTGGGCACCACATATGAGGATATTTTCATAAAAGTAAAATTCCTGGAATTCAACTTTGATAGTTAATTGCACATGGACAAGATAAATGAATAAATATTTTCACAAAAATAAAATCTCTGTATCACTATCAAATATGTTTTAGAGATACTATTTTGATAGAATTTTTCATCTACAAAATAGATGTATTGAAAAATCTGTTCATAATTCCTAACTATATAAACCTAGAAAGAGGTGAAATGCAATCTCTGATTTATTAAGCATTTTATAAGAACTCTAAAATTAAATCCAAACATTTTCTCTATTAAAGCCAATAATCTCAAGAGATTTGTAGCTGATTTATTTAAGGTTTTCTTTCAGTATCTCTAAAATAATTGAGCACTACTTAAGTGTAATTTCATAAAATAATTATCCTTTTAAAAATCTACCTAAAAAATACAACAGTTTAATCCACATATAATGACCCATTGCATGTATTATCTTACCATGACACAGGATTTTTTAAGTCTCATGAACACTACTCTGATATTAATTTTTATCAGTGGATTATATGTAACACAAATCACAAATCTGCTCTAATCTCTTGGTTTATAAAGGTCGTATTCATTTATTATTTTACCTACAAAAAATCCACTAACGCTGGATTTTCTACTTTATAAATCTCACTACAAGTATGAAAGATAGGCCTCTAAAAAGTGCTTGTTGCTTTGCTTTGAAGATTATCACCAAACAAATATCAAAAAATATTAGGTAATTTTACACAAAAAGAAAATACAAAAGTGGTACTAATAACCTTAAGTAAATAGTTTGAAAAATATGTGTTTTTTTCATGTCCTCTAGCAAAGTATGTCTACATTATATTTAATGCACAAAATTTAGTACAACTCAGTTAATGAAGAGTTTCAATTTTCTACTTAAAATGATGGAAAAAATCCACTGTGAAAAGCAGATTTAGCTGTAGAATAGTTGAATTTAAATGAATTTCTAGTTCTTAAATGGGATTTGAGTTCCTACATGCTCATTATGAAGTAATAGAAGAGGGATGTGACTGTTCCATACTGACAATGTGTCATGAACCAAAGACATAATTAAACAATTCTGCACACCTAAAATCTATTTTTTGGTCTTTTTGAGACAGGGTCTCCCTGTAGTCCCAGCTGGCCTGGGACTCCCTATGTAGACCAGGCCGTCTTGAATGCACAGAGTTACACCTGCCTCTACCTCCCAGGTGCTGTGATTAAAGGTGTACAGCATCATGCCTGGCTCTAAAATCCATTTTTAAAAGAAGATAAAATACAAAAATGGTTTGATTTGAAATACATTTAAAATAGAAATTCTAATACAAATTTTTCTTAATCAGCAGATCTAAGACAAAAAAAAAAGAAAAAAGAATAACAATTATTCAACCTAGGTGCCCATCAAAGGTAAATGGAAAAAGAAAATATGGTACATGTGTACAATGCAATTTTATTCAGCTATAAGAAAGAACAAAATCTGGGCTGGAGAGATCTCAACAGCCAGTTCTTGCAGAAGACCTGGATTCTCAGCACCCACATGGCAACTAACAACTATCTTCAACTCCAGTTCCAAGGGATTTGATGCCTTCTTCTGGCCTTCACATGGATGCACTTACATACATGCAGGCAAAACATTCATACATATAAAGTTGATTAAAGAGAAAGAACAAAATCATGTCATTCATAGGAAAACAAATTGAATATCAAGCAAAATAAACCAGATTCAGAAAGATAAATACCAGACATGTTACTCTCATGCACAGAATCTAGGCTTTAGAAAGAAAAGGGGCATGGAAACAATAACTGTTACTATTAGGGAATTAGAAGGGGAACACATATGTAGATAGGGGGATAAAAGAGGATGATAAGAGGAATGAGTATGAGCAAAGTACATTTCATTTGCATAGAGCACATGCAAATCTCATAATGAAGCCTATTATTTCATGCAATTAATATGCTATGCTCTTTAAAAGTAGTGAATATTAGAAAAGGATGCAATATAGAATTATCATTACATCCTAACTGAAATCATCATCCGTCAGCCATGAGATGTGATGGAATAGAACTTAAGCCATGGATTTGAAGAATAGAGAAAGAAAAAATAAGTTAAAGATCAACAAGTTAAGCAGTAGAATAAGATGATTCAAAGGAAAGTTAGAGAAGGCTCCAAAACACTGACTGACAAGAGAATGCATTATTTATAGGCCAAACTCCTTTCTCTTCTAACAGGTCCTTGTAATAAATATCTAATATTGAGTCAGTCTGTCACTTTGAATATCAAGTCTACTCAGATGCCTTCTGGAAATGAGTACTTGGAAGAAGTAAGAACCACAGTGTCTTGGCCCCACTCCACACCATCTACTCAACAGCTACCAAATTTGATTTACCTTTACACCCAACCATATACCTGCTACAGCTTACAGAATTTCCTTGGGCCCCAAAATTCTATCCAAATGTTCTCTGATGCCTTAAATAATCCAAAAATTCTCTATCTTGAGACAAGATTCTCATTACAAAATTTGTAATAGGTCAGGAATTAGAGGCATCATATACACAAAAACTCATTCATGATGATCTTACTTAGTTAATAAATAAGATTTAAAGAGTCAAAGAGTAGAAGACATTTCCAAAGAAGGAAGAAAAAGACAAAGACAAAGTGAAAAAACAAAAAACAGTAGTAGCTTACTTTAGAGATCCGATGCTATTGGCTCATAACATATGAAGTGGTATTAAAATAAAATAGTGCCACAGCTTAGAGGATGCATGCGTTAAATTTTTATTTTTCCTTGAACAGCTCAAAGTAAACAATCCTACATCAATGGTAAAAATTCGTTCCTAGGAATTTTTTAAAGAATTTAAGCTTTATTTTCATTTTTACAGTTTGTTGGTAAGATATTTAATCTTGACTGTCAACTTCAAGGGACTTAGAATCACTGCTGGGTGTGTTTATTAGGGTGTTTTCAAAAGATTTAACTGAAGAAGGAAGGGAAGACCCACCCAAAACATGGGCAGCATCATTCTAAGGACTAGGGGACACAGACAAAATAAAAATATCAAACTGAGACCCAGTACTCCTCATCTGACTGGTACAATGTGACCAGCTACCTCATGCTCTTACCACAAAAATGATGATACTCTCAAACGGTAAACCAAAACAAGCCCTTTCTTAATTTTCATCTGTCAGGTTTTGTCACAACAATGTTAAAAATAATGATACCTAATTTACGTATATAAAGAAATTATATAAAGAACTATATAAAGAAAAAATGAATCTTAAGAATCTAGCTTCAGCTAGGTACGATGACACATGTCTGCAATCCCAGTATTGAGGAAGCTGTGACTGGAGGATTGCAGTAATTTTGAGGCCATCCCAGGCTACAGAGTGAATACAAACCAGTCAGGGATACATAGCAAGAGTATCTCAAAAAAAAATAAATAAATAAGAGGGCTGAGCATGATGGTACACGCTTTAATCCCAGCACTCAAGAAGCAGAGCCAGATGGACCTCTGTGAGGCCAGCCTGGTCTACACAGCAAGTAGCAAGTTCTATCCAGCTGGGACTATGGGAAGACTGTCTCAAAGCACCAGAAAAAAAAATTTCTTACCTGACTTATGGGGTAACTTTAGAACAAAAGGCTTCATATCCACCACAAAGTGATCAAATTCTGCATCCAGCTTCTCCCATTTTTCTTCTTCATTTCCCACCTCCATAATCCTATCTATGAAAGAGTTAAAAGGAAGTAAGTATATGTATGCTGTAAACTACAAAGCTTGAAGTAAGACATTAAAGAAAAATTATCAACTAAATATAAATTCTCTCTAAATTGACCTCTAGAGACAATGCAATTCTAATCACAAGCCAGGCATAGTCTTTGTAGATATAAATAAGCTGATTCTAAAATCCACACTGAGAGGTAGAAGAATCAGAGAATCAGAGCAACAGAAATAATTTTTAAAAGAACAAAGTTGGAGGGCTCACATTACCTTATTTTTGATGCACTGTAGAACTACAGTATTCAAGACAGTGTGATATTGCCAAAAGAACAAACAGATCAGTGGAAGAGAGCAGAAATGAACCAGCCTAGAAATGGACCAACACAAATATGGACAATTTGTACTAAACAAAGGCATAATTCATGAAGATAATTTTTATACTAAATATTGCTATAACAACTGGACAATCATACACTATACTATCCATATAAGTTAACTCCAAATGAATAGTGGGCCTAAGTGTAAAATGTAAAAATCTAAAATAAATGAAAAAATCTTCATGACCTTTATTAAGGTAAAAATTTCCTATATACATTAAAAGTCTTAGTCATAATGGAGCTGGAGAGATGGCTCAGTGGTTAAGAGCACTGGCTGCTCTTGCAGAGGACCCAGGTTCAATTCTCAGCACCCACATGGTGGCTACCAACCATCCATAACTCCAGTTCCAGGGAATCCAATGCCATCTTCTGACCTCTGTGGGCATTATACAACATGAGTGCACTTAACACATGCAGGCAATACACTCATACACATAAAATAAGAATAATAAATGAAAAAGTATTAGTCATAAAATTTAAAAATTGTTATGTGGTATTGGACTTCACACACACACACACACACACACACACACAAAATTCTTTTGTTTTGATCTACAAAAGATTGCTAAGGGATTGAGAAAATAAACTAAAGACCGGGAAAAATTATTTGTAAATTCTGTACATTATAAACAACTGATATCAAGGGTACATGAGTGGACTGGGGATGTGTGTACCTTCGTGATACAGTACTATGTACAGTCCTAGAGTCAACCTCTACCACAGGAAAAAATAAGGAAAATATAACTCTCAACATTTAGATATAAGAAAAACGATCCAATAAAAATAATAGCAAAAAAGCAATCCTTTTGACAATTAACAGTTCTAAATAGCTAGTAGAGATTATTTTGAAATTTCTGAAACAAAGAAATTATAAGTATCTGAAGTGAAGGTTATACCAACATCCTATTAAGTCAGTTAAAATTGTATTTTAAAACATCAACCCCTTTACCAGAGAAGAAATATAAATAATGGCAAGTAAGCACATAAAAAGATGTTCAACATATTAGTCACTAAATGAAAACTAAAACCATAATGGAATACCCCTACTACACATAAGGAACACCAAAGTTAAGGCAAACAATGCAAAGTTCTGGTGAGGATGGAAAACACAAGAATGCTCACATGTTGCTGGCAAGAATGTGAAACAACACAAGCAATCTGGAAAGAGTTTGGCAGCTGCCTCCAAAGCTAATCATACACTCACCATATGACAAACAAATCCCAACTGAAATAGAAAACCTATATCTAAACAAAAATGTAAATGTAATGTTTATGGCAGCTTATTTAAAAATCAAAAGACAGGGGAAACAGCTCACAAACTATAATGTAGTCATATGCAGTATCACCGTACTCAGCAACAAAAAAGGAATGAATATTGATACACAAAACAACAATATAGATACTACAATATATTATACTACTAATTTCACTTATATGTGAGTCCTAGGAAAGGAAAAAATTCATCACAGAGAACAGTCAAATAGTTCATGGCGGTCATCAGTGGGGGAATAGTCTGGATAGAGAGGAATAGCACCTCAACTTCATTTGGGGTATTTAATTATTCTATACATTACTTGAGAAGAAATTACGAAATCTGTACATACGTAAAAATTCATTTAACTATGTACCAAAAAATCTAATTACTATATATAATTTTAAATTTCTATAATTCCCTTTAATTTTTTTAAAATATGAGTCTTCGTGTTTCTTACAATTAACAAAACAGTTTTTAAAATAAAAATATTTAATATAGAGCAAAAATCAACAAAACCAGAAACATGGGTTTTAAGAAAATATGTTTTAAAAAACATTCAAGAGCTAGGAAGATGGTTCAGCCATACAGGCATGTTATGCCAGTTAGTTATTCAGGAGACTGAGACAGAAGAGCCAAAAGCTCAAGGCCAGCCTGGACAATTTACGGAGACCCTGTCTCAAAACAACAAGTTTTTTAAGGGGTGGGGATACAGTTTGGTGGTAGAGTGCTTGTCTAGTTTTCATGGGGTCTTAGAATAAATCTATGTCACATACACATATACCCAGCTCAAGCCCAAAATTGAAATATTTATAAATATATTTCACATATATATCCACAAGCAACATGTTCATTTAAATTGTCCAATACCTTAAGGGTATAGACTATACTTACCCTTACATAATACATAACCTGTCATATATTCAATTTAAAAATTATATATTGGGGGAAACTGTTCTGTCTCAAAAACTTGTCTTGTTCCACAACTTGCCCTTTCACTGCTGACCCAGTTTTGTCATAGTACCTACCATTTTACCATCAACAACTTCTTGAAACACTTCCACCATGCCTCAGTAACTCCTAGCTTACTTTACTTCACTGGCTTACTTTACCTTCCACACAGCCATGATAATGAAGTAGGATTTCACTCTTGCACAAATGTGCTTTCTTTGATCTTTCATTTCCTTTACACATTCTTGCTAGAAAGGGAAACACTAGCTGATATCCACACTGCCACTTCCCAACTGCTGGTCCTCCGACCTCAACCACTCCTATAACAAACACTTTCATCTGACAACAGCACCTCATTTTCATGGACTCTCTTCTTCCTTCCTTCCTCCTTCCCCCTCTTCTCTCTCCTTAATCCACTGAGCTTTTCTTTCTACCCAGAAAGACTACAAACCCTTGATTCCCCCTTCATTCTCTAACTCCCTAACCAAGGAGCTACTGAAGAAAGATGGTACTGCCTTGGCTCAGATACCTTCTCTCCAGTGTTATAGGAACCTTTAGGAGTCATATTGTTTACTACTCCATAAAGTAGCCTATAAAACTTTTAACATGTATCTTAAAGTTCCTTAACTAACTCCAACTCTCTTCTCAATAAATATATATATATAGGCTCATGAAAACTAGTAATATTACATTAAAATGGTACCCCTGACACCCCTCAACCTCTGAGAGGGCATCCTAACACCCTCTGTTCCTCTATCAGAAGTAGCAGCAACTCTCCTTTTGAGAATCAGTATCTCTTCTTAACATCTATCAATCATCAATTACTATTTCAAATTCTAAATCTCCACTGGTTCTGTCCCTTCCTATGCCAACCCTCATTTGAGCCTTCCACTTGCCAGTCCACTCTACTTTATCAGTGTCTTCGCTTCTGGGAATTACTTCTTCATCTCTATCATGCTAAAATCTTTCAGAGTTTCCCTGTGATCCACTAATTGTCGGTTCCAAGCAACTATTTTCAGTTTGCACACTTCCTGACATCTCCACAGCATCTTAAACTTCTATAACTCACTACTCCTAGAAATCTTTGACTTCAGTTGCTCCTTTACTCCTGTGTCCCAGACTGCTGCTTATATCATTCTATTCTGGTCTCTCAAATGGCTCTTCTTTCTCTGTTCAACAAAAAAATCATAGCCCTCTAGCGCTCTTTCTTTAGTCTCCTTTTAATCTAACTTTTCACATTCTCTGTGGGCACTCACATTCAGTATTGGAATTTCAAATTACCCTGAAAGTTTATGTCTAACTCAATTCCTTGCCATTCCAAATTTGTACTTAAAACAGTCTGCAGGATCATTCAGAAATGTCCTGACTGTTACACAGATGCATATATCCCAAAAATTCTCCATAATTTCCCCATACTTACTCTACCTTACTTATATTCTGCTTGATGGTGTCATCATCTACTTTCTCTACCTGGTTAGACATTTCAGTTTCCATTATCTAAATTCTCCACAAAGCAACACATCAGCAAATACTCAGAAATACCAGCTCCTCTATTCTTACTACCTCTCTATAAAATAAGCCTGCCCATCACTGATTGGTACTATAGCAATAGTTCTATGATCTGCCTCCCATGTCCCATCTGCTTGAGAAAAAAGCTAAGCCTATCATTACTATTTAAGCATCTCTTAACTATAACAAGTCATTAGAACTCACAACTGGTCAACATACAGAGAATGAGAAGCTGTAGACTGCTTATCCCTGAAAAGGACACCTGTATCAAACTTCTACTTTCTAAGGCTCAGGGATTATTATTATTTCTAAGGCCAGAGGTGGTGGATGACCACAAGAAAACAGAACATTCCAGACAGCTGGTTAGTTGCTCATATGAACTCACAGCAATGGTGACAGCTCAAGCCAGCAAAATCCCACCATGGGCATAGAGAGGTGGGTACGAAACCCGAACCCTACCTGAGGAAGTATGGCAATGGACGGCTGCTGGAAAGGGGAGAGTCAGTCATGTTTAAGGATGTGACTCTTGGCAGGCTGACCAGGCTCCAGTGGATGGATTCACACTGAATGGCATTTGGGGATGCAAGTCTGATTCTATATTCCCTTCATATATATATATAATACAGTCCATGAAATTGGACAGGGGATAGTGGAAGTGCAGATGAGGGAGGGTATTAAAATATATTGTACAATATTCTCAAAAATTCAATTTTATAATAATTTTTTAAAACTCCTGCCTACTACAGGATACTTTTCAAACCCTAATTTAGCCATGTAAGTGCCTTTGCAGGTCTATCTCTCACCACACCCACTCTTTACCTAATTAAACCAGCCCACTAATAGCCCTTTTAATTTCACTACTGTCATAATGTGCTTATCGGCATTTTTCAAGTACTCCAAGCCCTTACCTGATTCTTGGCATTCTGTGGTGCCTAGGGTCAAGTAAATGCAGTTCAAATGTCATTGCTGAGTATATCTGGCTCTGTTTTACCAACTAGGCTAACTGATGCTCTATTCTCACCATAAACTGCTCACATCTGTATAACAGCATTTATCATGCTGTTATTTATTTTGTACATTTTTGTATTATTTACATATTTACAAATACATATTTGTATTATTTACATATTTTCTATTTCTAGGAGAGGCTTCTAGAAAGCAGGGATTGTGATACACCTTAGTAACACCTAGCATATTACCAAGTATAAGTTAAAGGTTGAAGAGTTGATTGCTAAATAAACAGATGAATATTCAATTTTTACATACTACTTTTTTGACAATTTGGGGGGAGCATGTACATGTTCATGTGGGTATGTACACATGCCTGCACAGGCCAGATGTTGATGTTGTGTGTCTTCCCCAATTGATACCTGATTTTTTGAGTCAGGGTCTCTCACTGAACCTGGAGCTTATCAACTCAAGTAGGCTGGCTGGCCACTGAGCTCCAGAGACTACCTGCCTCTGTACCCCCAGTGCTGTGGTTACAGATACACATTGCCACACACAGCTAATACATGGGCACTGGGGATCCAAGCTCAGGCCCTCTTGCTTGTGCAGCAGGCACTTTACTGAAAGAACCATCTCCCCAGTCCCAACTAACTGATTTTTAAAGTTTCCATTCTGAATACTAAATAGGTCTTCCAAAACAGGAATATTACATGTTTCTAATTCCATATACCCAAACTGGCCACCCTACCTTCTGTGTTACAGTAGAAGAAATATGTTTTCTAATCTGAGACTTGTCTATAGTAAGCTTTCAGAGCTGAGGGTGTACCTCTATGGTAGAATACTTGCCTAGCATATGTAAGGCTCTGGTTTTAATCCTTGGCACCACAAAAATACATTAATTATTATATTTTATAAAAAATTAATTTTATTTAAATTAATTTTATGACTAGTTTAATTAGATGGGGGGAGCTGTAGATTTGTTTCTTTTTATATTCCTGAAATATATTCCATCAGTTATGTACTTGGCAAAAGAACAGTATGATACCAATACTGCATATTAAATCATAAAGTTGAAAAACTGTGCAAATGGATAAATAAAACAATGAAAACTCATAAGCCTAGAACTTTAAGCACAGCTCTGCCCCACAAGTACTTGCAGGCTTAAACATCCTGCCCATGTACTCAAATTTTTTCATAAGTCCATCATTAGCTATGCCCAAAGTAAAAAGTTTCCTCATAATCCCTCATTCTCAATAAATCCTTTGACCTTGACAGGAAATGTTAGTGTTTGATGTTAGAGGAGACTATAACTTAATAGCAAAATGACTCACCAAAATCATAAAATTAAGCAAAGCCCAGATTAAAATTTTGAAATCCCTAGCTCTCAATCCATTTTATCTGACCCCTTGACCATTTACATATAAGTCAGCAATATCTCCAACTAATAAAAAAAGTAATCTGAAAAGCAGGAAGGCAATCTGAATAACTATCAGGCCATACAATAATCAAATCACAAGTACACATGAAAATAAGAAAAGACAGGAGCTGGGGAGACACCATAGTCGGTATAATGCTTCCTCCGCAAGCATGGGGACTTGAGTTCAAACCCTAGTACCCATTTCAAATCCCAGGAGCCAGTAGCAGACACCTGTAATTCCAGCACTGGAGAGGCAGAGACAGAAGGATCCCTGAAGGTCACTGGCCAGCAAGCCTAGCCTAATCAGGGAGCCCCAGATGCCAGTGAGAGCTGCTGTCTCCAAAAACAAGGTGGACAGCTGCTGGGTATTGACAACAGAAATGACCTCTGGCCTCCACATGTGCACAGGCACACAAAAAATAAGTCAAAGTGATATTTAGTGAAAAATTGAAAACTTGCTTTTCCTTGCCTCTTTCATTTTGCAACAAAAGTTTATTTTTCAATTTTTCATGCTATACAAAATGTTTTAAACTAAAGAAGTTTCATACCACTCACCAGGACTTCAGATTTGAGGTCTTAAAACTGAAAAGATGAGTAAAGCTATATCTCTGGCTGTGATTTAAAGTACTCAGAGTCCTTCACTGATAGTCTACTAGTTGAATAACCTACTTCAACAGTTAAAGAAGTTGAATGGCCCTTGCTTACATTTATATTCTATATTTGTACTGTGTCTCTTATTAAACTCACTAGCATGGTATTTTCTTATAACGTTTATCTGTGGACAGCTACAAAATGGGGTAAGCCCTTCTCAAGGTGCTTAGCTGTCATAGGAGTCAGCAAAACATAAACAAGCAGCAAATATTAACAGCCTGGAAAAAAAAAGAGCCACAACTGTTAAGCCAAGAATACACTCTGCACATTGTGTGCCTTGCCAAAGAGAACATATTTCTGAAAGTTGTGTAAAGTGTATTTTGATCCATCAAATCCTATTTAAAGTATATTGTAAGCAGTAAAGAAAATTTGAAATGTCAATAACTCAAAGTACATCTCAAAGGTACGTCTTTCGATGGATTACACATCTGGATGTTTTGACAGGAGCCTTTCTAGAAGACACCAAGGGTAACTGGGAAAGTTAGAAATGTATCCTGGTGGGTCCTCGTGAGCACCCTACCAGATAGGTACGAATTCCACTCCCACTTTACAAGCTGGGAGCTTGGGCACAGTGGCATGAAGTAGCTGACTCCGGGTTCCCACAGGCTGAACACTGCATAAATTATCCTGCTCTCTACTTCACTGGGAATTGATCATTGTGGAGGGGCTCAGTGGCATTTCATGTGCCTTTTCTATCTTATTTTCACTCATCTCTGAATGGTAAAGACAAGTAATTAAAACAGAGCACACTGATGGGGGTGGGGGCGGGGGAAAAGCAACTACTGTAATTCCTTGTTCTCTGGATTACGAACAAACACAGTCACCACAGGTCTCCCAAAAGGGCTAGGAGGGTGGGTTTGCTGGGATGCCAGAGTACTGAGGGCGGGGAAATTATGGAGATGCTGGGGTGCTGGGGATGCTGGAGTGCTGGGATGGGGCTGGGGTGCGGGGCATCCGATGTGGGGTGGTGCTGAAATGCCAGGGGTGCTGAGGGTACAAGGAGGGGTGCTGGGATACTGGGAGGGGAGGGTTCTGGGGTTGCTGGGGCTGCAGGGGTGCTGAGGTGCTGGGGATACTGGGATGCAGCGGGGATGCTGGGTTGCTGGGTGCTGGGATGGAGCCTTTCCCAGCGCCCAGATGATTAGTTCTGTTTCTAGAATCAGCCTCCCTTGGCTCTGCTCTCAGTCAAGACTTCGGGGACCTGGGAGGGACTTGAGACCTCGGCTGTCCGGTTCCCGGAGGTCACTTCCTCCCCGGAGTGGACACGGGGAGCGGCGGCCCGCGAGGCCCACCCAGGCCGGGCCGCTCTCCTACCTGGTCCAAGACACAGATTTCTCACTCCCCAGCACAAGCCCCCACCTCAGAGCTCTGGACCCCGCCACAGTGACCAGCTCCCTCCCGCTGACCACACTTTACTGAGGACTACTCGGGCCCACGCCGGGCCTGGCTTTCGCTCTGCAGCGGACCCGCCGGGACCCCGCGGGGGCGCGCGCCTTCCGGGCCCGAGCGCGGGTCCGGGGCCTGCGGGCGACGCCCCTCCCCGAGGGAGCCCGCGCAAAATTCCACTCAGAACCTGAGAGGAGGGGCGGGAAGGGAGTGTGGGGGAAAAGAGAGAGAGAGAGAGAGAGAGAGAGTGAACCTGCGCCCCCACAAGCAAGCCGTCCGCTCGGCCGCCGCCGCCCCGCCGCTTCGGCCAAACGGTTTCAAATCTTTGCGGGCCTCTTGGTCGCCACCGCCCAGCAAACCAGGGGCGGGACCAGCGCGCTCACATGGCCCCGCCCCCTCCAGCTGCGGCTGGCACTCAACGCCGTTGCCATGGCGACGCCCCCGGCTGTGTCTACCACCGTCCCTCAGCTCCGGGGTAGGAATTTCCGCCCTCGCGTGACGGCCGACCAAATCGCACGGTTGCCATGCCGACGCTGAGGGCGGTGACTACTAGGGCCTAGCAGGCTGTGGGCGGAGACTTCCCATCTCGCTTTTCCCCGCCCTCCGGGAAAGGGCGAGCTGGCCGCACCTTCGGGGTGGGACCGCTGTAGCCCACTGCGCAGCCGTAGTCTCAGCGTCCCGCTCACGGTCTAGGGCGGCCGCACTTAGCGGTTTCCAGACCGAATCTTCCCAGTTACCTAGTCTGCAGTCTGGATCCTGTTACTTCCCGGCTTCCTATAGCTCAGAGAGAAGCTTGTGAATACCATGAGGACTACGAAGAAAAAACAAGTAAAACTCAAAAGAGAATGAAACTTCTGGACAATGTTCACAGAAAGTGTGTCCATTATTTGGCTAGATAGCACAGTGGAATGAGGCTGGAGCAGAGAATATTTACCGGTTAGCTCGCACCCTACAGGGGAAAGAGGGTGAATTATGCAAGACAATGAGCAGTTATCTTTTCTTTTTTTTTTATTTTTATTTTAAGCGTATGACTGACTGTATTGCCTGCATGTGTGTAAGTGCACCCATGTCCTGCATTGCCCTCAGAGGTCAGAAGAGAGCGTTGGATCCCCTGGAACTTGGAGTTAGGGACGGTTGTCAGTGCCCATAAGAGTGCTGGGACCCCAACCCTGTCCTCTGCAAAGGCAGCCAGTGCTCTAAACTGCTGAACCATCTCTCCAGCTCCTGGTTTTCTTATGATATTAGTACTATGAGAAGTCAGAAAATACTAATCCCTGAAATAAAAGTCTTTGTGTTTACCAGGTCTGTAAAGAAGAGTAATCTCAAGTAGAAAAATGTATCTTTCCTCTTCCCAGGAAATCTCATGAGCCTCAGGCTGCGTCTACTTTGCTATGTTGTATTCTTTGATCTTCTTTTGCATTTCTGGAAGGTCTGAACTATGTGCTTTACAATACCAGACAGAAACAAAATTTAAATTGTAAAATCATTCCTTTAAATGAAATTCAGTTTACTACTGTTTTTCATCTGAGTTCACAACATAATTCCTTCTGCGGATCTTCACAGCGTGTTCAATGCGATGCCAAACATAACATTAAGCACAGCTTGAAGCGTCTTTTCAATTTTCCATAAGAAAAAAATAAAAGAGTCACCCATTCGTAATTAGTTGTTTTCAGGCTTCCAGAAGGAAGTCATATTCTTTTCAAAGTGTACTTTCAAATCCACCTGACTAAAAGTAAACACCAATAATTCATTGTTTCAGGGACAAACTGTGCTTGGGAAAAGAAAAGATACAGAATACTTTTAAGAATATTTGGTTTCCAAAAGTATATTTGGACACATTTATAGCTAAGAAATGATCCCCAAGCCAGATTATCTGTACTGAGAATGGATTGCAAAACCCACGTTTGCATTGGCAGGAATCTGACTAGTCAGTGAAGACAATTCGAAGTACAAACTTCCAAGTAGAAGTAGTAAGCTCAACAGTATAACATGATGACCTTACTTAATAACTATATATCGGATTCTTGAAAATCCCCCTTAAAGTAGATTGTTTTGTCTAATGGAAGATTTGATGAGTACACGAAATTCATGTTAATTCACTTGAACTAATCAGTCCATATTATATGCATATTTCAAAACATCATGTCATCCCGATAAATACTTGTGAATTTTAGGAATTAAAAAATAAATATACATGGACTATGGGTAACAGCACTTGCTGTGCAAGCATGAGGATCAGAATTCAGAACCTCAGAGCCCCAGTAAATGTCAGGTGGGCAAAGTAGCCCAAATGTAATTCCAGCACACAGAAGACAGACTGGATCCCCAGAACAAGCTGGGGAGCAGATGAGTTGTATCAGTGTGTTCTGGGTTCAGTTGAGAGATCTTGCCTCAGTGAGGGAAATGGAGAATGATCTTGAAAGACTCTGACATCAACCTAATCCCCACCACTTCAGTACCAGAGTTATGGGCACATGCTACTGTGCCAGGCACATGTGGATGTTGGGGATCAAACTCACATTCTCAAACTTGCATAGTAAGCACTTTATTGACTGAGCCATCTTTCCAGTACATATAAGAAATTGTCAATGGGCATGAAAATGCACTAATGTATTTTTGTTTGTTTGTTTTGGTTTGAGTTTTGTTTTTGCCAAATAACTCTCTAATATTATTTTGTAAACCTGTAACCTACACAACAGTCTATGAGAATCTCAGGTTCACAATAATGACTTTTTGGATCTGTGCTAATTGTATCTTTAAAAAAGAGTAGTATCACTTTTTAACTTGTATTTTCTACTACTAAAAATGTAATACTTATATTAGCTCTTTTTATTCTCCCACAATAGAATGGTTTTTGTCTATTTTTGAGGAATTTGATGTAAGAAAGATTGATAGAAACCTTCCATATTTAAATTTTTTAAACTAGCGATGGCACTGTACACAGTACTTTGCATAAAACTGGTATTATCAATTGATATAAATCAAATTTCAATTGTGATACATTATTTCTTTTTTAATTTTAAAATTACATTTATTTTTGTATGCGGGGAAGCATAGTCCTGACATAATGTGGTGGTGGCAGGGGGGTCAGAGGACAACTTGTGGGAGTTGGTTCTCTCCTTCCACCATGTGAGTCCAGGTCATCCCATGTGGGCCCCAAACCCAGCTCATCATGTTTGGCAGCAATCACTTTTACCCACTGAGCCATATTGCCACCATTTTTCTATTATAAAAATATCATTAAAATGAAATTCTTGAATGATTAAGCTATCTAAATGGGAAACAATTTATAAATTCTAAGAATTGTTGCTGTGTTGTGATTATACAAACACATTAGTGATAAATATCAGAACAAACCCATAATCAGAAAATTCCTTAAGCTGGATGGGAAATGACTCAGAGCTTTCTATTTAGAGACACCAAAAGTATAAATTATACCACAAACAGATGTAGTACAAAGAAGGCAGGAGGCATGTTTTCTTTTCTTCACTAATAAAATTTAAAAGGTCACTGCCTTTACAACAGCGATTCTAGATTCCCTCCTTCAGCCAGAGCTAAGCACCACCCACCACTCCATCATTACTCTGATATTTGGCCCAGCTTCTCCCAGCAACTTATGCTAAAGGCTATTAACAAAAATCAACTGGTTCTTCTTCCTCCCCTTCAGCTGTCTATGTAATGCTCAGGTCACTGTCAACCCAGGATGGAATCAAGTTACTAGGCCACTTCCAATATTTCCTGCTAATCTGTTCCAGCACTAGTCTGAAAACTTACAACTTTAGAGTACAATCATTTCAGAGAAGCCACTGGGAGAGCTATAGCCTCTCTAGAAGTGTAGGAATGGTACAAGAGGCAAAGCTGTAGCATTTGGATACCTGGGTTGGGATGCTTCTGAAGTGTGCTGAAGACAAACCAAGTTACATAACTTCTTTAACTTCTACTTCTTTAGCTTCCTTGTGGAACAAGTAGGAAGATGGAAAAGGTGCATGTGAAAAAATTTACCCAGTGTCTGACACAAGGACCTTCAGTTTCCCAGCCTTTCCCAAGTCTTTTGCAAATACAGTAATTTTGAGACCCAATACATGCCACTAGGAGGCAGCAAACACACAAAAAACTAACTCAACTGGGCTTGTGCGCTCTCGCTCGCTCTCTTTCTCACACACATGCACACACATGAGCACATGTTCACATATACAAACATACAAACAATACATCATAGACAACACAAACATGCATACACACAAGCACATGTTCATATGCACATTCAAACCACATATTCACATATGCCATAGAAGACACACACACACGAGTGCATACACACACAGAGATATCGCGACATACATATTCACACACTTGAAGCTGTTTGTTTCTTTCTTGTATTTATTTATCCTTGATGTGGAGATTAAAGCAGGGAAAATTTAATGTCCTTCATGACTTAGTCTTGGAAGTCCCTCTTCACCTTTCAGGGAATATCCTACTGACCTCACTGTTTAGTGTGGAGGACCACATAAATACATGGATATCTGAAGACAAAAATCACTGGGAATCATTTCAGAGACTAGATATCGTACACTTAAAGGAGATTTTGCTTGCAATCCTAATTAGAAATCCTCATATGTCTTCCCTTTCTGCTGAGAATTGAGTATTGTCCAATGTCAGAGTTTGTAAGGACGTTTCCTGTCATTCCTCGCAGAAAGTCCAGGTTATCTGTGATAATTTGAATGAGAAATGTCCCCCATAGACTTAAGTATTTGGACACTTGGTCCCCATTGGCGGTGCTGTTTGGGGAAGGTCCTGGAATCTTTGGGAGGTGCTGCCTTGCTGGAGGATATGTGGGCAGGCTTTGAGAGTGCATAGCCTCCCCTCATTTCCACTACTTTCTCTGTTTCATGTTTCTGCTTAAACATATGATCTCTGAGTTTTGGTCCCTGTTGCTATGCATGCCACTTGCCACCGTGTCTCCTGTGGTGAACTCTTCCTCTGGAATCTTACCTCAAAAGAAACTTTTTCTTCCATAAGTCGCTTTTTGTCATGGTGTTTCATCACAGCAACAGAAAAGTAACTAATACAGCACCATTCTAACAAAGAGAGGCTGATGAACAATCTGCTATATAAAAGGTAGCAGAGGGAATGAAGATGCTATCACTAGAGAAGAGGTCAACAGTATTGAACGGCTGTCAACACCAGCCTCTCTTTTAGATGAGTATTATTAGGTTTCATGATTTAATTCATATAAATTGCTTATCAGGTGTCTGGCATATATTACAATCACAATAATCCTAAATGTTATTAAAAGATTAAAATGTCTACTAATCATTAAATAGCCTTCTTCTTAAAACTTTGCTAAGTTCTCCCCAAAAGTGCTCATAGTAAGTATTATTTTACCACCTCACAAATGAGAAAATACAGACAAGTTAAGAAATTTATAAGAATAAAGTTAGTCAGATATGGTGGCACATACCTTTAATTCCAGCACTCAGGAAGCAGAGACGGGCATGTCTCTGTGAGTTTCAGGCCAGCTGGGCTACAGAGAGACACTGTCCCAAAACAAACAAGCAAAAGAATAAAGTTAAGTTTCAAGTTTAGATCTTATTTTCTGTTTTTTTCATATGTGTACATGTCGTATATGTATATGACACATGCATGTAAGTTTACGGGTGTACAAGCCCTCACACATGCATGCAGTGGCCAGAGCAGGACACCCAGTGTCTTCTTTTATCCCTATCTTATTGCATTTCAGACAGATAGACTTGACTACCAGCAAACTCTTTGAATCTGTCTCTATATCTCAATGCTGAGGTTACAGGCATGTGCAGCCATGCACAACTTCTTATACAAGTGGCAAGGATTCAAACTCAGGTCCTCATATTTGCAAAGCAAGATCTGTAACGCACTAATCCATCTCCCAAACTTAGATATTTTTGATTCAGAAGATCATGATTTTAACAGGATACCATGATACCCCAAGTGTAGAAAGGCAGCTATATTTTCTGTGACTCTATTTGAATGCACAAATTAACCAGCTAATGTAAGACACAAATGCAAAGATATTGATCCTCACTGCTACAGGACTCAGATCTACTCTGCTTCACTAGATAGACCCTCCCACTGTGTTCCCCATCCCCTGCCTTGGTCCTAGGGTCCCTTTGCTTGGCCCACATGAGACCTCAGGACTAACTAGCCTGGTAAGTCAGATCCCAGTCAATGGGTCTTGATTGCCCTGTTCCCAGACCAGCTAAATATTTGCTGGTCTACTCTGCTTAGCTAGTTAGACCCTCTCCAAACTGTCCCTACCCCACCTTCAGCCTAGGCCCCCTCCTGCTCTTCCTACTTCTTCTTAGAATATACCTAAAGGACCCATCCTACTGCAGAGATACTTGCACAGCCAAGTTGTTGCTGCTCTTTTCACAATAGCTAAGAAATGTAAACCACTTAAATGTCCCTCAAATGATGAGTGGATAATGGAAACATGGTACATTTATACAATAGAGTTCTACTCAGCAGTAAAGAAAGATTAAATTTGCAGGTAAGTGAATGAAACTAGAAACTTTTATAATGAGTGAAGTAACATAGGAAAGCAAGTGATTAAATGTTCTCTCTCATTTGTGGATCTTAGTTCAAAAGTCCTAGATATGAGTATATATTCTGATGTAACTATAGGAGTTAGAAAAATGGGAAGGAACCATGTGGGTAAAGGGGAAGAAGGAGCTCGAGAGGAGGGATCGTAGGAGACAGGTGCTTTCACAGGGGAGATGGGGAAATGGGTACTTTAACTGTGGAGGCAGAAGGGAGGATTATAAAGGGGGAGAGATAAGAGAAATAAATTATGCTTAGGTAGTATGGAAAACCACAGGGAAATGTTTTATTAGTTAAAAAGCCTACTGAAAATATATATACACACACACACACACATACATATATGCCTGAGAGATAACAAGAAACATAGTGCCAGACAGAAGAAACCTCCCTTCGAGTTCTTGGTCTGAGTAGTCCAAGAGACTCCTAAAATTGCATAAGGCACTGCCACAGCCCTTGATTGCCTCTAAAAACTTGAAGGTAAGACCCTGTTGCTGAAGATATGACACAGGACTTGTACTAATGGAGTTGGAAATGATCTGGAAACCTCCCCCTGAAGACTAGCTCTCATGGTACTAAAAGACACTATACAAGCTGCCAAGGAAGAAAACCAATCAGTGGTCCAATCCAGCTATAAAGTCTAATAACCACATTGCCCAGCATAGCAAACTCTCTATTGGTACAGTAGTGGCACTTTTATCTTGGGGGCTAATCACCAGTTATCTAATTGGACATAAGGCCCACTCAATGCTAGGGAACTCATATGTGGTACTGTAAACAGATGAATACACATGCCTGGAAAGGTCACAGATCCTAGAGAAAAACCTTCTGTCACTTCTCTAGACAAATGTTATTTCTTACTGCATGCTAAATATGTATCCTTATATTTATAGACAAGTATACTTCTCACTACTCATCAAAGAAGCTTCTTTTTGCAACAGATGGAGACTAGTACAGAGTTTCACAGTTAGTGTCTGTGAGATGCCCAGCCCTAAGTGACACATCTACAATGCAATCTTTACACACGAGGCTCAGGGAATATAGCAGAACAGGGGGCAGAGAGAATTAACGCATCTCTCAACTCTCACCAGAGAAGCTTCCTCATAGCACAGATGATAATTAGCACAGAAAGCCACAGCTGGCCAAAATGTAAAGAATAAGAGACTACAGAGTGTGTGTCATAGATAAGACTCCTATATTAAACCCCACCCACCAAGGGCTCAAGGACCATTGCAGAAGAGGGGTCAGAAAGACTTTAAGAGCCACAGTCTGTGCATGACCACATGGGACAGTTTTCCAGGTACTGGGAAGTTGTTCATATGAACCTAATCGTGATATTTTATTTAGCTTAACAAATACTTCCAACAAAGCTGACCAGCGATTAAAAAGAAACTTCTATACAACATCTTAAATATATACTGACCAAATAACAGCTTTGCTGTGTACAACATACATCTCTCTCTTGGGCTCGTACTGCTTCCTGTACATAGCTCTCCTTGGCAGATGCCTCACGGCTCTGGCATCACAAATGTCTTCTGGGGTCTCCACTGTCAACCAGGTTTCACCTTCACAGCTTTAGGCAATGGCCTATCAGGGACTTCTGGCTTTGGCTGCTCTCTGAAACTATGAAGGGAAACTGATGACCCTTCACTCTTGCATCTTCATGCCTCTAAAGCCAGCAACATGTGAATGGCACTGCAAAGTTTGGTTGCAAGTTTGAGATGGACCCTTGCCTGCTTCATCCATTTATGAAGCTTTTCTCTTCAGTGGTTTTCTAGTAGAAAATCCATGCAGCATTTTCCCTTCATAAGCTGGGTGTGGTCTTGCCCTGAGGCACTCTCTGCATTGTTTAAGAGCAAATCTCTAGGCCTCTCCTTAATCACTTTAATCTCCTTATCAAAAGGATCTTCTCCTTCAGCACTTGACTTGGTGCCACCATTAATCTTCCTAGTGCTCTTCTTTAATCCAAACTGTACATTCTGAATTTCTTTCTACCCCATTTGCTCTTTTAAATGTTTATTATTTCTGTCCTGTCTCAAGGCTATAACTGGTATGCCTGGGACTTCTCAGACTGGGTGGCAGATATACTGGAGGCTGACGATGGAGGATCTGGGCTGAAAACCTCCAATGAACCAGTGTCAGCCTTCAGTTTCTAGACTGTGAGACAGTTGGGGAAGGATCCTGTAAGAGTGGGTTGTAGTCTGGTGGTTTGCTCTTTTTCATTGTAGCTCTTGTTTAGCACTCACCATTAACAACCACCATTTCTACATTAGGTTGTCTTGAACTCTCCACTAAAGAAATTAGTTCATTGCTTTTCAAATTAGCCTCAGGAAAGCTTTTTGGCTGTGGGCAGATTCCAACCAGACTCTTTGGCAAAATAATCCCAATTGCTGCTTAAATCCTTTTTTCTATCGGGAACTGCATTGCTCTCAACACTTTCTTTCAGACTCTACTAGAATGAACCATTAAGCTATGCTTATATCCATCAACCACTTTTCTAGCCCAAACTTCCAAAGTCTTCCACATTCCTCCAAAATCCCACATGGTCATGTTCTTCACTTCCAACCCCACTCCTGGGCACCCATTTAAGTAAACAGTTGCTCATCTATTATGATCCTCCATGAATATGAGCTGGGTTACAGGACTTCAAAAAATTCTAGATTAATATTTTTTCTTTGATCTATATGGACAAAAGTCATCATGAGGAAGAAAAGTCATACCCCCAGAGACTGAGAAAAGGTCTGGATTTTGGGTCTGTAGTAGAAAGGCCCCAAATAAACACCCACCCATCAGTGAATGTCCCCTCATTGTATATTTTTACTGCTTCACCGCCCTACCTGTGGCCAGCCTGTTTGACCCATGTATGTGAGGAGCAAACAGGAACGAGACTTAAGAAAGGTTCTTAAAAGAAACAGCCACTTTGGGGCTGGGAGTGTGGCTTAATGGTGGAATGTTTACATGCATGCATGAGGCCATGGGTTCAATCCTCAGTAACACAAGAAAAATTTAAAAGAAGAGAGTGAAAAAAATAGAGCCACTGTAGTGAGCAGGGGTGTAGAAATATACTAGGGACAGAATGAAAAGATTGGGGACAGAGCTTTCTGGCCTATGTAATGTTGCCATGTGAATTTAACCTAGGCCCTGTCAGCATGGTTGTGACTTTTTCATTGTTTCTGGCAGCACTCAGCTACTCGGGTGCAGGCATAGGAAAGGCAGAGAGAGCCTTGGGTGATTTGGGCCAGCCAATGCAATGGGAAGAGGGAAGGGTAAGGCAGTGGGACACGTACGGAGGAGTGATGCCAAAGCCAGATGTTGGAATCATAGGAAGTAAGGGATGATTTTCCGGCATCATGCAAACCCAACATCAAGGATTCCTACCTAGTTCTATCCACATGGAAGTCCATGCTTTTCTCTTTCTGGCAATGCTTCTCAAACTTGAGGAAGCAAAGAATTATCCAGAAACTAGGTCATCAGTGCAGATTTTGAGGCCATCTTCAGAAATCATGGGACACGGGATTTTGTTGTTGTTGTTTTGTTATAAGGAGACAGGTAATACTGGCTGGAGGATCTATGAACCACTCTGTAAAAAAAATACTGTTTTGCAGATGTTTAAGTGAAAGAGCTTTAAAGTAGGAGTAGGCAGATGGGAACTAGGTAACCCTGCTAATTCTTTCTGCTTGCCACTTCACAGACCAGAAAGGGTGGAGTTCTCAATACTTGGGTTCTTAACATAACTAAAACCCTGCCACCATCCAGAGAAGCACTGCAGAGGCCGAGGCCATCAATTCAGTAACTTTATTTTTCCATTCAATTGGATTCCTTGGACAAGCAGAGATAGAGATGTGACATTGAATTCTGAGTCTGAAAATGACTTCAGCACGGCTTCACATCCCATGCATCCGTTTTCCAGAAAGCCAAAGAACTGTGCTCTGTTGGGGACGAAAAAGAGATAAACATTCTAAGAGAAGCAATCATTTCTTAAATTTGTTAAATAGCTAAACCAAATCAAATACATTTTACAAATGTGTTGAATAAATCTAATTATAGGAATGAAATCATTTAGTGTGCAGTCTCAGCGATGGGAGAAAAATCTATGGGCAATGATAAGCCACTCATTTCCAAGAGAGAAAATGAAAGGTTTTATATAACTCTGACAGTCAAGATTAATAGGGAAAAAAAATCATATCCGCCCTTGATTCATTCTCTGTGGCACCAAAAGTGCTGCATCTGTCTAAAGACCAGAAGGAAAAACAGCCAAAGGGGGAAAAAAAGCCATCAATAAAGCTCTGATTTTTTAAATTAGCCTCTCCTAGTAGTTTTACTACTGATTTGTACTAAGCCTATCCTACTTCACCAGTTTGGTATTTAACACCTTAATAGGATTTGTCTGTATTTTAATTTCATTTTGTATGTGTGCACATGAGTATCAAAGCAAGAGGTCAGGGTTGAGTGCCTTTCTCTTGTGCTCTCTACCTTATTTTTGGAGACAGGGTCTCTCTCTGAACCTGGAACTTACTGAGCAACTAGGCTGGCGAGCCAGTGAGCTCTAGGAACCTACTGCTTCTCCCAACCCTTACCCTTGCTCTTAAACCCAGTACTAGGGTTACAGGCTCACCATTCAACCCACCTTTTATGTAGGTTCTTCGAATCCAAACTGAGGCCCATGTGCTTATGTAATGGGCGCTTTGTCAACTGAGCCCCCTTCCCAGTCTGGGTTCTTCTATCTTTTGAGCAATGACACTTTATTCAGTGCCGTTCTATTTGCAATTGTGATAATGTCACTGGTTGAGAACTTACTCCAGATGCCATGCATAATATATCTACTAACCAGGCCTGGGGAGATGATTCATTGGGTAAGAGCACTTGCTGCACAAGGCTGAGGACCTTAGTTTGGATCCCAGCACCTATACAAAAAACTGGACATGGCAGCACACAGACACCTTTAATACCAGCATTGGTGCTGTGGGAAGTGGAGACTAAAGAATTGCTGGGGCTTTCTACCCAACAGCCTAGCTCCAGATTCAGTGAAAGATCCTATCTCAAAGGAATAAGGCAGAGAGTGGTAGAGCAGGGCATCTGACACCTTCCTCTAGCCTCTACATGCAAGCACAGGCACATATACCTGCTGACATACACGTGCATACACCCACACACACCACTCACATACACACACACACACACACACACAATAAAATACGTCTGCTAATCAAACCAACACTATGAGATATACCTTAATCGGTTGTACTTTCCTTCTCTCTCTAGCTGGTAGCTTCTAAGACCTCTCTCTTTTTGACTATATTTATTCTCAATTGTTGTCTTCCCAGCTGTCAATCAACTGAGCATTTCTAAACCTAAAGCCAACAATAATTTCAGCCTACCTGACTTTTCTTTCCTAGCAACAAAAATACATAAACTCTAAAACTGAAACCTAAAAGGTTAACAATTAGTTTTGTATGCTCTGCATGCTGACCTGGGCATACTTCTTAATTTCACACAGACACGGTATCACCTTAGTCAAAATAATTTTCCATAAAAGAATTCTTTTCAAATTAGGCATCACTAAAGGCAAGGAAAAAAATAATACTAGATCTATAAATTAATTACCATCACTGTGAATTCTTCAAAACGTAGAACAAAGAGGTGGTAAATAGTTTTATTATTCAATATTTGACTCAGTATCTTTTCAGGCTAAACTTGGCATTCCACAGATGGCATAATTCACCTCAACAGTCATTGAGTACCGTCACGAGGTTTACGGAAGAGAATGGGAAAGGAAAATGTTATGTAAGCAGAGACGCTATAAGCGATTCTCTGCTTCATCTGCTTTTTTTCCCTTGTCAATCCTCTTTTTGAAAATCCACTGACTAAAGTCAGATATGGCGGGACACACCTTTAATCCCAGCACTCATGGGGCTCACTGTGAGACAGAGGCCTGCCTGTCTATATAGCAAGTTCCAAACCATCTAGAGATATAAGGAGACCCTGTCTCAAAACAGTAGCAATAATAACAACAAAATTCAGTGGCCAAATGGATTTAGCTACTTACACTCTAACATAAGTGCTGGTTAATGTGAGGGGCAAGTGGAAGTTTTGTCTGAACATTCCAATATGGCCTTACCCTTGAAACATTTGGGGATTTCTATGGTGCCGTCTATGCACTGAGCCTCCTCCGTGTAGCTGCATTTCTTTTCCTTATTCTTGCAGAAGAAAGAAACCTTGTCACCATGTTTCATTCCATTCTTAAATTGTTCCTGGATCTTGACTCTCTCTCCTAGGTACAGCACTGTGGCTTTCTTAATAGATACTTTGCAAGTTGCTGAAAGAGAGAATGTTTGTAATTAGGACAAGAACTTAGTGAATCCTTGTTAAAGAAAATATAGATTTTTATGACTGATGAGATAATTCAGTGGTTAAAGACACCTACTACCAAGCCTGATGACCTGAGTTCAATCCCCAGAATCGACATGATGGAAGGAGAGAACTGACCCCAGCAAATTGTCTTCTGACCTCCACATATGTGCCGTAGCACATGTGAGACCATATACATAAACACACAGGCACACAATATAAATAAATATTTTTAAAGATAATATAGATTTTGAATCAGCAGATGAACATGCTAGAGATGAATAAGCCAAGATAAGAAGACTCTAAGAACATGTGTGGTGACCATGTGATTGCTGACAGATGTTCACTATACTCACTCTTCATGGCTTCTGAGAAGGACTTTTCTCCCCCTACAGTAATGGCATGAGGTCAGAGAAGCATCAGATTCCTGATTTCAGTGAAAAAGAACTTTATGTGAGCTTGTGCTGACCTCTCAGATCCTATTCATGCAGGTGATATATCTATCAGCCAACCACCATAGGTGAGGGCTGATGAAAGCTCAAAAATGATTCCTAATCCAAAAATTGCTTTCAGAGCTGGAAAGGTTGCCCATTGGGTAAAAGCACTTGCTGCAAAGCCTGAAGACCTGAGTTTGATCCCCAGGAGAGACCTGACTTCCAAAAGCTGTCCTCTGATTTCTACATGTGCATTCACAGAGAGAGAGACAGAGAGACAGAGAGGCAGAGACAGACAGAAAGACAGAGACAGACAAAATAAACAATGGTGTAATTAAAAATGTTTAATTGCTTTCAGCTATAGGGGAACTACTTCTTTCAGGAGGTGATGCAACCCCTCCCCCCGCCACCATCCACAGATAGTGGGGTATTGAATACCCCACTATCCCAATAACAAGAGCTGGTGACAGAGGCAAACCAAAAGCAAGCCCTCTGACCTCTTGGTGAAATTAACCCTGGGGGAGAATTCATGCTCCAGAGATCCTACTGGGATTCAAGTGAAGCTATACTCTAGTGGTGACCACATTCATATTCAAAATACAATCTCAGAACCAGTAATGTTTGTATTAAAAAGGAATTTGAAGCCAGATATGGTGGTACATGCCTATAATCCCAAATCATGGGAGTTAGAGGCAAGCAGATCTCTGTGAATTCCAGGTCAACCTGATTATATATCAGTTCTAAGCCAGTTAGTGCTACATAGTTAGGCCTGTCTCAAATAAATAAATAAATAAATAATAAATAAATAAATAAGGGGCTGGAGAGATGACTCAGTGGTTAAGAGCACTGGCTGCTCTTGCAGAGGACCTGGGTTTCATTCCTAGCACCCACATGGTAGAAAACACCCATTCTTAACTCCAGTTCCAGGGAATCTGAAGCTCTCTTTTGGCCTCCAAAGACATTATACATGCAAGTACACTTATGAACATGCAAGTGATACATTCAAACACATAAAAAACAAAAATAACATAAGAATAAAATCTTAAAACCCACAACACCAGCCTAGCTTTCAGAATGAGACTATGTTAAAAAAAAATTGTGTATGTATGTATGTAAAGAAGCTTGGCCAAAAGTTTACTATTTTCCCTTGAACATCAATCAGATGTCATGGGGATCCGCCCTCCATAAAAAGGCTTACTAGTCCTGGCTGGTCTCTCTTCCCGACTTGGGAAGCCAGTCCTATGCCCTGTGGTCCTGCAAACTCCCTGGCTGTGGAGTCTCTGTTCCATTTCTGCTGCTTCTCGCGAACCAAACCTTACATTAAGCGCTGACATCTCTCCAGTCTTCGTACTTCCTTTGCATAACAAGCCTCCACTTCCTTGCACTAACTTGGATGTGTGGTCGAGGGTTGTAACAAGCTGAGCCTTCACAAATCAGAGGGTGGAAAGGATGCTGAGAGGCAGAGACTTAGAAACAAACAAGCAGTCCTGTGACCTTCCACCATGTCACCAGTTCTTGCATAGGGCTTATTTCCTATAGCTGGATGTCAAGCAAGTTTCCTATGCATGAGGCTTCTTCATGACCACAGGAGTCCTAAAGTGTTTCACATGCTACTGGCTGTGAAGTAAGTTTGAGTAACAAGTGGAAAACAAATAGAACAAGAAAACTGCAAGCACATATGATCCACGGAGTAAATTCAGAAACTTTGTGGGATATCACCCACATTTCCATACCTTTACAGCTCGGCTGGGCAGACCAATTTCCTGCTTTGGTGCATTCAACTTCTTCCGGGCCATCCAGCGAATATGTGTCATGGCAACCAAATGTGGCTTTATCCTTGTAAAAAAGCACCTGCTTTGCCGGATAGTTGACAAACCCATTGTCTGGCCTCGAGGGGAATGGACATTTTACTTCTAAAAAAGTTTGTTCAAGAAGACATATTCACAATTAATAGTGTTGTCTGATAGTTGATAGATGATTGCATTCATCTCTCTATTGCTGGACATTCCTATGAGTGAAACGCAGTTTCTAGGTATCTGATACTTCAGTCTGTCCCCATTCTCTTATATTTAAGAGAGTCTGAATATTTAACAACAAGAACATACACACTTTGAAAGTAAATAATGACACTCTACTAGTTCTTTGGGCCTGCAGTTTTCATTGTAAAGTGTTATCACAAACCTCCACGGTCTAAAAAGTAGGTATGAAAGAAAAGGGTAAAGTCTTTCTTTTGCTCAATAAACCATGAAATTAAAAGGCTGGGGAGATAGCTCATGGGTTAGGAGCACTTGCTGCTCTTGCAGAGAACCCAGGTTCAGTCCCCAGTGCCTACATGTTGACTCACAACCATAGTTGTGAGTAACTCTAGTTCCGGGGAATCCAATGCCCTCTTTTGACCTTCACAATACCAAAATGTTAAACCTCTTTATTCCCATTGTTATCAGGCTACACAGAAAGGCAATTTCCCTATTGCTATGATAAAATACCTTAACAAAAGCTACTTAAGGGATAAAGGTTTATTGTGGCTCACAGTTCCGGGGTCTAGTCCATCATCATGAAGAAGTCATGAGGGGAGGAGCTGGAAACCCCTGGTCCTGTTGTATCCACAATCAGGAAGCAGAGAGCAATGAATACTTGTACTCAGTTCATTCACTCCTTTTTGTGGCTTTTGGGACCCAAGCCCAGGAAATGGTACCACCCCCCAATTTTTAGTGTGGGTCTTCTCTCCTCAGATAACCTCATCGACATAATCCCACAGGCACACTCAGAGGCTAAGGTGTAACCTGGAGGCTTGTCTCCTAGGAGATTCCAGATCCTGTCAAGCTGACAATTGAGATTAACCAACACAGGCAACATAAAATATGTCTGAGAAAAAGAGTGCTGTTTTCTGGCCTCATGAAAATCAACAAGAAAGTCCCAAATTCATATTCCTAGCTTCTACAGGACCCAAAAGCAAAAGGGAACAGGAATACGATATCTTTGACAATGATCTTGGGGTTAGTGTTTTTGAAGTAGCCAAGAGTACGAATGACTGAGTCAGATTGGTTTCATTTTGGTTCATCCACACATTGTGAAAAACGACTCAGGTTCAGTAATAATATTAAAAACATAGTTGATAGACACTCCCTCCTATAGAGGAAATCCAGGTAACAAGAAATAAGGAAAGATAATTAGAAAGTCCCAAGCTTTTAGCCACTAATGTCAGTAATTGATAGATTAGGAATCATCACCGGATTGTAAAATGACTGTTAGAAAATGGTTAGTCACATGTTCTCAAAGTATCACCCACATGTTGCTCAATTTCAAATAAAAATTGATGCTCTTACCAAAAGACAACTTAGTATACTCCCCTGGGCAAAGGGAACCCACTAAGTATTAACAGTAATGAACTAACTGATGCCAGATACCTCTTGATACATCAGAATGTACTTTTTTTTTTTTTTGAGACAGGGTCTTCCTATGGAGTTCAGGCTGGCCAGGAACTCTGTGTAATTCAGGGGGTCTCATTCTTAGGTTCCTTTGCCTCTGTGTCCTAAGGGCTGGGATCATAGACATACACTACCACAGCCAAGACAAATATTTAATTTGGAGGTACTCAAGAGTAAACAACCAAGCAAATTCAGATATGGGACATGCTATAAATAAGTAACTATACTCTTCAAAACTGTCAGTAGGAGATTTAAAAAAGAGACATTGACTCTCAAAATCACACAGGCCATTGCCACAGCCCTTGATTGCCTCCCAGAACTCAAAGGTAAGACTCTATTGCTGAAGACAGGATATAATTCAAACATAGGATATGGAGCAATGGAACTGGAACTGACCTGGAAGCCACTTCCCCTGAAGGCTAACTCTCATAGTTTGGAGAACATTATGCAAGCTGCTAAGGGAGAACACCAATAGATGGTCCAATACCAGCTTCAACACCAAATAACTACATCAATGACCAGTACACCATAAGACATTGAAGCAGTAGTGACACTTATTAACTTGAGGTTAATCAACAGCTACCTGGTTGAACTAAAAGTCCGCTCAATGGGAAGAAACTCGTGTGGTACTGTAATCATAGCCAAATTGCTCCACATATAGCTCCACATAGCTCCACATGCCTGGAGCAGTCATAGATCTTAGAGAAAACCCCAAGACTGTCACATCCCTAGACAAATGTAATTTCTTACCATGCGCAAAATACGTATCCTTATATTTATAGACAAATATTCCAGTCACCACTCATCAAAGAAACTTCTTTTGCACCAGAGACTATTACAGAGTACCACAACTGGTCACACACAGACATTGTCTGTAAATTGCCCATGCCTAAGTGGCACATCTACAATGCAACCTGTACACCTAAGGCTCACAGAAATATAACAAGCATTAAAGAGGACACTAATTGATCTCTCAATTCTCATTAATGAAGTTCCCACATACAATATAGAGTTAGGAACACAAAAGTTCACAAATGGCCAAAGCAAATTAAGAGTCTGCAGAATGTGGGTCCTTGGACAGGACTCCTATAATAAACTTCACCTACCCAGGAATCAGGGACCATTGCAGAAGAGGAGGTGGAAAGATTTTAAGAGCTGGGGGGAGGTGCATGACATTTGGAAATAGGCTCCTACAAGCTCCTGAGACTCTTATATGAACCTACAGCAATGGTGACAGCATACACAAGACCTATGTAAACTCAAGCAGACAAAATCCAGCATAGAACTGGGAAATGGACAGCAGACCCTACTGATTCCTGTAGAGTGAGAAAGAGCTGATCTTCTTAATGTAAGGAGCTCTAGATAGGCTGACTGGACCTCAGTGGACGAACTTGCACTGAGGAGGGTTTGGGGAAACTAACTTGACACAATATGCCTTAACATAAATGACAGAATGTCTGAATTTCAGTTGTGGGAGGGAGGTATGATAGAGTGCCAGTGGAGGAAGTGATTAAGGTTGATTGAGATGTTCTGTTGAAATACACACAACTTAATTTTTTTTGAAAGAAACATTGGATCACCCTGTTGGGAGGTGAGCGGGGAATTTGGATTATTTTTTAAGACAGTGTCTCTTTGTACTCAGTTAGTCTGAAACTTCCTATGTAGACAAGCCTAGCCTTGATCTCATTAAGATTCCCAGATTCTGCCTCCCAAGTGCTGGGATTAAAGATGTGCGCTACTACACTTGGCAGAATCACTCTTAAATTATACTAACAAAGCATGGCGCTTAAACAGAAGGGATGATTCGCTACTCACCTAAAATAAAACACAAGTATAAAAGATATATTTCCGTATCAACTGGAAAAATTGCAATAAAAGCAAATTTTTGTATGATATAATTGCTGATTGTATTATAATTATTTAAATTACTGTTACAAGGATTGAATACAGTAATAATATAGGATGCCCTTGCTCTTAACATGTTCCTAGAATATTCATGGGTGTCATGGTATAGATAATTTATGATTAAAAAAAAGATTTATGGTTATTGAAAAAATGTATGCAGGGTCACATGTTAACAGGTGATATACCTAGGCAAAGGATTGAACAAAAGGGTAAAAAAATTGGGAAATTAATTGAGGAGGCCCAGATGCAGCAAGAAGTAAGTGCCCGTACCAGCGTGGTACTAGTTATTGCAGTTCTTGATAGTTTTCTTGTGCTAAAGATCATTTGCATTTTGTATCGTTTGCTAGATACCTCTGATAATCACCAGTAGAGAAGCTGACAGTCCTAAAAATAATGCCTTGCAAATAAGATAAACTGTGTTATTTCTCTACTTGCTGGGCAGTTGATAAATTTAAAGATAATCTGAGGGTTAATCTCCATTGTCAATTTGATGAGATCTAGAATCTTCTGAAAGATGGGCCTCTTGCATGCCTGTTATCTTGATGAGGGTACCTGATGTGGGAAGTTCTGCCCACTGTGGGTGGCATCATTTATTTCCTGGGCTGGGATCCTGGGCTGTATAAAAAGGAGCGGGTGGGTTGAGCATAAGTACTCGCTGCTTTCTTCTTCCTGACTAAGACTGCAATGTGACCTGCCCCTTCACATTCTTGCTGTCTTGACTTCCCTGACATCAACTATGGGCCAAAATTAATGCTTTTTTCTTTAAGTTGCTTTTGGCAGGATATTTTGTCACAGCAACAGAAAAGCAGCTAAAGCAGACAGTAATGAGAGGTCGCATCAAAGAGAGAACTTTCGTATTTTTTTAAGATTACTTTTTATTTTTATTTTTAAATTATGAGTGTGGGTATGTGCACATTAGTGCAGGTACTCATGGAGTTATAGTTGTTTGCACCTGACTTTTGGTGCTCAGAACCAGACTCGGGTCCTCTGTAAGAGCAGTTCCAGCTCTTAACTGTTAAGCTATCTTTCCAGCCCCCACAATATTCTTTTAAATTGAACATTTCCATGATTCTTGAATTTGGATAGATTGTAAAGGCAATAATCAGACTACAGCTTAGTTTTTAAAACCCAGACTTTAATCCAGACTTATTTTTCTAGCCACACAAAAATGTTCAGCTATCACTGGATACACCCTCTCCTGCCTCTCTGGCTTTGCAAGTTCTGTGCCTTTCTGTGGAATTCCTTTCTCTTAGTCTCCACTATTCTCAAGGCCCATTTCAGAGTTTCTACCTTTGAAAGCTGACCCAGGCATCTGTAAACTGTTAATAGCATGAAAGGAAACCTGAAAAGCCTTCTCTAAGGTTGTATAAGCAGTAACAATGCTATGAGAGAGGAGACTCTCCTGCTGGTGGAGCTGCCTGCGAGTTGGGCAGAGAGTTCCGGGAAGACAGCTTTTGTAGGGTGTCACCCATGTTCCCATGCTGAAACAGACTTCTCAGTGATGCAGCAGCCTTTGAGACACCCATGCTCCTGAAAGCAACCCCTCACTTACTCTCCTATAAATAACCCCAATAAGCTCACTAGTTCCCTAAGCTAGATATAGGTAGAAATTTTTTTGTCTGTCATTAGTGCCTGATCTGGGTTGAAGAGATGTTTGTTCATGTCTCCCCAGGAAAAATCACTGGACAGCTACAACAGCTGCAAGAAACCCTGCCTCAAATAAATAAATAAATAAAAGATGGTTGAAGGAGACAATTTTGAAATACTCCATAGTAGTTGGAATTTTCAACATTTTTCAAAAACATGATTCTATGAGACTCCAGTGACTTTGTCTTATTCACTTACCCCTACATTCTGGTAATTTAGTCCAGTTTCCGTGGGCTGTGCATGTAACTGTATCATTTCCAAACATAGCATGGTGTGGTAAGCATTCAAAGACCGCTGTGTCCCGGTAGAGGGAGTTGTTTCCAGCTGATGGCTTGTAAGTCTTAAGAGTTGCAAACTTAGGTACTGGTGGTGGAGGGCAGATGACAGCTAGAAAAAGAAAGAACTGTCATTTCCAGCAAATTAGTTGGGGTTTAAAAACAGTATTTGGAGGAAGGTAGATCTCTATGAGTCTAAGGCCAGCTCAGTCTACAATAGTGAGTTCCAGGTCAACCAGGGCTACAGAGTAAGACCTTGTATCAAAACTAATTAATAAAAATATATTCTTTGGGCCAGCAAGATGTCTCAAGAAGGTTAGGGCAATGCTTGCCACTAAGCCTGATGACATAAGGTCCATCCCTGGCATCCACATGATGGAAAGAGAACACTGACTCTCAAAAGTTGTCTTCTGACCTTCACATGCATGGCATAGCACATGTACACACACACACACACACACACACACACACACACACACACACACACACACAAGACATAAGTAAATAACTTAAAAACTAAAATACGGTGTTTTCAAAATCAAAGAAAATCTGAAAACAAACCTGAGAAAATATAAACTTTGATCCAATAACAGGGTTAAAAACAGTCAGTTATTGATGACAAATAAGAAAATGTAATCCCAAATTAAATGTGTCAGCCAATCCAAAGACTAAAAATTGTCTGGATATGGTGTGCCTTTAATCCCAGGACTCTGGAGGCAAAGGCAGTGGGATTTCTATGAGATTGAGGACAGCCTGGTCTATAGTAAGTTCAGGGCCAGCCAGAGCTACATAGTGAAACAAATTAACTAAAGAAGAAGGAGGAAGAGGAAGAGAAGGAGGAGGAGGGGGGGGGGGCAATAAATCTGTCTTGTTACAGTTCATTTGCCTTTGCAACAACACAGGAGCAAGGGCTCTATACATTGTTGATCTAGTCTTTAGATCAATGTGTAGATGACATTGTTGAAAGAATATTCTTAGGTCATGACTGGTCACTCACAGCACTTGTAATCACATTATTTGTGACATCTGAGTTTTGCTACTAGTTTGTTCCTAGTAAACATCTCCAGCTTTTGTACTCTGAACACATGGGAGCTTGTACATACAGATGCATGAGACATGACAGTGACTCATCACCTTGCCCTGACAAATACAGAGCTTCCACAAATCCAGGAAGAGATCCACTGACGACCCAAAGGTCATTTAACTTGATTTATCTAGATCTTTGCTTCTCAAAGTTTGGTCCATGGACTAGCAGACAAGTAGTTGTCTAGGAGCTGGCTAAACAAACAGAAGCTGAGAAGTCACCTCAGATGCCTGAATCAGAATGTATATGTTAACAAGATGCCCAGGTGATTCATGCACATTAAAATATGAGAATTGTTCATTCAGATTAGACTGAAAATAAAGTAGCCTTTCTACTCATAATTGAAAAAAAAAACATCAATTTATATAACTGGCATAAAGAAACTTAAAAGAGAGACTATTTATATGAATACGGTGACCTCTAGTACTGAATGAAAAACTTATTTTTTTTTCTGTAGTTTGCCTTTAATTCAGTTAGGCTTTATATAAGCTTACTTTACTTTCTAATTGATTTTGGTAGGATAGATCTCACTGGATAGATAAGAACAAGATTTGTTATTGTGATGTCCAAGGCTCTTAATCAAAGATTAGATTTAAGCTAATCTCAAGCTAGGACACACGAAAACACCATCTCTGTAGAAAATGACCCAGAGCTGCTCCTGACTGCTTGGTTAGGCATAATTTGAATGAGTCATCAGGGACTTGCTCTTAAGATGCAAGGTGCTTGGATGGGCTCGTGGCTTACTATTAAGGTGATTTTCTCTATCTCCATCAGTGGATTCATTCCCTGGAGGCAGAGCTCTCTCCTTTAGCCTTATATCCTCAGGGCTGAGAGTAGGCTCTGGCATGTTGATCCTCAACTCATGTTTATTAAAGATGGAAAGGAATGAAGGCATTAGTGAATAAAGTTTCAGAGCAGGAGGAAGACCCACTTGAAACCACTGCTGACAGAAGTTCTAGCCGGTACTGGCGGAGTGTGTAGCCGGCAGTTAGGGTGCTAGCCTAGATGCACAAGACCCTTGGTGGATCCTCAGTACCACAAAAAGAAAAAAAACAATCCTCCCAATCAAATTATGGCAGGCCCTGGGAGACTGATGCTGGACCTAGCCAAGCCCTTCCCAAAACACTGAGGGAGCCTTGTAAGTAACAAATCCAGCAGTTACCAGTCTATCAGGCGGAGGATACAAATGAGTTTGTGACTAAAATGCTGCCATTCCTCCTCCAGAGCAGAACCATATCAAGCTGAATATTCACCACAAGAGAACAACCATCTATCTCACTGAACCATGACTGAGGGGCCTCTGGGAACAAGGGAGTTTCTGGGATGTGAGACTAGCAGCACTAAAACCAGGACATGTCCGGGTAAACTAGTTGATTCTTCAACCGACAAGTGGGACCCATGGACTCACGAGCACAAGAAGGAAGCCGTGGACTCCAGTTTCCTTCCTCAGTGCATTTAGCAGAATCAGTTCCATTCAAATAAAACCTGAAAAAGCAAAATTCAATCTATTAAACAGTAAAGTGATCTGTCATGGCATGCCAAATGTACTGACGATGAAATCCAGGGGCTGTGCGAGCAAAACGTGAGCTCCACCACCGAGGTACCCGCCCCAGCAACCCTGTTTATATGTTGACAAATAAGAAAACTCAAGCGCTCCTCTTCTTTGCCTCCTCAGTAGCTGCCTCTATAACAATGTGCTACTGCATCCCTAATATATTGATCTCTTTTCTATCTTTGATGCTGTTTTCCTCAGGATCTTAAGTCCTCTTAGGGATCATGGAGTGTCCTAGTCAAAGCCTTAGGTGAAATCATTGGAGGTTTCTGTAGCTGGAGAGTGTAGAAGCCATATCCCTAGATCTCTCATTTCCAATCCGTTGGGCAATGCTCTCTGCTTTCTACATAGAGCTGGGAAGCACCTCTTTTTCAAGATGCAAAAATGAAGCAAGCACAGTCACTTGTACTGTTCATTATTTTAGTCCCCACTGGTGCAAATGTATAAATACAACATATCCCCATTGCCAAGGAAAATGTAATGCTGTCTCTGAAGCCATCTTTCAAGGTCATTTTTCATCAGACACACTGGTAAATTGCCATTTCTGCCAAAAGAGCTGTTTTCTCTTCACACATGATTCTTAGTTTCCATTCCCAAATAAGGTTCTTTGTTAAAACTGTCCCAATGAGCAGCCTGTGTGTTCTTGACAGTGTCTCACTGGTTCATTTCTTGTAAGACAGATGAATTGTATGACCAGGCACAGCTGAGGTTGTGCAGGCAATGTTAAGACAACTATGTTCTGCATCATCATCTCAATCTTCTCTATAGAATTCCTTTCTAAAAATTACCAGGTTAGTCACTCAAGTTCGTAAACAAAATCTAACTCATATTCCTAATATGTTTAGTCATATAGCAAGACCTGGTTATAGGAGGTTATGAGGAACTATTATCCAAGTTCAATCCTTTCAATATATCTCCTTAGGTAAGTAATTAGAGTGATGGTTTCATATTACAGTCGATGTTTCAGTCTTCACTGCTTAAACCTCCCTCAATATCATCATAGTATTTGCCAAAAGCATGACTAAAACTGATTTGCACCCAGCAAGTCCGACCCAGAGGCTAGAAATAAAATACAGACCTATTTTGATGCTGCGCTAAAGGGCACAGAAATGTGCTCTGTCCACCAGCTGCTATATCTCATGAAAGTCCTTACCCAGGGTTACAAGTGAAGCTGATCATGTTGGGATATTCAAAAGTTGTGTAGCGTACAACTCCATTTTCCAAGATTCCAGCAAAAGGACACACTCTGGCTGCAATTTAAACAGAAAAAAAGGTACATTCCTATTTGTAGAATTTTCCACTGAAGTAAAAATATGTAAACTGACTACCATCTTTTGATCCAATGAATCCTCTAATAAATATTCTAAGAAAGCAACGTAAAATAAGACAAAGGACACATATACGAAGACTATCACTACAATAAAATTTGGACAGTCTACATGGTTATTGTCAGGGGCTGGAGAGATGGCTCAGTGGTTAAGAGCACTGACTGTCCTTGCAGAGAACTCAGGTTCAATTCACAGCACCCACATGGCGGCTAACAACCATCCTTAACTCTAGTTCCAGGGGAATCCGATGCCCTCTGCTGACATCTAAGGCATTGTACTACACCTGTGCACTCACATACATGCAGGCAATACACTCATAGACATAAAATAAAAATTATAAATAAAATTAAATAAATAAATGGTCATTGTCATGGAATTGTTTTAATTAGCCAAAGTAAACTAACAACTGGACACAGCCAATAAAATATGACCTATAAAGACTATAGAGACATAGGGAACTTTATGGTATACTGATAAAAATAGAAAAACACAAAAATATGTATACTTTGTGCAATAATGAAAAGAAAATTCCACAGAAAAGTAAACTGAAAAATAAGGGCCAGGTGTGATGGCACATGCCTTTAATTCTCACACTCAGGAGGCAGAGGCCAGTGGATCTCTGTGAGTTAAAGGCCAGCGTAGTCTACACAGCAAGTTCCAGGCCAGTCAAAGCTACACAGTGAGACCCTGTCTCAAAAAAAAGGAAAGAAAGAACGAAAAATGACATTGTTAGTGATTCAGAGTTATTACTGATTAAAGAAAACATTTCCCTAATTATAATGTAGCAATTTTTTTCATCAAAAATAATGTTTAGAGTATAGGAGTGTAGCTCAAAGGTAGAGCCAATGTTTAATCTATACAAGGCCCTAGATTCAACCCCAATGTCCCCCCAATTAGATTGTTTAAAAAATAAAAGAAACTCAAATCACCCGCAAGAAAAATTATGATAAAGATCAAAGATTGTGCCAATATAATAAAAATAATTAGAGCTCTGATCACTTCACATAACTATTTTACTATAGATAATTGCTATACTCAATCTGGTATTGTGTTGTAAAAATAAGGCTACAAACCAGGTATGGTGGTTCAAGACTGTCATCTCTGCACTTAGGAGATGGAGGCAGGAGGATCAGAAATTCAAGGCTATCCTGGCTATATATAAATTCAAGGCCAGCCTGACTCTATCTTTTTTTTTAAAAAGGCTAGCATTATCACTATACTATGTTCAGAGGAATAAATGAAAGCAACTACTTATAATAAAATAATGTGATATGAAATTTATATTTTAATGGGTAACATTTGCTGCAAATGTAGACGATATACATACTTTAGGTGAAATTTATATTTGGTCCACTAAGTATTAGCCTGTTTCCATTCTGAGGCAAAGTCCAAAGATGTGATAACTCCCCAAGTTTTGTTTATTCAAGAATCTAGGAGCAGTTCATATGCCAAAGTGTTTCCCCTCGCCTGTTAACTTCTGTTGTGTTCCTCCCCCCCCCCCCCCCATGGATCAACAAGGGTCTCTTTTTGAACCTCCCTTAGTCGTCCTCCATCCTAAATTGCACTTTCTGTTCCCTTCCTGCCCTATAGCCCATGCGTGCCCTGTGCACCCTGAGCTTGATGGGGTAGATAATCCCTCCAAATGTCCAGAATCCAAAGCAAGGGAGAGAGTGGGAGAGAAGATGCTGACTTACGTATACATTTCAGAGTGTTGATGGGCCATAATCCTGTGAAAGGACAGGTAAAACGTCGCATCCCTCCCCGGGACACATAACCAGGCTTGCACGAGTACACTATTTGCTCCCCTGGCTCATAGAATGTTTTTAATGGAACAACCGTAGAAAATGGTAAATCATCTGGCTGGGGACAGGCTGAAATGAAACACAAGGCAGATGGTTAAGAAAATATCGATTCACATTTTTAAGTTCATCCAACATACAAGCGAAAAATACCTACCTGTACAAATTGTAAGTCTACCGAATTCCATACCAAATACTTCCTACGCAGTGTCTTATCTGATATCAGCAACCATTTGAAGGAGATGTTACTATTATCTACATATCACATGTCAGTAGATTGAGGCTTCAGTTAGCTGAATATCTTACACAAGAGCTTTAAACATGGCAATATTGAAGAATATGTGTCAGTTCAGACTCTCCAGAATCCATTCTGAATTTAAAGCTATCATTATTGAGCCCTGACATATACTCAGGGGTTAGAGTTATGACTTATTTTCTCAAAATCAAAAAGTACTTACTCCGTCCTGCAATAGCCACATGGCAGAGGAAAGTCGAAAACAAGATGAGTGCTGGGGAAACCATTGTGGATGGGTCTCACCAGCACCACCAAAGTGGGTCTCCTCTGCTGAAGAGGGAGGCACAAATATAGAAGGGCTTAAATATTAATCCACTTTTGGGGTGTACTTTTATCTCTGCAAACAAAAGCTAAAGTGCTGTGCTTTGAACAGAGCTTTGAGAAGTCCCTTCTTTAATCATTTACTCCATTTCCCTGAGTCCATTGTGAAATCTTTGGTACATGGTTTCTTTGATAGATCACAATATTTTTCATAGTGGCACAAACAGGTCATAGAATCTTGATAATTATCACATTGTCTGAACCTCTCATTTTCAATTTTGTCCATGTTTTGTTAATGTTATAGATCAATCACCAAAATGTTAAAGCTCCTGTGCCACTGGGTCCTCAATATATCAACTCAGGACAATCTTCCTCTCTCTCTCTTTCCAGTTTCTGGAACTGGAGACATGGTTCAAACCCTCTTGAAGAGGACCCATATTCAGTTCCCAGAAATCACATCAGGTGATTCACAACCTCCTATAATTCTAATTCCAGGGAATCTCTCTTCTGGCCTCTGAGGACGCCTGTACACAAGTGGTAGCTACACATACACAAACACACTCACACAAATAAAAAAAATTAAATAAACTAACAAATAAATAAATAAAATGGTGTTCCACTGTCTATGTGTGGAGTCTAAAGGAGTCACCTGCCACTTTAAAGGCCCCAAACTGAATTCAACATCTTCAGTTAAAAAAATGATTGTTCTTCCCAATAATCCTTTTACCTCTCATTCACAATGAAATCTTGATCACTCCACTTGTGACCTTGTGGCTCTCCTTGAATGTTTAATCTTCCCTCACATCAAATTGACATTCATGTTATATCTTTTAGGGGTGGGAAAGTTGATATCAAATCCAAAGTTAGGACTCAAAAACAGAAAAGAAGTTGAGTAGGAGAAGATAAATGGACCAAGACAGGTGATGATGCTTGGGAGGGTGCTGAGAGACCATTCCTAATCTTCTAAGAGACCAAATACACAAAAGGACAAAGACTTGGTCACATATGGTGATAGACCTGTGACCCACAATCTCTGTAGCAACCAGTCTAGGAAGCTAAACCACATCTGTAGCCACTGGCCCATCTACAGAAAACTCATGTTCCTCTAACCAGTCACATAGAATGCCCTATATCTAGTTAGCCTGAGCACATATACTTTATCTTAACAGCCAATTAAAACCTCTTCTTTCTTTTATATTGCAAAGCTTTCCCACTCTCTGTCTCACTTTGAGTCTCTGTTAAATACAAAAATTTCCGGCTGATTTTTCTTTTTTTTTTTTGATTTCTCATCAAGCTCTGAAAAAATAACATCTGCATGTTCTCATCTGGGTGGCCTTGGTCTGTATCCATAGGCCTAAATCTCCTTGAGATAGGTTGCTAAAGAAATGCTCATGTCAGGCAATGATTCTTAAAGGATACTTCTAAGGACACTGTGTTCCTTGAAAAGAAAAGTAACATAAAATAGTGGTGGCCTCTGTTCTTTTGTTCTTCTAAGGAGAAGGACTCCTGTTGGATGGATAACTTCCATGCTCTGCTTTGTTATGGAGAATTCCTATGATGGGTGAAGACAGAAAACAAATGAAGTCAAGAGAAGCCAAGTTGCTCTATATGGATGGAAAATAAAGGAGACTAAACAGAATGGAGACCAGGAAAATGAACCGAGATGTGGTGGAAACTGAGATGCCAGTCTTCTTCGTAGAAACTGCAAATAGTGGCAGTAAGAGGTACAGTGATGGGAGAGGTGGCTCAGTGATGATGTTTGCTAATAGATCAATTCCCTCATGTGAGAAAATTTTCTAGAAGGGCAAAAGTGCCTCTCTGTTTTATTTTAAGAAGCTGTACTTGGTACTTGCTGTTCTCCAGATTCATCAAACTAAACATCTAAAATTCATGCACTTACTTACTCAATTAAAAAGCAACACGTTCTTTCCCTTCTAAAATAATACCCAGACAGATAAGAAAGCTCTCTCTAACACGAGGGTGCCAATTAATTAATATAGAAAGAATACTGGAAGTTAGAAAAATGTGATTTTGAAATCATGAAAGAAATGTTAACTCCATCAGGAAATATGAATAGATAATAAAACTAAGGAGTGGGGTGTTCCTGTGAAATGAGAAATGAGACATTCAGACAACCCTAGAAGTGTTTCCATATAAGAGGAATTTATTTGGGGAGAACCTGGCAATCACAATCTTAATCAAGTAATCAAAGGTAAAATGACCATGGGCGGGACAAATCGGCATAATGTGCTTCCCACTTCTTCTGCGGGGGAAAAAGCATCACTTCTGCCACATTCCTGCCAAATACAGAGCAATCTGAGTTGTACCATAAGAAAGCTTTGTGTACAACCAACTTGAAGGACTGTGCAAAATGACTCTCATAACCCTTCAAACAGGTCAAGACTGTTAGGAATGAGGTGTTGAAAGCGCATCACTCTCTCCTGGATTAGAACTCTCCCCTGGGTTAAATGTCAGGATTAGGAGTTGAAAGAGTCAAATTTGGAAAAGAAAAGCAACCAACCACATATAATCCAAACTGATTTTTATTAGTCAATGAGGAGTAACCACTGACCAGCGGGAGTCTGCAGTAACCACACTGGCCAAGCAGCAGTGGGGCTTAAGTAGCTTTGTGTTGGTAAATAGAGTCATGGGAGTTGGATAAAGGATTTACAGTCTGTGTTTTTCCCCATAAAGGCCTTAGAAGGACTCGCAAAGCAGGACCTGTTTGTAGAGTTTTATGTTTGAGGTTTATGGGAGTCCTGGATGGACTTATTTGCAGAGCAAGAATTGCTTTATGGTTTGGGGCTTATGGAGGTCTCCCTTCAAAGACTATGAAGGGTAGAGAAAAGACTGAGGGAATTGAGGTCAGTACAGAATGAGTGCCTAAGGTGAGACGTTCCCTGTAAGAGCCTGGGGTAGGGGGTCATTTGATGATACTTTAGTGGGAATTTTTGAGTTCTGAGAATATAGAGTTTTTTGGTTTTGTTCTATTCTGCAACTTTTCTATACCATTGAAATTAGGGTTATTTTTAAATACTTAAAAGATACTTTAATATATTTTTAATCATATCTATCTATCTGTCCATATATATATATGGCTTTCAGGTTCATGTCTGTGAATGCAAAGAATGAAGTTCATGGAACACAGAGGGAGAGCTTTAAAGAGAAGTCTATTAGAGATTCATGGGCAGAAGCTTAAGAGGAAGAGAGAAAGCACACAGTGCTCCTGTGCGGCGGGAGGGGTCCTGTGCAGCAGGGTACCATGAAGTGTTGCTGCCTCGGAGTTAGTCAGGCTTTACTGAATGTATACATATATACATATACACATAGTCTTTTTGAGACAGGGTCTCCTTGTAGTCCCAGCTGGCCTGGAACTCACTATGTAGACCAGGTTGGCCTTGAACTCAGAGATCCACCTGCCTCTGCCACCTATGCTGGGATTAAAGGCATGCACTACCATGCCCTCAGCTAATACTTTATTTTTTAAGACTTTAAAAGAACAGAGAAGATATGTTATCTGGGGGGTTCCTTGAAAGTCTCATGGATTTGGGGAAAGAGGTAAGCATTGTCAGTGGGTCACAAAACGAAGCAAAGGGACATGAATGTGAGAAAAAGGACTCGTAGGAAGGAGGGAGGTGGAAGGAAGAGAGGGTAAAGAGTGAGAGCAAACGTGTGTACATACATGAAATCAAGACAGACAAAAGAAAGCTTTCAGGGAGCACTGTCTCAGGGAGAGTTGTATTATTTTGGTGCTGGGGATGGAATCTAATAGCTTCTGGGAGCTACACATTCGCTTCATCACTGAGCTATGTGCCAATGTTACAGGAGTAAAAAAGGCCCCTTAAAGGATCTGGGTGGAGACCTAACATTCCAGTTTGGCCAGGTCAATCCCCTGGTCACAGGACCGTTGTAGGTAAGTAGGTTCACCTTAAGTCAGGATAAAATAGCAGAACACCTAGCGTGTTAATGAGATGGTGAACGTTTCCTGCCCGGGATCCCTACAAGCTGAGCAGTGATCTATTAGCTCATCCATGTAGTTTTGTAAGGCTTTCTTTAACTCTTCAGAAAAGCATAACCTCTTGTTCTTTTCTACCTCTTTTCTAATCATGTGGTCTCTAACACTTTTGGTTGCCCCACCCTTATGAGTTTCTTACCCTTGCTTTAACTACCTCCCCCATGTGGCTGCTAGGTCACCATGTGTCTGGCCTCTAGGCTAACTTTAAATGGGCATGATTTCATGGCTTTAAAATTTTTTTTCCTTTCTCTTCCTTGAGGCAGCTGCTAAGATTTACAGCTTGCCTGCCCTGAGGGTTTTTTAATAAAATATTTTATTATTTTTATTTTTCTATAAACAAGTGTATTGCTTGCATATAGGTGTCGTGCAATGACCACAGACGTCAGATGAGGGAAGAGGTCAGAAGAGAGTGCCCGGAGTTATGGATGGTTGTTAGCTACTATGTCGGTGCTAGGAATTGAACCCAAATCCTCTGCAAGAACAGTCAGTGCTCTCACCCTCTGAGCCATCTCTCCATCAGCTCATTGGGTTTTTCTTTTAAACTCTAATTTAGTGGCCTTAAAGCTTCCATTTGGGTCCATCCTTAAATTGTTTTGTCAATGACACTAAGGACCTTAAGAGGTGACCCCATCATCCCATGGATCATCAAGATACTATTCTTCAAACATACACTGATGTGAGGCGTCAAATTCCATTTAAGTCATCTCTAAGAATCAGTGCAGTGGGTAGAATTTTCTCAGTTGTGTTTGCCCTGCCTCCCCATTTCCCTCAACAGATGCCCTGCTCCGGTTATTTGCTCTCTACTAAACACTGGGAATGATGCTAATATGGGAATGTTGGGGTGCCTTTGAGAACAAAAGAACCTTTCTTAGGAAGATAGGGGCTCAGAAAATCAATATCCACCAAAGCCTCCCAGGCCAATGGCTTTCAGGTTCATGTCTGTGAATGCAAAGAATGAAGTTCATGGAACACAGAGGGAGAGCTTTAAAGAGAAGTCTATTAGAGATTCATGGGCAGAAGCTTAAGAGGAAGAGAGAAAGCACACGGTGCTCCTGTGCGGCGGGAGGGGTCCTGTGCAGCAGGGTACCATGAAGTGTTGCTGCCTCGGAGTTAGTCAGGCTTTACTGAATGTAGGCGGGGAGTGGGCAGATGAGCTGGTCAGTTCAGCCCCCGTTCTGGTATCCAGCAGTTTCTGTCACTTCCTCAGTATGGTTTCCAAGAAAGGATTACTTTCTTAGGGGAAAAGACACAAGAAAAAAACAGACACCTCATCCTCTTCTGGCATCTCTGGCCTCTGGCCATGGTGGAACCAGAGACATTTTGGCTTAAACACGTCTGAGGTCTCCGGCTTCAGGCAAGGACAAAGCTGCCCACAAGCCTATGGCATTTCTGGTTTTTAACCAAGAAAGAAATTTTTTTTAAAACCCTAAAATACCTGATCAATTTCGGCCTCCTGTTCTCATCAATATGAAACAACAGTAAAAGGGAAATAAAGAAGCAACTGGATCAAACTTAGTCTGACAGGCATGTGCTGGAGATTATTTTTATTTTCTGGCTGGTAAAAATAACCTTTCTACAATGAAATGCTAAAACGACAGAAGACAGTCCGCACAATTAATACAGGATGATTATTCTTAGTCCTGAGTGCTTTGCCACTTGGATATATCTGAGAACTACAGAATGTTCCCAGAACTCTTCCAAAAGTACGCAAAAGGCAGATGAAATGCTTGCTGGGGGAGATGAGATGGAACTGCATCATTCAATTATTTCCATCTTCCAGTCTGGGATACATTGTTCTGCACAACTTTAACACCATGTGTTTCATCTGTGGACAGATCAGCGTTCCTCTCCATATCGTGAACATCAACCAACCCAAGAAACTGAGGGACTGGCTGGTAATCAATGTTAAATGACATTTTAACAACACATTGAAATTTTCCATTCAAGTTTAATTCGGCAAAGCAAATGGAGAAAAACTTCAAGGACTTCTGTTAAATCAGAAGGCCGTTTTGTATCATCGGGCCTCATATTCAGTAATAAATGTTAGCAACCCTTGGATTTAATTTTTTAATTTGTGTGTGTGCATGTGTGTGTGTGGTTGGAAGGCATGTTTGTGCCATGGCACACGTGCGGAGATCTGAGGACAACATGGTGGAGTTGGTTCTTTCCTGTCTTTAATGGGTTCAGGGAATTGAGCTCAGGCTGGCAGGCTTGTGTAGTAAGAGCCTTTGCCAGCTGAGCCATCTCCTCAGTCCAGCCCCAGCCCTGGGATTTAATGTCACAACTTTCGTGTTACATTTTATCAGTCCTAAACAGGCACACACAGACACTTAGGTTGAAGAACACACAAGAACATTATTGCCTATGTACACTTTATTAACAAAGGAAAAGGAAGCCTATTGTAGTCTTTAAAAGAAGGCTACAAAAAACACATAGAACCCAGTACTTGATTCTTAATGGATTTATACCTTTTCCTACCTTAATTTGTAAATTAAGCTATAAAGGTCTGGACTCAAGAGTCCAAAGTCTCATTGAATTGCTTCACATGTTCAGAAGCTTTCTTATTTACTTTACAAGCAGAGACTTTGACCATATCATTAAACATTTAGCAACAGTTTAGTTTTTTTTAAAAAAAAAAAACATTCTCAATATTGTTTCTTCTGGGGTGAAATCTTGGAATCTTAGTCAATATCCAGCAAAGAAGTCTCAGTGGAAAACTGCAAGTATCTTTGTTCCTACGATAATAAAAATCTATTAGGAGTTATGCATACAATTTGCAAAGGGGATAAGGAAACGTGCCCTGTGCTTAGAGGGATAAATGCTTAGAGGACATAATTACATGTCTATAAAGGTATAATCAGAGGTTGGGAAGCTAGCTCAGTCAGCAAAATGTTTGCCTTGCAAGCACCAGGACTGGAGCCCAATCCCCAGAACCCATGTGGTGATAGAAGTTGTAATCTCAGTACTGGACTGGTGGAGACATGAGAAACTCTGGAGGTCACTGGCCAGCCAGCATGGCCCAATCAATGGGTTCCAGGCCAGTGAGAGAACTTGTCTCAAAAATAAGGTGGAGCAGAACCTGAAGAACAACTCCCAAGGTTGTCCTCTGGCCTCTACACACTCATATATACATGCACTTGCACACACATGAACACACACACACACACACACACACACACACACACACACAGGAAAAGCAGTCAGCTAAGTACTAAAACATCTTTATGTAATTATGGAGATCTTCTATATATAAATAGCTTCTGCTCAGAAAAACAAAACACAACAACAACAAAAACCTAATTCACCTGTATTCTACAATCTCTGTATCTAGTACAATCATTCTAAACCTTAGCCATACATTAAAATCTTTCAATTCTTTTTTAAAAATCTTAAGACCTAGGGTCCTAGTCTAGGACAACTGAGATAATATCTGAGAACAGGGTCTTTTAAAAAGTACTTAGGTAAATTTGATTGCAGTGAGGGGCAAGACCCACTGTCCCAGCATGTCACTGTTTACCTAAGTTCAAGGCCTGTGGTTTCATCACATACATTCCTTTGTTGCCAAAGTAAGTCTATTTTCTATGCAACTCCTGATCTCCTATGAACTACTTCCTGGTTTTTATGTACTGAGCCCTTACTGAACTGTACTTTGTGGTTGATCCTGGAATTTTAGAAATTAGAAAAAGTCATTATTGCCTGTAGGGATTTCATAATTCATTAAAGATGAGCCGTGAGATAGAGAGATGGCTGAGCAGTTAATAACACTGTCTGCTCTTGTAGAGGACCCGGGTTTGATTCCCAGCACTCACATAGCAGTTAGCATCTCTCTGTAACCCCAGTTCAAGGGGAATTCACTGCTTTCTTCTGACCTCCACTGGCAGTGCACAACACAGGTGCACTTACATATATGCAAGCAATACATTCATACACATAAAATAAAAATAAACAAAATATTTTAAAAGTAAAAAAATGTAAATAATATTGAGCTGTAAGGGCCACATGTGGTGGCACATGCCTTTCCTCCCAGCACTTGGGAGGCAGAGGCATCCAGATCTCTGTGTGTTTGAGGTCAGCCTGGTCTACAGTATGAGGCATCCAGATCTCTGTGTGTTTGAGGTCAGCCTGGTCTACAGTACGACTTCCAGGCCAGTCAGCACTATATATTGATAGCTGTCTTGAAAGACAGAGCAAAACAGGAAAAAAAACCCCAAGAAGCAGAAACCTGAGATGCAAGGCTACAAATCAAGTACTGAAGGAAATGAAAGGAGCTTGTGTTTCCTAGCATGCAAGGCTGTATGATGAGAATGGAAATATCTCAGGCAGCTGCCAAAGCAGAAAAGCATAGAACAGCACAATGAAGCATGACATAGAAAGTTTCAGGTAAGGAATAGTAGAAAATGGGACTGGCAGGAAGCAGGAACCAGATCAAAGCCTCCGGTATGTTGAGGAATCTGAACTCATCTTTAAGCCAGTGGAGGGCAGGTACAAGGTCAAGTTTGTATTTTGGAAAAAAAAAACAATATCAGCAGCAATGTGCAGGACTCACTAGAATGAGAGGATGATCCAGGAAGAGAAATAGATTGAAAGACTGTAGTATGTCGCTGTGTGAATCATCACGGTGTAAAGTCTTCTTCCACTCTGCCTGCTCTTCTCTCTAGCAGAGGGATCCAACCTTCTTACAGTGTGGCACAATGTTGCCTTCTACACAGCTGATGCTAGAGAACTGCATAGTTGAGTTACCAAAAAAATTTGCAAAAGAAAATCTCATAATACTTTAAGTAAGTTAATGTTTTGTGTTGGGCTGAATTCACAGCTATTTTCTTTGTCATGTGTAGCCGGAGGCTCCTAAGTCAAACATGCCTGCCAGCATCCTGTGTTAGCGAGCAGAAGATTTCTATGAAATGCCTAGTGTGAAACTGGCCATGATGAATCAGAGTGTATACTGTTCTCCTGAAGAATTTGGACAGAAGAAAGATTTTTAAAATTATTTTATTTATTATTTTTTATGTGTATGAGTGTATTGCCTGCCTGTATGGAAGTGTACCCATGTCCTGCAATGCCCACAGAGATCAGAAGAGGGCATTGGATTCCCTGGAACTGGAGTTATGGACAGTTGTTGGCCACCATGTGAGTGCTGAGAATCAAACCCAGGTCCTCTGCAAGAGCAGCCAGTGGTCTTGAATGCTGAGCCATCTCTCCAGTCCCAAAAAGAAGGATTTTCTTCCTACACTGTGGTCTAATATGCTAGAATAACACAGTCTTCACAAAGGTTAAGGACTTTACTTAGAAACTGGAGGGAAACTTGCTAGGCAGAGTCACCAGCCCAGAAGTTTGGGTTTTAGACTGTGCATTAATTTTCTCATCACTAGAGCACAGTATCTGATAGAAACAATTTAAGGAAGACTGGTGTATACTGACTCGAAATTTTAGAAGGTACAGTCCACCACACCAGAGGACGTACAGCCCATATGTGGTGTCAGGACCCTGTTTGTGGGTCTTCACTTCACAGCTGATCAAGGAGCAGAGAGAAGTCTGGCAGAGCCAGAAGTGAATATAACCTTTAAGTCCCACCTACCTCCAATGACCCACTTCTGCAATGACCCACTTCTGTTGGGAGACCACAAGTCTCAAAGGTTTCTAATCCTCCAAAGCAGTGCAACCGGCTGGGGAGCAAGTGCTCAAGCCCATAAACCTGTGGGGGAACATTCCAGATTCAATCCATAACAGACTGGATTTGGAGACAAGTACCCAGATATGTGTGTGAGCAAGTCTGTGGGAAAGAAAGTGGAAAAAGAGAATGGTGCCTGATCCTTTATGGGATGACCCCCGGCCCCCGTAGAATGGGAACAAGTCTTCCACCAAGGAAAAGGATGGTGCTATGGCTAAGGACAGATGCTTTAAATATGGTACACTTGAGGTGGAGTCTTGGCTGGATCCTCATAGGCAAGTAACTAACATTCTAGTGTCAAATTTTCAATGCAGATAAAATTAAACTTCAGTAAGTTTATTCTTAGTTTTGTGTTTGTGTGTGTGTGTGTGTGTGTGTGTGTGTGTGTGTGTGTGTGTATTTTGTATCCTGCCATTTTGCTGAATAAGTTTACCAACTATAAGGGCTTTTTTGGAGTCTTTAGGCTCTCTTACATATAGAATAATATCATCTTTAAAAACGGATACTTTTACTTCTTTTCTTATCGATTTATAATTGTATCTCTAGACCTAGGCATCTATCAATATTGATTATAGAGAAAATCCTTTGTGCAGTAGACAGCAGTCAGTGGAGAGATGCTTAACTGCTCAAAGTCTGAGAGTAAGAGACTGAAACTTCAACCCTAAATGGGGTGTTTCATCAACTCCATGCACCACCAAGGCTTAGGGAATGTTGCTCATGAGGAGGCAAAAAGAATGTAAGAGCTAGAGGATATGGGACAGTGCTGTCAAATGCTGTCTTCTGGACATAGCTATCAAACGCATGGACTCACAGCAGCTGTGGTGACATACATAAGACCTAACGAGATGAAGTCAGCCAAGATAGAAAAGGTATAGATAACAGATGCTCTTCGGGCCCCATACCTTACTGAGAAGCTATTGGCAGGTAATAGTGGCCAGGGGAGAGAAAATCGTTCCTTTTTTGAGGGTGTGGTCACTTAAGTTTCCCATGCTCCCATGCGCATATAGGCAGCACTAACTAGACTGAGTGAGTTATTAAAACAAAATAAAAGACACTCCGATCTTAGAAGAGGGATGTGTTATTGGGCGGATATAGGAAAAGTCAGCAGAGGAAACTGTAGATAGATATAATTGTGTTTCATTAAGTGTGCATGAAATTCTCAAGAATAAAGGAAAATGATTTTTAAAAGCCCTCTTTCAACAGTAATTGTCAGTATGCATATAGAATCCTTACAGAGTGTCCTTGGTTCATAGTATTTTTTAACCTTAGCTCTCATTAACATTCTTCTTATTAATATAAATTCCTCAGATGTCTTACACAAAAATACCTGAAACACCTACACAAATCACATATTCTAACAGATCTGAAGGCAGCTCAGTGAACTGGTGGTACTTGTCACTAGGAAGCACAGAAAACCAAAGACACAAAGAAAGATCCATGGTCCATTCCTGTTGCTAAGAGTTAATGGGAGCTATCCTTTTCAGTTGATCGTGGATATTTTCCTTAAAATTTTTAAAAATTGTATTTCTTCTGTGTGTGTACAAATGTAGGTATGCCACTGTGTGACTATGGAGGTCAGAGGACAAACCTCAGGGGCGGCTGGTTCTCTCCTTCCATCATAAGCTGAGTCTTTCTAAATAGATTATCAATCAAGATAATCCCCCACAGACATGCACAGAGACCTACTGATCTAGACAATCCCTTGTTCAGGCTCCCTTCTCAGGAATTCCAGGTTGTGGCAAGTTTCCATTTAAAACTAAGCATCATTGTCCCCAGGGACAGCAAAGTTAATAGATTTCTCACTGCTCTGAGAACTCATCTTTGTATAGAAAATTATATGGACACTGGGCTTTCTCAATTGCCAGCCTGTGTGCAGGCTGGATTTCTTAGCCTTCTTCTTACATGTCTGGTCCATCTCCCTTTCATTCACTGCTCACATGAAAACCCAAGATAGGGACAATTTCCAGGTAAAAAGACTGTAACATTTTGGAATCCAAAGAAGAAAACACTAGAATTTTTCCCAGGAGTCACATACAAGTAGAAAAACATAAGGCCAGAAATGGTGGCACACACCTGTAATCCCAGCATTCGGGAAGCTAAGGCAGAAGGACGGTGAGTTTGAGGCCATCCTGGGCTATACTGTATGTCTTTGTGAGGAGTGGGGAGAGGAAGAGAGAGAGTGAGAGAAGAAGAAGGGAGGCAGGAGGCAAGGAGGGAGGGGAGGGAGGACATTCAGAGAAGTTCAAAGAAGGCATCAATATGATCTCATCACTAGAGTCTAAAAGGGAATGAGGCTTAACAGATGAGGACCCAAGAAGGAAATGCTGAAAAAGCATTCAATAATGATGCGGTGCAGAAGAAAACCAAGCAGCAGAGAAACTAACGTGATTTCCAGCGAAGTTCTCTGATGAGTCCAGATTTTTTTAAAAAAAGGAAAAAGAAAAAAAAAATCTTTACAAAAAAAAAAAGATGGAGGGAGGAGAATATTGCATGAAATGAATTCAAAGTGCAACATGAACAACCAAATCCACAAAATGATGTCAGGAACTCTGATGACTAAGCGAACACAGAATGAGATAAAGATTGCACAGGACAGGACAGCACAGAGTGAGAGTCAGAGTGAAAAGAGGGGAGGTGGGGTGCTCTGTGAGGGGAGGGGTGCTCCGTGAGGGAAGGGTTGCTCTGTGAGGGGAGGGGTGCTCCGTGAGGGGTGGATTCATCCATTTGGGAGTTACATTCTTCTCGTTATGAAAAGTAATTCAGAACCATTTGAATCCATCTGGAAAGCAAGCAGAAGACCTATGCTTTCAGATAACTACTTCAAGCTATATTTGTATACATCAAAATCAGGATTATAGTACAAGATTTTGAATTTTATCTTTAAATCCCCAACACTTTTTTCTCTTATTTAGTTTCTTTATTAGATTATTTGCTTGTTAAGTTTTGATTATTCTATTGTTTTAGTAGTTTATTTGTTAGGTTTATTATTTTGCAGTGACTTCCTAATCTTCCATTTGTGTCGTTAGGTGCTATTTTTAACAAATATGGACAATGTTAAGGTTTAGACCCTTTGCAACATATTTGAATAAATCATTTCCTTTAGATACTTTCCTAGATATGGACAGAGTACGAAACATGTTTAAGCATTTCTTTTGTGGAGACAGGATCGCATGTAGCTCAGACTGGACTCAAACCTGCTGTGAAACAGGGGATGACCTTGAACTTCTGATTCTTCTGCTTCCGCTTCCTAAGCATTGAAGTTATAGTTATGCGCCACCTTAACCAGGATATGACGTGCTAGAGATTGAACCCAGAGCTTTGTGTATGCTTGGCAAGAACCCCACCCACTGAGCTGCATCCTCAGTCCAGGTTTAAGGATCTTGACATATATGACTCAGTTGCCTTCCTGAAATCTTGGTGGTTTCTATTTTACAATGTGTGATGTTTCTATACACAGTGTAAGGTTATCAGCAGTCAAACACCTCAATGATTTAATTTTTAGCTTTCTTCTAGTTTATCTAGGAAAAGGAAGCACCTTCATCCTGAAAAGGGCAAAATAGACATCATGAAGATGTACTTGAAGTCCAACTAGAAAATAATATAAGCAACTTGCTGCCTGAAATGTCTACCAAGGAAAATGCATCCCAAGCTACAAGAGCTTTTCATTGTGAACCCATGAACTTCATTTTCAGCTATGTTTACCACAAAGGATGGTGAGGAAGACAATATAATAACATGCAAATTTTATTTTAAAACTGTACAATAACTTGTACATTATACTGCTATTAACAATATGTGTAGAGAAAAGTAATGACCTCTCTCTAAAACAAAACAAAACTGATAGAGTTAAGGGAATTTTTCCCCTTGTTTCTGTATTTACAAATTATGTGCAATCTGTGTGCTATAATTTTATAGTTTAGGAAGAAAAGAAACAATAGGAGAGATGACTGAACATACAGGAGAATAAGGACGGGCTCTGACAGCCAATCCAGGTTTGACACCAACCCACAGCCCAGTGGAGTGAATTGTTAAACAGATGGTCGATGAGCATTTCATCGTATGTGAAATGATCACTAGAAAACAACAAAGACTCTATTTACATCCTGATGGTTATAATAAATTAAGGCCAGTTCTGTTCTTGACTTAGTTATTAGGTGGGTAGGGGGAATACTTTCATTATAATGGGTGTTTCCCTTTTAGCAAAGCATTTGATGACGTCAAATGGCATCGTTCCGAGTGAAATACTGAAGTGGGGAGTAGTAATATAATATTACACGACAGCTGTTATAGAAAGCTGTGCTTGGCAGCAACAATATAAAAGAAACAGCATCGCATCTTGGTAGCTCCACTCGGTTTCTATTATATAAAAATTAGGTGAGGGAGGTTGATATAATTTACTATTTTTTAATTTTCATTTGAAGCATCAAGCATTGTAGTGTTGGTATAGAAGTCAGAAGACAACTTGGAGTTGATCAGTTCTCCCCTTTTACCATATGGATCTGTGGGATCAAACTCAGGTTTGGTAGTAAGTGCCTTTACCCATTGACCTGTCTATCTAGTCCCTGATTTACTGTTTTTAAGAGAGCAGAAGCATAAATATCTCTAATGGTCTGTTGCTTCCTTTAAGTTTAAGCCTTTACATTTAAAGCATGCATAGACATACAAAAATGTTGGTTATTTTTGAACCTGTTATATGGATCTTCTTATTTATTTTCTTTTGATTTAAATCTTGTAGGTAAGGTCTTACTGTGTAGCCCAGGCTGGCCTCAAACTCACAATCCTCCTACCTCTGTCTTCCAGGTGCTAAAATTGTAGGCATATTCCACCCCTGAACCAGGATTATGGCTCTAAAGAAGCAATTTTAAGCACACATCAATCAAGGGCCTTTTCACTAGGCTGTCCTATCTACTAGATCAAAGTAAACCCACTTGATTGTTTTGCTTATTAAAACTAGTTGTGATTTCTTTCCCTCTTGCTTCTGTCTGGCTTATGAGGGTTTTATTTTGTTTTGTTTTGGTCTATTTGTGTTGTGTTTTCTTACTTCTCTTCCCCTCCCTCTCTCCCTTCTTTTCTCTCTCCTTTCTGTGGTACTAGAGATTGAAGTCAGTGCCTTGCTCTACCACTGAACCACATTCTTGGTTCTCCCCTTATTTGTGTTCCCTGATTAAGAGCATATTCCTCTTCATCTGTTTCCCCTGCTCCAAAATCTCTACCTCTCTTTGCCAATATCAGAGAGGTAAAGACCTTCATACAGCATACATAAGACCCCCACAAAAGCTGACTTGGGGGGCTGGAGAGATGGCTCAGCAATTAAGAACACTGACTGCTCTTGTAGAGGACCTGGGTTCGATTCTCAGCACCTACATGGTGGCCAACAACTGTCTGTAACTCCAGACACCTTCTTCTGACCTCTGTGGGCATTGCACGTCATGAGTGCACTTACACACATGCAGGCAATACACTCATAGATATAAAATAATAAATAACAAAAATATGTTTTTTAAAAATCTGATGACTTAGAAACCCCTTCAAGAATGAAACTATAGAAACCTATTATCCTATTCTATTCAATAGTTTCAGCAAATTGGATGAAAGTTAAGAACAAAATTTTATAGACTATCAGATATTACACAGCTGGGAGACTGAGGACAAAGTTTGTCTTCTAGCCAAGATCTGGGATAAATTTCCCAAGTCCAGTGACAAATCTCAGTCCAGACACCGATTGAGTAGAGGAAGCCATGCAGACTGAAGAATATCCAGACACCTACCTTCATCATCAGACCCACTGGTGATATGGCTAAACTATAACTGAATTTGACTTCTCTAAAGGCACAGACAACTCCAACAATGGATGCAATTGCTTTTCTGTTCTGTTGATCCAACCAAGGCTTAGCAGTTTAGTGCTAAGCTTATTACTGGGAATTGAACCTGGGTCCTCTACAAGAGTAGTCAGTGTGTTTAATTGCTGAGCCATCCCTCTAGACCCTGTATGCTGCAGTTTTTTAAGTGTAGAAAATTCCTCAGGCCTTTTCCTTTCATAAGGTGGAGGCTTAGGTGGGTATGGTCTTTCCCTGAGTGTACTCCTTCTTTGTCCAAGTGAAATCTAGAGGCCTCTCCTTTATGGCTCCAACCTCACTATCAAAGACAGCCTTTTCCTTCAGCGCATGCCTTGACTCCAACATCAAGCTTTCTTGTGCTTTTTCTTTATAAACTATACATTTCTTATTTCTTTCTATCCTATTTGCTCTTAATCATTGTATAACTGCATAATACACACCATTAATAGCCATGCCATTGATTCTACATTAGACTATCTGAAATTTCCTCAATTTTAGTTTTCAATTTAACCTCAGGCAAGTTCTTACACTTTGGGCAGACAGCAGCCAGATATTTGCCAAAATGTCCTAGTTGCTTTTTAAGTTCTTATTTCCCTTTGAAACTACATTGTTTTCAACACTACTTTCTTCCAGGTTCTACTAGAATGTCCTGATAAGTTCTACTGCCTACTCTATATCAAAGGCCAAATATGTCCAAAGTATTTGGGGGCTCTTAATTAATTCCTAAAAGATTTTAGGGTTACCTCTTTAAAAGGGGAACGTTAGAGAACAAATAGCTAACTGAGAGAGTATAAATTCTCTCACTTATACCTTTCATAAACTCAAAAATGAACTTAAAACCCATTATCCCCCCTGGTTTGCCAATCCCCTCATGGCCTGGCTCCTCCCTTTACTGGGCCCTTATATACCTCCCCATTATATATATAAAAAAAGGGGGGAGATGTGGGGATCTGGTTACTGAGCAAGGCAAGCAACTCCTGATACCCTAAAGGGATGGCAGGTGTCTGACCTGCTCTGCCTGTGTGATAACCTGGCCCCAGGAAGCTACTGTAGATATGAATCTTCCTTTCCCCCACCCCAGACCAGAACCAGGTTTTTGGGTTCCGTTTCCTCATTCCTGAACTTCCACAACCTTCCGGCCTTTACCCCAACACCCCACCTTTCCCACCTCTGTAACGGTCAGAGAGGCTTCCCTATATAAGCCCTGCATTGGCTCGAATAACCGAACTACCCACCGACATAGTCTCCCAGGAGGGAACTCCTCCCGCCGCACTCTGAGCCACCTGAGGTCCCTTTCCACCGTCCTCCATTCTCTGGCATGGCTGGAGCACAACAGCCGTGCTGGAGATGGAGACGCACCCACAAAAGGTGAGTTTATTTGACTTACAGCTCCAGAAGGTAAGATTCCATCATGATGACAGGAGTGGATGGAGCAGAAAGCTCAGTGCTTACATCTCCAAGCAGGGACAGGAAGCGGAGCATGACAAACAGGAAGTGGAAAACCTATATCCTTTCAAAGCCCCCAGTAATGTGCTTCCTTCAGCAAGGCTGCACCTCCTAAACCTCTGCAAAAAGCAGCACCAATTGGACACAAAGTGATCAAGTACTTGGAGACTGTGGGGGTAGTCTCATTAAAATCACCACACTCCTTATTATGAACTTTGTTGCCAGACAAGTTTTATAATGTGGAAAATTTAAAAATCAAGAACAAATATATATAAATGTAATTAAGGTCAAGAATTTGACAAAAATCTTTAAAGGGCCTGGATATATAAAGCTAAATACTTAAGCAGGAGGGGTTAAATTTACAGTACATGTACTCAATAGAAATAATTGTTATAATTGTGAATTAGGACATTCCAAGACTCAGGTACTGCCCTTCTTCCCTCAGATGGGAAATAGATTTCCAACAGAGTAAATTGCATGCTGTTCCTGTTACAGGATAAGGACACGTTGGCAAATAAAACTTGCCAGGATCTGTTCCTGGCTATAAAGTCCAGCCCATTGATACTTCCTCCTGATCAGCAAGGGGAATAAATGACTTCTCATGCCTTACAAGACAAATAGATTCTCTCACCCTGTGGGGGATTGCAAAGTCCAAACCCACTTCCCACTAAATGTATCAAGCAACAAAGGGGAAAAGGTTAATTACTCTGCACTCAGTGTCTTCTGGGCTGACAACTGGTAGTTCTGTCAACAGGGGACACTTTACTCAAGCCTATCACACAACTGATACCGGACCTGCATGCCAGTTCAATTGGCTAAACTCTTTACTTTGTCCTTTATGTCCCCTCCTCTGTGTGAAGCTAATCCCAGGGCTAAGAGATCATTCATTACCTGGGTCCTTTAATGTCTATGTTGACTGTATAGGAATCCCCAGGGGAATTCCAAATAGATTTCAGACTAGAAACCAAATAACTGTAGGTTTCAAATAGACTATATTCTCATGATCAACAATAAACAAGAATATAAATTAATCCACAAAGATTTATCAGCTAAACCAATAATACCTTTAAGGAGTATCTAGCCAGTTGGATACCACCAGCTGAATGACTTGGGATAACAGAATCATGCTTAATGCTAGCAAAAAGAGATATGTGTATTGTGTTTGATGGAAGATGATGTACTTTTATTCTCAAAATATAGTTCCTGATGGAAAGGTTTCAAAGGCTATTCAGGAAATACTCTGTCCAATGAGTTAACCAAAAATTAAGAAATAAATGACCCTTCTTCTAACTTTATGAAATGACTGTGATTGTTTGAAAAATAAAAAGTGAGCCTCTTGATTACAGTCTTAGAATTGGTAATTACAATAGAATATTATGGAGTCCCCTGCACACAAGGGCAAAGTCAATGATTAGTTAATTAAAACAATAATAACTGGGAAAATTCCTATATCTGACCCTACTATAGAGCTAAGGAATACCTCAGATCAGAAAAGTTAGGCAATATTAATTAAATGAATAAAATCACTTCTGTAAAAAAACATTTTAAAACTATATACTTGTCTTTATCTTCAGTACCCTTGCTACAGAATATATACCTTGATGTTGCCTCTATCTTTTCTTTTCTTTTTTCTTTTATGTATATGAGTGTTTGCCTGCATGCTTCTAAGTGCACCCACGTCATGTAGTGCCTGTGAAGGAAAGAAGAGGGTGTTGGACCCCTGAAACTAGAATTCAGAACAGTTGCTAGCCACCATGTGGATGCTGAGGTTCAAGCAAGTTCTTCTGCAAGAATAGTCAGTGTTCTTAACTGCTGAGCCATTTCTGCAGTCCCAATGCTACCTGTTTCTTGACATGCTGATTATAATTTGTTGCATTATGTTTTTTTCTTATTCACAACTCCTAAACAGAGATGATGTTCTTTGACCTAAGGTGTTCCCAGGTATCAAAGGAATAATGTGACAAGAACCTGCAAGAATATGGAAGGAACCCAGAACAAAGGGAAGGAAATGCATCATTATCTATGCCTGAGTGCATATACAATCTGCCTGTAGCATAGGACCTTCAATCAGAATATGTTTTGCCATATATCAGAGACAAAGAAACAGTTGTAAAGGGGAATTAACTTGGGCCATAAAAGGCTAGGCTTTTACTGCATGGCTCAGTCTTTTTGGGTGCCAAGCCATTAAATCATGGGCTGGCACAAATAAACTGCTTCCCAGAATGAAACGCCTTGGTATCTCATTTCTCTATACACAGGAACCTGCAACCGTGACTGCAGGTTCAGCAGAGACTGACACAGAGGCTGCCTGAGTTTCTGCCACCTTCAGTTCAGCCTCCAAACGTCATCAAGATCCGTCATCGTGCATGGCAGTCCAGTAAATGCTAGATTTCCCCGGGACTCCTTTGCAGCTAGGTGTGGCCATGTGATTACATTGTGACTAATCAGATGGGAGTAGAAGTTAGACATTCAACTTCAGGGTTATATCCTTAAAAACCTTCCCTTCCACTATACACACTACACACACTATCCTCACTCCTTTTCTCTACTTTTTTGTGGGCTACAATAGAAAAATAAAACTATCATAGTGAGCCTCCTTCAACCATGAAGTAAAGTAAATGATGAATACACAAAATAGAAAGACTGGTTTTCTTATAAGTTCACTGTGTAGTGCATTCTGCCTCCAGGCTATGTTTTTATAGTTTAGGTGCTTAATTTGGATGACATTTTTTTGTGACATTTTAGACAGCACCCTGAGTATTTTGGAAGCAATTGGCATGGTCTTTGTTTGCACTAAGTTGGTGGCAATGAAAGTGATAAGGATCAGGTGTGCTTTCATCTGGAAGAAAGAGTGAATGGTGATGAATATCACATGAGATTCTAGTCAATTAGGGGAATGATTTAACTTTTAGAATTTCATAATTGGAAATAAAACAGATATCTTATATTGAGAGAGGGACATTTGTAAAGGGTTTGTTTTGAGGTTAGTACATGGAACTAAAAGTTCAGTTTATGCCCTGCTTGATTAGAGCCAAGTTGGATATAAGAATCTGGAGTTGGGGATGGGGAGTTGGCTCACACAGTACAGTGCTTGCCACGCAAGCATAAGGACTTAAGATTGAGTCATTGCACCTGGGTTTGAAAAAATACCATTGTGGTAGCAAGTGCCTATAAAGCCAGACTGTGACATAGAGGGGAGCATCCTTGCTAGCTGAATCAGCGAGTTCAGGTTCAGTAAGAGAACCTACTTCAAAATATGTGGGAATGACTTCTGAACAAATGACTTTTATCTAACCTTGTCATAAAATACAAATCCTATGTTTTGAGATCATTTTACACTATCTTAGCTTGTTTATAATTTAAACAAACTTACGAGACCTTGGGCTCTTCTTGTAACCTAAACCTATACCTTTAATGCCCTCCTTGCCCTTGACCCAGAATAATGTATGTGTGCGTGTATGATGTGAAAATATCAAGAGCTTCAAGCAGTAGACTGTTGTTGGAAGAAATGAGAATTACCGCATCTGTGTTGCAAATTATAGGTAGGATTAAACTGATAACATCTGAGCTTGTGTGTGCGGTCCCAGGTCAGTATGGGTCATAAAGGGAAATTTCCCTGATAAGACAAAGCCTTCTTCTTTTTCCTTTAAGAAATTGTTTTCAATAAAAAAAGAGCAAGGCCTTTGTTTGAGAGCACAATTCCTGGAGAAATATGAAGGAAGGTGTGCTCAGAACAATTTGGGCCCTGCTCTTGGTTTAAATGCATGCTAAGAGTCAGGCTGTCATTCTTCAGGCACTGACATAATGTGCTATCACACTTCCACAAAAATATAAGGTGGAAAGTGATTGAGGAAGACACCCAGAATCTACCTCTGGCCTCTGTACACAGATGTTCTCACACCAGCACAGACATAGAACATGTACACATACATAAAATACACATACATACAAATACATATACATACAAAAAAGAATCTGAAGTTGAAGAGAAAAATGTAGGCTGGAGAGATGAATGTGGCATTATAAAGATGATCTTTACCTGACACATACCAGGGGCTTTGCACTTATTTGATTTACTTGAAAAAAAACTTTCTCTAGATTATACCTGTGGTGCATGCATGTGTGTGTGCGTGTGTGTGTGTGTGTGTGTGTGTGTTGCATGTGAGTGTCGAGGATGTGCATATGCAGAAGCCAGCTCAGGATGCCATGTGTCTTCCTCTATCACTCTCCCCTTGATTGCCTTAAGATGCCGTGAACTCAAGCTCACCATTTCGAGTAGGCTGATTGGTCATCAAGCACTTGGGTTCCACCCATCTCTGCCCCCCAGTGGTGGGGTCACCATACCTGGCTTTCTACATGGTCACTGGGAATTCAAATTCAATCCTTCATACATACATAGCAAACACTCTCACCCACTGAGCCATCTCCCCAGCTCTCTCTAGAATCTTTGGTATTCTCGTGTTAGGTAACTAAGTAGGTAACTAGTTGGTCTCATGAAAATACCAACTGTACTTGAAAGAAATTTCTAAAACTCAATAGATAGTAGAAGGGTTAGAGACACTCCCTCATAATCAGCTGGACCCTTGCCTCACAATCGGCAGCTTGTAAAATCATGAACTAGAAGTGCAAGACTGTAATTACTGGACAGAATAATTGTGGGGATCTGGTTACTGAGCAAGGCAAGCAACTCCTGATACCCTAAAGGGATGGCAGGTGTCTGACCTGCTCTGCCTGTGTGATAACCTGGCCCCAGGAAGCTACTGTAGATATGAATCTTCCTTTCCCCCACCCTAGACCAGAACCAGGTTTTTGGGTTTCGTTTCCTCGTTCCTGAACTTCCACAACCTTCCGGCCTTTACCCCAACACCCCACCTTTCCCGCCTTCTGTAACGGTCAGAGAGGCTTCCCTATATAAGCCCCTGCATTGGCTCTAATAACTGAACTACCCACCGACGTAGTCTCCCGGGAGGGAACTCCTCCCGCTGCACTCTGAGCCACCTGAGGTCCCGTTCCATCGTCCTCCATTCTCTGGCATGGCTGGAGCACAACAGCCGTGCTGGAGATGGAGATGCACCCACAAATAATGGGACCCGAGTCCTCTCTGTGACCCTGAAAGGAGATGTGATATCTTATACTGCCCAAAAAATCAGTAATTGATAACTATATGAACCTGGTTCCATGAGCCCTAAACTATGAAATTACTGTCTAGCAGGAGGTTTTCTGATAAAGATCAAGGATACACCATTGACTATTTTGTGAAGGTCTGTCCAGATGAGCCTGTCAATCACCTAGACAGAAAAATGCCCCTCAAGAGAGCTAGGTGTTCCAGAGACCTTAGACATAATATAAAGTCTGCCTACAATGCAGGTTGGACAGAGGTACCCCTGGCCATTGCCCACTCATTCCGTGAGGATACTCCACTTCTGTCTGTAATCAACTCGGTCTGTCTCTTCTATACCACTCTTTGGGTGTCTCATCTGAACTCTATCAAGGGAGATCACAAGGCCTTGGGAGCAGAGGGGAGTCTAGTGTGAGACCAATGACACTCTCACCACTTGAGGCTCAGGAGTCGGCTCAAAGCTACCGTGACCCCATCCATTCTTCCACATCTGCCCTGCAGCAGTTCCTCCATCACACTTCTTAGCATCTAATATTATTATTGTCTTTATTAACTTTGTTTGAGACAGGGCCTTGCTATTATCAATGTGAAAATATTAACTCCATTTGAAAGAAAATTTTAAGTGAAATATTATATTATATATGTTATTATATAATACATTATTATAAGCAAAATATGAGTGTCTATAGCCTGAGAACACAGATTCACATTGTCAGTCGTATTCCAGCTTAGAAAAGGTTCATGTGAACTTTATAGTCACAGAAAAGAAAATCATGGATCAATGTATTTACAAAATGCATAGGCAGGATTTGTCTGGATACAGCAAGGTGGGTTAGGCTATAGAATTTAGATGTTGTTTTTGTCACATTTATAACAGGGTTAGTGGAGGGTAGGTGCACTAAGCTTAGCTACACATTCTGTAAGTTTTATCCACAAGTCAAGAGGATGTTAGGTTGGAATCAGAGGTTGGTAGTAGTTGACTATTGGAAAGGGCTAAAGATAGGTCAAAGTGATTGCAGCTCTTGACCTACAACACTGTATCTCTCCACAATCACAGTGTTCTACTTAGCCAAGGTCAAGCAGTCTAAAGGGTGTTTAACACAGATGCAGCCTCCTCAGAAAACTTCAGTTCACACCATGCAGCCCAGGCTGGCCTTGAGCTCTCTTTCCTCTAGTCTCAGCCTTCCACATGCTGGGATTATAGGCATATGCCCAGAACACCTGGCATTCGTACTAATTTGTTTATATATTTGTCATTTGCCTCCCCGCCTAGAGAATGAGCAGACCCCTAAAAGGCTGATTCTATCATTACCAATTGATTCCTAGCACCAATAACAGTGTCTGGCACTCAGCCAATGTTCTGCAAGTGGCTGTTAACTGACTAATGGGAGAAGTAAGGGATTAAGTAGCGTGGTCACTCAAAGCCATTTTCCTGGCACTACCATCCAACTGGAGATTCACTTCTATTTCCACTGACAAATTGGTCTTCGGATAGTACAAATGCTTCCTGAAAGGTGAAGCCTCTTTCATATTGCAGTATACTTAATCCATTTAATCAGATTATCTGTAGAGCAGATAGAGCAGCATTCAAGAAGTAGGCATTTGGTTGAGGTGGGATGCTGGAGAAGGAACTGGAGGCCTAGGTGGCAACTAGCACAAAGTCAGTGTGTAAAGAGTGTCAGTGTGACAGGCCCACAGGCAGAAAGGGCAAAACTGGAGAGATGCCGAAAAGGAAGTGGCGGTTTGGGCTCAGAACATACTAACCCTGTATTTATTTTTCTCATTGCTGTGCTAAAATACTTGACAAAAAGCGACTTCAGAGAGGAAGGAGTGTTGTCTGTCTGTTTTGCCTCACAGTGTGACGGGTAGAGAAGGCAGGGCAGAAGGAGGAAGCTGGTCACAGATACCAATGCCCTGGAAAGTGCTGTTCCGCAAGTCTCAGGATCATCAGGCTGATCCAAACCTACTTTCTCCAACGTCAGGGGTCTCTAAGAATGTAGTCACCCTTTTCTGGAGCAGAATGGACAGACATTTGCAAATGAATATTTCCTTTATATATGCAAAAGTCCATTAAAGAGGTAACTTCCCTGGGCGTGGTGGTGCATGCCTTTTATCCCAGCACTCCTGAGGCAGAAGCAAGTGGATCTCTGTGAGTTCAAAGGCCAGACTGAGTTCCAGGCTAGCTGGGGAGGGGGACCCTGTCTCAGAAAAAAAGCAACTTCATGAATTCAAGGCCAGCCTGGTCTTCATAGTGAGTTCCAGGCCAGTTGGAGTTACAGGGAGATCTTGTCTCAAAAGGCTACATAAATAAATAAGCAACTTCTGTGCCTATTGTTTCTAGACGCAACCAGTTTACAATAATCCAAATCCTAGCCAGGCACATTTGGGGTGGCAGAATCTATGTTCATACATAGTGGGGTTTGTTTTGGCATGGATGTAAAATGTCCCTCTTAAGCTCATGTGTTTGAATGGACAGTTTCTAGCTGATGGCATGCACATGAAGGATAGGCAACCACTGAGGAGATGAGCCTCACTGGAGGAAGTGGTTTACTAGGGCATGGTTGAGAATGTAGAACCAGGCCCCACTTCCTGTTCGCTTTCCGCTTCTTGACGCCCTTCCCTTCCATGATGGACTGCTTCTCCTCACTGAACCATCTCTCCAGCTTCATGAGGTGTGAATTTACATCACTTGTTAGTCAGGAGTCACAACTAGTCCTGAGAAGAGTAAAGCTTTCTTATAAGAAAGGAATTATGAGCAGTCTCAGTCTCTGGATAGTTTGAGGAAAAGAATCAGTACACAGGACAGCAGAGTTTAACATTACAGACAGAGGAGATGGCCAAGTCAGGAACGTGCTTGCTGTGCAACGACTTCGAACTGCTGACCCTTCTTCCTCTCCTTCCCCAGTGCTGAGATCATAGGTCTGCACCACTAAACCCAGCACCTGGTGGGTGCACCTTCCTGGTGAACACTTCTCTTCTTTCTAGCAAGTCTTTTGCATTCCAAACAATGTTGCTAGGAATTGTTGTTAGTGTATATGTGTTCATATACGGGGGACTGAACCTGGAACTCTGTGCATGCTGGATAAGCACTCTACTACTGAGTTGTACTTCAGTCTGAAATATTCTTTTAAACATGTATTTTCTACTTTTTTGTTATTTGTTGTTTGTTTTTGAGACAGTGATTGGACTAGAACTTGCTACGTAGACCATCCCAGGCTGGCCTCCATCTCACAGTGATCTGCCTGACTCTGCCTCCTGAGTGCTGGGATTAAAGGTATATGCTACCACGTCAGACTTTATTATTATTATTATTATTATTTGTGTGTACATATGTATGTATGATGTATGTGCATGCATGCATGCATGTGCCGCAGTGTGTATGTGGAAGTCACAGGACAAGATCGTGGAGTTGGTTTTCTCCAGTCCTGGGACTCAAATTCAGATCACCAATTTGCACAACAAATGCTTTCTTTACCTGCCAAAGCCATCTCGCTGCTACTAGAATATCCTTGCATATGTTGCTTTGTGCACATGTATAAATAATATACATGAGATGAGTTCACAGAAGTGGAATTTCTGGACCAAGAGTGTGTGCCTTTTTCATTTTGATACAGATTCTCAAATTGCCTTCTCTTGGAATTTGGCAGAGATTCAAGAGTTGCCTTTCATTGAGAGTATAACAACTTCACACCCATCATGGATGTAGAGGGAAAACGCTCCTCATGCCTCATGGATAGTTCCTTCAGTGAACACCAGATGGCAGAACAGACCCTAATGTCCGTCACTGTATCTTGCTAATGAACTGAAAAGACTCAGAACCTCATTTTCTTAGATCCAGTTCATGAAGCTGGCAATGGAGTTGAACATTAATGCATTTCTACAGATAGCTCTTTCAACTTGTCGTCAGTAGCAGATGGCGATGGCCTGTGCTTTTTCTCTCCTTTCCTTGAAGGAGCACTAGGAAGAGCCTCCTTTCTGGTTCCATGATTCTTGCCTGTTACCAACTACCTTTACTCCAACTGAATAGAAAATATGCAGACAGTGTAGAGAACACAAGTTAGCGATAATAACTTTTGGAGTTGCATCTGTGTGTGAAAGTAACTTATTTAGTTCATGTTGCTACTACAAGGAAATGTGTGAACATATGTATGTCACATAAGAATATTTCTTTAAGCAAACAGAAATGAATAATTAAAATTGATGTATTTAGTATGTTAAGGCTTCCATTTGGCAGAAAACGAGCAGACTAATTTCACAGTAAAAAGATAGTATTCCTCCTCCTCCAAAAGTGTGTCATTTAAACAGGATAGATAGAACAGTTACACCTGCCTTTGTTACTTACAAAGATACTATACTGGATAGCTTTAGTTGTCAACTTGACACACTTGGATTGAGGGAGCCTCAATTGGGGAATTTCCTCCCTTGGCCTGTGACCATGTCTGTGAGGTATTTTCTTGACTGTAGAGGGATGTGGGAGGGCCCAGCCCACTGTGAGTGGTGCCACCCATGGGCAGGTTGTTCTGTATTATATAAGAAAGCAGGCTAAGTATGGATCAGGAGAACAAGCCAAAAAGCAGCATTCCTCCATGGCCTGTGTTCCAGCTCCTGCCTCCAGGTTCCTGTCCAAGATCCTACCTTGTCCTGCCTCAGTGATGAACTGGGTGTCCCAGGAGATGTAAGTCAAATAAACCCTTTCCTCCCCAAGTTGGTATTGGTCAGAGTATTTTGTCACAGCAACAGAGAAGCTAATTAGAACAGAAATTGGTGCCAGGAGCAGGGGTATTGCTGTGACAGTCCTGATCTTGGTGTTTTGGGGAAGACTGCGGAAGGCTTTGGAACTTTGGGCTAGAAAAGCCATTGAGTGCTAGGAGTATGTTGCTTTGTGAGTCTGAGGTTAGCCTGGTCTACATAGTGAGTTTCAGGCCAGCCAGGGACATAGCCAAATAAATATGGTTGGAGAGGCCATAGATCCTAGAGAAATATCTAATTTTGTAACATCTCTAGACCAATGTAATTTCTTACTGTATTCTAAATTTGTATCTTAATATTTACAGACAAGTGTACCTTTTACCCATCATCAAAGACACTTCTTTTTCACAAAAGATGGAGACTATTACAGAGTTCTGAAACTGGTCAAATGCAGAGAATAAATGTCTGTGAGATGTGTAACCTTAAGTGACACATCTTCAGTGCAACCTCTACACATGAGGTGATGTATCTCTTAATTCTCACCAGAGAAGTTTCCGTATGTAGCAGATGGTGATTAACACAGAAATCCATAATTGGCCAATATGCAGAGAACAAGAGGCTGCAGAATGTTTATCCCTAAATAGGACACCTATTTCAAATCTCTGCTTCCCAAGGCTCACGAATCATTGTGGAAGAGAAGGAAGAAAGATTGTAAGAGCCAGAGGGGGATGGATGACCACAAGAAAACAGAGTCTTCCAGACAGCTGGTCATTTACTCATATGAACTCACAGCTATGGTGACAGCATGCACAAGTCCTATGCAAGTTCAAACCAAACAAAATCTGAGCATAACAAAGAAGTGGGTAAGAAATCTCAACCCAACCTAAGGAAATTTTGTGGCTGCTGGGAGGGGGAGAGACAGTGTCTTACAGGAATGGGATTCTTGGGTTCAGTGTATGGACCCACAATGAAAAACATTTGGGGACACAAAGCAGACTCTATAGGCCATATAATATATACAAGAGAGTACTTAAGTTGGGCAGGGAACAGGGAGGAAGGTGTGGATGCGGGGGGAGTCTAAATACCATCAAACAATATTGTATGAAAATCACAAAAATTCAATAAGGGGGAAAAAGAAAAAAAGAAAAACCCACCAAATTTACACCTGAATTTCAGAGAAGGAAACTACGGCTCAGAAAACTCAATGACTCTCAAATGACTTCAACTACCGTGAGAACAGCAGAAGTTTGGATCTGAATCTGTATTGTGTCCTACATTAGTGGTTCTCGGTGTGTGACCCCACCCTCTCCCAGATCAACAGTAGCCACACCACAACATAACCTAGAGACTTTTTTGAAATGCAAATTCTCAAGATTCAAACTATTCCTACTGAATCTGAAACTCTTGGAATAAGATCAAGTTTTTATTTTACTTATATTTTTAAAGTTTTAGAAATATTTATGAGTGTGTGTGCACATTATATATGGATGTGTGCACACGAGTAAGGCGCCCATGGTGGTCAGAGGAGAGCAGAGGATTCCCAGGAGCCCGAGTCATAGGCGGTTGTGAGTCACCTGCTGTGAGTGCTGGGAACCAACTCAGGTCCTCTAGAAGAACACCAAATTCTCTTAACTACTAAGCATCTCTTCAGGCCTCGATCTGCATTTTAATAACCCCAACCACTCTCCCAGATGAAAGTTCAAGTTTGACATCTTATTCCTTAATATCTTAATATATGACAATGATGTAGAAAGGAAAGCAAGGTTTCCAGGCTGCTTTCTGGCTGATATATGGTTTGGGGAAGTCTCCATCACGAGCCATGATTTTTTTATCTGTGTATGTTATGTGTGTGTGTGTGTGCTTGCACATGTGGTTACACATGCATATGTGAGTGCATGTGCCTGTAGAGGCCAGAGGACAGTCTCAGGTGCCTTTGTCAGCCACTGTATAGCATGTTTGTTGAGATAAGGATCTCTTGTGGGCCGGCAAGCTATAGGGATCTACCTGTCTCCACCTCCCCAGTACTTGAATTACAAGCACACACCATATATTTGGCTATTTTTTTAAAATGTGGGTTCTGGGGATTGAACCCATGGTTTCAAAGTAAACATTTTACTGACTAAGCCACCCCTCCAGCCGGAGTTCAATATACTCAATAGTCATGCAAGTTAGTGTTTTTTCTTCTTGTTTTTACAATGAAAAGATTGAAACTGAGAAAAACCATGCCATTAGCAATAGTCACAATACCAAAAAGAGGCCATTTACACTTGAGTCTATTTGATCCCACCTTCTAAACTTCCATAACTCACTAGAAAGTTCTACCCTAATAGTGGTATTGATTGGCTAAACATGCTTCTATCCTGACAGTTCTCACCACACACAACAGTAACAAGCTGCACTATAGAGGTTCCCAGATTAAATCTAGAGCAGTAATGACAAGAGAGGAGGAGGTACCTAGACACCTATTAGAAAGAGAGAAAAGTAACCAAACCCAGGGAACTAGTCCAGAAAGAAAAAGAAGTAAAAGGATAATAACTTTTTAAAATATTTTAAGACTGCCTCACTTTAGAAACCAGCAATAAAAGTTAAGTATAAATGGTTGGAGAATTTGGGCTGTCTTTTATTAGGATGAACTTCAATAATTCTTGAAACTATCGTTGCTTTCATTCATAGGATCATGCTGATTATGAAATTCTCTGAAACCAGACTGGGTGTTCCACAATGTATTCAGGAAGATCTACATAAGAAATAGCTAAAATGATGATAGAATTACAATACCCTTTTTTTTTTTTTGGAAACAGAGTCTCATTCTAGGCCAGGCAGACCTCAAACTTGGCAATTCCCAGCCTTCTGAGTGCTGGGACTGTCGGTGTGAACTACCACATCTAACTCAATAACAAAGCTGAATGAATTCACAAGCATCAGTACTCTTGCACTTTGGGGTCACTGTTAAGGAAGCAGCATGACCTACCAGAACTGCAATAGTTTGACAGTTGATGTGAAAACAATGAAAGTTACCCAGTGATTTCGGAACAGACAGAGTGTAGACATGTGGGATGCAGGGAAGATTCACCTCCTGGGTGGAATGGGGCAGAAATGTCATCATGCAACTAGGAGCAACGCCCATTTACAATTATCAACTGTTAACTTCCGGAAATTAGTATTTTTAAATGATTTTTAGGTAACTAAATCCTTGGAAAACAAACCACAGAAAAGGAGGATTAGGGTATTCTGTTGTATGAATCTGCTACCATTTATTTAAAGCAAATAAAGAGGAACAATGATCCATCAGTGTTTGCAAACGTTTTACCTCACTGTTTATTTATTTTGAGATTACACTGTGTCTGGAACCTTTAAAAAGAAAACCCAGTGTACAAAGTAGGATAAAAAGAAAATAAAAGCAACCAGGCTTGGTGGTGCATGCCTTTTATCTCAGCACCCCAAAGGCAGAAGCAGGCAGATCTCTGTGAGATCAAGGCCAGTCTGGTCTACATAGTAAGTCTCAGGCCATCTGGAACTACAGGAAGACACTGTCTCAAACAACAACAAATAAACCCCCCCAAACAAAAGGCTTGAGAAATGGTTCAGAACTTAAACATACCTGATGTTCTTGCAGAAGCCCTGGGTTTGATTCTCAACACTTACATAGTAGCTAACAACTGTCTGTAACTCTAGTTCCAGGGAATCTGATATCATCTCCTTGTCTGCTCAGACATTGCATGCATGTGGAGCACTGACATACAGTCAAGCAAAACCCTCATAGACACACATACACACACACACACACACACACACACACAATGAATATATATTTCAGTGGGAAAAAAGCTAAAATGAGAAGCCAGTACGGTAGTGGGCACCCCTCTTCACAACCCTTGAAAGGTGGAGGCAGGAAGATCAAAATCAAGAGTTCAAGGCTGGCCTATGACCACATGATTGCAGCCTTCACCTAGGAAGCTTCCTGAGCAGTTGGACTGGAGCAATCTGGTCCTTCAAATATAAAATCAAAAGAGATAACCTGAAGCCTAGACCAACTAGCTTTTCATAACCAATAACAAAACAACCAAGGCACATCAAGAATACAAACAGAATCAAACTTCTACTCAATAAAGGAAAGCTTGAGTTTCATACCAGAATCACAAACAACTAAAGAAAACCACATGCCAAAATCACAATGAAAAAATAATAATATGAAAAACCCAAATATTATGCACCCTCCAAGCAACACCAGGCCTATGGAAGAGTTCTACATCGAAAACCCCATAGAGATAACCCAGGACACAGAATTTTAAAAAACAATCATAAACATGATCAAAGAAGTCAATGAATTTAAAGAACACACAAGCAAATCAAAGAGGTAAAGGAAAATAGGGATAAACTTCTGACTGAATTCACAAAAGAAATAGAAATATTGAAGAAAACTCAGGCTGAAATGAAGAAGGAAGAGAAACTCTCAAAAAGCCCATTTGAAATGACAGGAGAAAGCCTCACCAATAGAATGAATGAAATGGAAAACAGAGTATCAAGACTGGATGATTAAGTAGAAGAATTGGAGCACTCAAAGATTATGAAAAATTTTTAAAAGACCACAAGAATAGAATGTGCAAGAAATGCAAGACACCATGAAAAGACCAAATTTACGTATCATAGGCATAGAAGAAGGAGAAGAATCTAGGATAGTGATATTGATCAAATTTCAGCAGGAATTTAGAACATTTCCCAAAATTAAGAAAAGACATTTCCATACAAATGCAAGAAGACATAGAACACCAAATACACAGGATCAGAAAAGAAGCTCCCCATGGCATATCAAAGTAAAACACTAAATGAACAGAACAAAGAGAGAATACTGAAAGCTGCAAAAGAAAAACAAGTCACATATAAAGGAAAACCCATCAGAGTTACTGCTTACTTTTCAATGCAAACTATGAAAGCCAGAATAACCTGAACCAAAGTGTGCCCAGTTCAAAATGACCATAAATGCCAACCCAGAATACTTTACTGTGGGTGGGTCTCCATCTCCAGCATGGCTGTTGTGCTCCAGCCATGCCAGAGAATGGAGGACGATTAAACACGTCCTCAGGTGGCTCAGAGTGCAGCAGGAGGAGGAGCTCCTGGGATACTACATTGGTGGGTAGTTCGGTTATTAAAGCCAAAGCAGGGGTTTATATAGGGAGACCTTTCTGAGCGTTACAGAAGGCGGGAAAGTTAAAGGTGGGGTTTGGGGGTAAAGGCGGGAAGGCTGTAGGGCTGATGTGGAAGTTCAGGAATGAGGAAACAAAACCCAAAAACCTGGTTCTGGTCTGGGGTGGGGGAAAGGAAGATTCATATCTACAGTGATTTCCTAGGGCCAGGTTATCACATCAGGCAGAGCAGGCCAGACACCTGCCGTCTCTTCAGGATATCTGGAGTTGCTTGCCTTGCTCAATACCCAGACTCCCACACTTTACCCAGAAAAATGTCTATTATAGTTGAAGGGAAAATAAAAATATTCCACAACATAAATAGGCTGAAAGAACTCATGTCCAGAAAACCATCCCTCAGAGAATACTTGAAGCAATACAAAGAGACAAGAGAATGAAACTAAATGAAGGTATAACTGGGGAACCATAAAGGTAGATCAAAGATGCAAACAGAATTTAGAATAACTGGAATCAATACACATATCTCAATCATAACTTCAATAACTCAATAACTTCAATGGACTGAACTCCCCAGTCAAAAGACATAGGCTAGTTAATAGGATCAAGAAACAAAATACATCCTTTTGTTGTCTGCAAGAAATCCATCTCACCTTCAAGTACAGGCACTTTCTTAGTGTGAAAGGTGTAAAAATATTCTAAGCAAATGGCACTAAGAAACAAGCAGAATTTGCCATTCTAACATCTGACAAAATAGATTTCAAGTTAAAACTAATCAGAAGAGATAGAATCACTTCATTCTGATCAAAGGAAAAATTGACAAAGAAGATATTACAATCATGAACATGTATGCACCACACTCTTGTGCACCCAACTTCATAAAAACAGTATTATAGGATTTTAAGGCACAGATTAATCCCAACTCAGTAACAGTAGGGGAATTCAATACCCCACTGTCTCCATTAGACAGGTCAACAAGATGAAGAAGAAACAGAGAGACATCTGAATTAATGAATGCTATACATCAAATGGACCCAAAAGATATCTACCAAATATTCCACTCAAGCAACAAAGAATACACTTTCTATTCAATGCCCCAGAGAACTTTCTCCAAAATCAATCACATGCTGGGACACAAAACAAACCTCAACAAATACAAAAAATTGAAATAATTCCATGCATACGATCAGATCACAATGCAATAAATCTTAAAATAAACATTAAAAGAAGCCCTAGAAACTACATGAACTCATGGAGACTAAACAACACTCCTGAAAGATGAACGAATTAAAGAAAAAAGATTAGTGCATAAAGAACTAAAAGTATTTCTAGAATTAAACAAAAAAGATAATACAACAAAACCAAACCTCTGGGACACTTTAAAAGTAGTCCTAAGAGGGAAGTTTATAGCTCTAAGTGCCTACATTAAAAAATCATAAAGAGCACAAGTAAATGACTTAATATTGTAACTCAAGACTCTAGAGAGGCAGTAACAAATGAAAGCCAAACCCGGGAGATGAGAAGAGGTAACAAAAGTCAGAGCAGAAATTAATTAAATAGAAACACAGAAAATAATACAAAGAATCAATGATTCCAAGATCTGCTTCTTTGAAAAGATAAACAAAATAGACAGACCTTTATACCAAGTAACCAAAAGAAAGAAAGGGCAAATCCAAGTCAACAAAATCATAGATGAAAGGGGAAACATTCTGAAGACAACAAAAAGATCCACAGCATTATAAAGGGATGCTTTAAAAATCTATACTCTATTAGACAGGGAAAGAGAGAGAGGAGAGATAAATAGTGCTTAACTAGTATAATAAAACAGAAGGAACCATATTAGTTCAACAACCTACTGACAAATTTCACACACAGTATCTCTACATGATACCATGTACATAGGTGAAGGCTGCATAACAAAAAACAGTGCCAGGTAAGAGACACCTTCCTTTGAGTTGTTGGCCAGGGTAGACCAAGAGACTCGCAAAATGACATAGCCTACTGCTACAAAGGCTGATTTCCTCTCAGAACTTGAAGGTAAGATCCTATTACTGAAGACAGAACATACTTTGGACACAGGATTTGGAGCAATGGAGCTGGAACTGACCTGGAAGCCACTTCCCCTGAAGGCTAATTCTCATAGCTTTGGAGAGTACGACACAAGCTGTTAAGGGAGGCCATCAATGAATGGTTGGTCTAACCCCAGCTTCAAGGCCAAATAACCGCATCAATGCCCAGCATAGCACATGCCATTGGTGTGGTAGCGGCACTTCTATCTTGGTGACTTATTAAATTTATTTTCCACCCCTTGATGGGCGGGGTTTGGTCAATCCAGCAGAATAAAATGGAAACTGGTCTTCCATTTAGAGAGACTAATTTATTTAAGGTTACTCACAGAGTTATTGTTCGAACATACTGCCCGTGGTTGGCCACCATATTGCCTTGGGGCGAGGCTCCTGTCCGGTTCCCAGCCTGAGTTCCGTTTCCACTCACGCTATTCTGGGGCCTCGGGGACCTGGACCGCTGCTGTCTGAGTTGCTGACTCCCCGTGCGCCAGGGCCCATGACACTTTCCTCCGCTGTGGCTTTGAGTATGCTCTGCCTGCCATTCAGTGCCCCTCACTTGCAACTGGCTGCATGTTTTTCCCTGTCTCCCCCTATTCCTGCCTCCTTATTGGTCAGAGGGCGGGTCTTGCCTCTGAATGAACCAATAGTAAAAATTCAGAGAGAAATATGTCTACTCTACACTTGGGGTCAATCAATAGCTACCTAATTGTAGTTAAAGCCCATTCAATGGGAGGAAATTCACTTGTGGTATTGTAAACATAGCCAAACACTCGTGGCTGGAGAGGTCATAGAGCTTAGAGTAAATCCCTAGACTGTTACAACCTTAGACATACATCAAATGGACCCAAAAGATATCTACCAAATATTCCACTCAAGCAACAAAGAATACACTTTGTAATTTCTTACTATGTGAAAAATATGTATTCTTATATTTTCAGGAAGTATCCCAGTCACCACTCATCAAAGAATTTTCTTTTAAACCTGATGGTGACTATTACAGAGTACCATAACTGGTCATATATAGACATTGTCTATGAATTGCCCAAGCCTAAATGGCACAAGTACAATGCCTCCTCTACATCTAAGGCTCATAGAACATAGAACAAGGGGTAAAGAGGACTCTAGTGAATCTCTCAGTTCTCACTAATGAAGCGCCCTCATGTAACAGAGGGCCAGGAACACAAAAGGTCACAAATGGTCAAAACATACAGGTTAAGAGTCTGCAGAATGTGGGCCCTTGGAGAGCACTCCCATCCTGAACTTCACCCCAGGGCTCAGGGACCACTGTAGGGGAGGGAGCGGAAAGTTTATAAGAGTCAGGGAAGAGATGCATGGCCATAGGGATACAGAGTCCTACAAGCTCCTGTGTGTATACAGGGACTCATACGAACCTACAGCAGTGGTGTCAGTATGCACAAGACCCATGGAGACTCAGGCAGACAAAACCCCAACACACAACTGAGGAAATGGACAACAAGCCCCAATCCTATTTGAAGAATTATTGGTAGCTGATTACTGTTGGGTGAGGAAGAACTGGTCTTCTTAAGGGGAAGGACTCTGGATAGGCTGCCTAGATCCCAGTGCATGAAGTTGCACTGAGGAAACCAACTTGACACCATAAGCCTTAACGCTAATGACATAATGTGTGAATTCAAGCTGGGGTGTTATGGGAGGGTGGCAGTGGAAACGGGAGTATAAAGACGATAAAGATAGATTGAGATGTTCTGTTTAAAACACAGAAAAATTCAATACAAAATTACAGAAACAAAAAGAGTTCAAGGCCAGCCTTGCACTTGAGTATTCTAGAATCCTAGCTCAAAAAATGCATATACTTTTGCTTTCGTGTCATACATGTAAATATGATTTTATGTAGCTATACAAAATCTAGGAACCACAAATGAGAGAAAACATATTTGTTTTTCTGAGACAGACTTAATTCACTTAATATTATTATCTTTAGTTGCTTCCATGTTCTCACAAATGACATGATTTTATTCTTTACTATGGCTAAAAAATATTACATTGTGTATAATACCATATTTTCTTCATCCACTCCTCTGTTATTGAACACCTAGGCTGGTTTCACAACTTATCTGTTAGGAATATTGCTGCAATGAATGTGGAGTCTTCTGGGGTAACGTGGAGTCTTTTGGGGTAACGTGGAGTCTTTTGGGGTAACGTGGAGTCTTTTGGGGTAACGTGGAGTCTTTTGGGGTAACGTGGAGTCTTTTGGGGTAACGTGGAGTCTTTTGGGGTAACGTGGAGTCTTTTGGGTAACTGCCCAGGAGTGGTTCAGCTGGATCTATTGCTGATTTTGTGAGGAACTTCCACACTGAGTTTCATAGTGGCTGGACTAGTTTACATTCTTACAAGCAAAATATAAGGGTTCTTTGGTCTACACCCTCACCAGCATTTGTTGTTATTTGTTTTCTTTGTGACTGCCATCTTGACTAGAGACAAATGGCATCTCAATGTCATTTTGAATTACATTTCCCTGATGACTAGGAACTAAACAGGATTTTTTTTTCCTGAATTATATCAGGCTTCGATGATTACAAATAAAAGGGGACCTAGTCAACTCTCAGAGTCTTGGTTGTCTGAGAGATATACAGACAATTCAAGAAATTGGTAGCAGCCAAGCCAGGGCAGGGTTCTACACCACAAGCATCCCTCAGCACAAGCCTTACGTGCCGAGCCAATGGTGAGCCAAAAGTGCTAACAAAATCCATTTATTCAGAACTCCTACTGGGTCTTGCCTGGGTGCTCAGTGTAGCCTTGCCTGGGGAAGAAAAGACTGTCCTTTCTGAATCAGGCTAGACTCGTTACTGTTTCTCTGTGCTTGTATGGAAGCGTCAGGGAAGCAATTTGGAGCTGGCTGATCTACAGCACATCAAAGTCAGTTGCTGAGCAGGTATAGTGGCAGAAAGTTCAAGGGAACCTTTTAACTGGCTCCCACCAGCAACGTGGGTTACAGTCTTTCCACCAGTGCCACCCGAACAAGCCTCATTAAAAGTGCAGACCATAGAGAAGTAGTGGTTTCCATATGGGCTAACCTGAGGGGTGATGGGGAGAAAAAAGCAGTGGAGGAGATAGCCCACCCAGAGCATTGCTCAGCTCCTGGCCCAGCAGCGTTTCCTTCTAGCTCTAGATCACTAGCAACTCCTATCTTCAGTCTCCTCACCAGTACCCATTGTAGCTCTTCTTGTGCTCCAGGCACAGTGCTCAGTGCCTTCAGACTTCATCTTAGGCAGTTCTCACTGTTCTTCACATAAGCACTCCTTTGCCTTTTCTCTGATGCAGAAACTTAGGTCTACAGGAGTTCAGCATCTTGCCCAAAGTCGTGCAGCTGATATGAAAACAGAGTTAGAATTCAGTCTCAGAGACTTGGATTCTAGAATCTGCTCTCTCAGTCTCTCTCACTCCTGCTGCTTAAATGTGGTCTTCCGGATGGGGACATTGGCAGCAGGTATCAACCATTGTCTGGAACCTTGTTAGAAATGCAGAATGTCCAGGTTCACCCATGGAAGTAGAGGGTAGAGAAGTGGTTAGCAGAGCCTGGGTAGTGTAGGGGAAAAGTGTATGAGGAGAGATTGATTGATAGGTACAGTTGTGGTAAGAGAGGAGGAAGAGGCTCTGGTGTTGTAACTGGGGGGCACATGAAGCTGAGGACTGTGCCTGGTGACTGACTTGGTGATCCCTTAGAGTATCAGAGGTGATAAAAACAGATATAAAACAAGTTAAGGGGATTACATTTGACCAAGGAGTAGGCTGCTGTCTCTCCTGAGTAAACCATGTGTAGCATGAAAAAAGAAAGCAAAAAGCAGTTTTCTCTCTGTCTGCTATGAGGGATGGAATTCAGGCTTGACTGGCAACTGAGCAGCCAATGGCTTAAGGGAAACTCAGGAGAGGCTGGGAAGGAGAGAGGCGGGCGTGGGGGAGGTATCCATATCGGGTGCACACTCCGGGGTTCCAGTGATCAAAATGCAAGCTCCGTCATGGGAAACCTCCCTCCCCTCCCTCTGGAGATGAACTTTTTGTGAGTAACATGGAATAAACTAATCTCTCTAAAGAAAATTCTCTATTCGTTCAGTCGGTTCAAAGCTGGGGGTGGGACGAGGCTGAATGCCAGGTCCCGCCATGAGAAAATTTATGCAACACCATGTATATTTCTCTCCTGGGCACAGAGATTATTCAAACAGCCAAGAAGGCAGGTGCAGGCATAGCTAAAGAGATGTGTGACTATTCACCCATTGGTGCTGGGCTACATTCAGCAGCTAGAGCCATCTCCACCAAGTTCTTTAGGGGTGAGAAAAATGCACAGAAGCCCGTGAAAATGTCCTAGAATGAGGCAACCACATAATGGACACAAATCGAATAGCATCTTTTCCTGCTGTTTTAGACCTTACAAATGTTTGCTTTTAGTATCTTCTTAGTTGTGAACTTCTCCAGTAGGCTGACACTTGCTTGAAATGGATGGCAATAGACTCCTCCCAGAGGCTGGTTATCTGTGGTGAAGAAGGGGTGATTGAGAAACCCTTGTTAAGACAATGGTTCCCACCTCTGCGCTTCAGAACTTCTGGGGATAGTTATGGACCTATAAGTTTTCTCCCTAGAACCTCTGATTTACTCATTAGGTCAGGACCTCACGTTGCTCCACTTCACTGCTCCACTACCAGTGTTTGAGGACCAGTGTGTTAGGACTTCTAGCTACATCTCCCTGCTCAAACACCTCAAGTGGCAAGATGAAGAATTATAATCTGATCCCTGGAGATGGCCAAGAGGTCCCAGAAGATCCCCACGGGGGGACCTTCTTCTCTGGGGGCTAAGACAGCACTTACCTGGGAGCTGAAGTTAAGGAATTATAATGCAGTCCTCTAGAGAAATAGAAAAGTAGATTGTACATATTTGTTTCTCTTATATAATATATAATCATCTATATACACATCACTTATATGACATATGTAAAGCACATTTATCATGAGGTGTTGTCTCACTCTGATATACCACATGCCAGCTAGAGACGCAGGAAAGCCAGTGGAACAATTCAGTTCAACTCTGAAAGGCTGAGAATAGGGGAAGTGGTTTGTGTAACTTGACCCAAGTGCTCAGTGGGTAAAGTGATTGCCATGTAAATATGAAGACCTTAGTTTGGAACACACATAAAGCCAGATGTGGTAAAGCCTGTCTGTAATCCCAGCATTCCTATGGGGAGATGGAAGATAGAGAGAGAAGAATCCCTGGAAGCTCATGGCCAGCTAGCCTGACTTATTACACAGCAGCTCACAATAAAAGACCCTGTCTCAAATACGGCGGAAGCCGAGGGTGCGTCCACCTCCACACGGTTGCCATGGTATGCGTGTACCAGCACGCACACACGAACACACACACATACGGAACACACACACACACACACACACACACACAGAGTTTTTTTGTCAGTTTAAGTTATGGGCATAGAAGATGAGGTGGGATGCCTCATCTCAAGCGGGAATGGAAAAACAAGGCTGAATCCCTCCGCTTCTGCCTTTTGTTCCACCCAGGCCCTCGATGGACTGGACAATGCTCATTCGCACTGACAGCATAGCCCGCTCTGAGCCTTCTGATCCAAATACTAATCTTTCGTTATTTTGAGTTACATTTATTCGTTTATTGGGGGGGGGGGGGCAGTGCACTCACCGCAGGCCGCTTGTCGGGGTCTAAGGACAACTTGCGGGAGCTGGTGCTTTCCTCCCACCACGTGGCTTCCAGGGCTCAAATTCAAGTCATCAGACTTGGCAGCGAGTACCTTCACCCACTGAACCATCTCATCAGTCCTAGAATACCAGTCTTACCCAGAAATGGTCTATGGATCATCCATATGAAACAACATGTACTCCAGGGGCCAGTAGAATTCATATCTCACACCTTTTCCAAAAATCGAGAGTAGCAGGTGGGCTTCCAGCAGCCAGTAGGAGATGAGAAGGAAGAAGCGCACAGCTGAGAGCTGGGTCAGGTTCCCAGGGAACTCTGTGTGATCAGGAACATGTAAATGGCTCTGTCGTACAGAGCTCACTTATGGAGACTGCTTCTGCATAGAAAAAAATATTGCATGGGACGTTTGGCCACACTGAAGGCTAGCACTTGTAAACTAAACTGTTATCTACTTGAGTATAAAACCAGCGGTACTCAAAGTCTGATTGATTTATTTGTTTATTTATTTATTTGTGTATGTGTATATGTGTGTGTGTGTGTGTGTGAGAGAGAGAGAGAGAGAGAGAGAGAATACGGTGGTCAGAAGTCAATGTTGGATGTCTTCCTCAATTGCTCTCCACCTTGCTTGTTCGTTTGTTTGGGACAGGGTCTCTCCCTGAACCTGGAGCTCACTGATCTCAGCTGGGTAGCAAGCCCCAGGGGTTCTCTTGTCTCTAGCTATCTGGCCCTGGGATTATAGGCTTGTGTCACCACATCTAGCTTTTTATGTGGGTGCTAAGGATATCAACTCAAGTCCTCATGTTTGTGTAGCAAGCACATCACCAACCGAGTCATCTCTCTAGGCCCTGTTTCTTTATTTAATATCCTAAAATCAAATTTAAATTGTTTTGGGCTCTCACCCAATGGCTGACTGAATTGCAAGAGACTCTTGAGGGTCTCCCTGGCCTTCATTTTTGTCGTTAGATCTTCAGGCTTCAGTGACTTTAGAAAAATGGCTTAGAGCCTGGACGGGGGACTTAGTCCTAATCACAGCAATTTAAAACTAACTAATACAATTGTTTTAATCATTTTGGCATATGTATGTATACATGTATGTACGCACAAGTGTGTGAAGGTGCGTGAGCACGTGAGTGTGTGTGCATGTGGAGGCTAGAGGACAGCTGTGGGTGTTGTTCTTCAGGTGCCATCCACCTGCCTTTTGTTTTGTTTTGTTTTTGAGATAAGGTTTCTCACTGGCCTGGAACTCACTTAGTAGGTTGGACCTACTGACCAATGAGCCACAGGGACCTGCCTGTCACCATCTCCCCCACACTGGGATTACAAACATGTACCACTACCCTTTCCTCTTTTTAAAATGTGGTTCCTTGGGATTGAACTCAATTCCTTGTGCTTGCAAGGCAAGCCTTTTACCAAACTGAGGTATCGTCCCAGCCCTGGCTTAAATCTTTTTAAGTGTACACCTTGATGGCATTAAATACATGGACACTGCTGTGCAACTATCATCACCACCACACTCCAGAATGAATTATATTCTTTACCTGAAACTGCGAATGAACTCATTAAGCAATAACTCCAAATTTTTCTCCTGGCCAAAGCATCTGTCACCTACTTTTCTTTCTTTTTTTTTTTTTCTGTGCCTCTATGAAGTTGATGAATATGGTTCTCACTAAGTGGAAGCATACAGTGTTTATCCTTTTGTGATCAAGTTATGTCTCTTAGCTCAATGTCTTTATAGTTCATCCATGTTGTCACATGTATCAACACTTCATTCCACTTTATGACTGAGCAGCATTCCTTTTGTACGGATATAGCACCATTTATTCATTCATCTGTTGAAAGACGTTTGGTCTGTCTCCGTCTAGACTCTCATGGCTAGTACTGTTATAAATATTCATGTATAAGCACGTTTGTGTCGATGCATACCTTCATTTCTTCTGGGTTTATTATAAGGAGTGGCATAGCCCTAGCTTTCTATCTTTTTTTTTTCTTTATTAATTTTACTTTCTGTGTATGAGTGTATTGCTTGCATGTGGGTAAGTGCACCCGTGTCATGCAATGTCCTCAGAGGTCAGAAGAGGGTGTCAGATCCCCTGGAACTAGAGTTATGGATGTTTGTTAGCCACCATATGGGGGCTGGGAATCAAGCCCATATCTTCTGCAAGGACAGCTCTTAACCACTGAGCCATCTCCCCAGTCCCCACCCTCCAGCTGTCTGTCTTTAAGGGACAACTGTGTTCTTTATTCTATGCTATTCTTACATGGTTCCCCAACAAAATGGAACCTCAGTGTCTGGGCTGCAAGTAGCTCAGCAACACAGTCTGGATTTGCTCCTCATTCCATGTCTTACTTTCCCCCCACTTGTCCCCTGAAACAGTTCCATACTGAACTCCCAATACCCTTGTCTCTGGTTCTTCATTCAGTCAGTCAATTAAGATATGATTAGTATATGAAAACCCATGTGTTCTGATCATCTCTGTTGCTGTGATCAAACACTCTGACCAAAAACACCTTAGAGGAGGAAAGGGCTTGTTTCAGCTTGCAGTTTATCATTGAGGGAAGTCAAGGAAGGAACTCAAGCAGGAACCTGAAGCAAAAACTATGGAGGAAGACTGCTTGGTGGCCCAACCCACAGGCTCATGCTTAATTGTTTCTTATATAGCCCAGGACCATCTGTATAAGGATGGTGCTGCCCGCAGTGGACAGGCCTTCCTATGTCAATTAACAATCCAGACAGTCCTCTCAAGCATGCCCACAGGCCAATCTGATCTGGAAAATCCCTCAATTGAGACTTCCTTCGCAGGTGGGTCTAGGCTATGTGTCAAGTTGACAGTTAAAGTTGATAGGACATGATTGTGCACAACTGTTTGTACACCTGTTCTTGGTGTCAGAGAGGAGCATGTGATCTCTTTTTTTTCCCAATGTGATCTTTATTTCACCAAAAGGCAGACAGGCTCCTTGCCTGTAGGTGCTCTGATGTGAAGTAGAGGAGAAAAAAAAAAATACAGTCAAAAAAAGCCAAACATCAAAGTCTATTCAATCCACATTGATTCCCGTGTAGAAAGGAGGCCCAGCGCATACAGTGCATGTTATGTGATAGAGAAACTCTTTTATTATCCTGTTCGTTCCCTAGAACAGCCACCAAGAGGTGGCTGCTGTCAGGGAGGTTGATGATTTGCCTGGGGCTGTGCAGTAAGTTGGGGAGCAAAGAGAGGCAGATCTGCAGCCAGATCCCAGCAGCTGTCCTCTTTCACCTCCTCCCATCCTCCCTACAGTGCTCTCCCAGCAAAAGAGCAATTCCCTGATGACATCGAACTGAGTGTCTTTTTGGCTCTTGATCCTATGCAGATGAAGCCAGTACTGTTTGCTTTTTCACTCCAGCAAATCTCCCATTTCTGGCAAGTGGTTGGCGCTTCTTACTCTCCTTGGATAGAAAGCAACTTCCATTTGCTTTTCAGCAATCATTGATTGGGCATGTTTCTACATTTCCTCCAACACCGACATACTGCTTCTGACACAATCCTAGAGGGCAGGGATCATGCCTGTTGAAGAGAAAAGTCCCTAAATAAGGTATTGCGCCTTGCACAATGAGCCACTTCAGTTTATTTCTTGGTTAAAATTCAACAATCCTGCCTTGGTGGCAAATGAAATAAAACTAGATCTGTTGTTAGTGAGCTGCTCCTGAGGGGAGTAGGTAATAAAGTCCCTTTGTGGTGGATCAATTCTTTCAGTAAATGCCCTTGAGATGTATAATAATTGAAAAAATAACTAGATTGTAATAGCAATGAAAAAAACGAAGACATCAAGCCAGGCATGATGGTGCAGGCCTCTAATCTCAGCACCAGGAGGCAGAGGCACGTGAATTTGTATGAGATTGAGGCCAGCTTGGTTTACATAATGAGTTCCAGGCTAGCTGGGGCTACAGAGAGACCATGTCTCAACCCTCACCCCCCAAATGAAGCCATCAGTATTTGAGGAAAAGAACGGCAGATTTGAGCAGACAACCTGAGTTTGAGTCCAAATTTTGTCACTTTTCTAGTTATGTGAGTTTGACTAAATCACTTGAGTTCTCTGAATCACAAAATGAGGTTTGGGTGAAGATGGATAAAATTATACTTGGACAGTTTTAGAGAAATGTTAGGGGCTGATGAGATGGCTCCATAGGTAAAAGTGCTTGCTGCATAGGCCTGATGACCTGCGGTTGATTCTTGGAACCTATATACATGTGAAAGAAGAGAAAAGACACTACAAAGTTGTCCTTCGACATCCACATAGACACCTTGGCATGCCCCTCCCATGACACACATGCACACACACACATACACAAATACAAGCACATTCATACACACATAAACACATTTTTAAAATTAAATTAAAAGATGTTAGGTTTGTTACTGCTATTTCTATAAAAGAGACAATAATATCTGTTTCTACTTTGTTGTAGAATAGGCTGAAATCTGAAAGACAGACAAGTAATAATATCTTTGCAAAAAAAAAAATGTCGAAAGTCAGAGCATTGACTTACAGACACTCACTGCATGAATAGGAAGAATAAAGTAGCTCATTAAAACCATGAATAAGCCTTGGAAAGAGCCTGCGTACTTTCAAGTGGTAGTTCTCAAATCATAACTCCACAACCAGCAGTGGTTACATCACCTGAGAACTTGTTCAAAGCGAAAATTCTCAAGTGCCACCTGAACTTAGTGAGTCTTCAACTCCAAAGGTAGGACGCTGTAATCTATACTTAAGAGCCTCTTCAGGTGAATGAGATGTGAAAATTGCTCCTTTAAATATACAACCCTGGGGCTGCAGAGATGGTTCAGTGGTTAAGAGCCCAGATCGCTCTTGCAGAGGACCTGGGTTCTGTTCCCAGAACCCACATGTTGGCTAACAACCATCCATAACTCCAGTTCCAGGGGAATCTGATGCCATCTTCTGACTCTGTGGGCACTGCATGACATGGGTGCACTTATACACATGTAGACAATATACTCAATGTACTTAAAAATATATATATATATAAGAAAAATAGTACATAAAATATTTTAAATATACAGCCCTGACGCTGGGGATGTCACCCAGTTAGTAGTGTTTGCCTAGCATGCATGAACCTCTGAGTTCTATGAAGCTCTGAGTTTGATCTCCAGTACTACATAAACTGAGTGTGGTGGGCTCATGCCTGTAATTCTAGTACTCTGGAAGTAGTGGAAGGAGGATCAGAAGTTCAAGGTCATTCTTGGCTATGTAGTGAATTCAAGGCCAGCCTGGGCTACACAAGATCCTGTCTCAAAAAAATTTTAAATAAAATAAATAAATTGGGCTGGATTTAATCCCAGCACTCGGGAGGAAGAGGCAGGTGGATCTCTGTGAGATCGAAGCAAGCCTAGTCTACATAGTGAGTTCCAGGTCAGCTGGGGCTATAGGGAGACCCTGTCTGAAAATACCATAAATAAATAAATAAATAAATAAATAAATAAATAAATAAATAAATAAATAAATAAATGTATAACCTCAGACTTCTCATGAGACTGGTAAGTAGGCTTCATTGTTTCTACATTATAGTCCAGAAGACAGAGGAGGTTCAGAAGACCAGAAGGATTTGCTCAGTCTCAGGAATTTGATTGACTCCTGCACAGCTGCACATTATCTTCAAAAGCATTACATGTCTAAGACAATCTTTCCAACAGGTGACTCAGTAAGTTGGCACAGACTTCCAGTCTAGCCAGTTGAATGACCACAGAGTATCAGGAAGATGTGTCACTACGAAAACAAACCTGGCAGAGGGATGTAAGATTCCAGAGTTGCTAACGTTCGAAATCCAGCTCTGACTAGGGGCAGCTGTTCCTCCATGACCTTGTACCTTGAAGATCTTTTCCTACTTGGCTCTTCTCCAGGTTGAACGATCAACTCTGCTACACGAGTTGCAGTCCCACCCACACACCTTGGAGCCTGCTTCTAGTCCTGTCTGAGGGTTCAAGCTGACTGCTTTTCCAGGGGCCTGCACTGAGCAGGTGGCCCTCAGCCCTCTTGTAACTCTTAGGTATGTGGAAACCTGTGCATTTTCGGACTGTTTCAACTTGTGACCAGGTTCCTCTTGGAGCCTGAAGTGAGTCAGGCTCTCCCTGCCCACCCACCTGCACCTCAAGAGTCTCTGGATATGTCACCCAGGAAAGGCAACAAAGAACCATTCTCAGTATTTCATTCAGAAACTCTCTTCTCACAAATGTAAGAAGTTCTCTTCCTGGGGATCCCAAAAGGTACAGTTACAGCAACTTATTCCATACACAAACACATACTATGCATACTGTGTTGGTAAAATGAGAGAAGTTTATTGGAAATGAATTCTTAGTCCTAGAAAAAAGTTTCCTTTCTGATCTTAGGTTTCCACAGCCCTGGGTTGGTGGAAAAAGAAAGCTTTCAAAGTTGGGGTTTAATTTATGCCACTAAAGAGCCTGACTGGTGAACTTCAGGCTATCTTTATCTCTTTTGTTTATAGTTCAATGATCACTTCTGGGCTGCAAAAGCATTCAGAAGAAATGCTTCAGAATGGGCAAGGCACCCCTCGAGAGAAAAGCAAGGGAGAAGGGGCAGGTGGAGCTGGCGGACAACTAATGATGTCAGTAGTCACAAAAGCTATGGCCATCATTTTCTACAGGAAGAGCAAGGTGAGGGTTAGCTGTGGGACTACCAAAACAGACTATCAAAACAACATATGACCTGGCCATCAGAATTCATCAATGACCTTCGAAATGATGGGTTCAGGGGAGTGCTGGGCGGAGCAGAAGACAATTGACAGGGGTTTAAGGAAATGAAGATGTAGGAGTCAGACTTCTCTAGTGTTTTAGAAGAAAAAGAGAAAGAAGGCTGGAGCTGACGTAGTTCAGTTGGTAGAGTGCTTTTCTAGCGTGCACACCGCCCAGGGCTTGACTCCCATTAACCAGATGAGGTAGTGCATATCTGTAATGACAGTACTTGGGGTGGAGGCAGCAGGATCAGAAGTTCAAGGTCCTTCTAGGCTACATAGTAAGTTCCAAGCTTGTCTGAACTGAGAGAGGAGAGAGAGAGAGAGAGAGAGAGAGAGAGAGAACAAAATAAAGAATTTTAACCTTTTCTCATGTGTATGGTGTGTATGTGCGTGCACAGGTCATGTGCATATGGAGACTTCAGGTTGATTTCAAGAATCATCCTCTGTCACTCAATCAAACCTAGGGCACCTTGTATCATGAATTTCTCACAGTTAGGCCTGGCATTCAGCCCTATCTCACCTCCCAGGTTTGAACCGATCGAGTGGACAGAGAATATTCTTTTAGAGAAGTTAATTTATTCCAGGTTACTTACAAAGGATTCATCCCTGGGGAGAGAGGGAGAGGGAGGTGTTGTATGGCGGGGATTGCATTCTCATAAGCACCCCCAATACACGCACAAGAATGGCACCCTGGCCCTACCTCTCTCCTTCCAAGCCTTCCCTGCGTTTCTGCTAGACCTCCCCCCTTAAGTCATTGGCTAGTTGGCTGTCAATCACTTTTGGAAGCCTATCCCTTGCAGCAGGGAGAGAGAAAACCGCTTTTCTATGCAACATCCCACCCCTTTTTCTCTCTGGCTCTTACACACTTTCCGCCATCTCTTCTGTGATAGTTCCTGAGCCATAAGAGGAAGGAGTTTGGGGAGAGAGAATAACAGGTATAGGATGATGTTCTTTCTACTGTGGCATGGATTATCATCTTGCTTCATTGATGCTCCTTCTACTGTAAAAACACAATAATTGTAAAACAGCAACAACAACAATAACAACAACAGCAAAAATAACATCCACACAAATACTGAATGACCTAACCTACAGGTGTAAACACAAGTGCTTAGGCAATGCCTAAGTAAGCACATCATATTTATCTTGCAAACAATTACCATAGCTTCTTTATGGGGGCTTATAACTCTCCCCCTCACAATTGGGGGTCGACATTCTTTTCCTAATATCAGATTTGTGTGTGCCCTTCCTGAAGAGCAGGCCCTGAATCCAATTTTAAATGTGCTGGGGATGCACATACCAGACGAGCCTCTATTACTCCTGTAGAGACATTTGACAGCAAAGCACGCAAGATCTGTCCTTAAGCAGAACTTTTCAGGCCCATTCTCCCATGGCGGCCCACATAGTTCCCTTTAGCACTCTGAAAGCTAGCCATCCATTGTGGGGAGTTTTCAGCTCCGTCCCAGCTAGATCTCTCTTTCCATGCTCGAACCATGTCACATCTTCAGTAATAGGGCCTTACCATCCATTTCCATTGTGCAACCAGCCTTATGATGTGGCAATGGCCTTTTGTTTGGTAGAAGAGGGCTTCCAAGGCTCCCTTGGCCAACAGCTCACAGGGGGAGCAACCCATACCTGGTACCGGAATTGCTAGTTAACAATCATATAAAGTACACTTTTGCTCTTTGGCATCTAAAGGCCTAGGCCCGTAGAACTCCCAGAATTTCACAGCTATACCTCACCCTTGTATCCTGTATCAGTTACATTTCATTCTTGTTCCTTCAGGTGTACTTGACGTCTCTCAACTGGGTTTCATACCTGTAAAACACTCAGAAGTTAACATTATATACACAGACAAGGTCTAACATAGCAAGGAAAATTCCTTTTCATTTGCACCAGCTGTTTTTTCAACAGACCCATATTGGGTACAATGGCATGTAATCCATTTAGTGTCCTGGATTTCTCACATGGAACCTCCATGCATTTCTTTATCCTTGCCAACCTCATTGATTCTGGCCCAAACTGCCTGGTCCTACATAGGACCTGGGGTCCTGGGGTCTTGTATTATGAGTTTTCGTCCCTTTTCCACCTCCTCACTGTAGGAAGCGGCAGGCTAAAACTTCTGTGTCCTTTTCTCTTTTATCCAATTTGCTAGCAAGGTCAGAGGCTAGTATTGAAGAAGCAAGTATCATATCTTTCTCTCAGTCTAATTCATCTCTCACACTTAAAATCTCTCTCCGGGCTACAACCTCAGCCTGAGACTGCCATCCCAGTATTTTCTCCACCAATCTCATCTGCTTAGGCAAGTTCACCTTAGTTACATCTTTCAGTATAAACCACACTGTCCCTGCAGTGGCCGCCACACACACCAGTCCTATGGGGATAGTCCACCATGTTAAAATTTCCTCTTCCCATACTTTTCCCTTGGCTGGTCCCCATATTAGCAGCAGCTCCATAAATCCTTTTCCCAGGAACATTCTCCTTTTGTCAGTCAGTCCTACAGCTACCCCAGCTGTATCATGAATTTCTCACAGTGAGCTCAGAATTCAGCCCCACCCCACCCCCAGGTTTGAACCAATTGAGCAGATACAGAATGCTCTTTTAGAGAAGTTAATTTATGCCAGGTTACTTACAAAGGATTCATCCCCAGGTAGAGAGGGGGATGGAGGTGTTGTATGGCGGGGATTTCATTCTCATAAGCCCCCTCAACACATGCACAAGAATGGCACCCCAACCCTGCCTCTCTCCTTCCAAGCCTTCCCTGCGTTTCTGCTAGACCTCCCCCCTTAAATCATTGGTTAGTTGGCTGTCAATCACATTTGGAAGCCTATTCCTTGCAGCAGAGAGAGAGAGAAAACCACTTTTCTATGCAACACACCTCAATATATCTACTCTCACCAGCCAGCTTTCTCCAGAGATTCCCCTATTCTGCCTTATGGGGCTGGAAGTGTAGGTAGGCCCTCATACTCAATGACCAGGTTTGTGGGGCAAATGCTTTAACCCTGAGTCATCTCTCCAGCCCCTTAACTTTTTTGTTTGGTCTTTTTGAGATAGGGTCTCCCCATAGCCTCCCACTGACCTGGCACTCCCTGTGTAGACCAGGCTGGCTTTTATATCACAGAGACAGGCCTCTGCCTCCTGAGTGCTGGAATTAAAGGCGTGCACCCACCACCCCCAGCTTAACTTTTATTTTTCTTCTCTCAATTTAGTCCTGTCCGTGTTGTCATCCTCCCCAACCCCTACCCCGGCTGGGGAAGGTGCTAATGAGGAATGTAAAGGCCCAATACTGAACACTCAAAGGAAAAAGCCACAAAGGCCAGAACCCCGGGCTAGGTGGCTGTAGCACTGGGGTTTTCTCCAGAATGCAAAGGCATTCATCAGGTTTTCATTCTTCTTCTGGCTCCTTTTGCATTCCTCTTTCTTGTCTTCTTTGTACTTTCCTTTGTGACCTTTTCTTCCATCCTCAGTGTACATGCCCTAAGTAGGGAATGTGTGCCAGGAGCTGGGCTCAGGACCTTGAATATATAATCTCAATTCTCCCAGCAACATTTGGGGGTGTATATTATTATGTCCATTTTACAGAAGATGAAATTGAAGCCAGGTCAGATACATCAGGGTCACAGAGCCAAGTTGACTACTTCTAGGAGTTGCCTCTATGGATTGACCAGGCTCTAAAACCCTTGGACTCTCACTTGACTTTCCAGAGGACCATCAAGTCCTACCCAAGAGCCATAGAAATGGAGACTCTGGGTTGGGGAGATGGCTGTCAGTTAACTGCCTGCTATGCAAGCATGAAGACCCGAGTTCAGATTGGCAACACCCATGTAAAAAACTGAGTGTGGTGGTGTGTCGATAAGAGAGGACAAGGCATAGAGTCAGGTGGGTTCTCAGAGCTCACTAGCTAGCCAGTCTAGACAATTGGTGAGCTCTGAGACTTTGTTTCAAAACTAAGGTGGAGAGCGATACAGAAAGACACTCCACATTGACTTCTGGCCTCCACACACATGTATGTGCACTCACAAATGCACATGCATGATGTGCACAAACACACACATGCAGAGCAGACAGAGTTCCTGCCTGTGCAGGCTGCTAAGTCTTCAGGGACACCCAAGCAACCTTTCACAAGTGATGGTGTGTAGGAACCTTGCCACGTGCTTCTGTTTCTAGATCCTCTTAGGTAATGCATGAAAGAGCTATGGCAAGCTGGCCACTGACATCCAGAGAGGTCTTAATACACGGGCAGTTTCGGCTCTTAGTGCCCCCCTGGCTCGTTTTTAAGATCAAGCCTTGCTATGTAACCCAAGCTGCTTGCTTGGAATTCAGTATGTATCCCAAAGTGGCCTCAAATTCATGCCAATCCTCCTGCCTCAACCTCTCAAGTTTTCTCTCATCCCTCCCCACTTCCACCTTCCAGTAGAACATCACGTCTTCCAGTTCCATCCACACCACTGCAAATAACAGATTCATAATTGTTACAGCAGAACAATATTCCATTGTGTTTATATACATTTACATGGAAGATGGAGCTTGCTTTACCATTTCACCTGTCGACAGATACCTAGGTAAATTGTAGGTCTTTGCTGTTGTTCACAGTGCTGCCATCAACCTCTGAGAGCAGGTGTCTCAGACCGGGTGATTTCAGTTCCTTTGGGTAGTCAGATTGCTGGTCGCATGGCAGTTCTAGTGTTTCAAGGGGCCTCCGTGCTGCTTTCCATGATGGTTGGACTACTTTACACTTCTCATCAGCAATGTATGAGCGCTCCCCTTAACAGGGTCATCCAAAAGTTTGTCTTTCACTTCTAAAAGAATTGCGTCAGGGCCCTGCCTTGTGTGATATAGCTTCCTTTAAAAGCAAAGTCTATGCAGAGGTGAAGCCACTTAACCAATATTGGCATTTTAACATTTGCCAGAGTCTTTGCTGCGGTTTGGGGTAGATTTAATGGGCTCCTAAGGCTTTATGTGTTGGAGGTTTGGCCTTCAGTGGCAGTGGTAAAGTAATGGCACCTTCAAGAGGAGGAGCTTAGGGTTGGGAAGATGACTCAGTTAGTAAAGCGCTTGCCATGCAGTCATGAGGACCTGAGTTCCATCCTCAGCACCCATGTAAAAGCCAGGCAGGGTGCTATGGGCCTGGTGCTGTGTGCTTGCAATCCTGGGTCTGGAAAGACGGGTGGAGCCCTGGGGCTCACTAGCCAGTCCATTTAGCAGAACTGGTGAACCTGAGGGTCCCAGTAAAAGACCCTGTCTGGAAAAAAATTAAGGTGGATGGCTCCTGAGGAATGCTGCCCAGGCCTGACCTCTGGCCTCCACATGCCTGTGTACCTCCGTTGTTAGGACCAGTGAAGCAGAGGTGAGAACAGAGGATTTCAGACTTTGCTCCTGACTTCTGAGTCACTTAGCCGCACATACCCACGAAGGGCGAAGGGGAATTGGTAAGGCAATGGTCCTAAAATATTTGAGAGAAAACCTTTTATTTCTGTAAATAGTTGGATATTTGGGACAAAGTCACAATGGTTTTAATTTCCCAGTTTTGTCTGAGAGGTTTTGGTCCCAGAATCCCCATTTGTAAAGCAGAGTTGTTTCCTGGAGGGGAATCATAACCCGGAGCCTACATTTGGCTCTGTGCACTTGAGAACAGGCTCCAGCACTTAACTGTCCACACCTGAAACCCAGGCACAACCTTTCCCAGTCGACAGGCACCCACTTTGCGTATCTCTACATGCAGTGGGGCTGTAATGCTCAGAAAGAGTGAAGGGATGTTCAAACTCTTCCTTAAAACTACACATTTACACCAGACATGGTGGTGCACGCCTTTAGTCCCAGCACTTGGGAGGCAGAGGCAGGCAGCTCTCTCTGAAATCAAGGCCAGCCTGGTCTACATAGTGAGTTCTAGGCCAGTTGGAGCTACAGTGAGACCTTGTCTCAAAAAAGCCCAAAAACAACAGCAGAAAAGTATACATTTATTGTCTTCCTCCAAGGAGACACCAGGAGGTAGGCTGGTGATTGTTAAGTAATTTCATATTATCAAAGGGCTATTTTAAAGTGGTGTTTGACACTTCAGTCTACTAAACTAACATTTTCTAGATCCCAGAGTAAAAAGAAATGGATATAGGCATACTTATTTCAAGAGACTCTAAACATGGTTGAGAAAGGAGCTGAGACTAGTTAATAGCTCTGCTAACAACCTCCAATTTCACAGAAACCCAAAATGGGATTTTCCCCTAAGTCTCTCATTAAATCTGGGATGATAGGACGAGCAGAAAGACATCCTGTCCCTGCCAGGTCTACCACACTTCCCTGTTGATGCTGAGGATTTCATTTTAAAACCCCGAGAGACGTCTGGCATCCTGGTACATGCTTGTAATGTCAGCACTCAGAGCAGGAAGATCATGCATTTGAGGCCAGCGTAGGCTACGTAGCAAGTTTGTAGCTAGTCTGGGCTACATGATAAGACCTCATCTCAAAAAAATTAATTAATTAATAAAGCCATTGCGGCAAGAGAGATGACCCAGTGGTTAAAAGCACTGACGGCTCTTGAAGAGGACCTGAATTCAGTTCCCAGCACCCACATGGCAGCTAAAAACTTACAGAGTCAGGTTTATGTCCCCAGTTGGCCTTTTAAATGTTGCTTCATTCACTGGAGCCTAGTCAACCTACCAAGAGTCTCATCCTTAGAGAGATTGGCTCTCCCTCTCCCAACAGCCGTCAGTTGCCAATAGTTCCTCAGACAGGTTTGGGGTTTCATACTTACCTTCCTGTGTCCATGCTGGGATTTTGTATGGCTTGAGATATCACCACTGCTGTGAATTCATATGAGCAACTGCCCAGCTGTCTGGAAAAATGTGGCTCCTGTTGGTCATCCACCACTCTGGCTCTTCCAATCTTTTCTCTCCCTCTTCTGAGACTTGGGAGGCAGAAATTTGATACAGGGATTCTATTCAGGGATAAAAAGTCTCTGCACATTGGTCAGTTGTGGGTAGAATTTTTAAATTTTTATTTTATGTGTATGAGTGCTTTGCCTGCATGTATGTAAGTGCACCGCAGGCATGCAGTACCCATGGAAGCCAGAAGAAAGGTGTTGGATCCTGTGGAACTGGAGTTCCAGATGGTTGTTAGCTGTCATGTGGATTCTGGAAACTGAACCTGGGTCCTCTGCAAGAGTGGCCAGTGTTCTTAACTGCTGAGCCATCTCTCCAGCCCTGGCTGAGGTATTTTTGTCTTGATGGTCAGATAAGGAAAAACAATAGCAGATTTCATTTCATTCCAACATTTTATTCATACCTGTAGCATCAAACTAGATGTGTCTGCCCAAGGCTTTACAGTCTCATCTGAGATGAACTGTTAAATTTAAGTCATCTTTATGTGAATTTGTTAGTTTAAGAAATTGGGTAACAAAAGCAACAACAACCATTAAGCAAATTTGGCATTTTTTTTTATTATGCAACCTTTAGAAAAAATTAGGTGCATGCATGTGTCTGTACATATGAGAATATCAGATGTCCAAGAAGAGGGTATCAGATCCCCCGTAGCTTGAATTACAGCAGTTTTAAGCTGCCCAAAAGTGGGTGCTGGGAACTCCTCGTGTCCTCTGTAAAAGCAGCACGTACGTGCTCTTAGTGCTGAGCCATCTCTCCAGCGCTGTTATCCAACCTTTGACACGGTTCATAATATCATTTATCTCTACCATGTTTTCTAAGTAAATGCAATTATTGCAAATAAAATAAAAGCAGAATCCTCCTGGGAGCCGCTTGACAGCAGAGAATGCCCTAGAACATAGAGGCTTGGTTCACAGTCCCGGGAGTGTGTGATAGTCACCAATTCTAAATGTGCACAATTCCTCCTGTCCTCCCTCCTTCTCTTCCTCTATGCTGGAAGTGAATCCACATCCTCACTAATGCTAAGGAAGGCCCTACCATGCTGCCACACCTCCACCAAGAAATTATATTATTTTTCACAATAACTCTTGGCTACTAGAGACTCCCAGGTTGAAAATATTGTAGCAAAACAAATGATCACTTATTAGTCTCTGCTTGTTTACATCATGTTTGCCTAGTCCAATTGTTCTGAAGTAAATTACTCACTATCAAAGAAAAACCTAGCAAATAGGCAGTGACTCAGAAAGCACAGCGAAGAATCTGTTTGTTCCTTCAAAACTCGGAGCTGCATGCACTCAGTCACCACAAGTCATCGTCGCACCACTAGATGGAAGGCTTGGCTTCTCTAGATTCAGTATTTACATCTGGTCAGCAGTGGCTTCAGTTTTTTGACAAAAGGTCACCTGAGTTTGGAGTGTGTGGAGCAGGGACTAGTATGCTCTGACAGGAACAACTTGGGAAAATTCTTCTTGTCAAGCTGTACGGGTTCTGTATCAAGATGATGAGAGCCAAGGATGGCAAGCCAGTTAGTGGAGAGGCTTATGGCAGGGCTGTGGGGCTTCAAATCTCAGCTAATTACCTGCTATGTGATCTTGAATATAGACACCACAACCTCTTTGTATTGCAGTTTCCTTACAGTTTACATGGGCATAGCATTACCGCTCCCGGCATAAGCCGTGAGGATTCAATGAGTTAAATTTGCCTGTAAGGTATGAAAAATGATTCCTGAGACATAGTTAAGCATTCAATAATGGTTAACTGGATCTTTCTTTCCTTCTTTCTTTCTTTCTTTTTTTGGTTTACCTCTTGTTAAACTTTATGACTAAATTTGGTGAGTTACAGAGAGCTACAAGGGCCTGTATCAGTGAACGGTATTTATTTGAGCAATATTTATAAATTTGAATGTTATATTTTGTTCAGTTCAAATGAACTAAGAAATGCTGTCGTTTAACTTGGCCTTCACTGGCCATCCCTGATGTCATTGTTTCTGGGTGAGAAGTACTCTCCTCAAGTAATATGCTTTCTATAGGCATGTATAGCCCACTTCCTTGAAATCCCATTAGAATGTTTTCCAAGGCTATGGAGCAATTTGGTAAGCTGGACATTTTTCAATATTATGTTTTCATTGCTCCACCTTTAAAAAAATCAAAAATTTTTTTCTTCGCTTGTTTATGGACATAGCTCAGATTGGCCTCAAACTTGCTATGTAGCTAAGGATGACCTTAAACTTCTGATCCTCCTGCCTCTACCTCCCAAGTACTGGTATGACAGGTACATGTCACCATGCCCAGTTTTATGTGATGCTGGAGATTGAACCCAGGATTGTGAATGCTAGGCAAACAGTTTACCAATTGTGCACATCTCCAGCACTCAAACTTTTTTTTTTTTCTAAATTGTCGATACTTAAACTGTAAGAGAAGCATGCGGTTTCCAGGGTGATGAATCTGGATTTGACAGGTGTCATCTGAATGTGTTTGATCCTTAAAGGAAAACAGTCTGAGCACTTGGAGGATTTTGTATGTGCATAGCATAACAGCTGGGACACTTGGGCTTCCTACTGTCTCTTAGATTTGTTAAAGGTAGGAAAAATGTCCCTGTTAGTGGAGAGCAATGACAATTCACACACAAAGCTGATAATGTGAGTTTTTATGTTCCTCAGGGTCACTTTTGTCATTGTATTGTTTTGCTTAGAAAAACATTTTGCTGGCACATTTAGGTTGTGCACACCAATGATCCTGGCACGTGGGAGGAGATCTGCAGGTGGAGGCCATCCTGGGCTCTACAGTAAATTCAAGACCAGCTTGGGTACCATAAAGAGAGAGACTCCATCCTAAAACAAAGACATAAGCAAACAATTTCAAGGTCTATCTTTTTTTAGGTTTGGTTTACTGAGGTTACAGATTAAAAACACATTCATCCCTAAGTTTTAAAGTTCAGTTTACAAATATTTATTAACACATCACTTTAGAGATGTTTGCACAAGTAATAACAGGCAAAAATAAATTGTCACTACCTGACCAAGGTTTCCTCATTAAGACTAAAAACTTAGTCTGTCATTTGCAGCAAGATGGATGGGACTGAAGGATATTATGTTGGGTGAAATAACCAGACCTAGGTAAGCAAATCCTGTGTGTTCCCTCTCACCCACAGGAGCTACAAAGACAGTTGATGACTTTAGAGCAGTGGTAGCAGGAGCCTGAGAAGGACCTGGTGGGGGCGAGTGGACATGTGGGGCTGGATTTGACCTGTGCATGCTGTATGCATGTGTTAAAATGTATCAGTGAGCTCCATTGACACATACAGTTAATGCATGGTAATTTAAAACAAGCTGGTGATGAGCCTAGGGAAATGGCTCAGCAGGTAAAAGAGCTGGTCGTGCAAACCTGATGACCTGAGTTCAGATATCCAAAACCCATGTAAAAGCCAAATGCCTTGGCACGTATCTGAAGTTCCAGCACTCCTCCTGTGAATGGGCGGTAGAGACAGGAGACTCTCAGAAGCTCCTGGGACAGCTAGCCTGATGTATATATCACAGCACAAACTACGGAGATCCTGACTCAAACAAGGTAGGAGGTGGACTGATATCTAAGGCTGTCCTCTCCCCTAAAGGGGAGCTATGGTTATGATGTCTATCATAGCAACAGAAAACTAACAGAACAACCGGTGAGTATCTTAGAATTTTCTTAAGTATTTTAATAATGTTTACAAAGTTTGTAAGATTTCAACTTAGGGCTGGTGAGGTGGCTTAGTGGAGGAAGGAACTTTCTGTCAACCCTAATGACCTGAGTTCAATCCTTGGGACCCACATGGTCGAAGGGGAGAACTGACTCCTGCAAGCTGTCCTCTGACCTCCACATGCATGCTGTGACGTGTGTGCCCTGTCCCCGAGAAGAAAGAAAGAAATGCTTCTAAATTTTTAATTAAAAAAATCATTTTAAGTTCATTATTCAATTATACATTTTAAATTAGAATTATAAAAATAAATCTATTAAAATTTCCATGTGCAAATTCTCTAGGATACGAGTATACATTCTGTTTGCAAACCTAACTCAAAAAGTACAAATACTGTTGGTTTAATTTAACTTAGTATCTGGACAGTTAATTAATTAAGGATACTAAGCCTCTGAACAGAAGATGTTTCATTTGCATCTCAGTATAGGCTGCTGTTTCATCTACTTGGGGCTGTTGTAGATGTTCCAGAAGACAATGATGTCAGGACTATGATGCCCAAGGTAACTTTTCTCACATCTGCCTATCAAAACAAACAGAAAACAACAAAGAAAAACAACAGCTTCTCCTCCAGAGATTTCAAAATATAGTATAGACCTTTGTGGCATAAGAATTATTTTAAGTGACTGGGAGGATGACTCAGTAAAGTACGTACTGTGCAAGCATGAAGTCCTGAGTTTGATCCTGAGAACCTGAGTGAAGAGTCAGGGACAGTGGTAGGTGCTTGGAATCTCAGCACTGGGAAGGTGGAGACAGGTGGACCCCTGGTGCTCACTGGCAGCTAGACCACCCTGATTAGAGAGCTCCAGGTTCCAATGAGAGACTATGCCTCAAAAAATTGATGCATGGTGCCTGAGGAATGCCATCACACACACACCACACACACACACACACACACACACACACACACACACACACAGAGAGAAATTATTTTAAGCTGAAGGTGAAAGTCCACAGATGTAGTATGAAACTTTGTCCCCAGCTCTCCTTATTATCCTCAAATTGGAATCTCTCCAAAGAACTCAACCATCATAAACGCCATCACAGGGAAGATTGGCTCTTAGCACCAGAACAAGCCAGCTCTGGGATACGAGAGCTCTAAACAGACATTGGCATAAAACTATCCTCTCTTCCATCTCTCTTCCTGAGGGTCCATTTATTTTTACTGAAAGCCATTTGTTTCCTCATAAGTGATATCCTTCCTGTGAAATGATGACATGTAAGATCCAAATTCTAACCACCTCCTTGAGTATTATTGTTCTGTGTGTGCCGGCACATGCATGGAAAAAGCCTTTCCTCCAGCTAGCTCTCTTTTGTCAGGTAATTCATAGGCCTTAACCACTATACTTATGTGTGTAGAGAAAAGTGATTTCCTTTCTGACACCTACCAGGCATACTTAGTCAACAGCACTGTCTGACTTACCTATCGATGGTTCTTTTCTTCTAGATTTATTCCCACTTTCATGCAAACATATTGATATTTTTCCACTAAGGTTTATTATTTTATTTTCTTAATTACATGTTTTGAGAATTTCATACGTGACTATAGTCTTTGTGTTATTTCCATCTCTTCCGGTCCCCGCTCCAAATCCTCCCAAGTTCTCTCCCCCCACATTCCCAATTACTTGTCTACTTCTTTGATTATTATTGCCTCGTATACATAAATATATTTATAGATATACATACATAATGCACTGAGTCCATTTAGTGTATGGGTGTGTACATGTGCTTAGGGCTGCTCACTGGAAATTAGACAGCCTGTCAGGGAGCTAATCCCTAGAGAAAATTGATCCTCCCTCTCTCCCTCCCTCCCTCAGCATCCGTTGATTGTCTGTAGCTCTTCGTCTTTAGGTGAATCCCTGTGGGAATTCCCCCATCCACTTTGGCATGTCGATTGGTTTTGTTGTTATGCAGATCTTGCCAGACTACCATATTGTGGCGATTTCATTGGTTAGTCTCCCTATCATATCTAGACTGCATTCATTTCAATGGCTACCCTACTCTACTTTTGGCAACGGTAGTATAGTGCCTGATTCACTTTCCCTCTTTTCTAGTTCTGTGTGTATGTGTGTGTGTGTGTGTGCATGTGTGTATGTAGTGTAGTGTATGTGTTTACTTTGTGTGTGTGTACATGCATGTGAAGGCAGAATTCAAGGTCCTCTTTTATCGCTCTCTACATGTTGTACTTTTTGTTTTGGGAGGTACAAGGTCTCTCACTAAGTAGGTCAGGAAGCCCTGGAAATCCACTTGTCTCCAACACCCCCATATCTAAGCACTGAGGTAACAGACATACATCACCACACCAGCTTTTTACATGAGTGCTGAAGATCTGAATTCAGGTCTTCATGTTTGCATGGCAGAGCCTTTATCAACTGAGCCATCTCCCCAGCTTCCTGCCTATCTTAAAAAACCCTCCAGACAAATTTGATGTCCATTATTGACAGTGTCCAGTTCACTGTTTTTCTCCGGTGTCCATCACATTGCATGAACATGCAGTGGGTGCACAACTATTGCTTATTTATAGATACTACGCCACTGAGTACTATTTAGATTCTTCCTACTAGAATCACACTTACTACAGACAGTTCAATGGATTCCGAGGCCTTGTGAGATGTTATCGTTCTAACTCAAAGGCCATACTGACCAGAGATAAAACAGCAGGTTGTAAAGACTGCCAAATAATAATACCCATATAGCAAAGGAACCAGACTGTGATCATCACATTGGCTCTTGTGAAGTAGCTCCAAGGGAAAGCTATCGCTCTACTTCAGTGATTTATCTCCATCAGCCTTGTTGATGCTGCCTTGCTGATATCGTCTGATCTTGACTCTGCCTTGTGCAGAGTGGGCAGTAGTTGCTCTATATTTGCTCTTTCGGGGTCCAAATGTTAGTTTCATTCCTGTAGCTGTAATAAAACTCCTTGACCAAAACAGCTGAAGAGAAGAAACAGTTATTTGGCTTACGATTCTAGGCTACAGTCCATCACTGGGAGAAGTCAAGGCAGGAACTCAAGCAACTGGTTATATCATATCAGCAGTAAAGAGAAATGAATGCTCCCATGCTGTCTGCCTCTTTTTAGCTTTCTTCCATCCTATACAGATCAGGACCTCGGGCCCAGAGAATGATGCTGCCCACATTTGACTGATCTTACATCAATTAACAAACAAGACAATCCCCTACAGATGTACTCACAGGCCAACCTGATGTAGATAATTCCTTAGCTGAGACTCTCTTCTCAGGTAATTATAAGTTGTAGCAAGCTGACATTTAAAATTAGCCATCATACCAACTAATTTTATTTTATGGGTATGTATGTTTTGTTTGCATTTAAGTACACACAATGCCTATGGAGACCAGGAGAGGGAATCAGATTTCCTGGAACTGGAGTTATGGGCTGTTGTTAGCTGCCATATGGGTGCTGGGAACTGAACCCAGGTCCTCTGAAAAAGGAGTCAGTGCTCTTACCCACTGAGCTATCTCGTTAGCACCAATGTTTTATTACATAGAGATAAATAGAAGAGGTAGTATATAGATTGATTAGGATTCAAGGAGTTGATCACTGTTGAAGATGCATGTGTGTGTGGGGGGGTATAACCATGTAGGATTTGTTGTTTTAAACTGTTTTTATGTGTGTATTTGGAAAAAAATTAGCTGCTATGGTGGTGCACATGTGTAATCCCAGCACTTAAGAGGCTAAGGCAGGCAAACTGCCAGGGGTTAGAGAGCAACCTGGCCTATATAGTGAGTTTGAGGCCAGCTGCCTATATAATGAATTTGAGGACACCCTGGCTACATAGTGAGCCCATGTCTTAAAATCAAACAAAATCAAGAAACACAAAAGGCTTAAAATTAGTTCATTAAGCTAATTCCTTTGAGAATAGAGGCTATTGACTCTGGTTATAAGATTCAAGTGCCATGCATGGCCAGATACATCTCCCCAGGAAGGTTGGGAAGTACCAGGAGATAACTTAAGTACCTGCTTCCAGGAACTTAAGTTCAATTAGGAGTGGATGGAAACCTAAGGAAATCACTTAAGTCTGCTGGGGGAGGTAATGAGCTGGATCACTTTACAGTGGTAACTCCAAGGACTTTTCATACTCCCTCCAGGTCTCCTCTCTGTTCCTATGTCACCTTTATTGGAAGTGCACTGGAAGAAAGGAAGCTTGGAAGGCAGACTGGGCTTTGAGGAGCTTTGGAGCTCCGAACTTACTAGAAGAAATACAGACTCAAGAAGATGGAGAATAACTGACCTCATATTTGTACAACATTTTGGAAGTGCTTAGTAAACACTCATATAACACCTGGCTACATTCCTAGAGAAAAAAAAAATACCTGAGCTAGTTTTTAAGAGCATCCTTATTTTTAGATGAGGAAACAGAGACCTGGAGAAGCTGTTTATCTGGATTACCCAACCTAGTACCTGCAGGAGCTGGTCCTCTAACCCAGGCCTTCCGAGATCCATACCTGTTTTGTGCCATGGCTCTGTGGGGGAGGGTAGAACACAGGTAAGAAGCCACCACCATCACCTGTAAAGGAAGAATCTCAGGCATCAAGAGGTCCTTGGAGCATCCAGCTAGAAATTCAACTCCCAGGTATATACCGGGTTTGAAGTGGGGCAAGGCCCGATGGCTTAAAATGGGCTTCTCAATTTTCAGCATTTATTATTTTTTAATTTTTTTATTGAGATTTTTTACATTTCCTGTAACAGTTCTTAATCAAATTTAGACTCCCTCCCCCATCCATGTCCTCTCAACCCCCCACTGAATTTCATGTACTCCTCCATACATTTTAAGTCCCATCCAGTCAAGCATTTGTACCCAGATACTCCTGGTGCAGCTTCATCCACTGGATAGTCAGCCTACCCAGAGATTGTAAATAAGGCATACTCTCCCTCATCCAGTAGTAATCAGTTTCCAGTAGTTCCCAGTCTAAGGCTCTTACCATTACCCATTTCTCTCACTCTATTCTAGGCCCTTTTCTGATTGAGTTGGCTTGGATCCTGGGCTAGATGCCATCATTGCCATAAGTTCACATATGCACGCCTCCAGTGGCCTAAAAGCCTCTGCTTCCCTAGGTTCATGAAACAGCCCTAGCTCTTACAATCTTTCCAACCCCTCTTCCACAATGGACCCTGAGCTGTGGATGGGTGAGGTTTTACACACGAGTCCTATCCAGGGACACACAGTCGGCAGACTCTCATTCTTTAAAACTCGGTGAGCTGTGACCTTCTGTCTGTGTGTGTCCCGCCCTGTTGTTTAAGGAAGCCTCACTGGTGAGAGTTGAGGGACGCTCTAGTGTTCTCTCTACCACCCCTTCTGCTGTGCTCCATGAGCCTTAGGTGTAGAGGTTCCACTGTAGATGTGTCACCTGGGACTGGGCATCTCTCAGGCATATATTCTCTGTGTCTGACCAGTTCTGGGATTTGGCAGTAGCCTCCATCTGCTGGAACAAGAAGCATCTTTGATGAGTGGTGTACGGTGTCCTTGTCTGTAGATATAAAAATGCGTATTTAGCATATGGTAAGAAATTTCATTTGTCTAGAGATAGGACAGAGACAGGGTTTTCTCTAGGATCTATGACCTCTCCAGCCATGTGTATTTGGCTGTGTTTACAGTACCAGCCATGCGTTCACTCCCACTGAGAGGGCTCTAAGTGCAATTAAAAAGCTGTTGATTACGCTGCCAGATAACAGTGCAATGGTATCAATAGAGGCAGTTTGCTCTGCTGGTTGTTAGGAGTGGGTTAGAACATTGATTGCTTTTTCTCCCTTAAGCAGCTTGCACATTGTCATCTAGCGTTATGGGAGCTAAACTTCAGGTAGAAGGCTTCCAGATCAGTTCCTGCTCCATTGCTCCAAGTCTTGTCATCTGAGGTATGTCCTGTCTTCAGCAACAGGGTCTTAGTCTAGTCCTGGGAGGAAAACCAGAGCTCTGGCAATAGCCTATGTTATTTTGTGTGTCTCCTGGACCACTCTGACCAAACAGTCAAGGGAGGTCTCTCCTGCCTGGCACTGTGTTCCTTGCCACACAGCCCCCAGGTATATATATGAACCAGTATTCAGACACTGTATGTGCATTTCTCAGGAGGCTTGGGCGGCAACACAAGTCCCTCTGGCTCCGCTAGTTCCCCAGCATCCATTCAGCTCTACTCTCTCTTCCTCCCGTCTGACCTCCCTCCTCTAGTCCATGAGTCAGAGCAATTCTGGCAACAAAACCTTCTTCTGGGGCCAGTGAGATGTCTTGGTGAATAGAACACTTGCCACACAAGACTGAAGACCTCAGTTTGATCCCTGGAACCCATGTAAAGATGGAAGGAGAGGATGCCACAGAGTTGTCCTCTGACAAATATGGTTCTGCATGTGTACCATAGCTTGTGCTTGTCCTCACCCATCCTGTTGTCTCGTCTGTCTGTCTGTCTGTCTCTCTCTGTGTCTCACTCACACACATAATAATAAATTAAATTTAAAACAACAGCAACCTTTTGTATTAAAATGACAAATGCTTCATCTTAAAAATTGCTTTTTGACAATTTCCCATGTGTGTATATTTTGGCCATTTCGTCACCCCCACGACCCTCTCGTCCTCCCCTCCCCCCTCCCACTGAACGCTTCACTTCTTTTCAACAAGTCTCCCTGCTACTTTCATGCCTTTTTGCTTTGTTTTCTTTTGTTTTCTTGTGACCCACTGAATTTAATTAGGGTTGTTTGCATGAACATGGGTAGGGGCTATTTACTTGAGCATGGGCAATTTATCAGTAGCTATACCACTGAAAAAATAAGAGAATCTTTCTCCCCCAGCAACTATTAGCTCTTAATGGCTCCTCAGAGAGGGGCGGGGGTCCCAGGAACTCCTCTTATATCCACAATGGACTGCTGGCAGGCTCCATCTTGTATAGGTCTTATAGAGGAACAAAGCTGCTGTGAATTCATGAGTTCAACAGCCATTCCATGTACAGACAACAGCCTTCCATCACTCCTTCCCATCTTCTGAGTTGCATTGTTTGAGCCCCTCTTTCCTGATGTTCCCTGAGATCTTGGGGATAGGGGATCGATATAAATGTCCACTTAAGGCTAAGTACTCAGTCACTTATTTTCAGTACTTTGACCAGTTATATGTCTTAGAATTAACCACCACCCAGTGCAAACAGAAGCTTCTCTGTATGAATATAAATATTTATTATTTTTATAAATATTATAAAATATTATAAAACTGACTTCTATTATTAGAAGTCAGTTTAACAGCATGTCCAAACAACAATAATAGGTTCCTCTATATGACCTCCCCATCCATGGGCTTTTGATCACATTTACACCATCAGGCATGAACTCCTCTGGGGCTTCAAGATCAATCATCTAGAGGTAGCTGCTTTCATGAACATGTTAGTGCATATCTTCTGTACATATCTGTGTGTGTATGTGTACACCTATAACCAAGGTCATACATCCACACAGAGGAGAGTGGATAGATATTGTAAAGAATAGAATGTTCCTTTTAATATTGTTTTAGCACATTATAAACTTTATAACATTATAACATATACAACTGAGATCTAAAGTATTTTGTTTTGAAGCCATCTACAAAATAATTTTTCGCTTTAAATAGGCACAAAATTTCCAACATATACAAAGGTGGATGCAGTAGAAAGTAAGTCTTCCTCTATCACTCTCCATGACACCTAGTTATCCCTGAACAACCATTATTACTCATGTCTTGTGTATTTGTTTGTGGGGATTTGGGAGGGGGTGGTCGGAACTGGTATTAGGAACTGAACTTTTAACATCATGCTCTGAACTGTACTCCCAGACTCTAGATTTAAATATGCATACATACATACATATGTATGCATAAATAGGCACTCTCCCTTTTCTGTTCTCTCTTGTTTATTGTACCTTGCATATGTTGAGGGCAGTTTTACCTCCATGATCTCTGAGATCCACCCTCATTTCTAGACATAGCCTTTAAAAGTGCTCGTATACACACTTCTGGGTTTTGCTTTTCCACTCATGTATGAAAGATATTTATTTCTGTATCTGTGTGTAATTGATCTCAGTTTTAAATAGCTGCAGATCACTGTAGCATATGAATAAACCATAATTGATCTAACCAGTCTCTTAACTTGCTGTTAGAATTAATGCTACCACTCTATGTCTTTTTATACGTGTTCAGACAGATACTTAGGGCCCATTTCTAGAAGTGGAATTGCTAGGTCAAAGTATCTGGTATATTTTGCATTACAGTAGGTATTTCCAAGTTTCTCTTTATCATGTCTGTGATGATTAATTATCCATTGGACAGAATCTAGTGTTCTCTGGGAGAGGAGCCTTGGGGCATGCCTGTGGGAGGTTATCTTGATTTCATTCATTGAGGTGGGAAGAACCGCCCACTGTGGATAGCATCATTCTCTGGCTGGGATCTTGGGCTGTACGAGTGTAAAGAGAGCTAGCAGCAGCATCAAGGCATAGCTCTGTGTTTTTGATTGCGGATGTGATGTGACCAGCTGCTTCAAGCTCCAGCTCTCTTGAGAAACTGTATGCACTCTTGAACTGGAAGCCACAAAAAACTGCATCTCCCTTAATTTGCTTTTGTCAGAGTATTTTATCATAGCCATAAGGATAGAAAAAAAAAAAACCGAAGGCAATGTCTGTAACAGTTTACAGTATCACAAAGGTAGATGATAAGGTTTGCTATCCAATATTGGGACTGAAACAGTATGTGCCTCACATTTTTAATGTATGCCTAAGTGTGAGGTCATAGTGTAATTTCATAGAGTCTTAATTTACATTGATCTTATGAGATGGATTAGGATTCATGAATTTCTTTGTGTGTGGGCAGGCATGTGTTTGCAGGTCAGAGGTCAAACATATTGTTGTTCCTCAGGTACTGTCCAAATTGTTTTTTGGTTTGATTTGATTTTTTTGCTTTTTTGAGTCAAGGTCTCCCTGTAACCCCAGCTGACCTGGAGCTCACTATGTAGACTGGGCTGAACTCAGTCTCACAGAGATCCACTTGCTTCTGCCTCCCAAGTCCTGGGACTAAAGGCATATACCACCATGCCCAGCTACAACTTGTGTTTTGATTTTCAGGGTTTCTCACTGGCCTGAGACTCACCAATTAGGCTAGGCTGGCTGACCAGTGAGCCTGAGGGATTTTCCTGTCTCTGTCTCTTCAGTGCAGGACTTAAAAGCATATGCCACTATGCTTGGCTTTTTTATGTGGGCTTTGGAGGTTGAACCTGGCCCATCATTTTTGTAAGACAAACAGTTTATCTTCCCAACCCTTGGGATGTTACTTGAGAACTACCTGGTCGAGATATTTACTTCTGTTTTCTATGGAGCTTTTTTTTCCCCTTGATTAATCTCTGATAGGATATTTATTCCTATATGTTTCTTCATTTTTAAATTAGCTTGCATACTCTCTCAGTCTGTTCTATGTAGCTGTAACAAAATACTCGAGGCCAGGTACTTTATGAAGAAGTGTAGTTTATTTGGCTTATAGCTAAGAGTCTATGGTTATGTGGCCCCCTCTGGTTAAAGCCTGCAGGCTGTCACAGCATGGTGGAAAAATACAAAAGGAAACAGTAACTGCAGAAGAGGCCATGAACATCTATTAGTCTTGGTTTGTAACAACCTGCTCTTACAAGTACTAATGTAATCCAAGAAGAAGCTACATTAATCCTTCCCCAGGGTGGGGCCCTATGAACTTAATCTTTACTTTTCACTAAGTCCCACCTCTTAAATGTTCCACTGGCTCTCAGCATTGCCACACTATGAGAATAAACTTCCAGCACACCAACCTTTCAGGGAAAAACCACATTTAAATCATAGCCACTTCCTTTAAAAATCCTGTTTCTATTGGACCAAACTATTTATAGCTTAATTCGAAGGAAATCAGCATTACTATGTTTCTTCCTGTATAAGGAAGGAATATGTTTCCATAAATCAAGATATAAAGTGTGTTTAAACAAGGGCCTTTGGGAGGGAGTGGAAAGATGGCTCACAAAGATGGGTTTGTGTGCAAGCATGAGGACTTGAATTCCTAGCTCAATGTAAAAAGCCAGGTGTGACTCTAAACCCAGGGCTGTGAGCACAGAGAGACGAGGATCACTGGGACTTGCTGGCTGCCAGTCTTCCTCCAGGTTCAGTAAGAAGCCCTGTCTCTAGAGACTGAGGTGGTGGGTGGTAAAGCAGGACACCCAATGTCATCTTCTAGCTTCCTTGTGTTCACAGGCATGTGTACTTACACATACACATGCACATATACCATACACAAACTCATGCATACAGATCACACAAATAAACAGGTGTGTTTGACAACAGATGGCTTTTGAACAAAAGGGTGGTAGTGATGAGAGAGGAAGAGAAAGAGGGAGGAGGGGAGGGGACAGAGAGAGAGAGAGAGAGATAGATAGATCCTGGGTGAAGGCTTACTTAAAAGACAAGACTCCAGGAAGGCCCTTTCAGGTCAAGTGACACCAATTGGAATAACCAGGATGCTTACTTACAAGGCCCTGCACTAGCCCCAGGGTACCTTTGTGGCAGTTAGGAAATGGCACTCCTTCTGGGCAGACAGAGGGACATACCTTGTTGAAGAATGTGTGACCTAGATTTTAGCTGCTTCTTATTCTACTATGTCTGGAGGCCTTGGTGCTCATCTGTGACTAGGGTTCTGACTCACCACCTCTATGAAGCATTACTCTGCTCTCTAAGCTTGCCCAAGAATGGCCCCTGACCCTTGGCTCTATTTCAGGAACTACCAGTTACTGTAAATCTGCTATCTGCTTGATCATACATTCCATCTGTTGTCTAACCTCCCTGTGAGCTTTCTATAGTTTTTTCAATCCTTAAACTATTCCTACTTTCCAATATGAAAATGGTCTAGTTGAAAACAGACCAAGTAGTTGCATAGAACAAGTTTTAAGTTGCAAAGTCAAATCTGTTGATTTTAAGTAAGCCATTCTGGTTTAAAATCATCAATCATTACCCTGGCTTTGACCCCAGCCCCAAGCCTCTAGGTCATACTGGTCTAGGTCCTGAAAGGCAGGGGAGACAGGAGGTTTCTGACAAGATCTCTGTTCAGTCAACTATTCCTTGTTGTGTGTGTGTGTGTATTTTGTTTTCTTTCCCTGTACCTTCTCTATGTAACATGAGTTGAAAATAATTAGTAATGCCTATGACTGCCTATCTTTTCTTTGATCTTTTCCATGTCAGCCACACAATGGGGTCTTTTCAGGTGACCTGCATGAGTGAATGGTGGCCCACCAATTCCATCAGTTCTTGCTAGCTGCAGGGTTATAATGCTTAGTAACTGACAATTCTCTACTCCAGGTGCATCACCCTCTCAGGGCCAACTGAGCTTAGATGTAAGTGGTTGATGTCATCATGCCTAGGTCAGCTGTCAATCAACCCGACTTCCAGTTAGTCATTTCTCCCCATACCCACTAGAAACATCAAGGACTGGATCCAGAAAGCAAAGTCACAACCTGGGGAATGTTGTCTCCATCTGATCTACTCACAGTTAAAAGCATCCCTCCTGTCTGTTCACAGAAGATGCCAGGCTAAGCCCCAATGACTGTCTCAGGGAAACAGAAAGGAGCTTGCCTTTATTAAACATGTGAGGACTCTGTCTTAGATAAACATGGCTCTGGGTGGTGAAGACATTGTGGTTTCAACCCACATGCTTCATTTCAGTTACAGTTCTTCAGCGGTAAATGGTCATGGCTTGAGACTCTCATAGTGTTTTCTGGAGAATTTGGTCTACTTTCCCAACATGCTTTGCTCTTCATTATTCTCCTACCTCTTCCCTTTTTGCTTCTTTGGCCTAGAAAGGCTGCCATGAGTGTTGAAATGTCTGACCAGATAGAATATCACCAAGCAGGTGCAGTCTCTTGAAGCACCATCAAAAAGTGGCTCAACAGAGTGTAAGTGGGTCAGCCAAGGACCTGCTCCACCAATGGCCAATCAGTAACCTGCACTTGTTAAAATGTAAAAGCTATCCTTTCATTAAGCATCACAATTAGGCAAATCTCAAAAAATAATAGCCCTCCATGGTTTATGGAGTATGCTATCCACTAGTATCTTAGAAAAAGCTTCTTTTCAAATTTTTTTGAGAGATTTAAGTCTCTGTTTCTTGCTTTCTTTCTTTCTTTCTTTTTTTTTTTTTTTGGAGACAGGAGCTCATGTGTAGCCAAGGTTGTCCTTGAACTCCCTGAGTACAGCTGAAGGTGACCTTAAGCCTCTTATCTTCCTAGGATTACAGGATGGTGCTACCATACCCAACCTAAACTGCTTTCTTTCTTACTGGCTTTAGCTCATGGAGTCATTTTGTGAACTTTGTGAATTCGGCAAGCAACACTAAAAAGCAATGAAGCTGGTACTTCAGCCCTGTCTGTAATCCCAGTATGCAGGAGGCTGAGACAGCAAGATCACCTCTAGTCTGAAGCTAGCCTGTGCTACAGAGGGAGACTCTTTCATCCCAACTCCCCAAAAGCCAATAATGAACGGCTGGGAGATGGTTGCTTCCCTCTGGTGCTTGAGAAACGACCAAGCAGACCTAATAATTATTCAGCAGGCGCTCAGTCCGTCCAGCCCCACGTGCGTTCTTTGCATATCCATGCCAGCTACTCTTTCACAAGCAGCTTTACTTGGTAATTTACAAATGTTCTGGCTGAACTCTACACCTGCCAGTATTGCAGCAATTAGCTTAGGATGCAAAATGATTTCTAAATTAAGGTCCTGGACATGTAAAACCAAGAGAGTCTGATCATCATCAGCACCGTAGTTCTGATAGCCAATGAATACTGACATCACAAACCAGGACAAGTCCGACAAGCATCCTGCCTGGTGATAACAGCCTGTCCTACCAAGCTGTACAATATGCAGGTTGAAGTGCTGGTCAAAGATCGAAGGCCCCTGGTCAGGTAGTTAAAACCGTTCCCCCTTTTCCTGCCCTCCGTACAGGGCGTGACGGTTGGGGCTTCGGCATTTTAGGGGCTTAAAAGATTAGAGTGACATTTTAGCCGGGTGAAAGGTCAAACTGATAGAGGCTGGTGAAACCTGACCGTGCTCCAGAGATGCCCATGGGTTTAGGTCGCTTGGGGAAGGGGCCACCTCTGCACCTGCTAAGGAGGGTGGCACCGGGGCCCTCTGGGGCTGAACTTGCATCTCGGAAATGGGGAAGACAGAACGGGAGCGGGAAGTGGGAGGAGGAAGGTGGAGAGAGGAGGAGGCCTGGCGAGAGGAGCGGAAGAAGAGGAGGAGAATAAAGAGGGAGGAGAGCCGGGTGGAGGAAGGGGAGGAAAGGGGAGTAAAAGAAAAAAGGCAGCGGAGGAGAACAGACCCGCCCCTCCCAGCGTCCTCCCCGTCTCCCCGGCTCCGGCTGGACTCCCTGGGACGCCGCCCTCCGCGCCTAGTCTAGCGGGGCCCGTCCCGCGTCCCGCAGGGTGCAGCAGCGGAGCGCAGCCCAGTACAGCGGCCCCGAGCTTCACCCCGCGCGCGCCCGTGCCCTGCGCGCCCCCAGCACGCGCGCCGCCACCCCGGCCCGCGCGCGCCCGAGCTCCCGATCCGGGCATGCGCAGTGGGCGGCGCCGCTCCGGGCCGCCTCTTGCCGCGAGTAGGAAGCGCGAGCGCTGGGCGCCGGGCTGTCAGTGAGCGCGGGGCCAGCGAGAGAGTCTGCCTGCGGGCGAGCGGCTCCAGCTCCTCAGCTCCGCGCGGTGCAGCGCCGGCCCGACTCTCCCCGGACGCCGGGCTCCTCCGCCGCCTCCGCCCGCCGCCTCTCCGCCACCTCGGCCCCGGCCCGCGCCCGCCGCCCCCGCCCACCCGGCCTCCCCGGCTGCTGCTCCCCGGTGGAGGCAAGAGGTGGTTGGGGGGGACCATGGCTGACGTCTACCCGGCCAACGACTCCACGGCGTCTCAGGACGTGGCCAACCGCTTCGCCCGCAAAGGGGCGCTGAGGCAGAAGAACGTGCACGAGGTGAAGGACCACAAATTCATCGCCCGCTTCTTCAAGCAGCCCACCTTCTGCAGCCACTGCACCGACTTCATCTGGTAGGTGCGCGCGGGGGGCCCGGGGCACCCGGGGGCCACTCATTCCCGCGTCTCAGGTCTCTACGCCCCGGAGATTGGGGCGCGGGGACACCCCCGAGTCCAAACGCGTCCACACTCTCCGCGGCTGACTCACTCCGAGAACTTGGTGCGCTCGGCAGGAGTCCGAACTCCCGCCCGGAGTGACAGGCGCGCGCGGCCGTCCTCGACCACCCGCACGCGCGGGGGACTCCGGGGGAAGTGGCCCCGAGAGAGGCTCGGCACGGTGGGGACTTGGATCCCCTCCGCGGGGTCCGGCTCACCTCTTCGGGGTGCACCCGCCTGCCCCGTGGCGGAGCGCAGCAGCCAGTCTGCTGGCCGGTGGCAGCGAAGGGGAGAGGGACAGTCAAGGCACCAGAGGCAGCAGAGTGGCCCGGAGAAACGCGAGAAACACGCCCCGGAGTAACGGGGGAGCAGCCGAGGCGCCGCGCGCGGTTCCAAGTTGCTGGCGAGCCAGGCTGGGCGCGTTCCGTTCCGGGGAGTGTGTTTGTGCCTCGCGTTGGGCCGGGACTCCACTGGAACCTTGGGTCCCTGCCTACTGTAGGCTGTGTCTGCTGGACACAAGAGACTTTGACTTTTCTGGGTGAGCCCAGAATGAGAGAGAAGGGGGCGGGGGCACAGAGTGAGTGAGAAGAGAGATGCCAGGTAGCAAACTGTTGAAAGCTTGCGGCGGGAGGAGGGAGGGCTAACCCAGCAGGCAAATGGCAGAGGGCAGAGGGAGTCATTTAAAATAGACCCTGTCGGCAGGAGATTAAACCCGTAACCCTGTTGATGAGGACAGAGGCCTTATTTAAGAAAAATACTGTAATGGCTAAAGGTGTCCAAGTTCAGGTGATTTTCAGAGAACGACAGTATGGTTAACTGAGGAGCTTGATTAAGTGAAAAGGTCCAGGGTCTCTGGACCCCGGAAAGTTAGGTGAAATTGTACGGGGGCCTTTAACTTTTTTCTATTGAGAGTATTATAGCTTTCAACTGATTTTTCAAATGGTCAGTGACCGTCCCCAAGAACTACCACCCCCCTCCCAAAGTTTAGAAGTCTGGAACTAAGGGAGCGTTCATTCCCTCACTTTGAGTAGTAGTTTCATTTTTCTCTTAGGACACCCCAATTCTCTTCCTTCATGCTTCTGGGATGAAAGGCCCTTACAAGCCAGAGCTGTGGCCTCCTCTCCTGACCCGGGACCTGCACGGGCGTGACTGTGCTTACACCCCCCCCCCCCCACAGTGTGGTATATACATCTTGGGATGGATGGATGGATGGATGGATGAATGACTCTGTCTGAGCCCTTCCCATCCTGAGAAGGGCATCTCGGAAGGAATGCCCCATGAACAGGATGCTAATAAGTGCTTGATTTTTCTTTCCGTTTTAAAAATCTGCCCAAAAGTACACTCTCATGAACAGCGCAGGCACGTTTATGAACAGTTTCCACTGTGTAGTCAGCATTTGAAGCAATTGTGCTCAAGGAGTAGGTAACTGTAGATAAGGCTATTTAAAATGAGTTTTGGAGCATGGGGCAAAGAGGATGTGGCCTTTGGTTAAGGAGCATTTTGCTGTCTCCCATCTTAACTCTGAGATTCTGTTCCAAGGGGATAGACCGATGATTACTTCCGTGGGAAGCAGATAAATTAGGAAAAGGACAGAGAACATTACTGTGCCTAACTACTGCATCTCCACCTTGACCAGAGGATCAGTGATGAACCCCTGAGGCACTCAGATCACCAGGCACATTGTGATGTTAAGATAAAGCCTCTTCTCTCCCACTCCCTGAGTAATCCCAGCAGCAAGCCCTTCACTTAATCTAAAAGCAACCAGTTAGTTGGAAATCTAGGGAACTCCCTCTGCCCCCACCAAGATTGCTTTAGAGTGGGTTTCAGTTCTCTGTTTTCGTTCATAGCTTCTTTGAATCTTTGATTTCCAATTTTATTTCAGTATTTAAGCACTGACATTTTAAAGCTAAGTATTTGGATTTAGACTTTTTGGGGGGGATGACGTTAAGATATTATAAAGGTATGTGTAGTGCATTGTAAATTTAAAGTGTTATACAGGGCAAGAGATTATGACAAGCGCCTGAGACCATTCTGATGCCCTTCAGTTCGTTCTGTTGGAACAGTATTTGCAATCGAATATCTATGTCAGGGTTCTCTGCTTACAGAGTAAATTCTCTAAAATCATTTACAAGAACAAAATAGGCTCTGTACGTGCTTTGAATGCTATTCTCAATAAAAATTAGATCTTGATAATTTGGAATGCAAGCAATAGTAGTCACGTTTCATCAAATCAGGTTCCTTAAGCCAAAATTAAATGTAAACAGTGCTGCTATTTGGCAGTTTCTAGACACATAATATTTTAGATAAGCCTGCAAGCTACTTTTTAGTTGTCTTTAGGGAAAAAAAATTGGTATTAGAAATAAAATTAAGCTACTTCCTTTTTTATTGTTTTCAAACCAAAAGCCCCTTTTTTTGTTATTTGATTACTGGAGCCAGTGACTTGTTTTGAAACTTAAGTACCAATCACAGAGTAGAAAAGACTGCATAGAAGCTTGGAATGTTGAAATAGGTCAGTGGTCCTGTGTGGACAGATTCTTTTTTTTTTTTTTTTCTTTTACAGTTGAGCTTGCACAGTTATCTAACTAGGCGTGTTCTTCTTATCAAGCCACTGGGTTTCACATACAAATGTTAGCTCTGTAGAATACTTGGTGACATAACTTGTTTACAGTGTGGTCTCAATGCAAATGATGCTAAGATATTTGTTCTTGTTTCTCTTTTCCAGGGGGTTTGGGAAACAAGGCTTCCAGTGCCAAGGTAAGCGACCTCGGTGGGTTTCCTACTCAAGTACCTTCAGAACTGAGCATTGCACACAGGAACTGTGCTGTTCTCCATTTCTTTGTGATCCAAAAGATATGTCATTTCGATAATATTTTCAAAATACAAGTGATGTAAGTTTGGGTCTTTAAAAAAAATCACATGGTATTGCCTAGTAATCTGCACACAGAACTGCCTTCTTTTTGTTGAAAAAAAAAAAAAAAGCAAAACCCTTTCTGTAATTTTATTTTTTGCTGAGAACATTCTTGTCAGAAACGGCTGTCTTTATGTGGGTGTTTAGAAAAAAAAATGGAATCACTTTGTATTCATGTGGCATTTCTTTCTCATTCTTCTTCTCTGTTTTTGTTCCTCATCTTTTTACCTATGTATTGGGTACTCAAGGCAACTAATTTTAGCTCATACATCACTCCAGGAAGGTTTTGTTTAGAGCACTGATTGTCACTCAGAACAAAGCATGCATGTTTTTGAGCTCTGTCAATGCTGTGAGTCAGAGGGACTGATAGCCCTAGTATGACTGTGTGGTGCCTTTCAGCTTGAGTATATGACAGTGTGCGTGCCTCTGTTGTAGAATCCGCTGTTTTCTTCTCTGCTCTACACTTGAATTGTGCAGACCCCAAATATCTGACTTTTCATGCTCTCATTCTTATCTACGGAGTTCGATGAATAGCCTCTTTTTAGCTTGTGAGGGCATCCCAGGATCCTTAGCTCACCTTCTGGCCCTCCCTCTCCCCATCTATAGTATGTTTATTTAGTTCTGGTTACATTTCCCATCTGGGCATAGGTTTATTATTAGGGCAAGGAGAAAGTACATTCTAGCCTGGAAAATATTGTCCTAACACTGTTTAATATTAAGCACATTAGAGAGAGGCACTGTGTGTACTTTTTTGTTTTACAAGTAAAATTGTAATCCTAAATTAGTTATCTTTTTTAAAACTTCCAATTTGTGACTTTGTTTCTATATTAGGGAGAAGGCGTTTTAGGATGTGGTGATCATTAATACTCTGCCTTTCTTAATACTGTGTTGGGCTTAGAACCCTGATTGAATGAATCATTTTGAGAGCCCCATTTGAAATCGAGGGATATGCCTTTTAAAATGAGGATAAAGAGGAAAAGCGTGCTGGACCAGTCTCTCGATAAAAGGAAAACATTCACTTTTCTAGTTCTCAAATTTGTGGGACTAGACTTTATAGGTTATATTTGGGTCTCAGTTTGAATGTGATGTTAGAAAGTTGGAAGATGCAGATGAGACCTGAATCTGTTGTTATTTTGACGATGGCTTTGGTTTGGGTGTGCACCTATGGGAACCTAAGAAAAATATTTGCAGAGTTTCCTCAAAGATTACTTGTCCAGAAGAAAGTAGGTATATTGTTTTAATACTGTATCATTTTCTTCATGAAAATGATTCAGAGTTGGGTGGGTCTCTCTTAGCCTAGTCCCCAGAGTAGGTTTTATGGGTAAAGTCACAGAGTGGCTGTGATTCCAGGTTACAAGGGGTTTCTGTGTGATTTTCCTGTACAGCATCTACTGACCTTTCAATGTTGGCAGGTTAACAGTCTTATATCCTTATAACCGCCTTTGACTTGATTTAGGTTTTTAAAGTGATATAAAAAATTTTAAAAATGGAACAGTTCCCATCCCCTTCAGAGTAAGTTCTTTTCAAAACATACATTCATTCTCTATTTGTACATACTTAGTTTTTAAAAAGAGATTCAAATTTTACCTCATCCATGTGACTCCTTTATTTCCCCTTTGTGTGCAGGCCTTCCATGCCATCAGCTCTGTCTGATTCTCATGGTGGCTGCAATGTGGCTGTGTATGATTTATTCCCACTTGTCTCCATTGATGGGTATTTCAGTTGCCAAGATTTTATAGATACCATGATGGAGAACATTCCTGGGCACTGGTATAGGCATTTCTATAATAGATACCTAGAGGTGTGTATGTGCATTACGATTTTAATGAGTCCTGCACAGTTGTTCTCCAGAAGGGCTCCAATTTACAGTTTGGTATTAATGTAAAAGACTACTTGCCTCTTCCCCCTCACTCTCCAAGTAGAGAGGTTGGATGGTAGAAACCTACTTCATTTTTGTCTATATAAGGGCCTCACTTTGAACTGTCTCCTGGGTTATTGGTGAGGTTAAACTATTTTTGTTTTTCAAATGTACAGTAGCCATGTATTTTTCTTCTGTGAATTGCCTTACTTTATCTAATGTTGATTTTACAAACCAGACAAATTGGAGAACTGGGCTTTATATTCAGTTCTATGATATGAAGAATTTAACTTCCTATTTCTTTAAGTAATAAATTCCTCTAGTACATAAAAATTTTAATTCACAGTGACCTTTCCAAAGATGAATGGATTTATAACTGCTGTCTGCTTGCTATACTTTGTTTAGTGTTTGTCATCTGCACTTGACTTCCTGTGGTCATCTTATATCTTATTGTTTATGGGAAGGTAATTAAGAAAGATATGATAGCTCAGGACAATGCCTCTTTTTTTTTTTTTTTTGGTCTTTTTGAGACAGGGTTTCCTGTAGTTCCAGACGGTATGGAACTCGCTATATAGACCAGGCTGGTCTCCATCTTACAGAGATATGCTTGCTTCTGCCTCTGCCTCTGCCCCCTGATAGGGACTAAAGGCATGTGCCACCCTACCTGGCACTCAGGACAATGCCTTTAATCCCACAAAAGTAGTTATGAGTGTGTCCTGCTTTGAATGACTCCCCCAAATTAATGTTTCTCTGAACACCTGACCATTTTAGAATAAATGTTCTTAATATTCTCTAACTTTTATTTTTCCTTTATGTTAATATTTATTACAGTGTTATTCTTAATTCAGGAAAATAACTCATTCCCATCCACACCACTGGACAACTGTCTCCAAATGGCAGCAGCTGGAATTTGAAACTTTTTATATTCCTATAATTAAACAAATTAAACAAAACATTGGATTTTTTTCTTTTAACCTGATGAAGTTGCATTTTCTAGCTAAGGAAACAGGCTGTTGTCTTGGTCAGTAGGTATACTTGAACTGAATATATTCCCCCTCCTCCCCCTCCTCCTCCTCCTCCTGTTTTCTTTCTCCTTCTCTTTACCCTTCCCTCCTCCTCCCCTTCCTACTCCCTCCTCTCTTCTGTTTCTTTTTCTTCTTTCCTCTCTCGCTCCTTTCTTTGCATGTGCTCCCAAATGAGAGCCACATCTTCATGTCATGATTAATACAGCTTTGTCATCGTTTTGTTTAGTGAATGATAAAGACTAGAATACTAAAATAATGAATGAGTTTTAGCTCCCCCAAGGTAGGTTTGTGATTTGTGCCACTAAGAAAGTTACATGGTCATGTGAAGCACTTACCCTTTATTTCCCATTTCTTCCCTTGTCCAAGAGTCAATATAAATAGAAGGTGGAACCTTCTGGGGAATTGTTTGTTGAATTCTTCCTGCTCTCCCTCAGTGAATGCTGTGCTGTTCTTATTTAGGTTGCATTGTGGGTGTTCAGTCCTGAAAACTGATATCACTAGGGCAGATAACCCAGGCGGATCCTGTTATGAGAATTTACCATCTGAATGATCTGAAACCAAAGGCCTTAGAAACTGGGGAGAAGAAAAAAGAGGCGTGTGGCAGGTCTAGAAGCCATGGAGCGCTTCCTTAGGATTCTCAGAGAAGACATCTTTGTTCTTTTGTAGCTCCCAAAGGTTGGTTACATGGCTTGAATTTGCCTTTTGATTTTTTGGTTGCTGTTGGTTTTTACTTACTGTTTTGTACTTGATGTTATCAGTGTTCATTTTAGCTCCCTGATATTAATGGATAGCTGGCTCTTGCTCACATTTTTTTTCTCTTTTTTATTTCCCTCCCTTTTTTTTCTCTTTTTTATTTCCCTCCCTCCCTCCCTCGCTCCCTCCCTCCCTCCCTCCCTCCCTCCCTCCCTCCCTCCCTCCCTTCCTTCCTTCCTTCCTTCCTTCCTTCCTTCCTTCCTTCCTTCCTTCCTTCCTTCCCTTTTCTTCTTTTCTTCTCAGAGACAGGAAGAGAAAAGGAAGTAGATATGTATGACCTAAGCCTTGATGACGTTGAGTTTGAGTCTGGGAGGTCTGTTTTCAGCTAGTATTTCTGTCCTGTACCAGCTGTTTCTAAAAGCAGTTGTCATAGAACAGAATGGTCCTTGGTACTGCTCACATGGTCTGTTCCTCTGGGGGCAGTGGATCTGAAACTGTTATCTGCTACATTCACTACTGGAAACGAGGATGAGCCAACTTGATGTTTTTTTCCTGCTCAGAGTTAGCAAACACCTCTGCACTTCTCTAATTACAGTGGCAAAGCAGCCTCTGAAAACATGACCTGCTTATTTGAAATACCAGGCAGTTCCTTACATAGCTCCTTGCACCTAGCTGGCCTCTTAAGTTTTCCTACATTTTTTTCCCTATTCTTGTTCTTTTGTTTAATGTCACGTATTAAAATGAACTTTGAACCAGGCTTCTTGGTTGAGATACCCAAGACAGCATCAGAAGTCAGCCCTGTTGGTCATCACAATCAGTAGGAGCCTGTGGTCCTGCAGAGGCAACCCTGGATTCAGAAAGGACTGCAGAGAGTGAATCCATGTTTCTCTGCTGTGGGGTAGTTAGGAATCTTGAACCATTCTTTTGCTATGGATACCACATATTCTGTACTTGACCTGCGACTATACTGAAGCTCCTAGTTTTCAATAACTAAAATATCAGTTTCTCTTCTCCTTTGCAGATGGCATTTTATTTTGAAGACCTGTGTCATAGCTTCACCTGTCAACTTGACAGAAATGTAGAGTGGGCTATGAAGAGGGGATGCTATTTGAGGAATTACCTCCATCAGATTGGCCTGTGGACATGTCTATGGGCATTTTCTTGATGTAGGAGGGCCCAGCTTACTGTGAATAGTACCATCCCTAGGCAGATAGGCCTGGGCTGTGTAAAAACATTAGGTCATCCAGGTGAAGCCAGTAAGCAGTGATATTCCCTGATTTCTGCTTCAAGCTCCTGCCTTGAAATTTTTTGATGATGGACTGTAACCTGTAAGATGAAATAAACCCTTTTTCTTCCCCAAGTTGTTTTTGGTCTTTGTTTTTATTACACCATCAGAAAGCAAACTAGCTTTTCAGGAGGGTGGATATGTCTGTTACCAAACCTAAGCAGGGTGAGTTTGTGTTGCTTCTAGAAAGTAAAAGTTAGTGTTTGATGGAAGGAGAAGGAAGAATGTATAACTATTCTGGTCTGTACAAGTTAAGGGATTCCAGAGAGAGAGAGAGACTGACTCACTAAAGGGAGACTGGCCTTTGAGATAGTGTTTCATGTAGCCTAGGCTGGCCTTGAGCTTGCTCTATAGCTGAGGATGGCCTTGAACTTACGATCCTCCTGTGTCTGCCTCGCAGGTGCTGGCCTTACTTGGTTTGTGTGGTGCTAGGGATCGAACCCAGGATCTTGTGCACACTAAGCAAGCATTTCACCAACCCAGCTACATTCCCAGCCTGAGCCTGACCTTTAAACAGAAATGGGATAGCGAAGATTGAGTTGGCAGCCTTATGAAAAAAGGATGTCCAGTTGTCCTCATCTGCCAAGTAGTATGGATACCAGGTGCCAGGAGATAGAAGAGGGCTGAGGGCCAAGCTTGGCAGAACTGTGAGCTTGGCCAACTTGAATGGAGTATTTGTTCTTCCCATGCACGGAATGGCTGGCTTTTTTCTTTTCTTTCTTTCTTTTTTTATTTTTTTCCAGTACTTGGAATTGGATCTAGGGCCATTAAGCTGTAATCCCAGCCCAAGTTTTGAGGAAGGCACATCTTATGTGTGCCACACAAATTCAAATATGCTTGTAAACCACAAAACGATTTGTTTCCCTCTTAAACTCTCAGTGATCTCCAGCTGCCCAAGGGGGTCACAGTTTGTGCCAGACTGTTCCGTCATCCTTTGTTTCAAGCAAGGGCTCATACCTTGGCATCCCGTTTCTGACTGGTTCTTCACTCCCAAATAATATGCTATAGATGAAATCGCTTTAAACATCATTGTGTGTATATGATATGTGGATATGTGTGTGTGAATGCAGGTATGTACATGCCACAGCATGCATGCAAAGATTAGAGGACAAACTCAGGTACTGGTTCTTGCCTTCCATGTTGTTTGAGGGTCTCTTGTTTTTTCCCATGGTGTAAGCCAGGATAGCTGGCCTTTGAGCTACTGAGGATTCTCCTGTCTGTACCTCCCCTCTCCTTGTAGAGGTGGTAAGATTACAGAGATGCATTCTGTGTGTGCCTACGTGGGTTCTAGGGGTTTGAACTCAGGCCTCCGTGGTTGTGTAGAAAATACTTTACCCACTAAGCCATCTCCCCAGACCCCTGTTGATGATTTCTTAAAATTAAGTACAGTTCCCCAAAGGTGATCCATGGAAGTGTGTGCAATTTGAAACTCCAGGGGTTTTGTATCAATGTCCCATCAAAGTGCTTTGTCAGTGTCAAAAATGACTTTGCTAATGAAGCCTAAAACTCAGAGAAAAGTGTGGTGAGTGTGGCAGTTTCACTCTTGTTCTTAACTTGACCCCCCTCCAATAAAGATGCATCTCTCTTTGTTGTAAGTAGGGACACTCAGCCAGAACTGGTGTTCGATATTCCCATTTGGCATTCCCTCTGAAATGATTTCCGATTAATGACTGTCTGAACTGCTACTCTTTTACCTGGTAAGTGTAATGCTCTGTTAATTATTTTACCACACATCCTTCCTCCCGGCTCCTCCACCCCGCCTGCCAGAAGCCAGAGCCGTAGCGTATGGATTGGTTGTTCATCTTCACAGGCAGTGGAAACCTAACAGATGTTTACTTTTGCATAGGAATCTGACAGTGAAGTCTCCTTTTATTTTATGGTGATGTGATTTCCTACTCTCTGATGGGCATTTTACTCTCCATGATAATATGTCTCATTTTAAGTTTTTAAACACAGCACCTCTTAGCTTGTGTGTCTGCTTTCCCTTACAGAGTCAGACTAGTGTGGTTTTAAAATAGCGTTAACTTGCTCCCTGCCCTGGCAGGGCACCGTGCAGCCCCTCACAGTGTGCCTGGAGGTTCCTCAAGCCTCTGGCCCTGCTTCTTCAGAGTACCAGTAAATGCTTCCCTTCATCTAGGGATGCTTTCCTCTTGGCCATCACAAGGTATTGTTTGCCCCTTCGACCAGCTGACACCAGTATGACTGGTGAGTCTTAGCTGTTGTGTGGCTCAGGCTTCCTGCCATTTTCTGTTGTGAGAACATCTTACCACACCATCTCTGCTGCACTGTTTTCTCTTCAGGCTGAGTGCAACGACTCTTCTTTCTATTGTGTCTCTAGTGTTCAGTGCAGTGCCTGGCACTCTGTAGACACTATGTAAATATTTGTTGGGTATGTGATTCTATAAATATTAGGGCAGTTACAATACAAATGCCCATAACCAGGAAGATAGTGACTTCAGCCTGTATACCATCCCTATTTATTTTAGAGCTACTTTCTTATCCAAAGGTATGTCTCCTAGAGTAGATCTTCAGATTACTTAAGGAAAGGTACCTTTTGAAGCTTTGCCAAATAGAGAGCAGAAAATTCCAGTTTGTATCTATAATAAGCTGTGTGTAATGCTAACTCTAATAAATTAGTACAGTAGGAATGAACCACTTAGATTCCTTCTTTCTATCTTTAGAAAAGTATCCAGGCATCAGGAATGAATCTTACTGCCACAAATACAACAAGAATGTCTTATGGGCTGTCTTGGAGCCAGGGTAAAAAATTAAAACTAGTCTTTAGGTCCAGGCAATTTGCTGTGTTATTTCACTTTTGAAGTTGCCAATAGCTGACCCCAAATTGTCTCGTTGGCAAGAGAGGAGCCACCCAACCACATTGATTCTGTTATTTTTAAACTTCCTGAACCTGAAAGGCTTTTTGAGCCTCAAGGTGAGGAAGGAGGGAAGGGGATGGTAGGTAGAATGACTATAGTTGAACTATAGTCACTTTAAAGGTTATTCAAATGGGAAGAAGGTAAAACTCGTGTTTGCTAGCGCGTGATGCTGCCCAGCATTAGAGGTTTCCCATTTTATGTAACTTTACTCTAAAAGCACATCATGCTATAATCTCCATTTTAGAATGAGAGAGTTGAGAACTTCGCCAGGCTGGCAGGGTGGGGCTCTGGTTCAGATTGTAACAGTTTTGCAGAACCAGCCACAGAGCCAACTGGAAACTTTTTTCTTTTGGTACTTATGAATCCAGGGATTTATACCAGGACAGGAAAGAATGATACCATTAAGGGAAACACTGAACCATTCTTGGTGACTAGAATTAAGTCTTCTCTGTCCTAGCTCTTCTCAGACTTTCCACAGCAAACCCTTCATTTCAGGCCCTGTTTTTCCCTAAACTCTGAAACTTACATGTTAGACTTTGACCTAAGCCATGAGTGTTTCAGTACGGGCACGGTACTAACGATCAGATTTAGTTGAGATTGCTATTAAAAAAAAAAAAAAGAGGAGGAGGAAAAAGAAGAAGAAGAAGAAGAAAGAGAAGACTTCTATTAAATTATAGACAGAGAAGAATGAGTTCTGGAAATAGATTTCTATGAAGAATGAAATTAAGGAGAATGACTTGATTCATTAGCACCACAAAACTGGAATTATTTAAGAGCAAGTCCACAAAGCAAGATTAGTATAAGGACAGTTCATCTTTCATGCCTTCCCTTGACGTGTTTCCCCTCCCCTCTCCCTCCTCCTGTATCTTGGAACTTTAAGAAATGCAAGATTCAACCATCTTCCCTGGGATAACGCTAATAAAAAATTTGGAAATTACTAATGAAGATAGGTCTATGGTGCATGAGGGTGTGTTATAGACTTATCTAGGGGATTTTGGCCTAGCTCATGTTATTTAAGTGTTCTGCCACAGAACTGACCCCCGCCCCCTGCGTCAACTATGACTCCTACACCATATCTAAAATCTCCCGTGTAATAGTTCACATAGGCTATGGAACAGAGATTTTCCCATATTTGAAGCACCATCACATACACACACTCTTATCATCACATAATAGTCACTGTTAGGCATTGTTCTAAGTAGTTTTCTTTAATCCACATGATTCTCAGTTGGACTCAACAGTTCTGAAGAGATGAGGTTGCTTCTATCTCACAAATGAGCCAGAGGAAGAGAGTAGATTAGTTTCTCACTTATGGTCACAATTAGAAAGTGGTGGAGCTGGGGCTCAAACCGAGGTCCAGATGCTGTGCTAAGCTGTATGCTCTGCTGCCTCCCACAAGTCCCCATTTCTTAGTGCTTTTTATCACCCTTTGAACAGTTCTTTAATTTAATTGTAGAGGTGTTGAAGAATCAAGGGTCACTCTACTGGGTAACACTTAGATGCTTGCTCCCTGTAGAGGAGACATTAATCTATCAGTACCAAGCCAGTTGTTCCAGGGTGCAGGCTAGTAAGCCTGATATTAGGAGCTTAGAGTGGAGCCCAGAAGCCTTACATGAGAACAACTAGTCATGATAGTGCATTTAGTATGTACATAATATTATGTTCTAGTTTAAATGAAAGCCCGTGGAAGGCAGGAGCTCTTGTCTGAGCATATTGGGCAATGGACTTTGATTTGGGATTTAGAGGATGCTTGGAATTTCCTTGATGATGGTGAGGAAGATATTCTGAGGTGAAAAATAGCACCAGAAAGCAGGAGGGGTGTGACTCCTGTGTTCTAAGAGCAGAATAGACCAGGACAAGAGGCTATGTTATTTCAGATGTTACCAGTACCAAGAGTCCAGGAGCAGATTAGAGAACCATGCATGGGACTGATTCCTGCATCTCCACAAGGTGACTCACGTCTTTTCCTCCTTTTTCTTATGTTCCCGTATCCTTAGATCCTTATAACATTTTCAGGGAAATGTTACAGGTTGGGAAAATTATGCATTGTAGCCCTCTGGGAAGGATACATTGTATTGAGACTGGAAGGGCTGCCTTTATATTGTCATGGCTCTCTCCAAGGAAGTCTGGAACACTGATTACAGACTCGCTTTGGGAGTTCAGGGTCTTGAAGCCTGGAAACCATCTGGATGTAAGGCACTCAGTTATAGTAGATGCGCTAGTTCTTCCTTCTGCATGGGCTAAACTCAGGTTGATGGGTCTTCTCCACATCACCAGAAACCAAAAGATGCCACCAAGCCCTGGGGCTCTAGTTTGAAATATAAGATGGGTTTTCACCTAGACTTCTATCTGAGCTTCCCACTGGAGAAATAGCAGTTCACATGATACTGCTCCTGTGCTGATGTGAGCTTATAGTGTGTGTCCACATCCTGTGGAGAGCTGTCAGTGCCACTCCTGCTCCACAGCAGAGGATACTGGAGTAGAGAGAAGTTAAACGGCCAGCTCTCTGTCATGTCAGCAGTGAGGTGTGGAGCTGGGACTTGAGACTAGGCAGATGTTTTCATGGCAATATTTTCTAACTTTCTGAAGCTGTACAGACATGTAGCCAATTGCTTTTCCTCATCTCTTTTCATTTGTTTTCCTTCACGTTTTCTAATAAAGTATGATTTATGGTGCTGTTTATGGTAATTGACACAAAACTCTCAAGAGATTCGAGAAAGCTTGGCTCATACTTGTAAAGGTATTGCCTAGTTCCCATTTAGATTTGCCTTTGGGGCTAGAATGTGGCTTCGTGGTGCCCGGTAAGCTTGAGGCCTGGGTCTCCTCACTGGCACAACACAAAACAATGAAAGCAAAACAACCCAAAAAACATTTCCTTGAAATTAAATAGCCACAAATAAGTTTAAATAATTTTCTTTCTTTTATATTGCTATGTGTGCTGCGTGAATCCATGTAACCATATTGCTGTCCCAACTAATATGCCCATAAGTGGCCAGTTTTAAAATGGGAAACGGAGAATTTACTATTTAATCACATATAGATCCTAATTGCAATATAGGTGATAATTTCCAAAACTGCTTCCTTGTGTTGTGAATTCAAGTGCTTCTTAATTTAGTTGTATCACTGTAAAAGTTTTGCATAGAATATTTAACATTTGATAGCTAGTGATAACAAAATGAAATGATCATATTGTGAGTTATTTGTCTAATAGTAATCCTGAAATTTTCTTTGAGTGAACATAATTTTTCTCATGCTGAGTTTGGTCACCGAAGGGGTTTTTGCTGCTTCATTGTCACACTGGTGCCTTCCACCTGAATGGCTCCATTGACAGAAGAATTTGGTTTCAATTTGAAAATGAGGCTTTTATATTTTATTTTTATGTACTGCATATATGTGATTTAAAAAACCAAATGATTAGTAATTATAAATCACTTAGAAGCACACATAACTGATTTTTATGTTATTTTTTATAATCTAATTCAAGTTTATAGATAAAAGCTGATAGGTGTTTTACTTTCATTTTGCCTAACTGCACAACTAAGTGACCCAGGGCACCTGTTGATATGGTGCTGAGCTGGTGCCTAAAGGATGCATATTAAATTGTAAGATCATACTTTATAAAGAATAATTATTGGGCTGGGGAAATTGGTGTGGTTAAGACTTGCCTTCGTGGTCTGAAATGAATCTAATGAAATACAGTAGCATAAAGCTCTGGACATGTGAGTTTAATTTTCCAGTGTCTTATTTTTCATTTAAAGTTAACACTGGAACTGGAGAGGTAGCACAGTAAACAGGAGGACCTGAGTTCAGATACCCCGCACCCACATAAAGGCTGGGTATGGCACCTTACACCTATAAAACCCTCCACCTAGGGGTAGAGATAGGTGGATCCCAGGGGCTCACTGGCCAGCCAGCCAGTCTAGCTGAAACTAGATATATAGCTCCAGATTTAGTGAGAGACTTTGTCTCAAAACCTAAGGCTTCCTCCACATGTACATGCTTGAGTGAGTGTGCACACACATGCATACATGGATACATGCACACACATGTGAATACTCAAGCATCAGCACACACACATACACACATGTGCATACCCAAGTATTGGTGTGCACACACATGCATGGATATACACATGCACACACACGAGTATACTTTGGAAAAATAACACGTTCATGATGAATTTTGACAGTTTCATTTGTGTACAAGATGCTTTTGAAAGACTTGGCCGTTGGTGGAAAGTTATTGATGGTCTAAGTTTTACCTCACTGTCACAAAGTGCATAATTAACTTGGATTTTTTATGTATTTCTCACTTATCCCTTTTATGCCAAGTTATATTATGTTTTGTCCTTCTGAAGCACTGTGGAGACTTAGAATTTCAACTTTCTTTCTTAATATGGTCGAATATATTCATTTCAGTTGGACGAAACTTTTGCTCAATGAGAAAGAGCTGGATAGTTCTCTTACTGGATTTTCATGTTGTTTAAGTTATGTTGAACTCATGCTTGTGGGTGAAGTATAGGTCGTTCATTTGAATTCCTGGACATCCAAGAAAATGAGTGCTCTTGACCTCCTTGGTGAGTCTTATGGTTGGTCGAAGGCTCAGGAAGAGTCATGCTCTGAGGGTGTGTGTGTGCACTTCCAGCAATGTCTGTACTGCAAAAGCAACACCAGCAAACATGAGGGCTATGTCCATAAAGAGCAGACCATGAGTGACTCTGTTTTTTTTTTTTTGAAAATGACAGTGCTTTCTGGGGACAGATACACAGTTTAGGGTTAAAGTCTAGGAGTTCTGATAAATCAGGATTGTATGTTTAACATTTATAATCTCTCTCTCTCTCTCTCTCTCTATATATATATATATATATATATATAGGTAGATAGATAGATAAATAGATTAAAAGCCTATTAATTATATATAAAGACCTATTTAAAATACTGTATTAAAATTCATGAGAGAAAGGTAGAGATATGCCTTGGTGGTTAAGAACAGTGGATGCTCTTGCAGAGGACCCGAATTTGATTCCCAACACCCATATGACAACTAGGAACTGTCTATAACTCCAGTTCCAGGGGATCCAGTACCCTCCTCTGACCTCTCGGGCAGGCAATACACTCATACTTGTAAAATAATAAGGAGCTAGAGAGATGGCTCAGTGGTTAAGAACACTGGCTTCTCTTGCACAGGACCCAGGTTCAATTCCCAGCACTCACATGGTGGCTACATAACTTCAGTTTCAGGGGAATCCAACACCTTCTTTTGACCTCCAAGGGTATTGCATGACATGAGTACACACATGCAGGCAGTTCACTCATACGTATCAAATAAAAATAATAAAATATTTAAAATTCAGGAGAGTTTTGAATTTGTATTGCATGAGAATTCGTGGGAAGGAAAAGTCCTCTCCCCCTCCCCCTTCGAAATTATATGTCTTATGTTTCTTAGTATACCATTGACCTTTCCTTAATCTTTAATCAGGACTATATTTGAATTTTATTTTATTAACTAGTTCATTAATTGATTACTTTTGTTCTGTTACTGTGCAGATATGCATGTTTTAGTCATTCCCTGACCAAGGCTCAAGGGATGATACAAACCACAGAGTTTACATTTGGTTGTTTTGACTTTGGAAGTACAAGTAGCCCCACTTCTAGAATGGAAATTATTTCTGGACAGTGGTACAAGCCAAGTTAAGCCTTTATTTCCTAGAATTTAAGAGTTGTAGATTTAAGGGCCTGATCTCAGAACTGTGGATGCAGATAATAACCACACAAAATAAACACAGATGATAAATGAACCACGAGCATTTATTCATGCTTTTCCCCCAATATTTATTTTCTAGTTAAAGCCAAGCACAGCACTAAAGTCTTGTAAATGTTTCTCAGGAAAGAATTTTCCCCATGTGCTAGATTTCTTAAATGCTTTTAAAAAAAATAGCCCTGGAGTTGGCAAGATGGCTCAGTGGGTAAAGGCGCTCGCTGCCTGCCCCGAGGACCTGAGTTGGATCCCTAGAACCCACATGGTAGAAGGAGAGAACTGACTCCTGCTGGTTATCCTCTGACTTTAACACATGGGCTGTTGTATTCACACACATACAGACAACATAAACCCTCACACAATAAATGAAATGTAGTAAATAATCTTTAAACAATTAGTCCCAAATGACAGCTCCTTCTTTTTCCTCGGTGAATTTTCTGGGCATTCTCTGGGGTATTCTCCATCATTCCAAGTGTCTTTGAAACATGTTCAAAGTCAGACACTGAAGAAGATTGTCCTGAGGATGTTCTGAACTCAGCCTGATTTAATCACTACTGATTGGATGTGTGTGAATAATGCTGAAAACTTTTGACAGGGCTTCAGTGCCTTCTCGACTTTTTCATTCACCTTCATCCTTCCTGGATGGAAAGTATTGCTTCACTTGAACAATGGCCTTCTTTTTCTGGTAATTTAATTTACCTTTATGGAAGAAAAATTTTCCTTGCTTCTGGGTAGAAGGGACTTGGCTTTTGTTTGCTTTATGTCTCTGGTTCTGCAACCACATCTCATCCCAAAGTGGTTTAGCTGTGTCTGACTCTAGTTGGAGCACTTTTCAGTGAACCTCCACTTTTTTAAGTAATTGAATTATTAATTAATTTTTTGAAACCATGTCTCACACTGGCCTCAAACTCATGATCCCCCTGCCACTAAATGTCAAAGTTTTGAAATTACAGGGATGGCCCACCATATTCAGTTCTTTTTTACTTTAGAAGAAATTGGGTTCTTTCCCTCAAACTGTTTTAAACTAATTTAAACACAATTTTTTTAAGATATAGAGTTTCTGTATACCTATGATAGTATTTCTCCCAGTGTAAACATTTATCAACAAACACACAGTGTTACTAAGGTATTAATTTTATTTGTATTCTCTTTAGTTTTTCCATTAATGTCAGTTTTTCTAGGCTAGGATCCTATTTAGACCCTCATGTTGCATTTCACTGTTTTTCCAAGTCTTGGAGGTCATAGGTTTCAAATAGTGTTGTGAGGGTTTGGTGATCTGAGCATACAGCCTTGTATTCAGGCATCTCCCTGATGAGAAGACCCGTCCTTTGCCCCAACTCCACTGTTAGTTGCACTGGAGTAATGTTACTTGGGATGAGATCAGCTTGTTGTCTGTGTGGTTGCTGGGTGGATGTCACTATGAGTTTATATTGCTTCTCAATGGCAGGAATCCTTTTTGTAAGCAGGATTAATAGGAATGTAAGCAGCTGAAGGAGCTTTGGGTATCTGGAAAGCCAGTTTTCCCTAGACTAGCACTGTCCCATGAGATTCTGGGCCATCATGGAAATCTTTATTCTGCATTATGTAGTATGATATCTGCAGCCACTGTCTCCCTAGCAAACCCTGGAAATGAAGAACTGAATTTTTTATTATTTAATTTGAATTCATTAAAGTTTAAAGTTAAATGGCTACACGTGTATTGGAGTGTTTGGCTTTAGGGTTTCCTTGGGGAGTACAGTTGGATCCCAGTTTTTAAACCTCTCCTTGTAGAATAAAACACAGATGGAAGCCTTACAGAACAGATGCATGATTTTGAGATGGATCATAAATTCATCACTCTAGTAACCACTATCCAGGCCTAGTAGTGAACTCAGAGTTCGTGTACCTGACCCCTCCTGCCTAAGCCTTCACTGTTGGGACTTTGAGCGTCATTATATCCTGATGTTTTGTTTTATCAGCAGGGTATGTACCCCTAGACAGTGCTGTTTAAAATCTTGCATATTTAAACATAATTGGAAGCGTTCCCAAATGTTTTCTAATCAGTAACACCCTCTTTTTCCTTATAATAGTTTAGATGGGGCGTACCAAGATTTTTTGACTTACAGTTTCCCACAGTCAAAATTTTGCAAAGGGTGCACTCTACATATATTTCATAACACACGTCTGTATCCTCAGCTTGTGATATGCCTCTGGATTTTTCTGCAAGTTGGCAACTTGAACCAGATGTTCCATTGATCAGACTCAGGTCAAGCTGGGTCATACAGTTTTAAAGACGCCTTTATAACACCCCAGCTTGTTGGTTATGTGTCTATTATTAATGTGGAAAGAGCATCAATAGATGTTTTCCATCACACACAGTGTTTCAAATTCAGGACAGTTCATATAGTTAAATTGGCTTATGTTAAATTTTACAGTACATACCATGACACATGGAAAAAGCTACTGCATGTTACCTGTGGAAAACCAGGTTTTTAGTGTTCTTTCTAAATATATTTACATATTCATTTGACTTCTCTGAAAGTTTTAGGTTTTACTAAGTAATTCTGTGAATATGAGGTGTGGAAAATTGTTAATCAAATTGTCATTTAGCCATTTTCTTGTCTAAATCTTACCTACATGACTATATGCACTTTTGTTTTTTATGTTCTAGTCTTTTGTTTTCCAACACAAGATCAAACTGGGGCTTTAGAGTTTTTTGTACATAGAAACATCTGGAGGCGGAGGGGCTGCTCATGGAAAGGTGAAGTGGGGGTGCTCCTGTTTGACAGAGTGGAGGTGTACAACTCTTGGATCTGCTGTGTATAGAGCTATGTTCTGACTGTTGGCTTGGAGAAGGAAGGTTTTTCCTAAGTGGTAGAAACCGGTTTCCTCTCAGCAGCGAGTTTAACATGTGACTGGATAAGTGTGACTTATATTCACAGTGCACTGGAGTGTTTTTGTAATGAAATATCAGCATGTATAAGTTAAATTATTAAACAAAGGACAGTTTTTATTGTGATAAGTGAACTCTACCTTGGGAATTAGGTCATCTTGGCTCAAATTCAGGTTAGGCCTCTGTCCTCACATTCATAATAGGGGAATTGAACTCAGTTGGGGGTGCAAATATGTGGTGTTCTTGCTAGCACCTATGGCAGATGCCCACACAGTAGTCACTTTCCTTGATCAACTTCAGAGTCCTTCTCAATTCTGTTCCAGAGTAGCATTGTGCTTCTGTTGGTTGGAACTGACATTAAAATCTTGCTCTCCTTGGTGTAGTTGTCTTCAGTTCCCTCCGGCTCTGGTTTCTGAAGATGGAAAAGATCCACAGGAACTCTAACTTAACTGTTCCTCCATGTTTGTGCACCACATGCTCTTCTGTTTCTCTGATTCTTCCATAGGCGTGCAGAATCTCAGAAAGAATTTATGGTTTTTGAAAGCTTTTTGTAAAAATATCACTGACGTTAGGGAGATAGCTCAGTTGGTAAAGTGCTTGTTTTGCAATCATGAGGACCAGGGTTCAATCCTCAGAACCCATATTTAAAAAAAAAAAAAACATAGCCAGGTGTTAATGGCACGCTCTTAATACCTGCATTGGGGAGATAGAGACCAGCCATTGAAGTCTTCATGGTGAGTTCTAGGTCCCCAGTGAGGGATCTTGTCTAAAAAAAAAAGGTGAGGGAGGGAACTCCTGAGAAATAACCCCTAAGATTGTCCTTTAACCCCCACATGCACATGTATACATGTCCTCATCACACCAAACACATGATGTTATCACTGAAATCCTGAGGTTGTCATGTTAAGCAAACCATTGGTATTATATATTGACTTTCAGCCAGAGTTGAGTTGGTTTCAGATGAAAATTAAAAAGAAAACTCAACTAACCAAAGCAACAACAACAAAACAAGCAGATACGATACCCTGTTCAGGCCCCAACTTTATTTTTATTTGTAAGCGGCATGTAAAATGTTAGATTTTTCTAACTTCTGCTGGGTTCAAACCAATGTTTATTATTCTGGTTTATGTGAATGCTTTGCACTTGAATTTTGGTATTTAAGCTGTGTATTGGTTTTTTTCTTTTTGTCTTTTATAGAGTTCTGTGACTTAAGTAGTTCTGAACCTCACTTAGAAAATCTGCGCAAGAAATAACAAAAGAAATACCTACCAGGAATAGACTTTTGCTCTTGGTCTTGAGGGAAGGGCGAAATAATGATGCCCTCGTTGCTGTGCTACCTGATAAAGGAGTGCAGATTATTGTTTTCATAAGTCCCCAGAAAGGCCAGAGAGCAGTTCATTGACAGAACATGTATTCAATATGGGCAGCATGTATGAAGCCCTGCGTTACATTCCAGCATCGTGCATGTGTGTGTGTGTGTGTGTGTATGCTCATGTGTATGTACATGCGTATGCCTTCATCTATACATGTATGTGTGTCTACATGCATGTATGTGTGTCTGTGTATCTCTGTGTGTATGTATATGTGTATTTGTGTGTCTCTGTGTGAGTATGTATGGATGTATATGGGTCTGTATGTCTCTGTGTATACGTATATTTGTGTGTGGTTATGTATGTGAATATGTGTATGTGTGTCTCTGTGTCTCCTGTGTATATGTGTTTTAGTATGTGTGCCAGTGTGTGTGTGTGTGTGTGTGTGTGTTTGGGAGAGGAATCATTTTGGAAACAGTAAACCAGAATGCCATTGTTCCTAAGACCGTGTGAGTGCAGGGAGGGGAAAACCTCCTAAAGGATGGGTAGTTGTGATTTATTGAAAGCTCGCTTGCAATCCTTTGAGCTAGCTAAGAGAGCCAGAGGATTACTTTGAGTTTATAGGACTGCATGCTTTTGCATGTACAAATCCTATTTGTGCAAATTTGACCTTTAAGATGATTTCCATTTCTCTCATCCCTTTACTTCTTTCTACCCTTCTAAGGCTGGCCTTTTGTGTGAGGTTCTTGACTTTGTGATTGGTGTGAAAGCCCTGAGACGTTCATTTATGGTTGGCTATCACACATCATCCCTCCGCATACTTTATAATTGTTTAGCACCCATTATTCACCAGAGATCATGCTTGTGACTGGGAATAATCATGGCCCCTGACATTCGTTGAGAATCTGTTTATTTTTTTTCTAATTTTATAACCAAATGAGGATGGGTTATTTTCTGGATGTGTCTCAGAGATTAAATGTGCCTGAGTTTAGCCTATCATGAGATGGCTCAGTGTGTAAAAGCTCTTGTTGCAGAAGCCAGACAACCTGAGTTTAGTTTGGTTACTGGAACTCAAAGAAGGAGTGCGTCGACTTCCTAATGTTGTCCTTTGATCTCTGCATACCTTCCCTATTCACATATCACACACACACACACACACACACACACACACACACACGCGCGCGCCTGAATCAAACACAACTAAGTGAGTATATTAGAGTTTAAATTGGATTTTGTTTTTCTTTGAGATGGGTGGGTGTTTTGATGTTTACAGAGTTTTGCTTTAAGCTCAAGATTTCCTGCCTCAGCCTCCCACATAACTGGGCTTCCCAGCAGTTGTCATCACACTTGACCTGAGGTAGATCTTCATCAAACATTCATTTTGTTCTTCTTCCCATATGGATATTTACTATATTTCCTTAAAAAAAAGCATTTTGGAAGACAAATTCTTCATGAATTTGTATATTTTTTAAAAACAAACTCTCCATATTAACAACTTGGGTTTAGATGTTGTCTCCCCCCAACCCCCATCACGGATAATAAAATGTGGAAAGTCTATCTTCCGAGCATGCTTTTTAATTTCCTGTCTTCGGTCCTGGCCTATATAGAATGATGCTCTAAAGCAAGTGCAGTCAGTCTCAGTTGACATTGACCTGAGAAGGCTTCAGTGATACATGGAGCGGGTTTATGGTTAGTTAAAGGTGGATTCAGTCCCAACACTTTTCTTTCCAGAGAATCCTCTTCTCTTTGTCCCTGCCTGGGTTTGGGAGCTGTCAGGGGAGCTTCTAGAGGCAGCTCTTTACAGAATGTGCATGTGTGCCTCCCATGTGTCCTTTCTGAGGGGCTGAGATCACCCATGTTGAACTGTAGGATGGGGTACAGTCTGGCCCCATGCTCTCAGCAAGTCTTAGACTTGGCAGTATATATTTTTATCTCGTTTATCCCCCAGGTTCATATTCAAAGTTACTTAGGAAGCTGCTTTTTTATCAGTATTTCTAAATTCTTGATATTCTGAGGTTGGGTACAGGGGACATACATTAAAGGTGCTATCAAATAGAGGCTTGTTTTGTTTTGATAATCAGTTCATTTGGAAATATTCTGGATGTTTCTATCCTCTTCCTCTTTAACCTCTCATTGTCTGAAATCTGTAAGCCCCTGTGAGTCTTCCATCTACCTACCCACTTATGTTCTATCTTTGAATTTCTCCTTTCTGTTCTAACCTTGTCTCTACTCTCTTCTTGAAAATTGGAGCAGTCAGAGTGAGCTTGTATTTGAGGGTTAACATAACATGTTTGGAGGGGCCTTATTTCACAGAATGAAGTCTAAAACTTAGATGATTTCAGTGTTTTTGTTTGTTTTAGACATCGCCATATCTGCTCGGCGCTGGGTGTGATGCTGGAGTTTGGAGTCAATAAAACTGAGGCTGTTATCCTTAAGGAAAGGTCCTAGCCTTGAATCCAAAAATTAGGTGGGTGAATAACTAAAGGCTGTTGGAGTTACTAGGGAAAAGATGGTGTATAAGAAAGGGACCAAGCTGAGTCTGAGGCCAGGAAAATCTCCCCTAAGGAAACTGTCTTGGAGTGAGCTCCAAAGGGTGATAAGGAATTAAAAGTGAAGAAGAAAGAAGAACTTTCTGGGGGAAGTGGCTGCACTTTGCAAAGGCCCAGAGTGAGGGGCATTGTATGTTCTGGGGTCTGAAAGCAGCTTTCTGTTTGCAGGGGCGTTTTGATCAAGGAGTGTGTAGTGTAGGGTGAAAGAAGGCTCCAGATTTAGCACTGGCCACCTTACAGGTGTGAGGTCACATGAGAGGTCCTTACCCTTTAGCCCAAAGCCCATGGGGATTCTTCAAAGGGCTTTAAGCAATAAGCTGGTGTGATCAGAATTTTCTTGGTGGGGATCATATAGGTTGTTTTTGTGTCAAAGAGTGGACGCCACAGCCTGGTTTCTTGCTCTTTTGAGACAGTTGATTCTGAAATCCAGGCACACAGAGATGGAGAAACAATTTCAAGTTCTATTTAGAGTTGAAGTCAGTCAGACATGGGGATGAATTCAAGATAGGAAGGAGTGGGAGTTTTCAGGATTGCTCTATGGTGTACTAGATGGCCAAATGGCTTTGAATGTGTAGGAGGAGAGGAACTTCAGACGTCTCCAAAAGGAGAGGGCATGGGGATTCCAGGACAGCAGCTGGATTTCAGTGCTAGAGCTAGCCCCCAGACTGCAGGGTGAGTATGAGTCATCTGCTTATAGGATGCCAAGGCAGAAGCATGGAGGGAAAGAGAGGAGACTGTGGGGCCAGCATGGTAAAGCCCAACATTTGTCAGAGATGTGGATGAAAATGAGTCTGCTAAAGAGAGGGGAGGGGGTGGCCATTGAGGCAGGAATGGAACTAGGGGCTGTGGTATTAGGAAGGTGGGGCGGAAGGGCTGTACTAGTGTGAGACTGGGAGACATGAGCTATTCTGATGGCCTGTTGGGGTGGGAGCTTTATCCCAGTAGGGCACAGAGTAAAGGCAGCTGAGATGGGGACAACTGAATGATACTTCTACGGCCAGTTACTGAGGATGGTTTATTTAGTTCATTCACAGTGTTTACCAGGAGGATTCTGTCTTTCCACACACCGACTCCTAGGATTGTCTGACTGCTTGCACAGGGTGTCACCCTAGCCTTTGCTCTTTAGAGAGAAAGAGAGTAAGTTGAAGTTTCTTCTCTTCTGTCATCTCATGCATTCAACACCCAGTCTTCCTTGTCCTGTTTTAGTGAACCCCTTTCTCTCTGCTTGTCTTTGGCAGTCCATTAAGAAGGAAACAGTTGGCAAGATAAGCCATTTTCCCAGAACTCTTTGTGTGTGACTCAGGAGGTGCCCATCCAGCCATTGCCCCATTTCCTTTTTTGCTTTGCTATGACATTTGTGTCTTTCTATCAAAGGATTTTTTTTTAATTACTGTGTTTTGAATTATGCAGTTGGAATATCCATTCACCCATCAGAAGAGATCAGATGGATAAAATGCTAGGCATGTAAGCATTTGCTGGCATTTGAGAGATTTTGTTAAGCTAGAATATTGTATTAGAGACTCTACTCCATTTTCAAGTATTTTGTTAAGAAGGTCTCTGGATAATTGTAGGAAAGAGTATTTAGAGAGGTTGTGTCTTTGGATATCAACTAGATTACAGAATTTTAAATTAAGATGGACTGCAAAATAGCAAGAGGAAAAGCAGCCTGGGCCTTACCTGTCTGTGTGTGGGGAGACTGGAGGCAGCGGGACTGATGGGTTCTGATGCGAGGTGTCTCGTAGTGATGAAGCAGTACCTCTTTGCCTGTGCTTTCCCTCTCTCTGCTGTTGGAAAGACCATTTATTTTGGGTTTCTTTCAGTAAGGATCTGTCTGTGTTAGTAATTGTTCTGTATTTTAAATCCCTGGAGGAGTGCCATGAATTAACAAGGGCTGTGTCTGCAAAGATGCTGTGAAGATAAGTTTTCTTTAGTGCTTTAGGGTGATTTTTAGATAGGAGTATTAGAAAAGATAATTTGGAATCTCTATCTTTTGAGAGTGAGTGAGGTAGGGTTTTGCTCTGTTGCCCAGGCTACTCTTGAACTCATGGTCCTCTTACCCCAGCCTCCCCAGTGCTGGGGTTCCAGGTGTGGGCCACCATGTCCAGCATGAATTTGGTCTTGCCTTCCCGATTCTTAGACTCTGATCATTGGGGAAGGGGGCTTGGGTCTGTAGCTGTCTCAGTCATGTCTTCTGATGACCTAGTGTTGGTAGTCTGGATGGAAAGCCTGTGCATCTGGGATTCCTGTCTCTTGTAGTTTCTTCCTTAGCCTTACTTCCATGTGTAGGTGTAAGCAGATCACGTCTCTCCTCTTTAACTGCTGAGGACTCTGAAATGCACTTCTGTGCTATCCCATGCGGTTGAGGCTGCTTTATGAATTTAGTATCTTTATGCACCTACATGTCCTGTTTCTAGGGCCTGGCATGATAGCACATGCACCCCCAAATTTCAGAGGATTAGCCCAATAGCTAGTTGCTTCCCCTACTTACTGTCATTACACATTGGAGTTGGTGGGGACAACTTCTCCACACAGACCTAAAGAATCTTATTCCTGGAGCTACGGCAGAACCCTTCAGGGGCGGGGGGCGGGGGGCGGGGGAGATACTAGGGGATTATGCTTCAGCTGGCTTTTTAGCTCCAAAGCGACAGTTCTGTTTGCAGCTTATTGGCTGGGGCCAGCCAGGAGACCTTTGGAAGGGTAAGAGGGTAGGGCCGGGTTGGACCCTAGAGGAAGAGTGGGAGTCTTTGAGAGAATGCTGTTGTCTGTCACCTCTGTACCGTCTCTATTCCTATAATTTCTGACAACTTTGTTCTCTGCATAGCTTCTTCAGATGTTGTTTTTCCTTAATGGAAACTGTCTTAAACATAATAACTACATGTGGTCATCTCTGTCTTAAGTCACTTTATTTTTCCTCTTATAGTTGAAGGGTTGATCAGTGTTTTCCTTTTGAATACAATGATAGCAAAACAATTACTTTTTCTTCATACTATATGAAGGTAAAAGAAAGTGAAGTCTGCTCTACCTGTAATACGGTCTCTGAACAGAGCATCTCTCAGAAGAGACTGCGGTAATTCTGGTACTAATCAGACACCTTTAATTTTATCTTTTAATACTTTTATTTTTCAGGCATAGTTTGAATTTATTGCTTTTTATTGGCCAGTTGAGAATGGACCAGATAGCCTTGTACCTGCTAGGCAAGCATTGTACCACTGAGCTGTACGCCCACACCCCCAGCCCTGAGGCACATCTTTATATGGCTGTTCACTTGTCTTTTAAATAATGCTCTGTCAGTTGTTGATGGGTTGATCTCCTAAGCACTAGTTTTCAAATTCTGAAGTAGAGAGGAAACTTCTTACTCTGTAGAGCACACCTGTCCTTGTTTGAGGACTGAGAGAAAGGAGCCTGGGCTGTATACATGGGTGGGGATGCGGGACTGTAGAGGGGGTGGAGTTTTGGTCACTGTGAGCTTCCCTGTTTTCAGCATCCTGCAGGAAATGTCACCTGGCTGTTGGCGTGCACCTGTCTGGGCCTTGGCACTGAGCAAGCAGAAGTCAATAGAATCTTTCTTCCTGTTGGAAGAGACTCTGCACTGTGATGCTCTTAATTGAAAAAGGCTCAGTCTATTGCAACCTCTGTGGTTGGGCTTAGGTTTTAGAAATTTGTTAATGTTTCCCTCTGCCTCATACCAGTCACATGTACTCTTTTTAGAAATGCTGCAAATGAAGTGTAAAAAGGAAACGAAGTCACACATGATCTACCTACCAAGAAGCAAGCTCTGCAAATCATTTGTTGTATTTCCTTCCTATCTTATATGTGTGTGAGTGTGCATGTGAATACTTGCGTGTGTGTGTGTATGTGCATGTGTGTATGTATGTATGTATTTTCCGATTAGTTAAAAATATTTTTTAGATCCTGTTTTTTGTTATTTAAGAATATATTGTGAACTGGAAACATGACTCAGCATTAAGAGCACTGGCTGTTCTTGCAGAAGACCTGTATTTGAATCCCAGCACCCACATGGTGGCTAAAAACCATCTGCAACTCCAGCTCCAGGGGATCCAATGCCCTCTTCTTTCTTCACTGGCATTGCATGACATGGGTGCACATATATACACGTAGGCAATACATACATACACATAAAACTAAAAAATAAAATAATTTTAATAAAGGACTATATTGTGCTGCAACCTAAGTAAAAACTGGATGAAAGATTTGAATAGCCATTTCTCCAATAAAGATTTATAAATGGAGGAGAGTGAACATATGGCAAGACGCCCAAGACTCATGGTGAGGGATGCAGATGGGAGACCACAGGAGGAAGTGCTTCATACTTACCAGGATGGCTATTTGAAAAGAGACCCAAACCAGAACAAAAACAAAGAGCAAGAACAGCAGAGGCAAATATTAAGACCCTCTCTTTTCTCCAGTAGCCTTAGATGTGGATGCGAAATGAGAAGTTTTGTGCCTTGTTTGTGAGGAATGTACTGCAGAAAATGGGTACATGGGTTCTTCAAGGAGCTATTCACAAGATCCATAAGTCAGAGCATCTCAAGAATCCATCAGTGGGTGAAAAGATAAACTATAAAATACATGCCATGGATTATAACTCAGCCTTTAAAAGGAAGGACATTCTCCCACACACACCAACATGAATGAACCTTAAAGGTATAATGCTAGTGAAATAAACTAGCCACCAAAGGATAAATGTTGTGTGATCCCATTTAGTGGGCACCAAGATTGTCACATTAATAGAGACAAAACAGAATGGTGATGGCTGAAGCTAGAGAGAGGAAGAGGCATGAGAAATTGGTGCTTTAGTAGGTACTTTAATTTGGGAAGATGAAAAATGTCCTGAGGATGGATGGAGGTGTTGCAGAACAACATGAGTGTACCTGTTGTGGAATTGCGTTCTTAAAGACAGTTAAATGCTGCACTGTGTGCACACCATACTGTAAATTAAGAAAGAGCACATTGTGGAAGTTTCCCACATTATTAACTAGTCTTTGAAAACATATGTATACTATTCCATTTTAGGAAGTCCTTATTGGCCATTGGCAATGTTTCATTTTTCATCTGTGGCTCACAAACTTCTGTTGTAGATTTCTCTTTATACAGTCTCCAGGAGAGATACCCGAGAGAGATGCCTATACTACACTGTGTGAGTGGCTTTAAGGCTCTTGATTCATCCCTATCATCATCATATTTTCAGATTATTAAATTCCATCCCAAGCAAACACTCTCCGCCAGGAGTGTATGGTAGTGCCCATTTTACCTTAGCATTCCAGGGTGCAGATAAATTGCTTATTAAGCCAAACAATGATGTGCCATCATTTCTATCATTATTATTATTATTATTATTATTATTAGTAGTAGTAGTAGTAGTAGTAGTAGTACTTTCCTTGTTTGCAATTGAACCCAGGGCTTTGAGCATGCAGATTATGCATTCTACCACTGAGCTATCACCTGCCTCTGCCTCCCAAGTGCTGAGATTAAAGGTGTGAGGATCCTCATTTTCATTTCCTTTACAGCCTCACTCAAGATTGGAGGGGGTGGTGGACTAGGAGGCCACAAGGAGACCCTGAGATAACTGAGTCAAAGGATAACAGATGCAGGTCATGGAAAAAACAGAACTGCCAACTGCTCCCTGCGACCAAACAACTTTTCATTTTTCTCAGTTCTTATCATTTAAGATTTTCTTCAACTTAACATATCAAAAAGGGAAACATTGCTTGCTGCAGACTTCACTTGTAAACCTGGCTGAGTTAATCATCTATCTTTTCTGACACACCTCAGTGACTTTTTTAAAGGAAGTACCGGAAAACTTGGCAGTGGTCTTTGACTTTGAGTGTTAAACAAGGTTGATTCAGGGGCATGTTAGCATAGATGATTAATCTTTGTGCCTTTCAGGGACAGTTTCTTCTTTAATTTTTGTCGATGAAATTTTTAAAAGCAGTATAGACATTTATTCGTATTGTTATATATGTCTCTCTTAAAGGTTTTTTTTTTCTTAATTCTTAGTTCAAGAGTGATTCCTTGATTTTAGAAAGAGGATTTTAACCGTATGAATTCCTCCAGTCGTTCTCCTCCCACCCGTGTGTGTGTGTGTGTGTGTGTGTGTGTGTGTATGTATGTGTGTATGTATAACTTTTGTGTATCAGAGAATCAGAGGACAACTTGTAAGAGTTGATTAATTCTCTCCTTCCAGTGTATGAGTCCTAGAGAGTAAACTCAGGTCACCAGGGCTGGAGGAGGCAGGTTCCTTCACCTTCTATTCTATCCTGATTGTCCTTCCTAAGACATTTTGAAAATTCTCTTGGCTATGCTTTTGAATCTGGCCTCATACTCACACTTTATCTTTCTTCTCTTCTGGGAGTGTATGGGTTTGACACCATCCCTAAGGTTGCCATGTCTCAGTTGCAATCACAGGAACACATTGGTTTTCTTTGGTTACTGACCAAGCTTCTCACTGTTCATTTTCTGCCTGACTCTGGAAGGAAAACTTAAGTTCAGTTTTCAGGATTGCCTGTTTTTGCCTTATTATGCAAAAAGCTCACTCTGGCAATGAACCACACAGTCAGAGGACTGTCAGCCTAGCTCCTAACGTTGCTTTACTAAATCATGATTATCAACAGGAAGTGATGATTGAGGCTGGCATTAAGCATCTCCATGGGCTGGATATTTCCACTGTGTTAGTTTTACTGACTTCCAGGACTATTTTCCTTATGCATCTGGCCAATAGCATTGGAGTTGACCTAACATTTCCTGTACTAATTTTAATCATAGAAGCTTTAAGAGTTGTTATTCGAAGCTATTTTATAGACCAAGATTTGGGGGTAGGGATTCCCAGCTCAAAAGGACCTTGAACTTCTGATCCTTCTGCCTCCCTCTTCCCCTTCCAAATGCTGGGATTACAGCTGTACACCCCTATATCCAATTTTTATGTAGTGCTGGGGATTCCATGCTAGCCAAGCACTCCACTCTCTGAGCTACACCTTTAATCTTCCAGACTAAAATTTAAAATTACACATGAACCAAGATTCTGTGTAGCCTTGTGTGTTTTACAGCGTTCAACAAGGCTGTAGCGAGAAGAGGGGAGAAAGAATACATTTGTGGCACAAGACTGTAACTAACAGATAAGATATTGTTGTAATTTTAATTGGCTCTTCCTGGCAGAAGTTTCAGACAGCTGTTTCTCTGAGGCACTGGCAACTATTCATAGTAAGTAATTTTTGTGGAGTGTAATAAAATTCAGCGGACTGCCGGATTGTCCTATTTGGAAGTAAGTTATTTCCCGACCTCGAGGCAGTAGATGCAATGCTTGCATCTCCTTTTTTTTTTTTTTCAATTTCTTTTAAAAATATTTTAATTTATTACTTAAAAATTTTATGTGCATGAGTGTAAGTGCACTCATGTTGTGTAATGCCCTTGGAGGTCAGAAGAAGGTGTTGGATCCCCTGGAACTGGAGTTTCAGTTGGTACTGGGACTGTACTGTGGGTGCTGGGAATTGAACCTGGATCCTCTGCCAGAGCAGCCAATGCTATTAACTACTGAGCCACATCTCCAGCCTATGTTTTATGTTTTCTTTATAAATACTCATTGTTGCCGCAGATAAAGTCAAGCTTTATCTTCTTTTGCTACTATTCCTGAGATCTCCACTGAAGCGTGTGTCAGTGTATGCTGGGGAAGGAGATGGATTGAGGATCAGGTGGCCGCTCGGACACAGGCTGCTTGGTGCTCCTGGGAGGAACCTTGGCTCTTACGTGTGCCGAGGCAGGCCAGGCCTTGTGCCGGCTGCAGCACTAACACTGCCAGAGCTCTTTCCTGCAGGCTCTCCGCTGTCCAGTGTCTTCCTCCCATCTCTGTCCCACAGAGCTAGCGCCATCCTACTGCTAGTTATTTGTGCTAGATTTAATCCAACTTTCTGCAAGACCAAGCCTCTGAACACAGAGTGACTCCAAAGGAAGGGGAATTCTTTGGCACAATTCCAAACTTCTTCAGCTTCTGCTTAGAATGAAAAAAAATTATCTTATTAACTCAAGGATTATTGTTATTGTTTTTGATGAGCCATGTTGAAATTAAGTTTAATTTTCATGCATGCTAAAATTGTTCATATGTGACTGCAGGTATTCTAGTTTTCTAGAATGAATGATAAACCACTCTTATTAAAAAGAAGTTGAGTCCTAGTCTGTGGTTCCAGTTTAGGACTTTAATCGTGTTTTGTTGTTACTACTTGAGGGAAATTTAAAAAGAAAGAAACAGAACAGCTGTTCTGGAGTATATGTAGAGAACTATAAACTCCAGAATCTGTTGTTTTTTCTTGGCTCCCTCCTTCTTTCTCTCTCTCTCTCTCTCTCTCTCTCTCTCAAAGATCTTTCTATAGAAGTTGTTTCCTTTTGCTACACCAACCCCAGACCCTATCTAATGTGTCCAATTGCTAATCAGATTCGCAGCTTGTCTCTGAAGGCCACCAATTAGGACTAAAATGTTTTATGGAAACAGCAACAAAATAACCCAATATTAAGAGCCTACCTTGAAATCTGCTAGTTATAGGACTTCAAGCTTAATCAGATTTTGAAATGCTTGCTACAAAATTACATAATTGAGGTAGAAGCAAAAGGTCTAACTTCTAACTTTTTATTGGCATGAGCTACAAAGTGTAAGCCTTACCTTTTCACATGCACTTTATTAATTTGAGGCTTACTTAAAGGATCATTTTTTTGATGTGGATTAGTTCTGTGTTAACCCTGACTTCATCTCACTTATGTATTGCATTAAGTTCTTTGGGAACAGATAAAAAGGACATTTAAACCTTACCAACAAGCTACCTACCATAAAAGGCTTGTTTTAGACGTTGCTTAGCCGAGCCTGTTGGACTTTTGCTTCAAGATAATCTCTCAGTAATGGAAAATAGTTACCAAAGCCTCATGGAATTGGATTTGGGATGGATGAATTAGCTTGGGCAGGAGACTGGGGCATGGTGGTATCAGAATGGGCAAGTTGTTTTAGAGCATGGTCCCAGTTTGGTTTAGGTGTCACATGTTCAGGAAGGTCTCGTAGCAGTCAGGGTCTATAGGAACTTGGTGATTCTGCTATGCAGACAGGGCTGTTCTCCCCAAATATTAATTTAGTCAAATATGATCATGGCTGCTTATTTTTTTAAGATGAGAGTATATAAATGCTAGGGTATTTAAGATGCACAGTGGATAGCAAAGAACATGGTTATGGGCAATCCTAGCTTATCTGAATTTGGAGACCTTAGAATTGCTTTCTTTAGAAGTTACTCACATTGATAGAGTCACTTCAAGCTTCACAAGCAGTGATTCTGTTAACATTATATAGCAATTAAGAAGACAAGGGATGTGGCTCAGTTGCCAGAGTGCTTTCCTAGCATATGTGAAGTTCTGGGTTCCATCAGCACAACATATACCAGGCATGGTATATGCCTATAATATTAGCAACTGAGGAGTAGAGGCAGTATTAGGAGTTCAAGGTCATTCTTGGCTATATAGTGAGTTCAAGACCAGTCTGGGCTACATGAGACTCTGTCTCAACACACACACACACACACACACGCACAGAGACTAAAAGAAGGTAGGGTGATCCAGTGGAGGTCCTGTAGGTCTAAGAAGCAACTTGATAGTGAGTTCTTAAAAGTGGCAGGTGTTGGGAGTCAGGAAGTCCCAGGGGAGTCCTGTGGGAGCCAGAGGTATGTACAGGTTAGTGGTGACCCCATATCTTTTATGCCTGTAAATAGGATGAAGACGTTACAGATCTGGAAAGGCACTGTGTGAATCTTGTAATCCTTTTACTCATGAGGGAGTGTGTATGTGTGTGTGCGTGAAGATTGATGCCCTGCTAAGCTGGTGACAGATTTCTGTCTAGAGAACTGTTAGCTTCCTACTCTTTAATGTAGAAGTTTCAGGATCTAGCAAGCCTCACAGACAGTAAATGTTCAGTAAGCTTTTCAAACTTGGTCTCATTATGTCAAATAGTAGGTGAAAATATTCCCCCAATTTCTGATGGGTATTGCATTGAAGAAACATGTTTATATCTTGTTTTCTGTGAAATATCTTTTACCTCCAAAATTAAGTGAGGCATATTGTCCTAAAATGTGTGCACCAGTTGGGAGAGATGTGCCTTGTATTTTGGGTGATTATCCATTCTGAATACGCCACTGTGAAAGAGAGTTGCTAAAGGAATAAAAAGCACTTTCTAAATAACCGTACAGTTTACACTTTATAAAAACAGTCCTGCGGTTTTGAAGTTCTGAAGAGTAGTCACACATAAGGAACTGTTCTCATGAGATGAGTTATAAATGGTAATCAGTCACGAATAATTAACTAGAAACTTGACTATACCGGTATGATCCTGGCACAAGGTGATAGCAGTTATGGCTTGAAATCGAACTTGCACTACTTATCTTCTGAATAAATTTAGTTTCTTTTTCTCTTATGTGTGTACTACCATTTTTTTTATTGCATGTTGACCTAGCCACTTGTCCTTAAAGAGTCAGCTTTCAGGTCTTTACCGTTTAGCAGGTGAAAATATCAAACAGGAAGGCAGCTTGTAAAATTATGATAAAGATTTCAAAGATTTCAAGTGAATTATTTTCTTAGAATTATTGTACAAGGAATTCAGGATTTTAGGTTATTTTGCATGGGACACAGATGTACTGTACATAGCTTAAAAGGTTGCAGTCTATTCTGACACAGTTTTGCAGTGATAAATTTCAACCATTCAGCAAAGCTTTTTGGAGCACCTGCTGTTCACTGACACCAAGGATGCAGCAGTGACTGAATCAGTCCTACTCCCTATTTCGAGAACACATTGAAATCTATCCAATTTAAAGCTGGATCAAAGCAAAATGGCAGTGCTGTTGGAGGCAGGCTGGGCATCAGAGCTTATGTATGTGCAGGTAGAACAAATGCCAGGCATTAAGACTGAAGTGGGGAAGGCCGACTGAGAAAGCTACCAACCTGTAAGATGGATAGATAGTTTAAGTGAACTAAAGTCCAGAAGTGGAGAGGAAAAACAAGAGCCACGATTAGGATGCTGATGCCCACACCTTTAAAGCAGCCAGCCGGCTCTGCCAAACATGGAGAATATTCCTCGGAAATATTGCCTCTTAGTTTTGTGTGCCTGTGGCCCTGAACCAAGGCCTCGAACACGCTAGGCAAGCACTTTGCCACAGAGCCGCACACCCAGCCTCAACACCCCTTAATCTTCAATTTCATTAGCTTTATTTCACCAGAGTCAAGAGTAATTAAGTTCAATATATTAAAAAATGAAAATAACATGGGGATATGATCCCATTTTCATAAAAGTGCTTGTGTTTACCTGTGTATACATCCACATTTGCAGAAAGGTATCTGGAGTGACTTTTGCCTAAAGTTAATGCCACTTGTATTGTGTGCACTGACACTTGAGTAGAATTATTTTTTGCTTTTGTCTTTCTGCTCTGCATTGTGTAACTCCTTTAAAATATTTTAGCTTTAAAATGATGTAACTATGTGAAGATGGTAAAAGCAGATAATTTTGGTTGTTGCAAATAGGAATAATTTTTGCATCTTTCTTTAGTGTGTGTCTCTGTGTATGATGTATGCATGTGCGCAGGTGTGTGTGCTGGGTGCGTGAAGTCGAAGCTGGATTTCTTCTGTTGCTCTCTACCTTACTTTCTGAGACAGGATCTCTTACTGAACGTAGAGCTTCCTATTTAGAAGCTGGCCCGACTGGCCAGTAAGCTCCTGGTATTCACCTGTCTCCACCCCCTAGTGATGGAGTTAGAGACACAGGCCACTCTGCCCGGCTTCATGTACCACTGTACCATGTGTGTGTTTAGGATGAACTCAGGTTTTCATGTGTGAACAGCAAACACTTTACCCCCTGAGCCATCTCCCCAGCTCAAATATTTTTATGTTTGTAATTTTCAAACTTAGAAAGGGGGAGGGAAGGGGGAATGATTTTAATGCTGTGCTAAATGTTGGCACATAGATCTGGCTTCTTAAGTAACTGAAGAGTGCCCAGGAGGCTGTTGGTGCTTTTACTAATTACCCGGCACTTCTTTGTCTTGCCTGTGTGCATCGCGCCTTTTCACTCTTACCCACGCCAGGGCCACATCTTTGTTTGTTGCCAGTTACAGAATGGTATAACTTCCTTTTAGCAAGAAATTTTGCTTGTTCTTGTTTCTCACAGCAGCGACTGAAGGAATGTAAGTCGGTGAGTAGGGGGAGATGGCTTGGTAAGGTAGGTTTTAGAAGTTTGTTCCGCTTTTTAGGCAGGGGTCCATTGGGGGACTTTGCTGCAGAAGCACCCCTGCCTGGGTGATTGATGGTGACTGGGACAGTGGAGGTGGAAGTGGATGTGAGAGACCGTACCTGACAACTGGACTGGACTTAGTGATATCTAAATACTGGAGACTTGAAGAGAGGGTGTGTCCAGGGTGACGCCCAGGTTCAATCTTGAGCAGCAAGAAGCGTGGTACTGCCATTCACTGAGATAAGGAAGAGGATGAAGAGGAGCTTGCTGTTTGTGCATCTGAATCATGCAGGCCTGCGTGACCTTGGCTTTCATTTTGAAATCAATACCATCACAATGTCTGGCATTGTATACCTTTAGCTGGGGCTTCATAATGGGCTCCTTGGTCACTATCATGCCCTGATTATATTTTTCCCTTTTAATTTCTCAACAGCATTTTCTGGGAAGATGTGCCATTTGTATCTTTCAGGGAAGGTTGTGACTCAAGAAAGGTTAGGAACCCCTGACTAATTATGTTCCCTCACAGAGACCGCTCAATAAATACTTGTCATGGGTTCACAAAGCCCAGGAACAACACTGATGGATGGAAATTTCCTAGTCATCCTTGGAAAAGAGGGTCTGAGTTTCTCCCAAATATCGTTTTCCTAGGCCATCTGTGACCAACTGAGACCAAAGTGACTGCTGTGCTTCTTTGGTTCAGCAATTAGCATACATTAGTTCTTCTTTTGTTTTTTGAAACATAATATTTTTTTTACATTTATATATTATTTGTATGTGTGTGTGTGTGTGTCTGTATGGTTGTGATTGAATTAAAACCCCTTGTTAGGAAGTTGAGTTTCGAAAACAGCCATTCATGCTCAGCTTGCATAACTAATGGACAATTATCGCTCAGTTTCCTCTGAATCTTGCTGTAATAATCTTAAGAACAGTGTCTGTTTGCCATCACTTGCCTAATTAGCTTTCTAAGGAAATATGTGCTATCTTAGGTGTCTCAGGCCATTCAATGACTCAAGATTCCCTTCTGATGTTGGAGGCTGGCCTTCCTGGAGCTCCTGGGTGGGCGAAGCATTCAAGTGTTGTAGAAAGATGGCTCAGCAGTTACAAACACTGATTGTTCTTCCAGAAGACCTAGGTTCGAATCCCAGCACCCACATGGTGGCTGAAAGCTGTCCATAACTCCAGTTTCAGGGGATCTGATGTGCTCTTCTGTTTTCTGCGGGCATTGCACAACACAGGTGCATTTACACCTGTGCAGCAATACACTGTACACATAAAATTAAAATAAAATAAAATTTAAAAAAGAAAACCATAGGAATGTGGTGGCTCAGTCTCCTTTTGTTGCAAATTTTCCGTGTGTATGTGCATGCATGTGAGGCCAGAGGTCGGCCTCTGGTGGTGGTCCTCAGGGTGACCTTGTTTTCTCTCAGTGGGACCTGTAGGCCGCTGATTAAGTTGGGTTGGCTGACTGAAGAGATCCAGCCCTCTCTACCTCCCTAGCACTGGGAATATAAGTCTGTGCTACCACTCCTGTTTTTGTTTATTTTCACATGGGTTCTAAGAGTTGAACTTAGGTCCTCACGCTCCCATAGCTAGTACTTTACGGACTGAGCTCTCTCCAGGCAGGCAAATTTCTTACCATATATTTTAATTTTTATTATAAAATTGTGGGAAGTAAAGGTGAATTCGGCAACACCCTTCAGATTTAGGATGAAGAAATCTTTCTTCAGGAAAATTAAGAATTGAGCAAAAATGTTAAGAACAGGTGAACATAGACTTCAGAGCCCTGATTAAAGAGTAGGTTAGGTTTATTAGCATTTTGACTCCAAGAGGGAGGGGAAGCATAGACCCCGCCATGTGCTAGGTGGCTACTGATTTTACTAAGTTGTGCAGAGTGTACGAGGAGGTGGAGGAATGCCCTGGGTCATAATGTCCATGAAGGCAGAGATGCTGACTCCTTAGTGCCATCTGGGAGGCACTCAGTGGCTGTTCTGTGAATGCATGAGTGTGAATGTTAGTCAGAAAAGATACTGGACGGACTTCCTGTAAAACTACAGAGGTAATTCTTAGGAACAGCAACAGAGAATGCATTTGACTTTGTGTGTGTGTGTGTGTGTGTGTGTGTGTGTGTGTGCATGTGTGTGTGGCAGGTGCACATATACACATGTGCACATTTGTGTGGACACTGGAGATCAACCTCAGGTATTGTTCCTCAGGGGCCACCTTTTTTTTTTTAAGAAAGGGCCTCTCTCAAGGTTCATGGAGTAGGTTTTGCAGGCTGGTCAGCACACTCCAGGGATCCATGTTTCAGCCTCTTTAGTCCCGTGATTACAGGTGTGTGCCACCATGTTGAGCTTTTTACATGACACTAGTGATCAAACGTAGATTCTCATGCTTGTGCCGCAAGTACTTTTCCAGAAAGTCCAGATGACTTTCTCCCAACCCTGCATGCATTTGATTTTAAATACTTCTCCAGGCTCCCAGTTCTGGGAACCAGTTTCAAGGCCTTGCATATGCTAGGCAAGAAGTATATCACTGAGCCACACTCCCAGCTCCAAGCATGTGTTTAAAAAAAGCCAAGCTAATTGGAAATATTAGTTTATGTCCTACAGTACCAGGAATCCAATTTTACTTGCACCCATTGAAAAAAAAAAGGCATTGCTGTTTTATAATGACTTGATTAAATTAAGGCAATGTTTTTCAAGTTTTTAGGTCTCCAGCCATCTTTATATTCTAAAACATTATAAGCGACTCCAAAGAACTTTTGTGTACAGGGATTTTATCTGCTAGTATTTACTATTTTAGAAGCTTAAAATAGAATTAAGTTAAAATAGAATTCCTGTATATGTCAGCATAAATTGTCTAATTTTATGCAGAAGGACATTTTTTTCCCATTCCCCTCCAAAGGGGGCAGGGCAATTTTGGGGTCTTTTTGAGACAGGTTCTCCTTGTAGCACAACTGACCTGGAACTTGGTATGGGGACCGAGCTAGCCTTGTTCTCACAGGCAGATGCCTACCTTTGCCTCCCAAGTGCCGGGTAGGAGTGAGGGGACCAATTTATTGAGAAGTGTGGGACTGTCTTACAGTTTTCTTATGTTTGACTTAAAGCAGATTTGGACTCTCAGCTGCCTATACTTTCAGTCTAATTTTAGTTAAAAGTCTGGGTCCATCACAGTTACACAGTTTGAAAAAGGAGTTTTTTTTTAAATAGCTTTTTCAGATCACAGGACATGTTCTTTGATGGTAGTAGTTGGCAATTACTTTCTTTTTCCTTCCTTCCAACTTCCTTCTTTCTTTCTCTTGTTCCAGGGGGTCTGGTATAGCCCAGGTTGGCCTTGAACTTGCTCTGTATCTGAGGATGGCCTTGAACTTCTGATCTTCATGTGTCTATTTCCTGAGTGCTGGGGTTACAGGTGTCTACCAGTTTATACAGTACTGGAAATAAACCTATGGCATACCAGGCAAGCACTCTACCATCTGAGCTGCATCCCTAGCCCTAAGTGGTACTTATTAAGGACTGGTTGCCATGTGGAATCGGAAATCCTGTGTGTGATGACCTATCATAGCAGTGACTCTTTTACATATTATGTAACCTCATCTCTGGTTGTTTGGAAAATACTATCTTGCTGAGTTCTGTAGGCCTTCTAAATGTTGACATATTTCATCATACAACATCAAAAAATCACAATTGTTAATATCACCATCAGTCTCAGGCTGATGGCAAACGCAAGTGTTCTAAAATTCTGTTGTTTACTTGAAGCTTGAATTTATCATAGGCAATAAATACTGTCAGTTTCTGTGAACTGAGAGGCCACTTCATTTTCCAGAAAGAAGTATCTGCTAGATAGCCAGACTTTGTCTTGGCGTTAATTGTTCTTTTTTTTTGTTAAGACAGGATCTCACTATGCTGCCCTGGAACTTGCTGTGTAGACTAGGCTGGACTTGAACTTGCTTCAATCCTTCTGCTTCTGCCTTAAGAGTGTTGGGATTATAGCTGAATACCACTGCTCCTGCCTGTGTATTTGTTCTTTCAAGTGAAAAGGGTGTTTTATGAAGAGAGTGACTCATCAGCTCAGGACAAGAGTCAAGGAATGTGACCCGATGTGTTTTGTAACCCACAGAGGATCAGCATAGAATTTATATATCGCCATGCTTTCTCAAGACCTTAAACGAAACTGGCTTTACCAGACAGAGGCAGGAGCTGACAATGGGAAGTGTAATGCCCTGTCACTTGGTTTCCCTTGGAGGGTCCTGCTCCCCCACTCCCATCCAAAAGTCAAGACAAGGGAAAAGACAGATGATGATAAAAGATTATCCTGGAAAGAGTCTGCCAGGGGCTGGTGAGAGGCTCCTTGGTAAAGGCGCTTCAAATCTGACAACCAGTGTTGATGACCTGAATACTACCCCTAGGACTTACATGGTAGGAGAGAGGTGACTCCCTCAAGTTGTCCATTCGTTGTGGAATGAGTACATACACACACACACTGTAGATAAATGCAATTTAAAAATTTAAAGAAGAGTCTGCGTATCACAAGGGTATGTGGATCAAACTTGAAGGTACGCTTATAATTTTTTATTCATGCATTTTGCAGTATTAGGAATCAAATTTGGAATCTGGAACCTTGTACATGCTAGGAAAACTATTTACTTGAGAATATACACTCAGGCCTTGAAGTATACTTATTGAAGAAACTGGATAAACCACATTAAAATTGGTAATAATAAAGGGAAAGTGTGCACTGAAATTAGTTTGTACACCTTCAGCAGGTGTGGGACTGTCATCTGGGAGCAGGTAGAACCGTGACAGGGAGGGCAGCCTGCAGTTAATCTAAAGAATGAATCATCTACCTGTGGATAATGGAGTTGTAAAAACTTTAGTCAGCAGATTAATTCGAAAAGCAACAGAACTATACAACGAAAAAATTGCAGATCTCCAAAATAGGTACTTTATATATATAGTCTTTTTGAGGCAGGGTTTCCCTGTAGCCCCAGTTGGTCTGGAACGCACTCTGTAGATCAGGCTGGGCTTGAACTCACAGAGATCACCTGCCTCTGCTTCCCGAGTGCTGGGATTAAAGGTGTGGGTCCCCATGCCTGGCGCAACTTCTTAATCAAGAACTTTGGCAGCCTTTTTTACAGAGTGTGCAGAGCTCACCAGACTTGGAACAGAACATGATGTGTTGAGATTGCTGCTTTGTCTTTCCAGTACTGTCTTTCTCTTTCCAATTCAAGAGCCTCCCTGACTGAAAATGAGCAGTTATCTCATAAAGAAATACTTCATGTCTGTGGCAGTGGTCATAAAGCATATACTTTATTTATGTCTTCCTATGAAGGCTGGTAGAATTTTTGTCTCGAGACATTTTATATCCGTGTGTGTGTGTCTGTCTCTGTGTGTAGTATATGTGCATGTATGTGTGCATAGGTACACACGGAGGTCAGAGAAAAAGTCCTGTCCTGTTTTGTTCTGTTACTGTCTACCTGATTCTCATGAGACAGGGTCTCTCCTTTAACCTGCAGCTAGTCTGGCAGCCCGCAAATCCCAGCAATCCGCCTGTTTCAACAACCCCTCCCTGCAGCGTTGCAGTTATAGGTATGAACAGGCCACACTAGGCTGGCCTCCGTCTCGTAAAGACCCACCTGCTTCTGCCTCCTGAGTGCTGGGATTAAAGACGTGTGCCAATGTGCCTAGCCATATTTGGCTTAAAATTTTTTTTTAAAGATTTTATTTATTTTTATTTTGTATATAAGTATGCCCTGTATATATAATACCTAAGAAGGCCAGAAGAGAGTGTCAGTAACTGGATTTACAGACCATTATTAGCTACCACATGGGTGCTGGGAACCAAACCTAGGTCCTCTGTGAGAGCAGCCAGTGCTCTTAACTGTTGAGCCATTTCTTTCAGCCACTCTGGGCTTTTTATGTATGTGTGCTGAGGATTTGAACTCAGGTCCTTATGTTTGTGCCACAAGTTCTCTTACCTGCTGAGCCATCTCCCCAGTCCCGTTTGTTTTTGAGGCAGGATCTCATTTTGTAGCCCAGGCTGTCCTTGAGCTCATGGTAGTCTGACTCTTTCAAGTGCTAGAATACAGACATGAAGCATCATACCCATCTGAGACCTTTATTTTAGAGGAGACAAATTCAACTTCCTGCCTCTCTCTAGCGGGGCTGACCATGCTCCTTCTGCTGGTGGGGGTTGCACACTTTGGGAGCTTCAGGAAGCCAGTAGCTGGCCTTGACCCCAGACCCTGTTGCATGGACTTGTGGAGAATACACGGCTGTTCTGCAAAAGAACTTTGCCAAGAACCTGGTTTCCATCTGCTTCTGGCTTTTCTCTTCTTTCTGGCTTGATGGAGAAGTCAGTCATCCTTCCAGGAACCTTTTGTCTGTGAAGACTTCGCCCTGGTTGTGGGGGTGGAGCCGTGCTCCAGGACCTCCCACTTGTCCACCTCTTCAGGCTGCTAACTTTGCAGGGTCATCTAACTCATATGTCCAGTAGAAAGCATCTGGCTGGCTTCCCTAAACCTGATCGAGCTCTCCACACCCGGCTTTGATTGAGTGTTAGGTGTCTCTTTGGCTGCCTCTGAGGCCTCTTATTTTTAGGGCCTTCAGTAATGTCTGCCACGTGCGAAACATGAAAACTGAGCCATGGCTGTGGGAATTGGAAACTTGGGGTTTTTAGGCCACTGTTCTCTTATCACATTAGTCCATCAGCTTCTTTAGTTACGGAGTTTAAAAAAAACAAAACAAAACAATAAAACCCTCTACCACAGGGGCCTGTAGATGGTCGTGGGGAACAAGAGCTTGTGCTGAGCACCTATGCACAGTGAAAGAAGATATTGTAACTAAAGCTCCGGCCAGTGTCCTCAGGGGCTGTGGCCTCTCAGGTGCTGGCGGGCGTCCCCTTACAGCTCTGCTCCATCCACTGTGACAGCAGCTTCTTTCCTCTCACCTTTGGGGGTTTCTGATCCCATATTGCAGGAGGCCTGGGAAAGGAATTTGGATACACAGTGAGCTTCTTGCATTTCTGATCGAGGAGGAAGGATGCCAAAGTGGGGTCTGTCCATCCTGGGGCTCACCCAGGCAGGGAACTGTGAATCTATAGGAGATGAAAAGGAAGGACTGATGACAAGGCTGATTTTCTCCTCAAGTCCTGGGAGAAACAGAAGCCTAAGATGAAAGCATTTAAAACTGTTTTTTTTCCCATCTTGGGAAGACTGAGCATTTGTGTTCGCGGCCAGTCCTTTGATAATCACTAGAGCTAAATGAGGTTACATCAGTTCATAGAGAGATGTGAGACCTGTTTGTTCTGGTTCCTTCCCGGTGTATAGAACTGACAGCCTTCTCTGCAGTTCTTTAATTCTGCCCTGTTTCTCACCCTATCTCAGACTGCAGCACATCAACATTGTTTGTGTATCAACTTCTTCTCTCTTACTAAAGTGTAACCTTTTGATGGGAGGAACTCAAGAGTAGTCAGGGTTGTGACAGTCATCTATCTATTTCCCTCTCCCGGGAACAGAATCTAGTACATGGTAGATGTGGATAGACCATGACTGTTAGGTAGATAGACGGGTGAATGACGGAGTGCAGCCGAATTTCCTGGTCAGCTCTGTTTTGATTTTGTTGCCCATCAGGCTGTGGGTGCATCCCAGCTCATGGGCAGAGGTGGCAGTCACTAGAGTCTGTGTATTCCCTAAATGTCAGCCTAGTTCAGGTGCCTCTGTTTCTGTTATTACCCCACACCAGTTCCATGTGTCTGTGTTTCAGACCCAAGAGACTCTCTCTGAGTGAGTGGGAGGAGAAGAGGCCTTCACCCAAGGTTAGCTTTTACAGTTCATCACATGGGGCAAGGGGACTGTGAACATTCACCAAACTTCCTCCTGTACACGTGGCTAGGTTTAGAAAGGGCTATGGGGAACCATAAAATGGTTCTGAAACTGGCAACAAATAAATTTTAGTATATGCTACTAGAGAAATGTATATTACAAGTCATTTGCTGGGGTTCTAAATCATTAGATGTTAGGTTTTAAATGATTAAACTTATGACTGTGTCTTATTGGTTACAAATAATAAATGTCTATTTAAACCAGCTTAAGTAGAATTCATTTAAGGATACCCAGGGTGGTTTATGGGGACAGAGGCAGGGCATAGTGCCAGGCTGTGTGTGTAGGAGGAGCATCTTATGGCATAGGGACAAGGCAGGTCCCAGCTGGCCAGAGGCTGGCTCACCGCTGCTTCTCTCTCAGCCTTTCTGTGGTGGCCCTTGGCTCTTCTTCTCTTCCTGCTCTTAAGCTCTAAAGCCGAGGTGATGGGTCTTCAGCGTATCTTCCCCGAGTTAAAATGTTAACAGACAAGTCTTAGTTCAGGGAGGTCTGGATTGTTAAGATGCCCACCCTGATCTATTGAATGTGGCCCACACAGTTGGAGTCAGAGGAATGAATGAAGCTCAGGTAACTGCCATGAGGGTCCCCACAGTTTGAAGCTGTTTGGGGAGTCCAGAAATCGCCTACGGGGTCTGCCAGGCGCAGAGGGACCTGCAGTACCCCTCCATTCTTTTACTTCATCTGTAGTTATTTCCCTGTGAGGCCTGTGGACTCTTCTGTAAGTAAGAAGTATACCCTTGAAGTGAGGTATGAGCACCGCAGGTGGCCGAGAGCTCTCTGCTGCAGGGCATGGAGACAGCAATTCTGCCAAAATGGAAGAGCACCCATGGACAGTGCCAGACATGCAAAAGGGGGAGCAAAGAGCATCTTGTTTGCATTGTTCTTGAGCTATGGGTTTTCAGGGCCTGGGAGGGCAGGGAGGAAGTGGGAGAGAATGGCCTACAAGGGCTGCTCTGGGTTTTTCTCTTGCAGGTAAAGTTGTTTTCATCCAGCCACACACAGTTCAGAACCGTTTCTTATATGTGACTGTTCTTCCTATCTTGTCAGACATGTTAGTCTGGGAGATCACTGTTCACTGTTGCCCTCTACCTGTTTGAAGTGGAGACAGCTCAGCAGCTGGGAGCTCCTACTGCATTAAACTAATAAAGTTCCTAGGTTCTGGTGTGTGTGTGGCGGGGGGTGCCCCACATTGTGGGCTGAAATCCTTTTTATCACATTGTGCAGCAGCTCTCTCTGCACACTTTGCTGCAGCTTAACCATTTTTGATGACTCACTGTTGATCATTGTCTTCATTTTTAATTTTTCGGATTGCTCTTGGTAACCTTCTGTTTGGGCTGGCTGCTGAGCTGAGTGACAGGTATCCCGTCCCCTACCTTACCCAACCAGTATAATGGTATAATCAGGTCGCTTGACTCAGAGTTCGCTTTCCCTCCTGATTATAGGACCAAAGCAACTTGGGGAGGAAAGGGTTTATTTCCTCTCACAATTCCAATCTACCATCAAGGGAAGTCAGGTAGGAACTCAAGCAGAGACCATGGAGGAAAGCTGCTTCCTGGCATGCTCAGTTACCTTTCTTATATAACCCAGGGCCACTTGCTCAGGGATGGCACCACCCACAGCGGGCGGGGATCTCTTACATCAACTAGCAGACCTGGCTACAAGCCAGTTTGATCAAGGACGTTCCTGGGTTGACATGTCCTCTTCAAAGGTGATTCTGGATTGTGCAGTGTTGACAGCTGAAGTTAACTATGACAGAAACAGTTGGGAAATATTTGGAAATGAATGACTTAAAGAGTGTCTGGTCTCTGTGGTTCATTCTGAGTTTTGTATTGAGGGTGAACCAGCCTATAATTTTGAAGCAGATACTAGCATCTCACTTCAGTCCTGTAAGTGCTCCCTCCCTCCCTCTCTTCCTCCCTCCCTCTCTACCTCCCTTCCTCCTTTTCTCCCTCCCTCCCTCCATCTCTTCCTCCCTTCCTTCCTTCTTTCCTCCCTCCCTCTCTCCCTCCCTTCTTTCCTTCCTTCCTTCTTTCCTTCTTTCCTTCCATTTGTTTAGGCCAGTACTGTCTTCAGAGCTTCTGGGATTGACTTTCCTTTGTCCTGAGTTCAGAAGCTACAGTGTCCAATAGAGATGGGTGCTGTGCAGCTTAGTTACTCAGAATCAGCAAAGAACACGTCTTGAGATCCATCTTGAAAATTTCTTCTACTGTGACACCCAGTTTCCTCAGTGAAGTGGTGTCACTTGTTTGCTGGAAAGAGTTCTTGGCCTGCGTCGGTGGACAAGTGCTCACTGCTTGTTTTTAGGCTCTGTTTGAGTGTCTCAGTGTACCTTTTTGGAGTTCAGTTTTCTTTTGCAAAATGCAGGTGTGGACCTTCCACCATGACTATTCCATCTCAACGGACCAAGTCTCAAGACTGAGAAATTCAGTCCTTTTCTTTTTATGAGAAAGAAACCTAGCTTACAAGGCCAACTCATCAGTTCTACCAGCTGGCTTCTTACAAGGGGCCTGCAGATTTATACACTGCCTAATACTGTAGATACTTTCTAGTGTGGTTGGTTTTGTCATGAATGGCACACATTCTGAACTGACATTGTAGGATGCAACCTGTGTTTTGAGCTGACCTACGTCTGAGGGCTGTCATTTGGGGCCTGTTTTGAAGATGGTAGATTTAAATTGCAGCCTCAGTTCCTGGACTAGGTGGCTCAGTTTCCTCCTCTGCAGGACAGTGGCTCACAGAAGACTTTTCTGGCATAGTTGCCCTAGGACTGCCTACTTGCCTAATCAGTTTAAGTTTTTTTTCTTAGGCCACTAACTCTATTTCTCCAGCTGATAAGCTGCAGGATGAATGTAACCTGTCCCAAAGCTATTAAAAAATGATATTGCCTTGGACTTAAATAAAGTACTTATTCCCTGCAAAAGAATGATTAAGTAGAAATTTGGTACTCATTTATCCTTTTTGCATTTTTTTTTGTGATATCTCTTTACGTCTTGTGGTGTAGTCAGGGGAGAAACAATTTTTAGTGTTATAGCCATTGCTGATTACATTGTTTATTTTCAGCAGCATATCCACAGGAGGCTTGCTTTCTTGTATGCCCTCATGTCTTTCTAACCCATTATGAACCCTCATTGCTAGAGAAGAAGAAAACACTATAGAAAATAGAAACAATCTTCTTTAGTATGTGGTGTTTTACAAAAAACCAAACAGCCAGATTGCTTTAAACAGCATATTTCATGGTATCTGCTTACCACCGTCTTCTCCAGATTCCTGCAAGTCCAGCTTCCTCCTTGATTTTATTTTCCTTCAGTTTATAGGTGCAGAAAGAGCTTCATGAAAACTAAGCACATCATAATCCAATCATAAACAGGCAGCCAACCCAGATGCTTTTAAGCCCTGCTGTATGTGCTAATGAAAGCCAAGGAAGTGCTAATGACAGAAGGACAGCCAGAGAGGGAGGGAGACCCCTCTTCCATCCTGGAGATTTAACTAGAACCTTGCAAGACTCCTCAGAGCTAAGCCCAGCAGCTGCCTGTTCAGTCATGGGCTTTCCAATGATTTACTGCTTGGTTTTGAATTCCCACTGGTAGGTGTCTGTCTGCTGGAGGGCCTGAGGATACACTCTGTCATCCTTGGAGCTTCCTGCGTATCTGCAGGGTCTTGTCTTCCCCTTGCTCATGACCCTTGCTTGTATTACTTTGTAGTCTCTTTCTGAGCATCAACCCAGAGGACCTCATCTGAAATACAGAAGAAAAGTATCTGAACAGTAAACACACCCGTGGCTGGTTTATTCATAAAATCTCAGATATTAGAAGGCCTCTTTAAGCATCACCTAGTCCAGTTGTTTTCTTGCATTTGTTTTAGAATGAATCTCATGTGCCCGGTGTGGTGATCATACTTCCCAGCATTTGGGAGGCAGAGGCAGGTGGGGCTCTGTGAGATTGAGGCCAGCCTCTTCTACATAGTAATTTCCAGGCCAGCTGGGGCTGTGGGGAGACTCTGTCTCAACCAAATATAACACAACATAGCACAGCACAACATAGCATAACACATTGAATGATTATCTTCTGTGTCATCTAAGATGAGGTTCATGTACTCCTCAAAACCAATAATGTAGCCCTCTGCCTGCTTGTTCATGTGCTTACAGAGCCACAGCTGAGTCTGAGTTCTGTTTTGCAAGTGTCTAAGATGAGGCTGATGGGTCACTCACCATCACCTTCTGCACGCCTTGACTCAGGTGTACATGATGGTGGTGCTCCAAGAACCTACTAGAGGAATCACCATTATATGCGTAAGAAACTGCCATAGAATTGAATATTTGAAACTTGGAAAACTGCTAGGAATAGTTACTGTGGTAATACAAAGTCATGCTTAAAATGCATCCTCTTGGGTCTAGGAATATTGGCTTTTGTAAAGATTTTTATGGAGCAGGGTTGCAAAGGGGTGAAAACATTTCCAAGCAACACTTCTCCCAGTTGTCTCCTACCTTCCAAGTGGCAGCCCTAAGCCAGGAGTATAGAAACTGATGAAGGAGAGGGGACATGTGAAGGGCTCAGTGAGGGAGGGGCCCTAGAGCAGCAGGGGTCTAAGTTACTTGAGTCTGGACCAGCCATCTTGCTTGTAGCTTTGCGTTTTTATTACCTTTTAATACTATGGGCTGTAGATATGAAACTAGCCTAGAAAAGAATAAATCTGCCCTGATACTAAAGGCGGCAGAGACATAACCACGCCTCCATAAATCACAAGTACTGATACGATTTTATATGGCTTTATCATGGTCCAAATTATGTTTTATTTTTTACTGTTTGTTTTGCTTTGTTTCTGAGGAGGGTCTTGTGTAGCCCAGACTGGTCTTGAATTCCCTAAACAGGTAAGTATAACCTTGAATTGATCATTTTGCCTCTGCCTACCAAGTGTTAGGGTTAGAGGCATGTACCACCATACCCAGCTCTGTAAGGTGCAACAGCTACAGGACTGTGGAATTGGAACAGGGGTGAATACTGACCCCACTACTTACTAACTATGAATTTGTCTAAGTCAGTTTTTCTAGCATCTGTAAACTTGGAAACAGTAGGACTACTGTTCTCATAATGGCTTGTGCTTGTTTAATAAGAGGTAATACGCATGTGGGCTCTGGTTTGCACCTCTATTGGGTGGATGATGATTCTTAGGAAGGCATATTGAGGGAAGCAGTTCTATTTAAAGACCCATGGGATGCTCTGCCACTGGGATCAGAACCTGTAATGTGCTCTCTTGGAGGGGTACTCGACCTTGAACATGCAAGTGGACAGCAGAATGATTAGGACCAAGCGCCTCGGAAGCTGTTCTTTCTGGTGAACCTGGAAGCAGAGAAACAGTGACAAGCATTACAGAGCCTAATGACATCATTAGAACGATACAGTTCTAATCTAATTATCTTTTATTTTGCTCTCCATTTAATGCTTTGCAATTTGTAATGGATCTCTTGAGCATTTTGCAAAGAAGAGATTGGGGAAATCTTCCTTGTTGGTGTCAACCATCAATCTCTTTTCATGGGGTCTGCACATAAAGCTTAAGGACAGAGAATTTCTTAGTGTTCAGATGGGATTTGTTTCATTGACGTTTTCCCTGGAAAGGAAATATTTATTTAAAAAAATTCTTTTGGAGGACTGAGTTTAAACAGTTCTTCCCAAGAGGGCAAAATAACTCCTTACCATTGTGGAGGAAGCAGGCCATCTTTGGGTATTAGCTGAATTGAACTGGTCTCCTTGCTGACAGTTCGCATCAATGGCTGCAAAATGATTAAGTTATTTGATATCAGAGTTTGAATTCACTAATGGTTTATCCCCTTAGCATCTAGAATGCGTTTTATGCATGTGAATCCGTGGGGGTGAGCTTTTCAGTCTACTCAATTCCTTTCTTTAAAAAAAAAACATTTTTATTACATTTATTTTATTCATTGGTGTGCGTGCACACCTGCGTATATGTGTAGACATGTGCCACAACATATGTGTGGAAGTCAGAGGGCAACTTAGAGGCACCCATTGTTTCATTTTTCCATGTCAGTCCCAGGGCTGAAACTCAGGTCATCAGGTTTGGTGACAATCACCTTGCTCAGTTCCTTTCCTAAAGTTTCAAGACTGAATGAGCACATGGGCATGCGTGCGAATACACACACACACGCACACACCACTACCTTGCTCTATACCACACAGTTCTTGGTACCACAGTGTTCTTCATTTGTTTGTTCATTTATTCATTCATTCATTCATTCATCAGCAGACAAAACTCATAGCAATATCTTTTATTTATCCTTTTATTTATAATTTTTTGAGACAGAGTCTCCTTGTAGCCCCAGCTGGCCTGGAACTCTCTATGTAGACCAGGCTGGCCTCAGTCTCATAGAGATTTGGCTGCCCCTGCCTCCTGAGTGCTGGGGTTAAGGATGTGCTCCACCATGCCTGGCCTTATTTATCCTTTGTAAATTCATTTTTTCTTTTGTACACCCAGAGTGATGCTGGCATCCTGCCTCTCTCTGATCAGATCATTTTGAGGTTTCTTCTTCCTTGATTCATTTAGTGATTACATGAAGTCCCAATAGGCCCATACCCAGAAAGAAAACGTTTCACATTTTCACACTGACAAGTAAGGTCTTCTGCTTGATTTCCATAGGTATTTGCATTGTGTCAATCTGTGAAATTGGAAAGAAATTTAATAGGCTATCAGGATGAGTTTACCTTTAAACATCTCTCTCACACACGGACATTCTAAGAAGGGAGTGTTTCACCTTGAAATAGGAGGAAACAAGTCTAAAATCTGTCATATTAATAATGCCTACTATTAAACACAGTCATACTTTATTCTGATTTCTTTGATTATTCTTTTTTTCTTTGTTTGTCTTAGCTGAACTCATTCTAAATCCCAAATGGAAATCTAGTATAAGAATTTTATTGTCCTGAAAATGTGTCATTCCCCAAACAAATTCAGAGCAATGGAAATTTTAAAATGTGAATTTAGATCACTTAATTTTTTCCCATTTATGTATTCTTGCGTGTGTGCGTGTGTGTGTGTGTGCACACTCCATGTCATATGTATGGAGGTCAGAGGACATCTTTGGGGACCTAGTTCTCTCCTTCTACCATGTGAGTTCTGGGAATTGAACTCAGGTCATCGGGCCTGCTGACAAGTGCCTTTACTGTACCACTGAGCCATCTTGCCATCTCCCCAAAATGTGAGTTTAGATGGGATGCAGTCTGATTGTTCTACACAAAGAACTTTCTGAAAAATTCTTGAGTGGCAGCAACTTCCGTCATGAACAGCCCACGACATGCCTCACTTTAATTCTTTGAAGACTTAATTCATCAGAAGTTTATAAATGAGTTTGTAGGTCTGCTGCAGATTTCTTTTTAAAATATTATCAAATCTGGGTGTGGCCGTGCACATCTATAATCCCAGCTGTCCAGAAGCAGAGAATTGCTACAAGTTTGAGGCCAGCTTGATCTACATAGTGAATTCTAAGCCAGCCAGAACTACACTGAGTCTCAATCTAAAACAAGCCAACCAACCAAAAAACCAAACAAAAACCAAAACATTATTACATTTTTCCTATATATTCAGTACTGGATTTGAAACTCAGGAAGCTGATTTCTTTGTCTCCTTTGGAACATATCACATAGTATAATGGCAGAGCCTCTTATGAGATGGGGAATTGAACAGTTTAAAGAAAAACATTTACAGAAGAATTTTAGCCTGACCACATGGGTCTGACACTCTGCAGCTCGCTGTTAATTACAAAGGCTTGGTGGTCTTATTTGTTAGAGCCTCTGTGGTGGGCAGGCAAATCATCCATGGTACCAACAGGCAACTCAGGAAATTGTGTCCTAAATGCAAATAACAACTCACTTGAGGCCAGCACCAGAAATATTTCAGAGGAATTTTTTAGGTTTCCCCTAAGCAGTTGGGAAGAGAAAAAATATAGAAATATTTAGTAGGCAGAAACTTTCACATAACTCAAGGTGCTTTAAACAAGCTTACTGCAGTTATTCCTTGAAAGAATTAGTATAAATAATTGTTTCTCATACTTTTGACCATTTAACTTTTACTGAGCCATGCACATTGATTAAATTATATTTAGATTAATTTTTCCTTATCTTGAATTTCTGGAGACAGATAATAGCAAGTGATGATCAGGCCATCTTTGATACAGTAAGATCATGACAAGAAATTTATAGTGATATGTAGATGGGAAATTTGCATATCATTTTCAAATAGCATGGAACCTGTTCTTTCAAAATGACTTCTCCAACACTCCTGGACTTGATTACTAAGAGTCCCTGAGCATATCTTACTTCTTTGAAGTATTGGGAATTAGAGGCAAGTTCCAGGACTGAAGCATTCAGCTAACCATGAGATCCTATCAGGCTGGCTGAGGTCTGAGAATGGGGTGGAGAGCTGTGTCAGGTCAGTGAGGCCACACTTAATCACTGGCCCCTTTCAGCTCTCGGGGAGGGGTACAGAAGCATTCGTGAGTGAGCAGCATTTCAGTCTGTGAGTCTTGGTTGCTGCCTGTGAAAGTGGCGACTCTTTTCGTGTGGTGATTGCCACAGTAGCATTTGATGTCTGTATGCCAGGCATGGCCCTGCCCCCGGGGGGGTTCCTTTTTCTCTCCCTTGCTCAGAGGTTGTTGGGGATCTTGGATTGGAAGAAATCCTAACTGGGGCAAGGAGCTGTTCTGTTTGCTTGGGCCCACTAAGGACAGAGCAAAGGTGAGAACAAATCCTCCCATACTTGATAGAGGAGCCATAGGCAGGCAGGAGGACAGGCAGAAGGAATTAAGTGGTCTTTATTTACTGTACACTCTACACCCATGTTTGGGAAAAGGTCCAAAGTTTCTAAGTCTGGATAACACCGCTTCCTGGCTTTTCCAGAGCCAGCTTGAGTCCAGGTATCCTAAGCAACTGAGTTGGAGAATGACCAGCTCAAAGGGTGCTTAGGAGAGAAGAGGAGACTTACAGAATGAGTTGTCAGGAGTGGTTTCACCACCACCATCACCACCATCCCCTCCTCCTCCTGCCTGTCCCCCTCCTCCTCCTCCTGCCTGTCCCCCTCCTCCTCCTCCTGCCTGCCCCCCTCCTCCTCCTCCTGCCTGCCCCCCCTCCTCCTCCCGCCTGTCCCCCTCTGCTCTCCCTCCTCCTGCCTGTCCCCTCTGCTCTTCCTCCTGCTGCCTGTCCCCCTCCTCCTCCTGCTGCCTGTCCCCCTCCTCCTCCTGCTGCCTGTCCCCCTCCTCCTCCTCCCGCCTGTCCCCCTCCTCCTCCTCCTGCCTGTCCCCCTCTGCTCTCCCTCCTCCTCTTGCCTGTCCCCCTCTGCTCTGCCTCCTCCTGCTGCCTGTCCCCTTCTGCTCTCCCTCCTCCTACCTGTCTTTGGATGAAGACGTGAAGACAGTCCTTTTTGAGGTAAGGTCTGCTATGTAGCCAGGCTAGCCCCAAGATCTCTATCATCCTGCCTCAGCCTGGGGTCACACATGTGTGTCTAACCTAGTTTATCTGCTTCCTTGTTTTGCTTTCCTTTTCACTGGGGATAAGGGATTAAAAACGGAAAGGAGAGAAGGAGACAGAGTTAAGGCTTGGAGCTCTCAGTGATCTGTGACTATGTTATTTTCATTAAAGTTATATATATATATTTTTTAATAAATGCTGCCTCGCTGGTTTAGGGCAGTAGAGTGGAAGAATGTTCCTGAAGGGCATTGGATCTGAGTGAACTTGTCCTTGTATACATTGGTAATAGATGTGAACAAAACCAGATACCTGCAAGCCATTTGGCATTAAGCATGTCTTGGTGTCTTGCATCTTCAGATACCAGAATGAATGATCCCTGTGATCCTTTTGTAATTCTTTCCAGAGGTGTGTGCTTTGGACATTTTCTTCCTTCTTAGTGGCATACACTCACTCCTCACATAGTCTTTCTTGTCCCATCCCCTCTCTTCTCCTTTCCTCCCTTCCTCTCTTCTCTTCAAATAGGATCTCAGATATCCTAGACTGGCCTTGAACTCACTGTGTAGCTGAGAATGACTTTGAATTCCATCCACCTCCTCCTGCCTCCTTCTCCCCAGTGCTGGGATCCCAGGCCTTTACCACCATGCCTAGATGTTTTAGCTGCCATTTCTTTAGTGTTTTTCAGATCTATGATAGCTGTCTAAGAAATTGGGTAAGTCCAATGTGTGTCTTCCTTAGAGGAGTAATACAGACTATAGTAGCTACAAGTTCCTGAATATGTTCTCCACGTTGGGCACTATGGTCGGTGTGTGTCTGTTTGGCCTCTCAACCAACCCTCTTGAAATCTGGTTTACAGAGAACAGTGTGAAAGGGTGTGTTCCCCCTGGGCCTCCCTGTGGATGTCATAGCCTTCTCTCCTGAAGATTTCTATCTCCAACTTTGCAGATCCACTTGTAGCTCTGGGAGAGGCTAGGCTGTCTTGCTTTGATGCTCTTTGATCTGGGTGGAATGCCCAGGCAGTTTCTGCTTGCTAACAGCTACTGTACTCCAGCTCAGGATCTCTCATGTCTCATCCATGATCCTGGTGCCCTTTCACTGTCACGAAATTCACCTGTTTTGCAGGTCTGTCCATGTGTATTAAGAGGCATTGTAAAACAGTAGCAGTTGTGTGCAAGTGTGAGGTAAATGTCTCGGGTCTCGTGGCATGTTTTGCTATTCTTAGTCCACCCCCATAGTATCGTTTCTTTACATGGGTAGTTCTTTCCCATTATATTTTCATGGAGTGAATCTTAAAAGAGATGACTAACAATAGCATGAAACCAGGAAAATGAAACCATTGAATGCACATCCCTTTCTACTGTCCTTTCTAGTGTGTAAAACCACTGAATGTCAAGTCCGTTGTGTGCTTTCCATAAGTAATAAGCCATGTATTACTTTCTGTAAGTAACAAGACACCCCAGCCTAGTGTTGAACACTTTAAGATTTGTTACTTATGGAAAGTAATGATTCTTTTACAAAGCTTTTTATTATGTTTATTTATTGTCTCTGTGTCCATATGCACATATATGCACACGCCACAGTGCACATGAGATCAGGGGACCACTTTCAGGAGTCAGTTCTCTCCTCCCACTGTGTTGCACCCAGGGATTGAACTCAGATTGTTAGACTTGACAGCAATTGCCTTTACCTGCTGAGCCATCTCACCAACTCAGTAGTGATTCTTAGTCAGGTAAATTGTCAGTTGTTTAGTCAAGTTGTAGTGTTTGTTGCAGTGAATTTATTAAGAGTGAATGCTGTTCCTCTAAACTAGTTCAATTTCTTAGACAGTTAAGGAGCATTGTGCATGTGCTGTGTACTGTGTTAGCTACAGAGATAGCTACATAAATGGCTAAGTTGGATGTGAGTCTTTTAAAACCTTGTGCAGGAGAAAGAGTGAAAGGAGAAGGTGTGAATGGGTGACCCCAGCCCTGGACTAAGCACTTTACATGTTCATTTAATCCCACAGCATCAGGGGGAACTGTACACCTTACATACACTTGACTCAGATTTGTGCTCTTAAATACTATGCTGCTTCTCTTTCCTGATGATTTCGCTCTGCCTTATTGTCTAGTTACTTGTAAGCTGTCAGAACTGCTTCTACCATTAGATTAGCACTATGTATGTGTGTTTGCTTGTGAGTGCTCCTGTGGAAGCCTGAGTTGACTTTAGATGTCTTCCTTAGTCACTCCTTAACTTATTTTGTGAGACAGTCTCTCAGTGAACCTGGAGGTGTCTATTTTGGCTAGACTGCATGGCCAGTGAGCTCCTGGGATCTGCCTGCCCTTTGCACCTCAGTGCTGTGGTTACAGGTGCATGCTGCCACATCTGACTTTTTACCTGGATTCTGAGTATCCACATTCAGATCCTTATGCTTGTAAGCCCTTTACCCACTGAGCCTCCTCCCCAGTTTCTGGATTGACCTTTTGTGTGCTCTGTGGTTTCTGAGTAAGGAATACATTATCCTAAATGCTCAAGAAATGTTCCTTTAAAGGAAGATGAACCACCTTGATAGGTAATTGACTTTATTTAATGTATGTCCACTGAGAAAACAAATCTATGAATGTTTAATAGTCTCCGATTATCATTACTCCCTTATTTAAGAAATATGCAATGCATGCCAAAGCCTACCATACATGATTTACTCAACATTTAATGCCACCTCAGCATCAACAGTAGAGCTTTGAGTTCCTTTTCATTTGTTTGTGGAATAGGTGATTGTTGTCTTCCCTGAGTGATCAGAAAATTATGAATGGAGCTGTATGTCCTGTTAATTCTGTACTTTATTCTTAAGGTATCACTAACTATAAATCTGCCACTGAAACCGTGGCCTTGGGGAAGCATATTGTCTCAGAACAAAAAGCTCTGCCTTTGTGTTCATCTGTAGCATTTAAGGTAGCTTTCACCTAGGTGACTTCTTAGGTGTCAAAACAGAGATCCTTTTATGTGCTTTATTTATGATGGAATGTATAGCCTTTTAAGGGAAAACAATCCATCCAATGCCAAAAACTTCATAAGGACTTCAATAAATGGAAACATAGATTGTTATTTGTAGAAATGTATAGTAAAGAAAAATGATTATTTTTCTTCTCTCCTTTTCCCCCTCCTTTTCCTTTCTGTCCTGTTCTCTCTTCCCCCAATTCCTTTTCTCTGTCCCATTTCCTTCCTTCCCTTCCTCTTTCCCTTGGATTTGCTCCATGGTAGGCTACAACCCCAGCACTAAGTAACTTGGTTTTCTGCATGACTTCTAGTGAGCCCTTTCACAGGGATATGCATCTGACTAGCTTATTAAAAAGGAAATGACCAGAATTTCAAGTGTAACACCATCCATGGTAAGGACTTGTTTAGAATGTGCCTGGGTTGGATCCCTAGGATGCCAAAACCAACTAACCAAAACGTAATCAAAACTTGCCTTTGGGTTTTTATCTTCAAGGTTGGTACTGAAGTTAGAAACTGATCGGTCCACTTTCCTTTTTTTTTTTCTCCTCCTGTTCCTCCTCTTCTTCCTCCTTCCTCTTCCCCCTTGTCCTTCCTGTCCCCATTTTCCTTCTCACAGGATCCCACTTTGTGGCATGGCTAGCCTGGAAGTAGGTTTGAAGACTAGGCTAGCAGGAACTGATTTTGACTGTCAAGTGCTGGGATTAGAAGTGTGTACTATTACACCTGGCTTTAAGAAATAACTCCCCATTTTTTGGTACCAAATAGCAAACTTAGGTCCTTGTGCATACTAAGCATGTCTTCTACCACTGAGCTATAGCCTGGGCCCTAGTTCTTTTTACTGTAGATAAAATTAATTTTGGAATAATGAACCCAGAAGAGATCTGAATTGATTTTCCCATTAAATTGAGTAAATAAACGAGTTATAGAAAGTTTGTGAAAGTTAAGTCATTTAGGAGAGCTTTAAAGATTGAAACAACAGGACTGGAAGAGAAAGAGAAGACAGAATCATTACTCCCAGGCCAGCTGCACTTTGGTGGAATGAGCTGGCCAGAGTTGGCCAGAGCTGGCCTGCACTGAAGGCAATTTCCTTAAGTAGAGAGGATGAGCTCTTTTGTGTATCCCTTATAGATTGCAGAAATTGTCACCAATTCCAGTAATTTAAGATGAAAACAAAAGATACCCACCAATTACCAAAGTCTGTCTTTAAAACAGAACTTCATAGTAAGCAAAATAGCAAAATTTTAAATAAATTACTTTCTAAATTATTAAATGATTTGAAAGGCACATTTGGGATTTTTATTCCAGGTTGGCCTTTATGGAACAATAATTTTCATGTCAACATGATCTTTTCAGAATACCCTCTTCCCCTCCTCCTTCTCTCCTGTTTTTGGATAATTATGTTGTCAGGACGAGAGTAAAAATCTTTTGAAAACATTGCTTTCAAAGTGCCAGAAGCAAAGCTCTCATAAGTGGCTTAAATTTGCAAACATTTTCAGAGTTTGATAAGTTTTTAACAGGACCATGTTGAGTTCACAGAATCTGATTTCTTTGAAGGAAACAAAATGGGACTTAGAGTTCTTTGTGGAAGTCTATGGTTGGAAAGAAACCTGCTGCTCAGTCTCTCCACAGAAAAGCCTGGGCCACTGGCCAACAGTTCCCCAGCTGGGAACCTGAGCTAAGCCCCTGGCCACAGTGGTACATAAAAGACTTAATGAAAGCTCCAAGACAGGTGAAAAATTAGAGTCTGGAAGCCAGAGGCTGTTAACCAGGGACACAAGGGTGAGGCAGGTATCTAGTAAAAGCTACCGCCACCTATGACAGTAGTTACAACTGAGAGGAAATGTGCAGTTATAGAAATCTGAGGCTTAGCTGTTCTAAATGTGTGTGTGTGTATATATGTTTGCTCAAGTGTTCCCATGTTTGTGAGCATGTATATGTGTGCTCATGGATGTGGAGAAGAGAGATTAACATTGTGTGTCTTCAATCTCTCTCTACCTTACTTTTTGAGACTGTCTGTCAGTAAAACTGGAACTCACCAGTTAGGCTAGAGTGGCTCGTCAACAAGCTCCAGGGATCTTCCTATCCCCACCTCCCAGTGCTGGCATTACAGGGCTTTTTACATAGGTGCTAAGGATCTGACCTCAGCTCCCCATGTTTGTGTGGCAAGCATATTACCAACTGAACCATTTCTCAGCCCACTCATTCTGAATTCTCTATTCCAAATTTACTTCAGAATTCTAAAAGAATCTCTATGGAAAATGGTGTAAAGTGGTTTCACAAGGTCTGTTTCTCCTCCTCTTCCTCCTCCTCCTCCTTCTCCTTCCTGTTCCTCTTCCTATTACTTTTCTCTCAGTTAAATGACTGAACAGGTTAAATAAAAGCAGTGCTGTGATCCACTTGAGTGCCTGGTCTCACAGTTCTCAAGTTCAAATCTGAGCTGTGGCTTACTGACCTTAGGGCACAGGACACATATTTATTGTTCATCTTCATTAGATTGTCTCATTTGCTAAACATGGGGACAGTGCCAGTTTATAAGACAGAACTCATAAGTGTATATGGTGATACATAAGACAGACATACTGAGGATGAATCATGCCAGAGTCCACCCTAGGCTGGCAGCTAAACTTGGCAGTGTTGTTCCCATGGGGCTGGCTTTACAGGCATGAAAGATGCAAGAGTGAAGGGATCATTGGTTCTCAGACCCTTACATGAAACAGGTGTTCAGCAAACTGTTCCATGCTAATCCTAAAAGTGCTTAGAAGGTATCGCTGCAATGAATTCACTGGATACAGCACACAAGAGAACTCAGAGCTTGAAATGATAGCACTCTACTGAGGGGAACTTGGTAGGTTGTGCAAGGTGCTTGGTGTCATGAACTTAGAAACCAACCAGTGGCATGTCTACCCATGACATAGTTCTCTTACATCTGCTTATGGTGATGAAACTCATAGAATCTTGCCTCCTACCAAATTCTGTGCATTTGAGTTCAATTACTGGAATTGACTGGACATTTTGAACAATTCAATGGCTGACTTTTGACCTAGAGTGTGTCTCTGAGCTTATATGCATTTCATATTTCTCATTCACAGAAGGGAAAGGAAGGATTCCTCTGCAGATGTGGGAAGATGCTTGTGAACACAGTAGCAGAAGTTAAGCTTCAAATAACTGCAAAATCTGGTGCTTCATTTTGAACTCCTTGGTTTAGTTGATTTTAGAGTATCTGCAGGTGAAGGTCTGACTGAGTCTTATTCTCTAACTTGGCCCAAAACATCTAGCCTAGGAAAAGTCTTCTCAACACTAGGCTTCAGTTTCTTAATGTGTAAGCTTGGAGGGTTTGACTCCATGATTCTTGGACCCTTTCTTCCCAAGCATCCTGTTCTACTCAGTTCATTTTATCCTCAACTGGCTCTTTCTTCACAAATGACTGCTCATAGGTATTCTGAGTGCCATGTCATCTGTAATTCATGTGTGTAGATTGATGAGAAATTGTGCTTGAGCAAAGCCAAAGTGAGACTCATCAGATGACGGATTAGTCAGATGTTGTTGCAGTGCCTTTAAGATCTTGGCCCTTTCTCAGTAAGCAGCAGCAAGTGTAACCCCCAATGGGAGCCAAGGTCCTCCGGTGCCTTCATAGGGTGGTTGTGTGCAGATGACTGCAGGTTTTCACAAAGCACCAGGAGAGATGGGGTGGGCGATGAGAGATTTGAGCAGACCTGGCAGCCATGCAGATGCTTTCTTCTCTCTCTCTCTGTCCTCTCATTATTGAAATTAATCCTCTGAGACTTCAGCTGGATGCCAATCAGATTAAAGCAATGAATGCTGAGATAAAGGATTAATAAACTTGAAAATGTTTAAATTAGGAGCCTTGAGGTATTCATTTAATATCTAAACATTTATTCCAATTACTCCATAAGATTTGTGAACTCATTCATGCAGTCATTTAGCCATAGACAATCTACCTGCTTGGTTCTGTCTGCTCTTTTCCAACATAATAGAGTGGGGGAATGGGGTGATGGCCCTTAGCCCTTTGTGTTTGACTTTCCTGTTCTTTCTCTGCATTTGTTGTGACTCCACCCTGAGCATCCTCTGCTTTACCCTGAATTCAGGCCGCACTGAGCTGCTACTTCCCCTCAATGCCCTCTGAATTTCCCCGTGTAGAAAGGAGGTCTCCTCCTGCACCGGACCGCAGCAGCCTATCATGATCATTGCTGAGGGATCATGAGATTCTGCCAGAGGCCACATTGGTTTTCCCAGGCATCGTATCACTAGAGTGGACATGCAGTTTATCATCCAAACCAGGACACTTTTGCAAGGGAAGGGAGGAGGAGCATTAATAATTAAGCTGGGACAGCAGATGTGGACATATTATTGCCCTGTTTATCACCTGTACTGGATCAAAGCCTTCCTGATAGACAGTCCTGGTGTAGCGTTTTGACCTCCATTGTGGCACAGACACAACATGTTCATTGGATGAAGCAATGGATAAAACAGAATTATTTGGCTAGGTTTTTGTCAGAGATTATGATGGTAAATAATCAGTGAGGTCAGCAGCTCACTGAGGTGACCCCTTCATGTGATCATGTGACCTGTCCAATATCTCTGCAGTTTTTTTCTCCATATTTTTTTTTAAAGACAAGGTCTTACTTTATACCCCAGACTAGCCTAGAACTCACTATCCTTTGTTAGGCTGGAATTACAGACATGTATCACCATGTCTAGCTTCTCTGTTTTTTCAAAATTATTTGAGTAGATGTGAGCTCACATGTGTGTGGGTATGTGTGAGTATGCATGAAGCTCAGGAATCAATGTTGGGTGTGTTGTTCTACTCTCCACAGGATTTTTTGAGGCAGGGTCTCTCACTTAACCTAGAACTCAATGATTTGGCTAGATGACTAACACTGTCTTTTTTTTTTTTTGAGACAGGGTCTCTCATTATTATCTGGGGCTTGTCAATTAGACTAAACTGGCTAGCCAGCCAGCTCTAGAGATCTGCCTGTCTCTGTCTCTCAAACTCTGGGGTTACAAATATGCACCCATGCCCATGCCAGCTTTTTTCATAGATTGTGAGGACAGGACCTTAGGCTTGAATGATTTTACCAATGAGCCATCCCTTAGCCCCCACAAGTTCTATAAGGCATAAATAGAGATGAACTAATAAACACTGTCCTGAGAGGTGATTGATAATCATGCTTATGTTGCCTTTAAGAAATTATGACATGGGGCTGAATATTTGGGACTTTGTTATTTTATATATACTATGTATATGTTCATCCTTCATTGTTGCTCTGTTAAAAAAAAATTCTGTGTAACTGTGTAAGTACTTTTTTCCTCTGCAAATCTTCTGGGGCATTTCCCTTACAAACAAATAGAATAGATGATCCAGGAGGGCCAGCTCTGGTTGCACACCACAATATCATACACGTGGGGGAAATTTGCAGCCACCTAAAAGGTCAAGGGAGAGAACAAGAGTTACATAGGGCTCCCAGCAAAGACAGATTCACAGAATTGTTAACAGGAAGATACTGTTTGTTGTCCTGGAAAGATGTTTGAGCTCTGTGGGTAAATGAAGAGGCAGCGTGTGACGATAAAGCTGTTTACTAAGTCCTTACTGTGGGATGGGCGCTTGGAAGGCCCTGTCAATTCTCACACTCATCCTATCAGTTTGAAGTGTTATTATTTCTATAGTCTGATGAGGATCATGTAGTCTGGAGAGTGAAATGTCTTACCCAGGGTCATGGTGCCTGTGTCTCCTAGTATTTTATGCTTTAAAACAAAATTTAGTTGGGACGGAGGAGCCTGGGAGGTTGCACATGCATGCCTTGATGCAAGTGTGGAGGTCAGAGGACAACTTGTGGAGTGGGTGCCAAGGCTCCAACTCAGATTATATGACTTGGAGGCAAGTGCCTCCTGATCCTTTACTGTTTTACCTGCAGAGCCATCTCCCAGGTCAGTCCTGTGCTTTAACTGACATGTAGCACTCCTCCTGAACCGCCAGCTATGCACTGTCTTTCTCAGAGAGTCATAAGGATGAACACCAAAATATCCACACTATTTATGTAAGTGGGAAGAGTTTGGAGATTTTAATTTTTTCTTTCTGGTTCTCTGAATTTTCTCATCTGACTTTCTAAATGTGGGAGGGCTGACTGTCATTCCTTTGTGGGACACAGGCTGAGACACTAAGCCAGTCTCTACCGTAGGAGAGAGGCATCATTGAGATCCTCCCGGCTGTTAGTGCCTCCTTCCATCTTGTCTCTGGACAGTTTGTCTCTGATTTGAGATACACAGGCATGACGGAGGGCTTGGATGTATGTAAAAAGCCAACTGAAAGAGTCCCTAGGATTTTAGCATCAAATCAGTGTTCTCCATGCCCTCAGCAGCTCCTAGAGTCAGCAAGGAAACCAGAGTGTTAGTAACTGTTCTCTCCACAGGTGGGAACAGGATGATGATCAACCATGCTGAGGGGAGGGACAAGGATTGGTGGCCCAGGTTTGTCTTGGGAGAAGGGATGTTCATCACCACAACTCTGATGCCTGGTGGGGCCTGCATCCCCGGGGCTTTCCTCCTGCCTGGGGCTTTCCTGTGGAACTCTTTCTCCTTCATCTCAGCGGCAACTCTACCTCCCAACCTGACCTTTACAGCCTCAGCCCACTGTTCCCTTTTTCTCAAGCCCTTGCTGGCACTGAGGGTGTGGAGTCCTGGGGTGGCCCCTGGCTCTCTTTGGAGCCATGCCTTGGTGCCTTTCTCCTAAGAGATGGTTTACTGAGGGCCAACTCAGGCTCTTGGGTTTGTGGCAGTCAAGGTTGTGTGGGTGTCACCCTGCCCCTGCTGCTCACATGGCCTCTTGCTCACTGGTTACCATGGCACCAGTACGGCATAGAGGAAACTCTATTATCTAATTTCCTTCCTCATCCTGCAGTCCCCTCTGTACCTCATCCCCTCCCCCTGAATTAATTAAGCAAGTGAGCAAACAGGTCTTGGTTGACCTTGTTAAAGGGCAACAGGATTCCTGGTCCGTGCAGAGCCATAGGGGAGGGCTGTAATGATATAATTACAACTGCCACTTTTCTAAGTGACTGCTAAGGGCCTGGCACCTGCCATGTGCATCCTTTATGCTGTTGAATCTTCATCCCGATGTATACATGTGGCCTCAAACGGGGAATAGTTTAATGGAGGTGGTTATGGTCCAATGAAAAAAATTTAAATCTCACTTGCAGACTCAGGAGGGAATTTCTGCTTAGAAAGGCTGAGTGCATTGGGCACAGAGGCGGAGAAGGTGTGCAGAAGAGAATTGGAAGTCAGTCTCCTTGTACTATAAGAATTGGAGGAGAAAGAAGCTCCTTAGCTTGGTTGGTAAAAATTTATTGTCTGCTCCATTGAGTCCCTATGTCTCCAAAGACCTGAGGACCCCAGTTTTATAGAATACTGGCTGCTTTTATATTGATTACTTGGATCAGATATGAGTCCCAGGGCTCTGCAGTAAGAGAGGGTTGGTACTTTCTTGGTCATCTTTTAATTTTAATTTTAATGTGTGCATATGCATGTGAATGTCTCTCTCTCTCTCTCTCTTTGTGTGTGTGTGTGTGTGTGTGTGTGTGTGTGTCTTATATATATGTACTCCTGTGTGAAGGCCAGAAGGCAATGTTAGCTGTCTTCCTTTATTGATCACTACCTTGTTTTATAAGACAGGGTCTTTCACTGAACTTGGAGCTCACTGGTTCAACTGGGCTGGTTGGCCAGTGAGTTTCAGGGATCTCTACATCTTCACCTCCCCAGTACAGAGATTCTAGATGCATACCACTGTGTCTAGCTTTTACATGGATTTGGGGCTCTGAACTCAGGTCCTCATGCTTACGTGGAACTTTACCCACTGAGCCATATCTCTAGACCTCCTTGGTCAGCTTTTGAAGGAGAGAACCAGTGGTACCTCCAGCTTTCTCCTTACCAATGAACTTTGTCCCAGTAGCTGGTGGCTTCTTGGTGAAACCTGTTTAATATAGAGAAAATGTCCCATGTGTGATAGCTTCCAAATAGTCTGTGTAAGCTGCGGGTATGTGTATCATTAAAGCTTTGGGCATGATTCCCAAGTGTGGGGAGGTGTTACACGTTTCTTTTCCTCCATTTTCACCATTCAGGTCACTTCCCAAGAAAATGCTAAACTAGCTCAAAGAAATGCCAGTGGAAATGTCAGCAACCCCAGCCCTGCCCATAGGAGCAATAGGGACCTAGCATGTTGCTTGATCCTCATGGGCTGGGGAAGGCGGGGACGCTGTACCTTCCTGGTTTACATGCTGAACTGTGAGGGTCATGATGTGCCTTGCCTTACTGAACATGCTTTATGACCCCAGTGAAGATTCCTGGGCTTCTTGCATGCATGGTTATCCAGTTCCTTATGCCCACCGCCTTCCTGGAGTTGTATCCTCTGGACAAGCAGCCCCAGTCTGAGGGAAGGACATGTCCCCTTGGAACCTGCTAAGTGAGAATGGGCTGCTCTGGAATCTGCTTAACAGGTCCTGCTGAGAGGCCCATAGGCCTTCAGGTTTGGGAAGCATCCCCATACTGTTCCTCGGCTGAGGTTGGAGTTCCAGACTTCACGATCCCACCCAGCTCATTGTGCCTGATGGTCTGTCCCTAGCATCTGGGAGAGGGAAGGGAGTGCAGATGGCACTCTACTTGCAAATTCTGGCTTCTTCCTGTGCCACCACCACATAGCCCTGGGTGCAGAGCTGACCAGACCTATGAACATACCTGGGTCAGGCTGTTTACCTGGCTGCACACCTGCTGAGGGAGAGGTTCTGCTTGCTCAAGACAGGGAAGGTGCTGGAACCGCTGGTGCCTGAGCCTAGCCTCTGTAGTTGCAGAGTCGTTTAGAGTGCTCTTGGTCCCCTTGCCCTCTTGGCCACTCAGAAAATTGAGACCAAGAAACAGGAATTTAAAGTAACAAGAACCCTGGCAAAGCCATGGCAGAACCCAGGTACACGGCTGCTTATGTTACTAGCGATTGCTGCTGTTCGTGTGGATGGATGGAAGGGAGAGTTAAGGATCCTTGGCAGGCACACTAAATTATACCCAGCCAAGGGGGCGAGGACATTCTTCTAATTATTATTTATTTTTCACTCTGCCATATATGCCATTTTTAAGGTAACAGATTTGACAGATAATTCATCTACCACAAAATTTACATTTTAAAGATGTAGTGGTCTTGAGTATATTCACAGAGTTGTGCAGCTATGATCACCATTTAATTAAATTAATTAATTAATGTTTTAATTTCACTTTTAGACAGGGTCTCACTCTAGCCTAGGCTGTCCTGGAACTCACAGCAATCCTCCTGCCTCAATCTCCCAAGTAATAAGATATGTGCCACCATACCCAGCAGTATCACTTAATTTTACATTTTTGTCAACCCACACCCAGAGGCAGTCACTTCCCATAATCTACCTCTGCTTCTTGGCAACCATGAGTCTTCTTTCCACCTCTGCAAATTGGCCTGTTATGTATATTTCACATAATGTACAACATGTAGCTCTTTGTGTCTGGCTTCATTTACTTAACAGTGTTTTCACCCGTATTTATACCACTGAATGACTATTACATTTCAATGGCTCAGTAACATTCCATTGTGTGTGTGTGTGTGTGTGTGTGTGTGCACGTGTGTGTACACCCGCGTGTGGACTCATGGGTTGCGCTACTATGCATGCTCACTTTTGTTCATGTTTTTATATTAATGTATATTTCCATTCTTCTTTGGTTTATTCCCCTCTCTGAAGTTGCTGAGTCACATGTTAATTCTGTTTTATGTTTTGAGGAATTATCAAGATTGTTTTTTTTTTAATGCTGTCCCGTTTTATAATCTTACCAACAGTGTAGAAGAATTCGAATTATTCCGCGTCTTCACCAAACCTTGTTGTTTGACTTTTTAGTCTTCACAGTAGGCATGAAATGCCAACTGATTATGGCATTAGCTGGTGTGACTGAGGGTGTTGGGCATCCTCCCATGTGACTTTGGGCCATGTCTCTTCAAAATCTGTGCTCTTTTAAAAAATATTTTATTTATGATTTTTATTTTATGTGTTTTGCCTGCATGTGTGTACACCTGTGTCATGCAGTGCCCACAGGGTCCCAAGAAAGCATTGGATATCCTGGAACTAGAATTGTTAGCCACCATGTGGGTGCTGGGAATTGAGTGCTTGTCCTCTACAAGAGCAGCCAGTGCTCTTAACTGCTTTCCAGCCCTGCTCTGTGCTCATTTTTAAACTGGACTGTGTTTTATTGAGTTGGGAGGGTTCTGTATATATTCTAAACACAAGTTCTTTATCACCTGGAGGATTGATAAATATTTGCCTCTATTTTACAGGTGGCTTCAAAACTTCCTTAGTAATGTTCTTTGAAACACAAACTGTTAATATCGATGAGGTCTAATTGATCTGTTTTCTTTGTCATGTTTTTGGTTTCATATCTAACCAATTACTGCCAAATCTGAGGTCACAAAGATTTATTCCAATGATTTCCTCTAAGAATCTTAAAGTGTTGGAGAATATATTTAGGTCTATGACCCATTTGGAGTTAATTCTTGAGATCTGTTTAATGTTTGGCACAAAAAGTCACTTGTGCCAGGAGTGGTAGCATATACCTTTAATCCTAGCACTTGGGAGGCAGAGGCAGGTGGATCTCTGTGAGATCAAGGTCAGCCCAGTCTACATAATGAGTTCCAGGACTACAGATTCTGTCTCATTGGACTGGTAAAATGGCTCCGCAGGTAAAGGTGCTTGCTGCCAAGACTTAAATCGAGTTTGATCTGTGGGGCCTATATGGTAGAAGGGGAAAGCTGACTCTTACAAATTGTCCTCTGACCTCCACATGTGTGCTGTGGCACATGTATGCCCACATGCATATACATACACAAATAAATAAATGGAGCAAATAAAAAGTAAAAAAAAAAAAGAAACTAAAAGTCATCTTTGGTCAGGGCTATTGAAACATAAAAATAGACAAAAATAGCTTTACATTTTCTAGAAAGGATTGTAATATTCAATTCTGTGTTGTCATTGAAATTACTAGTTACAGGATACCAAAATTATAGGTTTAGTTGTCTGCGGAATTAAGTAAATGTTTCAATCTCAAATTAATTTTATTTTGAAATTGAGCTGACTGCTAAGACAAGATCCAATTTAGGAAGAATGTTTGGCATTGCCCCCAGTGAGCAGTTCAGAAAGCACATATAGTAGAAACAAGGGCACACATACTCCCAGCTGTTCATGGGAATTGTTTAAAAGTGCCGTTATTGGAAACATTTGAAACCTGTGAGTTGGATGTCTGCCTGTGCTTACATGAATGTAAATCGACTTTTTATAATTTTAAATAGGGAGTAGGTACTACCAGCACTGGCCACAACCCCCGCCCCAGCCCCACTCCTCTTGGAGAGTAAGGAAAGCAGGGGTATTGTGCCCCACAGGGTCCTTGCAAGGGTTTGATAATTGATGTATATGCTGAAAGCCTAGACCAGAGCCTGACTCTTAGGAAATACTTATTTTGTATTTATTACTAATTGTTCTGTTTATTTATCTTAATGTTTCTAATACACATTTCAGTCCCCAGCATACAGTTCTTATAAATAATTGCATAATTGTAATTATGTGTTTATTGCATATTTTTTATTTTTCCAGTAAGGTTTCCCTTTGTAGCCCAGGCTAGCCCTGAACTGCTGATTCTTCTCCCCAGCCTCCTGAATATTGTGATTACAGGTATGCACTACCGTGCCCAGCTCTCTTATATACATTAATAACATAGTCCTCTCTTAGCTATACAAACTTAGATTCAGAAAACCTATTGTAGCTCTGACATGTCTAATCACGTGACTTTAACCACAGCAGGACTGAAAGGCTGCTGGGTGGTGGGTGACTGGCATCCAAAATTGTCAAAAGTAAACACACAAGTTGGAAATACAGCCCTGAGTGACATTCACACACCATTCAGTACAGGGTTATCAGGAAAGAATTTTTACCAAGGCATTTGCTTTCTGTCCTGCACCCAGCTGGCGAAAGTTTCAAACTCATGGGGCTTTTTTTGAGGTGACTCTGTGGTATTTTAAAATCAGCTTTTGTAGCTTGGGGTTCTAGCTCAGTCCTTAGTGCAGTGGGCTTGGCTGGGGAACTCACCTGGTGGAAGGTTGGAGGTAAGAGCTCTGATCCTTCAGTAAGACTGGACAGCAGCACAAGGCTGTCCTGAAGCTCAAGACAATAGACTGTATCTTGCTTTATTCTACCAGAATTTGTAGTAGATGTACTTACTTAGCACACAGTAGCAAAATACAGGTTTGCTCATACATACTGTTAAAATAAAATTGAAAAAGCCTCTTCCTTATAAGTTTTAAGTTTTATTATTCTGCTTGTTGAAATCCTAGAAATAGTTTAATTTGTTTTTCTATCACCTTTTAGTTGTCCTGTGATTTCTCTCTGGCCTACTGTTTCCAAAACAACAACGTGTGGCCAGTCAAAATTCAATTTCATTCTTGATTGTAAAGTTGGGCAGTAAAATTAGTACAGGACTTGAATCTCTATTTGCAATGGAAGCTAGTGGTGTCAGGAGGCATTTCCTGGTCTCCCAGTGGAGACTAAAGTGCCCTGAACACATTGCAACAGCAACTCTCTGGAGTTAGGAGAGAGATGATACTTTGTGTCTTCCTCTGTCAATCTCTCCTATGGAAAACTGTAACTGTGGACTGACTGCGGATGGGAGAAGTGAGGGCAACCAGGGTCTCTGCTGAGGGAGCTGCACTGGTCGGGGAAACCCGCTGTCCTCCAGGACTTGGTCTTTGGAGGAGCAGAGGAATGGACCAATGGACCATGCTATCAACAAGGGAGCCACTTCCTTATCTGTGCTCTTGACCTTGGGTATACCACAGACTATGGAGAAGGTTTTTTGGCTTTGAGTAAGAGATAATGGTTAAGTGTTGGCTTCTGTGTTCAACATTTATTCCTGGTCTTTTAAATTGAATTACTTTAATTAAAGAAAAACCACAGCTTAAACCAGTAGTTTGTCAACCAGAGTGTTTCACTTCCCACTCTCAGGGACATTTTTGATGGTGCTGGGGATATTTCTGGTACCCACTAGGTAGAAGTTAGAGGTGATAATCAGCATCCTAGAGGCAGACCTCACCAGAAGGATCCAACCTGAAATGCCTGCAGGGCTGAGGTTGAATTTCCTCAGCTATCTCACTGTCACAGGGTGATCCCTCTAATTATGCTAGCATGTTGGTGGATTCCATTAGTTTATGTGTGTTATACATAATTATGTGCAGAGCTCTCCATGTACATCTATTCATTAAGCATTATATTCTAATTAAATAGATCATTGTAAAATCTTCACAATTTTACAACCTGTGTTTTTTTCGCATATTATAAGTATTTTAGCTGGCTGCTATTGCATAAGACCTACGATGAATAATTTTGTGCATTTGGCCTTTTCTAAGTGTTTCTTGAGGGTGGGATTTACAAGTATTCACATTATTATTTCTTTTTCTGGGGAAGGGGTGAAGTCATTATGTTTCTTGGTAAATACACCCAAGTTGCTTCCCAAAGACATGGAACTAATTTCAGTTTCCAAAGCAGTGTGTATGATTCCCGTTTAACTGAGTTTTCGCCAGCATAAACTGTGAATGTTCTGGGGGAGAAAAGCACCTTATTTATTTATCTAACTCAGTAGAAAAAAATGCAGTGCGTTTTTGATTACTAATGCTTTTCTGTGAATGAAACATTTTCCTTATAATTTTTATCAGACCTGTCAGAAGTCATTATAAAACCATAGTTTTCTATTCAACAAGGGCTATTTTGAGAATAATTCTGTATCAGTGGAATGATGCCTATGCTTACTACAAAGAAATTTATTTAGAAACTAAATTATAGCCTCAGTTTTGTTGTAAGACCTTTAGAAGAACCAGAATCATTCAAAGCATCATGGAAAAATCTGGTCAAATGCTAAGAAAGAAAGTGAAGTTGTTTTTGATGAAACCATTCAGGTTACAATGAAAACATCTTTAAGTATAAGTTAGGACTCCATTTATTTGTCTGATTTTGGTGACTTATTTATGTAATTTGTGGAGTCTTAGTTCTCGTCATCATTTCTTATGCATATTTATTTATTTGGCATATAGAATGGTCAGTAAGTATATGTTAAATATGAGTGAATACATTTGCGCCAACAGTATAGCGCATGCATCTAATTTTCTATTGCAGTAATGACAGAGAGTTATAGTTAAACATCACCTTTTCATGTATTCTTGGTTTGGGTTATAATTTGTTTGACATTGAAACCTTGGTCAGGAATAAAAGCTCAAGTTATGTCCCTTTCTCAGCAGTTAGTGTACTCTACGGAGCGGTGTGGGAGAACAGGGCTTTGTAAACTCACCATAGGTGGAAGCAGGGATTTTCTCATGTATATGGTTGTGATCATGGAATTACAAATGTGAGTGGATATGATAGAGACTGTCTCTCTGATTTTGAAGACTTGGGCCTTTTAAGATTAAAATATTGTCATAGTCTCATATTATGTTTTCTAAGTTTTCTTTATTCTTCCTAGGGGGAACCCCTCTGTAAGTATGCTTGTGTGATAGTGGGGAGTTGTTGAAAATTACTGCGCTCTCTAGTTCTTCTTAGTAGTTTTATGCACAAACAAATCCCTAGACTAGGGTTTTGAGGACTTTGCCACTCGATTCCTTGACTTTTAGAACTTGTTGATTTCTTGCACAATCGTGTCTGTCTGAATTCAGGAGTGCTTTACTGTATCTAGGATTAGGTTTGCTGATCCAAGTCTGGTGGCCATGCGAGCAGGGCCAGTATTGTCCCTGAGACTTTCCTCCCTTTTTATGTTGGCCTTTGGAGCCTTTTACCACTTCCAGTCATGGCTTATCAACCCAGAGTGGAAAAGGAGCAGTGAATCAGGTGCTTAAATTACTTGATGGTTTTACAATAGCTCTAGAAGATACTTCTCAGTCATTTGCATGGGAATAGGTGCCTCTCCTGGTTCTAAAACAACCATGCATCCATGCAAACTTGTTGTGGTTATGCCAGTTCATAAGGTGCTGCCCTTTGCCACTCAAACACTTATAACAGAGTCCAAAGTTCTGTTCTTTTCCTCTGATATCAGCGATTGGCTTCACTTTGTAAAACACTTTTAAAGCATAAAACCCTTGGAAGCAAGCATCATGACTTCCTTCTGATTGTAATTTTGACCTTAGCAGGTAGTGCTACATATTATGACATGCTGGTGTGAAAACAAGCATAATGCAGCTCTCCCTTGGAAAAACTGCTGACAATGTGTAGATTCTTATGTTCTTCACTCTGCAGTTGAAATTTTCTTCTTTGTTTCAATACAATATGCCTGGCTATTCGAGTGAAGGTTACTTCCTGCCTGCTTAGTGTTGAAAAGCCATCCAGATGATTGACACCAGCTTGTGGTAAAACAGGAAAAGAATCAATTAATTTTCCTTCTAACTGAATAAGGTTAGAGCGTAGATGCAAGTAAAATGTTAAGTAGCAGGTAGATGTGTTGCTTTGATCTGATGAATACTTGCTTAGCCGCTGCATGGACAGAAACATTGAGGTTCTGCATGTGTTGCCTGGTGAGACAGGATCTGTCACAGGATCAGGCCATGGCTGATAGCTGGCCATCCTCACTGCAAAGAAAAACTAGGACAAAGAGAAATGAGTTGGAGGCAGGCTGAGGGGACCCTGGCAAAGCTGAGGCTGAACCCTCAACTCTGAGTGGCTTTTGTTTGATGGAGTCAGGGATACCTCTGTCACTTTCTGTGGAGACTCTTGGCAACTCAGTAAAAAAGGTCTTTAATTTTTGTCTTCTTATACACTGGAGGGCCATCAGGACAGTGACTTCTAGTCTAGAGTAGCTGTAAGGCTGGGCTATTGTCCCTGTGGCATCTTGGTTTGTAACCATCCTCTGTATCTCTCCAGAGATCCCTGACTTGGAAACTGGTTCTCCTAGCTGAATTCCTACTTGTCTCCCAGGGAAGCCTCACAGCCATGCAGCAGCAGCTCCCAGAGAAGGAAATCTGGATGGGCACAGTGGACAGGAAATAGAGAGAACCTCCATGTAGCCCGTTAGAGCAGTGCTGAGCACTCTCCACTGAGCTGCCCATCCCCCTTGGGTAGGAGCAAATCTCTGCTTCTCTCACTGGCTCACCCTCCACTGTGTGGCCCAGCCTATTTCCCAGTGGGTCCTGTGTTAAGATGTCTGCACACCCTGTCTCCTCACCGGCAGCCTCTGTCCTTCAGTGTGGACTGTCAGTGTCCTCTGAAATAATTATCTCTGAATGCAGCAACCTCACTCAACCTCAGGCGAATACAGCAGAGAACCTACTCCTGGGCTCCAGAATGAAAGAGCACGGGGCACAGATTTACCAGAAGCCTCTGGGCCTGGGCCTGGTTGGAAGCCCCCAACCATAACTTCCCCAACAGGGCCAGGACAGAAAGAGGTGTGGAGAGTGGTGGGCAGAGGCGAAGTCTTTGGCTTTCTATAAACATCTTAGAAATGTTTATTTTATTATTTTGTATACACAGAGTTCTGAAGACAGACTGGACCTCAAAGATCTGAGTCAGCTGATGCTTGCCTCTTACTGATCATAGTTCTCCTGGGGGAATTTAGAGAAAGCAGCTACCCTTTTCTTAGAAGAATGTGCACACAGATGTGCACGAAGTTACAGGGGTTCACAGGTGTAGCTCTGCGCTGAGGGGCAGCTGTGGTGTGGTGTTATGCACACAGAGCCTGAGGTCACGAGGGGCAGGGGACTTGCCCAATGACAGCAGGGTTGGAGTTAGTGTACCAGAGGTGATCGTCTATAGGGCCTGTCTTGGGCTTTCTGCTTGGTCTCAGCAGGGAGAGGGAAGTTGCTTTGTGTTTAAATGGAAGACGCAGGGCTAAGAGCTGGATTGTTTTATTTACAGTGTCATCAAAGGAAAGAAATGGGCACAGAAAACGCATGGAGAATAGGGAGCGAAGGCACATTCCTGTTCGGACATTGATGTGAACACTGTAGTGTTATCAGGAGCATTCTGTGATAGAAGTGGCTAAAGAGGGGTCGCCTTCTCATAGAGTTTGCAGTCCTCACAGAGCCAGAGGTCATTGCCATTCTTCTTTTCCCTCACATAATTCCTGTGACACCCAGAAGCCCCCTCACAGAGAAGATGCTAAGGTTAATGCCATACAGCTGGGGCTGTGGAGATGGCTCAGAAGGTAAAGTGCCTGTTGCACAAGCACGAGGGCCTGAGTGCAGGTCCCCAGCACCCACATAAACACCAAGTGTGGGGTGTGGAGACGGGTGGATCCCTGGTGCTCATTGGCCAACTGGTCTAGCCTAATCAGTGAGCACCAGGCTCACTGCGCACCCTTCTCTCTACCAAATGGAGAGTTATGCGACAGTCACCTCTGCTTTCTGCATGCTCATGCACACATGTTCCTCAGGAGCCATCCACCTTGTTGTTGTTTTGAGAAAGGGTCTCTTACTGGCTTGAGACTCACTGATTAGGCAAGGTTAATTTGCCACTGAGCACTAGGGTTGCCTGCTTCTGCCTCCCCAGCTTCCCAGGAGCTTATAAGCATGTGTTAACACACTAGTCTTTTAAAAAATATTTTTTAAATGTGAAGTCTGGGGTTCAGACTCAGGTCCTAATGCATGCACAGCAAGCATATAATAGACTGATCCATCAATTCAGCCCAGCTTTTGTTTTGTTTTGTTTTTGTTGAAACAGGGTCTTCTATCCTCAGTAGATCAGGCTGGTCTCGAACTCACAGAGATTGCTTGTTTCCGTCTCCCAAGTTCTGAGATCAAAGGTATGTACCACCTTTAAAAGCTCAGTCCAGCTTTTAAAGGAAAACTGCTTTTTACTGAAAAGAAAGAGAGAAAAATCAAATTGTCTCCAGGGGTGTGTCTCTTCCTCTCTGTGTGGTGGGAGTGACTGCAGGTACCTTGTGGAAATATGAGGTGTGTGAGCTTTGATTCAGAATTTCCCTGTGACCTTGGAGTTAACACTCTTGGTGATGAATTCCACCCTGGATACTGGCTGCTTTTTGCTCTGATGACACTGTGTGTGGTACCCAGGAAGCTTCATAGGCCTCCTTGGGCTTATTCCTTGTCTGACACCTTAGTGTGACATGTAACACCATCAGCTTTTTCTCTGTGGGGATGAGCAGTCCTAAGTGTCATAGGCACCGATCCGACTGTATGGGACTGGGGGACCCCTGGTTCTTGTGTCCCAGGACACAGAATTTCACCAGGGACACATGGTAAGATAATAGAAATAGAGACAGTTTATTAAGATAAAGGAACTCCCGAGAAGAGGAGTGGCCTAGTAAGTTGGGAAAAGGTATTCATACAAAAGTGTGGGGCTGGAGAGATGGCTCAGTGATTAAGACCACTGGCTGCTCTTCCAGAGGACCTGGGTTTGATTTCCAACACCCACAGCTGACTCCAGTTCCAAGGGATCCAATACCCTCTTCTGGCGTCCGTGGGCATTGCACACATGTGGTACACGGGTATATGCAGGCAAAACACTCATATACATATAATAAAAATAAAATAAAAATTTTAAAGGGCGTAGTCGAGAGTCTCAGGACCCTTTGTAGGGTGCCTATCTTTCCCCACATTTGTGTATAATAGAATTTTTTTCCCATGCGTGCTATGTTGCATGTGGCCCAGGTGGGGAAAGCTTTCCAGTCTTTTTCCGTCAGCTGACTTCTGTCATATGTTAATCTTTATGCTCCCCCTTCTCTGCATCCCTATCCTTCTGCCATACAAGCTGCCAAACAGGAGGAAGACAGCCCCTGCCCCATCAAGGAAAGGGAGGGCCAGAGCAGCCAGACTCAGCCTTGTCCCAGGTAAAGGAAGGAGACAATTCTAGTGCCCAACAGCCTGTGAAGATGAGGAACCATTGTGTGAGGGAGCGTGAACTCAGCAACCCTGAGCACCTCAGACTTCAAATCAGCCCCCGCCCTTGGCCTCTGGTGAAGTCTGTGTCTGAGATGAAAAGGGATTTCCCACTTGAAAAATAAAACGGATCAGTTCAGCAGGGAACTGAAAATACTGACAAGAACCGCATGTGCCTTCACTCCCCATGTTGTGGGTCCTGACTGTGGCTGCTCGTGGCTCTGGTTAGCCACTTGCATGATGTGCAACCTGGAAAGAATTTTGAGAACAGAGGGAGAAGAAACATAGTGTCCCTTCCATCATTCTGGCTTCTGTAGTTTGTCCCTGCCAGAGTGCTCACACAGCCTTCATGTGCACAGATTTTGTTGGGTGCAAGGGTTCTTGACACTTCCACATACCTCATGGCCTGTTCTTTCAGCTTGCAAATACTGGGTGTAATGTGTTCTTCAAGGGGCCCAAGAACAAAAGAGCACTTCATTCCTCTGTCCCTATGAGCACCTCCCTCCTCTTTCAAAAAGCCGGGATGTTACTTGGTATGGTCATCCATGGGGCAAGACAGAAGCTGACTCATCGTGCCATTAGCTAAACCCACCACAGTGTTTGGGTTGTGTAGTTACCGGAGGGAAAGATCTCCATAGTCCTCTTACACCAGTCACCAAGAAGTCACTAAGTAGCCTAAACAAACAGAATGACAACTAAAACTAGTTTCTTTACTGAACAATTAATGATTGAACATTATATTAATTACTTGTCTTGTGAATGTACCTTGACAAAGCAACTTTAAAGAAGGAAGGTTTTATTTTGGCTCATAGTTCTACAGAGATCATGGCAGCAGAAAGTTGAGTTAGCTGGTCACTTGCATCTACAGTCAGGAAACAAAGAGTAATGGCTACGTATGCTCAGTTTCCTTTCTCCTTTTTATTTGGTGTGAGGCTTTAGTGCATAGAATGATCACCTACATTTAGGGTGGGTATTCCCTCTTCAATTAACCTAATCTAGATAATCTTACACAGAGACTTGTTTCCATGGTGATTCTAAGTCCCATTTTGTTGATAATCAAGAATAGCCATCCTTAGTACCTACTCTCCGTGTTTTTGATTTAAAACTTTTTAACACATTTTGAAAACTTTAAGTCTGATGGAAAAGTTGAAAGAACAGTGCCATGAATCCTCGTGTTCCTGTCTTGGGATTCAGCAGTTGTTTACTTGGTACACCTGCTAGTTCATCGTTCACCCCCAATGTGTGTACACATAACACATTCTGATCTTCCAGTTTGACCAAATGGTCTATAAGTAGGCTGTGGACCTCTGTGGGTTTCATTCTTGTGAGTGGAGTAAGCCCACAGGGAAGTGTTATCATGTGGAAATATAGTGCTTTGGGGGTGCAGGGCAGGGGAACTTGGTCTCTCAAGAGAGTGGGCACTTAGCAGTGGCTGCTTTGAGAGTGTAAGCCGAGGTGTCGGTGTATACAGATACCAGTTGACAGTATCTGTGTCTGAAAGTTCAGCAGCAGGGAAAAGGGCTTCCTATCTTCTAGAAACATTCAGCTTTACCATATTTGGAGCTTTTGCCTTAATGATTCCTTTGTGGCTCTGTTCCAACCACATTTATTATTTCCTTATGCTCTAGGGCTGTCATTGAAACAGTGCCTTTAATTTTGAATGCAATCACTAGCAGGTTTATTAACGTGTAAGGGGGCAGCGGGACTGTGTAGACTGGGGAAGTGTTTAGTCAGCAGGGTCTCCTGGTTCTTGAAAAGCTCAGTGACCTGGGATGATGAGCAAACACAGCTTTTACATCTTAATAGCTGTGGCTTAAATTTGCAATTATGCTTAAGAATTCTGAGCATCTATAAGTAAGAGGAAATTCCAAGTCCTCAGAACTTCAGTGATTTCTACCATATAATAGAGGGTTTCATTGAATTTAAAGAGGCGGAAAGGCCACCTCTGAAGCATTCTTTCCAGTTCATTTGTGTGTGTGTATGTGGTACATGTGAAAGACACACCTTAGACCATCGGGAAACATGCACCTTCAGGCCCATTAGGCACTTGATTGGCTAACTAGTACGGGAGTTATGTAAGAGGAATATTGCATATTGGTGTGCAGTGGGAATAACAATAGCTCCTGTGCGAGCAAGGTGATTTCAAACTTAAACCAGTGAGGTTTTAAGAGAAGGGAAGCTATTGAAGTGATAGGGTCACCTTTAACAAAACTGGGCACTGACTTCGGCTTTTAAAGCCCTCATCTGAGCTCAGGAGGACCACTCTGGTTTTGTTCAGCATTCTCAAAGGTGGTGATCTTACCTACCATGGCAGGTCTTCAGAGTGGGAAAGCATAGGGTCGTGACAGAAACTGTACCTTGATGCAGCCTCAGCTTCCAGTGACTGCCTTTCTCGGGGTCCTCTACCCTGTGAGTAAGGCACTGGCTTTGCTACCTTCTTGATATACTTCTCCTACATAGGCATGCATACACAGAGACAGGCACAGACACACAAGGCTCAAATATGCAAATGTCATATGAACTTCAGTAACAAATGCACCCAAAACCCAAGCAGAAAGACACCCTGTACTTACTAGAGAGTGGTTGATGGACAGGAAGGGGCCTACCATTTCCTGGTGTGGACCTGCCTGAGCTCAAGGTCCCTGAGCCTGGTTTTCTGCAGAGTGTGGTTAAGCATGTTCCTTGCAGGAGGCCCTCGGTGTGTTGTGGGGTGTGTGCAAGCAAGCCCTCCAGAGTCAGAGTTGGTGGAGGCTATCCTGAACACTCCCCTGTAACAGAGTGTCTAGTGTAGTCCTCCACTGAGGACCAAAAGAGGAGGAGACTGTCCAGTGTCAGTCAGCCTTCTGCAGCACTTCTTGGTACCCTGAAAGGTGTGTGAAGAGCCCCAGTGCTTATGTGTTTCTCATCATGGGTGACAGCTACCGTTGTGGGTGGGGGTTTTAGTGCACCAGCTGAGATGGCAGCAGAAACTGTGAAAGTAGATTCTGAGGGAGCAGCTGCACTAAAGAGGTACCTGTTCATCCATAAAGAATCTTGGCTTAGTGCTTCACCGTGAACAACATTTTTAGTCCTCCTACCCTGTGACTAGAAGCAGGCTAGGCTCACCCCAAACCTAGGGAGAGCCTATCCTGGGACCTCTAGGGGACGTGAGGACAGTTAGGGTGGTCACAGTGACTTTACATGGGAAGATTTATATCCAGAGTATTGGGTTGGAAGGGGATCTGTTCCCATGGGGGTGAGAGTGATTAATGCCTTCTGGTCTTTGATTCATGGCTCATAGCCAGTATATGCTACCAGGCACTGGCTGGGGATCTAAGTGCTGAGTATTTAGCAGTGACCAGGGCAGTGGAGCTCAGTTCTCATGTGACTTCGGTGAGTAGAAGACACTTGGCAAGTCAGTAAACCCCAGAAGTGGACAGGGCCACTTTAGAAAATGACCCTCCCTGTTCTAAAGAGATTCAACAACATGATGGTTAGAGCAGGGATGTTAACATGATGCAAGTTTAAAATGCTAGTTAGTGATAAGGCCTAGTGAATCCAGTGCTTGCCTAGCATGCATGAAGCCTTGGTCTTGAGCCCTGGGTACCGCATAAACTGGGTGTAACGAACACAGATGTAACCCCAGCACTCAGGAGGGAGGCTGGAGAGTGATCAAAGGTGACCATTTGCTTTGGTTCTCACCATCAATATACCTTGTCTTTGATGTTGCTGATGTGTCTGTGTGTCCAGGTAAATTTTTGTTACTTTTATCAGTGTTTTAGCTGATTATAACAGGATTTTCAGACCAAGGGTATAGCTTAGTGGTAGAGCACTTGCCAAGACTCTGGGTTCTGTCCTCAGCACTGAGAACACAAACAACCATAAGAGTCCCCAGTTGTCTTTATATTTTCATTTTCAGCAGTTTTACTGTGGGCAGTGTAAGTAGGGTACCCCAAGGACAATCCCCAAGAGTCAATCATGGAAAGATCGCCTTAGTTCCATAAGTGCTGGGAGAATGATTTGGGCTTTCCAGGGCCCCATTTTATCGGGACCTCATTTTCTGCTCAGGAACCTTGGTGCTGTAGATTGCTTCTTCCTTACTCTTCTCTTTAACCACAGGCAGGAACTCCACCAACCACATGTTGAACCCAAAAAGGCTCCCACTGGGGAAAATAATTGGCACAGGCATCAAGGCATTTTCAGTATTATTTCAATTTAGGTTTAAACTTTTATTCATATAATACGGTTGCTATTAATTTTAAATGTAAGGATATAGTTGCTAAGTATAGCTCTCCTCCTACCTACTCTGAGTCTTGGCTGGGTGAAATAATACTTGTTGAGCAGAATCGAAGTCACTTCTATTGAGTGGTTCAGGTACAGCCCCAAATCCAGGGGTTGCCTCAGCCAATTCATGAAAGAGGTTTGGAAAATACTGGAATAGATGAGGGGGAGCGGGGATTCGTGTTCTAGGAGTGGGTGTGGTGAAAACTGCTTGCAAATATAAGGCAAACTTTGAAATGAAACCACTTTTCTGTCTTCACATATGAAGGTGTTATATGAATTTTGTTCTTTGGATCCAGTTTGAAAAACAGAAGTGATTGAGACTCACATATCTCAGTCTCTTCCTGGTACTCCTAAACATCTTTTTTGTTTTTAATGTACTTTTACTCTGCTTCTGTTTTCTACTTATGAGTACTTTTTCGTCTTCTCAAATTGTTTTCAAGAATTTAAGGGTGGATTTGTATTCTATATACCTGATGAGTATTCTGTAGTCATTTCTTTCCTTTTACTGGAGGTGGGGACTTGACCTGTTGCCTACGTTCATCTTGACCTTGAGGATTCAAGTGATCCTCTTTCCTCAGCCTCCTGAGTAAGTGTGGGTCTGAGCACAGGAGTCTCTATGCCTGGTTTTCTTCTGTCGTTTGTGTATTTGATGTTTTGATTGACTCTATTTTTCCCTTCATGATTCTATTTTTATTTTATGTATATGAGTGTATTGCCTGCATAGATATAAGTGCACTATGTCATGCAATGCCCATGGAGGTCAGAAGAGGTTCCATTTGTTTTAGGCTCTTTTGGAGTCCTTGTTCACTATCAGGTTAGGAGCACATGTTTTTCTGAGGAACATTCAGTTGCATGGGTCATAAGTGGATTCTTCCTTCTCTTTCTGTAGAGCTACAGTATGAGGTTTGTGACTGATAACTTTTTATGCTGAAGACTTGAACCTAACAGTGTACTCCAGGGCTGTGTGGTAACTTCAAGACCTTAATCAGTAGTTTGGTGAGTGACTCATTCAAGGATTCTTCTTGTTAGTGTACTCTTACTCCTGGTATAAACTTAATACCTGCATCTTGAAGACATCATTGTAGACTGACTGTGTTTAAGATAGTCTCCATGGTTTGTGTATACTGCAGGAGTTCTTTGTGACATGGTCTAAATTGCAGAGGATTAGAGCCATTGTGTTTCCTTCCTCAAGAGAGCTGGCACCTATATCACTGACAGTTTTTAAATCTAACCTGATACGAGGATGTGGACCTCATGACTTTTTTTTTTTTCCTTTTGGTACCTGGGATTAAACCCAGGGCTTCATGTATGCTAGATAGGTGCTCTACCACTGATCTCTACCCCCTTGACCTCAGGACTTTCTGTGATTAATATTTATGTCAGCATATACGGCAAGTGCTATTATTGTCTTCATTTTATTGGTGATTACACTCAAATCTTGAATTGCTTAGATAATTCATTTGAAGTGACACAGCTAGGGATGGATAGTGCTGGGAACTGAACCGACACCAGAGCTCATGCTCCAAAGTCCAATCCCAGTATCTTTAAGAGCTGGAGGGAAGTGGAGCAAACTAAAACTAGAATAACATGTAAAACTATTGTAAGGAACTGGGAGGATGACTCAGTCATTAAAGTGATTGCTCTGCAAGCATTATGACCTGAGTTTGATCCCCAGCACTCATGTAAAGAAAACTAGAAGCAGGGGCTGGAGAGATGGCTCAGAGGTTAAAAACACTGGGTGCTCTTGCATAGGACCCAGGTTCGGTTCCCAGTACCCACATGGTGGCTAGCAATCATCCAGTTCCAGGGGATCTGACACCCTCTTCTGACCTCTGCGGGTATTGCATGACACAGGTACAGGAAAAATCTCATACACAGGAAGGAAGGAAGGAAGGAAGGAAGGAAGGAAGGAAGGAAGGAAGGAAGGAAGGAAGGAAGATGCAGCAGTGTGCACCTGTGATCCCAGTGTTAGGAAAATGGAGACAGAAAGGTCCTTGGGGCTTGTTGGCCACCCAGACAAGCTGAATCAGAAAGCTCCAGGTTCAGAGAGAAAGCTTATCTCCAAAAATAAGGTGGAGAGTAGTTGAGGAATACCCCAGATGTCGACCTTTGGTTTTTGCATGTATATATACATATGTGCACATGCACTTAAACACAAATGCACACCGCCCCCAAAGCAGTTCTAGCCAAGAGATAATAACTCTGCCAAGAGACACACTTTATACCCACAGAGGGAGGCTGAGAAATGTCATTCAGTAATCTAGTTCCCAAACCATACCTTCCAACTTCCAAGTAAATACTGACTCGGGGCTGCCACTAAGAAGTCAATGGAGAGAAATCAAAGCTGGTGCTGGGGCAGTTTGGAAGACTGGCTAGAACACGTGAAAGAAGAGCTGACAGGAGTGAGGAAGGGGTTTGATGGCAAGAGCCCTAAACTGGGGAAAGAAAGCTGCTTGAGAAAGTTCTGAAATAGAAGCTTGAAGTCACACACTGCACCCAAGCAATTTGGAGGCTGGACATGTAGGGAACATTCTCATTTGAAGGGTGTGTGTTAGTATTCAGGGTAACTGAGAGACTGAGGAGCATATGTAATTAGCCAACAGCAAAGGCAGATGGATGATGGGGAGGTGGGTGGCGTCACCCTACTCGTCTGTTCTTTTAATAAGTAAAATTATAGCATAATTTCATCCACTCATTGAAAACAAGGTTATGCAATTAGGGTCCTGCTGCTGTTAAAAGCTTCCAGAGATTTTAGTGCACTGGGCAGACAAAATTATGATGTTTACTTTAAAAATCAAACTTGTTCTCTTTCCAGAGACTTAATTTTATTTAATGCTCAATTTTTGTGTTTACTGGTTCTGCATTTTTCTTGTGTAGATTGAGATCTAATTTAGAGATGAATATATGGGTGGTTTGGCTGTGGGAAGCACAGAGGGGTGGCAGCTTGTTGGGCCATTGTTTCATATGGAAATTGTCTTAAGCGTTTTATAAGGATGAGAGTGTTATTACAATCCTTCCTCAAGTCATATTTGTTTACAGCAGGAACTGAAATATAGATGTTCCTTTAAAAATTCCAGATATTCAGTTGATAGTTTTAAAAAACTTTATAAATGACATAGAATAAACTTTGGCATCTTAACCATTTTTTCATTACCATTTGAAGCATACAGTTCAGTGATATTACATTCATATTTATGAGGTACAGATACCCAATTCGTTCTCATCTTGCAAAACTGATACTCATTAAACGGTTTCCCATTTTCCCAGCCCTTGGCCACCAACTACTTTCTATCAGTTTGATTACTCTAGGTCCATCCTATAAGTGGAATTACACAGCAGGCATATTTTGTGGCTGGCTTATTTCACCTGTCTTGCTCCAGGTGTGGCAGAGTTTCATTCTTCAGGCTGGCTATTCCGTTGTATGTCTATACTGCCTTTTTTTTTTCAGTCTGTCTACAGATGCAGATCTTTCTTCGAGAACTTGCTTTCAATTATTTTGAACAGATACCCCAAAGTGAGATGGACGGATCACAGGGTGGCTCTATGTTTTAATGTTTCAGGAGGCTCCGTGTTGTTTTCTGTTGTGACTGCACCATTTCGCCATCTCACCAACAGTACATCCAAGTTTCGGTTTCTCTATATCCTCACCAACATTTGTTGCCTTCTGTTGCACTATTTATTTGTTTTGAGAGTAGCTATCATAATGGGATATGGAGACAACTTTACATTTCTTACTACATCAACACTTCCTCATAGTTATGGACAAATATTAAAGCATTGAGGTTGGTATGTTTTTGACATTATATTACCCAAAGGAAGGATGATATTCTCTCTCTCAACCAGAGAAAAAGAGAGAGAGAGAGAGTCTGATGACTTAAACAGTAGCCTGCATTGTGGTTTTATTGATAACCTATGCTGAGAAGGTCTAACCTGAGGACTGACTGAAGTCACTGAAACATGGTATATTATTAAACTGTCAAGTTCCTCCAATCCCTTGAACATACCAGTATTTCAATCACATCTTCCAGAAGAGATGTTATTCCTGACATTGGTGACGAAAAGATGTCTATATCACAGGCTTCACGCTCCACATACTCCAGCACAGCCCTACAAAAGGGGGCACTTTAGGAATGGGAAAGTAGAATCTGAAATCCACACTGCTTTAAAGCTCCCAAATAAGGTGTGAATACTGTTTATTTATGAATTTGCCCTGTGAGCTCTAATTCAAATCTCTGGCCAATCAAATGGAAAATAAATCAGTGGGAGTAGTGTTTTACTTAGAACCCATTAAAGCAATTTAAGTGCAAGTTCTTCCAGGTATAAATACCCAGCTTTCCTCAGGAAGACAAATGCAGATGTGGGGATGTCTTTATGAATGCTCTGGGTGAGATGGAGGGTGGAGGCACACAATACAGCCTTTCAGAGAACTCAGCAGCAGCCGTAAATCCATTTATGAACAATAGAAATCATGGAGCTTTGCAGCATAATGTTAGCTTTCAATAACGCTGCTTTTTAAAAGAAATCAGAGGTTTAAATATAATGCATAGAGAAATGGGCCGTTATAAATTTGAATAAGTGAGCCTGACTTTTCAGTGGATCCAGAAGATTCCCTCATTGTTTTATTTCTTGTTTATCTTGTATTTCAGTTGTTGTTCACATAGGCAAGGAGACATGCCTATGGGATATAGCTTATGGCCTGATGCAGGTTTTTCCCAGTTCTGCATACTTTGTAATGACAATGTGATGTAGACATCTCTTTATTACCCATGTCAGGAAGTTTAGAAGTCAGTTTGCTGGTGTGTGTGTGTGTGTGTGTGTGTGTGTGTGTGTGTGTGTGTAAGAGAGAGAGAGAGAGAGAGAGAGAGAGAGAGAGAGAGAATGTGTATACACACTTGTGGCTATTTATGTAGAGGCCAGAGGACAATCCTGAGTGCTGTTCTTTAGACACTATTTACCATGTACATATGTATGTATGGTAGGTACTATCTACCATTTATGATAAATGTATGTGTGTATGTGTGAATTTGTGACAGGGTCTCCTACTGTCTTGAGGCTCACAGGATAGGGCTAGACCAACTGACCAACAAACCCTACTTCTTGAGATGTGTAGGGCTCATCCCTACTTCTCCAGTGCCAGGATTATAAATATATGCCATCATGTTTGGCTTTTTACATGCATGCTGGGGATAGAACTCGGGTTCTCATACTTGCAAGGCTAGCACCTTACTGACTGAGCCGTCTTCCCAACCTCCTGGCTATTCATATTGTATGTGAAGATGCAAGGCTGCAGACAAGCACCAGACTTGTTAACTGCCCTGGTCCTCAGCCTCAGCTCCCTAGTCTCTGCCAATTTACATGCAGTGGGCAGGATGTGAAAGACAGTTATTAAATGTTGCTTTACTCAGTAACAGCACTCTGTGCAGGAGATGCCCATGAAATATTGGTTGGGATTCTTCACAAAAAGCCTCCGCAGGAAATCTCTGATTCTCTGAATGTCACCCTTCAAGTCATCCTGGCAAGGTAACTGGTTCTTATTCTTGACTCCTAAAGGAAACAAGACAAGCAAGTAGGCAAACAAGTGAAAACCCCAGTTGGTTTCCTTCTTCAAGCATGCTGCTGTCCAGCATGCCGAGGTGATTGCGTAATTCCCTGAGTGTGTACTTGTGCTTGGTGCTTGTTCTTTGCTATTTGTTTTTAGCAGGTCACTTTTTACAGGAAGTCAGCTGCAAGTTTGCCCCAAGTCCTTAGCAGCAGTCACAGAGAAGAGTTGCTGAAACCTGTTTGTCTTGATAAGGCATGCCAGTCCTGTCTACGACCTGGGAGGTCTTGCTGTGATTAAAGCCCCACTTTCTGAGACTGCAATCTCAGAGAGGAAGGAGCGAATAGCCATTGTCAGAGTGCTGACTCCCATTCACTTTGCCAAGGCAGCATAGAGTCCACTCCTAGGGGATTGCAGACGGAGCAGGCGTGGAGCTGAGGAGCTACGTAAGGACCTTGGAGGATCTCGTCGCTGGGGAACCCACGGTCCCTAAGGCATTCTGTCATTCCCTAAGTGGTGTTGCTACTCACTTCTGATTTTCCTAATGTGGCGTACAGATGAGGTCATGGTGAGGCAGGACTTGAAGCCAGCAGTGTTACCCTGCTTCCCTTGGGTTTACTGGAAGGCTGTCCACTCCTCTCTTGTGCTTTCTGAATCAGGGCCAGCTGTTGCTTCACGTGGAAAACATCCACCTATATTTAGTGTCCCCATTGGGCCTTCCAGCATCAGTTCTCTGTTACTTCGTGTTCATTAATAATAGGGAGAGGAAAAAAAAGAACACGCCAACCCTCTATGTAACTGCATTTAAATTTCACAGTTAGACATTTAAAGATTTTGTTGGCTTTAAAGTCTAAATTTAGAAGTTCTTGGTAGACGAAGCCTATTTCTCCCAGGGTTTGTAATCTAACAATTCAACCCCTTTTCTTTAACATGGAAAATTAATCCTTCCCAGTTAGTGCTAAGGCCTGAATGGAGACAGTTGAAAATACTTGGCAGACGAGTCTGTGTGCTCTTCATTAGGAATGAAAATGTCAAGCATTTTGGTACGAGAATGTGTTGGCCTGACCACCAGGCTCCTTGTGGCTGAGCTCCTGCTAGTGAGCTTTGGGGCTTCCTGTGGACAATTATTATGGTTAATGTGGAGGGAGAATGGAATATTTTATTTTCACCTCGTTGGCTTCCTTCCCTCTTCTCCAGCCGGCTGTCAGATTTGAATGCCTGTCGCAGTTTGCTCTGTCATACACTGAGTTAGTGGGCTGAGTGATGAGGCCTGGCAGCCTTCCATGACAGTGATTGCCAATTGCCAAACACACCCAAAACCCTTGCTACAGATGTCCAAGAACACAAGATAACAGAGCTTTGCCTCTGGGATATGTATGGCTTTCTAGTTCATTTTGACTATAGATTTTTTTTCATTAAGAAAGAAAGAATAAACAAGAACAGCTTTGAATTTTTAAAAAGAATGTGATTCCCTTATGGGTTTAGTCTTTTCAGTAAGATGACTTGCTCGAGGAAGAAAGTTTCACTGGCTACTTTTAGAATTCTTTGTAAAAAATGCCCCCCACCCCGGCCCGTGCAGATGGCAGCCTCTTGTGAACTAAAGCCTTGTCCCAGGTCATCAAAGGACATGATTGAGTTCAAAATACACTTAGTTCCCAGGTGGATAAGTGATCATTTTCTGGATGATGCCTGGGAAACAGGCAGCTTTTCTCCCCAGAAGCCCAGGGCAAGCAGATGTCAAACCAGCCAGGGTTCTCAGTGACCAAAGCTCAGTGTCAGAGTGGGTATGAGTCTACTGTAGCAAGGCTAGCTAGTGTTTAGAACTTAAAATAGACAAAAATGCATTCAGTCATCTGGGCCCATTACTTTAGATTAGCTAACACTGTGGGGGATGGCATTCCTTCACCAGCCCCTGGACTGTCTGTCAGAGGAGACAGAGCAGTTGGCATCCTGTTTTTCACCCTTTGAGTAGAAGCTCCAGTCTGCTGCTAAGGCATGGGAGTTCTTGGCAACTTCTTCATCTGTAGAGGACACTTCACTTCTAGGAATCTCATTTCTAGGAAATGGTTTCGTTGGTGAACGTAGCATGTAGCATGTAGCATCGAGGTTGTTGTGGTTGCTTTGAAAGCCAGCACCCAGGTTTGATGTTTTTACAGGATTACACGGGTTTGGACAAATTAATTTTGGTACTTGTTCAGTGGACATCTTCTTGAGATATGAGTTACATTTATGAATTGGGACCTTTACTTGTCTTTTCATTCTTTAGTTTATCGGTCTGTTTGTTCATTCTTTATTGGGGTTAAACACTTGCCAGGACTTGTGCTAGACTGAAAGTTAATACAGTCTACATGTTAACTTAAAAAAAAATCTGTCTGTGTGTGGGGGGGGTGGAGGTCAGAGGTCAACTTTGGGTGTCTTCTTTTATTGCCCTCCATTTTTTATTTTGTATGTTTGAGACAGAGTTTCTCAGTGAACCTGGAGTTCTCTATTTGAGTGAGGCTGGCTGGCTGGCCTTGCCAGTGGCTTATCTCCACACCACCCCTGTGCTGCGGTTATGGATACACAACATCGTGTTCAGCTTTTCTGGGGTGCAGGAGATCAAAACTTAGTTCTTCAGGCTTGCACAATGGGCACCTGTGCATAGAGTCCCTTCATATTCAGTTCGGAAATTCATGCAACTGTGCTGTCTGGAAGAATGACTTGCATTTCTTGGAGGAGGTTGGGAGATTTCTTCTTCCTTTTGGTTAAATTATATTAACATTGTATGATGCACGAACAGAATTTTACAACTTCAACTTGACAAGGATTATGGTGTTCATTCTTGAACACTGAAGGCACCATTTAAAGTCTATTAACGTAAATGTACATTTTTTATGTGTATTTCTTAAAACGGTGGAGGAGCAATTCGAAATTGTTGTTCACAGTTAAAACTCATCTTTTGAGATGGGTTGGATGGATCTGAGTGTATATGTAATTTGTTGTTAGAACTACCCATGCCTCTATGAAGGTTATGCTCAATTACACATTATAAAAATTGGTATTGACACTAATTCACAACACAATTCACTTTCTGTGTCTCTTTTGGGGGAATAGATGACATACAACACAAGAAAGATTCACTGTGAAATATCCTCTAATCAAAATAGACAGTCAAAGGCAAACATAGTTCAGTGATATATTATTTACAGATAAACTAAAATTATGCAAAGAGAAAAATAGGAAAAAGAATTTCAATCTGATTATTTGGTGTATTCAGTGTTTAAAAAGGCCTAGATGTGGGATTGTGTTGATTGTGTTTCATTAATTGTCAGTTAATTAGTACCTTTGTAATTTTATAATTTATTTAAATCACTGCATTTTAGAACATTAGTTTAGTCTGGAGGTTGTCAAACATTTGTAGTATTATAACTTGAGGTTTGAAAACTAATTTATAAAAATAAGGGACTCTAGAGGTTTGTTTCTTTTGTTTTGTTTTGTTTTTTACTGTTTTTGGTGTTTTGAAACAAGGACTCACATAGCCCAGGCTGGCCTCAAACTCATTATAAAGCCAAAGATGATCTTAAATTGTTGATCCTCCTGCCCCTACCTCCCAAGTGCTGGGATTATAGGAGTGGGCCGTGTACAGTTTAAAATTGAGGGAATCTGTATAGTGTGTGTCCTTTGACTTAATGACAGAATCCAGTGTGGATATTAACGTTCTCTGTGTATTAGCCTAGGATAGCCCAGATGCGAAGTTCCAGGCCCATCATTCTTTACCTAAGTTTTCACTTTCTTATTTACTAAAAGCCTTAAAAATGCTTCTTATTCTACTGCACCCATTCTTTGTGCTAATAGTCATTTCTTTAACCCACCAGCAATCTGGGGAGGGGGAGGGGAGAGAGTCATGTACACAGCTCTTAATTTTGCTGCTGTTGATTTGTTTCCACTGAAAAAGTTGTTCGTCAGGTATCTGTAATTTTCGGGGTAAGTTTTGGGCTGAATGAAAAGTGGAACATTCTGCAGATGGGGTGGAGGTTAGTAGAGGGCTGGGTAAAAAAGGTGAGGGTCTGTCCCCGCTTCCTGGAGTTTGATCAGTTCTGGGATGTTCGAAGCAGACCTTAGAGGTGCTGTGTGAATTCTGTGCTATCTGTATTGTGTGTAATGATGATCCTGTTCAGCATCTTCCACTGGTGGGTTGTAATTGGTAATGAAGATTATTCATTTTTCTAGAGAGGAAGGAACTCATGAGACTTCCCATTGCTGGCCCATCCAGTAATTCTGTACGGTAGTATATTATGATATCTAAAAGCTCTCACTCTCCTGGGTATTTGGGGGGATATTGTAAATGACTAGCATCTTGCAGAACAATATTTAGAATAGATTTGTATTTAACTGTCTAGTGTACCATCTATTCCACTTCAAATAGATTAAATCAGAAGTCCTAAAGTAACTGAGCTCTGAGCAGATTCTGCTGATCAGTGTCCCATTATATGCTGTGTTCCTGTATTTGCCCTTTCATTCGTTCAGGCAATGAATGCCATGCAGTGTCTTCCTGTGTTGCAGTATCAGGATGGAGGAAATTGAGAGGATCAGTTAGCCTTATTGCTCCTTTCTCTAAGGATTTACAACAAATGTAGTAATGAATTTCTGCCTTGAGTGTCTCCATTTTTCATTTACTTTATTATTTTTTGTAGTGTTGGGTATTGAAACTCAGCCTTTCACATGCTAGCAAGGACCCTAGCATTGAACTATATCTCCAGCCCTTTTCTTTAGTTTTATAGAGGATAACGAGGGTTTTTTTTTAATCACTGAAAATCATCTACATCTCCATTATAATTTTCTTTGAAGAAAGAATATGTTTCTTGCTATTGTTGGTGGTGGGTTTGTGTGTGTGTGTGTGTGTGTGTGTGTGTGTGTGTGTGTGTGTGTGTGTGTGTGTGTTTTGGTCTTTTTTGAGGAAGGGTCTTCCTGTAGCTCTGCTGGCCTGGAACTCACTATATAGACCAGGCAGGCCTCTGTCTCATGAGATCCACCTGTCTCTGCCTCCTGAGTGCTTCGATCAAAGGCATGTGGCCACCATGCCCAGTCAAGGAAGAACATTTGTACATTATGCATGCCCTAAGTATGGAAAACAGGTTTGCAGTATAATTGAGTAACTCATGAGTGAGCTTGCAAGAGGACACCGGGACATGGCCAGTCTTTGTGGCTTGCCAATGAAAACCATACTAAATTAGTTTTTCTGGTTTGAGAGATAGTTCACCCTGGCTAAAATCACTAAGAAAGTATCCAAATATAAGAAAACTATTGCTTAGCTTTTAAATAGTGGTAAGTTATTATTCCTGGTTTCTGAGCACAGGTGTGGAATTCTGTTCTAATTCATTGATGCTCTGAGGAGTTGAACTCTTGAACTTCACTCTACATGACTTCCTCTCTTGTGGGCTGAGGCCTGGAGGGTTTGTGCTTGCATTGTCAAAGAGTTACTTCTACCTCTCACTGAGCCACACTTTGCAGATCATTTTTTCTATGCTAGATTACTGTTTATTGTTTAAGAACTCTTAAATCCTTAAAAAATTGGAGCAATTTTTGTTCCTTTTAGATACATTTAAAAAAAATGAGTCATGGTGATCTGTGTATTTGTGCTGTGAAGATGTAAAACCATGCCACCTTCTGAGACAGTGTTTCTCAAAGTGTGGCCCATGTGCCCCTAGGAGTCTGCAGGACCCTTTAATTGAGTCCTTAATATCAGACTTATTTTCATAGTGTTTTCAAACCTTTTTTAGGTGGATTTCACAGGATGAACATTTGTGATGCTGGTGGATGAGCCAAGCTGCTAGTGCCTTGGACCAGCCAAAGCAATGGCCTTAGGACAGGGCAGCCACTATCTGTCATGTGATTGTTGCTATTACAATCCTAGTGGTTTTGCAGGGATAAAGAAAAGAGGCATTTCTCTTAAGTATGCCCCGATGAAGCAGTCAAGATTAGTATTTTCATCTGCCTTGACTGCTGAGTGGTGTGTTTTTGGATATTCTTTTCAGTGCACTGGAAAGTAACTGGGAAGCCCTCCATTTGCCAAACTCTTTTCTTGCTGAGTGTCATTTTACTTTGGGTTTACTTAGATCATGGTTATTCAGACTTCGGCCTTAGGCAGGCACTTTCTTTTAGATGAAGTTAACTTGCCATCTCAAGGAACATGGCTAATAGTCATTGGCCTGTGCCCAGTGTCTGAGACCTGCTACCCTAGTCACACGGGAGAGCTCAGCATGAAGAGGCACACCACCTGTTTAGCTTGCGTGCATTCTCAGGGATCTCTGTCTTGACATGGACTAGGAACGTGGGCATTGTTACTGAATCCCTTTGTACTTTCTAGTGTGATCACATTGATTTAAATCTGTTTTTTTTTTCTTCTGTGTTTCACTGTTACTTTATTTTTTCATGTATTTGAGACAGAGAGAATATGAGGTATCAGAAAAGGACATCAGATCCCCTGGAACTGGAGTTAAGGATGGTGGTTATCTGCCACATGGATGTTGGGAACCGAACCCAGGTCCTTTGGAAAAGCAGCTGATGCTCTCAACTATGGAGCCATCTTTCCAGCCCCCACGTTTGTTTTTGAATTTCTTAAGCAATATGACCAGTTTGATGGTGGTTCTACTACTGACTTGTTTCTGTTTCTGATTGATGATATAATTCAGGAAGAGGTTGTAGCCATGGTCAGCAATCAGTATATAGCAAAGGAAACAGAAAAGATCCAGGGGCTAGTTTAGAACATCCTGTTCTGGTACAAGGCTTTTTATGGAGCCACTAGAACAATTTTTAAGGACTAGGTAGTGGCATAGTTAATGTGAAGAAAAAAAAAATGGCACAATATAAATGTCTACAGTTAGACCACAATGGAAATCTAAATAGACCCCGTAGGGAGGGAGTGGAAGGAAGCTCACCGACAAAGGAACATAGAACTCCGAATTCTTGTATAATTTGTAGTTTCCCCCTCTTCTGTTCTTCCACATCTTTCAAATTCTATAAAATGGATCACTTTTATATCAATAATTTAAACCTTTTTAAAAAGACAGCTCTGCATTTCATAATAAAAGTCTGTATGATCTCTGTTGACTTCAAATTCATCAATACTATATATTCAATGATGATTGAGATAAAAGATACTGGCACTGAATTGATTTTAGGATGCTATTCATTTGGAAGATAGCAAAATAGCAAAGAGCTTTCTGTGAATGTTCTCAAAAGATCTGTCTCAGGTGAAAGGGGCAACTGCCAGATCTAAGCAGGCTCCTGTCTGAAGATCCCTCTTTGTAATTTCCACAGTGATGCAGAAGAGATTAGAAACTTACTGTGTAGGTGCAGTTTGCCTTCCTTCTGTAGCTGAGTTGTAAATCATTAACTTGTGGCCCAGTTGCAGTCCTGAGAGTCCTGAACTATTCATTCAGAAGCACCATAGCAGAAGCCAGAGGCTTCAAAACCATTTTACTGGCTCCCCAAAGCTGCCCGATAGCATTTTCTTTGTTTTTAACCAAGATCGGAGATTTCCTTAAATTGCTGCTAGAGAAAGTTTATCTTTAGGGAAAAATAAGCCTAAACTTTCTGTCCCTACCCCAGCTCTAAATGCCAGGGTGGGGGTGGGGGGGTCACTTTTTCTGCGAAGGTTGAGTGACAGGGACTTGTAGTCTCTTTCTGTAGTTGTTGGGGCCTCAGGTTTTCAGTCAAGCAAGCACTTGATCAATGTGCTGGCTGAGAATTCCTTCATGGCATGCTACCTGAGGGAAGGAGGATTGGACCAGACCCGTGTCACTATACAGAACAACTGCCTGGTACTCATCACTCAGACTCAAGTTCTGGTCCATTAGTTGGTGTCCTCACAGGTAGTAAAAGTAAAAAACTGTAGTTTGTCTTGTTAGTAATATTCCTCTGCTGAAGTCCAATTTAAATGCTGCTGTCTCTTGGGGGAAAGAAAGGACCCAGATCAAAGTTTGTACCATCTTTGTATCTCACTGTCTCCAGGAGATTTTTGTTAACTACTTAACTCTTATCTTCACTCTAACTCCCAGAAATACAAAACGTCTTAACCTTGGGCACTGCACATATTTTCTGTTCCTCAGGTTAATCACCTGTAGACGTGGTCCTCTTTGAGGATGGTACAGATGGCTCAACACGTGCTTCTGGGACCTGTCAGTGAACTTGCTTTACACTCTCTTGCTGAAGCTGTGCTCTGTGGTTCAGAAGGAAGAGCAGGAATGACAAGAGGACATGCATTGTTGGGAGGAGGATGGATTACAGATTTCTAAGAGCTAAGGAGAGCAAAAGCATTAAGAACTAACTGCCCTATTGCAAACGAACCTAGTTTAATAAAGTCCTGGATTGGCTGAGGCAGGATTCTTGAGAGAGATGATCCGTTAAATTTACCTCTCCATTCACTTACTGGCACCTTGTTTCTAGCACTTGCTGAGCTAAGGAAATGTCTGAGTGAACATATTCATTAAAGGAGTAAAGAGAGTCCCTTATCCTGAGACACATTCCTAAGGATTTCAAGGCATTAGCTTTTCTAAGCTTTGGGGATGTGGGGAGGGAGGAATAATTAGCCTGAAAGAAAACATTTTAATGATTTTTTTTCTAGACAGGATCTCATGTAGTTCAGGCTGGCCCTGAACTTGGGATTACTGTGTGTGCTTTTATGCCCACCTTTTGCAGTGTTGGGAGCAAACCCAGAACCTCATCCATGTTAGTCAAGCATTCTATCCTCTGAGTCACATTTCCAGCTCATTGATTGTTGTTTTTTTTTTTTTTTTTTTTGACCAAGGCTTTATCATCTTGAGACCCATTTTAGACCAAGAAGACACTCCTCAGAGGATCTCTTTGGGCCTGAAGCTCTAGAATTCAGTGGTGTCATCTTGCTCAATATTCTTTTCTTTATGGGACTTCAACACACCCTTAAGTGGGGGAAACTGACTCACGAAATAAAAGAATTGTCATTTCTACTGACTTGCTGAGAATGCAGTGCTTTAATATTTAAGGTGCACAGTGGAAACCTTGCAGTCTGAATTGTTGCAGACAGTCTGACTGTCTGGTGACTGGGTTCAGATGCCTAACAGTAGTAGCACAAGACCCAGGAGAGTGATTTGACTACTTCTTCACCTCAGTCACATGCAAAGCACCTTCTGCTTTTACTCAGGAGACAAGGGAAGTGAAACTGGGAGGTTCAGGCTGAATAATTTAGAGAGTAGAGGGAAGGAGGCTTGGGTGTTCTGGAAAATTTGTCTCAGGTGTTCACAGGCCCTTCTGACCATGTGAAGGCATGAACTTTTCTTTCTGCAAGGAAGGGGCTTTCCCTTCCTCTTTGACAACTTATCCTGGCTTTCTGTTTGCCTCTGTTGTCTGTATGTCAAAACAGCCTTGGGGACTCAGGGAGAGCTCAAGGAGGAAAGTATTTGCCTTGCAAGGACCTGAGTTTGATTCCCAGAATCCATTTAAAAATGTTGGGTGCAGTGACTTGTGATTCCTGTGTGTGTGTGTGTATGTGTGTGTGTGTGTGTGTGTAGGGGTGGGAGTGGGGCTGAAACAGGAGGGTCTCCTGAGACTTGCCAGCCAGCCTAGCTTAGTTGATGAGCTCCAGACTTATGGGAGGGCTTGTCTTAAAGGAAGTGGACAGAGTTCCTGAGGATGACACCTTGGGTTTTCTCTCTCTCTCTCCTCCTTCCTCCCCCTCCTCTCTTTCTTCCTCCCTCCCCTTCTCCTCCCCTTCTTTCCCTTTTTCTCTTCTTTTTCTGCTTGTCCTCCCTTTCTCCCCGCCCCCTTGCAGCTATATTTAGTGATTTTCACCATTATAATTCCCTTTGCCTACCCATGGTCGGGCTGGCAGAGCCTCACACTGAAGACGATGGGACAGGCTTGTCCCATCCAGCTCTCTCTTCACAGCATCATGCTTTACTTTAGAATGTCTGAGATTCCATGTCAAGTCATTTATGGATCATGACACTGTGTTTTTATTTTTATTATTTAGGATATTTGTGTGTGTGTGTGTCTGTGTGTGTATGGGGTCTATGTGTGTATGTGCATTTGTGGGGGTTAGGGTGTACCCGTAAGTATGCATGTGGAGGCCAGGGGAGGACGTCAGATTTCTTCCTCTGTTGTTCTCCACTTTATTTCTGAACCTCACTGAACATGAAGTTCACCATGTTCCTAGATTAACTAGCCAGGAAGTTTTGGGGATACAGCTATTTCTGCTCCCAAATTCTGGTATTATAAGCAGTCATGGCCAGGCCAGCTTTTTATGTGGGTGCTTAGGCTTTAAACTCAGGTTCTCATGCTTCCACGAGAATGGCTCTTTATTTACTAAGCCATCTCCCCAGCCCCAAATTTCTATTTTTTGAATGGTGGTTGGATTATTTACAGTAGACACAGTGGGACCATGCTGTCCCTCATACAGGTGAAGTATGGATGCAGAAAAGGGACTGTTAGAGCTGTGTACCTTGTTAGCTAGAGTACCAGAATGTCTTACACTCAGAATACAAAGGCTGTGCTGTCTCTTCAGAGAGCAGGCTGGCCTTGGTGGCTGGACTTCTCAAACAGGCACTTTCTTGGTTCAAATTCCTGCATGGTACAACCTCTCATGCACAGTTGTAAATAGCTTTGCTTAACATTTCCATGATCCCATATTTGGAAATCTTGGGTTATTGGGAATTTCCACATTGGAAATTTTGATAATTCAGAAGGATTGAATTCAATATTTATAAACCTGGGATTTGCTAAAATGGTAAGATAATAAGGAATGATATGGCCAAGAAAGACTTGGATTACCTCCTGTGACTTCATCAACATCATTTACATACGAAAATTGTTAACCTGATTCAGAAGAGAATCTCCTAAGGAGCCACCTGCTGGTCCTGGTCACTGTGTGGACTTTAAAGTAGGCCATAATGGAATTTTTTTAATGCATCCTGGGTTTCTTCCCAGTCATCTGCATCTGTAATTATGGTTTATTGGTGTGGCCCATCCCCAGTTCAGAAACACAATGATATTATTCAGGAAAAAAAATATTCAATGCACACTTAGCACTCTAGAATCTTCCATGATGACTCTGATCACACCAGGAGCACTTCTCGAGAGTTAAGTGTGTTTAAGATTTCAACCTTTCAAGTGCCGGTGATGTCAGCCTTAGAAACAGAAGTGAGCTCTTCAGTTCCACCACCATTCCCTCTCTGCCTCAGTGTACTTTAGCTAATAGAATCAAGTGCTTGTGCTTGAGCTTTTTAAGAGCATAAAAACCCTGTTTATTAAAACAATTCTCTTTGGCACTTTGTAGCATTAGGATAATGCTGCCTTAGCAGAAGTAAAAAGTGAGCTCCTACGGGAGGAGGAGCTCCCTCCCCAGGGTGTCTTGGCTTTCTGACTTTCTCTGAGTCCATGCACAGGAGTTTCTTCCAGTTCCCACTCCTCACCATGTCCCCTTCCCTCCCCCGTCCTCCCTCATTGTCCTTTCTCTCTCTCTCCCTCCCTCCTTCGCTCCCTCCCTCCCTCCCTCCCTCCCTCCCTCCCTCCCTCCCTCCCTCCCTCCCTTCCTTCCTTCCTTCCTTCCTTCCTTCCTTCCTTCCTTCCTTGTTCAAGACAGGGTCTTGTCAGGTATCCCAGGCTGGTCTAGAACTTGCTATGTAGCCCAGGCTGACCTCAAATTGTGGTGAGGTAGATATTTTTCTTGTCGTTTGTTTTTTTGAGATAGGATCTCCAAGCTGGCCTGGAACTCACTATGTAGCCCAGGCTGGCCTTTGTCTCACAGAGATCTGCCCCCAGAGTGCCTAGATTAAAGGCATGTGCCACTCTGTCCAGTGCAGCAGAGCCTCTGCAAAGTAGGATGCCTAGAAATCACAGTCCCCAAAGCTGACCTGAGCCAGTGGCTTGCAGGTTCTTGTCTCATGCCCAAGGAGAATAAAAACGTAGACAAGGAGTGAGCAGAGAGAAAGAAGTAAATTTATTAAAAAAACTCCCAAGTGGGAAGGGTTGTCCCAAGAGAGGGCACCACCACGCTGTCCTGCCCAGTGGCCTTTCATGAATCTTATGTGGGAACTGGGAGAGACTGCTTACTCTTTATTAAGACTGCTCATTCTCTGTGAGAACACTGTAGACCAAGCTGGAGAGGAGCCCACATACCTTTTGCATCAAGCATTGTTTGATCCATCACCCTTTTCTACTTTGATACTTAACTCACTTTACTTGTTTTATAGGCTATCGATTAAGTCACTTCCCTTCTTGTTCTTAAGTTAGCTTCTAATTTACCTTAGGACCTTGCCCTGACTTCTATGCAAAACTGATTCCCGTCTCAATAACAGTCCTTTTGTGTTCTGGGGTTGTGTGTGTGCTCTGTCTCATCCAGCTTTGAATATCTGTCTGGAAAGACTAGACAACAGATATCCTGACCGTCAGGCATGGTTTCTTGGTAGTGGTTCCCCCTCTCTCCCTTCCAGAAATACACATATTTAGATAAGCAGTGGTGAAAGAAGCCTTCTGAATCTAGCAGATCAGTTTATAACAGTCTGTAAATAACCCGAATTTGTCTTATTGTTTCCATATATGGCATCAAGAATACTGATATGTTTCTATACTGTATCTACATGAAGGGTCTAGTCAAATGCTCCATGTGTCCAGTCTTGAACTGTTACTCACATCATGGAGTTTTGAGTTCCTATGGTCAAAGCTTTTGGAGTCACTGAATGCCACGAGTTTCTATCTCTAAGTCAGATCTCTGTGAGACCATTCTTCCTCTCTTCATGATGGGCAGCCACACGTACCTCTAACCTCTAAGGACCACCCCTCCACACACCGGTCTGCTGTCTGTCACCCCTTCTGGTTTACACTTATCTTCTCTGGTGCCTTTTGTGTTCACTGTACTGCCCACTCGACCAGGCCTTCCCACCGGGCTGTGACATGAGAATCGCTATTTGCTCCTTATTGTGCAGGGAACATTTATCAACTCCATGTCAGCCTGTCTTGTGAGCTCTTTTATTTTCACTGTCAGTAATGCCAGAGATGGTTCCTTGGCAGTTCTGTGAAAAAACACAGTTAAAGGTAGATTCATAATACTTTCTAGGAAGAGAAAAAATAGTAGTGTTTCTGTGGCCCATTTTCCTGATTTGGAAATGAAACAGTATTATGTGGAAAGCAGTTATAGAAAAGGAGGTTTTGTGTCATCTTCTAACCCGATGATTCAAGTGAGCATATTACTTGTCTTTATGTAATTTAGAGGTTTAAAAGCTTTGTGATAGAGTGACCCAGATGTAAACAATATTAATGTGAGGGAGTAGACATGGTCTCTCCTTCTCCCTGCGTGGGGGTGCTTGGGATTGAACCCATGGCATGTGCTTGTCAAGTAAATGTTCCTCCATTGAACTACACTCTTAGCCCAAAGAATGGTTATAAAAAGATTCTTGGAGGTGGTGCAGTTCAGGAAGAGAAAGGCAATGACTGCAGGCTAGAGTGGTGTCGCTGTGTGGGACGCTGTCCTTTGTCGTGGTTCTATGACATAGACTTTATAACCTTGGCTTTATGGATGGGGACAGTAAGACCCAGTGTGGCCTAGGCATTACACAGCAGCATGTGGATGAGCTGGTGAGCAGTCCAACCCGGCTGGCCCCAGCCCATATGTAATGTCTTGTTTTATGTCTACAGCATTCAGAGAGTACAGAAAAATGAACTTACTGAGAGGAAAGAGGGAGGGCATTTTAGGGGAGAAAAGCTGCAAAATTATGGAGGCATGAAAAGAGAGCTGAACATGAGCCACGCTGTTCAGGGTGCAGTGGGCAAGGGGCCCCGCTGGAAGAGAGGGCGCGTATCAGGTTGGGGAGGAAAGGCTAGCCCATGTCAGGACCTGCTACCTAAGTGCAGACTGAGCAGTTGGATTCATCACCTGTAGAAGCCTTTGTGAGGTTTTTCAAGGAGAGGTACTATTGAGGACACCTTAAAAGGGTGACCCGAGGGTTGGTCAAGATATGTTGTACACAGAGCAAGACTACAGGTTATATATGGCACTAGGCCAGGCATGCAGTGAGGGGTCTAACTCAAGGAAGGCAGAGCAGGATGGAGTGAGTGAAAGGTGAAAGATTTCAGTGGTTAAAAGGAGAGGACTCTCTTTGGAGAGGAAGAGAGCTGCAGGCATTGTTTTGGTTTCCTGCCTGTAGACATCGCTCCTCTTCTGGGCTAACACAGCCCCAAGTTTCCTGGGGGCCAACCTTTGTGTATGTGACTTGGACAAATCCCTGTCTCATTTAGGACAATGATGGGATACCGTTCCTAGTGGGCCTGTGATTCTTGTCAGTGAGACCAGTAGCTTTTGGTAATGTTTTCTTTGACCTAGAAGCACATACAAGTTAGAGATCATTTCTGCTTCTGTTACATGTTGCTATGTGTGCTTGTCAGCTCTTACGACCATGAAGAAATCTAGCTTGGTCAGAAGGCAATGAAAATAGGACTTTCGTACATGGTTCAATTAAATGACTTGGGATTTTTTTTTTCTTTTTCCTCAGATCTTGTTTGGTAAGATAATCTTTGTAGCTTAGGCATTGTTTGGCAAATTGTGATCTGTACATTACCAGCCACCTGTTTTTTGTTTTGTTTTTTGTAGATAAAGCTTTATTGGAACACAGCAATACCCCACACCTGCTTTCATGTCTAGAGCTGCTTTGGCATTGTGGTAGTAGAGTTGAACAATTGTGAAAGAGACCACAAAGCCCGGCATATTGACTATCCAGCTCTTCTGAGGAGTGATATATTTACCTCTGGTTTAAACCATTTTCAGATAGGTTTTCCATTTAATTATAGAGAAAGCCAAAGCCACTTAGATACTGACCTTATTTTGTACATAGTGACTGGAGTTTGCTATGTAGACAAGGGTTCAGAAGTTCAGGTGGGTATCTTAGAAGTTAGGTAAGACAGAGTTTCTGAGAATAGTTATCACAATCTCTGACTATTCCTGGGGTGACATGAACAAAAGTCGATTCACTCCAGACTGACATAGGTAGCAGACCAAAAAAAGATTCCATCCCAGTCTAGTTTGGTGAACCAGTGAGTTGATCTGGATTACTTATATGCACAGGATGACTTGCCCATGCAGGGTGATAACTACCAAACTTGCAGGTACCTCCATTGAAGAGTCTCCTCTCTACCTCTCTACTTTGGGGAAGGGCCCGTGCTGTGATTCCTGAGCTTTCCCCACCTGCAGGTTCCTTCTAGAAGAGACTATTTCAATATGGAGGAAGTCAGTATACAACATAGATAGTCTATAGTGTCAAGATTAGCTGGGTTGGTATTTCAAAATAGTGAAGACTGGGATCCAAGTAACAGATGTTTACAAAGAGGGAATGAATTCCAAGGAAAAGTCAATGGAGAGATCAGTTTATAGTCATAAAGTAGAAGAGAACACCCCAGCATTTCAGCTGCGAGCGTAAGATGCATCATAATACCCCTAGATATAAAAGTTAATGTTTATCTCACTTGTTCCAGATAAGGATAAAGTTAAGTTAAATTGCATTGCCATTGTAACTTGGTTTTATAGTCTTTCTGAGTCTTGTTCTAGACCTCTGATGCTGTGGTGTCACATACCCACCACCCTCAGTTTATGCCCATTTGACTGCTGATGCCTTATTTCTATCATCCTTCTTATCATCATTAACCCCATGCCACCTCATATTACTGGTTTCAAAAGATTCCACTGTGGTTGCTGCTGCACTGAGCCTGTGAGTACTGCCAGGCTGACAAGTAAGGATGCCAAAACCTGAGATGGGTTGAATTGCTAGGGCTGTGGAGGTGGGGTATGATTAGAGGAGGCAAATTCTTAGACCTTTACATGCAGCGATTTTAGCAAAAACATTGAGATGTCTTAAAATGCTAATGAACAGGTGAGATGAGATGTCAGGAGACAGCATGAGCCTAGGATGATTTATTTCATCACTTTATAGAGGAAAAGTAGTTGACATCACATCAGAATTCAGGGGAAATTGCACAAGACATTTCAAAAAGGTTGAATCCAATTCCAGAAAAGTAGTTGAAAGTTTTAGAAAGGAATGTGACTACTAGCAACAAGTATCTAAGTTTTTAAACGGACTAGGCCATTTAAAGCTTATTGAAGAAATAACCTTAAATTTAAATTTAAGCACAGACCACTTGAAGATTTTAAAAACCATTCAAGCACATTGAACTAATAGCTCAAAGTAGGAGATAAATTCTTGGAAGAGTTCTTTTTGTGATCATTTGCCTGGCTTTTCTACCCATAGGAAAAGAGTTGATTATGTTCAGCCAGTCTTTGGCATAGTTCTTGGTGTATAATAGGTATTCTACAAATAGTGTGGCATAAATGTGTTTTACTACACATTTTAGAGGAGTTAGGTCTTTGAAGTCACCATCGGTCTAGCTCCATGTAGTAGAGAATATCCTCCAAAACGATCAATTATAGGTTAGATTTGAGGTTTGGTTTAATAAAAGCATGTAAATTTGTAGGTGGGAATTTTTTTCCATTATGAGTTTTAGTAGATTTTAGTGTATAAAATGGATTTCTAAGAGTAGAATGCCAGTTTACATCATTGCAGTTGTCAGAGATAAGTGTTTTCCACTTTGCTATGGTTTATCACTTAAAAGCCAAGTAGTAGCAAGTGCATTGCAATGGTTCAGGTAGGGAAGAGGTTTAGAAATGCTTGTGTCCAGTCTGTTTTTTCTGATGAAGAAACTAAACTTAATGTCCTTACTCAAGGTACGTAACTGCTGAGTGTTTTTATGAAGGGAAGTTATAGCCCATTTGGTTCCTTCTCTTTTTGCTGAAGGCATGTAGCTCTCCTTGGGAATTTTAGGCAAATATATAGTGGCATCCATTTTCCTAGGAGTGCATACTGGATCACAGAACAACATGATAGAGAGGAATGAGCTAACTATTGAGATGTCCAGGGGGTGCACCTGGTTGTTTTCCAATTTTGTTAAGATGTTCCTTGCATTGGGGGGTTGGTTCAGAAGTAGAGTCCTTGTCTAGCATGGGCAAGGTTCTAGGTTCAATCTCTATCACTTGTCAACATAACTGACTCATTTGTTTCTAAAGTAAAACCTTGGGCTAGGTATCATAGATAAGATATTTATAATCCCATCACTCAGGCTGGGGAAGGAAGACTACTAGTTCACGGCCAGCCTAGGTTATGTAACAGGAGACTTGTCTCAATAACAAACAATAGCAGAAACAAAATCAACCAGTGAAAACTTTGTGCTTACCAGATCAGGGACTATGTATCTAAGTCTGTAATTACACGTTGGGCCACACCTCTCTGCCCTGTGTGATAGACTGCTGCTTTTCCATGCTTCCATACATTTTCTTTCCTTGGAGAGAGATATCTGTATTATGAGTGGATGATCCCTTTCATGTGTTCACAAGCCCTCTGCTGAGTTCCTTCTACCTCTGTTGCTGGCTGGAAGTCCTCATGTACCATTGACCGTCAAGGATTCTCTTTGGGCTTTGAGCAGGTGTCCACAGAGAGAGAAGAATCCTGTTCCTGACATCCAGGTCTTTGAGCTACCTGAATTTGGAGGTAACATTGGGTACAGGGTCTAAGTACAGTACCATCAGCTCTTGCAGCTCTCTGTTCCCCTAGCAATTGATCGGAGAGGAGCTGCCATGGCCCTGGGCCCAAGAGCTATGACTTTGGGAGAACTAGCATCTCAGGTACGGTCAGAAACTCTGTACAAGCACATGGTAAGCCAATGGAAGCATTTGCCATCTCTGTCTTGTCTTGTCTTCCTAGCAGTGACCTCTCGCTGGGATGTTGAAACTTGAATCTGGGGCAGAGAGTCCTGCAGGTCTGTGGTGTGCTAAACCCCATAAGGGCTTCCAGGTCACCAGTAGTTTGACATTCGCTCATGGTGTGGACAACACCTCCAGTTTTCCACCAAGGTTTTTAAACTTGTTCTTGTAGATTCTGAGGGTGGCCTTCAGGAAGCCTTGTGGGGCAAACTGACTGAGGGCTGCAGTGCAGTTACAAGTGGCCAGTCCCTTTCAACACCGTAGCAAAGGCCTGTAAGCACTGTAGCTCCATGACTGCTGATGGGTTTAGTTCTTTGAGTGAGCCTTTACCTTCCATGCAGAGAGAAAGAATCTTGCCTGCTGGTTAGCAGAAGGCTTTCCAAGGAAATCAGAGAACCCAGGTAGAAAGGGAATACTAATTTGCCTTTTAGGGAGAGACTGCTTTCTAGAAGCCTCCTTTAGGCCTCAGGTTTGTGGGAAACTCACAGCCGCCCACAATTGCTCACACTGAGAATGTAGTCCTGTTTGAGTGTTACTGCAGAGCAGCTTTCAAAATGTTCTCTTTGTTCTCCTAATTGTCCACTAATTTGCCATCCTTCTGGGGGGAGGGGTCCAGAACAATGCTTCTGAAGTCACCCCTGCTCCTCCTCAGGCTGTTGGCTTCTTTGTTTCTGGTACTTCTAGATACTTCAAATGCAGACTTTTAATGTGCATTATGAGGCACAATATTCATATTTATTAGGGCCACTTAATAACAGTGGGAAGGAGTCCAGTGCAGCTGTGCTGGACAGAGTCACGGGCATGGATTCATTTGTCGTTTTCCTTTTTTCTTTGCCACTTGAGATCTTTTCATATTTTTCTCGATAAAACTTCTTTGTTTTTTCAGGAAAGTTGCCCTGACACTTTTCAGTTTGTATTTCATTGCTTCCTGTGGTTCCTGATCCAAACTAGTCAGAACAGAGCATCGCATGAGAAGTATTGCAGGGTATGCCTGCTCTCGGAGGTCTGCAGAGAAGGCTGTGTTCTGGTAGCCACGTCTCTGTCCTGAGCATCAGCATCTTACTCTGGCTTTCCTAGAAGGAGTCTCTTCCTCCTTCATCCATCACCTTACGTTCCTTCAGTTATCCAGCACTGAGCAGTAAGTAGAGTTGAGTCCTGAGCTGGATGAGTTGGTATCTTGGCTTTTAGAGGCTTCCTAGGTTTCACCTCACTCCAATGCCCATGTTGTTTGCAATTTTTAGTCTTCAGTAAGTGTTGAAAGCCAGTAATTAAGTATATTAGAATTATATCTGAAACAAAGCCAACCTGGCACTGAGTAAACCTGACCTGTCCCGTGGAAGTCATAGTTTTCTTACACTTTCTCATTATTTTCTTGATTAGTTCCAGAGTACCCACTGGATCATTCCTCTTTGGCATCCTGAGGTATAACTGCCCAGAAAGACAAGAACACAGTCATGATCATGACTCATGTTCAAGAAGAGATCTTTGCTCAGCACTTGAAGCAACACAGTGACTTTATTACTTGTGTATATGAGTTCAGTGTGGTGGGCAGCTGCTCTCGGCAGAGCTGAGCTTGGTCCTGTGTCTGATATTGGGAAGAACCAGTTCAAGGCTGGTCTGGCTTTGGGAGAAGTGAGTGGCACTGGCCAAGTCACCAAGGGAGCACGTTGCCAACTGGTCTGCCGACCAGGTCACAGGGTGATGTGGGCATGCAGAAGCCTGTAGTACTGGTTCTGGGCTGTCTTTCATTAAACTGGTGGTTTCTTGTGATAATGAAGATCAGTTGTAGTGTTTTCTTCCTTTTGTTTCTCCAATCCTCACCCCACTTTTTGGTGTTTTCCCAGGCAAAGCTCCAGGAGAACCCATGGGGACAGTCTTCCCTGTGGCCATCCATTTTCCTTCCTGATACTATTTCATCTGTAGGAGTCTGAATTCTGTTTGCAGTATCATTGGAGGACATAACAAGTTAGGACAGTGAAGTGGCTTTTCCTGGTCCCCACATTTGGTTGATGAGAACTTTGTCCTTGAAGTGTTACTAGATCTTAAACGTTTTGACTCCAGGGACTGGTCCTCACTCCTGTGCATCTTCTAGGTGCACAGCACATTTCTGTGCAGTGGATATTTGGGGATTGAATAAGGCAAGGCTGTTGGTGCCGCTGAGGAGATTAGACTCTTCTCCCCTCAGTAAGAAGAAAACTCTCCACTGCCACCTTCACAGTCAGCCTTGTAAGGGCCTTTTAGTAGGTGAGAGAGTGACTTGAGCCAGGCAGGATAAGGTGAAGGTACCAAAATGGAAGTGTTCTCCTCAATACTGAGGGGTGTCAGTGTGTGTGTGTGTGTGTGTGTGTGTGTGTGTGTGTGTGTGTGCATGTAAAGGAGTAGCCAGGACATTGAGGTTGTAGACTGGAATTCGTAGGTTCCTGCTTCATATTTTAGATTTTACCACTGTCCTCCCTCCCTCCTCCCTTCATTCCTCCCTTCTTCCCTTCCTTTCCTCCTCTCCCCTTTCTTCTATCAACAAGAAGAATTCTGGAGATTAATGTTCTAGTAACTGGATATTCTCAGGAGACCATATTACACCAGTGGGCAACCCTGGGCCCTGGCTCTGGCCCTAGAGGCATCTGCAATGAAATCACTTGCCCTGGAGTTTCCTATAAGCAGAATTCTAGCAGCCTTTCTCTCTGCTGAGGAATTGGAGGGGTGCTTGTTGGCTGTTTTGGAAGGAGCCCAGATGCTCACATGGGGAGTGACCCTCAAATACCCTGTGCGGTCTGCCTGAGTCCTTATTCCCCTGCAGGTCTCCTTTCAGCACAGCACAGGCTGTGTCTGGTCCAGCACTCTCCTTTTGTGAAAGGGGCAGGGGGAGCACTCTGTGGTGAACTTCTGGCTTCCCTCTGCCCCCATGCTTTATCTCTTACCAAACTCCTGTGGAGACTCTGAATAGCCACTCTGGGATCTTCCGGAACCAATGGGAGTTGAGCCACAATGGATCATATTCCTGTGAAAGCAGATAGGAGATTGCTCTTTCATCTGAACCACAGCCACTTCCTGTCCCAGGGTGGGCTGTCAGTTCCCATATTAAGGACTGAGATGGGAGTGTGAATGGAAGCCAGCCCTTCATTTTGGAGTCTACAGAGTAGGTTATCAAATGCTTGTTAGGTCCCCCTAGTTAAGACATCATGGGCCTCAACAGTATAAGAGACTCTGAATCAAAAGAAATCAACGATTTTAAATGGTGTTTTGTTGGGGGCAGATAATACACTGACTTGACCTTGTAGACTCTCCCCATGTGACAGGGCAGAAACAGGAGGGTTCTCCACTTTAGCCATTGCTGGTAGAATTGTTTCAACAAAGCTCCTTATTTCTGTCTTTAGCTTTGGCATTCTGATGGTTTCTCCATTTCCTTGGGTCATCAAGAAGCAAGAAACCAAAATGGTAGACCCTGCTTTCTTTGTAGGGAGTTCCCTTGGGGCCCAATTCTATGGTCACACTGTAGCTCTTCAGCTTACTCACTGTTTGGCCCTAGCAGGCTGCTTAAGTTCTCTGTGCTTTGGCTCTAATTATAGTGTCTGAGAGTCACAATCACAGTGCCTCAGTTACAGTACCATGGCCTCCCTTGTGGGGCTGTTGTGAGTATTAACATAGAAATACTAAAGTTAGGTGTTTAGAGCCTTCCTAAAACACAGTAGCTGTTCAGTTAATGTTGGCAGAAGTACCATCACCAGTGACATATATTGCTCTTAGGTCTCAAACTTGCCTTTCAGTTTTAATCTATATTTTTCCTAATGCTAACTTTCATTTTATTTGGACTTTCCCCTTAGTATGCTTGTGTATAACCTTTGATCACATGCAAGTTGTGTAAATTGTGATGGTTCATCTTGATCATCAGCCTGCTTAGATTGAGAAGCTCTATGAGATTAGTGAAGTGCACTTCTGGGCGTGTCTTTGAGGGCATTTCCAAAGACAGCTGAGGAGGAAGGGCTGCCCTGAATGTAGGCAGCGCCATGCCTTAGGCTGTGGCTTATTTCTACGTTCAGACCCGTCAAGGCCTAGCACTGCACCTCTTGCACAAGCCTCTTAAGGGAGGCTGATATTGTGCCTTTCTTGCCCTGAGTTCTTTTTAAAGTACAGTTTCTGTTGCCCAATAGAAAACTCACCATGCTGTATCTGACAGGCTTCTTATAACCGGCATTTTGTCCCTGGGTGATGGTACATGTGGGCTATGTTGTTATGTTGTTAACAGCTGCTGGATGTGATTATGGGCAGAGGACTATAGAGGTTACCTTGGTAAGTGGCTGCTGCCTCATTACTAAACAGGCTGTTTACATAGCACTGGCCTAGGCTTTGAATGGAAGGGAGGGAGCAAGAGGTGGAATATAGAAGAGTCATCTACAGCCTCAGTGGGAGGAGAAATATTATGTAATATTAGAGAGATGCCATAAGACAGTAGAAAAAATGTGAAAATATATATTCAGGACAAGACACATTAAGCCTAATGCCCATGGCGTGGTTCTCATGAGCACGTATGAAGTTGTTTTAGAACTTGGTGATATTAAGTTGCTCTTAGAATGGGTTGAGTAAAGTGAGTACAGGGACACTGCTAACACTGTGGAAGGTGCTTGTTTGAGGTCCCCATTATGAAAGATCCATGCTCCAGGTAGAGAGGTTAGACCCTAAAGGGCCGAGTTGCAAGTTAAGGAATACAGATTTACCTTTATAGCAAGAGTAGATGGTCAGAGCTCCTTAGCTAGATCTATGATGAATGCATGAATGTCCAATGATCTCACAAAAGCTGATAGTGCGTGATTTTGAAGGAGAGCTGCTGGCTGGCACTTTTCAAGTGGATGGGTGGTGTATACTCCTGGTTAAGAGTTTGACTTCTGGAGGCCAATCTTGTGATCCAGAGTCCAGCTCCCTCTGTTATTAACTGTGCAACCGTAGTCAGATTCATACCTGCTCCATGCTGTAGTTTCCTCATTTTTATAATAAGAGTGATGATAACATTTGTCTTACAAAGTAGTTACAAGGATCAGACAATTGTATGTATAAAAAGCTTGAGAGGTGGTTAGTGTATAGTAAGTACTCAGTAAATGCAAGTGCCTTTATTGCTGTTAATTGTCATTCTTTTGAGAGTTATGAAGTAGGTATGGGATCTTAGATGGGGGTGGGAATGAAAAGCTAAGTTTGAGAATTAGTCACAGAGCTATGGATGATGAAAGTCAGAGAAGAAAGGATTTTCCCAAATAAGTGACTGTAGAAGTTGAAAATGGAGGGTCAACAAAGATGGAGCTCGATACAGTGCCGTGGAGAATGCCTCTGTGGATTGGTGGGGGAGTAAAGAATCCAAGAAAACCACAGAGAATGAATAACTAGAGAATTAGGGGCTAATCAAGAGTGTGCGTTGTCATGGAAACTAAGGAAAAGAGTTGTCACCCAAGTCAGATACATTTAAAGTTGAGTGAAAATTGAGGCTTGGATATTGCTAAAAACGCTGGAACAGTTGAGTTGTGGGATGATGGAGAAGCCCGAGACTAAGCAACATGGGACCACGTTGGGCTTTGCTAGGAAAAAGATGAGGCAGCACTCAGTGGAAGCAGCAGGGAAAGTGAAAGTACCCACTTCCCTGTGAGAGGGTTGGGAGTTCCAAAGTCAGAGGAGGAACAGTGAAGAGGACAAGATGTGCGCCAAATGTGGTCCTTGTGGGGGAGACTGGCTGTGCAGTGAACGCAGAGCAAGAAGCCCATTCAGGACCGAATGAGGAAGTATATATGGGTACAGTAAACTCATGTAGGAATCCTGAACAAGGCAGAGGCTGTGTGTTGTGTGTATGTGCTCATGTGGGTGTGTGTTTGCATGTGGAAATCAGATTGACATTTGATGTCTTTCTTGATTGCTGTCCACCTTGGTTTTTGAGACAGGGTTTCTTACTGAACCTGGAGCTCACCAGTTAGGTCAGACTGGCTGGCCAGTGAGCTCCAGAGATCTGCCTGTCTTACACCCATGGCACTAGGATTGCAGAAACACACTGCTGAACCTGGTTATTATGTGGGTATTGGGGATCCAAACTTACATCCTCATGATTGTGTGGTAAACACTTCACTAACTGAGCCATCCCTCTAGTTCCTAAATGGAAAACCTCATATGAGTGCTGGTTTCTTGAACCTCAAGAACTTGCTGTGATTCTTTTGGTTGTAGCATTGGGATAGAAATAACTTAGGGAGTTTTGAAGTCTAATTTTGAAGGGACTGTGCCATCTAGGGAATGGACATCGGGAAGCAGGCCTTCCAGTTAAACTCACAGGGCTTTGTTAGATATAGCATGTGTTGGCTGGAGCTGAGCCCAGGGTCGAGGGAACCTGCTTGCTTGACTTCCCCAAAGCAGATTAAACTTAGAAATAGGGATTCCTAGGTGACTTGGGTTCAGATGCTATCACTCCCAGAGGCAACGGGCAGTGTTCATGGCTTCTTTCTCACCGGCAAGCATGAGATTAGCCAAGGAAACTGGGTATTTTCAGAGACGATCAAAACCCACATAGAAAATCTTACTCCCTGCTTATACTTACTTTTCTGAAAATCCTTCATCTGTTGATTCTTTCTAAACGCTGAATCATGTCTGTTAATGTCTTTTAACAAGTTCTCTTCATGGTTGGACACATGAGTAGTAGATGGATCAAGTGATTTTGCAGCTATATCCAGGACTGTTGATGAGATGCTATGGTGCATACTGTGTGCCCAGAAGTGGGACAGCTTTGTGAAAAGCATAGAGTCCAAATTCTAAGAAAGGACAAGAAGCAGAGTCCTGAATAGGGCTGAGGGAGCAGAAGAGTTGAGGGGTCCCTGTTCTGAAGGCATCCCTCTCCCATCTGGCCCATATCTGTGGATCCAGTTCCTGCTTGTTGATGGTCTTGAAGCATTTCTTTCCCTCAGGTTCTCCATCTGCAAAGCAGCTCTGGAGACAAAGGATTTCATTGCCTCCTACTGCTGGTATCCGTCATTTCTGGTGGGTGATGGCTAGATAGATACTATTATGAAATGAGCAGATGGTATGAGCTCATGAGCCCCAGTCTCTGAATTTCCACTTGGGATCTTCCTCAGCTATAAAAGGCTCAAAAGGGAGCATTTTAGGGAGGAAGTACGTTGTCTGAGGAACTTTTAGGTGTTCGTCGTATCTATGGCAAGCCATTCTTTCCAGCCAGTTATTTAGTTTAACCCAGACCATAAAGAGAAGAGGAGAAGAGAGAATGAGGCATTATTCTTTCCATGGATGGTAGAAGGAATATTTGTAATACTGTCAACAGCACCTGGCATTTCGTGAGGACTTCAGTGTGTGAGAGAGGCACTGTGCCAAAAGCCTCCTAGTCTGTCTATTTGGCTTCATCTAACCTTACCAACAATATACTATCATCCCTATTGAATAGATGGAAAAATGTATATCCTTTTCATCTTTTCAAGATGCTGCATGGGCCAGCCTACATATGATGAATTCTGTCTCTTGAATATTTTGTAGATGGTAGGACTTTTTTTCTTTTCTACTCTCTTTTCTTCTTTTATTTGAGACATCACCTCTCTAGCCCAGGTTTGTCTTAAACTTACTATATAGCCAAGTTAACCTTGAACTTCTGATTCGTCTGTCTCTCCCTCAAGTGCTATAATCACAGGTGTGTGCCACCTCATTCAGTTTATGGATTATTGGGGGATTATTGGGGCTTTGTGCATGTTAGGAAAGCACTTTGCCAGCTGAGCCATGTCCTCAGCCTACTCATAAATAGCTAAGAAGTTCCTATGGACCTTTGGATTGTCCTGCTGTGTGTGTGCTGACGGGTGTGAGCTCCTTCGAGCTGGGAGTTTGTGGAAGTCTGGACTCCTTGCTCATGTGCTTTTTGTCAAAGGATACAGCAAATCACAATGAGTACAATCTCTTGCGGATGCTTGTTTTGGCATGGCTCACCACCTAACAAGGAAACCTTGCCTGCAGCTTACCTTAGAGACCTGAAGAGCGGATGCTGGAGAAGGGAATTAGCATCACCGTGTTTCAAGAAAGAAAATAAGGAATTGGTTTTCTCTCCTGGAAATCCCATAATTAATACTTCTTGCCTTCTGTCGCTGGGTTTCTTTAATTCATCCAGGAAAGCGCTGGGTGGTACACATATGCATCCCATCTAGTCAAGGGTTTGAGTTGTTTTCTCCTGCAAAATGTACCAAGAAGATTTCTGTTTTTGTGTGAGATACCAGAAAAAACTGAGTCTTAAATCTCAAAAAGAAGTCATTGACTTCTGAGTGATTATGACAATTTCAAGTTGACCACTGACACAAAATCACTGACACAAAATACCTGGAAATAAGCCCAGGCTCTATGATTGAAGAGTTTCCTCCCTACAGGTTTGGGTAGCAAAAGATTCTTGGTCTTTCATAGATGAAGGAGTTTTGGCAATTTATAGTCAGTTTTAACTTTTTTGTATTTTGTCAACTTTGTTACTTTTAACTAATTTGGTTAGGCAGTCAACAAATATTTATCAACTCTGAATTTCTCATGTCCTGTGGGAGACTCTGAGGCTAAGGGGAAAAGAATTTAGAGATCAGCAGAAGGTGGATAGCCAACAAATATTCCAGTGCATATAGCCCTAATTGCCATGATTGACATGAAGATGCCCAGGGCACTGGAAATGCCTGTAATGGAGAAATACCTGGGCTGGGGCTAGTGCTCAGCTGAACTTTTTGTGAAGCCTGCGTGTTTAAACCATGGTTGAACACTGGGCCAGTGAGAGCCGGTGAGGTGATGAGATGGCAACATCTCTTTGAGCCTAAGACACTGGTACCTGGGGGTCCAGGATGGTTCAACTTCCCTGTTCCAGCAGGCTTGTCTTTCCAAACCTTTCAGGGAGTTGGTCCCTGAGACCTGAGTGTGAACTGCTTCTTTTTGCTTAGGAACTATAGTCCCATTTCTTTGCTAGTGTGTTTTGAAATGTTTCTTGTTTTCATATAAGTCAGTGGGGATGCGATTCTTACCTGGTTCTTTCAAGGTTACCCTGGAACCTGCAAGTGCTGCCCCTGGAAGTAAAGTTTGGTACCTGTGAGCTTCCTTCCCCAGGAAGCTCCCTGGTAGTGCTGGGGTCAGTTTAACTGTGAAGCTGATTTTCATGTTTTCAACATCCTGAATCCTATTCAGCCAAAGAGAGTGAATGTTGAGTTCATATTGAAGCAATTTCTCTCAGCAACTTGTCCTTTCTAAGGTGCAGGAGTGCTTGTACCTTCATGTACCAGCTGTGTGAGCAACTACTGCTGGTTGCCTTTGTATTCATCTCCACTGGTTGTGAGCTTCTTGAGGTCTTTTTAATATGATGCCATCCCACACTGCTAGCAAGAAGTGGACGATAAATGGATGGATAGATGAATGGGTGGATGGAGAAAAGAAGGGATAGCCATGTCACAAAGGAATATACTTAGCCTGATGGTGCTGACTTTGCCAAGGGCATTTTTTAATAGAACATTGTGTATTTCATCAGTATGCCAGTCTCTTTTGCTTCTAGCCGCCCTCCCCCGACCTCTCACCTGGCATTCCTGCCCCTGTTTCTGGCACCACTCAACTCTCTGACTTCCCCTACACACTCATCCCACAGAATGAGCTTTAACGTTCCCATCTCACCCCAGTTCTTCCTGCTTATTCCTGCACAGGAGCCTCCCATTGCTTTTAGAATGAGTACAATACCCTTAATTTAACTGGCCCCAGCATCACCAGCCTTCCTGCATTCCTCCCCTCATTCCTCGGCACCATGGCCGCATTGATGTCCTGGGGTTATTTTCTTCGTGGGACTGCTGTATCTCCTTGACTGCCCTGCTCCGCTGACTCCTCTTTCTTCCTTTAGTTCCCAACTGGAACATTTTTTTGTTTGTTTTTTCCCTGAAGTCCCAGGTTTCTTCATGGTATTCATCCTAGGTTTAGAGAGAGATTTTACATTATAATTCATATTGTTTCTTCCACTAGACTGAAAGCTCCTTGAAGTTAGAGCCAATCTTTTATTTGACCTTGAATCCCAGTGTTCAGCATAGATTACTGCTCAGTACTTATTGAACATTTGTTTTTAGTGTTTATTTTTTGCTTTTTCTCTCTTATACTTTCTTCTGTTTGCAATAACTGTTCCACAGTTGTGTGACTAGGAGCAGTTCCTGCTTCTTGTTTGCCTAAGAACCAATAAGGATCCTCACATCTTCCGCTGTTGACATGCACATGTAAATAACTGTGCCAGTTGACCAGCTTGCCATCCTTCTGGGTGTTCTTCCTTCACAGGGAGGCTGTGTACACAGCATCTCACCACATCTCGTGGAATTTCTATTGGTTAGTAGAAATTTACTTTCTAGACAAATAACTTAAGTTGTAAGTTCAGATGAGGGCCTAAATTCAAAACTTTTGGATTCTGGTTTGATGGGTGGCCCTTTCTAGACTGTTCCCATGCTGGACTCTTCAACATTATGCTAAGGAACAAGCCAGTTCCTTACCAACTACATTAGGAATCCAGACCAGAAAAGAATAACTTAAGGGGAAAACTGCGTTGAGGTCATTGGCATTTGTTACTCCTAGAAAGAAATCTGGCTTTGGAACAGTGGCTGAAAAATACAGTTAGACTTCTTAGATGTCATTGTATATTAAACAGAAATCTTGTTTGCTCTGGCTACAGAAGATCCCCATGAGAGTCTGTGGAAGAACGAACTTAACTCAATAAATAACTCACTGAACAGATTATATATACACTTTTCTTCAGCTGTCAGGGAATGTCTCGGTTATGACAAGTGTTACATTGTGGTAGGCTGGATTGTGAGAAACAGTATACATAAGGCTTGCTGGGGAGCCTCTCCTGAAATGAGAGGCCACATCCTTAGTCACTGGTTTCCTGCTGAATGGTGGCCAGGGTTGTGACATGTGTGGCTCATTTAATGCAAGGGACAGAGAACACGGTGAAGGGCAGACAGGAAATGGAGAGGTTTGGCTAATATTAAATTCCTGACCACTTACGACCTAAGGAGAAAGAATGCCTTCTCATTGCCAGGGGCAGTGAATTAGGCCATGAGGTACCAGGGCAGAAATGGATAGATGGTTGCTTCACCCAAAGACAGACATCCAAAAACACAGGCTAGAGTGGGCCATTACAGGTTCCTAAACAAAGCCAAGTGGACTTGGAATCTATGCCTTGCTTTTTCCTAGTCCCAGTTTCCCAATCTGTAAAGGGGGCTTGGGTGGGCTGTGACAAAGATAAAATCTGGCAAGATAATTACAAGTCAAACACTCTAAGTATATGAAGCTCCTGCTATTGGGGCTGGCATGGAACTTGGTTGGGGAGCATTGGCTGGGGAGAAACTGACTTGCTGCTCTGTCATCAAATTAAGACCCATGTGCTTTTTTCCTGGAATCTGTGGTGTTTCATCTGATGGCATGCTACAGTTGACCTGGCAGCAATTTCTTAAAAAATATTTTATTTATGATTTTTATTTTATGTGTATGAGTGTGTTGCCTGCATATATGTAAGTGCACTTGTGTTGTGCAATGCCTGAGGAGATCAGAGAAAGGTGTCACATCCCCTGGAACTGGAGTTAGGGATGGTTGTTAGTCACCATGTTGGTCCTGGGAATGGAACATGGGTCCTCTACAAGAGAAGCCAGTTGGCAGCAACCTTTTCTTTCTTACAGGCTCATCCCTTGGTAGATGGTATCTTGGATTCTTTGAAACCATTGTCAGTTTACAATTTGGTGAGACTTTCAGAGTTTGGCTGGTAGTGAGACCTCAGGGCCACAACTTCTTTCCTGTGGCCTTCAGGCAACATTCTTTTTCCTGACATAAGGCTGCACTTCAGTGTTTTCCTCTGGATAAGTGTGTTGGTGGTAAATCAAGGGGAGGCTTTTTCCCTTGTTGTCTGTCTATGTAGGAGTTTAATTTTAGCAGTTGAGATTGTGAATTATTTGTAGAGAGGTACTCCCACCTCTGCCAGCCCTTGTTTGCACCTGGCAGAGACAATAAAGCTTTTTAAGAACACAATACAATTTCCTTCCCCTCCTTGTTTCTTTTCTTAGCATTTTAGGAATTCCTACTCAGTTTCTGGAGCCCTTCAACTCCTCTCCACTACTTAGACTGTATAACACGCAAATGACACACAAGCACACAGCTAACACATACCCACGTACACACATATATGCACACGCATACATGCACGTGTACCTGACCTAGGTGGACCTTTGCATTTCTGCATGCATAGGCATGTTCATAGCATAGAGTTCAAAAACTGACTGGTCACCTGCATGTGATGTCTGCCACAGTGACTCAGGGTAGGGTTTCTAAACAAAGTCCATTTCACTGTCTCTGTTTCCCATCACGGAAACCTTCCTGGGATTTGAGTCCTCACTCTTGCAGGTTCTTAGGGATGATGCCAGGCCTGAACTCAGGTAGGGCTGTTAGGAAATGGGAAGAAAACTTGACCTGTGTTCCCAGAACTATGTTCTCTTCTGAGCATAGGGCATTTGCATTTTAAGGCCGATTGGGTTGGCTGTTGTTAACACATAGGAGGTGAAGTATTTGAGGCAAGAGGCCATTGAGAACAATTACCAATTACCTCCAATGGAAGACTTCCTGATGCAGTGATAAGGAGGAATCCCCGATTATTAGATTAAGTGGTCGCAGGCCTAATTGAAAGCATCCTGGGAGGAGATCTAATTAAGGCTGGATCCTCAGAAGACTAGAACAGTTCCCCTTGAAGCACGGATAATGCTCTGGCCTTGCTGAGGCTGTGTTTAGGCAGATCTTCTCCAGCAGCCCTTTATCTATTGCCTCTAACATGCTGGGTGTGAAGAGTGCCCATGTGCCAGTACTGCCATGTTCCCATTGCCCTGCAGAAGGAGGCAGAGTGGTGTGCTTTGGGTGGGGTATGTGTGTGTGTGATGTGTGTGGTATATACAATATGTGATGTATATGGAATGTGTGGTATGTGTGAGTGTGTATATGTGTATCTGGTAGGACTCTTTTTCACGAATGCTGAGGCTGAAAATATTTAACTTGTTTTGCTTTTTGTCATTTTCCTATTCCTAAAGATAACCTGTGACATCAAATCCTTTTTCCCTGGTGAAGCATACTCCTGACTCCTTTTCTATTTAAAAAGTGGTTTAACATAGTCTCGTGTTCCAGAAATGCTTCAGTATCAGCCAACTCGAAGATGGCTAATAAGCTTTTAAGAGTCTGAGTCCTCTATGTAAGGGACAAGCTCCTTGAGAATGTTTTGTCAAGGACTTTATAATGTCCATAGTTTGTAGGCAGTGAGGGAAGTGCTTAAACTCTTGAGATGTGTGTGAGGCAGTGATGTCGTGTGGATGAGCTTTGTCAGGGTGCTATGAAAGGACTGACTGTGCGTCCATGTCAAGTCCTCCTTTCCTCCTAGCCGCTGTCCCTCAGCCTTCAGTACATAGCTGTGGCTGACTGGGCATGACCAGTGGAGTTCTGAGTGAAGCCATCAGTCTCCTCCTTTACTCAGACATTCTCTTGTGCAGTGGATGTCTCTTATAGATATTGTTCCCCCACCCATCCACACCAAAAACATGGATTCTGTGCTTTCTGAGTAAATTCTTTGGCTTTTGACCTCTTAATTTGAATAGTAAAGTTTGGGAAGGCATAGTTTTGATGAAACACAACTCCACTAACTCTGTTGTTAAGATGATTAGTGGCATAGATGATATATGTTCATAAATTAGGAACTCAGAGAGCTGGACCATGTTCAGACTCTGTAATCACGTGTGCTCTGCAGCTCCCATGGATGCTCAACTTCTGGCATCCTGGGATCAAAGTTGCTTCTGACAGCCTTCTGGGTACCCTTACCTCTGTGCTCTAACTCCTCCTCTTTCTTTCCAGCCTCACCTGCAGCAATCAGCCATCTGGCTTCCAACTCAGCTCTGCAGTGGCCTTCTGACTCTACTTAACTGGAGGGTCTTCCCAAGACCCAACCCAAATGCCCACAAATACTGGGCAGAACTAATTGCTTCTGTTATGTGTTCGCTCCTGGGTTGGATAGGATTTGGTTATTTTTCTGCCCAGGCAGGACAGGGGGCATTCACCTTATTCACCTTCGTAGCAGTCCACACACAATCTGTGCAGAGCTCAGAGAATAAGGTACTCAGGAAGAGTGACTGAATCAACTGAATTAAGTCCTTGCATTATACTCTAAAGCCCAAGTTCTGCAGAATGAAATCTCTCTTTTCTTTGCGTGCCTTTCCTTCTGATCATTTGAAGGCAAACTCTTGCTTCACTTCGTTGGTCTCACGGTACTTCTGAACCCCAGGATAACAAGGATCATTAGTCGTTTTTGTCGCATTGCAATCTGTCCTCATGAATGTGGTATTGCAGAAACAAGATCCAGTTTGAGGGAATGGTGGATTTTGCAGCCTTGCTGCCTGATGAAAGCTAAAGTTGGTTTTGGAAACCAAGACGCCCAGTGGAAACAGTGCATCACTTTAGCTGCTGTTTGCTCCGTGGTCCCCATTAGGCTCTGTGCCATGAAACTGCTCTGTGTACCGAGGGTGGGAAATTGAGAGCAAACAGCCTGTAAGTGCTTTTAATCTTTAGAAACACTGTGTATGTCTGGGCCTACCCATTATTTTGAAAATTAGTTTCACAAAAATCCAAATGTAGTGATCAAATATAAGAGAAACAGAGTGGTTACTCTGGTTGTAGCCAAAATCCGTCTTCAAAAGAGTTCATGGTGGGTTTCCCTGGCTTCTGACATAATTTTGATTTCATCAAAGCCAAGTTAAACAAATAAACAAATAACAACAACAAAACCAGGCAGTAATCTACCACAAATCCCTTTAAGTGATCTGGGAAGTTGTATAATTTTTTACCCCCAAAGGGTGCTTTCGAGAGAAATGGGAAGATAATGCTATATAGCACTTATGTAGACAGCTAGAAAAGAGATGCTTTGGGGGAGCAAATCTAGATTTTAAAATTATTTTATGGGCCAGTGAGATGGCTAGGCCGTAAAGGCACCTGCTTCCAAGCTTAAAAACCCTAGTTGATTTCTGGGACCCACTTGCTAGGAGAGAACTGTCTCTTAAAAATTGTCTTCTGACCCCATATATGGTATTGTGACTTATCTACACTCCATACACATACATAAAATAAACTTTAAAATGCAATCAACATTATTTGTCCTTCTTTATATGTGTGTGTGTTTCCTCTGCGTGTTCACTTATGTTCTTTTGTGTGTGTGTGTGTGTGTGTGTGTGTGTGTGTGTGTGTGTGTGTGTATGTACATGTGGAAAACAGAAAACAACCTTGGGTATGATTCTTCAAGAGAAATTCACCTTGTTTTGTTGTTGTTGTTGTTTTTTGAGACAGGGTCTCACTGACTTGGTGCTCACTAGGTAGATCAGGCTAACCGGTCATTGACTCCCAGGAATCACCTGTCTCTGCCTCCCTAATGCTGGGATCACAAGTATGCACTATGGTACCTGACTTTCTCAATGTGGGTTCTGGGAGTTGAATTTAAGTCCTTGTACTTGCAGGGCAAGAACGTTATCAACTGAGCCATCCCCCCAGCCCCTTTTTTGGTGTTTTGTTTTGCTTTAAGTTATTTATTAATTTTGTTTTGTGTGTATGAATGTATTGCCTGAATGTATTTACGTGTACCTGTGTCATGCAGTGCCTGCAGAGGTCAGAAGAAAGTGTTGGATCCCCTGGAACTGGAGTTATGGACAGTTGTTAGCCACCATATGGGTGCTGGGAACCAAACCTGGGTCCTCTGCGAGAGCAGCCAATGCTCTTAACTGCAGACCCATCTCTTCAGCCTCCTGTTTTTTTGTTTTTGTTTTTGAGATAGAATCTCATGTAGTTTATATTGGCCTGCATCTTACCATGCTGAACTCAATTTATTTATTTTTTATTTTTGTCTTTTTGAGACATGGTCTCCCTGTAGTCCCAGCTGACCTGGAACTTACTATGTAGACCAGGCTGGCGTTGATCTCACAAAGATCTGCCTGCCTTTGCTCTCTGGGTGCTAGAATTAAGAAGGCCTGCATCAGCACACCCAGCTTAGACTCAAATTCTTTATCCTCTTGCCATAGTCTCCAGAGTGCTAGATTATAGACTTTGTGTTTTACATAGTATTTTGAAGAGATTTAGCCATATTTGAAAAACTACAAACTTTAAAAAAATGTGTATGAGCTTTTTAGAAAATATATGAATAAACTGAGCTGTTTTTGATGTCTTTATCCGTGTTGCCTTTTTAAAAATACCTTATTTTTAAATTTTATTTTATGTGTATGAGTATATTGTTTGCATGTATGTAAGTATACCAGTGTTATGCAGTACCCACAGAGTTCAGAAGAGGGTGTCAGATACCCTGGAACTGGAGTTACAGAAGGTTGTTAGCTGCCATGTGGGTTCTAGGAACTGAACTCGGGTCCTCTTGTAACAGTAGCCAGTGCTCTCAACTGCTGAGCCGTTTCTCCAGACCCATATTGCCCCTTTAAAAGCGCCTGTCTAGTTGTAAAGTGGCAAATAAACCCCAATACTGTTGTTCATATTCTCTGTGCTGAACCTCTTTCCCCAAGCGGGAAATCATCCCCAGTCCCTGTCCCTCCCCACAGTAGCTCTCTGTGACCCTAGAATTGTGCTAAGTACAATGCCTTCCTTGTCTCTCTGTCCAGTGCAGGGTAGTTCAGTGAATGGAGCTGTCAGAGCTGTAAGCAGAGCACCAGATGTCATGTTGGGAGCACTGCCGAGACCTGGTCAAGAACGTCCTTCTAGGTGTGGGGTTGTTGCTTCCCTTGTTGCCTTGGAGTGTGTTCTTGTTGCACACTGTGTGCAAAATGGAGCCTGTGATGGAGGTGGCAGAGAGGAAGAAAAGGAGGTTTCGTCCCTTGTCCAAGGCTCCTTATTGTTGTCAGGTGTAGACAGTAGTTTTGTTGTTGTCTTGTCAGGAGCTTGGCCTGAGAGTTCTGTACAGAATGTTGTTGGAAAGTGTAGAGATTTGGGGATGATCTCTTTGTCTCTCATTGATGGGCAGCCGTTGGCAAGATAGTAACTCCATATGATAATCATGTGTTGAATCAAGTGCTTGTTTTATGCTAGGAACCATGCTGGGCCCTCAAGACCCGCATGGCCCAGAGAGCAGGACTGTCCTGGGGACACTGGAGTTAGGATCTCGGGACATGGAACCAGGACCCTCCACTTGTCTGCAGGAGCTTATCTCTTTCTAGACAGAGCTAAAACCCTCCTTAGGCTCAACTTCTTGGTCTGTAAAATAGGGACCCCAGTACCTCGAATTGTAGTGCTGAGTGCTCAGTAGAACAAGACAGGCACGACCCTGTCCACACAGGGTGCTGCACCCGTGCTGTGCCGTCCACCTGCTTTGAGGGCATCCACCTGAGGAAGGCCAGGATGGGTGGATGTGTGCTGTGGGTGTGTGAGGGAGGGCACCCAGGGCACAAGGAAGGCCTCTCTGTGAGGTGGGAAGAAAGCCCAGGATGGCTCCTCTGAAAGCGCTGAGGGAGGTGGACTTTTGTTTTCATATAAAGCCAACAAGTGCATAAGCAGGTTCAGACTGCCGATGTCTGATGTCTTGGCTCTCAGGAAGTGGCTCCTGCCCTCTACTGTAGTTACCTTAAATAAATTGTTGATGGATTATTTAGGAAAACCGTGAGTTGATGCATTGAGAACAGAGCTTTGTGCTTACCATTCTAACACCTGATGAGCATGGTGCTATTCAGAAATGCTTTCTGTGAGCTTTCTCTTGAGTGAAGTTTTAGAACTTGGTTAAAAGTAAAACTTACTGATGCTCATCCTGCCCTGTTGCCTGCAAGTGTGATAGGTAGGAAAGGAAGAGTTGGTTGGTTTCTGATGACCTATAAGGAACCATGAAACAAATACCTCCCCCCGAGTCCCTTCTTTGTCTGATTCCTCAGTCATTCACTAAGTGGCATATTGATGAAAAATGATGAAACTTAGAAAATTAGTGGTATCATCTTTGAGAGAAGCGCAACATACATGCTGGCTCATTAAAGTTTGAATGCTTCAGCTGTGCCCACTGAGACCCGTTTAAGGTGTGTGAGTAGAGATTCTGATGGTAAGGTACGATAGGAGTTAAGGTCAAGGATTGCTCTTTGAGTTCCAAATTTCAAATGTTAATAAAAACAAAGAATCAGAAAGTTTTTAGTTGAGGTAAAGTAAGCAAAATATGCTTTTACTTATGATTTGTTTTACCTAAAAATGTGTTTCTGTGTTTGCATATGTATGTGTAGGGTCCCTCAGATGCCATAAGGGGAGTGGTTGGATGTCTTGGAGCTGGAGTTACAGGCAATTGTGAGCTACCCAGTATGGCTGCTGGGAACTGAACTTCCATCCTCCGCAAGAGCAGCGAAGGCTCTTAGCCACTGAGCCATCTTTCCAGCCCCTTGACTTTTGTTTTGATAGCATGTGTAAACCACCTATGATTGAAACTGTTATTTCATAGAATGCTTTTCCTAATTAGAATGCATCTTCAAAGGTGGGAGATTTTAATTTTCACAGTCTCAGTATCCAAAGCTGGACAGGTGTTATGGACAAGCATTTGTACTTTGATCATTATAAAACTCTTCCATTTAAGAGCCTGGATAATGGAGCCTCATTATGTTGGGGCGTGGCAGGAAGTAGTGGAGTTCTGTCTTCTCTCTACTGCACTGCCTGCCAGCCAAGACCATGAATCAAAGTCTCCAGCACAAAGTTGTATTATGAACCTTGGGCTTCCTGTAGTGTTTGGTTTACTCCAGGCTGATCTCTAATAAACACAAAGGCCAGGGGACAGAAATATCGTTCTTTTTGCTCCTGGCAAATACCATTTTGATTCTGTCTCAATCTCACTGTCCAGAAAATTGGATTGGAAGCAGGACATCGCTGAGAAGTAAATCAGATTAGGGCTTCCTCCACCACTGCCTGCAGCCAGTGTTTCATTCTACAGCACACTTCCCTCATTTATATGAAGTCGTTTACAGCCCCTTTGTGTGGCAGGGACATTTCTAAACCAACCAAGACAATGCAGGCATTGGGTGACCTTCCAGTCCACTGGGCCTGGAGCATTGGACTGATTGCAAATATTCCCAATGGTTCTATCTTGTCTAGAAAAATATCTGTGCCCTCCTGGCCTTCTCTCAGCTTGACTCCTAGAAAGATCTTGGGGGCGTCTCCTTCTGTCCCTAACAGGCAACATGGCATCTGTTGATGGTCCAGGCCCCAGAGCCACCTGGAGCGAGACCCAGGATCTAGGCACAGCACAGGTGTTTCCAGAGCCTTCTCTTTAGGCACTTATGAATGGAAAGGGTGATGTATTCTCCCGAGTTTCACAGGAAGACAACTGCGGGGGAGAGGTAGGGAGGAACAAGAAGCTCAGCTGTGTGCAGAAGGGACCAGGAACTACCCCGATGCTTTTGAGGTTTCCGTTTCCTCTTGAGACCTTCTTGGTTCCAAGAACTTCTAGGAGTGTTCTTGTCACTAGATGTGGATGGGCTTTTCTTGTTCCTGTTGTATGGATACTTTCAGCAACAGCACCTTGCATACCCCAGCCCAAAACCAGGTCTAAAAAGCCTATGGATGATTTCCAGAATGGACTCCACCCTCCACCCCCAAGTCATAGACAGAACCCAGGACCTCATGCATGCTGAGCCAGTGCTTTATCACCGAGTCCCATCCCCACCAGAACCGCATTGCAACATGTGTTGTTTCTAACAGCTGGGTTTTCCAAAGCTCCAGGCCCGCCCGACCCCCTGCTATGATGGGGAGATCTGCTTCTGCCTCCTCTCCTAGGTCTGGAGGTGTTCAGAGGTCCTGTCTGGAGGGCTGAGAGTCCTCCTCACCAGGGTGGCCTAGAAGCTGGAGACAGAGCCTGTCTTCCCTTACTCCCTCTGGCACCAGAAAATATCTAAGCCTGAGACCACAGAGGAGGAGTTCACAGTGTGGGAGAAGCTGCGGGATGAGGCAGGAAAGGAGGGATTGAGGAGGTCTCAGGAAGAGACTGGGAACCAGGGCCTGAGTGCTGCCATCAGGCCCCGTACAGGACACCTCCCAGGACACCTCTGTCTTTGTCCTGTGACCTGGGCTGGTTTCTTTGCTTGCTTTGCAGCCACCGTCATCTACTGTAAATTGAATGGGATGAAAGTCAGTCCGGGCCTGGGAGGAGACAGATACGGGAGTCTGAGACACCCTAATGTTTTCTTAGCCAGCATCAAGGATGCTCAGGCTTTTAGCTTTTAAACTTGTGGGACCTGATCTCATTGTATTTGGGATAAATGACTTTTTAATTGATAACTTCAGTTGTTATCATACTTAGCTATCAGTTTTAGGCCTAAATTCAGGACTGAAGTAGACTCTGTGTATGTCTGGTTTCTTTCTGAAAAAGATTCTTCCTTATGCCCTACTTCTTTGATTTGATTTTTAGCAGAATTAGTCTGAAATGAATCAAAATTATACAATTAATTGCATTCAGTTTCAATTACAGTTTGTGTTAGCTTCACTAGGATACTGCTGTCCCTGGGCAGGTGCTAAGGCCCTGTGGCTCCCTGGTCAGCATTCCAGCTTCCTAGTAAAAGCAGTTTGGAACTGACAGTCTCAGGTTGGCAATGCCAAGTGCCAGAGAATGGTATAAACTCAGGAGCTGAGTGTCATAGACCATTGGAGTGCTAACTGTGTTGGAGAAGTTAAAATCTAGACAAAGTGGGGTTTTGAAGGTAGTCATCCCCAAGGCCAGGAAGCCTCTTCGTGGGGTTTCTTCCTTCCTTCGTTATTATGGGTCCTGTTATCACTGACTGCTGGGGCCAGGGAAGGCAAAGTACCTCTTCACAGGACAGAAAGCCAAGGGATAGGGCTCGGCAACAGTGGCACTTATAAAGGAGAGGTGGGGATTAACACAGCCAAAGGTGTACCAGGCAGAGTGTGGGGAGGAACGGTCTGAGGCTGAACCAGCTGCTAGTCTTGGCTTGCTCCTCTCAGGTTGGGGATATCTTTAGATCAGTAGGTTGAAGTCAGGGACAGCCTGTCTTCAGCTCCTGCTCTTCTAGATTGTTCTTTCATTTGCACTATTTGGCAACACATGACCGAATTTGGACCCTGGTTCCTTTTGGCAGGAAAAGTTCATTAATTTTAGTTGGCTCCCCATACCTTTTACAAGTGTTCCTAGAAAAGCAGCAACACCCCCCACAAAGAAAGACAGTGCCCCCCCATCACCACGCAGACACCGTCCCCTTTGCCACGACTTCCAGGTTCCAAGATGGTCCTGTATGTGGGTGCTCTGAGAAGACAGAGCTCCCCCCACCCTAGGGCATTTTGAATTAGTGGTGCCAGGAAGATGGTGTTAAATGCAGAAGAGTCAATGAGTTCATAGACTGTCATTCCCAGACTCTGAAAGATCATCCTCATCGATTGTGTAAGTGCTGATCCACTGTTAAAGGTGATGGGATCTGGACATTCCGCATTTACTCATCCACTGTCTTCTTGGACTAAAAGCAAAAGGCCTGCTGTGGCATTTGGATTAACTGGGTTCTTATCTGTGTGGGAGTTCCATTCTGCAAAGTGTCCAAGGATTCAGGGCTGGGAAGAAATCTAAGTGCATGCCTGTGTTCTATTTATTCCTTTGTAAATGGAGGTCGGCCTGGAGAGCACATAACTCGCAGAAACCTCTGTGTTGGAGGCCCAGCTGCTCTCGTCTACTGGCCTCCCCCAACTCTTGATTTTTCCCTCTGTTTGGTGGAACAGTGTTCCTCCAAATGTCATGTCTACCTGCAACCTTACTATATGACCATATCTGTAAATTGGGTCTTTACAGATATTAGTGATAATAAGGTCTTAATAGGTTAGCATTTGCTCTAGGGGCAGTGGCTCATCCTTCTGAAAATACTGTGTGAACACACAGAGGAACACAAGGGAAGGAAGCCAGGAGATGGCAGAGGCAGGGGCTTGCTTCAACAAGCCATGGAATGCCAGAAAATACAAGGGCCTGGAAGGGAGATGTGGAACAGATTCTCTGCAGACCTTCCAGAGGGATCCAGCTCTGTCAGCAACTTAAATTCAGTCCTTTCTCTCATATCTGTGAGAGCACAACTTCTTGTTGTCTAAAGCCACTGTTAGCAGTCCCTAGCTATGGGAAACTAATAGACACTTCACTGTGTCTCTTGCTACCTTTGTGTCCTTCTTAATCAATACAGGTTATAATTTCTGATCATTTTAAATGTCCCTTTGTCCAGTTCACGTTCAAGAACTATACATGGCACATTCCAACTGTCCTTCTTGTATGAGTTTCCCTAGGAGTCTGTGTTCTTCAAACCCAGAGTTGCTATACCCAGAGATCAGGTGTGGTGTCTGGATGTTCCCATAATGGACTAGAGATGGATCTCAGGCACTGTCATCTGCCATATCAGCCTCTGGTCAGTTCTGAGCTTGCTACATGCTTCCTTCACTGCTGGCTTTGACATAAGTAGGTGGAAGAGTGAGCAGAGAAGATGGAAGCAGAGAATTCTCCTTGCTGATGTGATTCTAGTACAGTGTACAGGGAAGGAACTGGCTTGTACTGGGCTATACTAGATTTCCACCCTGTCTAGATCTCTGTCCTCTGCCACCTGTAAGATAGTTTAGAGTAGGCAGCCTGACAGGCAGCCTGTACCATTATAACCTATACAAAATCATGTGGTGACAGTTGTGGTTTTTAAGACAAGGCATCATAGGAACTCAAAACTATCTGTGTGGTAGTGTGAGTGTATGGGCTGGGCGGGGCATACCATACTTAAGTTTTGAAAGTTGAGATAGTATTGAAATATTTTTAAAAGTCTCTTTCTCATAACTACACAGTAAGACAGTTTACCTTTGGTCAGAATCTTGAGGCTGCAATGCCCTTTCTTTTGGCCACAGGGTTGGAGTTATATCTGAAATTATGTAGACACAAAGATGTCTACAACTTTTTGGAACATAGCCTGGACTCTGTAGTTAAACAAAAGCTAGATACCAGAAATAGCTATCAAAAAACTTCTCATGGAATATTCTATATGATTAGGGTCCCTGTTAGGATCCTCTCAGAATCTTCTGAGAATGATTTTGTGGTAATATTCCTTACAAGTCTGGCTATTGGCATCCTCAGGTTTTATTAAACTAAACAAAGAAATGGACAAGAAAGGAGGAAGGAAAATGGTATCTGTTTGCTGCGCACAGCCCCTGAGTGGCGCACATGCGTCTCCAGCACCTTGCCTGGGTTTGCTGTGCTGCACAGTAATGAAGTGGGAATTTTAGCTTATTTTGTTGTCTCCAAGGCTATTTCACTTACATTAGTTACTTTTTGTCTGCTGTGACTATCTGACAAGAAATAACTTAAGGGAAGAAAGACTTATTTTAGCTCAAGGACTCAATGCAGGGAAGGCATGGTGGCTTCTTGGAGGCCCTGCCTCTGTGGCTCTGTGTTGGCCAGTTTGGCCCTATGTACAGAAGGTCCCGCAACCTCCCAGAACAGCATCACCAGCTGGAGACCAAATGTTCAAGCACACGAACCTCCAGGAAGCATTTGACGTCGAAACTGTAGCCCCACACCCTGCTGCAGACACTGTGATGAAAGGCAACCTAAGGTTGCCAGAAGCACCAGAGAGTACACTGAGATACTACAAGCAGAGAACAGACTGAGGAGCACTTCCCCGAAAGGTCACAGTGTTCCCTGCCCCCCTTAAAGAAGTCAAGAAATTTATGGTGCAAAAGTCTTTGGAAATACTAATGATCAAAATTTTCTTATGGGGCTAGGTAAGCGACTCGGTCCACAGAGTGCTGGGCATGTAAGTGTCAGGACCTCAGTTCAGATTCCCAGCACCCGTGTAAAAAGCGCTGGGGAGGAGGAGACTGACAGGTCCCCTGCTTGCTGGACAGCCAGCCTTGCTAAATAGGGGAGCTCTAGGTTTAGCGTCTCAAAAAATAAGAGTAATTGAAGGGCTGCAGAGATGTTCAGCAGTTAAGAGGACTTGCTGCTGTTCCAGAGGACTTCAGTTCTGTTCCCAGAAGCTATATTGAGTGGCTCACAACTGTCTGTAACTCCAGTTCCAGGGGATCTGTCACCTCTTCTGATCTCTACAGTAACCTGCTCATATATAGCATTCTCTCTGTCTCTGCTTCTGTCTCTGTCTCTCTCTCATACACACATTTAATAAAAAAAGAATAGGACTGGAGAGATAGTTCCGCAGTTAAGAACATTTGCTGCTATTGCAGAGGACCTGGTTTCAGTTCCCAGCACCCACATGGTCCCTAAACACTGTCCATAACTCCAGTTCCAGGGGATCTTACTTTCTCTTCTAACATCTGTGGGCATCAACCACACATGTAGTCCACACACATACATGTTGGCAAAACACTCATACACATAAAAAATATTTATAAAAAAAGAGTAATTGAGGAAAACACCTAGCATTGACCTGTGACTTCTACACACATCTACATGCACTCACTTGCACACATGCATGCATAAAACACATATACATCATACATATATGTGTATTAGTCACTTTTCTGTTGCTGTGATAGAAACACTGACCAAGGGAACTTATAAAAGGAAGAGTTTATTTAGCTTACAGTTCCAAGGGAGCAAGAGTCCATCATGTGGGGAGGCATGGCAACAGAGGTGGCCAGAGTAGAGTCACTTCTTCCAGCAGGCACAGGAAGTAGAGTGACTGGAGATCTGGCAAGGCTTAAGAACTCTCTAAGCCCGCCCCCAGTGACGTGCCTCCTCCAGCATGCCACACCTTCTAAGACCTCCCAAAACAGTTCAACGAACTGGGGACAAAATGTCCAAATATTTAGAGCGTATGGGGGACATTCTCATTCAGACCACCATAAGTCATAAAACAAAATTAATTATAAGTTTTGGTAGATAGAAGACTGGTTTCTATTTTCTGGAAAATTCCTTCTTGAACTACTTTCTTGTCTCTCAGCACTTGATGAGTGATATTTTGCTGATTATAATACCATGTCTTTGTCTACTTCTTCCTTGTTGATACAGAGAGTCAAGGAGGGACACCTAGTTGTATGCTAGAGGCTCTCTGTTTATTTTCACTGTGCTTATAGATCTGTTTCCATTAGGAAAGTTTTTAAGCAAATAATAATTTGGGGTTGGTTGTTGTTTTTCTTTCTGTGCCCAAGCCATGTTTTCTACCTGTTTCCTGGCCTCTTATTCTTTCAAGTGAGAAGCGTGTGGCCACTTGCTGTTTGTAAGAGTTACTAGGTACACATATGTGGCAGGCCAGCCCCTAGACCTTGAGTAATCCATCTGCAGTCTCTACGGGTGAATCATTCATGAGCACAGGTTTTCCATCCTGCTCTCAGGATGCAAGCCTTTCTTGCAAGGTTGATTTGTTTAAAAATTAACACTTGCTTTCAGCTTACTTCTTACAAGAGTTGTATTGTTTTCTTCTGAGTTAACATAAAGGAGTGGGCATTCTTAGCTTCAATGATCATGCAAGGTAATGAATTCTGTGTATGAAATTCATGAATTTCATTGATTGTGGACTTGGAAATGCCTAGTATCAGTTGACCGTCATATGTTCATGAATATATTTATGACCATAGACCTGAAGTCAGGGTTATAACTCTGACTATATCATTATAATAACTTTTCGTTTCATTTTTGAGATAGGGTCTCATGCATCCCAGGCTGGCCCAAAGCTTTCTGTGTAGCCAGGGATGATTTTGAGCTTCTGATCCTTCTGCCTCTACCTCCTGAGTGCTGGGATTGCATGTGCACCACGCGTGGTTTATACGGCAATGCCAACTGAAGTTAGGGTTTGTGCATGTTTTGAGTAAGCACTCTGATCGACTGAGTTACACCTCTAGTTCTGTTATTATGTATTTAAAAAAATAACTCCTTGAGATTTTACCCACTGTAACATTTCAAAATAAGCAAAATAAGGTTTATGTTTGAGAAAGCAAAAAGCATACTTAATAGCTGGGTTTGGTAAGCAAGTGCACACTACCTTTCTAAACTAAATCCTTTCAACCCATTTACCTCCTCTCAATATATTTTTGTGTGTCTATGTTTTCATTCTGAATTTCTGCAATACAGGTGGGGTTGGGGGAGGACTAAAAGCATGCTGTGCCTGTAGTCTGCAATACAGGTGGGGTTGGGGGAGGACTAAAAGCATGCTGTGCCTGTAGTCTGCAATACAGGTGGGGTTGGGGGAGGACTAAAAGCATGCTGTGCCTGTAGTCTGGCACCAGCTAAGGTGCAGTGGAGTAAAAACCTTGTCTGGCCTTCCAATGGTGAGCTTCATCAGAGCTTTGTAGAACCAGCTGCCTGTACCTTTGCATGTAGTTACTGGGTCTTCTGTCAGCTGATGGAAGTGGATCACCAGCCTCTCATGTCTCCCATCTGCTGGAATAAAACAGCATCCCAAGATTTGATGCTTGGAGACTGTAAGATAAGCCAAGTAGCATTGAAGGGCTTCATGTGTTCCAGCTCAAGCCCCAGAGGTTTATCACAGAACAGCCTTACATGCTGTAAATATCTGGAGTCTTCTCTGAGACAGTAGCTTTATGTCGCTCTGTTCCTCAGAAAAAGCTGGAAAGAACCTTAGCTCAAGACTGCCCTGCGAAGTCACTACTGTTGGATAATTATTAAGCAGTTCTGATTAAAATTAAAGTTATTTGAAAACTTCTTTTATGTTTATCTTTTTATTTATTTTTGTGTATGTTTGTATACACATGTGCACGCATACATGCCATGCTGTGTGCATTTGAAATCAGAGGACAGCTTGTGGGAGTTGGTTCTCTTCTTCCACCACATGGGTTCTGGGGGCTGAACTCAGGTTTTCTGGCTTGTTGGCAAGCACCTTTACCCACTGAGCCATCTTTCCAGTCCTTAAATTTATTTTTAACAGACATATACAAGCATAAAAATTATGTTTATGGGGCCTAGAAAGATGGCTCAGTGGTGACGAGCACTGGCTGTTCTTGTAGAGGACCTGGGTTCAGTTTCCAGCATCCACATGGTGGCTAACAACTGTCCATAACTCCAGTTCCTGGAGATCTCAAGCCCTCTTCTCGCCTCCATGGTCATTGCATGACATGAGTGCACTTACAGTACATGCAGGCAATATACTTATACCCACAAAATAATAAATATTAATAATTAGGGGCTGGAGAGATGGCTGAGTAGTTAACAGCACTCATTGTTCTTGCAGAAGACCTAGGTTCAAATCCCAGTACCCACATGTCAGCTAACAACTGTCCCTAACTCTAGTTCCAGGGGATCCAACACCCTCTTCTGTCCTCCGTGGGTACTGCACAACACAGGCACACCTACACATATGCAGGCATAACACTCATACACATAAAATAAAAATAAATGATAAAATAAGAAAAATAATAATTTTAAAATTATGCTTATTCACAGGATAAATACCTTGTGATGTCACGACACATTTATACATTGTGCAATGTTTGAACCAGCACAGTTCTTAAACTTGATTTATTCTAATAGTTTATATGGAGGCAATTTGGCAGCTGATGTGTGTGCAGAGAAAACGGGATTTAATAATGAACACAGGATTGGGACAACTGTCTCTGGTCTCTGATCTCCGTTTCTCACTCATGCAAGGGAACTCAGTAAGCCTAGTCACATTTAAACTGCTGCTGTAGGCGTTTGTTTGCATGAACTTTCTTTTTATTGTGTGGCATTTGACATCAGCACACACATACACATAGACAGCCTTCATACAGATAACACAGTCATCTCAGCCAGAAGCCCACAGGTCTTCTGCCAGAAGGCAGCACAAAACACAAAATCGTTTCTTTCTGTTTGTGCATGTGAGCGCATATGTGAGTGTGTTCATGCCCAGGTTCATGCATGTGTGTGTGGAGGTCAGAGGTCAACTTTAGGTGTCTTCCTCTATCATGCTCCACCTTAGTTTTTGAGACAGGGGTCTCTCATTGAACCTGGAGCTTGCCAATTTGGTTAGATTGTCTGGCTAGTGAGCAGTCTCCTGAGCAGCCCTGTTGGCTTTTACATGGGTACTGGGGATTTGAACTCAGGTCCTCATGTTTGCAAGACAGCACTTTACTCACTGAGTGAGCACTCTCTCTAGCCCCAGTAAATCACTCTTAATCCTGGTATGTGGAAGAAAGCACAGATCATCAGTGTTTGGTCTGCTGCTCAGCTGCTATGTACAGAACCTTGTCCCTAACATTTGGAGAGATTCTGAAATAAGCCTGCACCTTTTTTTTTCTCGTCAGTGTTTTTAACCTTCAGCAAGCAAGTGCACATGTGGAAAGAATTTGTGTGTGGGTGGAGGAAGCATGTGAGGTGGCTGAGCCCAGAGGGATGGGAGGGTCCCTCATGTAGTGGCTGACAGAGCTTGACACTGTGTGTGAGTGCTGTCCCGTTGACAAGCCCTCTGCCTCAGGAAGCCCTGTCTGAGCTCCAGGGTGCTGTGGAGTCAGGGGGACCCTGAGTTATTCTGGGAGTTTGCCACTGGGCATCAAGCAGTCTTCTCTTCCTCTCAGGTTCTTTTGTCCTTAGCACAAAACAGAACAAATTTCTTGAAAGATGATTATTCTCCATAATTTTGCTACATCAAACATTTTAGAAAGGAAGGAAGGAATAAAAAAGAAAAAAAGAATTCATGCTGTTGAGGACTGATGAATGTTTCACATAAATTCCAGACATCATTCTTTTCCTTATTACATTTTTGATGCAAAGCACAACAATTTAGACATTTGAGATTTTAAGTACACTTGACTAAAATAGTCTCTTCAGGGCAGGGGACAGGAGTGGGACCTGGAACTGTGGTGACTATACAAGTTTTGCTTTGGGTTTTCTTTCCCATAGGGATCAAGGAAGGAAAGTCACAGTGGGAATTTGAATTGTAACCTCTTCCTTCCTACAAAAGGCTGGAAATTACTCATGTTCCCCGGTTTAAGTTTGGGACTGGCATTTGATACCATTGAGTGATTCACTTTTTCATCACAGGAATGTTTCCTATGAAAGCAAAAGTGTATGAACACACAAACAGAACCTACGGTTAGAGGACTGGAAACCCTCAGCTCAGTTTCGCTGAAAACACATATTTTGGTGACTGCTCCTGGTGTCGCCTTTTTCTTCTTCTTTCTTTGAGCATCTTGCAGAAGGGTGGTCACATATCTTGCCATGCTGGTAAAAGAGGTGGTGTGCAAAGATCTTTTAGACTGCATAATGCCAGACTTATAGTCTTCAGACAGTAGTATTGTTCCTTCTAGTTACCACAAACTGTTAGGTCTCAGGGACACCAGAAGGATTTGAATGCAGTGTTGTTAACACTACTGTCTCCCCACTGCATGCTACAAAGCCTGATGTAATGTGGGTAATCCAAACCTTGATTAAACACAATGTGACATTCCTGGTTGACCAAAGGTTGAATGGCCTCAGTTTCCTCATCCTTCAGTGAGAGACTAAATGAAGGCTTAGTTTTAATTGTAGACTAAACACTTCAGGGGAGGGGCATATTGTACTGTAACAAGGCAAACATCTTGTTTTATAAATACCACCTGCTCTAGTGCTTATCAAGTAGAATAGAGGCTGGGCTCTTACCTCGGTGGGAGCCTTGCCTAGTCTTCAGGGGGCCATTTGTTGTCTGTGAGCTTAGGCAAATATTTTTACAGCCATATTGGTGTCTCTATCCCTGGAGAATCCCATGCCCCATTCCTGAGGGCTGGTTACATTCCTGGCTGCCACAAGCACACATTTGTCGTCTTGAAACAGTGGTTTGCAGTCAGCTGGCCAATTTTTCCTGAAGGGGCACTCTTTCTCCTGGCAAATCATAATCCATGTTCTTCTTGAGGGCCAACACTTTCTCAAGTAGCAGATCATATCTGGCTATGGCACTTTGTTTCCCTGACAAACCCCTGAACTTTTCAGTTGGGCACGGAAATGTAGCTTTGTTCTTCTGAGACATCCAAATAAAAGGTGTTATCTGGACTCAATAACTACAGCACCCGCTGAACAAGAGCCCTGAAGTGTAAGGGGCCTGTAGAGCGGGGTGGGAAGGTGGAAGTGAGCAGAGCTCACCCAAACACCAGTAAAGAGTGAGATATGTCGACTCCCACTCTCCACTTCCCCTTCCCTCCCCTGTGACCTGTCCTCAGTTTTGCAGTTCTCTCCTCAGGCTCTGCAGTTGCTCTGCTCTGCTATAGAAATATTATGGAGTTGTGTAGCAGCTCAGGTTCCTCCTGTACTGTCACTTTCAACTTGGGCTCTAGTCAAAGCCAAGAAGGCCACACAGTCTGTGAGGGGGGGGACAGATAACCTTTGTCCCCACAAAATGCTGCAGAGTCAACACGGCCGTGGTTTCCCCTCTACTTTATGCGGTCACTACTTTCCCATTGCTCATAATTTTAAGACTACCAGCTCTCTGCCCCCCACCGTGTCTGGTCTCTCCATGGCCTTCTGGGTATCTGGTTGTGACCCACAAATTTGGTGAGGACAAAACCAGGCCTTGCCAGGAACACATCTCTCTCGTTTTTTTAAAATTTTTATTTAATGTGTATGAGTGTGTGGCCTGCAAGTAGATAGGTGAACCTGTGTCGTGCAGTGCCCATGGAAGTCAGAAGGGGGCGTTTAGTCCCCTGGAACTGGAGTTATATATGGTCGTTAGCCACCATGTGGCTGCTGAGAACCTAACCAGGGTCCTCTGCAAGAGCAGCCAGTGCTCTTAGCCGCAGAGCCATCTCTTCAGCCCCAATCCCACTCCATTCTTGTTGTTCCACAGGCTAGGTGGTGATTTGCTTAACATAGAGTAGGTGTGATGGACACTGTACTTTTTAAAAAGTCCCAAGTGATTCATGTTTGTTAGAGAAAATAATAAAATAGGAATAAATGATAAGGAAAACAAACACTGTCTATCAGATAGCCACAATATGGCCCCTTTGAAGGTAGTTTTAGAAATTATCCACCTGGCCTCCCCACTTCTGTGATGGATTTTTGTCTGACTTGAGCTTCCATGGGCATGCTAAAGAGCATTTGGGGACACATATTTAATCCAATAGTCCTAAATATATATGACAAAGTACATGAAATCAAGCATGGAGGGAGGGGGACAAGAGGGGTGCAGGGAGGGAAGGGGGTCTAAAGATGCTCAAAGTATATTGCATGATATTCACAAAAATTCAGTAAAAAAAGAAAAACAATTCTTGGCTCATCTAGAACAAAACATCCTTTTTGAATAAACATAATTAGCGAATCTGAATTAAAACTAGAATTTTAACCTAAGGCAATTGATGGTCGTGGAATACAAAGAAAATAATGAAGTTGAAGTATGTATGTTGCTTGATTCCCCCTCCCATGTCCCCCAGGCAGGGTCTCACTTTGTAGCCTCTGCTGGCTTGGAACTGGCTGTACAGACCCCCCCATGCTGGGCCTGCATCTCACAGTGATGTGACAGCTATTGCCTCCAGCGTGCTGGGATTAAAGACTTGGGTCCCCTGGCCGGCCATTGCTGCGTGGTTTTAACTGTTAACTTGAACAACCTAGAATCACCTGGGAAGAGTCTTATTGAGGAATTATCTAGATCAGGTTGGCCTATGGACACCTCTGTGGGGAATTGTCTTGATGGTTAATTGATTTAAGATCATCCTTCTTAATCTGGGTGTCACCATCACCTAGGCAACAGGTCCTGAGAGGAGAAAGTTAGCTGAGAACAGCAAGTAAAGCTACCCTTTTCCCTGTTACCTGCTGTGAACCTGCTTTAAGTTTTGCCTTGACTGCCCACGATTATGGACTGTGACCTAGAATTGTAAGCCAAATAAATCCTTTCTTCCCTTAAAACAAATCCATTTCTGATGATCTTCTAAGCGACTGATCTCCCATTCTATATAACCTTTATGGGTTCATTTTATTGATATGACTTTGCAAATGAGAGTTACCAGGTTGTGAAAGCCTTTTAAAGGTTATTCCTCCTTGCCCACCAAACTGCCTAATTCTGTTATTTGTGTTCGTGAGGAAACACTTGGAAGTAGGACAAGAAGCTGTCCACAGCTACTTAAGCTTTCTGGATGAGTATTTGATATTGAACTATGGGGACTTTATTTCTGAAATGCAACCGCATGGCTTATCGGGTTAAGTCTCCTGACCTCTCCACACAGGTATTTGGAGCTTTTTAGAAAAGAGGGAAACTTTGGAAATGGGTCAGAGTGTGCTTCAGGTCAATGGCCTGAGCTGTGAGGAAATACAAACCTCCGGACTGGGGGAATACCCATATGCTTAGAGGCCTGCGAGGGAACTGACTGGCCCAGCTTTTTGTGTAGCTCAGCGATAACGTTGGAAGTTAGCTCACTTCCAGGTGGAGAGGCACAACATATGTCTGTCCATGCTTATGCACACTCCCAGCATTCACATTTTTCTTTCCGTTATCAGAATAGCAAATAGCATAGTCCGGCTGACTGTCCTAGGAAGATGCCACAGAAACAAAACCTGTGGTTCACATGCCACCAAAGAAATTTCCCCAGCATACCTCAGGGCTGCTGCTCAATGGGCCTGAACCAGTTTGAATTTTTACAGGGCAGAAGCCCAACAGCAGTGTGAGCTCCCTGGCCCCACCCTGCCTCGGGGACCTGATCTGTATAAACCTGGTTAATTCCCCAGGTGTCGAGCAACTCAGGCTGAAAGGGCACCTGGAGCCTTTCATTTCAGTACCAAGAACTGCCCTTTTGAAGGGGCACTTGAAAGACTTGACATTCCGGAACTTAATTCTTTGGGAGATAAGCAAGGGCAGGGAGATGCTATTGGGAAACAAATGTTTAACCACTTGAGTTAAAGAAGAAAGTGAGTGAATTAAAACTCAAAATGGAATCTGCAAGTCAGCTTTTCCTACTCAGGCTGATAGGCCAATGTGTGTGTTTAATTAGACGGCCCTGTAGGTCACGTTTCAGATGCAAGAATATGCACCCTTTCCCAAACCCTTGCTTATATTGGCCATGCATGAGATCTAGGTGTGCTGATTTCATTTATACAATGTGCTCAGAGTTCTAGAACACAGGGATATATAGAATAAAAGAACTTCCTTAGGCATAGTCTGTACTTTCTGAAGCAAGATGAATTTTGCGTTTGCTGACTGTATTAAGTACCTTTCTTATTGTTGGGGGCAGATACCTGACAAAAGCAACTTAAGGAAGTATTTGTTTTGGCTTAGAGTTCCATGGTACCTTCATCACCGAAGGGAAGTCTTTTTGGCAGGAGTTTGAGGCAGTTGGTTCCCTTGTGTCAGCTGGTGCTTAGTTTGCTTCCTCATTCAGTTTGCTTTTCATTCAGTTCAAAACCCCAGGCAATGGAATGGCGCCACCCACAGTTAAAGTGGATCGCCCTACCTCACTTAACCTAATCAAGGTAGTTTGTCATAGGCATTCCCGAGGCTTGTCTCCTAGGTGGTTCTAGAGCCTGTCGAGTTGGCAATATTTTAAAAAATATTTTATTTATTTTCTTATTACTTTATGTGTATGACTGTATCGCCTGCATGTATTAAGGGCACCCATATTGGTGCAATGCCGGAAGAGGTCAGGTAAGGGTGGTCAGATCCCCTGGAACTGCTGTTACAGATGATTATTAGCCACAGTGTGGGTGCTGGGAACAGAACCCAGGTTCTTTGTAAGAGCAGCCAGTGCTCTTAACGGCTGAGTCATCTCTCCAGCCCTCTCAAGTTGATAATAGTAACCATCGTATTGACCTAATACTTCATTTCTTCAAAATTTTGTCCTATTAGTAACTTTTTTCAGAATCACGTTTATTATTGGAGATATTCAGCAAGTAATATGTCACTTATAAAGACTGGAAACACTGGTATAACACAGAGCCTTTGGCTTTCGTTGCCAGGCAGCACCATGGATTGTAACTGCTTGGCAGCCCAGCCCTCTCTGAGAGCATTTATGGAACTGACCGGCCTTGCACTTGTCCCCTAATTTCTACTGTGAATGCTCTCTCGTTATTTGTCATACATAGAGCCAGTGTCTAGGACATTATTCCATGTCCAAGGAATGTGTGGAGTGGAACTGAGCTGCAGCAGTGTGTTTTCAGCAGGATACTCACAGGAGAGCACTGCTATCATGGAACAGAACTGCACCTTCCAGGGGAGAGTACTTGTAATGTAAAGAAATGTAAAGCACATTTTCAAAGTAGGTGAGATAGGACTGGAGAGATGACTCAGGATTAAGAGCACTTGCTGCTCTTCGGGACGACTGCAGTTTGATTTCCAGCCTTCATTTCAGGTGGCTCACAACCTCCTGTAACTCCATCTCCGGGGAGTCCAACACCTTGTTCAGGCCTCCTCAGGTACTTGCCCATATGTGGTATACAGTCACATATGCAAACATACACACACATCGAAATAATCTTACAAAATGTGGTGAGTGCTTGAAAGGAAGCCTGATTTCTTTGTGTGTATATGTTCAATGCCATGTGTTTTCCTCTGTTGCCTTTCACTCTTTCTTTCTTTCTTTCTTTCTTTCTTTCTTTCTTTCTTTCTTTCTTTCTTTCTTTCTTTTTTTCTTCTTTCTTATGTGTATGAGTTTGCATGTCTGTAAGTCCACCTGTGTGGTACAATGCCTGTGGAAGCCAAAAAAAAGGATGTCAGATCCCCTGAAACTGGAGTTACAAATGGATGTTAGCTACCATGTATGTGCTGGGAACTAAACTGAAGTCTTCTGCACAAACAGTGCTCTTAGCCACTGACATTGACCCTCTTTATTATTTTGAGACAGTGTCTCTCACTGGTGCTCACCAACCAGGCTAGACTGGCTAGCTGGTGAGACCCCATGATCTTTCTGTCTCTTGACTTTCCCCTTCTTACCGCTCCCACAACCTGCCTTTAGAGGTGCTGAGGGTCCAAACTCAAGTTCTTAGATTTGCACAGCAAGCACTTTACCCACTGAGCCATCTTCCCAGCCTGACAATTTCTTATTTGTTACCACGTCACTCTTCTGCATCTCCTGTCTATCTGATTCCAGGAAAAGGCACAGTGGCAAAGTTAGATTTGGCCAGTGATGATAAACTGCCGTACCTTCAGGGTCATTGTGAACCACTTAGGTGTGTGGGTGGGGAAGAATAATGAAGTAGAAGAATAAGAATATGGTTGATCACTTCCACCATTTCAGCTGAAACTTTATTCACAGTCAATGTGGCAACCTCTACGGACACCAAAGTTGGGGGTGATACCTTCCAGAAGTCCTGACCTCTCTCTAACCATTCTAGGGACCATGGTCAGCAGGAAGGAAGTCAGGTCTGCTCAGGGTCCACCCAGCCCTGTGCAGATATCTTGAGTTTGCTCTATGATGGTAACGAGGTAGAAATGATCCAGATCATTATTTATAGCCAGCCCATGAATCCTATTAGCACTTCTCCAATTTTCTCTTTTTGTCAAGGGAACAGAAATCCATTATCAAGTATTTCCACAAAATTGACCTCATATTTCCTTCCTGGGCTTAGTACTCAGTTGCCAGAAAGAAGTGAAGAGTCAGCAGGGTTTACATTAAATCTCAGGGAACAAACATTTCCAAATTGACAAGATGTTGCCAGGCAGAACTTTTGGCCCACAGATGCCCAGCTTCCTCTTGCAAAGGAAGTTTCTGGAAAGAGATCTTTAAAGGTTCTCTGCAGATTCCCAAAAGTAAAGCTGCAGGAGAACTGGGGGTTCCATGTGAAACCACTCTAGGTCATTTCAGTTCCCAGAGAAACTGCCTTTGAGACTGTAAGAGCCTGTAGCTTTTCCTGCCTCTCTCCGAGCTACTTGAGTGCGCCCTTGCCTAACCCTCGTGGTGAACAAGGCAACCTTTGCTCTCTGCCAGGCTGAAGTGAAGCCCCAAAGCATGCCAGTCTTCACTCTGGAGGCTACTGGCAGGAGCTGAGGCAGCCATCTCTCTTCTCCAGCCCTCTGTTCTCTCTCAGTGCTGCCTCATGTTTCTGTTGATTGTTAGGGGAACCTCGCCCACAGCAGCTTCTGCAGCTCAGCCCCTCGTCCTAGGTCTTGGGCCAGTGCTGCTGCTCTGGTGTTTATCCCTGATCCTTCTGCCCCTGGGCCAGGGTTTTCTCTCTCTGTGACTGGCTTCACGTTTTGGGTTTTTCTGTTACCTTGTGTGTTCCCCCATGTCCTGTGAAAGGCACGGGCTTGCCTTGGCTTGCTCAGGTGGAATGCTTTGCTTTTCGCGCTCCTCTCAGCCTGGGCTTTGCTGTGCTTTAGACTGCCTCATGCCTGGACTGCGGCATCTTCTGTGTAACACCTGACCTTCTGAAAGGGAGTGCCTTGAAGCCTGGATCCTTGGCAGCCAGGGTCTTTTTGCATGGCTTTTAGATCACACGAGAAGACAGGAAGCTTCAGCATAGTCACAACCAAGCACCACTGATAGCGAAACCACTTCAGCTACTGTCTCTACAGCAGTTCATGACTGGTGGAAACTTGAGCCTTCACCCAGGCCAGCAGGATTCCACCTAAGCTTTACCAAGTGTTAACTGTGTGACTTAGTGACTTACTCTGTGGCACTGTTTCCATGTTTTTAATAAAGAAAATCACTTATAGGAGCTAGGGAGATAGACCTGAGTTTTATCCCCAGAACCCACATAAAAAGTTGGGCATGGTGGTGTGTGCTTGTGTTCCCACAGTGTGGTGGAGGCAGAGACTGGCACATCTCTGGAGCTTGCTGGTTAACCAGCCTAGACTAACCAGTGAGCTTCAGGTCAGTAAGAGACCCTGTCTCAGAAAACAAGGTGGCAAATGCCTGAGGAATAAAACTCAAGATTGAACTTTTCTCTCTATATATGTGCACCTGTACCCATAAGAACGTGCATCCCTTCACACACACAAAGGAAAAAGCCATTTACAAAGAGTAATATGAATACTGTCAAAATTAGGAAGACTCTTTTGTCATTGATTCCTGTTTTCTCATGTGACTGGTCAAGCTGAAGTGAACCAAGAGTAAGTAATATAATTTTATGATCCTTCTGTAACAACATGCCCAGCTGAGGAAAATATAACACGGATGGTGTGATGGACATGATCAAAAATCTCCAGTGACATTGTCTCTGTTTCCTTGTGTGTATGTGCACGCATGCGTGAACTCTTTAAAAATTGATGGGGACCCCAGACTGCTGGCAATGTGTCCCTGTGCCTAGGGATTAAAGGCTCTGCATAAATTTGCTGGGAATAGGCATGGGTCTTAGTTGGAAGACTGTTGTTGTTATCCGATTAGAAAACGATACTCTAAGCATTACTCTTGAGACATGGCTACCAAAGAAGCAGTGTTTGGGCCTAGTGTGTGTTTAACCGTTGTACTGAATCAGATGGGAAAGGACCAAGGTCGCAGCTGCAAGAGCCACATTCCTCCTTTAGCTTCTAAATGTGTTGGCCGCACGGTCTGGAAAATAACATGGTTTCCCTCTTTTCTTTTCCTAAAGAGTTCTTTAGATATGTTTCATCATCCCAGGCACCCATATGGGCAACATAAAGAAATAATGGACAGTGACTAGATTCTAGGTAGAAGGACTATGGCCCTTTCTTTGAATACATTTTGTTTAAGGATTTCAGAGTGGATATTCAAGTCTTTAAGTTTGATGCCGGGTGTCACTAAAGTCATAGGAAGTATTTTGAGTGCTTTCCCCAGAATTAATTCTGAGGAGCAGTTTCTGGGTTCTACAGAAACATTCTGCACTGATGACCACTTAGTGCCCTTCTTTCATTTTGACACAGACCTCCCACCATTCTCTTTCACAGGGAGCTGCCATTGGGCACCCTTCTTTCCTACAAGGTTTCCATTTGTGTGTGTGTGACAAACAGGAACAGTGTTCTAGTTTGCTTCGATTGCTGTGACAAAACACTCTGACCAATACCAACTTGGGGAGGAAAGGGTTTATTTGGCTCATATGTCTCTGGTCACACAGTTCATCAGGGAATCCATTGTAGGAACTCAGGGCAGGAACCTGGAGGCAGGAGCTGACGCACAGGCCATGAAGGAACGCTTCTTACTGGCTTGCTCCGCTGGCCCATGCTCAGCCTGCTTTCTTATACAATACAGAACAACCTGCCCACGGTGGCACCACCCACAGTGGGCTGGGCCCTCCCACATCACTCAACAATCAAGAAAATACCCCACAGACATGGCCAAAGGTCAGTCCAATGGAGACAGTTCCCCAACTGAGGCTCCCGCAACCCAGGTGTGTCAAGTTGATAGTGAAAGCTACCCAGCAAAAATAGTTTAATCCTTTAAATATCAGACCTTCAGGTGTTGTATGGACAGCTAAGTTGGTCTTTTCCTTTCATGTGAATCCTCCTTTCTTTTTTGGGATGTGATTCGGATCCTTAGTCTCTTGTCTGTAGAAAATCTAATTCAAAGAGCCAGGCATGGTAGCTTCCTCCTGTTATCCCAGCATTTGGGGGACTGAGGCAAGCAGATTTCAATGAATTTGAAGCCAGTTTGGGCTACATAGTGAATTCTAGGCCAGTCTGTGTTAAAGAGAGCACATCTCAAAGGAAAGTAAAGAAGGAAGGGAAGGAAGAAGGGAGGGAGGGAGGAAGGAAGGAAGGAAGGAAGGAAGGAAGGGAGGGAGGGAGGGAGGGAGGGAGGGAGGGAGGGAGGGAGGGAGGGAGGGAGGGATAAGGCTTACTTGGGGATACTGAACTATCTGAGGAAAAGTAAAGATCTGGTACACGGAACTCTTGCCTCTCCCATTCTAGTACTATACGTTTGTTAGCACAGCTTTTTCTCTCAGTTGTTTGGGCAGCCATTGCTAATGTGATCAAAGGTCTTGCCTTCATTGGTACTGTCAATCAGGCTGCTCCCTCTGCATTTCTGTACTTTTGAAACCAGTTATTGGAATGTGAATCACCTTCATTACTTAGTGTCTTAACAGTGGTCAGCCTGTTCCAGCTCTGGGTTTTCCAATGAAGTCACTCAAAACATGTGTCATCCTTTGTGACTTCTGAAAGTTGAGCCCTGAAGTCTTCACTTCTCAACCCATCTCCTTTCAGTTCATGTCTGAAAGGGATGTGCTTTTGCCCTGGGTGCTTGGAAGATCATCTGTCTTTCATTGGCATAGGTAATTAATTACACTCAGGGGCACTGGCTCACAACCATGGCTTCCAGATCAGTGACGAGTAATGAGGCTGAGAGTGGAATTGCTGTTGGTGAAGATCGAAGCCATATGGACAGCAGAGGAAGCTCCTTCCTGATGATGGCCTGTCCTGTTTCATCTTACCTACTTTCCACCTCCCTAGAACTATGGTTTTGAGGTCCTTTTCTTAGCAGTTGATTCCCCGACGAGGTCCTTAGGGGAATGTGTGCTTAGGACCTGTGTGCTATTGGCACTGGGGAGGGAGAGGCAGACTGGACCTCTGCAGGTGTGTCCTTTGGGTGTATGACCATAACACCCAGCCCATGTCTTGGGCAAGCCGGGCTTCTTGTCATGCCTGCTTTATGGGAGGATTTGGACTCATAGGGAGGCAATCTGGTTTGGGAGAGAAGGCCAGCTAGACCTCATTTCCTGGACAGCTGGCTGAGTCTGTCCTTACAGGGCTTCTGGGATGGAAATGGGATCCTGGGAAGGAGGTGGTGAGAGACTCTCTCATTCTGCCTTGATTTTTCTGGTCCAGAAGAGGCAGTCAATACGATTCTGCTGCCTATTTTCTTTCTATATAGGAGAGTGACAGGAAACATTCCACTCTCCCCTGCCTGCATGGGCTGCATGTAGGTGCCTTGTTTCTTCCAGTCAAAGATTTCTTTGCTCCCTATCTCTACTTAGATTTCCTTCTTTTAAAATTGTTCCGTGCACCTTTTCCCTTACTTTAGTCTGTAACTACAGTATTTTAGAACCCCTATGAGGACTTGCACTTTAAGTTAAAAATAAAAGGGCTGGATGTGGTGGTGCACACCTTTAATTCTGTGGGGATCTGGTTACTGAGCAAGGCAAGCAATTCCTGATACCCTAAAGGGATGGCAGGTGTCTGACCTGCTCTGCCTGTGTGATAACCTGGCCCCAGGAAGCTACTGTAGATATGAATCTTCCTTTCCCCCACCCCAGACCAGAACCAGGTTTTTGGGTTTCGTTTCCTCATTCCTGAACTTCCACAACCTTCCTGCCTTTACCGCAACACCCCACCTTTCCCGCCTTCTGTAACAGTCGGAGAGGCTTCCCTATATAAACCCCTGCATTGGCTCTAATAACCGAACTACCCACCGACATAGTCTCCCGGGAGGGAATTCCTCCCGCCGCACTCTGAGCCACCTGAGATCCCGTTCCATCGTCCTCCATTCTCTGGCATGGCTGGAGCACAACAGCCATGCTGGAGATGGAGACGCACCCACATAATTCAAGCACTGGGAAGACAGAGGCAGGTGGATCTCTGTGAGTGGAAGGTCAGCCTGGTCTACATAGAGAGTTCCAGTCCAGCTGGGATGACAGTGAGACCCTGTCTCAAAAAAGACACACACACACACAAATTAAAAATAAAGATTGCCCTTGATCAGCCAGACCTTGTGGCACATGTCTTTAATCCCAGCACTCTGGAGGCAGAGGCAGGAGGATATCTGTGAGTTCAAGGCCTACTTGGTGTACAGAGTGAGGTCCAGACCAGTCAGATACACAGCAAGACTGTCTCTCAACAACAACAACAAAAAGATTGCCCTATCTTCAGTTTAAAGAAAGGGAGGGAGAATTCCAGGTTGCATTCCTGATCTGAAAATTTTAGATCTGAAATGCTCTAAAATCTGGTACTTTTTGAGCCCTGATATGACCCACAAATGGAAAATCTCACATCATGAAACTTAATGTGAAAAGTTACCAAAATATCATGTAAGGTGGCCTTCAGACTGTGTCTATCAGGTGCATATAAAACAAATGAATTTCATGTTTAGAACTCCATCTCCAGGAGAACCTATTATGGATATGCAAATATCCACACCCCCTCCAAATCAGAAATCCAAAACACTTTGTTTTCAAGTATTTTGCATAAGGGACACTTAGCCCCATGTGTGTCTGCCTGCTGTGTCCCGGAGAAGTTGGCATGTAACACATATCATTCCATGTAGTACCTGACAACCTGGAAGCATTGGTGATATTTGTTTCCATTTCAGAGTTGGGGGATCAAGGTTGGAGCTTCACATGCTCAAGACCAGGGAGTTGGGTGGGAGGTAAGGGCACAGGATAGTGCACTCCCAGCTTGCCAGATCCAAAGTGTCTACACATCCACAGCTACCCAGAGAACATGCCTGAACTACCCACAGTTAGAGCCATCTCAGAGATCCAAGCTGCTATTAAGAAGGTTAGCCTGAAGCAACACCACCATCCCACCAAAACCTCACAATGAATAAAACCCTCTAACATTAATAAGTTACTTTAATATGGAAGGCATAAAGGATGACATCTAAGACTTTCAATTGTGGGGGGTATATTAGTTATTTTTCTGTGACCAAGGGAACTCATAGAAGAGGAGTTTATTTAAGCTTATGGTTCCAGGTTCCAGGGGGATTAAAGTCCGTCATGGTGGGGAGGTATGGTAAAATGGCCAGAGCAGAAGCAGCAAGCTAAGTGCTCACATCTTCAAGTAGGTACAGGAAGCTGAGGCCTACTGGAAATCTAGCAAGGCTTAAGAACTCTCTAAGCTCACCCCCAGTAACATGCTTCCTCTGGCATGACCACACCTCCTAAGGTCCCCAAAGCAGCACAACTAGCTGGGAACAAAATGTCCAAAAAGGGGACATTCTCATTCAAACCCCACAGGAAGTATGGTTACCAAGTCTACTTGTGGACTTTTTAATTATTTAGGGTGGTGTCTGTTTTGTTTCTTTTCAGCACTCTGTCTCTGTCTCTGTCTCTATCACTCTACATTGCTGGAGATTGAACCCAGGGCCTGGTGAGTGACTGGCAAGTCTTTACCCCACTGCGGAGTAACCTCTCCAGCCCTATTTTTAGCTTTTTGACAAGAACAACTTTGAAATATATTCACATAATGAGTGATTTGCTCACTTGCTATGGATGCATTGCATGGCCTGAGTAGCTTTGGTGTTGCACAGTCGTCAATTTACTCTGTTTTAGAAGATTCTCATCACCTGCAAAGGAAACCCATCAACAGCCAGCCATTCCCATCCTCTCATTCATCAATGAACCAGCCATATCCTCTTAGCAGGCGTCTCATTCATCGGGTGAATACTTCCAATATCTTTTATTTTGTATTTGTTTGACAGTCATATCATGACAATCTAATATCTTGAAAACAAAGCTAATTACTGTTAATATATTGATATATACCTTCACATAGACATTTTAGATTGATATTCTATTTTGTAGTTTTCTTTCTTTTCATCTATTTAATAGTATGTCTTAGATATTTACTTATGTTGCTAATTATTCTTTGACAGAATATTTTATGGCCATATAGTTATATCATATTTCCAAACTCAGCTATTTTCCAATTTAAGACTTAAAAAAATAATTATGTGTATGTGTATATGTGCCTATGTGTACCACATGCATGCAGGAGCCCACAGAGGCCAGAAGAGGGCATCGGATTCCCCTGGAACTAGAGTTCCAGGTCCTTGTGAGGTACTATGTGGGTGCTAGGAACCAAACCTGGGTCCTTTGCAAGAGCAGTGAGTGTTCTTCTTACCTGCTAAGCCATCTCTTCAGTTCCTAGTTTCCAGGTTTTTGCTATAATATATAGCACTGCTATAAACATCTTTGTGTCCACTGTGTCTTCATTTTCTTTGAATTAATTGCCATGTGTGGAATGACTGGTGATCACCGAAGAGTTTAAACAGACAGTGGCTCCGTGGAGTTAGATGCTATCCTGTCTTTCTTTCTCCTTTGCTTTTCACTATTGCTCATGTTCGTTGGTCCTCCAGTATTTCTGAGCTGTGTTTTCTGATTTCTGTGTAGACTCTGCAGCTAAGCCCTCAACAAGGGAGCTGCTTCAGATATCATAATATTTAATACCATAATATTGGCAAACTTGTATTACACCAAAGCAAGTGTAGTTCTAACTCTGTACAACTTTCCAAGTCTGACAATTTGTAAAGCACTGTGGGATCTTGCAGTGCCTGCCATTACTGTAAGCCTCATCATAAAGTATGATTTTTAGCTAAATAATACATGAATGCTTGAAAACAAAAGATAGAGATGAGCAGAAAGTCATAGAAGTAACATTAAATCTCACCCAATGCCAGCTGAGCGATAGTCCCTAAAACACTTTTTCTGGCTGTGGGTGAGGTTCACCCTCATGCAGAAGCTGCACATACATATTTTAAAATCAGAAAATAGTTTGTTTTTGAAGCATTGTGTGGCAGCATAGATTAAAAAGCATTTTGGGTTTAAAACTCTGAGTTACAGTTTATTGTATTTATTTAAAAATTTATTTGGCCTTATACTTTTTTGGTATGCATTTAGGAAGTGTAATATATTTGATATATTTTTCTAAGGTTTTCTTTTTTTTTTCTTTTTTCTGTATTCAAATTTTCATTTGCTTTTCTACTGCTCTAAATGCTTTCTTGTCATGATTTATGTGAACCATCCTTTCCCCGGTCCCTTACCACAATCAGCCATGGGCCTTGGAGTGTCTTGGATACCTTTAGATCTCCTTGCTGGAAGCTTCTGCCTTTCCTCCCTCCTTTGTAATTATGTGGTGTTCCACATCCCTGATGTTTTATTAGTTCCCAACATTCTTGATAAAAGGGAGGTAATTAGTGTATTATGGCTTCTTTTTTGAATTGTTCCTTAAGATAAGCAGAGGGAAACATGTTACATGGATAAAAATTTGCATAATAATGTGAACAGACTTGTCACAAAAGCTCAATGTAATCGTGGCCAAACTGAAAGCACTTATTTATGGAAAGTTCCTGTAAGTACTTATCTCTGGGAATTAAAAATCACCACTTGTCTATAGCGGCCTCTAATTTCAGAAATAAGGTCGCACAGTGTTTGCTTTCAGTGTGCCTGGGTCCTCTGACCACATCCTTTGTCCAGTTCTGAACAGGCCCCTTCCCCCACCACAGCATTGACTGCAGTCAAAGCAAACCAGAAAGTTAAATATGGAGCACATTATTCTCAGCTCACTCACAGGGGCTTTGTAATTGCCTGGAAACTGAATGAATGAATGAATGAATGAGTGAGTGAGTGAATAGTAAAGCACACTGCATTCAGTAAGGGTGTTTCCTAAAATACTTGGAACCATTTCATAATTTCCTTCTACGAACCAGGATGAAAAGTAACATTTTCACTGTGGATGTGACTCACCTCCTCATTAATTCTAGATTTTGCCTTTGTCTACACAATTTGCATGAGGTAGCTCAAACCTCTTTTCATCATTTTGCATAAATGTTACTGCCAAACTCTGTCAGGTGGCACCCCAGCCAGGAGGAGAAAAGTCCCTGGGCCTGTTGACCTTCATAGGCTTCCCAAGGCTCAGTACCAGCGTCATTTCTGCCCCGTTTACCTGGGCTGGGATGAGGGCCTGTGGCCCTGTGGCATCTCTCTTAGGCCCCTTTCTGCCCTTGTCTACTGATCTTCTCACCACTCAAGCATTGTACGTGGGGAATTCTAATTTCAGCCTACACCATCCTTCTCGAAATCACACTTAAGGTTTCCATCATCTCGTCTAAGTAGTTGCCTTCAATGCAGTGTTATGTGAAGTCTTGGGAGTCTGCCATACTTCCCGGCTTTTGGCTTTTGGCTAGGAGCTTCATTGTCATTTGAGGAAGAAGTGGCCAAATGGACAGAAGTACACCTTTATGAAATTATAAATAGCAGAAATACAGATTTAGCTTTTGACCTCATTCTGATCTTGATCTTGTCACCAAGTAGACTGTTTATTAAACAATATGAACTATGAGATTGTGACCCTCTCTCTGAAACTGTTATTAAATCAAAACACTTAAGTGACCAGTGAGATGGCTCAGGAAGTAAAAAGCCTGATGACCTGAAAAGCCCACAAGCCTGATGACCTGAGTTCAATCCACAGAACCCATGTAAAAATAGAAAAAGAATCACAGAGGTGTCCTTTGATCTCTATACCTGCACAGTGATGGTGTGCATGCCTGTACTCTCAAATCTCTCTCTCTCTCTCTCTCTCTCTCTCTCTCTCTCACACACACACACACACACACACACACACACACACACACACACACATAAATAGTAAAATAAAATAAAAAGTTTAAAAAAGAGCACAAGATACTTTGCCTTTTAATATAAAATTGCAGCCTGGGGCCAAATGAGACAACAGAGATGGAAAGGGCCGTGGCCTCCCTCTCACCCTTCCTAGGCTCCCAAAGACCTCCACATTTTCAAATTCATTACAGCAGATTCTTTCTGAAGTCTCCTGATTCTGTGGCACTAAGATTAGCTGGGGGCACTTCCTGCCTTTTAAATTAGCAATATCCTTTGCAAAGGTTGAACCAGCAGGCCATTTCCCTTGGCTTTGGGTCCCTTGTACTTTCCAAGTGTTCATTTTCTAGTGGCTATACACCTGTGTGGGAGTCACATTCTTATGTCCCACTGAGGACCAAAGATGTCTTGGAACGAACAGCCAGCATCCCCCAAATGTGGTCACTGTACTGTCATGACTGCAGATAGCTGGTATATTAAGTAGAAGAAAGCTAATGATTTTAATTTGGATTCTGATTAAGCATCTGTGTTGAACCCTTTAAAAGTTCTGACTTTATTAAACTCATTCATAATCATGAGCAAGTGAGTCTATGCAAATGTCCCAGATATTTTTGAACTTCACAATTTCCATTTGCTAACACTAGTCGAGGTTTGAATCACTTTTTTCCCTTCTAGTGAGCTATGATCTTATGACACTTTCCCTATTGAAGCATTAAAGGAACCCTAATTCATTTATCTGGCAGTAGCTCATTGCTGCTTTGGACTTAATGTATCCTCGGCATTCATTGGTGATATAAGTACATTTCTTTTTTTTTTTTTTTTTTTAATCCTCTTGACTTTCAAGAAACTTTCTTGATATGTGGATGAGCTTTCTAGGGCTACAATAACAAAATATCATACACTGAGTGGGTCAGAGAATGAAAATTGCCCTTAGTTTTAAAGGCTGGCTATTGGCAGAGCTGGCTTTTTTCTGAGGGTTCTGACAAAGAATTGACTCTGTGACTCACCTCTAGCTTCTGGTGACTGCTGGCAGTGTATAATTACATCCTTTGGCCTGTATAAGTATCACTGTCATCAGCTGCCATCTCCATAAGGATGTCCCTTTTCTTTGCTTTCTTTCTTTTTTTGTCTTTTTGAGACAGGATCTCACCACAGCCCCAGCTGGCTTGGAACTCACTATGTAGACTAGGCTGGCCTGCAACTCCCAGAGACTCTCCTGCCTCTGCCTCCTAAGAGCTGGGATTAAAGGTGTGCACCACCATGCCCAGTTCAGAATGTGCCCTTTCTGTAAGGACCACAGTCATACTTGCATAGGGAGTCATCCTACCTCAGTACACAAGCCCATCTTAATTAATTCCATCTATAGGGACTTGCTTTCACATGCGATCTCAGTGGCTTTTCAGTTATGGAGAAAATCAAGTTTGTCCATCTCATCTAATTAGATCTCATCTAATTAGCATTTTCAGTTGTTCATTATTTACACGTGCAGATATCTGCAAAAGTGGGGAATAATGTCATAGCGCCCATGTACCCATCATCTTGCAGCTTTGGGAATCGCCAGCTTCTACAAGTTGTGTGCCATCCTCTTTCTGCCTACATTCGGCCCTTGCTGGGAGTCTGTTGAAAGGATCAGAACATATGATTTCACTTGTGCAACTTTTAAGGTCAGAGAATAACATGCTGTACTTTCTCACTCCAGCAGTGAAGGAAGAGAAAGGTTAAACTGCTCAGTGTTAGACACTACAGCATAAAGCTTGGTTTTACATGGCAGCTAATTAAAAGAAAGTGGGAGATAAAGGGGAGCCAGAAAATAGGGAGAAGGACACGGGAGCTATAACTGCCCCTTTTAGTGTTTTCTGACCCTTAGATGCTGAGCTCCCCAAGGGCAGGAGCTCTTGGCCACGCTTACCTTCATTCTGTGTAGGATGTAGGTGCACGGTAGGAGTTCAGCACGTTTGCTGAGTAACTGAATGAACAAATGACATTCCTCAAACATCTTGCACAGAAAGGCACACTGATACGCCAGATGCAGGCCCACCCACAAATACCCCTCCCATGACACACAGACCCCTCCCCAGACACACAGAGATACACAGACATGTACAGACTGCCCCGACAGACAGACAGACAGCCCCCCACAGACACACACATACATACATAGATCTGCTAGACCTCCCACATACACCTGCATTTAGCTATAGGCTTAGAAATAGTTAAGAAGTAGGCTACGTCTACATGCTGAATAGTGGATGGTGGTGCTATTAGGTAGAAGGAATTATGTTGATGGCTACAGGTTTAGTGTGCCTGTAAGAGTCAAGTCCATTCTTCATTTGCAATCAGGAGGAATATCTCTCTCTCTCTCTCTCTCTCTCTCTCTCTCTCCCTCTCTCTCCTTCCTCCTCCTCCTTTCTTCTTCTCTTTTTCCTCTCCTTCCATTATCTTCTCTTTCATGTAATGGTACCAGGGATCGAACCAGACTTTCTGGATGCTGGATAGTTCTCTCCTACTGAACTATATCTCTAGTCCTTTATTTATTTTGAAACAGGCTGTTCCTAAGTTCCTCTGCTTGAACTCCGTGTATGGCCCAGGCAGGTCTTGAACTTGTGATCCTCCTCCCTCAGGCTCCTCATAGGCCTGCACTCTCTCCCAGTTCAGAGCCAATTTCTTTTGCCCTTGCTTTTTCCTGACTCTTCCTCTTTCTCAGATCGCCTCTTCCTTTCCACCATCAACGTGAGTGTTCCCAGTGCATATTTGCACTTGTAATTCCTTTCACTGATTGGATACCTCTCACAAAGTCTTCAAGGCCTCTGACCTTGATGCTCTCTGCATGCTTGCCTGTTATGTCTACCTGGGTGATCAGCAGACATAACCTCAACTTGTTTAGAATGGAGACACCGGTCAGAATAGCTTCTCCCTCAGCCTGCAAAGTCCAGCTCTCCAAAATTCCAAGTTAATTCTTACCATCTCTGATCTCCTCCATTCAGATTCTGCAGCCTTCCAATTCCCCTTTAACACATAGGAGGATACTGAATGCAGAAAATCCAGTCCAAAGTGGCACAAACAATAAAAACATGCATAACATGATCTTGTTTACAAGTACCCTATATACGGTGTACATGCAGCATAGGCATGCGTGAAGTCTGTGATATTCTCCAAAGTACTGAACAGCTCACACGACCAAGAATCAGAATGTGGGTAGAGGCCATGCTAACAGCAGTATTTGGCTTACCTCTCCTTAGTCTTCTATGCTTCCAGCTCCTTCCTCAGGCTCTCTTTTAGTTGCAAGATGGTTATACCATTTTCCCAGTTGCTGGAGCCAGTAACTTTGGGACATATCTTGAATTCCATTCTTGTCCCAGTCTCTTCTTCAAAAGAGATCTAAGGTGAAACCAAAGAAAGGAAGCTCATATGTTCTTAGTAAAATTCTAAGAGAGGGAGTTGAAGGAAGAGTTAAAGATGGTTGCATGTTCAAAAATGGGAATACTAGGGATTTTGAAAAAAATTGGGAGTATGTCTCCAAATATTTAGAGGCACAGCCAATGTGCCACCAGACAAGTGACATTCCTTATACTGTGTGGTATAGCACGTTGGTTTGATTTGTTTTCATGCAGCTTTAACGTGTATCCTAGGAGAAGACTGCTTTCATTGTTGCAAATCTGAAACCAATAATTTTCTTTTAACATTCAAATACAAGTTCCATTTTCCTTTACTTTCCCTATGAAACCAAAAGTGGTTGACTTGTCTTAGAGATTTTCATTTCATTGTATTTTGATGTGACACTACCTTTCATTAATCCTTTCCATCTAAGCAAAGTTTAATTAAAACCAACTCACATATAGCAGTCATTTATGAATTTTTTAAAAAGAGCTCAGGCAAGGTCAGGGGAGAAGGCCTGCAAGTCTCAGATGCTCAGGAGGCTGAGGAGACTGATTTCAAGTTCAAGGCTAGTCTAGACGACTTAGTGAGACCCTGTCTCAAAAAAAAATCTTTTTTTAAGTAAAAAGGGCATGATGCAGTGGTAGAATACTTGCCTAGCATGCAGAAGACTCTGGGGTCAATTCTTAGTACCACAAAGAGGTCAGGAGAGCTCAAAAAGTCCGGCTGCTAGTCCTCTGTTCTGAACGAAACTCCACCATCACATGTAGTGGGTTCGTTCTTGAATCTGTGTTCTAATTACTTTCTATTGCTGTGATAAAACTTGAGGAAGAAAGAGTTTATTTCGTCTTATATCTCTCAAGTGATAGTTCATCACTTAGGAAAGTCAGGCTAAGAACTCAGAGTGGGAACCTGGAAGCAGGAGCTGAAGCACGGACCATGGAGGAACGCTGCTTATTGGCTTGCTCCTCCTGGCTTGCCCAGCTTCTTTCATACAACCCAGGATCACCAGTGGGCTAGACCCTCCCATATCACTCAACAACCAAGAAAATGCCCCACCGCCATGGCCACAGGCCAGTCCAATGGAGGAAATTCCCTAACTGAAGTTCCTTTTTCTCAAGTGTGTCAAGTTAACAACTGACGCTCTGAAGCACAATTTGAGCGAAATGTGTTACTCTGACCCCCTCACCCTCATTAATTTGGGGTAATAGGGATTTTTTATGCCTATGTTCCATTTTACATGATTATGACCTGAATTTTGAAGGGTTTGGAATTGAAAGTGGAAGGGAAGGAAATTATTTTTTTAAAGAAAAAATACAAAATTATCTATGGCTTTACGTACTTATTTCTGTATCAAGTATGAACAGGGCCATTCCAACATATATGTGTAGCTTTAATGACAAAAGGTCTCGACTGTTTGGTAAAGGAGCCACAGCTGCAGTGTGAAGCTTTTCATTTCTCTCGCTGTTACTGGCACTTACTGTGCAAGCACACTGGGAGCGTTACGGGGACAGTCTCTGTCCTCCACTGTCCTGTGACTCTTTGACTTGGTATCAGGCTGAACTGTCCTCATGTCCCCACTCTGTTCTGAAACTAATTTTACTGAGAATTTTAAGAAATGAAAGAAAATGTTTTTCTTGGTACTTTTTGTTGATTTTGACTGGAACTTAACTATGAATGTAATTAATCACACAAAAAAAATCCATATAAGAAATGGTGTAAGGTTAGAAGTGTGCCTGTGACTTCCTGTGCCTCTTATTTACAATTTTATAAGTAGCTCTCGTGGTTAAATACATTTTCATTGGGATAAACATGTAATATAAAGTTTATCATTGAAACTGTTTTTAATGTGTGATTCAGTAACATTAACTATATTTACAATTTTTTGGAACAAGTAGTCCTCTATCCATGTATAGATATCAGGTATCTCCCTCTATCACTCTCCACCTCTTTTTTTTGAGACAGGGTCTTTTAGTGAACCTGGGGCTCTCCATTTTGGCTAATCTGTTCTTCCCAGAGCTAGGGTTACAGGCACGTATTGCTTTGCCAGGCCTTTTTACTGTGGTGCTGGCTGGGTATTGAATGCAGATTCCCATGCTTGCAGAGCATTGACTTTACCCTCTGAGCCTTCTCCCTAGCCTTGGTAACCTCTTTTCTGTTCCTTTGTGTCTAGGACAAGTGGTCTCATATGCTGAAGCTGAATCATACTGAACCATGTGCGGTGCATTTCAGTTACATGTTCATCTGTTGAGGGTCATTTCCACCTTTTATCTACTGGGAAAAATGGGCACTGGCATACAAGTATCTGAATTCTTGTTTTCAGTTATTTGGGGTTCATATTCAAGAATGGAATTTCTGGATCATATGGTACCTCTCTGTTTTAATTTGGGGGAGGGAGCTACTAAGCTGTTTCTCTAGTAGCTGCACTGTTTTACATTCGCATCAGCAGTCACATGGGTTCCGCTTTCTCTGTGTTCTAACACCTGTCAGTTTTCTCTCCCTTCCACACCTGTCAGTTTTTCTTCCTTTCCTGTTCCCATTCTCTCCCCATTCCATTTTCAGCTTGCCCTTTATTCTCTCTGTCCCTTCTCCCATCCCCCTCCCCTCCCTTCCCTCCTCCTCTCCCTCTTTCTCCCATCCTCTCGATCACCCCTCTGTTCCCTCCCCCTCCTCTCTTTCTCCTCTCTAGTACTCATCCTAATAGATATGAAGTGATTAGTTCCTTTTAAGTGAACTTTCCCTTAGTTACAGGGCCATTTATATACTTGGTGGCTTGTCTGTGGTCCTCCTCAGGAGGAATTTGCGTGGATCAACAGGAAGGACTCTGCTGCATCTCATTCTTCTATTTGTAGCCTTAGCGCACACTATTTCTTCTTAGGTAAATCTCTCTGCATGCCTGGAAGATGTAGAAAGCCTGTGTACTGGCCAGTTGCTCAGGGTCATTCTACAAAATGTTCTCCAGGATGAGGAGGCCCAAGGCATTCATCTACATGAGGATGACTTTACACAGAAAGAGCTTGCAGGTTCCTGTGTGCCTGATATACCCAAACTCTTGTAGTCAAATTAATTCTTAGCAAATTCGTAGAAGGAGCAGTGTCAGTGTCAGAAAGGAATGTTTCTTCTCCCGCTTTGTTTGACTTTCTGCATGCCCTTTGTTGGATTTTGTTCTCCTTGAACTAAACACACAGGATGGAGAACCATTGTTAATGTCAACAGGAATGTGTTGCAACACACTTCAGTTTTTTATTTGAATTTTTAAAATGAGTTTCTGAACCCAAATTAGGTGACTGCTACTTGTTCTGTTTCTGAAATATACTTTTGGCAGATAGAAAATGCACTTCTTAATTTACATTTACTTTATTTACATTATAAGCAAAGTTGGCAAGTGATAGGGATCACTAGATTGAACATACATTATTTTTGTTTTCTTCTTTTTTGATTCAGCGTCTCATATAGCTTCAGGCTGACTCCAACCCACTACATAGTCAAGGATGTTCTTGAACTTCTGAATCCCCTGCCTCCACCTTTCAAATGCCTGGGAGTACAGGTGTACATCACCAAGCCCAGTGTACTTGGTGCTGGGGATCCGACCTAAGGCTTTGTGCATGCCAGGCAAGCACTCTCCTAACTGAGTATTTGGTATACACATAGGCCTACAGAGTCTTTGCTCTATAGAAACTCATACTTGAGAACCCTGGAAGCACATGACCTGTTTGCCCCCTGTTGGCAGATCCATTCATTGAAAGGGGAAGTTCATATGTGAGGGTGCTGGGGAGAAGGGCAGCTAAGGCTGGGTGGGAGGAGCAAACAATTTGGGGGCATTGGGGAATTTTCTGTCCCTGAAAATTTTAAAGGGCAGTGAGGGCCTGAAGTGTGTAGTAGAAATGCCTCAGTTGGCAGCAAAGCAATCACAGTGATGTGAAAATGTAGCTAAAGAAGACAGACACCAAAGGCAAACTGTCCTTACAAAGGGGCTGGATGAATATGGGATTTCAGAATAGCATTCATCTGACTATGAGGATAGTTTTTGTTGTTGTTGTTGTTGTTTTTTAAAAAATGGAAGATCTAAATGATTAATTGGGAAATCAAAACGCCTATTTCCTCCTCCAAACACTGTCTTCATAATAAATTATGATGAGGGGACAATGGCTCTGTAATTGTTTTCCTTTAGTAATTGATCCTTCTAATAATTCCAGTGAATCAAAGATGATGACTTTGTGCCCAGGGGAGTGAGCTGATCAGATTAATGTGGATCTCCCCAAGCCACGTTGCTTTATTACCCACCCTTGGAGAGTTTCCAATCATGATGCTTTTAGCAGAAGCACAGTGGAAGGGACACTCCTCTCTGGGCTCCTAGGAGCTCCTGGAAATTCAGCTTTAGGCGCGCACAGCCTCCTGCAGGGCCACTCAGAGAAGGCATGTATGCTGCCTGTGGCAAGCAGGCCACAGCTTAGAGAACTGGTTACCAGGGCAGCTCCTCCTCCAAAGGACTGATCACTGAGGAACTCTCCAGCTGTTAACTCTCTGTGGATGGTTCCCATGCACATCTGGCTCCTTGTTTGTTCCCTCAGCTGCTGACGTGTGCAGGGAGTTGTGTTATCACTGGTGCAAGAAGAAAATAGTGCAGGGGCCAAGAACTCAAGAAGTTCTAATCTTCTTTGTGCTCTATCTTAATTCTTCGCTGCTGCTGTAACTGAATACTTCACACTGGGTAGTTTATAGATAACACATGTATTTTCTCACCATTATGGTGAAAGTCCAAGCTCATGGTGCTAGAATCTGGCAAGGGCCTTTTGGCTACCACTTCCAGAGGGGAGGAGAGCCGTGGTTCACATGAGGGAAGGTGAAAGAGCCGAGAGACAAAGGGCCTGAACTTTCCCTTTTTTATTACTTTATTTATTTATTTAGTGGGGGTGGGGGGTGGGGGACGTGCCTGTGCATGCCACAGTGTATATACAGAGGTCAGAGGACAACTTGCAGGGTCAGTTCTCTCATGCTACTATAGTTCAGGTCATCAGGTGAGCACCTCTATTTACTGAGCTAGCTTGCCAGCCTTGAGCTTGCCCCTTTATAATGATAAATCTCATCTATGAGAGCCAGATTCTCATCCCTCATATGCATAAGGTCCCTTCTCCCTGCTCCACTACAGTGGCAACCAAATTTCAGAGTTGAGTTATAGAGGAAGCAAATATGCAAATCATAGACTATAGTAAAGACTGGAGTTCCCCAGCACTGCAGACATGATATTGTTTCTTTGGTGTATTTCTGTTATTCAGTGCAATGCAATCACAGAGACCACCCTTTGGAGCTTAACGTCAAGCTCTAAAGGAAAGGGTAAGTAGACCATCCGTTTATCCTCCAAATTACACCATCCATGAAAACCTCTTGGGGATTGTTTATTCATTTCTTTAATAATTAAATTATTGTATTGCTTCATCTTCAGGGTTAGTTATCAGAATTGTGCTGAGCTTGGAACATGTTATTCTGTAATAATTTTCCAGATTTGCAGAGATTCTCCTACCTCATGACAGCATATGTAGCAGACAGTTACAAGAAAGTATTAGGGGGTACCCCAACTGTTTTTTGTTTGTTTGTTTCATTTTTCATTTCAAAGGATTGTTTTCTGTAGACTCAGAATTTGATGAATCTCTTAAATTGAGAGTTCTGTTGAGAATGTTCTGTAACTTACATTTAGGATACTTCAGTATCATTTCTTTTCAGTTATTGCTGTAGTTATATTTTATTTAACCTACACAATATAGTGTTTGTATATAAATGCATACGTGTGCATATGTGTATATACCTGTGTGTGTGTTAATAGAACGCAGTATAAAGTACTTTAAGTTTCTAATCCTAGGTTTTACTCTGGGGAACTATCTTACAATCTTTGGCTTGTCTATCACTCAGCTGTAGAGTTGAGGAATCACAGACTGGGTCTCCTTGGTTCCTTAGCATTTTGTTGCTATTAACCATTTCCAAACCTAATCTAAATGAAATGCTGCTGATTTTCAAGTGAAATGCCTTCTGATTACTGTGAGATTACTGTGTTGAAACAGAAATGGCTCCTAACAGTCCTATTGGGTTATTGATTCTAAATCATCCTAATTTTCATTTTCTTTTCTCTCTTCAGTTTGCTGTTTTGTGGTTCACAAGAGGTGCCATGAATTTGTTACTTTTTCTTGTCCGGGTGCAGATAAGGGACCTGACACTGATGTAAGTAGCTTGGAAACTTATTTGATGTTGATGTGGATTGCTGAGGGTATTTATTTTTAATAACTGCAACTGTTGCTTTGGCACACACTGTTAATAAGAAGACTTCTCAGTTACTCTCACATATCTTTGTCCTGTAACAAAAAACATGTCATTATCCTTATGAGCTCTGGAGTATTTCTCAGATCTGTCCTCAGAGGTGAATTATTAACTTGTGTTCATCCACTCTGAGTAACCACATTGGCTTAAATCCATCAAGTTTATAGTGATGACTATATTGATAAATTTTACAATGAACACAAATCGCCCTTCAGTTTATCTTTAAAAGTTGGTACACTACCAAGATCATCATTTATCTTGAATGATGTAACAACTGCCCTTAGTCTGCTTCCTGAGACTGAAGCTCCATTTCATTATGTATTATAAGTGCTACTATTGAAAGGATACCCTAAACATCTGTTTCACCGACTATGATCTAGGAAGATGCCCAATAAGTTCACTTATTTGTGTTCTAATTCTCTCTTCTCTATTGAGCATGTCAGTTATATCTGTTCTTAACCAAAATACATGTCTAGCAAAGGACTTTGAGAATCAACAGAAAGGAAAAAGCAAAAATGTCTGAAATATATTAAATAGAAGGAAACTCAGGTGTCATATGAAAAATGACATTTTAACTGAAAAAAAAAAATTGGCCATTTCTATTCTGAATTTCTTTGGCTGGATCAGTTTACTTACTCATTCTTGTTATGGGCTTCAGATGATTCCCACCTATAGGACTTGTTCCCTTGAAGAAACTGTTTTCAAAAATGGCTTTTGAGTTCGGGCAGGACCTTTCTCAGAAGGCAGTATTTCCTCAGTGGACTTGGAGGAATTTAGATATGCCTTATTTTAACCCATATAGTGAAGGAACTTATCTCTTCGTGGTCCTGTTAAGGTGCTGGCAGAGACAGTATTAGTGAATACCCTGAGTCACCATCCTTCCTCAGGGGCTTGCAAGGATGGAGCCAGAGGTCACCTCAGTGCTCACCTTGCTTTATTGAGGCAATTGAAGTTCATGAATAATTGAGTACTTTGCCTGTCAAAACTAGTGTCACTCACTCTCCCAACTCAGTTTTCTGTATTTTCCTTCCTTCTAGAATGTTATCCCCACTTGAGACATTTTAGAGATAAAAATAGTTAAAGTTATACACCCACTTTCCTTCTACCTTTTTTATTAGTACATAATAATCATAGGCAACAATGGGTTTCATTATGATATTTCCATGTATACTTTAATGTATTATGATCATATTCACTTCCCATTGCTCCCTCTTATCTCCCCCACACCCTCTGATCCTCATTCCCAGCAACCATTAACTCCCAATAGATTCCCAGAGAGGGATGCTGCCCCACAAGCCCCTTTCATGCCCATGATGGAATGTTGATGGGGCCAATCTTGTATAGGTCGTTTAAAGATAGTCACAGATATTCTGAGTTCATGAGTGTAATGTCCACTTGTGTGTGATACTGCTCATAATAAATAATATAAAGTTTGCCCAAGATGGCATCATTAGCATAGAAAGTCAAAAGATGATCATACTGAGCCGTAGCACTAAGTTACTGGAGAAGCACGAGGATATAGAACTGTACAGAATGGTGGGATTTTCTTGGTTTGTCTTCCTTTCCTCTGTCCTTTGTGTATGTACTTGTGTGTATATGTGTGTATGTGGAGGCTGGGAGTTAACATTGGGTATTTTCTTCAATCACTCCCCACCTTATTTTTAACATAGAGTCTCTCATTGATCCTGGAGATCACTGATTGGCTTGACTGACTGGCCAGTGAGCTCCAGGGATCTTCCTGTCTCCTCTTTCCACCCAACCCAACACTGGGGTTACAAACACATTCCTCTGCAGTCGACTTTTACATGGGTGTGCTATCTCCCCAGCCTGAATGCTTCTCTGAGTAATTCCTTAAAGTCTCAGAATTATAGAGCTGGAAGCATATTAAAGATTGATCTTGGTGTTGGGGGTCAGGGATGGGACTAGAGAGATGGCTCAGAGTTTAGGAGCACTGACTGCTTTTGCAGAAGACCTGGGGTTCAAATCCTAGCACCTCCATAGTGACTAACAACCATCCATAACTCCAGTTCCAGGGAATCTGACAACACCCTCTTCTGGCCTCTACAGGACATGGGTGCACTCACGTGCATGTAGCCACAACACTCATACAAATAAAGTACAAATTAATAAAAAAAAAAGATTGATCTTGGTCAGGCTTCCTGTTTTGTAGGAGACTGAGACCTATTGGAGAAAAACATCAAAACCCTGGGAACCACCCTATGTTGTTTGTTTGGTATCTGATGGGTTTGTGGTTGGCTCCTTCAAAGAACAGGTCCTAAGGGGAAAGAGAAAGAAGGCGATGGTGATACTGTCCGTGGAGCAGGTTTGTAGCTCCTCCGTGATGTGCACATAGACATTTTCATTCAAATACTTGCAGAAGTGCCAACAGGCACAGGAACAGCCAGTTGAAAAAGTAGAAGAATAGGCAAAAATAAAGCAAATTTTAGAGGAAAAACTGCTTCCCAGCATGTGTTACAGACATAGTATGGCAGGTGCACATATAAACTCATAGCGGTTGGCACAGCATGCCCCATATCTCAAGTTCAAGCTAGACAAAACCTCAGCATGAAAAGGGGAGGTGGGCACAGTGTCCCACCCCTGGCTGAGGAGCTAGTGACTGCTTGGAGAGGGAGAGCCAGTTTTCTTTAAGATGTGGACTCTAAAGGTTGACTACACCCCAATGGATGGCCACATACCCAAGAGTATATAAGCCGTAGCACAAATTGAACTCGATGGGTTAAAAAGAAAAGATACAGAGTTGGGAGGGGGTGGAGAATGGGCAGTGGGTCTTGGTGGGTTGGAGGAAGGAGGATGAATATGATCGAAATACATTGTATTAAATTCTAAAAAATTAATAAAAAAGTAGAGAAAAAAATTTTTAAATTGAATTGAAAATTTTGAATTGAATTGGGGAAGGGTTAAGATGCCCTGTTCATGTGATGCTCACCAGTGGCCCTGTTCGTGTGACGCTCACCAGTGGCCCTGTTCGTGTGAAGCTCACCAGTGGCCCTGTTCGTGTGACACGTACCAGTGGTAGCAATGAGCTCAACTCCAAAGGAGTCAGAGAAGTTACACAGCTTATGAATTCCTCAGATACTGTACCTGCTCTGTCATCTTTAGGATGAAAGGAACAGAAAAGTACCGAAAAATAAACCAGAAGTGCCCCGATGACAGCAGCTGGTGGAACAGTATTCTGAGTTCTTTTGAACACTGGGCGCTCCTCTGGGCTCAAGCAGCAACCTTACCTGAAAGTCCGCATTAGTTCAGGAGATCTTGGAGGAAGAAAGTGTTTCCAGGTTCAATGGAAGGATGCTTGAAGATTCTCAGGTCTGTTTCTCAGCCTTTAACCTGCTCTGGAGGAGCAGTGTTCCATTGCCAGGCCCTCACTCAAAGCAGGGAGGGAGAAAAGAGGTGAGAAGAGGGGAGCACCTCCCAGGGTCTCAGAGCACATGCATACACCCTGAGCAGAGGAAAAAGAACGGATGTTGGCGAGTTCAGACTCTGAGGCTGTAGATTTTCTAAGCCAGGAATCACCGTCTGGAAAGCATGGATGTTGGAGGACACTATACAGCTCACAGAACAAGCAGCTCTGTGCCTAGTCTGTGTTGGAAAGGCCACTGGAGTCTGAGAGAATTCATATTTCCAGGCGTGCAGCTTTAGAATGCATCTAGGGCTCTGCCCACTTTCCAGTCATCCGATGTGTTGTAAAACAGCAACTTAACAATTAAAAACAAGGTCCTTGTATAGAAATAGCCCCCACCGACTTCAGGGGGTGCCGGGACACAGGCAGGCTGAAGAGGAAATGGCGAGTGCGAGTCTGTACCAGGGAAGAGCTACCAGGGCTGCTCTCTTTAGCGCCGTTCTTCCCATGCTCTGACAGGGCTCTTCTCCTTGCTGTGGTCATGATGAGGTCAGGTGGGTATGGGGAGGACTGTGGTGGGCTGAGTGGACCCACTCACCTCCAGATTTGTCCCTTTCACTTCTGAAAATTATATCTGCCAGAGTAGCTCCCTGGCTGTCTGTCCCTCACCCTGGAACTCCTTCCTGTTCTGAGAACGATGACCATTCGTCTTCAGTTATGCCCTTTCACGAGGTGCACCCTGCTAGAGGGAAAATGAGGCATTCCTGCCTTCCAGTGTACATGCATATATGTGCGACTGTATGTATATGTATAGGCATACACACGTATTAGCACTTCCTATCGCTTTCTGCTTTCTGTTTTATCTGTATGCCTTAAGTGAGAGCAAAGCTGTGAAGCAGCCCTTTCAGAGAATCCTTCCGGTCTCAGTGTAGCTTTCCCTGTCTCAGAGTTTTAATCTGTCAAGCTATCTGGAGAGAACTCACTCGTGCGGACCATATGTGACAACACAAATGCAAAACAACTGTTGGCTGCATCAGTTCTCCCTGTGCATCGGATGTGAGAATATTTGATCCTGCAGAGGGGGGTCTGTTAAAGACCTTCCCCGACATATAAAGGGGATGGGCTTGCCTCGCATTTGTTCTGTGCATTTTAGTGAACTGAGCTGTACTGTTTTGGTTCGCCTCGTGCAAGCCGTGATCTGTTCCTGTTGTATTTTGTGCCCCTTGTACCTGAACAGCACAGTTGATCAGAATTCAGGTGACTTCCTGGGTTGTTAGTGTACCTCACCTGGGAGGCAGCTAATATGTTTACAGGCAGAGTCAGAAGTATGCTTCTGCTTGCTGATATGTTTGGAAGGGTATCCTTGAAGAAGTTAACTAACTTGTCAACAGGTACTACGGCCTCCTGGAGTAGGTGTACCTTCAAACTTATCAAATCATGAAACTGGCACACTTGATGAAGCAGAAAACATTGACTGCCCACACTTAAACTGAAACCCACTGTGAAAGTTGGGGTAGATAGACGTGATACACCATCAGTGGCTGGATGTCCAGAAAGCAGAACTGTCTTTACTATGATCCCGAGTCCTTTCCAAGAAAGAAAGAAAGAAAGGTTGCAGTGTTGTTTAAAATTCAACATTTCAAAGACTCATCTATGACAAAAATTAAAACATTAAAACCCAGAAACAAATTCTATTAGTGAATCTATTTTTTCAAAGTGTATTTTTACATTTAATACAGGAATAGATGATTTTGTGAACAAAGCCAGTTATACTGCAACACATTTTTATATTCCTAGGCTGACAAAAGTGGTATTTGTATGGGGTTTAGGCACTGTAAAACTGTGTGAAGTTCCTCAGAGTGCAGTCCTGCTTGCCACATCATCAAGATCCGTTCTCTACCTTGGTTTTCCTAATTGTGAATATGAAAGGTGAGCTAGGTAATCTTTAAAGTTGGCTTTGGCCCTTCCATTCTGTTATTAAATATTTACTGAGGACTGTATCTGTGTGAAGCATTCAAAGGTGAAGAGAATCTCTACCCTCTAAAAGTAGGATCACCCTCCAATTTGCAAGGATGGGGCAAGTATGGGAACAGGGATGCTATAAGCCTGAGTTGGATAACTGCTGTACAGGGGAAGAAATACAAGGCTGTTGAGTTGGGGTCAGAGAGCCACACGTGTTTATTGGGACAATCAAGGGAGGCTTCATGGAAATGGCTCCATTTTTAAGATGTCCTATTACTTCTTTACTAAAGTTTCAAAAACAAGTACACTGGTATCTTCACATTCCTCCTACTGAGGCACGTCTCTTGCCTAATGCCTCAAGAGCAGCGGCACGAAATTCAGGTGACAGGTATTGCAAGAGGACACAAGCAGGGAGACCCATCTCTTTCTGTACACTGTAGTGGGATGTCCCCAGTGTGCCTCTGAGGGAGCCCTCTCTTCACCCAGCCGCAGAGCCCTTTTCTACTTTCTCTGATGCATGGAAAACCTGAAGAAGAAGTGATTTCAGGGAAACAAACCCAATATCAGAATTCCAGGGCTAATTCTGCTCTTTAGTGGGCAGACTGTTTTATGCACTGGATTCACAGTAACAGAACCAAGTCCTGCATGGGGAAGGACCTCTGTTGCATCCACACTGATTTAATTAGGCTGTAAGTTCAAAGTGGTCTCAAAGATGTCCATCTTCATCCCCAGCCTGGTGAGCTCTAGGATGCAGCTGCAGGGTTGAGTGGTGTCCATCATCCTGACCCGTCCAGTTCTACCCAGTGAGAAGAAAGAAGATGGTATATTTGTTCCTAGGTCTGTACTTGAGTAACTGGAAGTCACTGCAAATACAACACTTACTATTTAACCAGTTGCTCAAAGATGTATTTTCTAGGCCTCCATCCTGGGTGTTTTCCACTTAATCAAGTGGTATTAGGTCACTGTAGTCCTAGCAACAGGGTGACAGAGGCAGGAGGATTGCCCCAAGTTCAGAGCCAGCATGATCTTCATAGCAAGTACCAGTTTGGCCTGCACAGTGGGCAAATAAGTAAGTAATTAAAATAGTTGCATTGATTAGTGTCAAGTTTACAAGTAAGTTCTTGGTGGGAAAGTCTTCTCTCTGAAAATAAAGTGTTTACTGCAGGGCTTGGGAGAGTGGATGTTCAGAAAGGAGAATCACTTGGTAAAGTTCTAATTTCCTAAAATTGGCCATCAGTTTTATCTGTCAGGTCCTGAGTTACTTGAGTGTTTTTAACTGCAGATGAGACTTGTACTGAACTTACGCAGTACCCTGGAATGCATGTTTCGTTAACAGCTTTTCTGTTAATGTGGCACCTTGAGCCATCAGGCTGACATACCTGATGGGCCTTTCTGCTCTCTACAATAGCATGATGAACCATTTTCTTAATTAGTTGCAGTTTAATTAAAAACAAAACAAAACAAAACAAAAGGTGGGACAGAGCAGCAGCTTTTGATTGTTTGAGTCAAAAGATGGTATGATGGATTCTTTCAATTTTTTCCTGAACGATATACTATCAGACAGTTTATGATGTACAAGCAGTGAGATTGCCTGGACCTGAGCTCTGGTCTTGGATGTGGTGTGTGAGAGGCAGCCACTGATGACCCACTGTGTCCTGTGTATGGTATCAGTCAATATGACCATCTCAAGTATTTCATGCTTTTCTTGCATCTGTTCATTGTAATCATTAAATCTTTCCTGAGCACTGACTATATAGCAGGTGCTTTGGGTTACAGATGTTCAAAGACATGGTCTTTGTCTTTAAACAGCTTATGCTTAGTCAAAGTCATGCATATGCATGAGCATTATTATCCCCCCTAGGTAGTAGCATAAATGCACAAAGTAGGGGCTGGAGAGAGACTGACTGCTCTTGCAGAGGACCCAGGTTTGATTCCCATCCCCCACATGGTAGCTAACAACCATCTGTAACTCCAGTTCCAGGGGATCTGAGGTCCTCTTCTGACATCCACAGGCATTGCATGACACTGACACGGATGCACCTACTTACATGCAAGCAATGCATTCATATACATGAAAGAAAAATAATATATAAATTCTGGAAGTATATGTCATTATTCTCACCATACAACTATGAAAATTGAGGCTTAGGGGTAATGAAGTATTTACTGAGTCCAGTGGTAGATAGTGCTCTAAGTTTTGACTTGGGTCTTGTTTCTAAACTCTCCTCTGCCCTACATGATTGCACAGCAAAGGTAACCAAAGAGGCAGCTTTCATTTAGTCATTCCATGTTTTGGGACCATGTGTGTGGTCATTTTGAGAAATCTTAAAATGGCAAGAGAAATTAGAAATGATATGAACAGGAAAGTCATCCATATAAGAGACCAGCCACAAGTCCTCTTGAAGACAAACATGCAGGGCTGTAGGGCCAGATGAGAGCCTGCAACAGCTTGCTCCCTGGCCCTGGGTCCTCCAGGAGAGAGGACAGAAGAGGGCTTTTCAAGACACTGCATTTCTGGAAATACCTGTTTCAGGTGACTTCAAGCTAAGCTGGGAGCTAGCCCACAGAGCTTTTGGCTTATGCCAGAGGCTTGTTCCTGGATTCTAGTGACTCAGTTTTATTATAAGCTGAATTCACAGTCCTGTACAGTTAGCTGGTACTTTTTTGGCCCTGTTTGCTGTTTTCACTGTTTAATGGATTTTCCAGAAGGAGAGTCAGGAAGAATCTATGGACAGAGAAGCAATGTCTTCCTCCTCAGGAAAGGGAAAGGGAGAAAGGGACGTTTAGCTGAGGATCTCCTAGCTAATATCTTCACTTTGGTACTTCCTTATTTACAGTGGGATCAAAGACCCAAAACAGTCAGATGTATTTATTTGCTACATATTGTTTGAACTTCAGTAGTGGCTAAGGGAAATGCAGCCAGGGGAGGCACATTCTCCACTGCCATTTATATTATCTGGTACCAGAAGCTGTGCGTAAGCGCCACACAGAGTCTGGACCAGGAAGAGATGGACAGTGGGAGGGTCTCTTGTTTTAATTATGTTACTCATTCAATATATATTTCTTCACAGTCCAAAGTATTCCCAAACATACTTGTTTAGATAATGACATACCAGTGGGGAAAAGCCAGCTTCCGAGAGTGTCTGTTAGGTAGCTTTGCCATCAGCCCTGAGATATTCCTGACTGTACTGCTGAAGAATTTCCAGATATGGAGCATTTGAGGTCCATATGTTAAGGATGTCAGGCTGAGGTGTGCATCACTCTTCTTCTTTGCTTCATTCTTGAATCACCTCCTTATCATGCACCAGTATCTTGACATGGTCCCCAAAGCCAAAGACTTCAGGGTTATCTTGGTGCTCCCCACCTCTTTTGTCCCCTTCATTTAATAGGTCCACAAGAGCTACGTACGGGCCCCTTTTCATAGCTGTCATCTTAGTGTAGGTGCTGGGTCCTAAGCATTGGTCTCATGGTTTCATCTTTCCTCTATAGCATCCTGCGTATTTCCAGCCAATGGTATGTTAGTTTTTTGTTTGTTTTCTAAAGGGGCTGATGGATAGTGTGATGGCTTAGCCAGTAAAGGCTCTTGTCACCAAGCCTGATGACCTGAGTTTGATCCTCAGAACCCCCATGATAGAAGGAGAGGATTAACTTCACCAAGTTGTCCTCTGACCTCCACGCATGAACTGTGTCATGCTTCCCAGGCACTGCCCCTCACTGCATAAAGATCAAATTGATGTAGAAATATTTTGTGAAGAACAGAAGATATTCTAACCCAGCCATGCCAATCCTGATTAGTCTCCTCTCAAGTATGGCTGTAGGACAGCATCCTGTAACTTTGTTGGCCATGAGTTGTAACTGCAGATGGGAAGCCTTGTTTGTCTTCCTCTTGTCTTCCCTAGTAGGATAACCATGGGTTGCATGGTGGGGTGGTTTTAGAAGAGGACAGGCCTCAGTGTGCAGGGTAGACTTCCATGGGCACCATTTCCTGGTTTCACACAGACCAGAACCCAGAGTCCTTATAAAGACAATAAGTCAGGCTCCCCAGAGAAACATGATAAATAGGGTATGTCCATTTGTGTTATAAAAAAGGCTTTCTACAAGGATTAGACTCACACAGGCTTGGAGGCTTAGTCCTAAGATTAGCAAGGAGTTGGGGGAGCGGTTGAAAGCTAGAGACACAGGACAGTGAATACCATGCTCCAGCCTGTGTCTACGGCCTGTGCCCTGGGATAGATGATGTCATTTCATTCCCAGTCTGAATGCTGGCAAGGTTGAGATCCAAGGGAGAGTTCCAAGGCAAGTTAAAGCTGGTGGCCTGACTTCTTGATGACAGGAAGAATTCCTTCTTACTCTGGGTATAGTCAGTCTTTTTTGATCTATTAATGCTGGAGAAATGGCTCAGTGTTTAAGAGCACTGGCTGTTCTTGCAGAGGACCTGGTTCAGTTACTAGCACCCACAAAGTGGCTAACAATGATTGTGTTTCCAGTCCTGGGGATCTGATGCCCTCTTCTGGCCTTTATGGGCATTGAACATACATGGTACATTAACATACATGCAGGCAAAACACTCGTACATAATAGATAAAAAATGTGAAACTATGATCATACCTCAAAAAAAATGAGTGAATGAAAATTTTTCTCATCTCAAAATAAAATGAAAGTAATTGCCTTGGTTTCTGTTGAAGACATATAAAATGTTTTGAGGGGTTCTTTCAGAATCAGTACTAGCCATTTCCTGATAGTAAACTATCTTTAGGAAGCAAATCTTCCTTTGTTATTATTTTGCTTTTTATCATTTTGAAGAAATAGTTCGTAAGGTTTTCTTTTCGTGTTAGAAATGTTTGAATGCTGAAAGTTTAAACTTTCACAAAATTATACATAATGCCCATTGAACGAAGTGGCCAGAATTTTTTGGTTAAATGTCAATTTGGAAAAACAGCTCATTGAAAGACAACTTTTGTTTTGTCAACTGTATGGGGTGCCCAGATTCTGGGGAAGAAACTCAGTATGTCGGGGGAGTGTTCCATCACTGATCCACACCTTCAGCCCAGCTATATAATCTGGATTGATATGTCCTGAAATGATGGCTAATTCTATAATTGTTCACCTGAAGAGGTTTCTGATGAGTCACAGTTCAAGAGGCAGAGAAATGACACAGACAGTTAAGGACCAGCAGGATTTGGTTCCCTTCCTATTCCATCTCTCTTTTCCTCTGTGTGTACATGTCTGTCTGTCTGTGTGTGTGCGTATGTGTGTGTGTGTGTACATGCATATCCATGCCCAGTTGTGCTAGGACATGCAATTTATGCAAAAGTCACAGAACTGCTACTCCTGCTCAGGAGGAATTCATATCATTACACATTTTAAGACATACACATTATTCACTGTTTTAGCTAGGTGAGATGTTTTATACATCATAAAACAAACCCAATTCAAACAGCTTTCAGAAGGCAGTTGGCTGGCTGCTCACTCTCTGCAGTTTCAAGGCCCTGGCTTGTCCCTCCCCATCTTTCTGCTTCTTAGAGTTAACATGGGGCATAGATGTTTAAAACATGAGCATTTCATACTTGAAAATGATATTCTGTGTGGAGGAGGGTGATTCTAGGTTTCTAGATATTAAGCTGTATCATGACTCATTTGTTCTTAAACAAGTCGTTCTCTGGTTACTAAAATTAATCACAAAAAGACCAGGGAAGCTTGAAAAAGAAGAGGAGTGCATACAGCACTTCTTAAAATTAGAAAGACAGGGCTGTTCTCTTAGCATTTGCTAAATTTGAATAATGCGCCAGGATTAAGGTAATTTGTTTTAACCATTTTCTCCCCACTAAAATTTGGCGAGTCAGGGTAACCTCATGTACAGAACCAGAAGTAGGAAAGAAAAATGGCAGAGATGTTGAAAATTTTAAAATGAATGATGTCTCTGACTGACACAGACTCAAATCCAGGCACAGCTGTCAGTTTGGGGTTGTGCCCTGAGATCATGTTTTAGTGCAGCAAATATCTATGTACACTACAGCCAATCAGTGGGCGGAGTCCTACAAAATAGCCTCTAGAGAGATTTGCAGTTACTAAGAGTCTCTCCACTCATTTCTGGCTCAGCTTCCTCTCTTCGTCCTCCTCTAAACAGTGGCTGAAGTGGAACTTCAAAATTATTAGGTAGATCAAATAAAAATCCTGCTTTGTTGCATTTAACCCTCAGTTAATGCTTTTAGAGACCCAATATGTATCATCCCCTGTCCCCCCTCCCCCGTATTCTGTAATCTGACTCCTGCCTACTCACCCATGGGTGCCATCTTCCTTGTATATTTCATGACCTTCATCTCCATCTAAAACCCTGACACTTACTGATTAATTATTGTCTCTTTCCATTAACATGAACACACTCTTCCATTTAACCTAAAATAACACCAGGCACATAAAAGGTACTTAATGAATATTTACTGAGTAGCTAGATGCCTGTATATTCCTTTTACAAGGGAGATGAAAAGTCCTATAGAGTTTTGTCCATTTCTTTTTTTCTGACTGTAATGCCATGTCATCAGGTAATTAACTGGCCAAATCAATGAAGCCTTCTGTGTGATTGGACATTATCTTCCAAATAAAAAGTCTGTTGTTCATAATCTTAATGTTTAGAATTTGTGGTTTTCAAAACAATTAAAAAATACGTATCATCATCTTTTAAAAATACTTATTTTTTATGTGTATGAGTACATTGCCTGCCTGTATGTGAGTACACCATATTGTGCAGTAACCTTATAAGTCAGAAGAGGATGTCAAATTCCTCTGAAACTGGAGTTACTGACAATCATTGGCCTACGTGCTGGGAATTGAACCTGTGCCCTCTGCAAGCACAGTCAGTACTCTTAACCAACTGCTAAGCCATCTCTCAAGCCCCTCATTTCATCACTTTTAATTAGAATATCAAATTAACCACAGATTCTAAATGCCAGCCATTTAGAACATGCTCAATAAGTGCTGAAATATAAAACCCTGACAATAATATGTCTAATGTGATCTTAGCATTGCCACTTATAGCCATTTGGATTGTGATCAGTGTCCTCTTTTTAAGATTTCCCTCTGGAGCCATTGGCTTCTCCTACTAATACTACTGTTGAACAGCAGAGAGTTGTTAAGTAAATTGTGCTTCAGCAGTGTGATGGAGGATGTGGAACAATGAAGAACAATGGCTTCAAGGACATGGAAAAATGCTCATACGAGGCCAGGCGTGAACACGTGATGTGCAGCCAACATTAGCTGAGATTAGGACTATGGTAGGTTTTGTGTATAGAGAACAGAGAGACTTTGAAGGGACTTCAAGAAATTAAAACTACTAATAATTTGATTTGGGGGATGATTTGATTTAGGGAATTTAAAATGTTTAATCTTGTTACAGTATAATTTTAAAAGGTTCTAAAATTCTCATTGAAGCATTTGTACCTCTTTCTAATCTCATCCATGCAATTGTTTTGAAATATGACAAATTGCTATCATTTTTCAGAACATTATCTGAATGGAATACACCCACCCATCTGAGAAATCTTCTTCGTCCAATAGTGTGAGAATAAAGCAGTTTGAATGCAGATGTCCAGACCGCCACCTGCTAGTTTGGAATTATACTCAAACATGAGTCACAGCACACCTGGGTAGCACTTGACCTGAGCTGAACAGGAATGCTGCTCTCTTCATTTTACAAAATGCTTACAGCTGGGTCAGCCAGGCCTAGAGTGGTGGCTGTGGGGTACCTGAAGAGCCCAGCCTCCTTCTGTTTCCAGTTCAGCCATCTTATCTTGTAGCCTTATTCTCCTCTATGTCATCAGGAAGTGATAGGATGGCTAGTCTGTCAGACGATTGCCTGTTCCTGCAGAAGGAAGGTCAAAGGCAAAGGTCATGTCACAGATGCCCCTTGAATTTGCTTCTTTTTAAATAACCTCCAAAATCTAGTTAAACAACTTCTGCATGTATCCTGAGGCCAGAACTCGACCACACAGCCACTCATACTTGGAAAATGATAAGTTTGCATATGTGTGGGCACACATATGCATGAATACATGTGCATTTGGGGGTGTGGGAATGTGTAGGTCTGAGATTCGTGTCAGGAATCATCCTGCATTTATATACCTTCCATCTTATTCACTAAGGCAAGGTCTCTTAATCAAACCCAGAACTCAAGGATATGGCTAGTCTCATTAGCCAGATTGCCCTCCGGATCCTCTGCCTTCCTAGGCTGAAATTAAAGTGGGCTGCCAAGTCCACACAGCATTTACCTGAATGCTGAGGATTTGAACTCTGGTCCTCACACTTGTGTGGCAAGCTCTTTAACCACTGAGTCATCCCCAAGCCCCCAGGTTAGCAGATCCTATAGCAGTATCTAGGAATTGAGAAATTGGCATGGTGAAATGCCCAAGAGCATGAAGGAATAGAAAACCATAGCAAAGGGACCCAGAAAATGAGCCAAGAATGCTCAGTATGAGGGAAAGAGAAGGCTGCAATAGTTAATGAGAGCTGACGTCTCATCATGGAAAGGCCTTCCTCAACACAATGGTGGGCTTGCCTTAGGAGATCCAGATGCTGGACCAAACCTAATGCTTAACATAGTCTCCAGGAAGAAGACCATCTAATGTGTGTATGTTTCTGAGCATGGAGTCAGGAGAGAGAGGACAAAGGATGTTAGCCCTGTGCTGTGGGATCATGTCAACTCCTGCACTCAAGTTTCAGACAAGCCTGGCAAGGGTGTTTGGTTTCCTCTCCAGAGTACCGTTCCATTTCACTTAATCCTTATTCTCCCATCGAGAATCAGGCTTGGCACCGTCTTTTGGGGGGATTTCCCCCAAGCACCCCCTTCCCATGTAGACTTTATTCCACCTCATGCCACACACATTCACTTCCTGTCTTCCTCTCTGTGCAGACCCTTTTGAGACTTTCAAACCACTGCGCTGTAATTATTTCTTCATCTCTATTCACATATTGTGGCCTTTAAAGCAAAACCAGTCTTTCATCTCCTTGTCCTCTGTGCTTACAAGGAATCAAAGGTGACTCCTGATGGTTATTAAATTAGCAAAGAAATGTATAGAGTAGTGAAATTCTGCTGGGGTTGACCTTGACATTAGACAGAATTTTTGCTTTAACTTTTTTGTTACCAGCACCATTCTAATAAGCTGTTAGTGAGCCCATCATTTATGGCTTCTTAGCATAATGACTGGGTTTTGAGAAAAAAGAATAACACATGGTTCTTTGCGCAAGTGACATCAAATTTTGATGTCCAGCTTCCACCCTTGCAAGGTTGAAAATTACTAGGCCATTTTGTAAAGCACTTCATGCATTTCAGTTTATGGGTGGAAGGTCCTTCCTCTGTCTGTGTTGATGCAGTGTAGACTGTAGAACAGCTGGAAGGCTGAGAAATGGATGTGAGGGCAATAGTCTTCCAGGTCCCTCTTGTTTATTAAAATAGAATAGCCAGAGAAGAACAAGACAAGCTTTAAAAATAACTTGGTTCATATGTAGGTGAAATAACCTTACCTTCCAGAAGCCGAGAATAAATAGGTCCCAATGCTAGCTGATATTCCAGTATATTTTTAGCACGAGAGCTGTTTCTCTTGATGGTCAGTAAAGAAAAAAATATCAAGCAAAGAGAAGGCTACTTGATTTCTTAGGCATTGCATTTCCATCTCATCGAGGAGAGAAGAGAAAAGTGAACGTAGACCCAAGATTGATCACTAGTACAGGAGAAAAGGGAAGTGGAAGGGCTCTCCTCTGCCGTTGGTCTGTAACGCATGATGTGATCAGCTTGGATGCTGCTCTGAGGGTGTGGTTTGGGAAATGATTTGAGGGGCCCTCTATGAATCTCCTGTTTCATATTTCCCATCTTGTTTTTATTCAGGAAAAGATTTTGGGAGTTTCTTTGATAGTTTTCAGCTTTCTGATGAATGTCATTTATTTACCATAGTATTTGCACCATAGAACATTGTACGAATTGTTGCAATCCAAAAGGTTTGGTCTCTTTTCACAAGAATCTTCTAAGAGAAATTGATGAACCTGATAACCTAATTTTAGACCTCCTGAAATTTGGCAGATGGAGGGTATTTTTAGTGTTCTGAATCAGTTCAGATTAGAAATTTTAAAATAGTCACATCATTAGAGAATACATTCAAGAAAGAAAAGATTTTAACCCCAAATGTAGTGCCCAGAAAATTTGTCTTTAGCCTCCTAAACTGGGAGTGCATCTTGGTAACAATTTCTAAAGAGGCTTTTTGTACTCTCTTCGTTCTCTTTCCTGTGTGATGCTGCTGTTGTCATGGAAACAGGTCTTGGAGTTGCTTTGTTATTCAGCGTAAGGGACTCCCTGATATGGAAATTAACTGCAGGTTGCTGTCATCAACACTTGGCCTTTATTAAGTGCTGTGTATGATGCATTTTGTACAGAGCATAGAACTCTGTGGTTTTGAGGTTACATCATTTTGACCTCCAAATATGTGATATACAGCAGGGTTGTCAGCCCTGGGTTTCTTGAGAGGTACAAGCAATGTCCATGGCATTTTTTTTACAAGTGGGCAGATTCCATCGTTGGTTAAGGCAGATCCCATCCCGACATGTCCAGTTAAGTTAGTTCATTGAGAAAGGAAGATTTTAGAAGTTTGTTACATGGTGTGGGAAAGGAATAAGGCAACAGGTGAAGGGGATGTCTATTACAAATTTCTAATAGCTCCCAAGGTGAAAAATGGCCATGCACCATTGTGTTTGAGTATACTTGGAGCTCTACAGTTAGAACGGTTTATCAGCAAGTTTACAAGTTGTAAGATATGAAGGCAGGGCACTTTACAACATGTTTGACTTTGATGATTGGGATCTGAGGTGGGGGTTCAGTATTAAAAGATGCAGTGGACTCTCTTTGCCTGGAGCTTGTCCTTGGCCTATGTTCTCACTTTCCATTTGGTGGCATTCCTTGCCGTTACACTGAGGATTATATAGTGTAATAAAAAGCTGATAGTGCCTAGTACTTAGTAACATGCTAATCTCACTACCTCCAGCTCTCTTTGTGTTCCCTAGGGCAGTGGCTCTTAGAGAAGCATCCCAAGCCTGCAGCTTCAGTCTCCTGGGAACCTGTTAGAAATGCAGAGACTCGGGTGCCATCAATGATGGTAGCAGTGCATGGTCACCAAGCTCTCCACCTAAGGCATTGCACTGAGAATCTCTACCCTAGGTGCTATGGGCATTTTTGTTGTTGCTGCTGCTGCTGCTGTTATTGGTGGTGGTGGTGATGGTAGTGGTGATAGTGGGGTCTGTATCCTGTTGGGGGTCCCATGGCCTTGCACAAGCTGTACCACTGTGCTCTAAACCCTCATAAGCATGGATTTATCTTGAACATGACTGAGTATAGTTCTTGCTGCCATTTAAGGCTCCTGGCCATCCAGTGTGCTCATCTGCTCCACTGTTAAAGAGGGGATGGGATAACGTGGCTTTGAACTCCTGAGCTATCAGAAAAACAGAATGAGAATCTCTGCATGTGTTTATCTTGCCATTAAAGAGCAGGTTAAACTCCACCTCTCAAAGTTCTCCATGATTTGCCCCAAATTTCATGTGCCTAGATGTGTTATCTACAGTTGACATGCTTTTTGCTCAGGCTGAAGAAATACTTGGCCATGCTCTTTTCTAATTCTATCTTCCTTCATTCTGATTCCTATATTACTTGGTTTCCAGACTTTGAAAACCAGAAGGTTTATCCCATACTCATCAGAAGCGCGATTCCAGTGCCTCTTGCAGCTGTTTTTTTTTTTTTTGAGATAACAAAATGTTCTAACCAGGAGTGAATCTAAGCCAGCCTGGTCTACATAGCAAGTTCCAGGCCAGCTGAGGCTACAGGAAGACAACAGACAAGCAAGTAAGCAAGCAAACATACATTTTCCTGAACCTGCTATTCTTGGTACTTTTAAACTCCTACTCTGGAATGTTTTAAAGTCCCGTAATGATGTTATAGTCCTAAGCCAGAGCATCATTTGCATCAGGAGGCAAAGGGTCTTTCTATAGTTTTTAAACATGTCTGTTCTGAGTGCCCAGATGGGAACACATCCATAAAGAAGTGGGCAGTCTGTGGTTAGAGACTATTTTTCTCTTTGTCATTTTTCTACACTGACTTTTTCTAATTCTGTCTCTAGGATCCCAATGGCGTAAATGATTAGATGAGGTTCAACTGTTTCTTAAGGAAAATTGAAATACAATTTCCCTCTTACTGTCTCAGCTAATTAGGATAACTAAAAGTAACTGTCCAATTAGGCAGGATAAATCTAGCCTAACTGAGTCTAAGTTAAAAGAATGTATATGAAAAGAAGACCAGCCTGTGACAAGTTCAGATTCCTTATAGAAAAGACATTTATGGATTTACACCCTGTGTGTAAGAAGAGAAAATGGGGTCGAGGATTGTTTTATCCGTTACCCATTGGAAGGCAAGGATGCTGGCTCAGGAAATGGGGAGACCTGGTTTCTTGTTTTAGATGAATCCTCAAAATACTGAATGTTCTTTGAAATAAAGTGCTTGTGTGAAGAAAGAATTGAGGAACAGACTTATATTTAGCTCTGCAAGGAACTTCTCTCAGCGGATGTGCAGGCTTGCTTTTTGTAATGTATTATGTATGTGGCATATATGCTCTCTGTATGTATGTATTTGTCTGTGCAGGTACACACATGTCATGGTGCATATATGGCCATCAGAGGACAACCCTGAGTCTGAGTGCTCACCTTCCACCTTGTTTGAGGCAGGTCTCGTGTACACTGCTGTGTGCACCAGACTGGCTTTCCCACAGCTTCCAGGGATTCTCTTTTGTCCACTCCCATTTCACCATAGGCATGCTGGGCTTATAGATGTGCTTCTGCACCTGGCTTTACATTGTTTCTGTTGATCCAAACACTTGTCTTCACACTTAATGTGGCAAGTACTTTATCCACTGAGTCTTCTCCCCAAGACCTAATTCTCAGTCTTATTCCCTTCTTAGTCAAATTTTGGGTTCCTCTGCATACAGGGGTCTTTTCTTCCTCTGGACCACAGATCTTTCTATCAGGAAGATTCTGGGCAAACAATTGAGGTTTGCTGGCAACATGAAGAATGCAATTGGGCATGCCAGGATAGTAGATAGCCAGAGTAAAGCCTGGAGTCTAGTTATATCAGTATGGGAACACCTAAGCTTTTTAAAACCTGGCCTTTTTAAACTTGCAATTTGTCTTTATTTCATCTAGTATTTAGTAATGACTTTTTTAAAGGCATTGTCTCATAGCTGGGGTTGATCTTCTTAAACTTCTGAACTTCCTACCCTCTACCTCCTAAGAACTAAGACACACCACCATTTGTGGTTTTATGTGGTACAGAAGACTGAACCCCAGAGCTCTATGCATGCTAGGCAAACACTTTCCGCCTGAGCTATGTCCCAATCCTCTAGTAATGTCCTTGGGACATCTCGGCTGTTTTGTGCTGAAAAGATTTCTAGGAGAGACTACCAGTGGGAAACCATGGGAATTGAAGCAGATGAGCCCAGAGATGGGGCAAAGTGGAATTTGGAGATAGAGTCTGGTGTGATCTCCCAAAGGGTCTCAGTCCAGGCTTTGGTACTGTCCTGTGGTGTAAAGGGACTGAGTTCTTCCCTTTCAAAGTAGAGGAGAGAAAGAGGGAGCAGCTACTCAACTGACTAGGAGCATGCTGCGGGAAGGTCAGTGTAAGATAAAGAATTTACATGTAAAACAGGGAAAAGCATGTCTATTCTGAACTTTGAGAAGATGGTATCAGACCATTTAGTTGGTCTTTCGCTTGCTGGTATATGACGTATGTATGTGGCTCCAAAGGATGAAGGTAGAGGTATTCAGAGTAGTCTGCTGCATGCCCAACTCACAAGACCTGGAACTCTGCTCCAGCCCTGGGCTATGCCAGGACCCGCAATGCCACTTCCTCAGGAGCTCTGCTGCTGCTTATAGTACAATTGTCCGCTGTCCTCTGGTTTCAGAAGTCACCAAGGAAGAATTTGAGGGAAAAAGGTTAGAGAGCGTGTGGAACAAAGAAGGTGTAATATCCTCTATGCTGTGAGGCCCTGGTAAACGGGAAGGAATGGCTCCGATCAGATTCTGGTCACACCGCTGTTTTGGCTTCAGAAAAGCAGAAGCTAGATCATTCAATCAATGTAGGTTTCCAGAGTATGGGGCAGTAACCCCCTGCAAAAACAAAAAAAAAATAGGAAACCACCTGGCTGAGCAACTAAATCCCCCGAGGTTCTTTCCAAAATGCATTTTGCTGGATACGACTCCAGTTAAGCAGGCCTTAGTCCAGAAAGACCAGGATGAAACACTGGGATGACTTTAGAGTCAGTCAGTCCTAGGGCTCAATCTCAGCATCAAACATGTTCTCTAGGTCTGTGACTTTGAACAGGTCACTTACTTTCTCCAAACCAGCTTTTTCATTACATTAAATGAAATAATGCATACAAAAAGTATATTACTTATCTCATAGTAATCATTCAGCAAATACCAGCTAATTTTAGTTCTTAAACAAAATGCACACATCACTGCCATGGAAGTGTACATGCAAGTTGGAGGAATCCACACTGTCTGCCTGTCAAGTGTACATGACTAGCTAGTGAGCTCTGGGACAGATGCCACCTTGTGATGAAGCTTGCAGTACAGAAAGGTGCTAGAAGGATGCATTCTGGATCCCAGAGACGGACAGGATTGTGCTGGAGGAAATACAGAAGGTAGAGACTTGAGAGATATTTCAGGGAAAGCGTCAGAGGGACTTGTAATGAACAGAATTGCTTTCTGATGATGTCAACATATCTAATACAAGACTCTGACTAATTGCTATTTATAGTTGCTTGTATTCAAAAGCTTGTTTATGCCATAAGTAAGGTTGAAAAAGCTGTCAGCTGGGGGCAGTGGAAAACTCTCAGAGCTCAGAGTCTGTATTCCAGAATCCTTGACCCATCTATGCTGCTTCCTAGCTGGGTTGTGGGTGGGTCTCCATCTCCAGCACAGCTGTTGTCTTCCAGCCGTCCCAGAGAATGGAGGACGATTGAACAGGTCCTCAGGTGTCTCGGAGTGCAGTGGGAGAGATTACTGGGAGACTGCATTGGTGGGCAGTTCAGTTATTGAAACCAAGGCAGGGGTTTATATAAGGAGGCCCTTCTGGCTGTTACAGAAGGCAGGAAAATTAAAGGTGGGGTCTTTTAGGTAAAGGCAGGAAGGTTGTAGGGCTGATGTGGAAATTAGAAATGAGGAAACAAAACCCCCAAACCTCGTTCTGGTCTGGGGCAATCTTTGTTGGGAGAAAAGATGAAGCGACTGCTGAGGCCTGCAGTGGCTCCCTGGAACCTAGGTTATCTCATCAGGCAGAACAGGCCAGTGTCCTACCATCCCTTTGGGTATCTGGGGTTGCTTGGGTTGTTCAATGCCTTTTATGATAGACCCAGACCCCACATCTGGGTGACCTGAGACAAGGCATCTGATTCTGCACACAGGTTGCTGGGTGGGGCTTATGCTGAGGAAACAGACAAGTGCTAGGGGGGACTTTCATGTCCAACATTCAATATCCGGCATTTGACAAAATGTTCTGCACTTCCTTTCTAAAACATTGATTGTGCATGCACAGTCTAATATCCTTGGTAAATTCTACGTAAAAGGCTGTTTGTTGTTCAGTGGAAGGCTACGCTTTGCTAATTTGATGCTTGCAGTTGAGATATCTGTAAAGTTCACAGAGAACATTTTCATTCTGTTGGAGTCTATAGATGATATACTTCATTATGCTTTGGCCTGAAATCAAAAGTCTCTGTCATTTTGGAGACTAATTTGGGTGCATCCTATCACATCATTCCTGTGTTCTGATTTTAAGTACAGGTAGTCTCTGGCTTATAAACTATGACATTGGATAACCACAGACATGTACTCAGTACTACCTAGCACTTCAGGATATAAGTGTCTCATCTTCCATTGCAGAACTGCTCTATAATTTTCAGTTCAGAACATCTAGGAGGCATCTGTCCTCTTAATTTTACAGATCTTCCTTGCTTATCTCATGTGAGCCAGGGTTTCTTTTGTGAGCTGAGACCCTACCATTGAAGTCAACAGATGGATGCATGTCCTCCTGAAGGTTGGGCTTAGTGCCATCAGCCTGTACCTCAGAGGCTACCTATCCTAATTGTAAAAGCAAGGAGTAACCTGTGACAGATATCTGGGTGTCTTTTAATCAATGTTACTTCCTTCTTTCCCCTCTAGAATTTTCCTGCCAAAAGATCATATCACGAAGACTGGGCCACCCTTTTATACAGCAATAATAAAATAGGTGATACTTGGGTATATGCGGTATATTTCAGAGTAGTCGCAAATCCCCATTCCAGATGGTATGTTCTCTTATAGCATGTGTTTGCTCCTCCAGTCAGGAGGTGGGGTCTATTTTCCCTCTCGTAATCGACTAACTGCCACTTCCTTGGACCAGTAGAAAGCAATACCAGTGGAATTGTGGGAGTTCTGAGAAATTTCGAGAAATCTCTTATGATTACAATATTGCTGTGCACAGTGGCTAGAACCAGCTACATGCTTCTAAGATGACATGTCGAGAAAACTTGTTGTTTTTCTTCTTTGAGTCAGATTCTCACGTAGACCAGATTGTGCAGTGGAAACTGGCCAGAAACTCCTGATTTTCTTGCCTCTGCCTCCCAAGTGCTGTTGTAGCATATACCACCACACCTAGCTGAAGTTAATTTGTTAAAAAAGATGTTTGTGGTGCTGAGGATTGAATTCAGGGTCCTTGTACATGCTAGACAAATACTTCACCACTGAGCTATATTCCCAGCCCAAGAGGAAACTTATTGGTAGTATAATTGGGATTAATAAATCAGATTTCAAAGTAAATATATAGTCTAAATATATGTCTCTATATATTTTTTCATATAATTGTTCCACGGAAGATGGTTTTCTGTGGAGATGGCTCGGGAACAAAATAAACATGTGGTTTGCTTCATGACTGAAATATGTATCAATTTGCTGTGGTCACCTAATGAGCCACCACAGAAGTCTGTGGCTTTTAAACAGCCATCACATTCTCCCTTACATAATACACAAGTCCTGTGAGGACTGGCTGGTTTTCAGCTTGACTCAAATCTACTCCCTGGGCGTCTTGTCCTCCTAGAGGATGCAACTAGCCTAGGCATATTCTTCCCTGGACTGCCATAAGCCCAGGAGGACAGATAGAAACTCTGTGCCTATGTCCTTCTAAACTTGTCCTGGGAACAATGTTACCTCTGTCATTTTGGCTCAAGTCAGTCACAGGCTAAGCCCAAAGTCCAGGGCCGGGAAAAATGCTACCTTTAGGAGGCAGATTGCAAATTTCTGTAAAAAGGGATGCACAAACCAAGTGAGAGGTGAAAAACTGGAGTAGGTAACAGTTTGTGTGATGCCATGGAGACCCAGGAGATGTTAAACAGGAATAAGGAGGCAAATTATGCCAGAGATGGGAAGAAGCACTTTGGGGGATTCTGATCTGTATATCATTAAAAGGGGTTGCAAACTACAATTAATTGGGTCCCATCCACTCAAAGCCTAGTTTGAGAAATCATGTTTTGCTACAGCAGTGTGGTTGAGAAACTCATCTGGAGTTCACATGGCTGCAAAGCTGAGGATACTTTGGGTCTCTTTGCAGAAAGAGTTGGGTAGCCCCTGTTTTATAGGATGCAACTGAATAATTTAAGAGAAATAAATTCAGCTGTAATGTCCACCTCTGTAGCTGTCCCAATTCCTTTTTAGGAGATTTTCAAATATACTTTGCATTCTGATTCTTGTGTTTTATAAAACAGATAAAATAAGGAAATAATATAATCCCCGTGTCTACTTTTTCCAGGCAGCCAGTACAAATTCCACCTACAAACTCTAAGTCTCGATGAAAGTTCACAGATCAACACATTGCAGATGACAGAACATAGAGACAAGGGGCCCCGTCGCTAGTTTTGCTTTTGCTATGAATGTTTGGTGACTCTGAGGGTCATTCATGATGTTAGACAATAGAGTGATTGTTTCTGTTTTGCTGAAAGACAGTCTGATTGTGATTGTATAGAATGCAGTGCAGACCACTCTCCCTACTTTCCACAAGGAACGCTACAAACCTTTGTTCAGCTCAAACTTCCTCTGTCAGCTTGGGGGTTGTGCAGGGAGGTGACTACCCAGGCCTCACGGGTCAGCATCTCCAGACTGCTCCCTAATTCCCTTTCTTGATCTATGTGTGTATCCATGCGTGCATGTATTTTTTGATGCTGGATTTGGAACCCAGCACCTTTGGATTTAGTCTCACACCTACTAGACAAATGCTCCTCCACTGTACTCTACCTCCAGCCCCCACTCTCCCTTTTCCACCTGTAGAATTACTTTCTTATAGTAAATCATGAAAAAGTTTTAAAAGATCAAAACCAGACGTTGTGTCATGCTTACCACCACGTTAACAAATATTTATAACAGCTTTATTAATTGGGTGGATCTGTATGTGACTGAAAAGTAATAATCTACTAACATAGAAAATAATAATCTACTAACATAGAAAATGTTTTTAATACAATATTCCATACAAAATATAATGTAAACTTGTAACAGGTTCACTGTCACAGACATGTAATAGCAATGTTTATGCATGTGATGGTTAGAAGGTTAGAACAATCTATGATATACAATATCTGTGTCACAATATCTAGGACTTGTTAGTGACTAGCTATGGGGATAAATGGCAGAAAGTATTTTTCAGATGCAATAGAGATAGAAGTCTTCAGATCATTAGATTATTCTAAACTTTTTATGTGGGCCCAGTATTATTACAAAGGTCCCTTTAAGAGAAAGAAATTAGAGCAGAAGGCTCTGGATTATACTTTGAAGATGGAGAAGAAGATGCCACCAGCCAGAGAATAAAGATGGTAGGATAGGCCAGGAGCCAGGCTTCCAAAGCCCTACACACTTTGAGGAGTCTCTGAGACTCATTTTGGACCTCTGACTTCAGAAATTCAGGGTAATACATTTTTGTTGTTTTAAACCAGCAAGTTTGTGATTTCATTATAGCAGCAATGAAAGACTCATACAGCATAAAAGACTGGAAGGGCCAGTGCTTTCAAAGGATAGGTTAGAAGTTAGAAGCACTGTGTATTAATTGCCTAGTCTGCTTTGGTTGGGCAGTTATGAGTTTACTTTGTTGGATCTTTAAGATATAGCAGGCAACTTTTAAATGTTAGGAGAAGAATGAAAAGGGTAGAATGTGAAGCTTGAAATCAAGCAAATTATATATATATAAGGCCAGCAAAATGGTTCACTACTCTTGGTTTTGATAAGTCGGGTGGCAGATAGCTCCAGCCTTAGAGAAACTAATTTCTTCTTTTCTCTTTATAGTTTTTAAGCCTCCTTTGTGTTTCAGCCAGGGTGCCTTTGAGATTAAATCCCATCTTTGACTATTATTTGTATCTTTGTGTTTAAGGTCTTTTTAAGTTTATCTATTAAGCATAAAGCATGTTTATAAACTTTCTTCAGGTTCTGTGAGATGACAGAAGCATTCTATAGCATAGAGCTTCTTTTCCATCCCTAGTATGTCTATTTCCAAGTCTGAAAAGGCAGCATAAGATTAACTGTTTACTCCCACCAGCAGCTGATATGGTGGGCTTCTGAGTTCAGACTCATTCCTGGGTTAGGGAGTTGACTTGGTCAGTAAATTGCCTACCAGACAGGGATGAGGATATGAGTTCAGATATCCAGCACCCACCTGTAATAACCCTACTGATGGGGACAGGAACAGAGACAGATCTCTGGAAATCCTTAGTCAGCTGACCTAGCCATTCAGTGAACTCCAGGGTTAGTGAGAAATCCTGTCTCAAAAAAGAAGTTGGAGAGTGATCAAGACATCTCTGGGGCTGGAGAGATGGCTTAGTGATTAAGAGCACTGGCTGAGGACCCAGGTTCAATTCACACCACCCATATAGCAGCTAGTAACCACCTGTAATTCAAGTTCCAGGCAATTTGACGCCCTCTTCTGGCCTCTTCAGATATTGCACACACATGATACATTATATACATGCAGACAAAACATATGTGTAAAATTTAAAAATTGAAAAAGAATACTTCTGAGATTGACTTCTGGTCTTCATATGTACATATGAAACATGCACACATGCAGCATAAATATGTTCATATACCCACATGAGCACATACATATACTATACACAACATACCACACCACACATATAAATAATAAGTAAATGAGATGTTTAAAACAAGTCATTTCTTGGTCTTTCCCCTCCTCCCTAGAGCCCTGTGATCTTGCAGAGACTCTTTCCTGAGAGGTAAAGAGGACTCATGCCCTTGCTGTGCTCTGTGAATTTGCAGTCTGGCCCATGGCAGTTGTAGGCCTATAGGTTTCTTGCCCGCCAGGTTTTGTATCTATGTGCAGAATCATCTCCACTTTGTAAGCTCTTTCCAGGCTCATATATTAGGGAGCCAGGAGTAGCCAAGGCTGAGATTCCAGAATCTCTTAATCTGTTTTTGCATCTCTCTTTGCAAGTAAAATGAGACTTTAGAAATTTTCATTTTTCTTATTTGTGCCAAGCCTTATTTATTTATTTAGTTAGTTAGTTAGTTAGTTAGCAACAAAATAAGCATCGCCATGGAAAGCCTTGTGGAAATGCTCTGGGGACACTGCTCTTGTTAGAAGTCCTCATGCCCGGTCCCTGAGTACTGCAGTTCCTAACTTTAGCTGGCTAAATCACAGTCAAAATTTTCTTCTTAAGCCTCAAAATAAACCACTGATTACACTGCCCTGATGTGCAGGCTAATCACATGCTCTTGATATCAGAGCTGATTCATTCCAGAGCCTTTCCCTGGCTCCTTTCTTCATCTTGATATCTGTCCTTGAAGATCTGCAGCTTGCAGGGTGGTGAACCGAGTCAGGGAGAACACGGGACTCCTGTCACCATGGAGGGAATTATGAATCATGCTCTCTTGACTTTGGATTGTCTCTATAATGCACCTTTGACAGTTCTTGGAAAGACAGTGCTGTTGGTTTGGCCCCAGTCCCAAGTTCAGTCCCCTTTGATTAGAAGCTGCATAATGTATCCTGGCGGGATTCCTTACTATCTTGAGGTTCATCGAGGAAAGATTTTGAATCATCAGAATGGAGATATGTGTTAGTTACTTTTCTCCTTGCAGTGACAAAGGCAGCAGAAGCCAGGAAGGGTTTGTGTGGCTCACAGTTGAGGGGCACAGTTCATCTTGGCAGAGAAGCCTTGGCAGCAGGCTGCTCACATTGCATCCACAGTCAGGAAGCATGGGGAATGGGAGGATGAATTATGGTACTTGACATATTTTTTTTTGTCCAGTGTTCTAACTAATGGAATGGTGGCACCTACATTTAGGGTGGGTCTCCCCACCTTAGTCTAGAGACTCCCTTCCCCACATGCCTCGATATTTATCTCCTAGGTGATTCTAGACCCCATCAAATTGATGATCAATATTACCTGTCATAAGATGTAAGCCAGGTATGGTTTTCCAGTCAAGACCATCCTTTGATTCAATTATTTTCTTATTCTTCACTATCCAAGCATTCGCAATACCCCAAAATTGAGGTCTGAGAGGCTTGAAGCATTTCAGATTTGAAGGTTAGGGATGGCCAATGTATATTTTAAATAACCCGTGAGATCCCCAAATGCCAAGCCTTGGTAATGCACAGATATGCATGGCAGAATAGGTTCACCTTTCAGCGCGCTGTGGGGTTTTGAGGTTCCCTGTAAACAGGGAAACTGAAAGCTACTTGGACAGCAGGAAAATGTCAACTAGCATCTATTTTTTTTTTCAGCTGTAGAGACGGCTGGATATAAAAAGCAGAACAGGAACTTCTCAGATTGTTGCCTCTTTCACAACTCTCAGTTTGACTCTCAGTTTCTACCAGGGAGAAAATGGATGTTTTCCCAGCATCGTCGGTTGCCTGCTCCCGAGAAGTGAGGGAAGCACGGGCTCCGGAGCCTTCTGCAGTTATTGTTAGAAAGGTCAACTGTATGTTTTTGAAGCACAGGGGAAAAGGGCTCCCTGACCTACTTGATGGCATTCTCAGCTCAAGCAGGGCCTGAGAATCCAGGAATTTTCTTCGCATTTATGCTGCAATTTCTATGCCACCCTGGGGCTTGAAATGCTAATACTTGTCCCCTCCTTTCAGAGATGATAATCCTGGGGCAAGTGGTACTTCTGTTCTACTGTTCCTTAGGCATGGAAGAGCCTCTCTCTCTCTCTCTCTCTTTCTCTCTCTCTCTCTCTGTCTTAGACACACGCACACACATGCATACACGTGCGCGCGCGTGCGCCTACCTGTCTGGCCCTCTTGTATTCTAATAGTCATGCTTTCAATTGCTTAATTGAGTACCTAGAGTTTTACTGACATTTGAGATCTTCTCGGTAACATTGTTTGCCCTAGTGGAAATCTTCTAACTCCTGTTCACTCCGCATGTGGGTGCAAGAAAGCCTGCAGACCCATGCTATGAAGAACTCAGGCAGCCAGCCTGCAGAACACTACTTGTGAGGCCCAGGGATCAACATTCACTTTCGGTTCTGAGCATGAAGACATGTCTTCCAAGTACTCTTTAGAACAGTAGTTCTGAGGCCTGACTGAAGCTTACGCTCATCTGAGGAGCTTTTTAAAAAAAGAGTCTAGGTCTTAGGTAAGTTCCAGATTAGTTAAATCCATATCTTAGGGGCAAGTGGTAGCATGCTGAGTCAGAATTCCCTAGTGATCAAGATGGAGAGGCCTTACCTGTGACTCAGCCATCCTCACTTATCTGTGTGGGACCAGAACCCCCTCCTGCACCTGGTATCCAGGATCAGGAAGAAAGGCTGGATGTCAGGTCCTTGCATAGATCACAAACCTATGGTGCTTTGGGTACCCAGAGCTGATCCAGGTTTTTGTGTCACCTTGCAGTGGTCTCTGTCATTGCTGGCTTCCTCTGTCCATTTGTGGGAGCAGCAGCAAGCCAAGGCCTCCTATTCATGCCTCCGTATGACCATGCTGTCATCAGCTGGCCTCAGCCTTTGGCATATCCCTTGGAACTGATAGATACCAGGCAATACTGATATCTGTAAGTCCATGGAGGAAGCAGGGCTCAGAGCAGAACACGCTCTTCCTAAGAATGTCTTTTTACCTTCTAATCCCAGACCTCACAATCTGGAGCCCATGGTTCCAGTGTGGAGTTTGATTTCCCAGGAGAGGAGCTGTGATTTGCTGGTGGGCCTAGAAGCAATTATGTGACTCCATTCTGATTGCACCTAATCTGTGGACTCACTTGTGCAGTCATTGGCTCCTTCACACTGGAGGGCCGTGTTCCATTTCTGAGCACATCAGGGTGAATTTCCAAGAGGGAGAACTGCATACAGCTTTGCCTCTAAGGATGAGTTTTCTCCCCCAAGTGACTCACTTCTGGTAAAAGCCATGGGTCCCTTGGGTTTATCTACCAACTTTGCTAAGAAGGGATTAATGGAGCCACTGGGGGCTTTTAAAAGTCACACAATACCTCATTATCATTGTGGCAGTTGTTTTTCACCAGGCTGTTGCTGTTATTTTTCCCCCTAATTCCACTGACTCATTTTTCTCTCATAAGCTTTTGTTCATTCTCTCTCTCTCTCTCTCTCTCTCTCTCTCTCTCTCTCTCGATAGGCGTTCACGTCTCACAAGCTTGCTTTAAACTTGCTACTTAGCCACTGATGACTTCAAACTCCTGGTCCTCCTGCCTCTACCTCCTGAATGATGAAATTACAGGCATGTACCACCATGCCAGGTTTGTGTGGCGCTGGCGATCACCCGAGGGCTTCCTGCACGCCGGGCACACACTATCAACTGAGCTGTATTCATAGCTCTCGTTCTTCCTAATGAAGTAGCAACCTTTCTATTCTCCTCTCTGCAGAAGGTAGAACCCTACTCAGAGGTGCCACTGGACTCAGGATCTCATCTCATCCACCTCTCCCTGGGGGACCTGGCTTTGCCACACCTGTGGCTGGGACTGTACACATTGTTCTACAAGGCTGGGCCACAGCAGTCAGTGGAATTGGTTGCACACCCAACATACTGTGTGGTGAAGCCCTGTTTCCTTAGCACTACACAGCCCCATTTCCTTCTTCCTCTCAATGACTGGAATCCAAGGCTGGGAAACACTTGAACACAGTGTAATCGTAGGTTGTCAGCAACACTCTAGGGCTTTGGAAGTGAATTCTAAGGAGTATGAGACTTCAGATGTTGACAGTTTGGGCAGTATATTCTTCAGATAATGCCCTTTTGATTCCTCCTTTTATTCTACTCTGACCCAGAAAAACTGAAAGGGGTGTGTACAAGCTTACAGAAAAGTCAGGCAGGGCTTGGGGATGGCTCAGTTGGTAAAACACTTCCTTACAAACACGAGGGCCTATGTTCTACCCAGATCATCCCAAGTAAAAAGTGTGTTTATAATCCTAGAATTGGGGAGTCAGCAACAGATCCCTGGGGCTTGTTGGCCAGCCTAGCTTAATTGGTGAGCTCCAGGCCAATGAAAAGACCTGTCTCAAAGGAAGTAGATGGAATTCCTGTGAATGACACCTGAGGCTACCCTCTGGCCTCCCCCCATGCACTGGTATGCTTCTGAACACAAACACACACACACACACACCCTCATACACACACTAAAAAAAATAGTGCTAGAGAGATAACTCAGTGGTTAAGAGCACTGACTACTCTTAAAGAGGACCCAGGTTTGGTTCCCAGAATCCACATGCCTGCTAACAGCTATCTGTAACTCCTGTTCCAGGGGATCTGACACCCTCTGTATGTGGAACCTTTACATACATGCAGATAGAACATTCATACACATAAAATAAAAATAAATAAATACATAACAAGCCATTGGAAGCTTTTTTAAAATATCATAGGAAGCCAGTGAGCTGGGGTTTCAGTGGATAGAAGCACTTGTGTGCAGACCTGTCAACCTTAATTAAATCACCAGATCCCACAGATGTCAGGAAAGGACCGACTCCCAATAATTTTCCTCCAACTTCCATGTGTATGCTTTGGCATCCTCCACATACACATGCACACAGAAGGTAAAGTAAAATAAAACACTTAAAAACTATGATAGAATTGGCTGAGGTTCTCCCCGGCAATTCCCCTCAGTCAGAGTAAGGGTTCCTGGCTTACGTGTGAGAGGGGAAGTTGCCTCTGTGCCCAGGGCTGTACCAGACAGGACAGGCCTTTCTCTGTCTGCCGGGCAGCAGAGAGTGTGGCTGCTGTCCCTTGTTTTCCTATATTCCTTCCCAGAACTCAATATTAGCCTGCCCTGATCCCAGTGGTTACTTCGTGGTAATTATTAAGGCCATGTATCTTGAAACAAATCACATTCAAGACATGTTAACCTCTTGGTTTATAATTAATTCTTCATTTGGCCAAGTAAGCAAGGACTGTCTTAAGAATGGGCCGCCTGCCTCCTCTCTTGATTTACGGGCCAGTACTGACCATCAGTTTTGCCATCTAAGGCTTTGTTTCCTCTGAGCTAGTCAGAGAAAAGATCCAGATGTAATTGCAGTATCCCTGCAGTCCCTGTCTGTTCCTCTTGTTGACCTAGGAGGGGAATGGGGCTGAGACAAGACAGGGGTCGGGGCTGGAGGACTGGCGGTCTTCTTTCTGCCTCTGCAAGGGAATTTGTTCACCAGGAGGTGTGAAGGTTTTGGGGCCGCTGGGGCAGAAGCCCAGCCTTACATTCTCTAAGGCAGTGAGGACTTCTTGCGCCCAGCTTTGGGGAGTAGTGCTGCCAGCCTTCAGCTGTTCCTCTGTCCTTTAGAGGTACCTTGAAGATCCTGACTTTTCCTAGACACCTGTCCCTGTTTGTAAGTGATAAGGTTTGAGAACAATGATGGGAACCTAGGACAGGCGAGTTTTGTGTCAGAGACCAAATTTCATGTCGGGACATTTCCCTTGCATGGAAACTAGAGCCTCAGTGCTTAAGAGACAAAGTCAAGGTCTCTGGGGCCCCAGGGGGGGAAGTTGCACCATCTGCTCTCCATCTTTGGCGAATCCAAGGAAGGTCACTTCTCAACCCTCCATGTCTCACTTCATGTTGTAGTTTAAGTATTAAGAGTTGCAGGTCGATTAATCTTTCTGAATGCTGTGGGGGCAATGCATTTGAATAATACACTTACAGTATTGAGAGAAATGGACAAGAGCCTTTAAAAGCCGCAAAGAATTCTGATCTGAACATATGTTAACTTTGGTGAGCCTAGTGCATTATTTACACACACCAGTAGCCTAAATGATAAATGTAAGATGTGACTGAAGGACCCTCCCACCTCCCAGCATACACCTTCTCAACTCCAGCCAAACAACGTCTTGAATTCCTGCCTACTGACATGCTAGGCCTGGCTAATGATGCACTCGCCCAGAGAGTTAGCTGTTTGCACCACCCTGAGCAGGTCTCTCACTTGCTTTGCAGGCTCTCTCTCGATCCTGTACTGGAGCCAGGCACGCTAGCCTGGTTCCCCGAAGCCGGAGCCCCGGCCCCAGCCCCAAGATGAGGGGGCTAGACTCCCCGGGGGGTGGCTAGCATTCCTCCACTCCAGAGTGTGGAGAAGCTAGTCCCATCCGGTCTTCTCTTAATAAAACCGAGTCCTGTTAGCTCCAAGCGGAGTCTCCGGTCTCCTGTCTGCCGCGTCTGTTGAACCCCGACCTTACAATAAAGACAGACAGTGCGCACCATGACCTTACAATAAAGACAGTGCGCGCCATGTCTGAAACCTCTCAGTGCGTCTCCCAGACTTTACGTGAATTAGTTTCTCAAGTCATCCCCACATTGTCTGAGGTTGCATCACCACCCATATTTGCTTTGCCACATAAGAGACTGGTGTCCTTCGAGTTATCACTCCTCCAGGCCTCGCTAAGGGAGAGGCAGGACTTAAGCACTGCAGTGTGGTTTGGGAGCTCACACTAGAGCATCTCTTCCCAGTCCAACCCTCCTGCATCTTGCATGTCTCATATTTTGCCAGATGGGGAAAGCTCCACAAGGACAAGCCCCTACTTAAAATATTCTTGAGTATACATCTGCCATCTGTTCGTGTGTGCGTCCATCGAACCAGGCCTCTTAACTCAGGCCAGCGCATGGCAGGAAGAACAATGCAATGCTGTCTCGAGGGATCGTGCAGTGGCAAGACAGCTTCCTGACTTGCCTCATGCTGGACTCAGATCCCAGCAGGCTCTCCCTGCTATCACGTGTCCTCATCAGATCTGTGCTGGCCTAGCTTTCTAAGGACTGGCTCTTTCACCAGAGTAGGAGGTGCCCAAGATGGCTCTTGAGGGGCGCTTGCAAAACACCTGAGCCTCAGAGGCCTTTTCTTTATGACTGGCACCTGGCTTCCACTGGCTCCGCCCTCTTTCTTCTTTCTTCAGTTTTGGTGGGTCTCTCCCCTACCTGGTCTCTGTTTCTGTTCATTCACTAAACATTGTGAAACCATGATTTTCCTTTTAAGACCATTCCCCTCCTTTTATAGAAGAACCCACACAGCTGTGGAATTGTTCACAATTGTCAGTTTCCTGACTCACTTTTCTGTTACAATAAATACCTATATTTGAAATAAAAGTAAAAAGTTATGTCAGAACAGTGCCATGCCTAGAACACAGTCAGTAACCAGCATTTATTTTCTTTCCCATCTCCCTGACCCTCTGGTGTTAATTACTTGCCTAGAGTCGGTGTGGCTGTTGCTTTTTTGCCCAGTGATATTTATATAATTACACTTTCTGTTTACTTGAGTTTTGAATACACTGGTTTTTCTTTTACTTCATGCACTCCCCTCTTCACCTCCTAGCGTAGCTTGTGGTCCTCCCCAGCCTCCTGCTGATAACAGTGTTGGATGACAACCCTGTGCCATCATGGTATCAAGAGGCCTTGTTAAAGGGTATGTAATATACACAAACTATTTGTCTAGGAGTCTTCCCAGGTCTGACCATCTGAGTTCAGGCATGCCATCCAGATGGATCCTTCACTGCTCAAGCAGGGCTCATTCAACAGTGAGCTACACAGAAACACACATGATCAGAAAATAAAACTCACAAGGAAAGGCTTTATGAGGTTATAACACATATTAAATTATGCACTCTGGGAAAAGAAGGATAATGCAAATTAAAATATCTGAAATGAGATTAGTCCACTGTAAACACAGTTAACTTCAGGGTCAGAAGAACTGGTTTGAAGCCTGGCTTCTCTGCTTCCTGGTCCTGTGATCTTGGACTTCTTGCTTATTCCCTTGGGGCTGAGGAATGGGGGTGCGGCTGCTGTTGATGTCACCACCACCACCAGTGACAGCAGTAGCAGCTATAAATGGTTGTGGTTATTGCTATTATTATCATTGTTATTAGTAGCTAGGGCTGAAAAGACAGGCTCCATCTGCTCTTCCCCCATGGGAATTACAGTTTCCTGCAGAGGATCCTGTGGGGGATTCCTGTGGATGCCTGGGACAGATTCAGCAGAGAGAGCACGGGCACCCAACTCCTCCATGTCTGTGTATATTAGACTTATTTCCCCTCAAGCCAGACTCTGGGCTGAGTTCTGGATTCATGGAGGCAAAGAACCTGGACCTGACCTAAACCTCTAGAATCCTCCAGTGTACCTGCTGTGAGCCTTGGCATTCTCCTCACAGTTCACCCCAGGTAATTATCAGAATCTCTGTGGACAGTTTCGGGAATTCAGTCTTAGCAAGCCCCCTGTGCTCCTGAGGATGCTTTGTATTCACAGTAATTTAGTATGCACCAGGTATGGAGGTCCAACATGCCAAGATCAAAGGTGGCAAAAATCTACTATATTCTCAAATGATGACACTCCACTTTTTGGGTGTATGTATGTCCATGTGTTTGTATGTGCACATGTGTGCAATGTGCATGCAGGAGTGTGCACATAAGGACTAGAGGTCAATAGCCAGTGTCTTTCTGAATTTCTTTCCCCCTTACTTTCTGAGACATGGTCTCTCACTGAACCTGGGGCTCACCATTTCAGCAAGACATCTGATCAGCAAGCCCCAGGAATCTGCCTGTCTTCTCCTCCCCAACTCTGGAGTTACAAATGTGTGTAACTGCATCCAGCTTTTAAAAAAATGTGTGTATGTATATGAATGAGTGTATGTGCATGTGTGTGTGTGGCAGGGGGCGCCTGTGCTTACACTTTACCCATAGAGATCAGACAAGGGTGCTTCCTGTCTTACTCTCTGTGTATTCCTTTGAGGCAGGGTCTCTCTCTCTCTCTCTCTCTCTCTCTCTCTCTGAACCCAAGGTTCAAGTTTTCTTGGCTAAACCAGAATCTAGCAAGCCCAGGCCATCCTCCTGGCTCTGCCCTTCTCAGAGCTAGGGTTACAGGCATGGGTAGGCTGCCCAGCTTGTTATGTGGGTGCTTGGATCTGAGCTCCAGTCCTCATGATTGTGCACTAAGAAGTTCTGGGGATCAAATTCAGGTCGACAGTCAAGTACTTTATCCACTGAGCCATCTACCCATCTCCCTTTTTTTCTTCTGCAGATTATAGTTTGCCAAAGCCTCCTCAACCAAGGAGGAGTTTTTGCTGCAGTGTGTGGTGAAAGTTATTGGATGCCACAGGTAGTATAATCATGCAGGTAAATCACTGCGCAAAACATCTTGAAAGAAACCGATCTTGTAGGTCTGTTGCTCCAAGTATGGACTTTAGCAGGTAGTTTTAAGCTAACTTGCAGAACACCAAGTCCACCTCAATGTTCTCAGGCCTGTAGTTGGGATTAATTGCATAAGAGAAGCACCCAAGTAACCTTGCTCAGAAGACAAGTTTTTTTCTGTCACCCAGATGCCATTTAGGCTTCATGTGACACATAGTCATGTGACCCCATTCTGATGGACGTTTTCTTAGTGTGTGTTAAGACCTGAAGCTTCTCATCTCACTGTTGCTATAGGACCGTGCGGCCATTTTCTCGGGCCTGGCCAGAGTCGTCCTCTTTCCTACTACTGTAGCTGAGTGCCATGGGCCCTGCCTGGTGCCTCTTCATCTTCTTGATGCTAGTGAATTGTGAGAGTTCAAAGCCAATCCTTTCTGGAAAAGTACAACCAGGGCAAGGAGCATGGTTTGGAATCTTTCCGCTTTTGCTTCCAGGTATAAATCTTTCAGTTTTATCTTCTTCGATATGGGAGAATTGCTAATCCCCTGAGTGGTCTTGTGAGGAGTAGATAATGAACAACGCTAAATCATCTGACAGACTGTCCAGCACATAGCAAGTGGTGGCTACTTTAATCTTTCCAGGCTCATATGCTGGTAGCGGTTCTGTCCTAGACCAGTTATGAACATCTGGGACTTCAAGGTGGCTTTCCTAGGGGAAAGGATGCCAGCGCAAAAGAGAGGTCTGCGTTTCACCAGGGAGCACTCCAGTGAGCATGTTACCTGTCAGTGAGATGTGGGTGGTCTCAAGGAGGACCCTTTATTTAGAGGCTGTGCTCTCTCCCCGCCCTGAATCAAAGCCAGCATACCCACGTAGGCGTGACAACAGTTTAACTCCTTTTATCATCCAAGCTGTCAGAAGGACAGTCCACTCCCTTCTAACCTCTGAGTGCACATCTGTTCACAAGCAAATGTATTTAAATGCTACTTATGAGGCCAAGTTTCACCTATTATTCTGTTTCTGTGCAGCATCCTTAGGTTTTCACTGTTGTTTGGGGTTTTGTCTTGTCCATCTCCCTCATTTTCTGTATGTCTTTGTTTTTTCAAACTTTGCACTCTGAAAAGCATCCACTTGGGTACTCTATATACCTCTGTAAATCAATGTTACAGGTGGGAAATATCTTTCTGTTGTGTTATAAGACGTCCAATAATATCATAAAAAAGCAAGTCTAATTCCCAAATGATCCTTAGTTTTCCCGTTTTTAAGGTTGTTTATCCCATTATTCCGTGGAAGTTTTCTATTTTAAAAAGAATTGTTAACTTACTTTCAGATGAAATTTTTGCATCAGAAAACCATACTGGACCCGCAGATGGTTCTTTTGGCTGAGGTTGGAAAGTCTGGGTGTCCTTGCCCTGAATTGAGCACTCAGACATGGTCCTAGGTGGCTCCAATTAAGGAAGAGTGAAAAGCATAAAACAGTTTTAGAAAAGGTCACCACACTTAGAAACAAAAATCTACCACTTCTTGTGAAGCCTGGGAGATTTGGAAACAATTTTTAAAAATCACGTAATCAATTTAAACATGTAGGCCACCCATCTCTCTGAGAAATCTAGCGTGTACCTCTCCCTCAGGTGGGGTGTTACTGAACGCTGTTTGATTGCTAGGAAAGGAAAGTTCTTCCCTCCTGGGAACTCCAGGCCAACAAACTTCTGGAAGTATCTGTGGCAGCTTGAATGCTGCTATTTAAGAGCTGATGAAGAGGCAGCTTGGAGAAAAACCTCAAAAATAAATACTCTGATTCATCATTGTTGTTCAGGCTTTCCAGCCTTCAGAGCCAGCCCAGGGCTCCTGAGACAAAGGGTAACATTCAGCAGGAGCTGCTCAGCCCAGTCAGGAGCCCTGGCAGTGGTGAGGGGGCGGCCAGGGAGGCAGCTTACTGCAAAACCCGGTGTGGGCCTGGCACAGGAAGGACAGCCCTGCTGGATTTTTGCACAGTGGAGGAGAATGAATCAGCCAAAGATGGAGGTCTTCCCTGAACAAGGACTTTGTTGTGCCAGGCCCCAGGCAGTGTGTTAGGTAGCTGGCAGCCCCTGAGTGAGCTTTCTTCCAGGGATACTAAAGTGCTTTACTGGCCCACAGTGGTCTACTGAAAGCTTGTGGGGCTGGAAAGCAGATGTCTGGAGTCTGCAGACAATTGACAGTCAAAGATAAAATAGGACTGCAGAGTCCTGGCCTTGTGTGGTTCCCTCGCTGCCTCCGTCTGTTCTTTCTGTCCTTTGTTTCTCTGCATGTCTCTCTACTGGAGAGATGGCAAACCTCCCTTGGAGTAGAGATTGACTGGGGTAGCATATGACAAGCGTGTGGTCCAAGGGGGTTCGTGCCCTCATGGTTTGACCTCAGATGACTTGACACTTCATCTGAGAGTGTCTTCTTTGCACTTTCCTCTACCTCTCCCAAGCCTCCTTTTCTTGGCTTATAAAAGGCAGCTCCCACTGTGATGAATAAATACATGGGTAAGGTGTCTATGAGCATCTGTGGGACCCCTACCGTGGTTCCTGGTTATTCCCACCCGAGTTCTCTGGTCTCTGCAATGCTGGTTTCAGGGGAGGCAGGAGTTCAGCATAGAAGGCAGAGTTTGTCATCTTTGCAGCGGGTCTAGTAAGGAAGTTCAATGAAGAAGGATATGGAAAGGGGCTTTTAAAACTAGATTTGAGTCTGCTGGGTGCCACGTTTCCACAGTAGAGACAAGCAAAGTTGCTTGCAGATTACTGTCAATACAAAGTTTTGTGGACAGGGTGCCTGCACCCTCCACCGTACACCCCACCCCATCTCTAACTTCTTAAAAGGGTCTTTTGCAGCACCAAGATAAACCAAAGGATCCAGGCACATAGCCCTTTCCTCTATGGCTTATATTGATTGCTGCAGGAGAGCAGTTGGTTTGGATCCAAACCTAGTTTCCCCTTCTAGGTTTAGATGTGGAAGAATAAAAAGTACTTCCTATCCTCTAAACCAAGGAGACCCAGAGGCAGCAGATGACAGCTGGAGGCAATGTGGAGCTGCCTCCCCAACCCTGTATCCTGGCACTCCAGAAATATGCCTGAATCTATGTGGCTGCCATGTGGGAAAAGCCACAGAGGATTTTTTTTTTTGAGGTGTCTGGTTGTGGCAGAAATTGAGTTTTACTTAGTGTCACATGTACATATCTGTGTCCTGGAGGTTACCAGATAGCATGAACCCTATAAAAATGTAGAGTGACATTGTTTAAAATGTGACGGTCCACTAAGATTTCCTTATCAACCCTGCTTTTCAGTTATCACTTAAAGATCAGAGTCCTGAGCTTATATAAGCCCCTAAAATGCTCCTGGGTCCCACAGCAGACTTTTATACATAGTTTGACCACATTTGTTCTGTGTGAGACTGATAATGAGCCACCCTGCAGAATCCTGGAGCAGGGGTTTGGTGTCAGGCGTTCGCAGAGGCCCTGAGCTCATGTCACAATTATTATGGTTCTATATAAAGCCACAGGGGAAAAAAGTCATTTCATGCTTTTAAAACTTACTAGCTAACATTTAAGGAGTTTATACAGAGTGGACTAAGCCAAAACATTTTTTCCTAACGTTAAAATTATTCAGAGACACATAAGGAACTGTTCTGTGTAAGACAATGTTAAAAATAGGCTCTTCCTTTTTTGCTTTTCTTTATGCCTAGAATTTGCGTAATACAGTTTGTGGTTAATTTACTCGGGTTACGTTTAATAGCATCATTCTGAAAATGCTTAGGGCTAGTATTTGTGGACAGTCCTGGAATGTAACCTGAAGAGCTTCCAGGACATGGATTGAAAAGTGAGCAGATGGAACAGCATGCTGGAAGAAAAGCCAGAGCCCAGAGGTCAGTTGTGAGAGTACCAGGTACAACCACTCTTTGCCAACCATACATATGACTGCAATTAAAAAGATGATAATGGGACTGAAAAGTTCTTCTCACCCAGTCTGTGATTAATGCATTAATCACAGGTTTGGGAAGATGCTGTGTAAATAAATCTATGTAACCAGATCTATTAAAGAGTAGCACATATCTAATATTGCACCTCAGTAAACAAATGTGATAGTGGTTTCTGTATTCACTATACTTCTTATCCCTATTTTAGAATATAAGCCTGCTGCAGGAGCACACACACACACACACACACACACACACTCACACACACACACACTTAAAGGTTTCTGTTGGTGTTACACTGCCAGCAGCCTCATACATTCTGTTTATGACTGTTGATGGAATAATTTACTCTTATATTTTATTTAATCTCATGTTGTTTTGTTCATTCTAGATTAGGAGCAAGAGGCTATACCTTACAGCTCAGGTGTGTAGTAGCATAACCATGTAGGTTTACAGAAGTATGCTCTGTGATGTTTGTACAAAGAGGAAATTGTGGCCCAAGGATACATTTTGCACACCCTGTTTCCATGGAGATGAGAGAAAGAAGGGATGACATCTTCTTGGAAACATCGACCTGGATACAAGACAACTTGGATGAAAAGACAGCGATGGGTGGCCAGGAGGGTCACACAGGGCATACTGGATAGGTGTACCTTGTTGGGGAGTGTGAGGATTCTTTAAGAACTAATAGCCAAGTAGAAATTTCACTGAAGAGGTTATGGGAGAACTTGAAGGTAGGAGAAGTGAACAGATTTCAGAGATTTGATTCATGTACCTTTGGTTATTAAGTGCTGTTTGTATTCCCCTGAAAAACTGTCTTCATGCCATGGAAGGATAAGGAGCTGAGTAGTTTTGCTTTGCCAGAGTGAAGTTATATTATGTTTGACAAATCATGTCTACTATATGCATGTAATCTTTGGCAGAATGTAGGTAGTATTTGAAAGATACATTGGATTTTGTTTTTTAAGATGATGTCTCAGATAGTGCAGGTTGACCTTGCCTTACCTATGTAACAGAGGGTGACCTTGAATGCCTCCTCCTCTTGCATTCACCTCTAAGTACTGGATTACAGGGGTAAGCCACCATGCCCAGTTTTTGTGTGGTTCTGGGGATCAAACCCCAGGGCTTTGTGGGCACTTCGTAAGCACTTTGTCAAGTAAGCTATATCTCCAGCCTCTTAAAAGTAGAATTTGCTAATCTATGAGGTATTTTCAAATAACTGCAAATGTTATGGTCAGGAAATATCTTGGAATTTCAACTAATGAGTAAATGACTGTTCCATCTATGGATGTTTGATTAATGTGGAATTATGCTACTATTTCCACACAATTTCCAAAGCTACATACTTCTATAATCTCTATTCAAGCTTATAGTCAGGGAAGTGTTTAATGCAATGTGCCCAATTTAGCGCCTGACACATTATAAATTTTGCCTGATACATGATCATCTGCTTGTTCCTTTCGTATGATGACAGATGTCTGTGCAGCAAATGGAGCTTAACATATTTATATAAAATATAATTTAGGAGAGTTTACTTACAGCATAGTTGAAGATTACTAATTGAATGTTCAGAAGGATGCCAGTGTTGCCTGACTTCCTGGCATGCTTTGAATGCCATGTGGCTCTCCTCTCCTTTGCATTTCATCAAGATTCCACTCATCGTCTTTTTTAGATAATGGGAAACTGCAAGACACTAAAGCATATGTTACTGTGAGAGAAGGCATCTGAGGGTCAAGTACTCTTTGTTATTTAGACTGAAGGAAGTCAGGGAGTTTCTGCTTATCTACTGCTATTATGAAGCAACAAGGCCACTATGCTGAACTCACACAGGGTGATGCTAAACTCTTAGCAAACAGCTAAACTGTGCTGAGACTCATGCATCTTCCACCTTAGCAAAAGCCAGCCCCCAGAGCCATCCCCTGAAACAATTGGGTTTGTTATCTTTCTTATGTTAAAAATCAGCAAAAAATGAGAGGGTTATGAGATAGAACACCCACTGAGAGCAGGAGAAAACTTCAGCAGGCTCCATAATTGTACAGAAAGGAGGTGACTCAGGGTTACATGGTATAGAAAAAGAGCCCTATATAATAATTCACAAACTCATTGCTGTGGACAGAAATAGTGTTAAGTACTGAGTCATGGCAATTATTGTAGTCATGGTGAGAAAGCTAAAGTATAATGGTTTGTTCTGTTTACAAAGACAAGGTACTTACAATGAATTTGAGAAATACTGGTATACACTCTGGTTTTTTATAAAAAAACTAAAAATAAGCCTTAGTACATAAGAAGAAAATACTCAATTATCCAAAAATCATAGATGTTACCTTACAACACAGGTACACGAAGCCTTGTTACATCACTCTGTTTCCTTTATCCAAAGAAATAATTTCCAGTATATTTTTAGAGTAAATTATCTCCACTGCCCATCCTGAGTTACTATCATTATTTCTAGTTTTCAGATGAGGAAATGGTATGTAACTTCCCCAAGGTTATGTAATTTAAGACAATGTAATATTTATTGATCACCAGACTTTTTTCTAGGACTAATCCAATGGTAGAAGATTTTTCTCTCTGGGTTTTCACAAATATTATTAGTGCTTATTAGTGCTCCAGAGTTGCATGTAGAAGTTTTATCGGCACACAGTGTGTCGGTGTGTCTTGAAATTCAAAAAAGAAAATTTCCATCTTTGTGTCGATACTGTTTTTTTAAATTCTGACATCTTCTGTGCATATCTTAGTATAAGCTACTAGTGCTTTTGTCTGTATAGCTAGGTTACAAGAGCTAAAAGGCAGGAAAAAAAATAATGAGGAATAAAGGCTTAGCCATCTAAAGCTGCCTCTGTCAGCTTGCTTTCTGTTGCTGGCTATATTCACTTTTTTTCCAAGGAAAAGTGTCAAGACACTTTATAAACATAGGTAGAAAAGGGAGAATATTTAAGAAGTTGGATCATTATAGAAATCACACTCAGAGCAGAATGTATCCTGTAGGATACAAAACTTCAACATATGCTGGTGTAAAATATGAATAAACTAATGTTTAATATGGTTAGAAAGTAATTAATATTCACTTTTGCCTATGGAAAAAAGGAAAAGCAAGATACAAGATAATAATTTTGCTCCAGCATTTATTTCTGATGCTAAAATGGGCATTTGGACTTTCTTTTGGATAGTGTTAATGTGGTGTGTTATTTATTGTCCTTTTACTTTTAACATAGCTGTGTGTTTAAAATTAAAACAGGTATCAAGTGGACAGCAGGGAGTTTGAGCCCCACCTTTTATCCCTTGTGACCGTCTTTGACATTTCATGGGGAGATCTTGTCCCATTTACATGTAACAGGACTGACATTTGCATGTCCGTGGAGGCCACAAGAGGATGTCAGATCCCTTGGAACTAGAGTTGTGAATAGTTGTTAGCTGCCATGTGGGTGCTGGGAACCGAACAAGGGCCCTCTGCAAAGAGCAGCCAATGCTCTTAACTACTTTATCAACTTTACTTTATCAACCTGTCATTATTTCCCTTTTGAAACCCAGCTGAGTCCTACCTTCTTTGCATTCCCCAGTGGAATCTGCTATGGCCTCTGTGCCCTTCTGTGGATAAACCCCTGCCCAAGCCCAGCTAATATTACTTTTCACTGGGCCATCTGCCTGTTCTCTGCATCCCAAGTGGGTAGAGGCCTTTTAAGAATCACCTCAACCTCTTAGCATCTGGGATCATAGCCCCTGATCATTCATTGTCCAGTAAATGAAGCTATCAATCAACCCTTACTATTCACTGAGAATTATTTACAGGTACGTAAATGTTCCCTTAGTAGGTGTGATTAATTATGTCTGCTCTAAGACAGTTCCTTGATCATTCAGTGTTAACTTCATAGAAAGGTACTTGAAAATTAAGAGCAATTTTGATCAATTCAAATGCTTCCAGATGAATGTGGTTGTATTTTCCCATATGCTTAAAAATGTGATTTCTACATTGGTATTGAAATAATAAACTGTTACTACCACAAATCTGACCTGAGTATTACCTTGGGAAATAATTGTCTGTGAGCAAAGAAATCAGTTTATGGTATTTTATTCTGCTACATTAAGGCACTTCACATAAGAAAATTGGGCAAATATCCTGTAGGTTACTTTGACTAGAAACACTGGGAAGCAGTAAGGCTCCCTTTCTGGTTTGTTAGGAGTTTTTAAAGCATGTTGCTGCACTCTTCTTTTCTTAGGCTTGCCCACAAACCCCAAGTCATTCTCAAAACATGGCTTGTTTATTTTTTGATAAGAGAAACCAAGTAAAGTCTAGCTGTGATTGTTAGTCTCTAAGCAAGGGAACATTCACTGACTTATACGAAGGGTATTCTAAAGCATAAATAGCAATTCCTTTAATTTTTCATTGACCGTAAAAACAAGTATAAAAAATGTACTGATATGGAGGATGAACTTGTGTAGGCCTCATACAGCTGCGGTGTGGATAGAGATGCTGCTCTTTGGCAAACCTGGTGACCTGTGGCAGAAATGATGCGTAATGCCTTATCCTTCCCTCCTTGGAACACTGTGCAAAGACAAAAGGGTCTACGAAGTGTGTAACAAAGGAGTTTCATCAAGCTGTATACTCTTCCCAGGCTCATGCTATGTGTGCTACGTAGATATTTTCTAACTTAACACAATATCCCATTAAGATAGGTGCTGTTCTCTACTGAAAAATCAACACCCTCTAAGTGTACCCAAATCCTTTTCCCTAGAAGCTGTTAACATTGCCTTATTTGGAAAAGGGATCTGCAGATGTCATTAAGCTCTAGATTTGGGGATGAGAAGGTTATCCTGAATTGTCCAGATAGACCCTCCCTGCCATACCAGTGTCCTTCTAGGAGAGAAGCAAGGACAGAAGAGCAAGAGGCCAGGAATAGAGTAGTTTGTAGTCACAAGTCAGGCACAACCAAGTAGCACACTCCCAGGCCTGGAAGAGGCATGGGCTGACCCTTCCCAGAGCCTCTGGTGGGAGCACAGTCCTGCTACTGACATGGTGCTGATTTGGGCCTTCCTGTCTTTAGAACCATAAGAATAGATTTCTGTTGCTTCAAGCCATCAAGTTTGTGGCAATGGAAACTCATATGTGTAAAATTATTGCATTTACAAAGGAGGAAACTGAGTCTTGGAGAGATGGATTCACATGCTCAGTGTTGTCAAATTGGGAGTAGATGGAGCTGGCCTTCACATTAAGTCTTTTGCCCTGAGCCTGGGCTGTCAGCTTCTGCCCAGTGAGAAACACTAACATGCGTCTGTGACTGGTAACAGCTGTGTGAGAATAAGTCAAGGTCCTTCACAGCCTGGTAGGTTGCCCTCCCCTGCCTTGGTTTAATGAGCATTGCAGGTGGCTCAGGAGCCTCTAAAGAGACTGGCATCTTGGAGGGGTTGATGCCTCTCTAGGGCGTACATTGCAAACATGATGGCTGTGACCATTCTGGCCTCTCCCTTTGGATCTGTACCATGAGGAGAGCTGAGACCACACATGTAATACAAACCGATACTCAGTAGTTCTGTGGTTCAATTTGGACCTCTGCTGCTGCTTATAACTTACGTTATTTAAAGTGTTTGCAAAGAATGCATGCCACTTGGTAGTGTGAGTGAGGCAGGGGTGGGGATGGGAAGGGAGGGAGGGAAGGAAGGAGAAAGAGACAGAGAATATGGCTTTCCATTTTGGAAAGTTTATTTAATTGGAAGAAAGCAGTGCTCATTTGCCTCCCGTGTTGCCACTCATCCTCACCTCTTTTCATTCGGGTGTTTGGGTACTGTGCTTTCTTACCAGATGTGGTACAGATAGAATTAATTTTCAACACAAACAAGAAGTGAAAAGGGATTATGAAGTCCAGAAAGAATGACATTTTAAGAAGCACAAGCCACCTCTACCTTCCCCCACTTGAGACATTCCTCTCAAATTCTCTGTATGTTTCTCTGACTTTTAAAACCTCTGTGTCCTGGCATGTCCCTTTGGAGCAACTTGAAAGAATCCCTGGATCATTTCTTTCCATGTGTTTCCCAGTGTCGTCGTGTGGGTAAACAGACATGCCGACATGCCTTTTGGACATGCTGTGTATGCTACTTTTTCTCCTTGGGTAAATAGTCATAACCAAGATGGGAATGGAGTAAGATGGCCAGTGGTGTTAGATTTCTGTCTGGTTCTGAGCCAGCAGTCTCCACAGGGGCTTCCTTTGAGATGTGCCTGTTTGCAGGTCCTTGGGGAGAACATGCTGAGCTTCTGTACAAATTGTCCACTCTTTGAATGAACTGGACATTCCATTACAGCCTGGGGGAGGTGACAGCATCAGAACTGAGAAAGATATCTCCTGTGTGGGCAGAGCCCCCTTTAATGTCCCCACCGTGGGTACAGGTGTGGGTACACGGGACATGACACATCCCTCCACCCACAAGGACCTTGCAGTATTCTCTTTTCCTGTGAATGAAAAAAATTTGGTCACCAAGCATGGGGCTTGTTAAACAACCTCTCTGTTTTAAACCATGTATATAGATAGTTATATCAATCTTATATTGATCTGTAACAAATGATCCCAAAACTCAGGGGCAGAAGGAGCATCCTGTCCCTTGTGTTACATGGGTTGAGTATCCCTTATCTGAAATGTTTAGAACCAGAAATGATTGAGATGTTGAGTTTTTATTTTGATTTTGTAATTTTTGCATAATTACCAGTCAGACATCTCTAATCACCAAATTAAAAATCTGGAATGCTCCAAACCCTGACACTCCCCAAGTCCCAGGTTGGTACTTAAAATGTGTCAAATTTTGGAGCATGTCAGATTGTGGGTTTTGGGCTTAAGGATGCTCAGCATGGATTCCTGACTTCTGACAAAAGTTGTAGATGCAGATTCTACAGAGGGGAGGAATATTGCAGAAAACCCTGAGTATCAGGAGCATCTCAGCAGCTGCATACCATAGTAGGACAGCAAGCTGCACTTTAGACAAAGCAATTTTATGAAATTCCTAATTTACATATGAGAAAAAATGGAAGGGAATTATTTTTTTTGCTCTATTGAAGTGTAATTCATATAATATAAAACACATAGATCTCAAGTATATAGTTTGAGTTCTAAAAATAGCCTTGAACTTTAGTTCATATTTGACAGCAGTGTTAGCGTGGAGCTGTAGAATCCCAGGTTGTATGCCAGAAAGCCTGCCAACAGCATTAGCCCGAAAGGTTTGCTTCCATGTGCAATCATACCATGATGTGTTAGAGTTCTGATGGGTTCCATGTTTCAGCATTTGGGTCAGAGAATGCTTCCATGATTCTATTCATCCCAGCTGTTCCTAGTCACCTTCTCCTGGTATTTCTGTGCTCTTCTCCAGTTTTTAAAATCCTACTTATTCTCTAAAGGAAACCCAGCTCTTAGCAAATAAAGTCAATATATAGATATGTAGGAAATCTGGGTATGACATCTAGTAAGTATCCCATTACCAGCCTTTTTCTGCCTCTTTATTTTCCAGGCTGGGTGTTCTGTTGAAGAGAAACTCCCACCTTCTCCATCATAGAAATGGTCCAGCTTATTCAACTTGTCTGTGGTCCCTGAATACTTAGAAAACAGTGTCCAAACACTGTCTCTTAGTACTTAGGACCCCACAGTTGTCCCCTTAAGTAGGTTATCAAGTCTTTGAGGCAGGAGTCCTCTCTGACAGAGCAGCAAGCATAGCAGTTTGAAACTCATGGGTACTAAGGCAGGACTGCTTTTCTGTGGATTGGGAGGTGTGTCTCATGAAGGGAGGGGGTGTGTTGAATGCCTTTCTTTCTGTATAAACAGACTTCACTGCTAAAGAAAGTTCATGTATCTCCCCCCACCCCACATATAACCCTCACTTGGGGGTTGAACATACAAGCAAGGTTCCTGCCTTCCTTACTGATACAGTGAATGGTCATTCCACATGTCTTATAAAATAGAAATCCTAGTTTCTAACTTCATCCAAGAAATCTCTAGGCAGCATGGTGACTCTCATAGTCTTATGCTTTCAGAACCTCTTACTTGGGGCCGGAGAGATGGTTCAGAGTTTAAGAGCATTGGCTGCTCTTTCAGAGGACCCAGGTTTGATTCTCAACTCTCACATGACAGCTCACAACCCTATATAACTCCAGTTACAGTGGATCCAGCACTCTCTTCTGGCCTCAAAGAACACTGCATGCATATGTACATATATACATGCAGGCAAACACTCCTACACAAAAAATAATTAACTAAATCTTTAAAAAAAGAAAGAAGCACTTGCCACTTACTGTACTGCAAAACTATTCCACCCAGCTTAGCCTCGTACTTGTGTGACAGGGACAAAAAGTCTTGAGTTTCAAAAAAATTATTTTTGGCACATGTACTGTGCTGTCCATGGTTGACAAATGATTAGTTTCCATAGTAATTTTTGACTACCCTTAGGTGAAAAGCTTCCTGTCTAGATGCTGTATGTGGTTTAAAATGTGTGTTATTAGGGCTAGAGAGATGGCTCAGCAGTTAAGAGCACAGACTGTTCTTGCAGAGAATCTGGGTTCGATTCTCAGCACCCACATGGCAACTAACAATTGCCTGTACCTCCAGTTCCAGAGGATCTGACACCCTCTTCTGACCTCCTCAGGCACTGCATGACATGGGTGCATCTACCCACATGCAGGCATTACACTCATACACATAAAATAAAAAATAAAATATTTTTTAAAAATGTGTGGAAACCAAGAAGTAAAGAATTCCATTTGTCACATTGTGGTGATAAATGCTGCTATTATTTTTTTATTCCCATCATTAAATACAGAACCTTGAGATTTATTTTACCAAATGAACTTTTGTTGACCACTTTTTCAGAAGAAAGATGCTCTGAGTACTGGGAGCACCTAGCCAGCCCAGCCAGCTCTGAATGGTGACGCATCCAGGGAGTCTCGCCCCTCACCACTGGAGTTCTTTTCCACCAAGCTGGCAACTCCTGAGAATACCTTCAGGCATCAGATTTCTGTTTGCCACCTGGACACTTTCCACTTTGAACATATTTGGATGTTTCACTGAAAGGCACTTTAAAAATTCAAGGTTTTAGTGTTATCACCAGAAAATATCTATTAAAATATGCATTTGCACCTGGAGCCTTATACAGATCAGTTAACCTTCTGGGCCTGAGAATAATCTTTCTTTCTTTTTTTTGTCAAGACAATAGCCTTCATAGGCACTAAGTGACAAAGCTGTTGTAGTTCATAATATATTAAAGAGATCATTAAAAGAATTGACTCTCAGGACTGGAGCGATAGCTCAGCAGTTAAGAGCACTGGCTGCTCTTGCAGAGGACCCAGGTTCAATTCCCATCACCTACATGGCACCTAACAACTGTCTATAACTCCAGTTCCAGGGGATCCAACGCCTTCTTATGACCTCTCTGGGCATTGCATGAGATGGGTGCATTTACATGCATATAGGCAGTACACTCATACACATAAAAATAGAATAAAATATTTTTAAAAGAGTTGACTCTTGGAAAAAAAGAAAAGAAAATATTTAACCAAAAGAAGAGAAAGTTTAAAAACCACAAGACTGTTTAAACTTTTAAAAGGCAGTTGGGAAGGAGAATCTCATAGGACCAGGGAAGGAAGGAAGAAAACCACTTCTGAGCCAGACTTGGTGGCACAAGCCTATAATTGAAGCTACTAAGGAGGCTGAGGCAGAAGGGTCACAAATTCAAGGCTACCAGGGGAATAGTGGGAGTTCAAAGTTAGCTCAGACAACTTAGTTGAGATATTGTTTCAACAACAACAACAAAAATAGAATAAGGTTTGGAGTTGTAGCTCATTGGTAGAACACTTTCCTAGCATGTGAAAGTTCCTAAGTTCAGTTCTCACTACTGGAAGAAATTTTTTTTAATTATTTAAATTAAGAAATCAGGCAAGCTACTTTTGGTCAGGGTAGGAACATCCGTGCCAGAGCTGTTGGCAGCTGAACTGAGTAATTTCTTGAAGCCATGAGCCTCTACCCTGCAAAGATTTCAGAGACTCCATGCTTCCTTTCCCCACTCTTGTGACAGGGATGTCTTCAGTAGGTGGGACCTAGAAGCTCCATCCAACTTGCTAACATTTGGTTATTTTTCACTTATGGGATTAAATATTGTCTGTAGCATCTGATTTTTCTGAAGGAATTTGGGGAAGGACATAGTGAATTATTCAGAGACTTTAAGTTGCACAAAGACAGACAACTTGATACAAATTACGATTCTAAAATTGTTAGTAATATATTTTATTCATGCACTCCACTTACAATAGATTTCCTGCTGACATTTCTTAGACATATCACTCCTGATCCCATAGCCCATAGTCACTCCTGAATGGATACTAAATCTGATGCAAAAAAAAAAAAAGAGAAAAATCTATATAGCCTAATGGATTACAGATTATGCAAGTCTTTAAATGTTTCTGGGAGATTATTCATTAGGATTTTCAAATGATTGATTTAGTTCTCATTGTTACAACTGTGTTCTCATGGAATAGGTACCAAAATATTGTGCATATTTTATAGGAGCAGGTCCTTTTCTGAACCATTTTAGCACAAATACCTTTTTGGGTATTTTGTAGTAGAACCTGCAGATATTTTGTTCAGCGGACACAGTGGTTCTTCTGTCCATGCTTTGACAATGTAGAAATTGGCCTGAATTTAACTCACTGGTTAAGAGCACTGGCTGTTCTTGCAGAGGACCCAGATTTGGTTCCCAGAACACACATAGTAGCTAACAGCCATCTGTAACTCCGGTTCCAGGGGCTCTGATGCCCATTCTAGCTTGACACATATGGTACGACACCAGTGTGTCTCCATGCAGGCAAAACACTCATACATATAAAATAAAAATAAATAAATTTTAAGAAAATGTAGAAAACCTTTTCTTTCTTTTTCCCCCTTCTTTAATGAGCATTGAACTCATCAGAGACAGTTTTCCTACAGGCCTGGTGGGAAGTGTCAGCACAAGAGGGTGCTTGAACCTCAGGTGTAGAAGAGGTACACTGGATGCAAGTTCAGATCCTATTGTCACATCCCCAGGCATACCTGCTACTCAAGCCCATGGCACCATTCTAGAGCAGTCCAGATGCTGGTACCTGGGAAGCCTCGTAGTAGATCTACTGCCTCTATAAAAAGCCCATATTTAAGACTATTTATAACCCTTGCTAATATGACAACAGGAATCCTTGCAAAATGGTGGATCTCATACTGATAGATTTGAATGGGCTTAAGCTGGGCTTATGGAATGGTTGGTGGTTCATTTATGTGCCAACTATTTATTTTTGTGGCAACTACATACCAAGCACTGTATATACACCAAAGCAGAGATTGACGTTTTCTCTCCTGGGAGTTCTGGTCTAGTTGAAGAGACTGCCATTGGGCCTCTGTACAAACAAAGACATCTTTTTCAGACAGGGTCTCATGTATCCCAAGCCTGCCTTTAACTCACTATGTAGCCAAGGATTACCTTGAACTTCTGATCCCCTGCTTCCATCTCTGATGTGCTAGGGTTATAGGCTGTTTTATGCAGTGCTGGGGGTTCAACCTAGAGCTTCATGCATACCAGGCCAGTATTCTACTAGCTGGGCTACATCCCCAGCCCAACAAGTACATTTTTATCTAAAGCCATTCTAGGTGCTGTGTAGGAACAAGCCAATACACAGTGCCCAGTATTCTTATACTAACGGGGGAAGAAGAGGAGGCCTTTCTTCTTTTGTATCATGAAAGATGACTAGGATGGACTCTTTACTCTGAGACTCACAGAATGTGTAGCATCAGTCTAGAGAGGAGCAGAGAGTACTCCAAGGAGAAAGGAACATCATGGGCAAAGAAGGCACAGTGAAGGCTGAGGCAGGTGAGCCAGAGAGAAGCAAACAGTGGCAGAGGATTTGATGGATGATAGATTGATTTCGATTGAGCTGTAGAAGGAATTACTGTCTGGGGCTAGACAGGAGGGGAGGGAGAGTACGAAAGTACCGGTGGACCAGAGGATCTGAGAAGAGCCTCGGGCGAAGCACTGTGACCTGGGTCAAGAATGACAACGCTCACACTTAGAGTGCAGCAGCAAACGTGATGGTAAGCCAAAGTCTGCAGGAGGGCACAGGTCCCATGCAGCCATCTCAGTCTGTGCAGCCCAGAACAGCAACCCTTGAACCGAACCTGCTTAATTAACGTCTGAGGCTAGCATAGTGAAGGCAGATGGGTCCACTGGAGGTGCAGTGGAACCTAGCCAGTAAGAAGCTATATCATCAAGAGCTCTGCACTGGGGTCTCTCCCTTGACATCAGCTACATACAGCACTTGAACAGGTATGGTGTCTATCCCTCTGGACTCAGGTGCAGCATCCCAGTGATTCACATGCTTCAGTCTGCTTCAGCTTCTGCCTTGGACCATCAGAAATTTGGGCGGAGGAATTCTTAACTCAGGAATGGTCAGAGCCAGGATGAGCCAAAGAAAGGCCTCTAGCATCTTGGAGTTTAGAAAACAGGCACAGAGAGGTATAGAGTGTTTGTACAGAAGACACACAGCACACCTAAGCAGCTGGGCTGGAGAGAAGCCAGCCATAGAGGTGAACTTTCATGGAGAATTTTGAGTGATATTTTTGTAGGTCTTCGTTAAATCCTTGTAGGGTCCAATTTTTAAAAAATCCTTTCAGAATTAATTTATTTAAGGATTAAGTCCGTCAAAACCCCAGGACTATTTCAAGTAAACTGCTTATAAGTAGAATATTAATGTTACCCAGATAATTTCCCTTGTATGTGCACTGTGGTAATTGGACTCCCGTTAAAGCCAAACAGTTTCAGATCTAATGAGTCCTGGCCGCTGGGGCAGATAGATTTTGGAATTCACTATTTATAGCTTCTTCAAGTGCCACTTGCTCCTTTTAATAAGCGCTGAGCTGTGGTGCAGCCCACAGGAGCACAGAGCATACAGATGAACGAGCTGGGGTGTCTCAGCTGACAATTCCTGGTGCAGGTTGGAGTTGAAGGTTTAACATGGGATGGTGGCTGCTCCCCAAAAATGAGGATACTCTCTTCCAAATCAACAGTAGATCAATCTCTACAAATTAGTGGGTGCACTTGCCAGGGTTGAGCATGCGCTCTACAGACCTGCAGGGTTTTGACATCACACATACCAGGGAGAGTTAAATGGTCCAGACAATGCTACAAAAACCCTGTCTGGGAGGACTCGGCTGAACCTGAAGGAAATCAAGAAAATGAGCGAGGAGGAAGGCAATTTAAAATGGAAAATAAGAACTGAAACTGGGGCTAGTTCTCGAGAAGATTAGAAAGCTTGCCTAAGTACAGTTGATCAGACTTGGGAAACGGAGAAAGATCATGTTTCTAGCATGTTATTTAAGGGGATTTCTGATCACAGCAGAGCTTTTACAGGTTGTAAGGCTGAGTAGCAGAAAAAGCACAGGACTGGAACTCTGTCACGTTCTTATGTTAGCTGTAAGACTTGAGCACGCCATCCAGTCTCCCAGAGCCTCCATTTCTTTATCTGTTAAATGGGAATAACACTGATCTGCCTGCCCACATTGAATCATTCAGTGGATGAAAGGATATAGGCATGAAGGAGCAATTTGTAAGCCAGAACACACCTTTCAGAGTTGTGTTTCTTCCTGGCCCTGTTTGAAAGCCACACCAAGCATTTCAGACACAAGGAACCTTAAAGATACCAGCCTCACCTCTGACATTTTTCATTCATTTTTCTCAGCTTTGTAAACTCCTTGAGGTCATTTCACTAGATATACTTTGCTGTGCTCTTGGGCCTCACAGGTAGGAGGCACTCTATGGAGTCATAGAACCTCACCTTGCCAGTCTGGGTCCAGGGTGCCTTGCCTAGCCTTCCTCTTGCTTCTGTCTCCCCCAGCTTTTCCATGCATGTTTGCCTTTTAAATACAGACTTGGGCACAGCCTGCTGGGGTTTGAAGCACCAAGTCATTGCCCGAGAGAGCCAGAGGGACTATAGTCCTCAAAACATATGGTTTTAAATGATTCTTAAGTCTGTTACAGTAAAGTGATGAGATTAACCTGGTGAAGTGGTTACCGGGTAGATGCTGAGAGACAATCATCTTCACGTGCAGTCAGTCAAGATTTATGAAATGCCTTATATTTATAAATTGAGCTGGAGTGTTTTGATGCAGAATACTAACTCTGTATCTGTGTGAAACTGACGTAGAGTACAACTAATTGCTGCTTCAAGTTGTAAATATTTGAAGGGAATAGACAGAGGATGGTGACATTTTACTCTTGAATCTGGGTTACCCCGCTTACAGCATGTGTGTATGTGCGTGCGTGCGTGCGTGTGCGCGCGCGCGCGCGTGTGTGTGTGTGTGTGTGTGTGTGTGTGTGAAAGGAGAGAGAGAGAGAGAGAAGGACTCGCTATATAGCCCAGGCTGGCCTCAAACTTGTGATCCTCCTGCCTCAGCCTTCTAGTGCTGGCATTTCAGGAGTACATCACCATAACGTGACTAGTCCCATATTTTAATAACATCACCAGGAATGACTTTTCTAGCCTGAACAAGTGACTTTGCATTATGATTCAGTGTATATCATGTATCACGTCCATATTCAGGGACAAACCATCTCTTTAAAAAAATGTGTGGAGCTGAGGGTACAGGGCAGTGGTAGAGGGCTTTCCCAGCTTACACAAAGCTCTGGGACCTGGATCTCAAGCACTGTGAGGAGAAGAAAAAGGAGGAGGAGGAGGAAGAAGAGGAGGAAGAAGAAGAAGAAGAAATAGGAGGAGGAAGAGGAGGAGGAGGAGGAGGAGGAGGAGGAGGAGGAGGAGGAGGAGGAGGAGGAGGAGGAAATGTGACCTGAAATTCCACTTCTGGATATAGAGCTGAAAGAAGGTAAGAAGGGACCCAGTGTTTGCACTCTCATGCTGACAGCATCATTACTCACAACAAACAAAAGGTGTCCCCAGACAGATCAACAAACAAAATGTGTTCATACGTACAATGGGATATTATTTAGCCTTAAAGAACTGGGACAATTGGGGCTGGGAAGTTCGCTCAGTAGTAAGACTGCTTGCTGCACCCACATAAAAAGCTGGACATGGGCAAATGCATACTTGCTACCCCAGCGCTGTGGGAGGGTGGAGACAGGAGGATCACAAGGGCTTGTTGGCAACCAGCCAATCTCCACATTCAGTGAGAGACCCTGTCACAAAAGAATATGGCAGAGGGTGACATCTGACATTCTCCTTTGGCTTCTGCACATGGCACACATGGGCATGAGCACCTGCACAAACATGGGCACATATTGCACACACATGCACCACACACATACCCAACACACTAACAGTACCACAGGAAATGAGCCTTGAAGGTATTTATACTAAGTGAAAAAGCCAGCCACAAGAGGGCTCATAACGAGGTACTTAACAGTAGTCAAACTCGCGGCAAATACAGTTGCCAGGGCCTGGGAGATAGAAGGGAGCGATAAGTTAGTGTTTCGGTGTCACGGTGTTTCGGTTTGGGAAGAAGATGGTGGTGATGGTTGTAGAATAATGTGAATGTGCCTGATGCTCAGAACTGTGCACTGAAAAGTGATGAAAATGGCAAGTTTCCTGTCTTTATGCTTTGAAAGCATACAAGCAAGGTCTAATCAAAACAAAAATAGAGGTCTGTGCGCCTGCCCTGACTTGCTTCAGGAGACATCTACCTACAAACCCTTTGAACTCTTTTCAGTACTTTGGCCAACATGACAGCCCCACTGTCCTCCTGGCTCAGAGCTGAGGAGAACACCAATCAGCTTGGGTAGCCTAGAAGAGGAGACCTCCAAGGGAACTTCAAGTACGATCAGGACTAATGGAAAAAAAAGCCAGTGACTGGTCCATTCCAGTCCTTGCCAGTTGGCCACTACATTTTCCCAGGTACTATAAGTCTTATGTATGGTCCATCCTACCAGCTTGTGTTCCCCAATATGTCAGTGTATATGAAATAGATAAATATACACCATATCCTGTGAGAAATGCTTTAAAATACAGCAACCTTTCATTGCTGTATGATCCCCATTGTAGACATGGAGAAATTGAAGATGGGGAGAAGAGTTGTCTAACAAACACACTTGGCCACCAGACTACAGGCAAGTTTTGACTGGACAGGCCACCTCCTACCTGGGAGACTTGGTGACTGCGGGCGTGTGGCTATCTTGTACGTATGTTCTATATGGCCAGAGTGAATTCGCATGAACTTACTTGGTAAATTTTTATGCAAAATGAGTTTGTTGTTGTTCTAGTTTGCCTTCAATTGCTGTGACAAAACACTCTGACCAATACCAATTTGGAGAGGAAAGGGTTTATTTAGACATCTCCCGGGTCATAGTTCATCACTGAGGGAGCCCAAGGAAGGAACTGAGGCGGGAACCTGGAGGCAGGAGCACAGGTCATAGAGGAATGCTGCTACTGGCTTGCTCCCCTGGCCCATGCTCAGCCTGCTTCCTTATACAATACAGAACAACCTGCCCAGGGATGGCACCACCCACATTGGGCTGGGTCCTTCCATAGCACTCAATAATCAAAAAAATACTCCACAGACATGGCCACAGGCCAGTCCAATGAAGAAAGTTCCCAGTTGAGGCTCCCTCCACCCAGAGGTATCAAGTGGACAATGAACCCTACCTAGGTGTGTCAAGTTTTTTTTAATTTGGAATGGTCTGGTAGCATTATTCCATGATTATTCCATGATTATTCCATGATTTCTCAGTAAAGCACCCATCATTATAGCTGCTAGTTAATCCCATAAGTATTTTTTTAAGTCTACACTTCAGAGCTATTAATTTAGTTAATAGAAATATATAGAAGGAGTTCGCATATCCCCAAACTTGCATCATTTTCTCTGTTGTTAACACCTTGTGTTGATTAGTGTGGCACATTTGTTACAGCTAAACAAATATTAACAAGAATCTGTAGTTAGTGCTATCATACATCCCATGAGTTTTGACCATGACATGGAACCATTTATTTACCGCATACAGCTCTAAACACCCCTGTTTATTTTTCCATCCCGTCCTCTGTCCAAGCCCCTGATCTTTTTGCTGCCTCGATCTTTTACCCTTTCCAGAATATCATGTGATGGGATATGTATTCTCTGCGGCCTTTTCAGATTGCCTTCTCTCAGTAAGCAGTACGTATTTAGGGGTCTCCCATGCGCTTGCATTGCTTGATAGCTCACTTCTTCATAGAATTATATTCCATTTCCTTCTATTGAAGAACATATTGGATGCTTCCCAGTCCAGTTAGCTGTAAATTTTCAGTTGTGGGGGTTAGAGCCGTGGCTCAGTGGTTAAGAATGCATACTATTCTTAAGGCAGGTGTGGTGGTGGCTCACGCCTTTAATTCCAGCACTGAGGAGGCAGGGGCAGGTGAGTTCAAGGCCAGTCTTGTCTACATAGTGAGTTCCAGGTTTCAGGGAGACCCTGTCTCAAAAAGACCAAAAATAAATAAATAAAGATTGCATATTATTCTTGCAAAGGATGCAAGTTCAGTTCCCAGCACCCAGGTTGGACGGCTCACAGCTGCCTATACCTCCAGCTCCAGCTGATCTGACACCTTCTCCTGGCCTCCATAGGTGCTACAGCCACACAAACCCACACCAAGGCACACATATGCACATAATTAAAAATAAAAATAAAATCTTCAAAGAAAACAAAGTTAGTTTTCTATACTTTTGGCTGTGGATGTCGAAAGATAGGAAGTGCCATGAGAAATGTCTAGTTTTGGTCCTCTTGATTTAGGTTCTGAATAATCCAGCTCAGTGCTATGCTGTCCATTCTAGGGGGCACAGGCCCCATGAGGCTGCTGAGCAGTAGACAGGTGCCTGGTCCAATGGAGATGTACCTACCATCTGTGAAAAACACACATTGAATTTCAAAGACTTCTCAGAAACGAAAGAGCATGATATATCATTTATAAGTCCTTACACTGATTATGAATGGAAAGGATAATGTTTTTAGATGTGTTGGACAAAATAAAATGTAGTTATCATTAGTTATGTTGGTTTCTTTTGACTTTTAAAATTAGGCTTCTAGAAAATGTAAAATTACTTGTATGGCTTCTATTATGGTTCTCCTGGGCAGGGACCTTTGTTTACCATACTCCTTAAAACATTTACACTTGGAGCTGGAGAGATGGCTCAGTGGTTAAGAGCACTGGCTGCTCTTGCAGAGGACCTGGGTTCAATTCCCGGTATCCACGTGATTGCTAACAACCATCTGAAACTCCAGTTCCAGGGGATCCAACACCCTTTTCTGATCTCTGTGGGCATGGGTGCAATTACATATATGCAGGCATAATGCTCAGAGACATAAAATAAAATAAATAAAATTTAGAAGAAAAACACATTTACACTCATTTATTGGGCTCATAGTGTATATGAGCACTCTCTAAGCACTGGAGAAAAGTCAGTGATTTAGAGTCGGGATCTTGCAGGTTTTAGTACATGTTGGGTTGAATATCATCGAATTATATTGAGATTTTGTTTTCCTTGAAGGCTCTACACTTTTAAAAAGACTCCTGCTTCTGTAAAGATAAAGGGGGCTTTGGAACTTTAAAAACCTGCCTTTAATTCTGACTCCAGTTCTTCTCAGGGGTAGAGCTTTTTGGAAATTCTTACTGTTTTATTTTCAGTTTCTTGAGAGGGGAATGGGAGTAAATGACTCCTCTCTCTAGTGTTTCCTGTGTTCCTGGAACAGAGCGAGTGCTCTAAGTGATCCTTATTCTGCTTGTATTCCATGGAGCTACTCTATAATTTTAGGGTTCCTGACTCCAGGAACCGCCATCTCTTCAAAGCCAGGGCAGCTTTGTAGTTATCATAGCCTCAAGGCTCTGAGGAGACTTGGTCTGGAACTTACTCTGCCTTGAGTGTACCCATTTACATGTCTTGACCATTCCCTGTCTCTACCAGCAATCCCCAGGAGACATGCTTTGTGAGGCATCCACCTAGCCTCTTCCTGAGTTTTAATCTACTCCTGTTTTATGGCAAAATATGCACTGTATCTCCAGAATTATAATGTAGGATTTCCCGTACAGAAAGAAATTGCTCCACCTGAAAGCCAGAGACACAAAGAAGTAGTTATTTCTTGCTTTGCAACCTCTTTTAACATTAGAAGATCCCTTTCTCTGTCCTGGGTTTGTACTTCTGAAGGTCTCGAATGCTTGTTCATGTTGAAGAGTAGGGAGAATATTCGGAGATCATGCTGATGGAATGTACAGATAAAAGTTCTAGGGATTTCTATTTCCGTCTTTATCTGCTCTCTTCTGGTGGCTAACACAGCAGAACATAGAAACTTCAGAACCTGTTTGTTGTTTTCTACTGGTTCTTTCTGTTGACTCACACACTGCCTGATACACACATACATTTAATGTTTTTCTGAAACTTCCCTGGGAGTTTCTGAATATTGGCTGCCACAGTTCCAGCCCTCGAGTGGCTTGCTACCCATATCAGAGTCAGTGATGAGAAGCAGGGAATAGAAGAAGAACCCCAAGATGCCCACACGCTCAGCTCTGTGCTGGATAGCTTTAGTTGTCAGCTTGATAACCTGGAGGGAGGAAACCTCAATTGGGGAATTGGACTGGGCTTGTGGCCGTGTTTGTGAGGCATTTTCTTTATTGTTCAGTGATGTGGGAGGGCCCAGCCCACTGTGGGTGGTGCCACCCCTGGGCAGGTGGTCCTGCGTTATATAAGAAAGCAGGCTGAGCACAGGCCAAGACAGCAAGCCAGTAAGTAGCGTTCCTCCATGGTCTGTGCTTCAGCTCCTGCCTCCGGGTTCCTGTTCTGACTTCCCTAGTGATGAACTGTGAGATGGAAGATAAAATAAACCCTTTCCCCCCTTCATTGCCTTTGGTCAGTGTTTTTATCACCACAATAGAAGGCTAACCAGAACAGATACCTTGTCTCCTGGGCTACTTGGCACTACCCTTGGCACTCGGGTATGCCCTTGCATCCATGTCTTCTGTGGCTCCTGTCAGATCTGCTGACAAGCCCTGGTTCCTTTCTTCAGAGAAGGATCCAGTTCCAGTGAAGGGATGGATCGGACCCGTTCCTCTTCTCCAAGCTCCTCCACTTTACTCTCTATGAAGGTTTGTTTAATGCAGAAGCAAGAAAGGGATTGCCACCATTTGTTTTGGGAATGTCTTCTATGTGTTAGGTAGAAGGAAGCAGAGACTATATATTTAGATCAGCACAACTTGAAGTTTTAGCAAAATAGACTACTTGGAAGGAAGGACTGTGAAGACAGGATCTGTTTTGTAGAAGTGACTACCCTTGCTTTGGGATAACAAGAACTTCTTGCCTCCTGACTGTTATATTTGATGGGTCCTTGATCAATGGAGAAGTGTGTGTGTGTGTGTGTGTGTGTGTGTGTGTGTGTGTGTGTGTATGCGCAGGTATGTAGAATCCAGAGATCCATGTCAAGTGCCTTCCTTTAGTACATTCTACCTTAGTTTTTTGAGACAAGGTCTCTCAGTGAACCTAGTTTTCATCATTTGGCTAGACTGGCCTGCCACCAAGGCCCAGGAAATCCTTCTGCCTTTGCCTCCTCAGTGGTAGGATCATAAGCACTCACTACCATGCCTGGAATTTTTTTACATGGGTGTCAGTGATTGAACTTGGGTCTTCATGTTTGCACGCAAACACTTTGCCAACTGAGCCATCTCCCTAGCATGAAAATTTCTCCCTAAAGGAAAAGTGGCTTGTATCAATAGAACTGTGTCCTACCAATGTGAAATGTCATTTGTTAGACTAGAACTGTGTCTTAATTGAGCAGTATGTGTTGCATAGCCCTCACCTTTGAAGTTCAAACGAGTTCCCTAGTCTATTTACTTGGTCATCGGATTTGCTTTCCTGGTGCTCCTGTTGTTCAGTATTTGGCCACCTCACAACGAATACAAGGACCATTCAGTATATAGACTATCATATCCAGGAGCCTCTTGCAACTTCCCTGGGAGTTTGAAAGGGGATGTTTGGGTGATGATATTTAACAATAGGATTTTCCATAATTTTAGAAAGAAGAAATGTTTACCACTTAGATAAGGCTCAACAAGACTATTAGAGAACAAAATTGTCACATAGTATAATATTTTCCATTGCAAGTAAGTACATGTCCTGTACTTAATTTGTATAATGTGGGAAAGGCAGCCATTGTGCTGTGATAAGTAAGTGCCAAGGGAGAGGAGGTTGTGATGTGATACAACTACAACCTGCCCAGCATGATCATTGATTAGCTTAATTTAAATAGCTACTGGAAGATAAAGTGACTGACTTCTCTAAGTACTGAGATGTCTGCTAAAATGACTAAACAGGACAAGGCGAGCAATCTGTTGTACCATGTTACTCAACAACTTCTGGAACATTCCAGAGTATGGCTGTTTAGCTAGGGAGGGATTCTTGGTTCCTTTATGATGATAGAGACTGACTTCTGCTTGTGGGTTATGACTAAGCTGTGGATGTTAAGGACACTAGCCAAAGCCCCTATCTAGCGGCTATATGCCAGGTGTATCTGCAAAGCAATGCCTTGCGTAAAACCCAGTGCTGTTGCCACAATTCCCAGAGGGAAGAAATAGAACCTGCATTTCCTAGTTTTTGGTCTAAGGTTCTACCATCTCTACCTTTCTACCCAGGACTTCCCTGACTCATCATACCTAAAGGTTTCTTGGAAGTGAAAAGTAGACCCTCTATGACATTACAGAGGCTGGAATTCTAGGTCCACCTATGAGTTAGACACTTGAGAGATTAGATGCCCAAGCCTTCTATGCTTTGGAAAACATCAAGGTAGTGTTCATTTATAAAATATTTTAAAAATCCATATCTTACGGATAAAAATCAGATGGGAAGAAGCCCAGCTGTTGGAGTCCATGCCCACAAAGTGATGAGACCAAAGTCTTCGGTGGCCAATGGATTAGGGAGATTAGAAGAGATGACTCCGGCATTTGTATGTCTCCCGTGAGGGAAAATAAACTAGAAACACAAACAGCACTAAACATAAAGGAAAAGGATATATTGGGCTATATTTAAAAAGCCAGCATTTCTGTTAGAAGTTAGTGTTTTCCACAGGCTGTGTAGCTGGAGCTGTGGTGGTGTGAACGGCTAGCTATTCAGGGGTGATATGGGCCTCAGTAGTGCTTGCTGTTCATTAGGGCCCAGGAACTGCCCTGCGGAAATCTGATTATCTTGAACTTACTCAGCCACCCATGTTGCCCCGGACAGCTCTTTGGAATAGCTGATGTGGAATTAATGAAGTTGGGATGCTTTTAAAATGAAATTTTAAAATTGGGCTTTGAGAAGTGTATGAGCAATGCCTGGTGCTGTAAAATGACATTATGATCATTTCATTTTGAGATGATTTGACAGTCATTTCCTCAATCTGATGTCTGCAGCTCACCAGTCAGGGAAAAGAATAATTTTGTGTATCTTGATGAAATTGAGAACAAAGTTCCCAGTCTTTAGACTTACACTTCCATGTTCTGATTTGAGTTGTGCCGGGGTATTTAGAGGACCGGAAGGCTGAAGGGTCTTCAGGATTTCTTTTCTGAACATACTTAAGGCCCACATTTTCATGTTAAAGCCGTGTCTTTAATTGCCAAGCAGAGGTGAACAAGGCAATCCATTCAATAAATAAGGACGAGCCAATAGGATATCCCTATAAAAGTTCTCAACCCAAGTAACATACTATGCAAAAACTAATTACAGGTCCACAGTAGCAGCCTTAATTAATTGGAATGGTAAAATAATGAATGTTCCAGAAAATGACAGTGCCATTCATGAACTTGGAATGACCATAAAGAAAAAGAGCAGTGTTGTAGATAGCCACGTAGTGAAAAGTTTGTGTTAACGGAAACATTCAGAGAGTAACAGGTAGGCTTGGGAATAGAAGAAGATACTGGCCATATCTATAACTGTAAAAAGGCTCAGGTCCAGAAGGAAAAACAGCATCTAAAAGCAATAAGACTGTGTAGAAAATTTAACAGCAGGGGCTGAAGATGGCTCACTGGTTAAGAGTTCTTGCTGCTTTTCCAGAGGACCCCACTTCGGTTCCCAGCACCCATGGCAGGCAACTCACAACTGCCTATGACTCCAGTTCCAGGGGATCTAGCCACGCCTACTTCTGGCCTCTGCTGGCACTTGAACCCATGTGCATAAATCCACACTCAGACACACGTGCATTCACACATACATGTAAAAGTAAAATAAATTGTTTTAAAAATGGACAGCAGATTTGAACTCTTAAGAAAGGAGAGATGATGTATAAGAGAATGTTTATCCTCAGAGAGTTAAAGCTTCAGTGAGACATCACTGCAGGTCGTGAGAGGATAAATGAACAGCACAGTGCTGCTAGAGTGTTGACAAGGACACGCCAGTGCGATGTACATTGGCACAACCGCTTCAGAAAGCTGTTAGCTTGGACTAAAATTGACTACACACCCTGGAACACTCTACTATCAGGGTATATGCATGTGTGCATGCATGCTTACACCAAAAGTCATACCCAGAATGTTCTTAGCAGTATTTTTTTTCATGATTGCCTTAACTTGAAAGCAGCCCCAATGTTTGTCACAGGTAGACATGGATTTCTTAAATAATCCTTTCTTGAATTCTGTGCAACACTGAATGAAAAACCTGTTACCTCTAGGAATTCTCTCAGATAGGATGCTGAACTGAAAAACCCAGGCACAACGCTATATGTTCTATAGCATTCCATATATATAAAGCTTGCAAAGAGGCAAGATTCAGCGATGAGCTAGACAAGATACACATACTTATTTTCAAGGAGATTGACTGGAGAAGGCAAAAAGGGTTTGGGGGTTCTGGGTTCATTCTGATTATTGAGCAGATTGGGGGATGCAGTTGAGTTCATGTAGTGAGAATGTATCAGGCGATGCATTATGATTTTTGCACAGGAAGAAGATAGATGCTGTACCTAAAGAAAACAGTTCATTTTAGAACACCCTCCAGCACCTGGGCTTTCTGTGTGGTGTGTTGGCAGTATCTATGATGCCTGTAACGTGTTAGTGAGAAGGCGGAAAATGCGGAGGAGCAGAGCATGAGACTTTGAGCTTGCTAAATTGCTTACCTGTGGTATAAGATACTCTGTTTAGTTCTATCGGGGAGGGAGTGTAATGTCCACTGCCATTCCTTGCTAGTTTGGGCAGTTTTCATATTAAAATTATAGGTCACATCTCGATATCACTGTATTCACTTGGGTGTGGATTTCCATAGCTGTAAACCTCTCAGCTTTGAATTGTGTGGAATTAAATTTACATTAGTGGATTTGCAGTATAATCCAGTGGGATGTATTCTCCGCCAGAGCCAAGAGCCCAGTCCTAACCTGAAGCAAGCTATTTAGCCATGCTCTGTAGTCCTTTCCTCATTCTTCATCTGCAGAATAAGAGTAAAGCTGCTGTGGAAATCATACCCCAATCTTTAGGAATCTTGTGCAGATAAAACAAGACCATACTTGTGAGCACTGTTAATAGAGCAATAAATTGCTTCTGCCAGCTCACATCCCAGTGGGGTACAAATCATGTTTACACTTGCTTTCTAAATTTCTTCTTTGCCCTCCTCCTCCTCCTTCTCCTCTTCTTCCTCTTTCTCCTTCTCTTCCTCCTCCTCCTCCTACTCCTTCTCTTCCTCCTCTTTCTCTTCCTCCTCCTCTTCCTCCTTCTCTTTCTCCTCCTCCTCCTCCTCTTCCTCCTTCTCTTTCTCCTTCTCCTCCTCCTCTTCCTCCTCTTTCTCCTTCTCTTCCTCCTTCTCCTCCTCCTCCTCCTCTTCCTCCTTCTCTTTCTCCTCCTCCTCCTCCTCCTCTTCCTCCTTCTCTTTCTCCTCCTCCTCCTCCTCTTCCTCCTCTTTCTCCTTCTCTTCCTCCTTCTCTTCCTCCTTCTCCTCCTCCTCCTTTTCTTCCTCCTTCTCCTCCTCCTTCTCTTCCTCCTCCTCCTCCTTCTCTTCCTCCTTCTCCTCCTCCTCCTTCTCCTACTCCTCCTCCTCCTCTTCCTCCTCCTCCTCCAAGTTGTAGCCCAGGGCCTTATGCATGCTAGGCAAGCATTGTACCACTGAGCCACAACCCCAACTCTTTCTTTTTAAATTTCTTAATCTCTGTAAACAGAAAGAGGCAAAAACATTATCACAGTGAAAAGAATGACCACAATGGAAGAATTTTGGAGCAATCTTAATACCCTGAGTTTTCTCAATTCTAATTCCTGTCATTTTGTGGAATTGCATATACTTATTTCTGTTCACATTGTTATCCAGTTACTTTGGATGTTTGAATACACAAGAGAGGAGCTTGCTCAGGAGACAAGTGAAGTTCTTGCCAACACTTCAAAGTAATTTTTGTGTGTATAGATAGATATACTTAAATTTAAGGATTCACCTGTTCACACATGATAACATGCCACATTGGGAATACATTTGATACTGCTTAAATCATTTTAATCCTTATCACCACTAACGTTTAGAATGCTCTCCTTGATGGAAGAGAAAGGTAATTTGGAACTTTTTATTCAAATTAATTGGTCAGAGAAATATATGTAGCAGAGAAGGAAAGAAAAAAGATCCATGTTTTAATCAACTTTAATTTAATTGAACAGCCCTCCTAAATGAATTCTTCAGAAATTGTTATTCTCAGAAAATAGACTATTGATCTAGGCCAGCAGCGCCAAAACTTTCATCTAGGAGCAGATGCATGTTTTTGCAAACAAGACCTTCCACTAATATAAATATGTAGGACAGGTCTGAGGCAGACTGTCTGCTCGGCTTGACGTGGAGGTGGGAACTGGGAGGCAGAGAGGTAGGCTGTAGCTTTTATTGCTGACGTTCACAGGCTGTTGTTGTTGAACGTAGAGGAAAGTGGTCACTATTAGTCCGTGCTATGACAGAGGGATATTCTTATGTCCTGTCACCATTCCACATACTTGGTGTGCTCTGGGTTCAGGGACCTGATGGCCTGGCTGTGGCATCCTCATGATAGAATCCCAGACAAGTGAAATCCCCTTTGTTTTGAGAAGCTGTGAAAAATAATATCAATAACTGAGAAAATATCCAAAGTAAACCAGTTTTCCAAAAACATTCCAGTTAACATTATCCAGCAAACTGAAACCTTCCTAAGACTTTTTTTGACTCAGTTGTCTTTAAATGGTATATAATTTTCTAACCGCCCCCCTTTTTGGGAGAATGAGAGATCATTTTCTCTCATTTCAGTAAATTTCAATAAAAAACTAAAGAATCAAGTTACAGGGCACTGAAGGCCTTACTGTAGCCTGCATAGTGGTACTGTCTTCATCCTTCTGAGAACATTTCTAGAGCTGCTGGCCAGGAGCTGGTCAGAGTGTACATCCTGCTCTGAGTCTGACAGAGCTGTGCTCTGTTTACAGAGGAAGCCTTGCATGGATATCTTCTTAGGGCACTTTATAGAGAAATGCTTAGTTCGTGGGTTGAGCCAATGAGGTAAATCTTGGAAAGAAGAAAATTATAGATAAACCAAATCAACAGCTCTCACAGGAATGGGACTGTCAGTGGTTGACTGATAAGCAGGCTGTGCCATTTCCAGACACGCTCATGCTCCTGAAACCTCCCTTCCCAATGATAATGAAAACAAGAGGTATAGGAGGTTTCCCTAAGCAACTCAGCATCACATGGTGTATACAGGAGCAGCAGGTAGACACAGAGTGGTTTGGATATCTCTCTGTATCTGAAAGAACCCCCAAAACTCTTGGTTGGCTCCGAATCTGCTGAAATCAAATATCTAACTCACTAATTTCTGTTAGTATAAAAACAGAAAAACAGGACCTACAACCATCCCCCCCAATGCCTACATTTGAAAAGTGCTTATTTTTAATTATAAGCATACTGCATGCCAATCACAATACCTCAGCAGTCTTGAGAAGAGCACAGAATAAATAAAAGATCACTCAACTTTCCAAGAGTAGATTGCTATATTATGAATGTTGACAAGCACTCGCAACAAAACCCGACATTACTCCTAGATTTGCTGCTTCTCTACTATTTTGAGAAAGCTGTCTCTTGTTACCTAAATATTATTTTTCATTGGGAAGGGCTACACCAACCCACCAGAATATATACTTAGTTCATAAAAATATTCCACCTTTGCAAAAGATGAAATGCAACTTGTAAATAAACTTCTAGAAAAATGACCTCAGGGTTAATACAGAAAGCAGTGTGAAACAAGATCCTACTTATTAAATTAATTGAATCCTAACACCCAGACTTGAAAAGGAAACTTACAAGGGCAATCTTATTTTTCCTTTTGTGCTGTGTAAGTAAGTTGGTATGGTATTTTTGGACACAAATATGGTTATATGTACCAATAGGCATTACTAGTTATAATTTCAACTACTGTCTTTGCTTTTATATTTATTTGCCTAAAGGAATAGTCTCTATTTTTAAAGTATTTGTGTTGCGATGCCTATCCCAGTGCAGCAATATGTTAGTCGGTTGCTTGTTGCTGTGACAAAACACTTGAGACATGTGTGGAGGGCTTCAGAGTTCACTCCATGATCACCTGGCTCTTGTTTTGTCTGGGCTGTAGTGAGGCAGAACATCGTGAAGGTGAGAGCTTGTGGTGAAGGAGGTTTCTGACATTGTGGGCCCCAGGAAGCAGAGAGGAGTGACAGGAAGAGACCAGCCAGAATATGCCCTTTATTGGCATATATCCAGTGATCTACTTCCTCCAACTTGGCTTCATCTGTCTCCGTTCTGTCCCCTCCCTAACAGTCTGCTCAGATCTTGAGTCCATCAGTGGATAAAACTTCACATTGATGAGGTCAGAGCCATCCTGATCCAATCGACTCTGGAGACCCCTTCAGACACCTCCAGAGGTGTGCTTTACCAATCTCCTAGGTGTCTCTCAATGTCAGGTGTCAGTCAGATATAAAGAGCACAATGATACGCACTTAGATTTTAATTGCAGTGGCTGCCTACCAGCACTGTGTCTAGAGCAAGCTACTTACCTCTGTCTCTATTTCCATATTTTTTAATGGAGATGACAGTAGCCTCCACTTCCAAGTGTTTCTGTAGAAAATAAGTGAACTTCAAATATACCTTGTACTCAGCACACTTTCTGGCTCATGGAAACACTCCAACATTGCCTCTCGACATCTGCTACCTTGTTGTAAGGAAGGGCGATGTCTGGATAGAGTGAACGAGCAGCTGTGGTAGGTGTTATTATTAATGCTAGCATTGGCATATTGTATTTAGAAACACCTTGTCATCCAGTTACAAGGAGAAAAGCAAAATAATCATGGTGGTTTCGAATGGTGACTGTGGAGACCATGTCACAGTTTTGACAAACTGATCACTGTGTTAAATGTATGAATACCAAATTCTAAGTGTGCCAGCGTGCCTAGATGAAGGATGTGTGAGAGGGAAGATGAACTAGGATACTGATTTCACAGTCCGAGCGTTTCCAGGGTGACTAACAAAGCATGAGGAAGCTTGGGACCTCATAAAATTAATTCAACACACAAGGGAGACAAGCTTATGTTGTAGATACCACTAAGATCAAGGCAGAACCGAAATAATTCCAGGCCAGTCAATAATTTGAAATAAGTGTCTTTTGAAGTGCAAGAGCCTCTGGTTCTTCACTTCAGCATGTAATTTGCTTCCTATTGATTTTTTGCAAGGTGCTCCCGGACTTATGCTGAAATTTCATTTCTCCTGTTCCCAGGACAAGAGAAATTTGATACCCATGCATAGCTTGACCAGGCTTGAAATTTCATTTTAGATGATTGCTCAGCTGATCGTAGTTAAATGAGTGGATTTAGACCTCGACCTGGAGCACCCACAGGACTAGCCATGACCCTTTTTGTGACTCCTGAGACTGACTCTCTCAGGACATTATCATTACTAGGATCCCCGAAAGCTGACAAACTCTTTCACTTCTCAGTTTGCAAACTATAAAGTTCTCCCCGCCCCCGCCCCCCCGCCATGGAAGATGGCCATGCATTTGCTGTCTCAAAAGTCTTCAGTTAGGGGTTAAAAGATGGTAGAACAAGCAGGCTTGTGGGTTGGAAGCATGCTGCAGGGTGTGGTCAAGCTTCCCTCCAAGTTCCAGAGACAGGCCTGTTACAGGGCTACCTCCCAGCTAGCTGACAAGTTGTTTCTCCGTAGTTCCTTTGACCTGAAAGATGCAGCAGCCGCCTTCCTAGAACAGAGTGAAAACAGATGAGGATTCAGCAGTCAAGAAATCCCCTAGGATATGCACTGTGGCGAGTGGATGAAAAGTGTGGATGTACTGAAGAAAATAACCAAAATCAATCCCTTTTCTGCTTGTTTAAAGGAAGTAGCCAGTTAGTTGGTGAGCTGCTGATTCCTGCCCTACCACATTTTTTAAATCTTTAAGCAGTCACTGTTTCTGCCTCCTGGGATAATGACACATGTCCTCCTCATCCATATCTATGACTGCTGCGATGCCATCCTAGCTGGCTATCTCTCTAGGGTTCTGTCACTACATCTGCTGCCCCCCCGACCCCCTGTACACTGCAGATCATGTTCAAGTGCTGACACATCTGTCTAAGACCTGCAGGTGGCCGACAGCATGACTGCCCTATAAGCAGCACCCCTGTCCTCTCACCCCTGCTGGTCTTCTGGAATGGGCCTCAGCCGCAGGCGAGACTTATTTTGCCTAGGCTACTGTTTTCTGGCTTCAGTGGGTCAGTGTGCACATCCCATAGTAAGCACCTGGATCAGCCATGTAGTGATAACAGGAGGCCACTTAGCTAGGTGACTTTGCCCCTTGTGGCATAGAAAGCACTTGACTCTGGTCATCACAGCCACAATCACATAATTAAGTCTCATGGCAAGAGCCTGGTGGTTCCTGGAGAGAGCCAGGAACCTGGTGATGACTTTGGCTGACACTTGAGTAGGAAATCTGAGAAAGAGCCTAAAGACAGACCTTTCCACAATTAAGTAGCAAGACATGAAGGTTGTGAGGTAGAAACTTGCAATGGCAGCAGTAACAGAGATGGTGGGCTGAGCCTGCACCTCGGTCTGCACAATCTGCATTAGTTCATCAGCCCTTATGAACCCGTGTAGAGTAGGTACTTTCTCATCCTGACTGGATACATGCGGGTTTATCAGCACAGAGAGGCCAAGTGATGTGACAAGGTCATGTGACTGGCCAGGTGGTGGGAACTGAATCTAACTTATCTGGATCTCAAGCTCACATTATAATAGCTCCATTCTTTGAAGGCCTTTATGGCTGAAGTTGGTTAGTAAGGTGAGGCTGGAAGGTACAAGCAAGACCAAAGTGGTCATCCTAGGGAGGTTAGGGAATGACCTTGAACTAATTTGCTTTTTTAAGGAATCTGTCTGCTTGCTAGAGAGAACAGTAGGTTCAGTGGGAGGTAAAGGGATGCCACAAGGAGAGGAATTTCACACAGTAAGGTAGAGCATCGGTCCCAGAGTCACCCCCCTCCACACACACACTTCCTTGCCCTGGCCCTTCCTATGCACCCTTTGAAGCATGGCACAATGTCACCTTCTGTCTGCGGCTCTCCTGTCTTCTGCATTGCATTTCTTCAGGATTCTGGGAGATATCATCTGAACAAGTCCAGCATCTCTCCGGATTTTTTTCTCAGTGGATACACTAAAGGAATGAAAGGGAAATAAGTTATAAAGATAACCAGCAAGCTGTTTTACTGGGTATTTTGACTTGTGACTTTCACAGAGTAAGCAAACCTGGCTAATACCTGAAATGGAGTAATTTACTCAGACAGTACAAGAACTGTATATATTACAGTTAAATTTCCCCTTTCCTGAATAGCCTGAATGACCAAGATTAGTCCCCCAGTTCCACATTCTTAAGAAGTAAAGAGGTCACTTGCTGTTGTTATATCATTCCTGATCTCCAAAACCTTGGGAATCTGCAGTGCTCCAGCCTGGCTAAGATGGGGACAGGCTGCCTCTCCTGGCTCTGCTCATAGACCACAGTGCCCTTGTGGTCCAACACGAGAACTTAGAGTGGCACTTAGCTCAACTTCCAAAGTTCTAAGCATTCTTAGCATCTCAGCCATCTAAGAACAAGCACATTCACTTCCATGTGGCCAGGTTAAGAGAGGTGTCAATTTCTTAACAGACTTCTTACTGTCATTGAAACACGCATACTTCATAGAATATGCACTGTCATTAGCATGCAGTCAGATGGGTTCTCTCCAACCAAATGGACACCCTCAATTTAAAACATAGAACAGCACTAAGGAGATCATAGAGTATGTAAAATGCTTGCTTGACAAGTGTGAGAACCTGAATTTGAATCCACCAGAACCCACCTGAAGTTGAACATGGTTGTATATATCTGTAATATCAGTGCCTCTGTGGAGACACGGGAACCAGAGACAGGAGCATCCTCAGAAGCTTGTGGGAAAATTAGTCTGGTTCACACAGCAGGGAACAAAGAGATCCTGTCTCAAATCCAATGGAAAAAAGCAAGGACCAACAGCCATTGTCCTCTGACCTCTGAACACATTCTGTGGCACATGTACCCACACTCACACATGACCATACACATATATGCACACACACATCATATATACACACTTAAACACATATATCATACATACATGTACAGGTACACTTACACACACAAACAAGAATTCGACATTGCATTTCAACCTCCAGTGTGCCTTCTATTGACTGTTCATCATCATGAAGTTAATTTAGTTCTGCATGGTACTAGGAATTGAGCCCAAGGCCTTGCATGTTGTAGACACATGCTCTAGCACTGAGCTACACTGCCAGTCCTACAGAGGTAACATCTACCACCATCTTTGACAGTCTGGATTAGTATTGAATGGTTTGGGGTTTTCTACCAGTGAAATCATTATGTTGAGAAGAAGTATATTTAAGATGAAAATAGTTTTTTCAGGTTTCCCTCCCTCATCCTCGATTTATGACATGTTCCTATATGTAATAGAATGAGAGAAGTTGAAAGAGTTTCACTAGAGGAAAGCAATCTATCCAAACTACACATGCTTGGCACCAAGCCAAGCTTTAAAGTCCTGTCATTGCAGTGGATGCGCTGTCTGTAACGTGCTGTATCTGTACACTTTTGCCTTGATTATTCTTCATCATCAAAGAAAGAACAATCCCCTAAGTGTTCTAGATCAGTGGTCAGCATCTTTTTCTGCAAAGACCTTGTAGTAAATGTTTTGGGCTTCACATATGGTCTCTGTCACAACGATTTCAATTTGCTATTGTGATGCAAAGGCTATCCCAGACGGCACATGTACAAGGGAGCGTGAAATCCACATAATTATCATTTGTCACAAAATATTATTCTAACTTTTTAACATTTCAGCCACATTTTATTGTCAGCCATATTTGATAAAAAATCTAAAGAAAGTTTTAAAGCACTTTATATTCTCAAAGAGGTCTCATAACATTTTCTGTAGAAATAGCAGCGGGGTCTCATAAAATAGATATTCAGAGGTATTCACCTGCTGTGTGTGTTTGGGCAAAGTTGGAGAAGGGGTAAGGACATTCTGGTAGTCACCTAGGACAGTTGCAGTAAGTACTCATGGGCAGATTGTGTCCAACCCATCACAAGTATCACAATCCTCAAGTTTTGACATTTATGAATGGTTTGAGATATTACCCCTGACAGCAATATTCTTTCTTCAGAGCTCTGTTTACTGTTCTCAGCCTCTGTTGACAGTTTGATAATTGCTTGCTCTCCTGTGTTCACAGAACTAGTTTGAGGTTTTCTGGACCAAAAGGGATAATATGCTTCTACATTAAGCTACCTCAGATTTCCAAGACTTTTCTGTCTAAATTCAAATAGTTTCCCATTACCGGAGAGGCACCAGAATAGAGACTGTAACTTTACCTAGCCTACCTTAATATCAACTCTGATATCAGTGTTCCTGTGTTACAATGAATCAACTGATTGAAGGATGAAAACTGTCTACAGGATGAGTCTGCCTCAGATTCTCAGCCAGGCTCTTAGGAAGGTGAGCTTTGCCAGGCATGGTGGCACACGCTTTTAATCCCAGCACTCGGAAGGCAGAGGCAGACACATCGCTGTGAGATCAAGGCCAACCTGGTCCACATAGCGAGTTCTAAGCCAACTGGGGCTACAGAAAGACCCTGTCTCAAAAAAATAAATAAATAAAAAGGGATTTATGTAACAAAGGCGGTCAAGAGCACAGAGTAAACAAAGTTTCTTCCACAGAGCTACAAAAAGGGTTAAATGAACTAATTACATTTATTTTAGAACCTTCCATGAGCTCCAAGCAGAAAATAAGCACCATGTAAGTGTCCCCTGCTCAGTAAACATTGCTGGTAAGTCTGATGCTTGGGAAAGATTCTTTCATTTTAACCAGATGTGCTATTCTAAATAAGAGAAGTTATACATTAATGATAGGCTTTAGGGGAGATCTCAGGGTGATGCTTTATGAAGTGATGGTATTTTGTGGTATCTGGATGTTTTATTCTTATTAGCTCAACGTCTAATCCTCAACTGTTAATTTAGATGTTTACAGACATAAAGATTCTAAAATGCAGGGTTTAAGAGTAACTGATAAATTCTTAAGTACTGAGCAAAAAGAATTTATTTGTCTGGGAATAAAAGTGACGTCTTACAGGAAGTCACAGTTAGTGGTTAGTTTCCTTTAGAGAACATTTATGAAGAATTATAGTCCTGACCACACATGTTTTTGATGGAAATCAAACAACTCCTGGTTTAATGTTTAGTTAAGTGACCCAAAAGCTTTAAAAAGTATCACTTGTCTTAATTAGGAGCAGAGTAAAATTATTCTGAGAGATGGTGGTAGAATCATGGGTGGTAAGTGGTTTTTGTTTTTGAGGCAGAATCCCCATGTACTCCCAGATGACCTTGCCATGTAGACCAGGCTGGCCTCAGTCTCACAGAGATCTGCCTGCACCTGCCTCCCAAGTGCTAGGATTAAAGTCATGCGCCATTGGCTTTCTTTGTCTTTTTAAAAATGTTTTTGCCTTTTATAAAAGGAGAAAGGAAAGAAAGCCTGAATCTGTTATGATACCCCTCCAAAATAAATTTTCTTCATTGCAGAGATGTGTGTCATAAAGTTCAAAGCTACCGCACAAAACCTCTTAGAATACTGAGATGGCAGCAACGCATGTTGGAAGCGGGCTGGCCTTGTGCTGCCAGTGTCTTCCACTGATTTTGGTTTGCATTCCACTCAGGAATCTGTCAGGTTGGTGGATGCAGGGGAGCAGACACTTCGTTGGTCTCTCCTCCGCTTCTTTGCTGTCCCTACTTTATCCTGGCGTGACTTCAAGCGGTCTGTGACGTGGGGGTTGGTGGGGATGCCTTAGTCTTCTGGGGCCAGTAGAACAAATTTCAATAATCAGGCAGCTTCAAGCAGCAGAAATCTGTTTCCTTATTTATTTAGTTCGTTAGTTATTGCATACATGTGTGATGTTCTTATTTGTGTGTGTGCACGTGTGTATCGTGGTATTACACACATGTGGATTTGTGTAGGTCCAAATTGATGCTGGATGTCTTTCTCAGTGTCTCTCTACTTTATTTACTGAGGCATGGTCTCTCACTGAACCCAGAGCTTCTGATTATATATAGTTAGTCTGCCTAGCCGTCCTATCCCAGTGGTCCCCTGTCTCTACCTCCCTTGTGCTGAGATTACAGCTGGCTTCCATGTCTGCCCCACTCATTCATGAGTTCTAGACATCTGAACTCTGGTTCACATGCTTGTATTTTATCCACTCCATCTCCGCAGCCAGAAATCTGTCTGCTCATGAACTGGAGGCCAGGGTCCAAACTCCACCCATGGACAGGGTTATGCTCCCTTCATTCTGAGGGAGGAGCCTTTCTGGGGCTTCCAGCTTTGAGTGTCCCCTGTTCCTTGGTTGTGGCAGCATCATCCCAGCCACTGCCTCTGTCTTCTCATAGATCTCTCCTCTGTGTCTCTATCAGTTGTCCCTCGTCCAAGGAACCAGTCCTTGGATTTAGGACCTGCCCCAAGTCCATGATAAATTCATCTTGAGATACTTACTTAATTATATCTGCAAAGATCTTTTTTTTCCAGTTGAGGTCACATACCCAGGTATGGGGGCCCAGGACTTGGACTTTTATTTTGGAAGCCACGACTTAGCAACTGTCATTGACTTCATGGGTGTTCTAGCTTCCACGGCAGAGCTTTCCACCCAAGGACCTTGACCCATCTCTGGAACCCTAGCAGTCTGGTCAGAGGGCACCTACGAGAGAGGAGCCAGCCGCTTCGGTTTGCACGCAGCTTCCCTGTTCTGTGTCCTGTAGCCCAGAGGGTTACTACTGTCTCCAGCACTGATGTTTTTATTTTGTTTGTAATGTCTGTGTCAGGAGCAGAATGTGAACATGTCTGTGGAAGCAGCCAGCAGGAAGAATAGCTCACAGCAGTAGCTTACTGCTTGTGGTTGACTCTGAACCCTTAATATGAAGCTTCTTACCCCCAAATGAGTGGCATCTGACCACTCACATCTGTTGGGTGACCCCAGACAAATACAAGTCAGCCTTCCTGCATGGCACTTGCCAACAGTGAATGTGGAACTTAATATAAAGAGTTTGGTAGGGCCTGGCTCAGCAAAGGGACACTGTGGTTGCCAATGCTGTTGCATCATATTGGCCAGAGCTTCGTCAGTAGTGAAGCGGGCTCCCCTCTTTGCCTCTGCTTGGGTTTTGGCATTGCCTAACCCAACTGGAAAAAAAATATGATTCATTAAAAGAATTATTCTATGTGTTCAGGTAATAATTAGAATAAGTGTGACTTTCCCAAAACATCATTTTCCTGTGTGTGTGTGTGTGTGTGTGTGTGTGTGTGTGTGTGTGTGCATTTGAGCATGTTAATGTGATGCATGTGTTATGTGGAGTACAGGTGCATCACATGTATGTGGAGGCTAGAGGTCAACCTTTAACATTGTTCCTCGGGTGCTGCCATCTTATTTTCTGTGACAAGGTCCTCACTAGCCAAGATCTCACCAAGTAGGCCAGACCGGATAGGCCAGTGAGTCCCAAGGACCTGTCTGTTTCTTCCTCCCCAGCACTGGGATTTCAGGCCTTCACCACCATGCCCAGCTTTTATGCAAGTGCTGGCAGTGGAATTCAGATGTTCCAACAAGCACTTCCCTCACTGAGCCATGTCACCAGCTACCTTGAAAATCCTTTAAACTGATGTGAAGAGAATAAAGTCTGCCTGGCACCACTGTAACCAACACAGAGTGTGTGGAATTGGCTTTTTTTTTTTCAGAAGGGATTCCCCTATCCTTTCTTGAGTCATCCGTTAGTCAGTTAGAGTTAAAGAGAAACTGCCCATGCCATGGGCACCCTGAGGTTGGGCCCTTAGTTAGAGAGGGATGCTGTAATGATGTTGAATGATGGAAGTATCTTTTTGAGCCCAAAAGGACTTCTATGTCTTCAGCAGCTCACTTGCTAGAGAATTCAGTGCTTTGCTGCTATCTGGTGCCAGGAATCCAGTCCTTGTCTGTTACTATCAGTTATACACTCATTATCATAGCTAACAGTGACCAAGTCTCTACAGCAGACCAGGCTCCATAGACACATCAAGAGGGCACACTGTCCCCATCTTGGAGATGTAGACCCATATGCAGATCCAGGGAAGGATGGAACAAGGGCAGAGTTGATTGGGTGCACTTTTTCCTCACCCTTTGGCTGCCATGTTGTGGTAGGAATGATTGTTGTGATTCTGGTTAGCAGTTTGTGTCTACTGGAGATGGAGGGATCTGTGTCATCCTACAATTGAAAATGAGCAAACTCTTAGACTGTTGTCATGGAACATAATCGCTATATTCCCTGTTACCACTGAGGTCTCCTGTCTTCCCACATTCCAACAGTTCACTTTCCTGTCCCTCATCCCTGTGCTCTCCGCTCCCTAATGGAGTAGCCACTGTCCTGAACTTGGTGTGCATGTTATATACTTTGCCCAATGTGTGGAATTATCCACTTTATGACCATCATTTTATGTTGCTACACTTTAATTTACTCGAATTACATTGTACAGAATCTTTTGTAACTTTTTTCTGTCCAATATTATGAACATAAGATGTGTCCATATGGACTCCTGGCCATCTATGTCATCCACTTTCCTTGCTATATAATGACCGTACTGTGTCCATTCCTCTGTTGGTGGGCGGGTCGATTGCTGCTACACTGCTACTTTAGACAGAGCTGCACCGCATGCCCTTGGACACCTCAGGATTTCCCTAGGTCTGGGGCAGACTAGGGAAGGAAACTGCTGGTCATAAAATGGGCAAATCTTTTCCTCTTTTCTTTGCTTTCTGCAATGTGAGGGAACCAATTTACACTCCACTAGCAGTGAGAGATCTGTTTCAAGTCCCCATCAGTGAAAGCTTTCATTAGATTGACCAAATCAAAGGCTTCAGCCTGACAGCTGTGAAATCACAGACATTTGCCTCTCTGGGATTGCCTCTGTTCATGGGTTTCAGAGCCTTATGTGTTTATGTCATTGGCATATCCACTTCACCCTTCTTTTTGGACGTGAGGGAGAGATGAGTATTTTCTCATTAATTGGTAGAAATTATTTTTCTATTCTGGATATTCTTTTTTATTCCCATTGATACAAGTTACACACATATTCTGGGCTGTGAGATTTTCATTTTTTTAATGAATAAAAAGTAAGCACTAGGTAAGAACAGTGGATGAACTTTTAAGGAAAGCACCTGTTCATTTGCTCTGCTTCTGGGAGGAGTCTTCAGCGTGGGAAGCACCTGATCGTTATGGTTCCCATTCATCCCATTGTCATCAGGACAGAAGTTTCAGCCTCTTGAGTTTTGTTTTGCTTTTCCTTTTTAAGCCTTGACTGTAGGAATGTGCCTGTTTTCTTGATGGGTCTCTGTGCTTACTTGTCCATTATTTGGCACTTTGGCTCGTGAGGTACAAGTCCCATCATTGAAATTACAGATGGACAAAAAGCCTGCCACTTTGGCTTCCTTGACCAATCCTTCTTACAATCCTTAAAGAACATACAGTTTATCACACCCACCAGCACGAAGATGACTAGTTCCTGCCTTCCCAAAGTAGAGACGTGTTTTTGTGGTGAGGAAGTGAACTTTATTATAAATCTCACCAAAAGGCATAGTTCTTCTCACTGAGAAACAGTTGCTGTAGATATCCTGTATATACCTACCAAGCCTTTCTGATGCGTGGCAACCTATAATAATCAAGTAACAGTCAGTGTTTCACATTGTACATGCTTTATGTAATAAACAACTCAGAAAACTTTCTAGGTAATGAATATATCCCTACAATGTCATTTTCAGTGGTTGCAGTGGTTACAGTTCAGCATTTGTATTTTGAAGATTAAAAAAGAAATCCCTTAGCATCAGATATGCTAGCGCTTTCTAAGTTTTGCTGTAAGCAGCAGCCTTCTTATATCCTGTGAATACCTTGACTTCTTCATGAAAAATCCAAGACTTGGAATCGATAGGTCAGAGACAGGCTTTGGGTCTTTTCCTGTCCTGATTAGTTTTTAATGGCAGCTCGACACAGCTTAGAGTCACCAGGAATGAAGAAACTTCAATTAAACAATTTCCTCCATCAGATTGGCTTGTGGCTATCTCTATAAGAAATTGTCTTCATTGATGGTTGATATGAGAGGTCCCAGCCCACTGTAGGCAGCACCATCCCTTGGCAGAGGCATCTCTAGTCAGTTGCATCTGGGATGTGTAAGAAAATTAGCTGAGCATGAGCCAGACAGAGAGCCAGTAAGTAGCTTTCCTCCAGGGTTCCTGTAGCCAGGTTCCTGCTTGAGGTCCTCCCCTGACTTTCCTCACTGATGAACTCTGACCTAGAAGTGTACTGTCCTCCTCCAGTAACAGAGACCAAACTAGGACAATCCCCGTGATGCTTTAACATGACGAGAACAGGGTAGTTGTGTGGTTCTCTCATGCAAAGGACATTTACTGAGCCCCTATTCTGTGCAGGCATTTTCTGTGACTTGGGCATACAGAGATGGTTTTAAGGGGATGGTAGTCTGTGGTAGTCGAGCAGGAAGACAGCAGACTCTGGACACGAGATGGCTATCATTCAGATGAAGGGGAGGCTGGGTTCCAGGATGTAAAAGTGTGTAAGAACAGCCAGAGATTGGCTTGCAACAATAACCCTGGTTATTCTCCCTACACATCAGCTTGCTGTCTAGACATGCTGTGAGGCACATCATCTTGTATACTTCAGTTCCAACTGTCAGACAGGGATAATAATGAAACTAGCCTTATCTTCCTGACAGATGTGACATTCAAGGCATGTATTAGATGAACAAGTGTCCGGGGGGACAGTCAGGCTCTACATCAGTGTGGTATAAACAGATTCACTATGCTGTCCTGGGGCACCACAAGGACATCTAATGAATGACCATTCTCCAAAGATGCTGGTGGCCCTGAAATGAGACTTCCCACCTCGGAACAGGAACGTGGAGTGGGAAGCCACAGAACCTGCCCCCAGGCTTTGAATCATCCTCAGTGGGAGCCAGTGAAGGGAGGGAGCCCAGACTGAACTCTCCATGACTCAGATTCCAATCCCAGTGCTACCACTTAGCTCAGGCAGGTGATCACCTGCAATTGCAAATATTCTCATTGAGGGAATTCATTTCTTGGTTTCTTAGGGCTGCCATAGCGAATTGCAATTTGGTGAATGAAAACTGTAGAAAGATACTCTGTCATAGTTCTGGAGGTAAGAGGTTCAAAGGGTATTGGTAAAGCAGACACTCCTCCCATCCCGTCCCATCCCTCACTCCCGCCTAGCTTCTCCAGTGGGCGAGCCACCTCCCACATTCTGTTTTCTGTAGATGGGGTTGTTCTAGCCTTTGCCTCCTTCTGTACAAGGCCACTTCTGTATAAACCTCCCTCTCCTTTCTGGTATAAGATCACCAGCCATTAGATCTAGGGCCTACCCTAAATCTAAATGAGCTCATCCTGAAATCTTCAACTTACTTATATCTCAAAGACCTATTTCTAAATCAGGTCAGCTTCATAGATGCCAGGATCTATGGGTATAACCTTTGGAGGAAAATAATTCAATACTGTGTGATATCATGGCAAACGTGTAAAAAAGGAAGTTAAATCCACTGCTGCCAAGGCTCACATTGTGTTGGCTGCCAAGACTCATTAGCGCAGAGGTCTAGAAATGTGGCAGGCCCATTTTTCATAGCAAGAAAATCAAAAGTGTTGGAAAGTAAGCTGACTCATCTTGTAGAGATGGATCTTGGGTGTGATGATCTATGCCTTTGATCATAGAACTCATAGTCAGAAGCAGGTAGATCTCTGTGAATTCAAGGCCAGCCTGGTCTACATGGGGAGTTCTAGGTCAACACTTCTTAGGGAGACATGGTAGGGGTTTGGGGTAGAGGAGGAGAGAGAGAGAGAGAGAGAGAGAGAGAGAGAGAGAGATATTACAATTGCTTCCAGCCAGGTCCATGTTCACAGGCAAATCATTGGCTCAGGTGCAAGCAAGCCAGCCAGCTCCCACTTTGTCAGCAACCCTTGCTTCACGTGTACACTCCTGTACTTAGTTTGGTGGGTGCGGAGCCTATCATTCATCTCTCAGGGCTCGATAAGTGTTATTATACTTTTCAATGGGTACTTTCTGGTGTGTTTTCCACATTGTACCTTTGCTGTTTATTGTGGCTCCTTTGAGCCCAATATAAAGCAAGATTTTAAAAAAAAGGCAAGTAAGAACAGGCCAGAAAAAGTCAGACCTGCAATTTACTTGTGTGAGGTTCACAGACAGGCTTTTTCTTTGCTCTCCTGCCTGCACACTGCACTTGCCGCTCAGAGGCACCACCCCACTCCAGGCCTGGTGACATGAAGCCAGCCCTCAGACATTTCTAGCTGTTCTGGAATAATCAGTATCTTCCTAGGTGTGTGAAGGAAAGAGATGATTTTTCACTTCTCTTAACTATTTAGGATCTTTCTAGGAATTCATAGAAATCATAAACTTAAAACAGTTCCTTAAAAAGTTACACAGTCATTTTAGTTCAGTTGAATGAGACAGACTGACGCAGATCTGAACGTGCAATGGGGTTGTGGTGGCCTTGGACGTTCTGGCTTTCCAAGCTGCCATCTGGACTCCTCTCTGCTTCCTGCACTGAGTATTTTATTTCAGATTTATTGAGAAGGCATTTTCTCTGGCAGAGTGCCTTGCGTTCCTCTCTGCTGCCCTTCCTTAGAACTCTGGCATTCAGCCCTTTCTTTAAGGCAAAGCCACTTGAGCACACAAGAAACATGAACAAACCATTGGATCCCTGTGAGTTGCTTCATACTTCAGACAAGGAATTGCAGGTAGCCTTTAAAATATCTTTCATGTTTCCTTGGTGGTTGAGAAGATTTGTGAAATGGATCATATGTATGTGTGTGTGTGTGTATATATATATATATATATATATATATATATATATATATGAAGATATGAAGAGTATGTGCTCTCTATATAGAGTACAATGTCTTGGAATTATTTACAAATGTACAGACTTGAAAACAAGACCTTATGTTGATTAAGGACACTTGACTCGGCACAGGACCAGTGAATGACAGTGAAAGGACAGATGTTTATTATTATATGCTTGTATCCCTGGCATTGCCCTAGAAACTTACCTTAGTAGGAAGGGAACACCGCTTTCCAGCTCAGGAGGCCCAGTTCAGCATTCCCTCTGGTCACCCAACTCATAGCTGGAGGTGCTGGGCCTGTGGGACTCCTGAACTGGTACCTCCCCCTGGCTTCCTTGTTGGTAAAAGGACACCAGATGTCTCCTTGGGAGAAATGATCATCAAAGCCAGAGTGAGATACTACTTCATACCTACAAGAATGGCTCAAGTCAAAAAGACAGATGGTAACAAGGGTTGGTGTTGAAAGTGAGAAACTGAAACCGAGATAACCACAGGTGAGCATGGAATTTGGCAACATGAATTTGGAAAACTATTTAGCCATTACTCAGAAAGTTGTGTGGAATTACCAAAAGCCCACTCTTAGGTATATTTTCTGTACTGGTTACTTTTTTCTTTGTTGTGACTAAATATCTGACATGAGGCAACTTAGAGGAAGAAGAGTCTGTTTTGGCTTATAATTGAGGAAGGTAACATAGGGAACAGGCTCAGCGGTCAGCCAAGGATGCAAGCATGGCAACCTGAATTTGATCCCTGACCCCATAAAAGGTGGAAGGAAAGAACCAACTCCATAGTTTACCTCTGACTTCCACACATGCATGTGGCACACATGCCCCCACCCCATACACAATAACAATAAATTAATATTATTTTGAACAAATAAGACTATACAGTCCATCATAATAGGAATAGGCTCCTGAGGTGGCAGTCACTGTCCTTAACAAGAAGTGAGACTGCACTATCAAACCTCAAGATTCACACCTAGTAACTTAACGTTCCATCGAGGCTTGCCTCCCAAAGGTTCTCTAACCCTCAAAACAACACTACCAACTGGGAACCACATATCCAACACATGAGCCTACAGGGAACACCTCACATTCAAACCCCAACAATGCCCAAGAGAACTGAAAACATAACTTCTGAGAAAGAGTAGTACAAGAGTGACCACAGCAGCATCATTCATAAGAACATTAAATGGAGAGAGCCCCAGATGCCTTCAAATGATGAGTGAATCCATGCGTGTGATATGTACCTACTGTGGAAACTGATTTATATTATGGAATTGAGTAATAAAGAGTGAAATACTGATACATGATAAAACATGGGTGAACTTTGACATCACGCTAAGAAGGCAGACATAAGGTCACATGCTTAATTATTCCATGTACATGAAACACTCATAGTAGGCAACTTTTGGGAAAAGAAAGTCAGTGGTCACTATGGGGCAGAGGAGAAAGGGATGGTGGAAGGGATCTGGCGAGTATGAGATTTCTTTTTGAGGTAAAGGGAATTGGTCTGAGATTATAGCTCTATAACTATACTAAGCCATTGGCTTGTATACCATTTAATTTTTTAAAATTTGTTTATTTTATATGTATGAGTGTTATGTCCTCATGTTAAGTGTGCCCATGTTATGCAATACCTGAGGAGGTCGGAAGAGGGTGTCAGATCTCCCAGAACTACTAGAGTTCTGGGGCGGTCATTAGCCACCATGCGGGTGCTGGGATTTGAACCTGGGTCTTCTGCAAGAGTAGCCAGTGCCCTTAACCACTGAACCATCTCTCCAGCCCAGCTTGTACACCCTAAACAGATGAATGATATAGTCTGTGAATTATAACCCAATAAATCTGTTGAAATAATTAGTGAGCATGTTTGCGTGCCTCTGCAGTCCTCACTGACAGTCTCAGGTTGACATTATATTGTAAAATTCACTCCACTGTGCCCTTCTGGAGCCTTGCTTTTGGTGTTCCTGTGGCACTGCAGGGACTGGAAGGAACCTTCTGTGGCTGTTGGATGGTGGGAAGGACTCACAGCAGAGGCAATGCTAATGATCAAGGTCACATTGACCATGTTTCTTTTCATTCATCATGTTCCCAGAGGCTCTGCTGAATCTCCTCAGATGGCCTGTTATGTGGGTTGATTACAGACACACACCCTCACACTTCCTGGCAGCTGGAATACCACTGACTGGACATGTTCCCATCATTTCTTAGGCTTTGGGAGTGTGAGGGCTCTGAGCAATGAGTCACGCAGATTAGCCTCACTCTTGTTTGCCACAAGTCGGAGTCATGGGGAAGCTCTGATACCTTCTGATACCTCCTCTTCCCCAAGATACATCCCAAGACAAATCTGTGCCCAATTTCAGAATTTTACTGAAAGAATGTTACCCTTTCTGTCTCCTTAAGTTGTCAGAGTCCCCGGCTACCAGCTCTTGGTCAATTCCAAGTGCACTGAGTGTTCATTCCTTCAAAGGATTTCTCGCCTCTGAGAGAGCTATTAGCAGAGTAGCAAATCCCTAGTAACCATTTGAGTAAATGTGGGTTTTTCAGAGAGGAGGTTTAGCAATGGAGTTAAATTGTAGTTAAAGATAAGAACTCACGGAGGCTGGGTGATGGCTTAGTCAGTAATGTGCTGGCAAAGCACAGGAACCTCTTTCCTCAGAACCCATGTGCAAAAAATAAGGCCAGGTATGGGGTACACACTTGTAATCTCAGCACTGGGGAAGCAAAACCAGGAGGATCCACAGGACTCACTTGGCCAGCCAGGCTGCACAGTGAGCTCCAGGCCAACAAAATGTTTTTTAAAAATGTATATAGTAGACAGCTCTTATAGAATGATGCTCAGTTGTCCTCTGATCTCCATGTACACCCACACACACACATGCACATGTACACATACAAACCCACACACAGATAAGAACCTGCAAAGACCCAGTGTCCAGAGCCCCTCAGCATCTTTGGGGGACACATTCATCCACTTTAAAGATGCCTGACAGTGCTCCAGGTTCTGAATTGGGGCTAATATCGTGAAAACTGTATGTGGCTGCACACAGCAATCCTAGAGCAAACAAGTTGTCAGAGATGCTGTGAGAATAGGGATATCGATGGCAATGATAGAATGAGGGACAGTCACTGTGGAGAACAGACGGGGAAGCTGTCCCCTTGGCCCTCTCCTGGTTCTGTTGCCCAGTTACATAGCTACTGCTTTTGGTCACTGGGAACCTCTTGGCCTTCCGTGCTACATGACACTGTCTATTAAACTATTGTCTTTGGAAATATTGGAAGAGTGGGGAGTGGGTTAGAAGGAAAACTCAATAAGAGAAAGGTTCTTGTTTTTTTGACATTTGTGCCTGTACCTGATACAGAGTAGACACAACAAATATCTGTTGAATCAAGAAATATTAAAACAATATAATGCATCACAATGAAAGAAAGAAATTAAAGCAAAAAGGAAAAAGCAAAATATTTAGAATCTCCAGACAAATGTCCAATATAGATAAATAACTAATATTAATGGCACAATAAAGGTCCTTAAAACCAGATGACCGCCGCTTCTCCGACTCACCACAGTTAGACCAGATCGTAGTCAGTGGCCCCAGCCCTTGTCTAGATCTTATTTATACTCAAAATAGTTCCTTCTCTTTAATATACATTCATAAATATATACATGACTATCCATAAACACGAGCTCAAAGTCAATTAATAAGATGAATTAGTAGGGATGAAATTTAGAGTTCTTCTTTCTCTACCACCCCAATTTTTTGGAGCATATAGTTGAAAAAAGGAAAATTCTGCTGCATTTGACTATTTTTTAAACTGTTACTTAATAATCATTGGGAAGTGAAAGATAATTCAATAAGCATTTGGAATCAATCAATAATTTGAGAGAATTATGAATTTATCCACTCCTGTTGTACCATGCACAAAAATAAATTTCAGGAAGATGAAAAGATTAAATAAAATCAAAGGAAAACCAGGAAACAGTAGAATCAAAGTCTAAGAAAACACTCATACAAATTTATAGACTCCAGTAAATTGGCAAAATAATCTTAAAAGGGAGTTCTCATTAAAAGTAGTATAATTAAAAAATTCAAAATATTCTGGTAATTTAACAGAGATGTTAAAAATTAGAAAAATGAACTATAATTTCTCCTCTGTTTAATTAGCAAAGGATTTTTTAACGAATAAGGTGAATTACTAGAAATGATAGTTTTTTCTGTTTCAGATTGTATTGTAAATTGCTTTTCTTGAAAATCAGTGAGGTAATGTTGCAAAAGCTCTAAAATGTTTGTGGATATCCTATTCCTAGACATATCTTCTAAGAAAAGAACACAAAAATATTTTTTAAATGTATGTTTGAATATGCCTATTGTGAGATTAACTTCCAATGTAGCATAATAATGATGCAGATTGACTATGAGTTCATTGAAGAATTCTAAAGTTGGGCTGGAGAATTGGCTCAGTGGTTGAAAGCACTGGCCACTCTTGCAGAGAATCCAGGTTCAGTTCCCAGCACCCACATGACAATAACAACTGTCCTTAATTCCAGTTCCAGGGGAATTCAGTGCCCTCTTCTGACCTCCTCCGGCATGGCAGGCAAGACACTCATACACATAAAATAAAATTAATAAATACAGTTTTAAAAAACAATTCCAAAATTGAGGCAGTATACCAAAATTCATCTAACAGAAAATGAAATAAAGTTAAATTTTTAGTTTATATTTTAAAACTATTTTAAAACAGGCATGTTTAAACTTACCAAAAGGAAATGCACTTAAATGATGTGGTGGCTGTGTTGTCATGGGATTCTGGGAAATACACTTTCTCCATTTTTTTTTTTTTGTAAAGACAAGGTTTCACTGTGTGGCTAGAACTCAGTATAGATGGACTCTAACTCTCAGAGACTTGCCTGCCTCTTCCTCCTAAGTGCTGAGTGTAAATGTGTGTCCCACCGTGCCTATTTTTTCTTCGTTTTTCTTATTTTGTAACACAGTTGCTTTTAAACTCAGAAACATCTTTATAGATAGACTTTCTGTTTCTTTCTATGAGTTATGTTCCTGAGAATATTTATCAATGTTATGTAGATTATTTCTGTCAATAAGAATCAGAAAATACATGCTTCCTTGACTAATTTTCAAATTAAAATATTAATTATGCAGTTATTATCTTAATGAGGAAAACGCACGTAAAGTCACTGAGGATCAGTTCTACTTTTACCATCCCACTCAAGAGTTAAGGGATTCTCTTGCTTTTCTGATTTGCATAGTTTTGTAGAGAGGAAAAAAATCAGACATATAATCAGCTAAGTACAAACTTACTACAAGCCATCTATGAATTACCTTTTTAAAGTGTGTCCTTTGGGGAGGAAGGAAGCACAGACTCTCCCTATTAACCCCTTTCTCAAAAATAAAATTCTATATTTTGCATGTTTAAGTATACTTCATTTAATGCTTGTGTGTGTGGTATGCCTGTGTGTACCCATGTGTAAGAGTGCACTGGTCCATCGTGGACATGTGGAGGCCAGAGGTCTACTTCAGGTATCATCCTCTATTATTCTCCGCCTTTTACTTTGTTTTTGAGTTACAGTCTCTCACTGAACGTGGAGTTTGCTCTTACAGCTCGACTGGCTGCCAGTGAGAACAGAGATCTGTCTATTTCTGCCTCCCCAGTGCTGGAGTTACAAATGTGCACCACCATACCTGACTTTTACCTGGTTCTGGGGCTCGAAATTTAGGATTTCATGCTTGTGCAACAAGCCGTTTCCCTACTCTTCCATCGCCCCATCCCCTTAAATTAATTGTTTAAAGAAGAATTATCATTGTGATCCAGTTTAGAAAATATCACATTCTTCTCATATGTTTCAAGGGACACATATCAAACTAGGATATTTTTCCTTTCAGCAACATGGTTTATTTGCCACCTCAATAGACATTTAAGTGGATCTGCTCAGCTTTGTAGTATATCTGAGTTCTACCTTCTGTTAACTCTTCATAGGCAGTACAGATGACATTGAACACATGAAACATGGTGGCAGAGTTGTTTGGGATGCCTACTGGGCTAACCAGATCTTACCTCTGTATTTATATTTAACGCAGTAAACATTGTCGTTTTTATACCACATATGCCAGTTAAAAGCAATAATGGAAAATGAGAAGACCCATTAGGGTAGCTACATGATCCTTGAAGACCCTTCCATTTGAGGGTTGCAGGGCAAGAATGTACTATCTAGCCTTTCTTGTTAAGGCTCTTTGTGCTGTAGCTGAGACACTAAACTGCTGGTTGTTGAATGCAGTTGCCTGTTAGAATTGGATGTCTTCTTCTAAGGCATTGTTGGGTTGGATTAATTTGACAGGTACTGGGACTTATTTTAAAGATAAAATTGTCAAAAGACAAAAATGTTTGCCAACTCAGAACCTTTTGAGGTTATGATATAGCAGTATAGATTATGGTTGGGGTGGGCACACTGTTGGCAGTGGTTTCCATTAGATGGCCTCAGAACACCCAGAAGCTTCAGTTTACAGGATTTCCCACATACCTAATCATCACTTTGGTGCTGGTAGTGGTGTGTCTGTGTGCACATATGTATGTCTCTACGTATGTATTTCTCTCTGGTTCCCAGCAAGTGTTTAGAGTAATCAACATTTGGCACTTATAATTTTTGGAAAACTGAAGTTTCTCCAAAGCCTGTACCAAGCAGCAGAATTTCTCTTTTCTTTAAAAAAAAATGTATTATTGGTGTGTGTGTGTGTGTGTGTGTGTGTGTGTTAGGAGCACATGTGCCATGCTGCACATGTAGAGGTCTGAAGACAGCTTTGTGGAGTCAGTTCTCTCCTTACTTCATGTGAGCTCTGTGAATCAGACTTAGGTTGGCAGCTTGCCCCCTTACCTACTAAGCCACCTCACCCCAGAGTGTCTCTTTCTTGATGGCCTAGATCCCTACATCATCTCCATTGTGAAGGATAGTTCCAATAATCAACTTGACATAACCTGGAATTGCCCGGGAAGAGAGATTCAATGGGAAATTGCCTAGGCCAGGTTAGCCTGTGGCCATGTCTGTGGGGGATTATCTTGATCGCTTTAATTGATATGGGAATACCTATCATGATTGTAGGTGACACAGGTCCTCAGGTTTTGGTCTCAAACTATGGGAGAGTAAAGAAAGCACGTTGAGCTCAAAGCATGCTCATGTTCATTCCTGTCTCTGCTCTAGGCTGTGGGCATGCAATAACTAGCTGCTTCCTTCCATTATGACTTCCTTGTAGTGATGGACTGTGAGCTAAAATAAATCCTTTCTCCCATAAGTTGCCTTTTCTTTAGAGCATTTTATCATAATGACTGGAAACTAAAACATCCATCAGTGGTCAAATGCACAATAATTTATATATACTACATATAGAATGCATTGTTATTTTTGCCATGTACACCCTGTGGCAATAGAAATTTGCTACTGACAAGAAGCTGAATGATCCGGGACAGTGACTTCCAAACTTGGCTCTCTCCAGTTCTATCACACACCAGGTGAATAAGAGGCAATGGAGCGTCCCAGGATGTATGTTTTCGGAAAGTTCTTTGGTGAGGGAAGGGAGGAGGAAGAAAGAGCAGAGGACCCTTCTCAGTGTGAGAAGCAGACCAAGGGTTCAAGAGTCGATGATACTTTAATGAGAAGATTTTTTTTCAAGTTCCCCAGGCAATCCTGACTATCAGCCATGTTTGGAAAGCACAGTCTATTCTCTTCACCCAGCAGGTGAAAATGTGAAGGTGAGTGTGCTGCAAGACTCGTTTTCAGAGCCTGAAACATCATTTCTACCTCCCAGGCCTGGGCTTTTCACTCTATATCTCCTCTTCAACCTATCACCTTAGGATTTAAAAGGGCACCAAGAAATCTGGTTGGTGCAACTCACCTGTTTTTTGTAAACACGGGGATGTTTTGTGCGCAGTGTATTTCTTCCTTTACCCATTTCACTCTTTAGGATGCATCTGAAATCATTCCATCAAATGACAGCTAGTTACTGGCTTTTCAAGCATAGATTGTGGTTCTTTTCATTTACAACTAGCAAGCATGCAAGTACAATGATGGATGGATGGATGGATGGATGGATGGATGGATGGATGGATGGATGGATGTTTGGGTGGATGGGTTGGTGGATGGGTGGGTGGATAGATAAACGGATGCATGAATGGATGGGTAGATGGATGGATGGGTGCGTGGAGATGCTGAGCAGTGCAGGTTTGTATCTGCATTAAGCAATGTCTCATGAACAAAACAAATGAATCCAAAGCAGAATGGGATGAGACCAGTACATCCCAGACAGTTGAAACAGCAGCACTGTAACATTGCTAATCTCTCATCATTGGTCAGGCCTATCAATTTGGCTAACCCCCCAGAAGATCTTTAATGAAATGTGCAGTTTAGTCACATGTCATGTAAGTAGATCTTATTGATTTAGTCAGGCAGCTGGCCAGTTCAGTTAAAGATACATCAAGTTGTCTGAATGATTCTACCAGAAGCTTCCAAGAGTAAAGTGAAGGGAAGGAGGATCGAGGAAGCCACTTAATTTTGTTTTATGTTTTGGCAAGATTGGTTTTTAACTTTTCCAAAGATATAGAGGTTGATTATAGATGTGCCACTTAGGCCTGACCAATTCACAGACAATCTCTGGAACATATAATAAAGGGTAAAGAGAATACTAATGTATCTCTCAATTCTCATCGATGAAGCTTCCTCATACAACAGAGGGCCAGGAACACAAAAGGTCACAAATGACCAAAGCATAAAGAGTAAGAGTCTGCAGGGTATAGCTGTGTGGACAGTATTCCTATAATGAACTCCACCCATCCAAGGCTCAGGGACTACTGCAGAAGAGGGGGTAGAAAGCTTGTAAGAGCCAGGGAGGAGGTGAGTGACCATATGAAAAGCAAGTCCTACAGGCTCCTGGGACCTTGTTCATATGAACCTACAGTAATGGGGTGAGCATGCACAAGACCCATACAAACTCAAGCAGAAAAAAACACAGTATAGAACTGTGGAAATAGGCAGCAGGCCCCAATCTCAGTTGAAGAATTATCGACAGCTGATTACTGCTGGGTGAAGAAGAGCTGATCTTCTTAAATGGAGGGACTCTGAATGGGCTAACCAGACCTCAGTAGATGAACTTGTACAGAGAGACATCTGGGGACTCTAACTTGACACAATAGGCCTTAACAAAAATGACAGAATATATGAAATCCATTGGGGGGTGGACTCTGAGAGGGTGCCAGTGTGGGAGGGGGCATAAAGATGATTAAAGTATTCTATATGAAATACCAAAAAAAATTCAATAAAAAACTTACAAAAAATTTTTTTCAAAGAACAATGATTTGTGTGTTAAGAAAAACAAAGTAGAAACTGTTTCTTCCTGCTGTAGTCTCAACACAAAACACTTTTGGTAACCAAAATATGGAGGGGCAGCTCTTCAGCAGAAAATAGCTAAGTACTAAAGTTCAATCAGATCCCACAGATTCAAGGGCTCAGTCCTGCAGACTGCAGACTGCCCCCCACTTCAGTTACAGGTCTGCTTGACCCTAGCCATCATGATGGGTGTGAATCGGTGTCTCATCACATTTTGATTTGCATTTCTCTGTCAGCTCAGGGCACTGAAGATCTTTTCTGGTGCTTATTGAAAATCATTTATCTTCGATGGAGTGCCTTCATTTGCATCATTGGCTTGTTTCGTGCCTGGGTCAGAACTCAATTTACTGTTGAGTTCTAAGAACACTTGTGTTCTTTTAAGAATGTGTGGGCGGAAAATAAATCGAAAAAATGGCATGTGTTTTAAACAGCCAAGAGACATTAAGAATAGTCTGACTGTTGCAAGTAAGCTAATTTTAGATACCATTCTGGCAGTAGGAGAAATCTGACATTGATAGCCTAATGGTAAGCATCTGTACCAAATCCTGAATCTGTGACCTGTTTTCATGGTGGTAGGCCTTCTGGGTCATTCGAGATAACCAATTTACATTAAGAGCATTTTGAAATTAGTGGATTTCTCATGCTACATGAATTTGGAAATCCTGTTGCAGTTGAACATACCTTACTGGTTCTGTAGGAGGCTTTTTTGTCCTTTTTTGTTGTATGGAAACTCAAGAGATAAGTGTCTCATTTGTGGTATTGTGAATTTTTCCCAAGGAAGAAAACCTTTTTTTTTTTTCCTTACAGACACTTGAAGAAAATTATCTTTTCTGTTTTTAAATGATCATAATTGGGTTTCTCTATCACAGACTTGTAGAAATGTGGAATATGTATAAAGTCATGTTTATTCATTAGATATTTTTAACATAAGCATACTAAACTTGATTATGTTAATTTCAGAATAAAACATTAAGCTTAGAATTAGTCAAATAGACACAAATTACAATTGTGTATGAGAATTGCTTATATTTCCAGAAGAATATAAATCTTATCCCTAAATCTAATTAGCAGCTGGTTTATCTGACATGCAGCCATCTGACTTTTCTCACTTCTGTAACAAGGGCATTGCTCAGATGAAGTGAAGAAGCCTAGCCCATCAATTTGAGTTCTCAGCAGAAACCCTTGGGTCTGATGCAGGCTCACAGGAGTGAAGGTTGTGTACCACTACACTGTTTCTGAGCCACACAAACTAGAGGTCAGGGCCTGGAGAGATGCTCCATGGTCAAGAGCACCAGCTGCTCTCACAGAGGACCTGGGTTCGATGCCCAGCTCCCACATGGCAGCTCACAACCATTCATAACTCCAGTTCCAGGGGATCCGGCACCTACTCTGACTTCCATGGGGCATTGCATGACACAGATGCACTTAATACATGCAGGCAACACCCATGCACATAAAAAATAAAACAACTAGGGGTCAAATGCCCAGCCATCTCTATGAAAGAAGTGTCTATTTTCACTTGTGCAGAAGTGGATCTCGATATCATAAACACTATCAATCAGTGCTCTTTGCTATTCTAAATCTGCTTCCTGGTACCATTAGTTTCCTAGGTCAGCTGTAGAAAAATTACCACAACTCATAGCTTAAAGCAACAAAATTTTGCTCTCCCAAAGTTCCAGAGCTAGAAATCCAAAATCATAGTGTTGACCAGCCGTCATCACCCTGCAGCTCTAGAGAAGGACCCTCCCTTGCTCTTCTAGCTTTTGGTGGTCCCCAGCAGTTCTTGGGCCATGGCACCATGGCTCCATCTCTGTCTCTGTCATCACCCACCTCCCTCCGTCTGTACCTGTGCTCTGTGTGCCCTTCCTTTTCCCGTGATGACATCAGTTCCAGTTCCCCCTCATCCAGGCTAACCGCCTCTTCATTTAACCGATCACACCTGTGAAGAACTTATTTCCCCATTATGAGCACAATCTGAGATAACATTGGATATGAATTCGGAGGAGGGTGAGGACGTTCTCCAGCCTGGTACATAAACCTCACCTCTTCATTTTCAGGTACTTTTTAAATGATTACAGGTGTCCGTCTGTGTTGCTTCCAAACAACAACAACAACAAGCACAGCTTAAGAATCCGGAGGAGTATGTTTGTACATCTCAAGAAGTGTGTCTAAAAAAAACAGATGGAAATTAGTATTTTTGAAGTGCCTATGTGCACTGGGGACTTATATATTCTTTTTTATAATCTATATTCTTTTCATTCTTTTTTGATTAATTACAATTTAATGAATTTGTTGATGAGTTCTTTATCACCCTGGCCTCATTGTGAGCATGTCTGTCTCATGGAAAATTTGCGTCTCTTTTGGGCCACAGGATGGCTGATGCACAAGAGTTTTAGATGGAATTTTTGTTTCTTCACCTGTAAAAGTAACACTGTTACTGTACAGCATTGTGGTGACTAATAAATACCATGAAAAATACTAGCGGTCCCATAAACATTAGTCTTTTTCTGTTTCTTGGGTTGCTTGGTTGGTTTTTGCTTTGGTTTGGTTGTTGCTTCCTCCTTCTTGAATTTTTTTTAAGATAAGGTCTCATATTGTCCAAGTTACCCTTGAACTTGAGGTCCTTCTGCCTCAGTCTTAAAATGCTGAGATGACAGATGAGTCCGACAAGGCCTGGCTCTTAATTCCTCTTTTTATTTTATTTTTATTTTATGTGCATGAATGTATTGCCTGCATTTGGGGGCGTATTGCAATGCCTGTGGAGGTCAGAAGAGGGCGTTGGATTCCCTGGGACTGGAGTTATAGATGGTAGTTAGCTGCCATGTGGGTGCTGGGAATTGAACCCCGTCATTACTGTCAGAGAGAGATTAGATGTATTGTAGGTAGCCATTTTCCCTTAAAGACACTGGTTTTCACCAACATATCTGTTAAGAGTTACATGCAGCATCTATAGCACAGAAATTCCAAATGTCAGCAGTGTGAATCAGGATGTTTTGAATAAGGTAGGCCAGGGATAATGGAGTATCTCCACTGTCATCAGGGATGTGTGTTCTGTCCCTCTCTTATGCCACCAGAGCCTGCTGCTTCCATACACAGTCACCTCAGTGCTGAAGCTTTATTGTGTGTGTGTATGTTTGTGTTGTATGCTACAGATGTTAGAGAACAACCAGAGCACCTTTCTGACTGAGTGATCTTCCTTCAAGCAGCTTTTCATGAAGCTTCTTTATAGAAGTTCCATTTATTACCAATTTTTTTAAAGCTTCAAATTGGATCCTTTCCCCCATTCTGAAGTGTGAAATCAATATCAAGACCAAGTGCTTGATCCAATAGTGAAGTCTTTTATTGTTAGGCAAGAATGCGAGGAACAGAAGCTCAGCTTGCACATCTGACTGTCTACCTGTGTATGCCAGAAGGTTATAGATCCAGAGTAAAAGGGTGAGAGGAAGGAAGGGAGTATAGGCTCATAAAAGAGAGGCATGTTCATGTTTTGTCTGGGTAGGGATGGAGATTCTCTGAGAATTCAGGTGCCCTCTTTCAACCACCCATTTTACAGTCCTTTCTTGCTGTGATAAAAGCAATTGTCAGCTGCCATCCTGGGGGTGGGAGGTTAGGTCTATAGATAGAATTATAATGACATATATGTGTGGGGTAGACACTCGGGCAACCATGTTAGACCCTAAGTGTTCGGGCTTAGCCCATCCGAGGAAGGACTCTTGGTCCATGATGATGACTTCAGAGATAAGCAAGACTGGGGGAAGGAGAGGGAAATTCAGCTAGGCAGCAAGATTAAGGAGGGGCCTCACACCATTTATCCACTGATCACATTTGACTGGGAGGTGGGAGGTGCTTTCTCCTCTTCGGTGGTTGATGTTGAGGAGTCCTTTGCTCTGTGGGAATGGGATTGTTCTCCATAGCACTGTGGAGGTAGCATTTGGGGATTGAGGCTCTGGCCTGGGAAGTGAACCATAAGTGTATCTTATTTCTTGAGTAAAAACATTCTTCGTGTGTAGAAAGCTATCTCTTCCTCTAATCCTGAAAGAAAATGAATAATTTACCTCTCCGTTTGGATCACCTCTCACTGTAGCCCCTGGGCATTCTAGTCTTGCCAACAAACTGGGAGAGTAAAACAAAGGTGGGCCAGAGCTGGGGCGGCCATGCACCCCTCAAACCAGACCCCACGGCTGGTGGGAACAGAGTCCCAGAGGGAGTCATGACAGTGGGCCTGTCCGGGTCTCACTGAATCCCTTTCTCTTGTGTCATTCTTGTTTCCCACGCTCAACCTATACCCTCACCAAAACGCATGTGGTAAGGCAGTAAGTAGCACTCCAGGCCCTGTGTGTGTGTGTGTGTGTGTGTGTGTGTGTGTGTGTGTGTGTCTGTGGTGCACACACGCAACCTAGAAGTTCACGTTGAGTGTCTTCCTCTATCCCTTTCTTCCTTATTTTTAGAAATACGATCACTCACTGAATCTGGAGGTCATAGATTCCACAGGGCTGACTAACCAGTGAGCCTGGATATCCTCCTGCTTTGGCCTCCCCACATCTGGGGTTACTGCCATGACAACTTTTAATATGGGTGCTGGGGATTGAACTCAGATCCTCAAGCTTAAATGGCAAGCACTTTACCATATGAGCCATCTCTCCAGCCCCTCCAGCATTATTCAGAGCTCTACTTCTAAATCCAGAACTATGGAAAACTGTTCACTGCCTTGCTCAACCAGTCTATGCTAAGGTTTCAGGCAGCAAGGCATGCTCTGTACTCTAAACCCTAGTCTCAGGTAGCAGGAAATAGAGACTTTACAATTCATAGCCCTCCTGAGGGTGCAGTCAGAATTCACCACTGTAGGGAAGAACTACTTGAAAAGTAAAACCATAGAAATCTACATATTATGTAGCATATTCAAGTGGCTCTGTGGGTCACCCCCTAGTCCATGCCAGTAATGAAGATAGAAAAGAACATCGCACATCCATCCAAGACTTAGATTCTGATTCTACCTTGATATCAAGTAACCGAAAGTCTCAGAACAAGTCCTCCATAGTAACGTGAGTGGGATGTGATGTCTGGGCCCTCAAAGGCACTGAGTTCTGTCTCCTTGCTCATATGGTCATTGAGTTCACATTACAGATGTCTGCTGAGCATCTGCTGAGCTCAGGCACCTGACCAGGCACATCTCTGGGAATTAAGACTGAGCTTGGAACTGTGTGCACAGGGAGATCCCTAATAGGATTGAGACCACATCTGTAGTCTACACTTTAATGAGACAGATTGGCTCAGAGCCATCTTCACGAAATGAATTAATTAGTTACTATTGTGGTAAGTGCCATAAGCCTTTATTCCAAAGAGATCCAAATGGGGAGGGGGGTGGGGGCAGGGACGGGAGGAAAGCAGAGGGGCTGCCAGGTTGTGGAATGAGGAGGCTGAGGGAGGGGAGAAGGTCTGGAACCAGTAAGATGCACTGAGGCAATGGAGAGGGGCCAGTGGCTGCAGGGGTGAATCACAGTTTGCTTTTTTGTGGGAGCAAGAACTCTAGCTTTTATATAGCTGGGTTGCAGGTTGAGAAAAACAGAGGTGCTGTGTGGAGGAGTACTGAATGGCTCATGGGATTAAACGCAAATAAATAAACTCTTCATTTACAATTCTGATGAACCAGACATTTATAAAATAAGGCCTCTGGAGAAGTGACAGGAAGTGCATTATAGACTGCCATTCTTTGTCTTTTCTTGATGAAAAATGAGAGGAGCCCAAGATCAAAGGCAGCAGATGTTCTGGGAGCTGTTTCATCTCGGGGCCTGGTGGGGAAAGGATGATGGACTGGCTCCTCAGAATGGAATCTCTGGACAGTTTCATGTCTTTTGACCTACCTGCATACAGGCCATCGCCTTTGCATCTGTAATTTAGTTTTGTGGCTTCTTCCCTCTCCCTGGCTCCTTGGCTGGGTTTGAAGCTACACTTTGTTCTTCAGAAAGGCCCTCGCCTGTCTGCCCCCAGATGTCTCCTGTTGTTATCTGACTTATACCAGCTCCATGGATATCAAAGCAGGAAGATTAGAGGACCATTGAGATCAAACAGAAAGCAGATTTGATGATGAACCAAAATGGCCCAGGTTTGTCCCTAACGGGCCTGTTCCATCCATTCCAGTGAATTATGCATGGGCTAGCATGAGCTGCCAGCATAGGCTGATCTGCCTCCAGCTATGGAAGCCCAGACACAAATAGGGAAGGAACCAGTGAAGTGGCTCCTGGCTGTGGCCACAACAGGATGGTTGATTCCTCCCACTTTTTACAAACCTTTTTGAAACTGGGCTGGCATTTCTTGGAACTGTTTGCTGCCTGCCAGGCCTTCCCAGTGAACACAGAACGTTGAGAAAGAAAGCACTCTCATCACTGTAGGGCCAGAGGAATTCCTTATCCTACAATGGGACATAAGCTCGAATTGCGTTGAACTAACAGATTTTGTCAGGTGGAGAGGCCAGCAGGGTGTGTTCTCTAGAACTTTCTGGTGCCAGAAAAATATAGCATCCTGAACATGAAGGTGCCACACTAAGTTTTAAGAAAAGGATAGCTTCACTGTTTGAGTGCATTCTTCGAAAGGTATTGAAATGGAGATGTTGAGACTGCTTCCCTTAAATAGTCGTTCGTTAATGTCCTCTTTCACTCGTTTCTTTCTATATGTACGATATTCCTTAGGTTCCACTGCTATTCTCTATGCACAAATTATAAGCATTCCATTTATATATTATTTATGTATTCATATATATATATATACACAAACTATTTAGGTGCTTGATACTGTGACTTTTTACATTTCAAATCATGATTTTAAAAACTTTAATGTCAGGTACAGTTTTGAGAAAGTCCCAGCATCCTCAAGCACATAGCAAACATCAAATCACTGGAAAGTACAATATTTGAAAGCATCCTTGTTGATTTTAATAAAAGAGTTGATGACCAATGCGATTTTGTATTGTGGCATGTGCTCTCTCTACCTGCATTCCACAGGGCCGGGCTAGGATTGTACATAGACTGTTGCTGAATATCTAAAGAGAATTGCAAGTGGGGTGATGGTGCCCACTGTCCCCAGATGTAATCATTCCTGCCTCCTCCCCTTCCCATCCACCTTTCCTTACATCCATTCCCCTATCCAATTATTCATCCATCCATCTACCTATCCACCGATCTCTCTCTCCATCCAGTTATCCACCCATCCATGCATCTTCATTGTTCTCTTATTCCTGAGACTGTTAGGTTTTCCCTGGAAAACAGGTAAAGAGCTGGGAACCCATACGAATAAAACTGATTCCACTGAATATCACTATCCCCTTCCCTCATGAACTCAGAAATCGAGGCTTTTGGATTGAAGAACAAATCACGTAAGCTTTGTGGTTTCCTTTAGCAATCACAGTCAGTTGGATACTGTTGGGTCAGGAAACTTGTTTGGCAGAAAGGCAAAGGTCACTGGTTTTTCACGCTCATGAATTGTTATATTATGTAAGTCAGTGCTGGTTACAGGGGAGTCTCTCCTCACTCTCTTTACCTTCATCTGGCCAAACAGACTATTCCACATTGGCCTTCGATTCTGGCAGGCATTAGACATTCCAAATGAATGTAGGATGTGGGAGCCCCAAAGACAAGTGTGCAGACAAAGACATTAGGAGCTTTAAGCAGTGAGCTCAATCACTGGCTCACTCTAAGTAAGGCTATTGGGCTCTCTCTCACTCACTTGCTCTCGCTCTCTCTGGAAAGAAGTGACAGTTGGGCGCCTGGCACTTTCACATGGCCTATTTTCCCCGTGGGAAGTTGTAAAACATATTCATTAAGGCTGGTTTGTATATGCAATAGAAGGGCATGATATGCCCCTCAAATGAATATCATTATCTCCATCCTTGAAATGAAAGCCTGTGAGAGGGGGCAGCAGTGCCGTGTGAACACCCCCAAGCTCTGGCTCTTGGCAAAGTTCAACTGTGTTAAAACCAATCCCCCCTGCCCCAGCCTCAGTGTCTCAAGGCAAAAGCTCATTTGGCAGATGTTTGAAGAGGTTTGTTATTGTCTCTTTGAAGCCTCTGCAGGGGCAAAAAGGAGAATAGAAAATGGGGAGTGAACCCCACTGGGCGGGTCCGGCGGTGGGGGGGTGGGGCTTCTTCCCTCTCTCCCGCTTTACCTTCTTAACCCACGGTGGGATTTCAGGTAATTCAGGAGATTGTGATATTGGTGTTTGTGACTCAGTGGCCACATTGGGTCAGAGATAACTTAGGCCCAGAAGACACTTGAGCTGCATAGAGTAGACTTTGGATTTTAAGTGCAGCTCTTCCTCAGTGGTCTGTCACCCTGCTACCTCAACAGCTGTAAGAGGAAGTGGCTGCTCCGCTTGTAAGAATGAAAAGTCGATGAGAGGGATAAAATCCACAGAGCTGTCCACTCGCTTGCTGGAAAGCCTCTGTCTGCTGGTGCCTAATTTTTGAGACTTGTGATAGATAAACCCACCTCATTCTTTTAGTTGACAAAAGGCTCCATTTTTTAAAGAGAAGGTAGGATTGTCTCTGGTGGGAAAATGGCAGCTTCATCTTGGGTAGACAGAGCCAAAAAGCAAGCAAGGAAGGCCCTGTGACGGATGATGCAACTCTTCTAGAAGGGTCCAGCAGACTTGGGTTGGGATCTAGTTGGCCAGAGCTATGTTCCATGACCACCTGTAACTTTAAAGAGTACCTGAGAGTTCTATTTTGTCAGGTGGACCTATAATCATTCCAAAAAAAATCAGAAGATATAATAGTGAAAAAAAGGAATGTATTTTGGTCAGAACACTAGCAATATCAGCTATGAGAGGACTAGAAATGGTAGAGGAATGTTTGCTTCTTAAAAACACATGAGTGTGCGTGTGTAATGTAATGTATGCATATGTGTGTATACATGTAAAGTCCAGTGATTGATACTGAGTGTCTTCCCCATCACTCCCTGTCTTACGTTTCTGAGACAGGATCTCCTACTAAGCCTAGAGCTCATCATCTTTGCTAGACTAGCTGACTAGGAAGCTCCAAGGTTCTTCCTGTGTCCATCTCCTGAACACTGGGGATTACAGAAGCAGACCACCATGCCCACCTTTTATGTGGGACTGGGTTCCAAATTTAGGTCCCCATGCTAGTGCAGTACACACTTTACCCACTGAGCCATCTCCCCATCACCAAATGGAGCAATTCTAAGAAGTCAAGCAGAGGACATCTTCAGTGGTCGCACTAACACTGAGCATAGTTGGTATGCTATTCACATGACTCACTGTCAGCAAGCCTCAGGAAATGTTCAAACACAACTGTCCCCGGAGACCTGAAATTTCTGCCCCATCCCTTTCTTAATTATTCTGTGCATGTTTTGTGAAGGGGAATAGTTCTATCTTGCAGCTAACAAAATAGCCTTGAGGCTTGGAACACATTTTATCATGGAGCATCTGAAAATAACTCAGCTCTGAAGTTCCATGATGAAGTTATCCTCTGGCAATAGGATAAAAATAAGCCTTTTATCCATCATCAGTACAAGTTTAGCTAAGCTCTTTCAATGACTTAGTTCTAGGGTCCACATCTGCTTCTGACCAGTGTTAACCACCAAGAGCCTATCTGCAGCAGAACTCACTGGTCAGAAGAAAAGACTCAACTTGACCTTGATTCTCATCCCAGAAAAGAGGCTCCACTCTATTCCTGAGAGTTTGGGCTTACTAAGCTGTTCCAGTCAGTGATGTCTTAGAAGCTCGGGGACTCAGCAGACCCAACCTAAGAGAATAGCCAGATGTTTGAGTTATATTAAATGACATGTTCTTGTAAACACTGTCAAATTTGGGATCCAAGTGTGTCTTTGAGTAGTTCTCTTAGAAGGTAATCAACACCATAATTTTAGCCATTGGAGTATTTTAAAATGCAGTTCTTTCTTCTCTAGGAATCTGAAAATTGCACCTATTCTTTGTGCTTAAAGACATTGTTTGCTCCAAATTTACAATGTAAACCCTATTGCACTCAACTAAATCCAACCACCTGTTTAGTCCCTTGGATTTCATCAGGAGGATCATTTGTTCCATTTAGAAAGTAGAAATCTATCTGGGCATAGTGCTATGTGCCTGTCATTCTACCATTCTGGATGCTGAGGCAGGAGGATTCCTGTGCAATGGAGGCAATCTAGACCACATATATAAGGAGTTTCAGGCCAGTCTGAACTATACTATAAGACCCTGCCTCAAATAAATGAAACAAAACACCAAAACTAGTTTATTAAAAAATACAAAGCTCTCTTAACATTTTCATTAAAAATAGCTTTCTTTACTGAGTTTATGGGTCTTGGGACTTAAACAAAACCATCGTTTGCAATATATGCTTTGTTAATAGAGTAGGATGTACTTTTCAGGATAGATAAACTGTTCTGGCCTGATGTTTTCCTTGAAAATGTCTTAGAGACTACAGAGAAAGAAGGGCAAGAGTTACTGTTTCCTTCAGGTACAGACAGGCTCCAGATGTGATCAGTATAATCTCATTGGAAGCCATGTGTATGGATGTGTCACTATAACTTGAGATCCTCTGCTAGATTCGCTGTATTGAACCTTAGCAGGATTTTGCAACTAAATTTAGAGGATCAGCATTAGGGCAAAGGCCTGAAAAATAAATACAAGGGGGCTGGCGAGATGGCTCAGCTGGTAAGGTACTTGCTGTGCAAGCATAAGGACCTGAATTTAGAACTCCAGGGCCATATAAAACTAGGTGTGGTCATGTGTGCCTATAATCTCAGCACTGGGGAGGTAGGGAGAGCAGATCTCTGGAGCTTACCAGCTCACCATTCTAGCTAATTGACAAGCTTTAGGTTCAGCACGAGACCCTGCGTCAAAACATAATGCAGAGAACAACTGAAGAAGAAACTCAATGCTGACCTCTGAGACACACACACACACACACACACACACACACACACACAAATAGAATAATCACAACACTGCTGCAGCAGTCTTACCACAGCCCCATGTGAATTTTGAGCCACTCATAGTTAATTGTCTGCAAACAATGACCATCCCCAGCTGCAATCTGAGAAATAAGATTAACAATAACAAAGATCAGGCAATTGCATATATGTTTATAACCCAAAGTTTAGCCTGGCAGAGCAGATGGAGGCCCCAGAAGATGGCTTACTTCGTTTAATCTGAGCTCAAGAACATAATGACAGCATTACAAAGAACATTTAAATGAATTGTAATAAGATTTGATCTGTGGTGTTTATCTTCCTTAGAATTATGCTTTTCATTTTAGTGTGAGAAACTGACATCCCTCAGAAAATGGAATATTAGAATAACACTTGTCAGGTGATAAGCTCAATCAACTCAAAGGCACTGGAAAATGCTCATAGGTGAGAAAATCTAAGCAGGTCCCTAGGGTACCGTTGGCCATCTCTGCCCATTTTCCAGAGAATAGACATTAAAACAGTGTTCTAGTTCCTTTCTACTGCTGTGATAAAACACTCTGACTAATAGCAAGTTGGGGGAAAAGGGTTTATTTGGCTTACATGTCCGGATCACTGTTCACTCCCTAGGGAATTCAGGGCAGGAACCTGGAGGCAGGAACTGAACAGAGACCATGGAGGAACACTGCTTACTGGCTTGCTCCTGTGGCCTACGCTCATCCTGCTTTCTTTAAAAAAAATTTTTTTACTTGTTTTTATTTTATGTGTATGAGTGTATTGCCTGCATGTGTTTAAGTACACCCATGTTGTACATTGCCCACAGAGGTCAGAAGAAGGCATCAGATCCCCTGGAACTGGAGTAGAGACGGTTGTTAGCTACCATGTGGGTGCTGAGAACGAAACCTTCTGCAAGAGCACACAGTGCTTTTAACTGCTGAGCAAGCTCTCCAGCCTCTAACCTGCTTTCTTTACAATCCAGGACCCCATGCCCAGGGTGACACCACTCATAGTGGACTTGGGTCAATCTGAGTCCTCCAAGGCGATGACTTCTGCTCCAGACTGCAGCCTCAGGTCAGGGGTAATTGCCCTCATCTGGGGAGTGATCTGTCTGGGAGGTATTATTCTTCCTGAAATTCAAGGTGACTACAAGTCTAGGGCATCACTTATCCCTGGCCTTTAGCCTTGTGGGTCCAAGGGAGAAATCATTGCATTTTAGAAAATTCAGCTTTTGAGTGCTTGTGGGCAAACAAGGCATTCCTGGAAAGAAGTGAGGTGCCTGGTCCTAGGGAGACTGACAGGTCCTGAAGTGGTAGACAGATAAAGGATTTGGTCTGAAAACAAATTACAGAGATTTAAAAAAAAAAAAAATAGAAAATGGTGTGTAGAGGTTGTGGAATAAAAAGTAAACTGGATACAGATGATCGAAGAAGCAGCCTGAGGGACCTTGAGGAAGGTTTAGAAATTTAGCACAGAAGAGGTAGGAGAAGGAAGAAGGGCTTTCCCAGTTTGAGGGGGTGGTATCAAGACACCAAGGCAAGTTTGTGTGGAGACTTGTGGTGGAATAAGGGGTATTACTTTGATTGTTGCTATGACAAAAGTAGCGCAGTTAAAGACAAGTCCACACAGTGGCATCAGAATGACACAGCAGTCTAAAGAAGGGTCTGTGTAGGCTCACAGGGTTCAGTCCATCATGGCGGGGACGACATGGCGGCCGGAGTGGGATGCAGCTGATCACATATCCACAGTCAGGACACAGTGAGAAATGCATACTGGTGCTCTGTTTGTTTTCTCCTTTTTCTTTGGTACAGACCCCAGTCCACAGGGTGGGTCTTCCATGCCCAGTTAAACCTTTCCAGAAAGACCTGCATAGACACACCCAGAAGTATGTTTACATGGTGGTTTTAATGCAGTCAAGTTGACAATGAAGGTTAACCATCATAAGGAGCTTGACTAAATAAATGGTGCGAGGTATAGCAGGACTAACCAGAGAATGGAAGGGTTTGGAACGGAGGAGTCACACGTGCCAGACAGTGAGTGTGAGGCGCAGTCTGACAGGGATGGGCTGTGGCTTGGGGAAGGAAAATCAAAAGCAGTTCCCAGCCTGACTTAAACTGGTGGGGGGCGGGGCTTAGCATGAAAGGCAAGTTCAGAAGGGAGACCCAACTAAAACCATCAAGTCAGAGGTCCAACACTGCCACCGTGGTACTTTGGGGAAGGAGGAGAGGAAGCGATCGTCAATTAGAACAGTTTCCCTGGGGAGTTGTAAGATTGCATTTTCTAGCCCAGTAGCTATCAGCCACCTATGGCGCTTTAACTTTGAATGAATTAAAAGTAAAGGAAGATGTAAAACTTCAGTCTCCCAGTAGCAGTAAGCACATTTATTTTAATAAGAAATGATGTATTTATTTATATACTGAAATATGATCATTTCCACACACACTCCCATTTTCCTCCTCCAAATTTTCCTACACCTCCACCAACACATCCTCTTTCCAACTTCATGTCTTCTTATTTATTTGTTTTTTGATAACCCACTCTTTTGTGTGGTGCTGCCCATGTGTACAGGGCATGGGGCCATCCACTGGAGCATGGAAAACCTACCAGTGGCTGCACTCTCAAAGAATGATTTTCTCTCCCGCAACAGCAACCAACTGCCTGTAACTCCTCAGTCTAGGGGTAGGTTCTAGAGAGCACTGCCTCCATCTGTGCAGGGATTTTGGCTGGCTTGATTTACACAGGTCTTGTGGAGGTAACCACACCTGCTATGAGTTCAAGAGTACAATAGCCATGCCATGTCCAGAAGACAGCATTTCACAGCTCTCCTTCCATCCTCCAGTCCTAACATTCTTTCTGCCTCCTCTTCTCTGGTGTTTCCTGAGCCTTGACAGGAGCTTGGAGAAGGATGAAGGAAGGGTCATTGGTAGATGTCCCACTTAGAGTTAAATGCTTAGTCACTTGTTTTCAGCACTTGGACCTGTTGCCCACTACGAAAAGAAGCTTTTCTGACCAAGGTTGAAGGAGGCCTAAATCTATTAATAGAACCATAAATATTTTAAAGACAATTTGACAAAATGAGCATTTATCAGTAACAATAGCAGGTTCTATGAGAGGGTCTGTGACCTCTCCAATCAAGAACTTTGGACCAGGACTCTACTACCAGGCATGAAATTCCCTCCAGTGAAACAGACCTCAGATCCAGTTAGAAAGTGGTTAGTTACCCATAACAGTCTTGTCATTGTTTGCACCAGTGTGGATATCTTGCCTGGCAGGTAGGTATTGTAACACACAGGGTCTAGCACTGGATAAGGTCATTGACATCTCTACTGTTACATACCTTTATCAGCACTAAGCCCAAACATGAATATTTCTGATATGTAAACCCTTCATCCTTCTACAGATGATGAGGAAGTCTCTCATGTTGTTTTACATCAAAGGCTACCTTCCTGCTGAAATTTCTATGTGAACAAAACATATTACCATCCATATGCCAGTTAGGTTCTCTGTGGCATTACATTAATTTAGCTCTCAAATGCTGTGGCTTGGCCAAAACTAATTGACAAATTGCTTCCCAGAATGAGTAGACTGTTTGAATTTCAGGTATCCCAGAGGGTGAATAAAACCTCAGCCCAACTTAACCTTTCTGGAGCAGGCTGTTGTGGAAGAGGACACATACTCTGCTACCCAGACTTAGCAGCAGCTCGCTAACAGCCAGGTCCTCTCCATTCTAGGGATAATAAACTTGTAAATGGTTTGGCTTGCATCCTTTGCTCCTTCTGTTCCCCTTTAGTGGAGTTACAGGGTATCTGTCTTTCTGCTGCCACTCAGGTGCATTTTCCAGAGCAGGAGTGGGAATCTGGGATCATAACAATGTCATTTTCCTTACTTCTATGTCATGGCAGCCTGCTTCTTGGCACTGGGGGAAATCCAACCTTCTGCTTTGTGTCCATTAGAAATACGAGGTGGAAGCTGGGGTGTTTCTACTATGTTTTCCCTGATGTCAGCATGAGTCTCACTGCCTAACAGGTTCCAAGTATCCATCACTGGCTCAGCATCTGGCTCAGTGATGGACCAATTAACTGAATCAAGGGCATAGTTTGGGGACTGAGAAGATGGCCCAGTGACTAAAGCATTTGCTACATAATCATGAGGACCAGAGTCCAGATTCCCCAACACCCACATAAAAAGCCAGTCAGGTGTGGTGACCTGATTGTAATCTCATCACTTGGGTGCTGGAGACTGGGGATCCCAGGGCAAGCTGGATGACTAGACTAATCAAATTCTTGAGCTCTAGGTTCAGCAAGAGACTCTGCCTTAATAAATAAAGTGGAGAGTGATCAAAGAAGACACACACTATCAATATTTGGCCACCACATACACATGCACACATGTACAAATGCATACATATGTACCCACACACATGTGAACATGCATACACACGTACATCCCCCTCACATATGCATGCAAAAAGAGGGAGTGGTTTGAAGTTCTGATCTCACTACGTAGTAGCTGTGAGTCAATTATTTGATTTTTCTGAGCCTCCTTTTCTTTGTCTTTAAACTGGGGGCTGTCTTTCTTTGGCCCTCCATGAGCATACCATAAGGTAAAAGGAAATAATGAAACCTTTGAAAGAAGGTGGACACTGAACTTGCCCAGCCTCATTGCCCACCTGTGCTCTTTGATGGCATCCTGGTAGGAAGGATAGATAGATAGACATATATTTCCAAACTCATGACCTACAGGGGCATCTGGGGATCAGGGCTCCCTTTAAGTTGGTTACTCAGGCTCACAGACTGTCATTTGGATTTCTCAGATTTCCATCTTCCCTTTAAATGTGAACTTTCTCTAAGGTTAGAGTAGTTAACAGGGAAAAGATAGAATTGTTAGAATACTAAAGATATAGAACATTAAAGAACATTAGCCTTTGGGCATATGTGTAAATGCATTTACAGCCCCACTCTTCAGCTCCCTTTCACTTCAAGCACCTTCCCGTGTCCCCCTTCTGAAGGGGAGAATGGGGAATGAAGAGGTAAACACAAATGTTGAATACAGATGGAAATATTAGCGTATTTACAGTGATGTTTTTGTCAAGTACTTGTTTTAGTTTTTAAAAAATCCAGCAGAAAAGTAATGAATTTCAGATTTGCATAGGTTTCTGCCTCCCTGGAAAGCTACACTTTGCATTTTTTATAAGAGCTGAACAAATCACACCAGTGGGTTCAGATGTAGGCCTGGAGGTCTCTGGGGCATCTCAACAAGGAGCGCTATTTTTGACTTTGAGTTCTGGAGGCATCTCTCAGGATGCATTTAAAGTCACAGTTGGAGGGAAATGCGTTAATGCTGCCTTCTCTTGTTTAAGGAAAGGGAAAGATGTGTAAGGCAGGCAGACCTTCCTTCAGCCCTTGTTCCTCTCCCACAGCCACAGCACACCCACTGTAGCCAAATGCATGGATGCTTAGACAGAAACAAGGAAAGAAAGTACAAGTTAGTTACAGACAGGCCTGAGGGCAGCACACCTCTACCTCGGACAGTGCTTTTCCTGAGTGATGGTGAAGTAAAAGGCCTTTGACCCAGTCACATCTGTAGAAGCTTCTCAGTGTAATGCTAAGTACCCAAGGAGCTCAGAGCGGACTAGAAACCTGTTTGCTTAGTTTGTAAGATGGTCTTTTTTTAAAGTTTGGGTCCAGCCATCCTTAACTAGCAAATGGTTGGAGATTCACTATCCAAAAATGTGATAGAGCCATCACTGTTTCTCAGTTCCAAGTTTTAGAAAAGGAACAAAAGGTAGCACTTAAAAGAGCAGTAAACTCTCCAGGGAGGCCGAGGCAGAAGCCCAAAGCCTCCCTGTGTGACAGAGTGAGTGAGTTCAAGGCCACTGTAGGCAATTTAGAGAGACCCTATCTTAAAAAATAAAAAATAGGCTGAGCATGATGTCACACACCTGTAATCCCAGCACTCATAAGGCAGAGAGGCAGGAGGATTGCTGCAAGTTCAAGACTAGCCTGGTCTATATAAATAGTTCGAGGCTAGTTAGAGCAAGATTTAAGATCTGCCTCTAAAATAAAATCAAATAAAATGTAATTTTTTTAAAAGAGGGAGCTGGGGATATAGCTCAATGGTAGCCTGAATAGGACCCTATCCATAGTAAGGCCTAAACAGATATAACCACCACAAAATAGAAAAGCAGCAACAAAAAACTCCTAAGAAGCCAGGAACTGGCCACAGTTGGAGAGGAAAAAAAGGATCTATCATCAATGTGAGTAGTCACTAAGCAGATGAGGGAAGCTTGCCACATGGACAGATGCCCAGCCTAGCAAAAGTCAAGAAAACCCCAGAGCTAATATGTCACCATTTAGATAAAATAGAAAAAGGAATTACCTTCAAGCTTGTTTATTCAGAGGGGTCAGTACCCATCCAACTCAACCAAACACCTCAGAACCTGCCCTATTATAATGGATGGATAGCTCTTCCATTTAATCATTTATGTTCATCTGTTTGGCCCAAGATTTCCACTTCTGGCTTTTATCGCAAAGAACTAACAAGATTCTTGCCCAGTGTCTGTTCATAAATGCATGTATGGTGTGTGTGTGGGGGGGGGGGGGGGTGTGGTGTGGGGGTGCCCACAGAGACCAGAAGACAGCACTGGTTTCCCCAGAGCTGGAGATACAGATAGTTGTGAGCCACCCCTTATGTGTTCAGAGAAATGAACTTGGGTCCTCTGCAAGAGCTGTAAGCACTCTCAACTACCAAACCATCTCTCCAGCCCCTGGACATGTTGTTTAAAATGCTGAAAATTTGGAAATAACCTAAATGTCTAGGAATTGGAGATTGACTAAGTCACAGTTAGATGTAATTCTGCTTGATATTTAATGACAAGGGACAGGATTATTTGAACTGTTATGTTAAAAGAAAGAAAAGCAACAGACGAGTATATTTAGTATGATTCCTCAGAAAACACTCTATCTCCCTGCTTCTCTGTCTCTCTCCATTCCTGTCTCTCTTTTCTCTCTCTTTTTCACACAAATACACACTCTGTTTCCTTCTCTCATATCTTTGTGAAGTTAAATACACCAAAATATTCATGTATAGTTTCTTATAACTTTACCATCGTTGTCAAATTCTTCAAAATTGTATCTAGTTTTGTTTCAATGAATATAATTACTTATATAAATGAACATATGAATAAGTAATCTAAGATTCATTTTAAAATAACTAGCATACTATTTTACCATAAGCTATGCATGGTTTAAAAAGTGTGGTTAAATTAAAAAATATTGGAGGTCATCCAGAAATAAGTGTCCCTGACATGTTTAGGAGGTTACTGCTGGGGAAATATGCATGGGAATATTCAGCGATCTGTATGGAGAATCACAGTATCTAAAGAAAGAATCTTGCCTGTGTGGACTTTGCAGTCACAAGAAGACAAGGTTACACCTTCTGACTCCTCCATGTATTTAACAAGTCCCAGCTGCTTGGGAACCTCCCAGCTCTATAGTGAGGCACAGAAAACAGCCTCCATGCAACTAATGTTGTACTTCTTAAGTGTGATAAAAATAAGTACCAAATCTCAGGTACCTTATCTAGCTAATACCAAATATTAGGCTTCAGAATTTACCCTGACTATCACTGAATAGGTGACAGGACATCTCACAGGATGGCCCCATTCTGTCTTTAATAGATTAAATGAAGATGATGGGATCTTGGAGACTCTGGAATAAATACATTTCCATTAACCTCTGATTTGTTCTCAGATAGTCTTATAAATGTGGCCGTGAATGTTTTAGGGCACATACAAGTTTGAAGAGGGCTGGCAGGGATCTACATAATTAGGATGCTTTCTTGTATTCGTATTTTATTTTATTTCCAAGCCATAACATTGGAGCCAAACAAAGCTGTAATTAGCCTGGACATTATTTGGTGCTAAAAATGCTATAAAACTTTATTGGTAAACAGATTAGTGGTTACCAGGAGTCAGGAGTGGGAGTATATGACCAGAACAGGGGAATCCCATGGGAACTGCTCAGGGACAGAGCAGTCCTATATCATGAAAGGATATGACGAAGCCTCATGGAACTATGCACAGAGTGAGGGACATACAGTTTGTGCCAACCCATTAATATAGCATCTGAGAGTGTGCTGCCAAATGCAATCACGGTTCTCTCACACAGACATCTTCTTTTAGGCAAATTGCTGAAGAAACATCAGACTCTGTTCTTTCATGATCAGGTATGGCAGTTGTGCCTCAGTTTCTCTCACAGAGACATCTGGTGAACCAGCTGAAATGTAGCCAAATGTGTTCAGCTAGATGTCACCGTCTTTTGAATGGCAAGGAGAATGGTTTGGTTTTTTCCTCAAATCTTTTCAGATCCTGTTCGTCATGTCCTTTTCCTTTCATCTCTGAACTGAAGTCTGTCCCCATACTCCCCCCGGGAATTTAACTTACAGACCTGTGTAGAGAGGCCATGCCACTATTTCATGTGGAAGAGGGGTCCTGTTTATGTTTCTGGTTTCGACATAAATGTCAGTCTGCCTTATGTTTGATTCTATTTTATTTTATTTTGTTCTTTTTATCAGGCAATAGTTCTTGGTGTTGAGTCCATGTTGTTACAGACAGATCTAGCTCATTTGATTTAACTGCTATGTAATAAATATTCTATACTACAAATATATTACAGTTGCATCATTGCCTTGCCTGGGGAGATTTATCTAGTTTTTCTTAAGACTTGGTGACTTCACATTTAATGACACCAGCATCTTGCTTACCTGGGCAAAGAATCTGAAAAATCTTTCTACTAGTGAAGCTCAGTTTGACAAGTGAACCCAGCTGTAAAAATGACGTATTCATCAGAATAAAATGAGGCTGCATTACAGAATGAAGATTAATTCCCGTCACCAGAAATGGTAGTTCCTTGTTAAAACAGGCAGTATCCACAGTGAAACCAGCCTGACCAAAGACAGTACATGCGTTTAGTTTTATTTTTGGTTTTTACAACAGTTTCCTGCATCCCAGGCTGGCCTCAGATTTGTTATGCAGCTGAGGATGACCTTGAACTTCTGATCATCCTGCCTTCACAATCCAGAGTGCTAGGAGTACCAGTGTACACTCCCTCACCCAGTTTTCTGTGGTTCTGGAGTGGAACCCAAGGCCTTATGCATGCTAAGCAAGCACTTCACCCCAGAACTACATCTCTAGCAAGCAGTACACATTCTAAAGCTCTGATGGAGAGGGCTCCTGGCTAATCCAGCTTCCGAGAAAGGCTTTAGGAGTCTCTCTCAGTAGGTTATCACAATGTAATAATCATAACGATAGCCATCCTATATAAAATCACTCTGGCTTTGGTAAGATCTTCATTTTTTTGTTAACAAAAAAATTTTTAAAGTAGGATTTTTTTTTTGTCTCATGAATTTAAAAAAGAAAAAAAGCCTGCTTCCTGAGAAACTTCAGATCACAGTCAGGATGCCAACTTCACCCTTGGAGCAGTGTTTTTGGTGTTGCTTATGTAGTCAGCACGTGGGTGACATTTAGACCCAAGCTTAGCTTCCAAGTATGATTCATGAGAACTCGTCAGATGGTGAAAGCAGGGAATTTTCCTTGATATTTAGAGGAACCAGCTTGGAGGAGCTGTGCGAGGAAGTCATGCCCCAGAGCTTCACTTGGTTAGAAACAGCCTTGCCCAGGAATTTAGGAAGCCTGACCCCTGGGCTCTCAAGGACAGAAGTTTGAGTCCCCTGAGAAATCTCTGGGGCATTTTGAATATGGGTAGAAAATGCAAGGCGGGATGACCCCCAGTCAAAGCCTGCTGTCACCCTACTCTAGACAAAACTGTCTGTGAGGCACCCTCTGTTCACATAGACCCATCCTCATCACCTGCCTACCTGCCCTTTGCAGCTTGAGAAGTACCAGGTCCTCAAAAGGCTTCACTCTGTTCATTACTGGACCATTCTCCACCCTGGAAGACAGAGATTGAAAACTCACCTCCAGGATGGACATCAAGTTGAGGAAGGAAGGGTCTAGGAAGTTCAAAGGTCTGTTATCATCAAAATCTGATCCATATAGATCCATGGACTTGCTTTCAACCAATCATAGATGATGATAGTGACACCACAGCACTGCTGCTGCTGATGATGCTGACGATGATGATGATGATGAAGAAGTCTTGGAAAAGTCTTGGTAGAAATGTTGAAAAGTCTGTCCAGGAAAGCTATTAAAGTTGCTATATTATAGGACTAAGGAATAAAAAACAGACTAGCAAATGCTTTCAGTAGGACTTGCGTTTTTTTGGTTTTTTTTCATTGGTTGTTTTTTGGAAAGATATCCAGATTTAGATTTGTGAGTTAGATTTCATCTGTGCCTCTGACAAGTAGCGTACTCAAAGCCTGGGTTTTCCCCACAGCCACACATACAGCAGAAGTGTCTGAGCTGAACGTTTCCCCATTCCATTATAACATAATTTCAGGCTTGTGATACATGGCAGCAGGCTTTATATTCCCCTTAAGGAGAGGGTCCCAGGGCCTAAAGAAGTAAGAAGGAACATTTATACGTTTTTCGCTAAAGAGAAGGGCTGTTAACTTGGTAGTAGGACGATTCACTGTTAAAACAGCCATTTCTTTGTGTCTCTAAATGTGACCAAACTTGCCGCACCTTTCATATGGGGTAACTTTCTACAACCTTCAAGTGAAATATAATAAAAGAACATTTTGTTAAGGTAGTTGTTGTTGCTTTTGTACATATTTGGTAAAAGTGTACCATGTTAGAGGCAAATAATATCAGAGCCGACCTAGGCAGATGTATGTACTCAGGTAGCTTTGCGGTCCCAGTAAAGCATTTCTGTCTCTTTCCTTCTTGTGTTTCTTCCTATGAAGCTCAGAGATAAAGTTCATACTTAAAACTTTGATTTGGTTCAATCATCATTGCTAATTTAGCAATGTTTCAGAGGATTTCTTTTTCCTTTGTTTGGGACTGTCATGTCAGTGTGTGTGTGTGTGTGTGTGTGTGTGTGTGTGTGTGAGAGAGAGAGAGACAAAAAGATACAGAGAGATAGAGAAGGAGGAAGAAGTAATTATCATAGTGGCAGAATGTGATAAGTGTCATATAAAAGATAAAATGCCTGAGGATGAGGGAGAGGAGTCGTGTCTGGTGTAGGCCTTTGGGGTGGCCTCCGTAAAGAAACCGGCCTTTTTTGCTACTCTTGTAGCTACAGCAGCAGGTAGAATCTTGGCCTCAGGTGGCTACAGCAGGTGGAAACAAACATAGGTGAAGGCACAGGTGAGACAGTTGGTACTGTCACTAGGTGAAGATGCTGCTGGTGCCCAGGTTTACAGATGTAACAGAGTCCAAAGGCTGCTCAGCACCCCAGGACCAGCAGCACTTGGACATGAGCACACATGGGCTTCAGCTCCTTCTATGGCTTGGGCCCCTCCACACACTTCCCTGGCCACATAGGCTCCTGGGAATCCCTGCCTCATCTTTTAAACCTCCAGCTCCCATCAGCACCTGGAAACCCAAAGCCATCACACCTTTCAATCTTTCATGAGCCTGGGCTGGCTGAACACTTGACTGAGCCCTCAGTCAGCCTGGGCTGACTTTGTTATGAAAAACTGGTCAGAAAGGTCTAGAAACAGCGTGGGGTTTCCTTTACTTAGAAAGGAACTTTCTGCTCCTACTTTTTGGGCAGATCTTCAGAATCATTGGCCTCAACCCTTTAATGTGAGATCTAGCAGTTACAGATTGCATGAACAAAAAGCAGCTGTTCCATGTGAGTTCGTGCTGTTTACCCAGTAAACAGGACTGTGTTCCAACCCAGCACATAGTATGTAATTGATAAGTTGTACAATGAACATCCTCATGTTGAAGAACCTAGAGAGCCCACAAAGCCTGCATTTGGCTGGTGGCGGGGCAGTTGTGGTGTCCCACACTACTAACGTCCTATGGTTATATAAGATGTTCGTTCTCACTGGGGAAAGCTGGGTGAAGAACATCCAGGAACAGGCTGTACTAGTTTTGCAAATTCTTATGAGTCCTGAATGATTTCAAAATGAAAAGGCTGTTTTTTTTTTTTTTAAATAGCAATACAGAATTGAAGAGCCCATCCAGTGCTGTTGTTTTCAACTTTAATTTTAAAAGAAGTGTCTTCTTCTTCTTCACCTTCTCCCATCTCTACCCTTGACAGAACGGGGCACCGCCTGACAAAATTAGGGCTCTGTGAAGTCTCATTTTAAAATGCTATTATTCCCATGGCACACACCTTTAGTCCCCCACTCAGGAGACAGAGGCAGGTTGAGGCCAGCTTGGTCTACATAGAGAGTTCCAGGCAAGCTGGGGCTACAGAGAGACCCTGTCTCAAAATAATAAATAAAAAGAAAAATGCTATTCTTACCCTCATGGCTCCAGAATCTAAATGAGGAAACTGAGGCCCAGAGAAGTCAAATACATTGGTCCTTCAGTACTATGGCAGAAACACAGACATCCTGGGAGACTTTCAGCTCTGGTAGCTTTCTGGAATGATTGTGAGTCCAGCTCCTTAGGTAACACTGTGGCTTCTCCTGTCAGCCTGGATTACACTGGATGAATTTCTATGCTCCTGCCCTTTTGCTTCTGTAGTGTGGGCAATGAAGTCATCTTGACCTTGACAGTTGGGACCACGCATAGGGTTGTCTGGGCCACCAAGCAGTTTCATATTCATCACGTGGGGGAGATTGACAAGTGACTTCCTGAGAGGGTCAGGCCTACGGTACAGGGAGCAGGACTGCTTAGATTCTGACCACCAGTGAGCTCTGGAATCACCCAGCTTTCTTGTTGCTCCCATTGCAGTCTAAGTCACCGAAGTATCTTAGAGAAACCTGGGGCATTGCGAAGTTTAGCCAATATAATAACAACCTCTTAAATTTGTCCAGCTATTATTGGTTGTGAACCTTTGTCATATACTGCCAGAGTTAATATGGGCACACTGGTTTTATTTCCACTTTATAAATAATGACATGAGGTTGTATGAGGGCCAGGGTTGGAATGCAGGTGCCAGAAGTCCTGGTAGATCTTTTGGGGCAAGAGCCTCTTGTTCTCAACAGAGATCTTGGGTGTCATAAAGCATCTGCACACACTTGAATGACAGTCACCAGGCAGATGGTGGTATTGCTATTGTTATCATGATTCATTCATGTACACACATGTACTTTGGGTACTGAATGACTCTGGGACTTGGTGGCTCTCCAGACATGCACAAGAGGTGGCAGCAATAGTTTCCTCTCCTCCTCCACCTCCCAGCAGTTAGAGCCTGAAGATGCCATATGGGTGACAGGTGAGCAAAAAAGTTAAGTCTTCCTGAAAGTGAGGCTTGTTACCCATGTGCCACATCAACGGGGATCTGTGTGACAGTCAGTTGACAGGACAGCCACCCCAGGGCTGGCTGTCCCAGGCATACTCCAGAGGGCTCAGAGTGAGCTGCCGTTCGTGATTGACTGTCAGCTGTTGATGCTTTGTTTCTGCAGGGAAGCTGGTGGCTTACTTCCTCCTCCCCTCACCCCAACGTCCCAGCATCTTCTCTACCCTCCCACTGTAGATCACAACCTTCACTGTCAACATGGATACAGTTAATTGGGCTGATCCTTCAGTGTTCTGCTGTATGTCTCAGATGTTGGAGAAATTGGTCAGCTGCTTTAATGTTTGAAGCTGCACGCCATTCTATCTTCATAGCTGTTACTTGTTAGGGGAAATAATTCTTCAAGGAGAATGTTATATTTTATACCATGAAAGAAGCATTTAGAAGGCCGCTAGTGACCTGCGTCAAGAATATTGCTAATAACAGGCTGACAAGATGGTTCAACAGGTAAAGATACTAATTGCCAAGCCTGATAACCTGAGATTGATCCCTGGAGCCCACATGGTAGGAGAGAACTAACTGCCCCAAGTTGTCCTCTGACCTCTATCTGTACAATTCAGCATGTGCATGCACACTGGTACACACACACACACACACACACACACACACGCATGTGCATGCACACTGGTACACACACACACACACACAATAAATAAATAAATAAATAATGAATAAAGAAATAAATATTGCTAATCAACATCCATCTGTATTCAGCTTCTGCTGTGAGGCCCTATTGAAATGACCTTCTAAAACAGTACTTCACAGTCTTTAGTGTACCTGCCAACCTTAGGATGATCCCTTGGGACCCTGTGTCCACACACAAAAAAAAAAAAAAGCAGGGAGGGAGGGAGGGACAAAGGGAAGGAGGAAGAAAGGAGGAGAGAAGGACCTACACTGACAGGCCTTTCTGCTACTCAGGGTTTCTGATTCTGTTACTCACAGAAAAAGCTAAGTACTTTGCATTTCTAACAAGCTCCAGTGGATATCCTGCTGCGTGGGGACAGCCTGTTGAAATCCGTTGCCCTAAAGCTGAGATGCACAGATATTTCCTATGAAGATCAGGTGGCAAATAATTTAAGCTCTTTGACCCACACCCTCTCTGCCACAGTGCTCAACTCTGTCACTGAATGAGCTTGACTGTGTTTCAAGAAAATTTTATTTATAAAACAAAGGGTGGACTTGTTTCCCATTCCCACAAAAAAATGAGTTGTAACTGTAAAAATTAAAAGGCTGATAAGAACCAGGTCCTCATTCTGGGTAGATCTTTGGAAGTTCAAACAGTGAGAATCTGGTGGAGATGGCAGCTCCAACCATCATGAGCCTGCCCTGTGGCTTTGGGAACAAAATAATTACAAGAAGGAGATGCACCCACCTTTACCACATTTGGTCAGTGTATCTGTGACTGCTTGGTTTGGTCTTCTTTAAACCTTTCTGGACAAATCAAATATTTAGAATTTTCTAATTATAGCTTTAAAAAGCAATCATCATCAGTCATTGGATATATATGTACCTTAGGTTCTAGGTTCTAGTGCAAACCAAAAGGTGAGTTATCTCATAATCTATCTCACCTCTAGAATCCTCTCTAGTCTCAGGCCCTTAGAAAGTCAAACCCATGAGCATCTCTGTTAGTACTTCAGCAGCTCTTGTCTATAAGAGAGCTCTGGCTTAATGTGTCTGTCTAGAGCTCTGGTCTCTGTTCCTTCTAACCTTGTCCCTCTGTGGTCTCTCCTAACTATCCTTACAGCTGCTCAGGCCGCAGAGAGAGTTATTGGAGAGGAAACAGTTCATTATGGATCCTGCTGTGTACATGTTGTGTATAAATTATTTTGTAGTTCTAACAGTATATAAAGATCTTTTGGCTCAGCCTTCTCCTTTTGCATACTACTAAACAAAAGCCTAGGAAGCTAGGACCTGAGTGTGGTGACACACATCTTTCGTCCCAGCACTTGGGAGCTCAAGGAGTACTGACACAGGAGTTTTGAAAATTCAAGACCAGCCAGGGCTACACAGTGGTTTAAAAAAAGGAAGCCAGAGAGCCTACCTGCTGTGTCCACAACACACCCATCCTGCACAGGAAGCCTTTCTGTTGGGCAGCCTTCAAAGCACTTTTCAAAGATCAGTTTGTTCTGTCCTTATGACAACCACATAAGACAGTTAGGACTGGCTCCCAGTTTGCAGCAGAGGCAGGAAGAACAAGCCATTTAGTCCTGAGTCATATTTCTAGGAATATCGAAGCCCAGGCAGAGACTCCAGAATGCAGGCTACACTCCAGCATGTTGCACATAATTTCTGTTTCCCTGTCTGCAATCCATTATGAGCTGAGGAACAGGAACCTAGAAAAACAGATGTCTAATTACACCTTTGCGCTATGTATAGTCTGCTAGAGAAAGTAATGAACCGCAGTGTCGATTCAGAAGGGCGGCCTTAGTGGGCTTCCAGTTTTCATCTAACCCACTGATGATTCCCCCAGGCACAGGATACTGGAGAGAATGTAGAGTCAAGAGATCCCATCAGTGTCAGGGTTTATCTGATCCCACAGCCTACTGGGCTTCTGGAAAATTTGTGCCAACAAGTTCCTGAAGACTCCAGATCCCAGGGCATTCAGTTTAGCTTTTCAGTCACACCAAATTCCATGACTGCTCCATTCCACAGCTAGGTGCTGGGGAGGACAGACCCATGAATCATTTAAAACACTGTGTTTTAGCTAACTCCTGAGCTTCAGTGACTTCAGTGACAGTTTTCATGGAACCTTGCAAATGGTATGTACAAATTACATCCTGTAAAGGGAGAAAACATGAATGTTTGTTACATTAAATGTGATATGGCCCAAAGTCACGCATAGACACATTCTCATGTGACTCCAGGGGAACAGTGCACAGTCTAGTACTACCCAGCCTGGGCAGTGAAGATGGGGTGTGGGCTTGGCTTAGCCAAAAATTCCAGGCCCTTTCATATCTGGAATGAATGTTTTCTTCTCTCCCCAGGATCCCAGGAGCAAGCACAAGTTCAAAATCCACACTTATGGGAGCCCCACTTTCTGTGATCACTGTGGGTCATTGCTGTATGGACTTATCCACCAAGGGATGAAATGTGACAGTAAGTAAGTTTTCTTTTCCAGTAGATGGCCAGGCTCTGCAGCTCATGTCCAGGTTTGCTCAAAGCAGAGGGTTTGTTCATGTCTCGCTACCAATTCACCAACAGAGAGAACTGGTTCAGAATTGGTTCAACACTGTAGAATTACTCTTGTCCAAGTTCTGGTTTATTAAACTACTTACTTGTCTAAGTATGAGCCAGAAAAAGGCCACTTGGTTTATAAATGAAGTCAGTGGGGGCTGTCACCTCATTTATATGTGTGTGTGGTGGTAGAAATCTTCAATCCTTGTAAAATGCAGGCCAGTCAAACCCCAAAGAAAACTCCCCACCTCCAGATTCCACATTTGGTTGGCTTCAAAATAAGCTAAGCAAGCGTAGTCATTATCTTCCTGTGTCTCTAATTAGTGGGTGGACTGTGGAAAAATCCAGCAGGCTTCTCCTTAAAAGAGAAGCCAAAGTGAGCATAAAACCCAGAAGAGCATCTTGCCTGAATTTGTTCATCCTATCTGCTGATGAAGCCATCATGTTGACAGCTGTCCAGTCTAGAGGACATCCCTGAGGTCCTCTGAGAGAGGACAGACAGTCTCTTCCATTCTCTTTGGTTCTGTGTGCAACCTCATCCAATATCAGGAGGAAAGGAAAAAAAAAAAAAAAACGCAGAAACTTTTTCAAAGTCTGAGTTTCCCTGGGTTATTTGCTTAAGTGAAAATGCCTGCTTTGCGAGTGTGAAAAGGCAGTTACCAAGCCCGTGTTTTAATAGATAGGCAAATGCTTTGGAAAGGTCAACATATTCTCCTTCACTATGATGACTGTAATGACCTCAAAGCTCTGCCTTTGTATCCTACCTGGTGCAAACACAGTACAAACAAGTTAGGATACGTGAACGATTGAGAGTCACTGAGCCCCTCAGAGCCACAGGATTATTCCGTTTATACAGTTGTGCAGTTTAACTAACAGCTGTCATCCAGGACATTGGCCTCTGTGCTTCAAGAAACCCTTGGATTCCAGACACACGATTTTCAAGGTTTCTGCGAATGCTAATTGTTAGCACATTTGTAAATGTATTTTTAGCAATTTTAAAATTTGGAGTAGGGTTAGGTCGATGGCTCTGTGGGTAAAGGTCCTTACTACCAAGCCTGATGACCTAAGTTTATTCCCCAGTACTCATGGTAGAAGGAGAGAACTAATACCTGCAGGTTGCCTTCTGACTTCCTCATATCTGTCATGGCATATGCATGTACACACATACACACTAAGTAAATAAATATAAATCAGTATAAAATAAATGTTTAATTTGGACAAAAAAGATCCACATTCAGATGTGTTACATACATGCCAACCTTGACACAGCTAGAGAGACCCTGGGAAGTTTACATTGCTAGCCTTACTCAAGGGGCTGGCATCAAATTTCTCCCATCATATCCACTCCACTGAGAAGTATGTTGGGCAGGGAGGCACGCTTTCCACATTCTCCCCAGCTGCATAGTCTCTTCTATATGAAGCAGGGATTACAGATGCTATATAACTGGAACATGTGCAGAAATACATGAAGATGGTCTGAGACGGTTTCTAGTCCATTTTTGTTGCTGTAATGAAATAACCCAAACTGGCACTTTATAAAGAATAGAGGTTTATTTATCTATTTTATCTCAGAGTTCTGAAGGCTAGAAAGTCCCAGAGCAGGTCACAAACATGTAGTTCTGGCTTCTTCCTGCATTAAAACGCAGTGAAGGGCCTCCCATGGAAGGACAGACCACTGAGATGCTATCTGAGATCTTCTTCTGTTTATAAAACCATAAATGGCACCATAGGAGCCCTTCACAACCATCCTTACAATCTCATGTAATCCTATTTGCCTCTGAAAGGGCCTGCCTGCAAATTCCATTATCGTGAATTTGGGGGTGAAGTTTCTAGAACGTGAGCTTTTGGGGACTCATTTCTACCATAGCATTTACTAACTAGCATTCCTAATAGCTAGTTTTAGAGTTTTGTTTACTTGAATGTCATAATAATAAATAAGTAATACGAATTTGAATTTATTAGCTAAATTTTTACGAAAAGTATAGGATTTATGGCTTACATTTCAAAATTCTGCTTTAGCTTTTATTTGTAAAAACAGTCTCAAGCTGGGCATGGGTGCATACCTCTGGTCCTAGCACTTGGGAGGTAGAGGCAGGTGGATCTCTTAAGAAATTGAGGCCAGGCTGATCTACATAGTGAGTTCCAGGCCAGCTGGGGCTACAGGAAGACCCTGTCTCAAAAAGACAAACAAAACAAATGAGCTTCCCCAGGTAGAAAAGCCAGTTCTAGTAAGTCAAGACCTGAGCATAACCCAGTGCATATCCGCCACCCGCCCCCCGAACTCCCTCCCTGTTACCTGTGTTCTTTCCAAGGCTCTAGCATGATGCTCCTTAAATTTCATCTTGTGCCCAGACACCTGAATAGTACTTTTCAAGAGTCTTCCTACTGGCTAAGCCAAGTGTGTAAAAAACAGAAGCCTAACTGAATCCACATTTGTGGAGTGACTGGTGGGTTTTTTGTTGTTGTTGTTTTTCCTTACTATGTGTCTGTTATCTCACTTTCAGCATTTAATTTCAGCAAGCAGGTCATATTTTTTACTTAAAAAACCTTACATTACCATGCTCAGATTAAACATGGGGAACAAAAGGGTTAGTTAGGTAGGCTCTGCCCTGAAGGTTAAGGAATAACCTTGTTAGCGCTCCAGGGAGAGTGTGAGGATTCCAGCCTCAGTTCCCTCTTGAGGAAGTCAAAGGTACCAGAAGGATGGAGCTGGAACACCCACGCGGTCTCCTGTTTGTAGTCAGCCCTTGGGATTCTTCTCAGGTTCCTTTGGTTCATTGCAATAAGACTGATCTTTTTTTATCCTCCCCCTGTCTCACCCACTTAATGTCAGCCTTAAGGAATGGCTTCTGCCAGGCTTGTATTTGTTTTACTTGGAATAATATTTAAATATTTGAAGACAGGTTTAAAATATCAAACACAAGTTTGTGTGTGTGTGTGTGTGTGTGTGTGTTTTAAGGCAACATACTTACACCTTCTTGGAACCAGTGAGTTAGTTGGGGAAAATAAAATTTTATGAATTTCCTATATTTAACCCACAGAGTGTCACTTTCTCAGTGGTGAGCTCAGAAAGGCAGAAGGAATTCTTTGGCAAAATAATATCTTCTGTTTAAAATTACACGTTACATGCCTGTATATACACAAATTATTAAGTAGTGAGTCTGAATTCTCTACACATTTACCTATGTAGATTTTGTTTAATATTTGAAACAGTCACAGAAGAATAAGCTGGGTTACTTTACTTTGATAAAGACTGAGAAAATAGGGATTAGATATTTTGAGGATATTGTCACTCACAGGAAGCCTGTGCGGGAAGGGACATCTGCTAACAGTTCCTGATGTCACCAAAAACATTACAGCAAAGTACCACGTTAGGGGGACTCATTCCCACGTCTGCTCAGACACCAAAACACGGAGGCAGTGATGCCAGCCCATATGGACAGCCTCACCCTTTGCTTTCTTGATTCACAGCCTGCGACATGAATGTTCACAAGCAGTGTGTGATCAATGTCCCCAGCCTCTGCGGAATGGATCACACAGAGAAGAGAGGGCGGATTTATCTGAAGGCTGAGGTCACTGATGAAAAGCTCCATGTCACAGGTAAGGTATGCTTATCCAGAAGAAGCATTGCTGGGCAAAGGTCAAGGTGGTGACGAAGCAGCTGGAGGACCGGGTGCCTCCGAAGGCATTTATCACATAGAGTCCTCACCATCCCTCAGCCTGGAAGGTCTAGTTAACACATTTTAGAAGACCACTTTGTGCACAAGAATCTCCAAATACTCATTGTCAAGCAAAGTCAAGACTACTGTCGGGGGGTGGGGGGCACTCTGAGAGCATGGTCACTGTCTTCTCCCCCTTGTGACTGGAACAGGACAGCCAGTTAATCAATATGTTGCTGATAAGACTGGAACTAGGACCGGACTGGGGCAGCTAATGGATTGAGGATCTAGATGCTTAGTGACCTTGGACTGTGAGGACCTGATAAATCCGTCTCAAAGACAGTGACAGACACTATGCATACACTTCCTCAGTGTTAGGTATGGTGTAAGAGCGTCATATAGAATATCTGTCCACACTACTACTAGACTATGAGCCTCATTTTTCAGAAAGAGGCACAGAGAAATGGAGAGCTTACAGCAGAGTTAGTAAGAGATGAGTTTGTAAGTTAGTAGAGCTCTCAGCTTACAGAGTTAGTAAGAGAGGAGCTAAGACTGGAAATACTTGACTCCAGAGCCCCTGCTTAAAATTGTCACATCAGTTAATGGCCCAGCTGTGGATGAAAATTCCCCCTGCATGGGCCACGGTACTCCTTCCCTTGGCTGTGTCTAGATGGGCCCTGCCACCTGGCTTTCCCTCTAGTCCCCGCCCCCCAGGTCCATTTTCTGTGCAACAGCATACTCAGCAAGGTGACCCTGGGGTCCTGGTGAGCCCAGGACCTGTTCTGTGTCTTTAGCATATCTCCACTTCTCTGAATCATAGCCCAGTGCGAGGAACTGAACCCAGGGCCTTGCAGTTGCTATGCTCATGATTTACCACTGAGCTACATCCCCCATGCTCTGTGTTGGTTTATGATTTAATTCTCAGACAGAAGTCTGTGGCCTGGCCCCTGGTGCTTCCTATGGACCACCTATAAACTCTTTCCTTAGCAGGTTCGTTCATCTTCCTTTCATTAGGAAAGGTTTTATGTTACCAATTATATTTAGGGATTTTAAGCTATCCTAAGTGTTAGAAAGAGTGACTTTAATGCTAGTTATTTGTAAATGACAGAAGATTTAATAGAAAAAGGACTGAACCAGTCTGTTTAAGAAAAAAACGGAAAGTGGAAAGAGTTCCAGAGAAAACTTACTTTGGGAAGCATCCTCAGAGTCTGTTTTTTTCCTTCAAGAAATAAGCACACTTTAAAATCATAACACAGAGAAACCAAGGAAAGGACACTGAAGTGTGGCTACAAAAAGGCCTGGCAGCTTGCCTCTGGATCCCCTGCAGGCGGAGCACACTAACCATAGCTAATGGTCATTCTAAATGATTAGGGATGGAATCCCTATCAGGCACATACCTCTCTCTGGCCTTTTGTGTTTTCTAGAAATGCCTTCCTCACCCCTAAGGTACCCCAACACATCCTTCCTTTGGGGGCTGTGGCTCTCACCTGTCCTTCCTTCCGTGGTGCTGATGCTGTTGGTGGAGTCTCTCTGCCCTTTGCACACAGCCACTACCAGCACCATGCTCTCTCTAGAGAGGAAGTAGGCTTCTTCCCAGGACCATGAACTTGGCCTTTGAGAATGTTGGAGGTCTCACAGCCTCACTCTTTTGTCTCCATCTAACAAGGCGTCTACATTGCCAAAACGATGTGTGCAGAGAGCGTGTGGCAGAAGAAAGTTAGTGTAAAGTCTGCGCAGACTGCCAGGGGCTCGGCAGTTCAATACTTTTCCTTCTCTCTCCCCTTTTTTTCTTCTTTCTGAAGTGTTGGACAGAGAACAGATCAACAGCCAGAGCTTAACTTGGGGGTTCACCTTGCTTTTGTCGAGGTGTTTTATCACACCTGGAAAACCAAGACACTTGCCCTCTGAGCACTGTCCCATTGGAGACTAAGTTTCCACCTTTGAGTTTTGGGGGAGGTACCTCAAAATTTGGAGCATAGCAGACAATAAAAGCAACAGCAACAACTAATACTTAGTGATTTCCTCGAAAAGGATACTTTTGTTATTTTTAGATAGGCTCTCAAAAAGTAAGACTCAAGAAAAAAAATGGTTAGTAATAATATCTTGGAAATGTGTTTATTTTGGTGGTACCGGGGAAGCAACCTACCACAGAGCTGCATCCTCGGTCTTTCAGACAGAATCTCGCCATTTACCCCAGCCTGGAATCCATCTCCTTCTTCTCCTGCTTCTGCTTCCTAAGTGTTGGTATTGCAGGCATGTGCCCACACCTGGCCAGGAGTGCTTCTCCAGGATCAAAGCAAAGACATCAGACTTAGATGCTTTTCATATAGAAGTGTCTCAGGGCATGTCAAGCAAAGCTCTGCCAGGGATAGGTAGATCCCATCCAACTAGTAACCCGCCCACGCCTTCTCCCAGCCAAGTAGTTCAGGCAAGACTTCATCAGTACCTTCTGCTCACAGAACTGAGCCATTCTTCCCACTGTTGTCTTGTTCACCTGTCACACAATCTCACGAAGTAGGAACCGTTCTTGTCCTTGTTTATAAGATGAGCCAGGGAGTTTAGAGAAGAGAAGGGAATGGCCATAAGTCAGAGAAGAAGGTGAGAGAATTGGCTCAGCCCAGTCCTGCTTTTCAGCCTTGAAGCTCTAAGCCTCCTTAGTCTTTCTTATTGAATAGAGACTCCTTTGGAACAAATAATAAATAATTTTTTCCAAACTTGCATTCAGCACTCCATGAGGTCCTTGGAGATCCAAACACAGGACTTAAAACCAGGGGAGAAAAGAGTACCACGTGAAGGGATTAAAGAGGAAGCCAAGGCCAAGTGTCCTTAAGTGCCAAATTATGTGGCCCCTAAATAGCACACCAGGGAGGGACTCAGGATACAGAGCAGCCTGGGAAAGAAAAGACCCCCTGAAGGAGAAGGAGACTCCAGGCGGTGTGTATTTGAAAGGTAGAGGAAAGAGAGCTCCCATGGAGGGGTTAAATAGGATGTGGGACTAGTGTGGCTTTAATGAGAATGCAAATATGAACAACAAGCCATAATGAGCAGAGCTTATGGTCCAAATGCAAGCCATTTCCTAGAAAATGCATTTAAACCGAACCCCTGAGCAGCTGTGTTAATTGCTAGATTAGCTCAGTCCCCATTTCACCTGAGTAGAATTGCTCACGTTGAAAATAATTTCCAAAGTAACATAGAGTCTCCCAGTGGGAGTTTTGCTTTAGGATGGAAATCACACTTTTGAAATGAGAGGTGAGCTTCCTTTCTAGCTTGCTGGAGCGTTGATGGGCAAGCCCTCCACCTTCGTGGTATATTTTTATTTTATTTTATTTCTTTTTGCCTTTGGGCATTGGTGCTAAGTATTATCAGAACAGTGTTTATTTCCTTCCCCCCAAACACACACACACAGTTTTTCTACATTCTTGTATACTTTTTATTTGGTGTGGAATGATAAAAAGAAATTCTTCATGAGAAGCGATTTTCAATTTAGTGTTGTAAGTAAATGAGAAAAAAAGAGAGGCCTTGTGCTTCCTAGCTTTGTCAGAAGCACATCTCTCCCACAGATAGATTATTATCTGAAGGACAGCCTGATTTTCTCTACTACTTTGAGTTGTTAATGTAGCATGGAGATTGAAGTTGTAACCCATGTTCCCATGGGGCAGAGGGGGGACTTCCTTCTGGGGTGTGGTTCTTGGCAGCTGCAGACTTCTCTTTCACACGCCCAGTCCAGCCAGCTCCACACAGTTCAGTGTCAAGGTCTCTCTTCCCCGGGTATTGAGAATGGCCGCCATGTTGTGGTGATTAAAACAGCACTCTGTGTCCTCTTTGACCCCCATACAATGTGTTTGCTGTGGAATCCAAGCAGTGAACCTCAGCTTTGTGAAATAATGGCCCATTCTTTATTCAGACATTTGTTATGCATTTATTGAGTGTCCAGTTTTCTTAGTCTGTTGTGTAACTTTTTCCTGGCGAGATGTGAGCAATTGTCCTTTTACTCTAGACGGAACACAAATGACAGGCCTTAAAAACCGTTTCACCCAAGTCCCGCGTAGAATAAATTTATTGGGTTTACCTGCGGAAGCATGGGTGAAGGGTTGCTTACAAGGTGTGGTTGCATCACAGAGACGCCCTAGTCCAGCATGAGTGACAGCACCCTGAAAGCTGCCAAGATGGCGTCCCCCTTCAGTTAACCTTCTTTCTGTAGCTTCTCCTGAAACCACACGTCTTTAGGCAGGATTGCCTGCAGCTTGGAGGAGGGAATGCAAGAGAGAGGGAGAGGCTATGACCTCAGCTCAGGTACTGGGAAGAGAATATTAACTGACCTCATGAGGATCTCGTACAGATAGATCATCACAGCTGCTCTGATTTCAAGATGGTCGCATCCATGTCACGCATGGAGAACAGCAGCATCTCAGCAGTGATGCTGAGATGATTACACAGGCCCACATCAAGGAGTGTGTGGTCTGTATGGGGAGCTGGACGTGAAAAGGAATGGCAACGCAGCAGCTGGGTCTCTGGAGGTGCAGTGGGAGCTTGGAGAAGGGTGTCTTGACTCCTAGAGGAAGCTACTGGAGGCAGCTTCACACAGGAAGTAGCAGAGGGGTCAGGAAGACGGAAAGATGGGCGCCCCAGGCAGAGAAGCAGAGTGTGTTCAGGAAGCACAATGCCATCCAGGATTTCAATGTCAAGGGAGAGTAGAGAACGCCAGAAGAAGCTGGTCTCTACTCATCACAGTTCACATATGCTCAGGCCTTAAGAGCCAGGGGTGTGTAGGCTTTGAGTTCAATTCCTCTTTGTGTACACAGGGAGACTTCAGTTGCAGGTGGCTGTGTTTCAACACACAGGGCGCTCATCTTCTGACCTGGGTTTCATGGTGACTATGGATTTGCTCTGTTGCTGCTGGTGATGGGGAACAGGAATAACCCATGGTTTACTGAGCCCCTTCCTTTTTCTGAGGGCAGGTGGTTATAGACTAGAATAACCAGTTTTGGAAATGCTAGTGTGGACAGAAGAGTTGGACCAAGCTATTTCATTTAAGGGGAAAGATGTTGGCTGGAGGCCATTTCTGCTAAAATCTTGACGGTGGGGTTTGGAATCAAACTGGCTTGAGAACACAGAAGGTGATGTAGCTGAGGAATCTGGTTCTTCCAGTTGGGGCACACGAGGGGCTGCCAGGCAGGAGCCCCTTATCCTCCCATGCAACTTGACTATGCTCCTGATCTTACAGTTGGTCACCTGGTTAAGGTGTCAGCACTTTTTTTTTCGTACTCAGTAGGGAGACTGATGCTATGTTTAAAATCCAACAACCTCCCACCCAGTAGACTTGGCTTCTATTGACGAGCCTTAGTCCATGGTTACACTGACAGCTGAAAAATGGTCAAGTCTAATTCTGTAATTTCTCTGACTTCATCAGCTCCTCAGAATAAAAAGCATTCCCTTTACTTCCCTTACACTGTGCTGAAGTGACAATTTAGGCTCACAAGCAGTTTTTAGTGTCTTTTTATGCTCAAATCACCCCAAATTTGGGCAGTGGGAGCCTCTTCAAACTGGCTCCTGTGTCTCTTTGACATAATACTAGTTGTTGCTGTTTCTCTTGAGTACATCCTTTCTTTTTGAAACACAAAGTTTTAGCTGGTACCTTAGTCTTTTCTTCAAGGAACTTTGTTTTTGTTATTATATTGTGATAATTTGTTTGTTTTAAAGTAGGAAATAGTACTTAAAGTCCAAGATCTGTGCTCAGTACGCCTGGGGTGTACTCCTTCTGAGCTCTTGCAGAAGACAGAGGGTTTTCTTAATGACTCTATCCGAGTGCTTCCAACTCTCAGCCTAACGCTGCCTTCCCATAGCTTGTATTCATGCCCCTGTTCCCTCGTAGGAGCCCTGGTTCCTAGCACATCAGTGTGCTTGTCTTTTCTTTATGTTCTTCTATACAACCGAGTTCTTAACTATTATACCAATACCTATGAAGAGTAAAGTTCCTGGATGAAGTTCAAGACTTTTTTTTATGTCCCAGTTAAGGGTATATAGTCAGCATACCATTATTTGACTAGATGTTCTGTTGTGAATTGAATTTGTCTTTATCAATAAATACATCCTACTATAACAGAGTGCCTTTAACTAAGTGGCCTACACAGCAGCCCTCTGTTTTCTCTAAGCTTCACAAAGTCCAAGTCCAAGATCAAGGTGCTGGCAGGTCTGATATCTTATTATAGATGACCATCTTCTTGTATCTACATTGGCAAAGAGTTCTCTTGATATCACCTGTCACATGTTTTGACTAGGGCCTTCTCATGCCAGTCACTGGAGAAATAGGGACAGACAATCCAGATAGTGAGACATTCTGTACAGTAACTTACCTGGGCTCTAAAAAAAAAGAGAGAGTCTCATAAAAAACAAAGACAGTCAAGGGGCTTGCTCCTACTCAAAAGAAGCTAAGAGGCTAGTGCACATGGCCACCAAATGCAATCTGTAAAACTTGATTTGATCCTGGATTCAAAGCAAAACCGCAAACAACTATAAAAAGCATTTAGGGGCCCATTGGGGAATCTGAGATAATGTTTTTGTATCAGTGTGAAGTTCCTGGTTGACAGTGGTTATGTGGTTATGAAGGGCAGTTGTGAAATACCTTAGGGAACTTTTTTTTCCTGACATCTGTAGTGTCCAAACGGTTCAACAAAACCAAAAGTAGAACAAAACAAACTGAAAAGGGGCTGATGAGATCGCTCAGGTGGGAACCGATTACCGTGCAAGCATGAGGACTACAGTGTGATTCCCCAGCACCCACATTAAAAAGCGGGGCATAGTGGAGCACACTTGTCATTTAAGTGTTGGTGAGGTAGAGATGAGAAAATCCCTGGGGCTCTGTGATCAGCTAGTCTAACCTAATTGGTGAGCTCCAGGCCTATGAGAGACCCTATCTCAAAGGAGGTGGATAGCATTCCTGAGGAATTCACCCCAGGTTGCTCTCAGACCTCCACATGCACATACATGTGTCCACATGTATGCACATGCATACATTTAAAATTCAAGAGGAGGCTCAAGAACATGCCCAGGCAAAGGCACCCAAAGCAGAATGGCATTAATGATAATTTGTGAATGTTAAAGAAGGGCATTTAAGTGTTCAATGGTACTGTTCTTGTAACTTCTCTGTTGGAAATTGGTTGAAAATTTTCAAGCCAATCACAAACTTCCAAAAAGCCAGGTTGCATTATATATGTCTGTTTGGATCTTTTTTCTAGCTAGTGAGTGCTAAGTGTACTTGGCAGAATTCACTGTCCACTGGAAGGAAGCCCCTAGGTTAAGAAGACTGGGCAGTGCACCCTCTCTGTCTTGCTCCACTTCATGCCGCTGCCCACAGCCCCAGTATCCTTTCCTTTGAAGGACAGCAAGCAAAGGAAGCTGATCATCCTGCCTCGATCTTGACTGCTCTGCACTGAGGCTGGGCCTTGAAGCCCTGTTTATGGGCAGCTCTTAGGTGACCCCTGGCCCCAGTTCATGTAGCAAGTCACTGAACATTGCTCAGAACAGCTTGAGGCTGGCTTCCTGGGAGTTACCATTGTGTGCCTTGCCAGATGGCCAGAGGCAGGTTGTTGGCCTGCACCTGCTCCTCCATGAGCAAAGACCACCCAGAGCTTAGAAGCTACCCATGACTTGTGTTCTGGGACTGTGTGTATTATGCTCATTTTCCAAATAGGCTGAGTAGAAAAGAAAAGAAAGAAAAGCTGAGTGAAACAGCTAGAGGAGTCCTGTTTAGGTGCATATGAGTGTGTGCAACAAATGGAGAAGGTTCAGTGTTAGCAGAACTAAATCTAGATGTCTTTCTCCATAAACACCAAGGACTTGGAGAATGGGTTGGATGTGTTTCTACCCTCTCCTTGGTTGCCCATCTCTACCCCTGGGGAGTCCCATAATGCCATCAAGGATACCAGCTCAGTGCTGATATGTTGTCATCTTTTATTTCATGTAAGCTTCTCTCCCTTTAAAAAATTGACATGCTGTATGACCCCTACATATATGAGGAATCACCTTTAGCTTGGGCTAAAATGCTGCTGAAGAAAAGTCCTTATTACAAGAGACGTCAGCTATTCTTGACTAAATGTCCTTTTTCCAGAAGCTGTCAACAAAGGTTTGCTAACCCATCAACATTCATCTCTTCTGTATGCTGCCATGGGTTACATTACTTTTTCATCGTGCATATCATACTAGTGTGAATTTTTTCATTTGTAGATAGGGAAATGGGGATGAGGGGAAGTTCACACTCTGTCCCAGGTCCGTGGGTTGGGGAGGACTAGCATTCCTGTTCTTCTCAGAAAGTAGTAGTAGTACTTGTTAAAGCCTCATGTTGCAAGGCACTGTTCATGGGCTGTTGTGATCAAATATCTGCTCATCCCACATATGGAACCAATGACAAGCCAAACTAAGGATGCTACCCAAGACCAGCTTGGTGAACCAGTGAGTTTACTGGGGGTTGCTTACAGGAGTGTGGGTAAGGACTCAAAGACAACTGCGTCACCAAAAGTCCACCCCAGCATGGGTGACAGCTCTCAAAAGTTGAAAACATGGAGTGCAATGCACAGCTTGCAGGCAACTTGACAGATGGGAGAGTATCTCAGTTGGTCTGAGCTTTACTGCCTATATATCCTTGGGGGGCAGTAAGGGGAGATAGGAGGAGTTTTGTGAATCTCGTCAATTTCAGGGACTTCCTGAAGTCATTGAGTTCTTTCCTTCCTATGCTTAGAGAGCTTCCTCACATCATGAAATGTTTCACTTCCCTTTAGAATATCCTATGCAGAGCTTCTTTGCAGGGCGGAAGGTTTTTATCTTGAAGGAAATTGCTACATAACACATCCCCTTCCACTGGTCTTGCTGTGCAAGTTAGGGTACTAATGGATGGCCAGCCAGTAAGACACAAGTAGCAGGTGCAGAGAAAGGGAACATTAAAGGCAACCAAAGACTCTGCCGATAGTGTGTGCCCAGGGATTATGAGAAGAGAAATCAACACTGACTACACACCTGCCATATCATCACCATCATCACCATCACCAGCTTGAGAGCCGCAGGGGCCTGCCCAGGTCACACTGCTCTACACGGAAGATAGTCTACCTCTGGTGCCCCAGCCCATCCTCCCTACGTTCTTACTTGACTAATCCAGGAAGATTGTGTGCTAGTCCAGTATAGACACAAGTATGCTGTTGCTAAAGTATCTGAAGTTTTATGTTTCTGTCCTGGAATTAATACCTAGGGCCACTGTCTAGTGGTTCTGCAGCTCACATAATTATAATAGTACTCTTGGTACTGTTGTGGGCAGGTCTATCATCAGCTCCCAAAGAGCCTCCATTTTCTGGCGTTTAGATAATGACTAGAAATAAAAATGGCAATGGGGAATGTGGCCGCTATCTTTCTTGCCTGACAGTGAAGAATTAAAATGGGCAAAGAAGGGTGGAATCAGATCCCTCTTAGGACACCCTGGTATGTCCAGGCTGACTCCTTCTTCTGCCCTGATTCTTTTCCCTTAGAGAGTTCTGTTCTCATGCTCTTAGTCTTTGAAGGAATTATCTCAAGCAGTCACTTCCCTATGCCTAAAAAGCAGTTATACCATTTGTAAAAGAAAATGGGAACCTGCCTTTAAGCTAAAAAAACACACAACTGCTTCCGGTTCACAACTGGCCTGATTTCAACAATCTGACTTGCTTGGGCATTTCTAGCCAACAGTGTTCTATCTCTACAAGGACCACTTCAGCAGCCAGGACTTTACCTGCCTGCCTGGTCTCATCCAGTATTACTACCACCCCCTTCCACAGTATTTTCTCCTCGCCTAGGCTTATGCCATTTCCCCCTGCTCCCTCAGAAGCGTCTTCCTAACACAGCTCCAGTTCTCTCTGAAGCCTCTCTTCACATTTTATGTCTTTCCTAAAACCAGCCAGGTTTTCTCAGTGCTCTTCCTGTTATTTGTAAATATATGTCAGCTTCCCTCTATCAGATCATAAGCCCTTTTGAGATTAGAGAGAGTATCTCATCCCAGTCCTCAAGTTGATACTTAATATGTGCTTATTGAAATGCTGCTGCTGCTGATGATGATAATGAATGTATACAGAAGGCACACCATAAAAAACTTACTCAAGCTTAAGTCATGTTACTGTACACTGAATCTAAGTGACTCTTCTATTTCAGTCCTACAGCTCGGTCATGTTAGAATGGGCCTGAGTTACTCTAATTCATGAAACCACATGAGTTCTGGGTTCTTGAAAGACATGTATCTCAGCCCACACAAAGGTTGCATCCTCAGGAAGAGACATGTCACTGTTTACATCCTGACCCGGGAACTGCGTCCTGACTTGTTAGTGGCAAGCTAAATGTCAAATGTGCACTAGCTAGTGGTGTGCCCTCCTACAGATTGTTATTCATGCTGGCTCTCTTTGCAGTGATTTGAGCATAACTTTCCAGGCTGGGTGCTTAGTCACTGGATGCCCGTGGGAGGCAGCAAGATTCTGGCAAGAGGCAAAGGGTGCCAGTGTCACTTCCTTAATGTAGTGCTTGCCTTTGTCCTAAAGTACTCTGGTATCCTTGGACAAGTGACATGGCTTCTCTGTCTCCCTGCTTTGCATGACCTCCAGCCCTCAGATTATTTATAGGGACTCCAGTCATCATCTCCGTTGACTTCAGTGACTTCTGCCACTTGGAAGTAGGCTTTGAATGCTGGCATCCCTGGAAGGGGAGATGCAAATTATATCTGGGACCTTTTTCAAGATTACTCCATTAGCATACAGAGACACTGACATTGACTGAGCAGGTCATCCTTGTATGGGACTTTAATTGCTTCTAATTATAGGATTATCATTTAAGCACAAGATTAATTACCATGAAATTATTGCAGGAAACTTGATCTTCTACAAAGTCAATGCATCGGCCAACGGAGGCATCTCTTAGAAGTTTGTAAATAATGTCTTGAATCACTTCCATTCAAACTTTTAACCCTCTAGAGAGTGGGGAGAAACAGTAGGGGATCAGGATTAAAGAAATAAATAAGAAAATGACCCTTTTTGGTTTCTCAGCCAGAGAAAACTTGAGCAGTATTTGAAATTGACTTAGATTCCGCAATGGAATGCCCCAGAATAAATGTGGAGATTGTCATTCCTCTCTTGATCTGTATCATCTTCAAGAGCGGGAGAGAGTAGTCCAGCCGAAAGCTAGGATAAGCAGATGCTATCTTACGGTCCTTTCCAACAGTAACTGCTCTGCCCTATAAAAATATTCCTTTCCGTTACTTTTTAAAGAATCCTCCAATTAATGTCTGTGTTCACGCTCTGCTTATTGGCATCAGAGTCTCAGGGAACCATCAGGCTGTGTTCATCTTAGCTTTTAGGCATTTCCACTTGGAAAGACACAGATTCCCTCCCACCCACAAAAAATAAAAAAAAACCAGATAAGTTTGTTAGCTCCTGCGGTGGTTCTGAAATATCCCAGTTTGAATAGAGTGGGCCACAGCCAGCTGCGGGAAGGGACTATAGCTCAGCAACCCCACGGGGGCCTTTCTATAGGAGAAGAATGGGAGCTGTGTTCTACATCCCATTTTCCTTTGTAATCAATGCAGGGTTTGTGGTTAATTAAAGACAGTCAGGGTCCCTTTTCAAACCAAGGCAGGCTTTTGTTCCCCTAGAATAATGAAGAAAGAACAAGAAGGCAAACTTCCCATAAAAGTTTTCAAGGTGAGGGTGCTTGGTCTGGAGGTTACCTGAGAGAAGGTGCCATTTCACCAGCTTAGACCCATTGTAAGCGAGGGCCACAACAGCTGCTCCCGCTTCTCTGCACAGCGAGGAAATGACCATAGGCAAGCTCTTGCTTGGGAGACTCTAGCCTGGCAGTATTCGTCTAAGATCACTGAAGTGGAGGATGTGGGATATTCGAGGACATTGTTACCTGGTATATGTTGCTGCTGCCATCTGGGTCACTTGATGGGGCAGCTGCCCCAAGAGCAGAGGGCATGTGTGGCAGTTTTAGGAAGCAGCTCAGACCAGGCTCACCACTTTATACTAGTACCCCACTACTTGGGATGACCAACCTGTTCCAGTCTCCCCTGCCACAAATCACAGAGGCCTTCAGCCCCAGAACTTATGGCTTCGGAAAGGCACCAGTATATGTTCAAAAACAATTTTCCACACACTTTGAATGACTTGTGTTCTATGAGGCAAATATACAAGGAACTATGCCTGTGTGATAACAGGAGCCACCTGCTTTAGAGGACACTATAGCTTTGGCTTTGGATCAAATCCAAATGTACCACTAGGTACTGTAAACAGATGTTTGAGATTGTTATTCTGTATGGATGTGGGTGGGTAGATGTGGGCAACTGTGCATGTGCATCTGTGTGAAGGCAAGAGATAATGTTGGGTTTCATTCCTCAGGTGCCATCTACTTTGGGGTTTTTGTTTTGTTTCTGAGGTATGATCTCTCACTGGCCAGGAGCTTGGCAAGTAGTCTAGGCTGCCTAGCAAACCTCCCAATCTTCCTGTCTTAGCCTCCCAATCCCACCATGCAGGTAGGGGGATGGAACTCAGGTCTTTGTGCTCACAAGTCAAGTCTTTTACAAACTGAGCTATCTCCCAGCCCCTTGTTACTCTATTAGTAGAGTTTTATTTTAGTCCTGGTAACTTGTATAGTTAAACTGAAGCGTGTTAATTCAGTGACACATGAACTCTTTGGAACCTGACTCATTCATTGTATACTTATAACTACAGTGGAACCCCAGCTACAAACTAGGAAAATCTTGTCCCGGACTTCATTTGCTTTACTGTGCCCACAGGAAGGAGGTAGGAACACACCGGCAAATCGCCTTCAAACTTGGAAGCATCCCCCACAGAGGGAGCAGGTACAGAGCAGGTACAGAGGATCCCGCTCAAAGATTTTGCCAGCTGTGAGCCTTACTCCCATCACATATCCCCTCTGTCCCCATCCTCCTCTGCAAAGCACCAGACTGTATGAATTCCAAGCCCTAATGCTCTAGCCTGAGCATTTTGCTGATATGAGAGTTCTTTTGGGGAGAAAAAATTATCCATCAATGTTGGTCAGTGTACCTCTCTTAAAGAGATGGGAAGAGAATTGGAGACCCCATAAACTCTGCAGCAGGTGAGGCTTGTGGTCCAGTAATTTTCCCAGTGAGCTTGAACAGCAATCTCTTTCCATTGACATCTCATTTGAAATGATATTCCCCCCACAGAGACTATCTTCCTCCTCTTCCATGACTCTTGAGGAATTTTGGGTAACCAAACTTAAAAGGCACAAATTGGGTCTGACTCTTCTCTTTACATGTGTAGAAAACAAACGTTAGGGAATGTGATTATTACATAAGGTGTTTGGGGGTTAGAAGGGGGAAAACCAAACTCAAACTACTCAGGTAGAAAGAAAGGAAAAGAAACCCAGGCTATCTAAAACTCAAGTCTGGGAGTGCTGTGGAGCTGGGAGAATATCTACAGTCAGAGAATAGCTCTTTGTATCACCCTCTCTTAGTTACTTTTCTCATTGCCCAGACCAAATATTTGACAAAAGTCAACTTAAGAGAGAAAAAGTTTAGGGGCTGGAAAGATGGCTCAGTGGTTAAAAGCACTTGATGCTCTTGCAGAGGACCTGGGTTCAGTTCCCAGCACCCATGTGGTAATACACAGTCTTCAGTAACTCCAGCTTTAAGAGATCCAGGGCCTCCATGAGCATCAGGCATGCATGTAGTATACATGTACACATAAAATAAATAATTCTTGAGAGAAGGGTGGAGGAGGTTTATTCTAATTCCTCTGAGCAGAGGAAAACGTGCTACCCATGAAATAGAGGAAGGGGAGTGCTGGTGCTCAGATGGCTTTCTGCATTTTTCCTCATGGGTCTTCCCTGGAGCTGCTCACGCACATACCCAAAGATGTGCTTCATTAACATGCTGGGTGCTTCTTAATCCAAAGAAGTCAATGGTTACAATTTAGAAGCGTTTGCAGAATGGAGGCAAGTGAAGACAGTTTACTGAGTGAAGACACAGCCTACTGAATGGGAAATCTTTCCTCACTATACATCTGTCAGAGGATTAGTATCTAGACTATATAAAAACTCAAAAAAACTAAATAATAAAAAGTCAAACAACTCATTAAACAGGCTAATGAAAAAGAGAGTTCTCAAAAAAAGGAAATACACATGGCCAATCAACATATGAAAAGGTTGGATTTCTCTAACCATCAGAGAAATGTAAATAAAAACTGCACTAGGAATCCAGTTCACCCCAGTTAGAATAGCTGTCAGTAGGAAACAAGCAAATGCTGGCCAGGATGGGGACAAAAGAAGCCCCCTGCTGGTGAGAACGTAAACTAGCACAACCGTGGAAATTGCTATGTATAATCCACCATATGACCTACCTATATTACTCCTGGGTATTTATCCAAAGGACTCCAACACATTATAGAGTTACTTCCACATCAGTGTTTGTTACACTCTTCACAATAGCTGAGTGTTGGACACTAACAACAGAGAAATTGATTTTATAAATGTGGTATGTATACATGATGGAATTTTTTCCAGCCATAAAGAATGCAGTTATGAATGCAACTGTAGATAATCGTATAAAATGAATTAAACTATTTTCAGAAAAAAAAATTTATGTTATCTCTAATTTGTGAATCCTAGATTTAATATAGATAGATAAAATCATGTTTGTGTGGATGACACGAAAGCAGAAGTAGGCTGCCTAAGGCGACCAGTGGAAGGGCAGAGAAAAGGAAGGTGGAGGGATGAAACTCACCAGACTTACATGCTTGGAAACAAAACTAAAAACAAATTTTAAGAAGAAAAGCTGAATTAAACCTCATACTCTACATTCTGCTGTCGGTCTATCCCAACACACATGCACACACACACACACACATCACATAGAAAGTTAGGCATCTTCAGATGTAGAAAATGGGGCCTTGACAGTTGTATAGCTTTGCCTCTTTCAGCTCCATCTCTTCCATTATGTTAGGCACAAGTTCAAAGGCTCTGGGGAAGTGGTACATTGACTTAGTCTGAGCTGTGTGATTTCTGTGTCTGCTGACTATGATCACGGGACATATAGGGGCTGGAAACGGGAGGGAGAGTTCCCATGAGTGGGAAAAGGAAGATTGGTAAGCAGACAAACCAATAGGTAAGGCGGTACTCGCAGGAGATATAGTCAGGGCTATGCAAGGCGTTAGTTTGGGAGCCAGGCTCCTGCCATCCATGTGTGTCCCTTTTTCCTTCGGCCGCATTACACACTCATGAAATGACACTGTCTGACTTTATGCACAGAGCTTTGACATGACTCCTGGGTTCCTACTGAATAAGCATACATGTTCCTGGTGTGACACATTTCCAGAAATAGCCAAGGAAAAAGCAAATTTTGACTCAGCAGCATTTGTCCCACTCAGCTGCTTGCCTATTAATTACTCCCTCTTATTTAGAAGCTGTAAAACAGCACTCCTGGTCCCCCAGTGTAAATGTTGCAGAAGAGATTTGGTGATGGTGTACCTGCAGGAAGCAGAGTCATTTGAATGGAGTCACAGTCAGAATGTCGAACGAGGAGGAGACTGTTGATTAGGGCCGGGCCGGGGAACTGGACAAAGCTCTCCATGCTGCATTTGTTGGGCAGGGTGTGTGGCTTGCTTGGCAGGCCTGTGCCTCTTACCCCTAGAGCTTTGCTTTCACCAGGAATTCCAGCTGTGAGAATGAACTAGTTGGCAGTACTCTAACAATGCCTCTGAGTTCTTAGCCTCTGTCCCCAGGAAAGCCAGCCTCCCTGGCTGCCATTCAGCAAGGGAAAGAAAAGCAAGGTACATTTTATTCATGCATCACTACCACAAGGCCCTCCCATGGTTAGGAAAACCATGCATCTCCCATTTAGTTTGAAAGCCTCGGGCATGATGGGCAGAAGGTCAGGGCCCTTCTATTCTGTGGGCCTTGGAGCACTGACGTCACAGGTGCCCACCTCAAGTATAAGGAAGTCCGCATCCTGTGCACAGCCCTCTATGGATTCTATACCACTTGCTATTTTCTTCTTGATTTTTCTATTTGACAGTTTATCACTGAACTGAAGTGATTACTTTAGCACCACAGTAGACCATAAGTAGTCTGAGAAATTAAGGTTTGGGGAGTCTGCCACCTTGGTCACACCTTGGATTAAAAGTTTTACACTCAATGACTGGGAAGATGGCTCAGTTGATAAAGTGATTGCTGTGCAAGCATGAGGACCAGAGTTCAGATTCCTACCAGCCACGTAAAAAACTGCACGTCGTGATAGATACCTGTAGTCCTAATCCCAGGGAGGCAGAGATGGGAGGGTCCTTAGGGCTCACTGGCCAGCCAGTGTAGCCAGTCAGTGAACTCCAAGTTCAGTGTGAGGTTCTGTCTCAAAAAATAAGGTAGAAAGTGATAGGAACGAGATGCCTGATGGTCAGCCTCTGACCTCCACACAGGCACACTTGGACACATATGCCTATGACACATAGTTGTATCTCCAAGCTCCTCAGCCCCTAACATTTCTCTTCATTTTCAGCATAGTCCTTCACTAGAATTGAGGCAGGCAGCTGCCTTGTAGTGTCTAAGGTGTTGGCAGATGAGCCCCATGAGAGAGAGAGAGAGGAAGAGAGAGAGAGAGAGAGAGAGAGACTATCTCAAAGATAAGGAGAATGTCTAGGGGGTTTTGGCAGTGAAAACTTCCTAGCCCTGACAGCATACATTTAACTCACATTAATGTTCAGCTTTGTAGTCTCAGATTAAGGATAGTCATGGAGAACAAGTACAAAGACATTCTTCCTTTTTTCCCAAGGACCATGGTGTTCCAAAGATGAGCACCTGAGTACCTGTGGTATCTTGTTCACATAAATTCCCTGTAAACCCTCATGAGAATGTTCCTCAGATAGCTAGCTAGAAGCCCCCTTGCATAGGAAGTTATTGGTGTTGCAACTGATGAGATCAGCCCTGAGGTGGACAGATGGTTCTTTTCTGCAAACTGATGCAGATAAGAGGCCCTTACTAGTAGATTGTTCCAGGAATCGTGCCCAGGTAGGGCAGTCCTGATGAGGATACCCAGCAAAGCCCATTAGAAGCTGAGCACCTGAGCACACCAGCAAGAAGAGGCCCCTGCTTGTCACCAGCCTGAAGGGTTTAGGTAGCTCTCCTCTTGCACGGAGATGATGGGAGAACATTGACCTTGGCCTCTTCTCTTAAGCAGTCAGCTTCTTCAAGTGGGGGTTGAAGAACCTGTAAACATTTTGTCTTTGTCTACCACACTGAATCTAATGCTTATGATTTTATTAGCAACTGCCTGGGAGCCAGGCCTGATTTAATTTAATTTAATCTCCTGGGTTATTTCAGTTTGGTGTAGTCTATTTTAAGCACAGATGAAGGGGAAGTCATCGGACCAGGGGGCGGATGTGGGTGCGGGAGGGGCTTTCCTCTGTCTCTGATTATTCCAGCTCAGCCCATCTTGATACAGAGGAAAGGACCCTATGTCAAAGGACCATGGGACCCTATGACCCTGCAGGTCAGCCAACAAAGTTCTTGTGCTCACTCTTTCTTGGTGTTGTTACCCTGATCCTCTTTGAAAAGAGCCAATCTGTCAGCTTTGGGGGAAGTCCGATTATGCTGCTGGAAAGATAGTCCATTTTCTCTGGGGCCTGAGAACCAAATAATATCTAACCTGCCCAGCGCCTACTTTCAAATTTAGCATTGACCATTATGGTGATAGTTAGTACTCTAGTGAGACTTATTACTGTAGTGTACAGTCGTTCTTTCTCTCTGGAGTTTGAAGCATGGAAAGCATGATGCTTCCCATTTTGGTGGGTGTCACCTGAGTGGGGACATTGTGAAGACTCTCCTGCAGTGAGACCCAGAGCCAAAAAGCACAAATCTTGAGACATGGGACTGCATGGAGGTGACAACTTACATAGCAGTGGAATTCTCACTTTGAAGGGGCATAATCAGTGTATGTGATTTCTAAGCATTTGAAATTGAACATGATTCCACCTTGCACAGCAAAAACTGATCATTGAACTAGAAGTTATGAACATCAATTTGAGTATCAGGTTAGTTGTTGGGAGAGCAAGTTGACCAGTATCCAAGCAGACTGGACTGTCAACAGAGACTCCACACACAGTATTTTTGGCTAAGTCTGGTATATCTTTCTTCATTTGAGGGTGAATAAAGAAAACACATATGATCGATGGTCCATTTTTAAAATACATGTTGAGGGGTAAGGCTAAGGAGATGGCTCAGCAGTTAAGAGCACTTGCTGCCCTTCCAGAGGACCTGAGTTCAGGTTCCCAGCACCCACATTGGGCAGCTCACAACCATGTGTAACTCCAGCTCCAAGGGATCAAATACTTTCTTCTGTCCCTATGGGCACCTACATACACACACACACACATACACACATATACATTTACACACATATGTGAACACATGAATAACAATAAATAAATCTTTAAAATACATACACACATATATATGAGAGAGAGAGGAGAGAATCAGAGAATCTCATCCAGGAGATCATACATAGCAATAATTATATGAAAGGAAAAGTGGTTATATAAAACTATCTGAGCTGGGCATAGTGGTACAAGCCTTTAATCCCAGCACTGGGAAGGTAGAGGCAGGCAGATCTCTGTGAGTTCAAGGCCAGCCTGGTTTACATAGCGAGTTCCATGGCAGCTAGAAACACAAGGAAACCCTATCTCAAATAAATAAATAAATAAATATCTGGAAAAAAATCACATAAATTTTAGTAGAATGCAAGAATACACAGTCTCTGTAAAACAAATATCTTAAGCCATTTGGACTATCAGAGTGAAAAGGCAGACAGGATAAATATTTCTTTGATATAATTGGAGGCAGACAGGCAGGTACAAACTGCAAAGAAATGTAAATTTCCACAGCATTAAATGTTGGCAGAGCAGCAAAAGAAGAAATGTCAGGAAGCCAGTCAGAGCTATGAGAGAAGCTGCAACCAGTGGGGTGACGTGATGGTGATGAAAGGGAGCGTAGTGAAAGTGTGAACGGGACATAATTTGAAAATTATCGCCTCATCCCTAGGATGAAAGAAGAAAACTGAGCAGAAAGAAGCACTTCCACATAACAGGTACACAGGGATGGAGTAGTCAGGCTACGAGGAGTGTGTCTCTCCTAGGAAAATCAATAGGAAGGAATGCCCAGCTAGGACAGCCTAGAAAACTTTTTAACAGGCAAAGAGAGACACAAACGCCTTCCCTTTAGAATTGTGATGGCCCTGCTGCTAGGCTGACAGGGCTTCTCATAACAGTACTAAATGTGATGGTGAAAGGAAGCGTCACAGTGTGGACAGTTCATGGCCCCAAAATTTGTCACCTCCCAATATTACCACTTCTGTGGCATCTTCTCAAATGCAAGAGCTTCAGATCCATCACCCACATCTCTTTCTGGGAAAATTTCAAGGCAAACTAAAGAGAACTACGAGATGAAGTCAACTGAAAAGCTCAGCAACAGGGCATTAGAAGTGTGTGGAAGCAGCTACAGAAAAATACAGTCATGAAATTAAAGCAAGAATAGAGATCCCAGACTTCCATTGATAGTCAGTCAAAGGCTGGGTAAAAAACATTTGGGGTGGGAAGCTGGAGATGCACAGCAGTTAAGAGCACTTGCTGTTCTTCTAGGGAACCTGGGTTCGGTTCCCAGAACCCATACGGGGGCTAGCAACAGTCCATAGTTTCAGTTCCAGGGGATACAACACTGAGGTGGTTTGAATGAGAATGTCCCCTATGAGCTCCAAGTATTTGAATATTTTATCCCCAGTCAGTGGCGCTATTTGGGAGGTCTTAGTGTGGCCATGCTGGAGGAAGGGGCCGGGCATCACTGGGGGCGGGCTTAGAGAGTTCTTAAATCTTGCCGGATCTCCAGTTACTCTCTACTTCCTGTGTCTGCTTGAAGATGTGATCCCTTAGCTTCTGCTCCTGCTCTAACCACCTCTGCCACCATGCCTCCCCACCGTGATGGACTCTTGCCCTTTTGGAACCATAAGCTCAATAAACTTTTAAACTCTTCTCTTTATAAGTTCCCTTGGTCACAGTCTTTTATCACAACAGAAAAATAACTAATACAGACACCCACTTCTGGCCACTGCAGGCATTGCATGCATGTGATGCACTTACATACATGCAGGCATTACACTCATACATATAAAATAAAAATAATAAAATATTTATATTAGTAAAAATAACAATGAAATATTTATGTGGTGCACTTACATGTATGCAGGCATTACACTGATACACATAAAATAAAAATAATAAATAAAACCTTGCACTATAGATGTCTTTGTAGGAAAGAAATTACCAGTCAGTCAACATATCGGTATGTCAACATAAGATCTCTCTTTTGGTGGAAGTATAATTTCCTTTCATTTTCTTCTTCATAATTTATACATCTACAGTGAGAAACAAGTATTCCTTAAAAATTAATACCTTCCCTATGTTTTTCTACAGACTCTTACTAGTTTCTCATACTAGGAAATATTTCTCACAGCCAGATTCCCATTTCTTTCAGGATTATAGAACATTAATAGAAAAAATTTCCAGGTGAGGTCGTCGCTTCTACCGGCACTAAGGAGGCTGAGGTAGGAGGCTGAGATTGAGGGCAGCCATGGCAACGTAGTAAGACTCTGTGTCAAAATGAAAGAAAGGAAGTGCAATGAGAGGAAGGTAGGAGAAGAGATAGGGAAAGGGCAGGGGTGATGAGGTGAGAGAGAGAGAGAGATGCTGTTCCTTTAACTTCTTTGTTTAACTGACTTTGATTGAGTTATTGCTGTCTCATGTTTTGGGGACACTGAATTTACTGAGGCAGAAATCCACTCTTATGACAAATCAGGGCGTTTCACCAGTAACAGAACATTCAGCAAATAGATTTTAAATCACAAAGTTTCTTTAAGTCCTTGAATCCAGACTTGTGGTCATATGTGGTGGGGAAGGGGCTGCTGGCTGAGCAGGTGTATTTTTAGCATTGATCGTGCTTCCTGCCCTTGGACTCTGGCAATAAGGAAATACATATCACAGAATTTATGAGTCACTATTTATTAACACGGAAGAGATCAAATCAGAAATTGTGTACTCATGACCACAGACAGTATCAGCAGGCCTGATACAGCAGGGGTGGAACAAATGCAGCAAGCCAGACGTGCCGGAACACTAATCTCAGTTTATTGATGTCCCATCAACAGTTGTTCTTGCTGATAATGATGCTTTTGTGTTTTATTTCCTGAAATCCAGAGAAGTTCCTTATGTAATGATTTCCTAAGGAATCTAAACCAAATGGCCCTGTCTGACATGTTTTGCCTGAAAGCCAAAGATACATCGCATGTTCTTCATCTTTGTGCCCTGAGAGTTTTCAAAGCATTTACCATGAGGAGAAGCACTTGACTTCTGGCCTGGCTTTATTCTCCCTGGAAAAGGCCTGATAGGGTTTTCCCTTGTCCTGGAGTCCCTCCAAATGGACACTTTGTGTACTGCAGCCAGAGTGCCAGGCTTTGAAGCCCTCTGTCTGCTCCAGCATCTCTGGCAATCAGCAAGAATCCACAGGACACAGATGGCTTTTGTCTTGCCCTGTCTCGACCCTGGGGAGCTGCCCAGATAGGAAGTATTTGGTCCCTGATTCCATATTTCTGCCAGTCTTCAGCAATCCAGTGAGCAGGACTGGAGGAGATTGGAAAGTCAGAGAACTGCTCTTATTCTGAGGTAGGGACTAGTGGAAATGAAGTGGTCAGAGGGGTGTGCTACAGGTAGGGTGTTCCCAGGAATTGATAGCATGAACCCAGAATCACGGGGCAAGGGTGGCATGGAGACTACTGTGCATAGATAACTGCTGCTTGCATAGCAAGGTGCTATATTCAGTGACAGTGATCCAAAATGGTAGCAAGGAGACTGACTCGTGGGGCTTTTAGAATTAGGTGATTCCTAATGTGATAGGTTGGGTAGAATTCAATATTTGATGTCATTCCAATCAGCTGAAACCAGCTCCTAAGTCATATCACCATGTGCTCAGTGGAGATGGGTCAGAGGGCAGAGCATGCAGAAATTTAACTCGAAATGTTGACAGCTGGGTTGTTAGCATGTGCCTGTAAACTCAGTATGGTGATGTAGAGGTACAAGGATAGCAGATTCAAGACTAGCCTGGGCTATATAGCAAGACCATCTCAAAAAAAAAAAAAGTAAAAATATAAAGCAAACCAAAAATATTCATTGAACTAAGTGGTGGGAGACCCAGGTTATTGACCCATTTTCTATTTTCTACATCAGATCCCTCAAAAAATACTGTAACAAGTACCACTCAAGATCTGATTGAAAATCCCCTGTGGTACTTTGTTACTGGGAGGAAAATGTCATTTCTTGTTGCATTCTTCTGAGAGGTGGCAATACACAGAGCTGCCACCATGGTGAACCCTCACCTAGCCTGTCACCTCTTCATGGCCGACTGCTTGAGGTATCAGTTGCTGCTTTTTGCTGGATGGAACGGACTGCTAGTGGGTGCCCACACACGCTCACACTACTGGAGGGTGTGCTGTAGCCACTGTGAAACAGTCCCCTCATTTCCAGTTCCTACCCAAGATCAAGCCCCAGCTGGGTCTTGTTCTCCATTGCCAGGACCCTTCCCAGCTCCCACATGGCTTTGCTCCATTAAATTTTCTCTCTCTAACGAGATACTATAGACTGGGTAGCTTATAAACAATAGAAATTTATTTTTAATAGACTCAGAGGCTGGGAAGCCCCAAATCTAGGCGTTGACAGCTGTGGTGTCTGGTAAGAACCCATTTCCTAATTCATAGATAGTACCTTCTCATCAGTTCCTTCCATGGTAGAAGAAGCCAACAAGACCTCTTTTCTAAGGGCACAAATCCCATCCATGAGGGGTCCGTCCTGCTGACCTAATCACCCCTCTAAGCCCCACCTCTTAGTGCCATCACCTGTATACTGAATTACAACATAGGAATTGGGTGGGGAGTCACAAGTATGCAGACTGTAGCACAAACTTCCTCCCATCCAATGGATGGGGACCAGTCTAGGTGGATCCCTGAGGCTTACTCGGCAGCCAGCCTACCTACTGGATAGTGAGAGACCATCACTTCAAAGAAGCAAGGTAGACAGACTGCATCTGAGAGATGGTAGCCAAGATTGTCCTCTAGCACATCCACACACATGAGTGTACATACAAAAACAAACACACACACACAAAAGAAGATGGAGAATTTCTGGCTCAGAGTTTGGAAGTGGTCTCTTGCCTAAAGTTAAAACCCGTGTATCTCAGGAAGAATGTGACTTGGGAATCCTGTGTCTTCTCCTGTGTTTGCTAGCTGGAACCTACTGGCTGCTTGGTTGGAGCCCTCTGTGCCTACCTGATGGTCTATAGTCTTGCTGGTTCTGGTTCTCTCACAGGGCTCCATAGCTGGGAGCTTACCATCACCTACGCCATGATGCACCTGTATCTAAGCTTGCCTTTCTGCATTTGAGAGACTGAGTCAGAGCCCCTAAACCAGGAACTTTGCCTTATTGCTAGACAGCTGGACAACCCCCAAAGCATCACGTGGAGAGGGCATTCAGTAAATCCTGTTCCGGAAGCAATCTGTCACTCCACCAGTTTCCCTGTCAGCATTTGCTGGGAGTTCTGTCTCCTGGCATAGGAACAGGCTCACAGCTCTGTGAGGGAACTGGCAGCCTCTTAGACACAGTTCTCCCTTTCAGCCTCATCATATGAAGCCCAAAGCGAAGACGCAAACAAACCTCAAGAACAGTGTGTTCTTCCCAGTAATTTGTTAGGGAAACTGTGGGCTTGGAGAAAGCTGAGTGGTCTATGGTATGGTGAAACCACATGTCCCAAGCTGGCACTGGAGCCTTTTCCCTTCTCATCCCAATCATTGGCCAGTTGGAATGCTCCTGAACTGGTTGCTCAGTTCTATAAGGCACAGCTAGGTTAACTTGGATGCAGAGGAGCTCTTCTCTCCTCAGGCAGTTGGCTTTTGCTTTCCAGTGCTCCTGGGTATATGTTCCTTAAAAATTCCAAATTCTGGAGTAGTTCATTGTATGAAGAATAACCCCATTGGTGGCTCATTTTGCTCACTGCTTGCTTCTGGCCCATGTGTGGAGTTGAAGTGTGGAAGGGGGTGGAGCCTGAACAGGTGGGGTTGGCCCATGGGAGCAGGTCACGGCCAGGTCAGATGCTCTGGGGAGAAGGTCTGAATCAGGTTTGTGCTGGAGTATAGATCACAGTGCCAAAGAAGCCTCACAGAACAGGAGAAAAGAAACAAGCACAAAGGCCCAGCATATGTGACTTCTTGCCTTGTGTGTGTTTGCATGTGCATGCACATGTGGAGGCTAGAGGTTGATGGTGGGTGTCTTCCTCAGTCACTCTCCACCTTACTTTTTGAGACAGGATCCCTTACTGGACCTGGAGCTCACTGATTGGCTACACTGGGTAGGTAAGAAGCCCTTAGGCTCATCCCTCCTGCCTCAGCCTCCTCAGAGCTGGGATCATGGGCATGTGTTATCTTATGTTGATTTTTACATGGATGCTGAGGATCCAAATTCAGATCCTCATGCTTGCATGGTAAGCACTGTACTAAAACCAAAGCACCACCAATGGCTTCTGAAGGTTCAACTAAGGCAGAAATGACAACAAAAGACAAAATGGGTTATGGCTTCTATGGGAAAAGCATACCCTCTCTCCCCAACCCCAACCCACTAGCTCTCTCTAGCTCTGGGCCAGAGTCAGAGATCAAGAGGATCAGATCAAAGCAGAAGGAGCCAGATGGAAGTAGAGACTACCCAGGGTCAGTTGCTCCTCCAGAAATTCATTTGTCATTGGGTAGGGTGATAGCAGAGTGTTTGCTGTATGCTAAGAAGCAGCAAACCATGACCTAAGAACCAAATCTGGCCTACCACTTGGTCTTTTAAATAAAGAATGTTCTTTTAAATAAAAAATGGCACACAGGCATTTTTATTTATATATTCTCAGTGACTGCTTATCTCTGTAACAGCTAACTTGAATAGTACTAGTGGCCTACAAAGCCTGAACTATTGATGACCCAGCCTTTTGTAGGGAAAATTTACTGCCCTGTATGTCATACCTGTATACACCTGTATTCAGAGGTGTGAGGATCATTGCTCCTTAGGCTTCATGAGACTGTGTTGACTCTTGACTCCATTTCTTGCTAAATGTCTAACCTTAAGCAAGTTCCCTCACATCTCTGCTTCAGTTTCTTCTCCTATGCCTTTATTTTACCCTTTTAGAATGTACAATCATGACCACTATCTAATTCCAGAGCATCTTTATCATCTGCAAAAGAAATTCTGTAATGATGCCTCCAGCAGGTACTCAAAGATAATGTTTAATCACTGGAGTCTCTCACTGTGACCTTGTTTGGGGAAAAAAAGGTCTTTGCAGATGTGATAAGGTTAAGGATCTTGAGATGGGGAGCAGATGCTGAATTATCCAAGGCTTGAATGCTGTCACATGTGTCCTTACAAGAAGGAGACAGAAGGAATTACCCACAGAGAAGGCGATGTGCAAAGGGGCAGAGATTTGGGCAATGTGGCCACAAGAAGATGATGCCTGAAGTCACCAGAAGCTCAAGAAACAAGAAATAGACTTTCCTCTGAATCCCCTAGAAGTCCTGTACCCCTGGAAATACATTGACTTTAGCTTAGTGATAGAGATCTTGAATTTCTAGCCTCTAGAACTGTGAGAGAATGAATCTGCATTGTTTTAAGCCATGAGGTTTGTGTTAATTTGTTCCACAAAAATCTAATATACCATCATTGTTTATGCCTTCCTTCAGGCAGAGCCAGGCCAAGTGGGAGGTTCTTCAAGACCTTCCATTCAGGGGTAGGGAAGGCTGCCCCAGTCAGCAGGCTATTAATTTGATGGACCAAATGTTTTTTTACACCCAAACATTTCTCATCATTTTTTGCCTACAAGAGTTAAGGAATGTTTGATGGGAAAGCAACACAAAAAAATAAAACACTGCTCTTTGCCCCCAGCAGGCCTCTCCTGGTTTGCATGGCTTGGTATTTTGAGAGATGCTTGGGGAAATGAATACTGTTTTGGATGCTGTTTGGGAAAAAGCATTTTCCTTGGTTCCAGTATGCTCTGATCCTTAAAAATCAGTGCAAATTGACCTGACTCCCTTCCTTCCATCACCTTCCTTTGTGCCTGTGTTTTCCAGGCACCCTTTATCTAAGGAAGCTGGGGAGCCAGTCTTGTTCAAGAGAGGGCAGAGCTTCCCCTGTGGCCTCTTTGGTATTAATGCCACTGGATACTCTTGAGTTCTGTATCTTAGTGACATCAGGTCTTATCTGGTTCTGAACCAGAGCAGATAATTAGAATGTTCCATTCAGAGACCACGTAGGACCTGAACACCCTCTCTATTTGACAATCACATTCCAGAAGCCGCCAGACTCACAGCTTTAAGTTAGGTGCCAAGTTCAAGGCACTAACCAGACACACAGCTGTGTTCCGTTTGTCAGGCTTCTCCAGGTACAGCCCTGGCTCAATTCTGACTCTGTTGGGTGTCCACTTCGCCCTCTATGCTCTGTCTCGTGTCACCCATCCCATCAAGGGATGGCTATCTGGTCTCCTCTGTTGCCCCTCATCCAGTCCTAGCTGAGGCCAATTTCTCCACCTCCTCTGTGGAACTATATCTGGTCTGTGACAGTAAGTGGGGCTGGGCTTTATAAAAGCAAGGGTTTATAAAACCCTAGCTGGGCTACTTTGTGTAGTGATGTAATAAGTTTGTTACTTAACCTCCTTTGGGTCCCATTGCACATGGACTGAATAATAGCATTTACCTTGTTATTATAAAGAACTCAAAACAGTGCCTACCTCTCAGCAATCATTCCAGAAATGCTGCTGCCCACACTGCCATCATGTTTATTATCTTTTGGGGAAGCAGAGGTTCAAGGACCTTGGTTCAATCCCAATCTCAATACCATATGGCCCCATCATTTATGCTAGTGGAGAAGTAAAAACGTTCTCTCTCCGTTTCTCTTTCTCTCTCTTTCTCTCTCTCTCTCTCTCTCTCTCTCTCTCTCACACACACACACACACACATCTCTGCCTAAGTTCTGAAATTCCATTAAATTTCTTTGTCATTAAATTTATATTCAGATGTGATCATATTTTCATAAGAAATCAATTTGTGGGTCTCCAGTCTTCTGAAAGGACATTTTGAGTATCTGATCACCATTATTCAAATAATTCAAAACAACTAATTTTCTGGGTTGGAATTCATCCTTCTTACGAAGATGTGGTTCGTGTATTTGGGAAGTGCTTGTCACCCTCTTACATGCTGTTGAATGACTCCAGGCTCTTTGGGCCTTGGGTACTAAACCTCACCATTTTCCACCCACCTGCACCCTGTAACAATCTTGCATTCACATATCTTTTGTTGTTGATGACTTCAAACAAAGAAATTGTTTGCTGTTGTTTTCCAAAATGTCAGAGAATACCATTTTTGCTTATGCATGGTGAAGTGTGGGATTTTAGAATTTCCTTACTCTTGTTGTGACAGTTAGACAGGAGTAGAGGTAGAAGGCCTTTACCCAGTTCACTCACATTGAAAAATCCCAATTTTTACAGTAAGTCGCTGTTTTGAGCTTTTGTCTTTCTTGTTGGCTTGTAAACAGAAGTGTGAACAAGGGTGCTCTCATACAGAAACAAAGACAGCAAAAATAGAGAATTATTTTCCTAAGCAAAACAGATCATTTAAAGGGCTAAGTGTCTTTGAGCTTGGAAGTAGTTGAATGTTGTGCATAACCAAACAATGTTCCTCTGTGGCTGTGACCCCTGAATGGGCAGAGTTTACTGTGGGTCAGTACTGACATGTCCAAGCTGCAGGCAGAAAGGATGCAGCTGTGTCCTCCACAAAGCCTCTAGTTTATGTCTGTAAGAATGGATCCTCCAGAGCCCCTTCATGCTCCTACTCTGTCTCGTACCTAGTCACAGTGCCCTCTGGCAACCCCAGGGTGAGGTTAAAATCCGCAAGAGAAACCAGGAGGTGGAATGCGGGGAGCACGCTATGTACGTTGTATATGGTGTTGGCCTGTGTCTAGCCATCATACTAAATAGTGCATTCATGGGTGTTTTTTTATGATTGCAATTCATAATTCATACTTCATAGAGTCTTTGGACTAAGAAACCATCTGGAACATTCTCTAGAGAGAACAAAAATTGCATTGATTTTTTTTTTAAGTCCCAAATTATTTTGAAACACTTGGGAGCTGACCTAGCTCAACCCTGAGGTCTGGAAATTCCAGGACTTTATGAACTTAGGGGTGTGTGTGTGTGTGTGTGTGTGTTTGCACATATGTGTTTGCACATGTGTGCATGTGCATGTAGAGACCAGAGGTTCCAGAGGCACCATGTATCTTGTTTTTTGAGGCAGGGTCTCTTACTGGCCTGAAACCACTGAATAGACTACTTGGCCAGCAAGACCTGGCTTTCCTGTCCCCACCTCTCCAGCTCTGGGATTCCAAGCCTAATCCACTTCAACCCCCAGCTTTTTTTTTTTCTTTTTTAATGTGTGTTCTAGAGGAATCAATCTCAGGTCCTTATCCTTGCAAGGCAAATACTCTATCTAAGCTATCTCCCCAACTCCTACATGTGTAATTTCTTTACCCTGAGGAAATAGCATGGTCTCCTAGACCAAACAAAACTGGAGGAAAACTGTGATGGTGTGGATAGTGAACACCGATTTAAGATTAACACTCATGGTGATGTTAGCAGATCCTGTGTGGCACTGCCTTCGATCTAGGTGTTCTTTGCAACCATTTGCATATTATTAATGCGTTGTGCAACAGAGTCGTTGTTACTGCTTTGCAGAAAAATTAGCTTAGTCGTTGAGTAACTTTTCCAACTCCAAAGACCAGTAGTGACAGAGCAGATATTTGACTCCAGTCTCATGCTCTAGCCACTATGTCATGCTGCCCCTGAAGTATCCGACACAACTGCGGCAATCATTGAAGCAGCCTGAGCCCAAGTGTGCCCCGAGCATCCTTGAGATAATCATTAAGCCTCACCTGACTCAGGTCTCAGGGAGGAGCAACTTGCTTATCCCGGAATGCCTGCTGATACAGCTCTTACCACCTTGAGTGTCTGCCCCATCCCTGTCTCTACCTTTTCCCCTATCCTGCAGGCCCTGGACAGCATCACTGGCCTGTGGCAAGGACTGTGCTGCTTCATTTCTCTGAGGGTACTATCTTAGTTTCTTCTCCTGTTTTAATAAAATACTCTGACAGAAGCAACTTAAGGAAAAGAGGTTTATTCTTGGTCACAGTTCAAGGAATAGTCCATCACGGTGAAGTCAAAGCAGCAGCTTTTCAGTTCCCTTTCTCCTATTTATACTGTCCAAAATCCCAGTCAGGGATGGTACCCCTACAGTGAGTAGGTCTTCCCACCTCAATTGACAGAATCAAGATAATCCCCCACAGACATGCCAAGAGCCCATCTCCCAGATGATTCTAGCTCCCGTCAACTTGATAATTAATACTAACCATCATAAACAGCTGAGGCTCAGGCTCCCATCCAGCATGGTTGCCCAATCTTCCAAGCTGATGAGATTGCCCATTTGCTTAGATCCCTGACTCATTCCTAAACATTTATATAAAACTCACATGTCCTGGGCTCACCTAGCCACCTGGGTCAGGTAGCTCCACATGGGAATTTCTCAGTCTCTATAAACTTATTTGAATATGTCTTATCTGGAAATTATATCTTACATTATCCAGAAATGATATAACCTTTAACCCACGCTGTGTTTTCTCAGTATTGGGCTTGGCAGCCTGCAGCCATCTCAAGCCAAAAGATAGGAATACAATGAATATTCTGCATTTCTTAAAGTCCTGGAATGACAAAACAGATTTTCTTTTAGAAAGGGCCAATGCCACAACACAGTTGTATTTCTTCAACAAATGCCCCCTTCTCTTAAAGCCTGCAGAATGGCTAATGTGATATGAGGAGGCAGTTTTTTTAACAGGTTCCTCAGAAGGACTCTGGGACCCTTTGTGCAAGCCCCAAGTAGAGTTAGAGCTGCTATGGCTTATACACAGGAGAAGGTGTGCCTATACCTTTGGGAATTGAGTTGGCATGACAACTCATCATGTATGTGTGAAGGTGTGGGTAAGCACAGAAGGACATGCTTGGGAGAGTGCTTGCACATGTGAGCCTGCATGTTGAAGCCAGAGGTTGGTGTCACGTGTCTTCTTCAGTCACTCTGTACCTTACTTTTTAAAGGTTTATATATTTTTATTTTCTGTATATGAATGTTTTGCCTGCATGTATGTCTGTGCTCCATGTGCAAACAGTACCTGCAGAAGCCAGAAGAGGTCATCAGATTCCCTGGAACTGGAATTATAGATGATTGAGAGCCACCATGTGGGTGCTAGAAACCGAACCCAGGTCTTCTGCAAAAGCAGAAAGTGGTTTAACTCCTGAACCACCTCCCAGCCTCTCTACCTTATTTTCTGAGACAGGGTCTCTTTTGGAGCTCACTGAGCTGGGCAGCAAGCTCCAAGGATTCTTTCTCCTTCTCTCAATCTCCCCAATGCTGGGATTATAGGCACATGCTATCAGGCCTGACTTTTACATAGGTCCTGGGTTGAACTCAGGTCCTTGTGCTTATGTAACAAGCACTTTACTGGCAGAGTCATCTCCTCAGCTCCTATGGCAGGCTTTCTTAAAAAAAAAATCTCATTCTCCATAGTTGATTTATCAAAGTAGCATTTTTTTCTGTTTTAATTCTGTAAATCAAAACTATTTTGTTTTTATAGAAAATAGAGATGAGAAAGAAGCCATGGAGGTCTTTGCTGGAGCTGTTCTAGGACTGCCACTCTTAGGCTGTGGACTCTTCCTTATCCCTAATAACCTCAGAGTAGCATTCTTTTTAACTGTGCTGCCCAGGTATGGGGTGGGACATGGGGGACATCTCTTGGTAGCTCTTGAAATGGTTTGAAAGTACTAAGTTAGATGATGAAAAGGCTAGTCCCTTCTCCATTTCCTTCCATATTTGGTTACAAAGCAGAGGAAGATTATTGCATGGGACTGCAATATCCTTAGCTCTGTAACACTTGTTAATTTCCTCTTTGTAACTGGGGGAGAACAAGCCTCAGGCCATGGTCTCCAGCTAGAAATACACAACCCAGATTTTCATTGTAAGCCTTCTCATGGGAACTTCCTATTTAGGGCCAACAATAGTGATAACTTGAGTGCATTTAAAGAAAAATGTAAGCAATACTCAACTCTGCATGTGATTCCAAGTGTGTTAGCCCAGGGACTACACTTTGAGAACAGCTGCCAGTGGGCCTCAAATCTGCTGGCACGGGCTTTCACTTCAGACTGATCTGGGAAGCCTGGAAGAGCCTAATGCCTGGGGGTCAACCCACCAAGTGGTATGCCTCACCAGAGATGGGGCCAAGCATCAGTGTTTGACTCAGCATCCCAGGTGTTTGTAGTGTGCAGCTGAGGACCACTTCCCAGCCTGTGCTGGGACAGCGTCCCCAGCGTCTGACCCACATCCTGATCACATCTTTCCCTTGTCTCTCCTTCCTGCTTTTGGCTCCTCTTCTCAGTCCATTCCCTGACTTTAATTTTGGTTTTCTTTTTTCTCTTTCCTAGCTCGGCCTCTTCCTGAGAGAAGAACCACTGTACTAAAATCCCCTCCACCATCAATTCCTCCTTTAAAGACCACTGTGGAAATCACTGACTCAGTTGCAACCATGATAGAAAATTTCTGTGTTGTATTACATCACATGGCATTTGTTTGATGAGCCTTAAGCCTAATAGTCCAGTTTCTGAGCATCTAAGCTTTGTGGGGTTTGTTCTCCACAGTAACTTAATTAACAACAGAAATGACAATTATCATTGGGGGCTTAGCGTGTGCCTTGTTCTAAACATAAGCACTTTAGCTATATAAACTTACATCATTCTGACATAGCAGGAAAGTACTTTTTTCAGATGAGGAAACTGAGGCACAAGGAGCTTTTTAGTGTATAAATGTGTGTTGTACATGCATTTATATGTGTGTGTTCGCGTATGTGGGTCACATGTGTATATGCATATGAGTGGATGTGTGTGTGTGTGTGTGTGTGTGTGTGTGTGTGCACGCGTGTAGAAGCCCAGCATTGACACTGGGTATCTTTCTTGACCACTCTCTACCTTAGGGCCAAGGTCTCTCACTTGAACCCAGAGCTCACCATTTTGTCTAACCGAGTTACTTTGTCTACCCAGCTGGTTCTAAGGATCCTGTCTGTGCCTCCAGAGTGCTAGAATTACAAGCAGGCCACCACCCCCACCTAGCATTTACATGGGTTTTGGGGATCTGAATTCTGGTCTTCATGCATGCACAGCAAGCTCTTTATCTGCTGAGCCATCTCCCCAGCTCTGGAGATTAAGTATCTTCCCCATAACCACAAAGTGGCAGAAGCAGAATCCGTACATGGGCAGCCCGCATTCTGACGGACACACAGGATGGTCACTTAAAATCCCAGTCCAGGTGTCCTGCTTGCACTGAGTCACCGTTTCCTGCTGCCACAAGAAATTGAAAGTTGAACCCTGTCCACCTCAGTGACATTTGGAATTGATAACTCTTTTTATTTTCAACTTAAATCATAGTATCTCGGCAGGAAACTGGAGGCTTTAAAACCCCTCAAGATCTTAGCTCATCATCATTCAGAAGAGGTGGCCTTAAATGATTCCATTCTCTGACTGCCAGGGCTATGAATAGAAAATGTAAAAGTACCACAGACTTTCTAGAAGTAGCAGGAAGCGACAGAACTCTTGGTGGCCTTGATAAGGTTCTTCCTTAGCTTATCTGGGACGTGACCTCAGCCTCCAGGGTCTCCAGGACATTTTCAGATTCTCATTCTAGTGTTTAATCAGAGAGACCTTCGACTCCTTCCCATTACTTGTGGGGAACTCCATTTTTAAACTCAAATCTTTCATCTTTTGTAATACTGAAGGGTGATGTTTCAGGAGATTATACCTTCTGTACTGTATTAAACCTTGAATTCTCTGATGGATCCTCAATCAGCTGAGTCCCCTAGTGAAAGTTTCAAATAAGTTGTAGAGATAAGCTAAGCCTAGGATATAATGAGCGCTCACACTGTGCAGTCTTTTCTTCTTTTTGCTTCTTTCCAAGCCCAAACTACATAAGTACTTCATTTCATTCTCTTCCTATGAGCTCATATCACCAGGATTATGGCTCAGGGACTTCAGCTCCAGGGCTCAGGGTTATACAGTAGAGGCAAGATTTAAAAGTGGGTCTGCTATGCTGCAGAGCCCATGCTCTGTCTACACCTAAGCTAGATGAAGTTAGATAGAATATGATAGAAGAAATGCTTGGAAAGCCCAGGTGCATTATGGGGAGGACAAGCTCTGTTTCTGTATGGCTAGCCAACCTAGGCCAACTTGTTCTCTCCTCAGACCATTTGAATACAGTACTCTCTGTCACATTCCTGTCTTAAGGCTGCTATGTAAGGAAGATATAAGGCTGTTGGCCCATAGTAGGGCCACAGATTAGTATGGACAATGCTTACCTTTGACTTCTACTTTTAGGAATGCAGCACACACACACTCCCAATTGTCCAATGTCTTTAGCATATTTCCACCCCTTCTCTGATTCCAACCCAGTGCCAGCCAGCACCCTGCCACCTTCGTCTAATTCTTCATATTCAAACTACTGATAATCTGCTAGCTGTCTACAATTCTAGTGGTGTAAATTGGTTTTCCAACATTTATACACCACAGAATCACCTGAAGGCTTGGTAAACCAATCTCTAGACTCTCCCCTAGCATTCTGATTCTGTAGGTGATATTAATGCCACTGGTTCAAGGGTTGCACCATGAGAACCTCTGGACTAGAGAGCCTCATCACAGCTGCATGTGTATCAGTGGTGTATGACCATGAGGGACTCTGACTATATAAAGTTGTACCTCACAGGGAAGATGGTTTGGAGGATAGGGAGGGAGAAATACTGTAGGGAAGCTCGGACCTATGACTTATCATCGTCGTCATAGATGATGCCTTGTTACATTGATGTGCAGTGGCTTTAGAGAACCCCCACATCTGAGAACTTGTTCCTCTGTGAGAAGCAAATGACCTTTCTTCAGAATTATTTTTCAGTTCCCATGTGACTGCTTCTTAAGCTAGAATATGCACTGGAGTCACTAGGGGTCTTGTTAAAGTGAGGATTCCACCGAGACTGAGATTCTGCATGGGGAACGAGCTCCTGGGCCATGTTTGATGTACATTAGATGGCACTTCTGACTTCCAACCTTAAATACCAGTGGCTCCATCTCTACTGCACAATAAAATCAATTGGGGACTTTTAAAAAACTGGTACTTGGGCCACCTCCTTTGGACATTCTAATTTAATTCTGAACATTGAGATTTTAAATGTTTTCCCAAGGGATTCCAAGGCACAACCAGGGTTGGAATCTGCCAGCTTTATATGGAGAGGGAAGATAACATTACTGTGGAAACACACTCAAGTGCGTGTGTTACACAATGGGCCAGATCAGGCTGGTTACCTAGATTTGAGGAAGGGAGGCCTTTCCGTCTGGAAAGTCACCTAGGAATCTTGTTATAATGCAGGTTCTGCTTCTGCAGGTTTGAGTGGGCCAGGTTTCTATTAGGAGCTGTAATATGGCCAGTCATGTTAGTTCAGGCTGATGCAAGGCCTGGAGGTTGGGTCTCAAGGGCCCATGTGAAACCCACTGACTGTCAGTGAAGGTGATGGACAGTTGTCTCACACTGTCAGAAGCTTCTAGCTCATCTCTTCTCTCCTCAAATAGTATCTTTTGTTGGGGGGGGCGGGGGAATGGGTAGAAGGGTTAAGACATGGTCTCACATAGCCCAGGATGGCCTCAAACTTGTGTAGCCAAGGCTGGTCTTGATCTCCTGATCCTCATACCTCCACCTCCCAAGTGCTGGAATTATAGACATATGCCACCACGCCTGGCCACAAACACCATCTTGGCATCTCTGATTCAGCATAGTGTCAACACCATGATCAATGCAGGTCAATGCTGTTTTGGTGACATTTTCTTCCTTTTCTTTTCACAGTACGAGATGCAAAAAATCTGATCCCCATGGATCCAAATGGGCTTTCAGATCCTTATGTGAAGCTGAAACTTATTCCTGACCCCAAGAATGAAAGTAAACAGAAAACCAAAACCATCCGCTCCACACTAAATCCTCAGTGGAATGAGTCCTTCACATTGTAAGTACTTCTTCCTCTCCTGGATTGATGTCTGCCCCCACAGACCACACACTGCCAACCTCAGCATTAGGGATCATGAGGGTGGGGTGACGGCAGTGACAAATGTCTCTAAATCTGTCCCATTCCTAAGACTAATGATTGATAATAGCTGTCATCACTTCTGTTTGATAGATATTAACCTGGTTTACCAGAATTTGCACAATGCAAGCCCCAAATTATTATCATCACCTGCTCTATAACAGAAGCAAAAACTCTGTTTAAATATCGCAAATAACATAAAAGCATATAAAATGTGTCCCATCTCTTGATATACTTAGATACTTTTGATAACTTGTAGAGGGTATGAGACAAGATTTTAATAACTTTTGCAAATATAAAATAAGTGGGTTATGCAGAAGGTATTATTGCTGCTGAAATAAGAAAGATAGGCCCACCCTTAAGCTTCCTGGATGGGTTACATTTGAGCTGGACCTTGAAGGATTGCCAGGAATTGAGAAACAGATGAAGAAAGGGGAAAAGAGAGAGGACTGTTAAGAGATGGTGAAGAAGTCAGGAGTGAGACAGCCCTCAGAGCAGGGAACACACGTTCTCCATGAGGACATGTTCAAGAGGTACTTTCTCCAAGGACAACCAGAAAGATGACTGTCTTTTGGTGAGAAGCCAGAGAGCTCTGTCCTGTAAAGTACAGGAAGTTTATATTTTAGACATTATAAGGTATATAGACTCTGTTGCCCTGACATAACTGACATTTCAGTGCCAAATCAGCCACAGACAATAAATATATAACCATGGCTAATAATAAAAATATAGCCAGGGCTGTGTTCTATTAGAACTTAATTTGTACAAAAGGACACTATGTAAGCAAATGACAAAAGTTGTGTTTCAATTTTGTACAGTCACTATGTAAACAAAAGATACAAAGCTGTGTTCTAATAAAATTTCCTTTATACAAATAAACAGTGTCCCCCCCCCAAAGAGAACAAAAGTAGGAAAATTAGTGAGCATGGGTCCATGTTTTGGTAGCTAGCCAGTATGAAGGGCTGCTTTGTGAAATGAATGTACTGTTTCTCTCAGGCTTCAACTAGGGCCATGTAGGTATCTCACAAGAAACCATAATCAAGATAACCTACTGTGTCATGTCGGGGTTGTATCTTTGTAGCAAATTGAAACCTTCAGACAAAGACCGACGACTGTCCGTAGAAATCTGGGATTGGGATCGAACGACAAGGAATGACTTCATGGGATCCCTTTCCTTTGGCGTTTCAGAGCTGATGAAGATGCCAGCCAGTGGATGGTAAGGAAGCACCTGGGACTAAGCATGTCTCCAAACCTCAGGCCACTGAGAAATGCTGGAGATAGGTCTATAATCTCTGAGATTCTGGTGCACTATGGGGTGGGCTGTGTGGTCAACTGGCCAAGGTGCTTTGTAAAGGCTGGGACTAAGCATGTCTCCAAACCTCAGGCCACTGAGAAATGCTGGAGATAGGTCTATAATCTCTGAGATTCTGGTGCACTATGGGGTGGGCTGTGTGGTCAACTGGCCAAGGTGCTTTGTAAAGGCATTTCTCCAACAGCGTAACTAGCAGTAAGGAAGAACCTTGACTTTCTCTTAACTTGCCCTTAACATCCCTTTTCTTCTCTGTTGTTGAAGGTACAAGTTGCTCAACCAAGAAGAGGGTGAATACTACAATGTGCCCATCCCAGAGGGGGATGAAGAAGGCAATGTCGAGCTCAGGCAGAAATTTGAGGTGAGGAGTCCCACCAAGACATGGTAGGGCAGCACCTTTCCTGCATGTAATAAGCACATCTCTGGGGAGGTGTGATTCTCACGGTCACATCTCTGAAAAGCACAAAGTAATGTCCATGTTGATACTCGTTTTCCTCATTTAAAAGCACAGGTGTTGTATGTAATCAGAAGCATAGGTGTTGTATGTCACTTTCATTTGCAAGCCTTTGGCATTCTGTGTCTATTGTCCTTTGGAGAATGAAGATTGCAAGGATTGCAGGAATGAGAGCAGGATTGGTTTCCACAGAGGCGCACAACACCTGGGAGACCACAAGCTTAGGAGTGCGCCGTCCTCCCACAGAAGGGCTGTGCTCCTCCAAAAGGGACTTCTCTTTGGGGTCAATTTGCCTGTCATTAGCTATCATGCCAGTAGCTGAGATTATTTTTTCCTAAAGAGAATGCCTGTTTGAAATTCCTTTTTGTTTTTGCTCCAGACTTAAGTTCAGCAAAGGCCAGCCTCCTGCTCCTGTCCCAATGGAGTGGTTGTTTGCCTTCTGACCTGGGCTCGTTTGCCCTTGCTCCCTTCTTTCTCTTCTGCCTTCTCCTTCTTCTCTTCCTCTCTTTACTGGCTGCACGTCTCCTCTCCCTTGGCCCCTGCTTCACGTTCCAAGCCACCACTTTTGAGAAATTTCTGTTTCTGTAATTACTTCACATTTTAACCATTTGAGCACTTCATTTACTAGTCTCTGCCGTCTCTGTAACCAGTTATTTCCCATTTGAATCTTTCTCTTCTTCAAACTACTTAAGATTCCCTGGAATTTCCCAAGCCTAAAGAAACAAACACACATAAGTGTATACAGACAGCAAGCTGTTACTGAGACATTGATATCAATGGAATGCTGATTTCTTTATTTTCTTTACTATATATATTTTTTTCATTTATTTTTATTTTATGTGCTTTGCTTTTGTGTAAGTGTACCCATGTCATACAGTTCCCACAGATGTCAGAAAAGGGCATCAGATCCCCTGAAATGGGGTGCCAGGAACTGAACTTGGGTCCTCTGTAAGAGTAGCCAGTGCTTTAACCTCAGAACCGTCTTCTACCCGCTCCCATTATAAGCCCGATGGAATGAATTCCAAAGGATATAAAATGATGTCATTCAGATTATGTCATCATCAAACTGATGATATTTTGTGAAAGAAGATGTTGGTGGTAATACTTAATGTGAGGGGTTGAGGTTGCATGGCTGCTGGGAACATATGATTGAAATGAGTCACAGGTAGTGTAAATAAATGATACTTAACAGTAGGTCTCAGTGAGGGGGAGATAATAGGGAGCAAGGAGGACTGTGGTGAGCCAGTGAACTCAAACCTAGCTAGGGATATGACTCTGTAGCAGAACACTTGCCTAACATGCACGGGCCACAGGCTCCAACTCTAGCACCACAAATACACAGAATAAAAATGGCAGCTGTGGGCCTGAGATTGCTCAGAAGTTAGGAGCACTGATTGCTCTTGGAGAGGGCCCAAGTTTGATTCCCAGCACTTACATGACAGCTGACAACGGCCCATAACTCCAGTTCCAGGGGATCCAGCTCCCTCTTTTGATCTCTGCAGGAACTACATGACACAGGTGCGCTTACATACATGCAGGCATTGCACTCACATACATATAAAATAAAAATAATAAATAAAACTTTATTAGTGGCAGTCCCTGCCACTCAGGACCAGATGTTATTCGTAAGTGCATTTGTAAGCCTGTGCCACATCTGCAATTCCTCAAGAGAAGCCAAAAGTTCACCTTTTTATATGACATGTTCTGGTTTCTTTTAATGTTGGCAGCTAATTAGTGTTTAAAGTTCTGTGTAGGTCAAGTGTACAATCTGTGACTTTCAGCTCAGGTAGGACACAGCTGCTGAGAGCCAGCCTGCAGTCTCTGCTGCCAAAAATTTCAGGAAAGGGACTGAAGATGTAACTCAGTAGTGAAGAGTCTTTTTGTTCCTCCAGAACTCCAGAGTTGACTTCCCAGCACCCACATTGGGTGGGTCACAACCACCTATAACTCCAGCTCCAGATGATTCAGTACCTTCTGGCCTTCATGACACTCACACACACACATGCATATAAGTAAAAATAATAAGTCTTTGCAAAATACAGGAAAGTAAATCAAATGGAAATATATGAATTAAATAGAAAGAACTGTGTTTCTTTCCTTACAGTCTTTAGGGAATTCAAGTGCAGATGAAAGTCAAGGTTTCCCACGTACGCCCCTCCCCCTACTTTCTCTGACCCTTCTTTTTTCTTTCACTTTATTTCATCATCTGCCTCTATTCCTGTCCCAGCTGGAAGACACAGTCAATCCCTCCCAGAAAGGCCTCCTAGACGCCCCTCCCAATGTGACCCACCTCAGTGACAGACAGAGCCTTCTAGAGGGAGTTTCAGGATGTTGAGTGCCAGTATTACTCAGCTGTCACTGGCAGGCAGAACCTACTCTGCTTTACTGAGTCCGTTACACACAACTTTGTCATTCATAGTCATTTCTCAGAACCATAAGCACAGCACACTTTCAAAGTAGGAGCATGTTGGGCTTAAAGCACTTGAAGCACTTCTAGTCTGAAAGCACTTTACTGAAAGAGAAATATTGACCCATTTTGATGCTTCATTTCCATGGCTTCCTGGTGAGTAATCCTCCTGCTTTACTGAGCAATGAATTCACCTTTTCATAAAGGTCAGCAGTTCAGTCTAATAATGAATGAATGAATAAATAATAAATAAATAGAAATACTTTAGGGCTTGAGGCCAAGAGTAAATAATTTTTCTTTAGAGATGGTTAGAGGCTATGTGTTGCCTGTTGCTATCTTCCTCCTGGGAGAGCTGAACATAATGGCAGAGCACTAGCCCAAGGCCAAGCAGCCTCTGAGGGGAGAAGAGAGGTCAGCAGAGCTGGGCCTGGGGGAAAGCTGAGCCCCTGAGGCCCATGCTTGGAACACTTGTATGAAGCACATTCCAAGGTCTTTTTACACATCTTTCAGCTTGTATTTCTTAGTTTTTATTCAGATGGTAACCGCTCATTTACTTGGAGCATTTTGAAAAACAGAGCGTTAGCAGATGAGAGAGTCAGTAGCTGATGACCTCAGAAAGATGCTAAGAATTTCATGGTAAGCTCCACACTGCATTTTAAGTAGAATGGTCCCTGGGGCTGGAGAAATGGTCCAGTGGTTAAGAACACTGGCTGCTACTGCTAAAGACCCAGGTTTGAATCCCAGCACTCACATGGCAGCCAGCAACCATCTGTAACTCCAGTTACAGGAAATTTGATTCCCTCTTCTTTCCTCCACAAGCATTGCATGACATGGGTGCACCTATGTACATGCAAGCAATACATACATAAAATTAAAAGTTAAAAATATAAAATATATAACCAACCAAAAAAAAAAAACCAGAACAGACCCATTCCCATAATGGTGCTGTACTGGAGTCTGCAGATGCAAAAGTTACGATCCTCCACTAGTGACCAGTATTGGGAAGGCATGTGGGCAGGCCAGCCTTTCCAAACAGGGCGTCAGCTGGCATCAGGATATAATTTGGGGAGCTTCTTTCAACCCCGTTGCATCTTCTCCTCTCCATCCTCAACCCAGTGCCCGCAGCACACTACTCAGTACCATAGGCTCATACAGTTGTGGAGCTGATGGCCCTCTATCTAATTAGTCCTCTGTCTCACAGGCATTCTCTCCTACTTTGTACCCTCTACATAAATTCAGTGCTGAATCCTCTCTGGCCCTGCAGGATGGTTAGTCCTTTCAGAAACATGCATCTTCTAAGGGTCTCAAACAACATCTAATGCCAGGCATGTCCCCCCTTTTGACCTTTTAACATGACATTGTCATCTGCAAATGTGTCAGGCCTCATTCACTTCTATCCTGGGCTACATGCTGCCTGTAGACCAAAGCCTGGGCATGCTTGTCTGTTGGGTTATTCTTTCCATATCCAGCTCCATTTTGTTGTTTTCATTGTTTGGATTTTTGAGACAGGATCTTTTTTGTATATCCCAGGCTGGCCTTGAACACAAGATACTTCAGCTTCTGCCTCCTGGTGCTGGGATCACAAGTGTGGGCCATTCGTACCTAGCCATCTCTGTTTTCTAGAAAGAGTTAACCAGCTGTGTTTTTCATATCCTCCCCAGAAACCAAAAGTCATTCAGTTCGATGAAAGAAAAATTCAAAGAAATGAGCACTGACAGCTCTACCCACAGAATTAGGATTCACCGGACAAGTAGATAGATTTTTTTTTTCATATTTAAATGGTTGATTATAGAATTTTGGCAAACAGAATCATCTGCATGTGACATTCTTAGGAGCGAAGGAAAATTCCAGAATGAGTAGAAAAGACCCTGCTCTTTCCAAGCTGGTTCTAAAAGAACAGTTCATCTGCCCAAAAGACAACACAAACCAGGACCTTGACCACAATATCCACAGAGTGCCTCTGAGGGCCTTTAATCGGGTCCATGTTTGTCTTCAGTTAAAGTACACACAGTTCCTGCCTCTCAAACTCAATTATATATCTTTTCATTTGTCAGTAAGCAAGGCTCCAGCAGCGACCAGAACAAACAGCCTACTTCCTGAGGAGCTTATGTTTAGTACCTGTGGGCCCAGTGATGGAGCAGGGAGCTTGTTGAAATATAAAATATGCTCCATGTATATTGAAACAATATTAGGTTACATATATTGCAAGATCAAAGATTATATTTTATGGTAGATTTTTTATGTTACACATCATTATGTGAATGTTAAACATAATATTTTAGAAATTCATTTCAAGCCAGATGTGGTAGTACACGCCTTTAATCCCAGCACTCGGGAAGCAGAGGGAGGTGGAGCTCTGTGAGTTCAAGGCCAACCTGGTCTACATAGTGAGTTCCAAACCAGCTAGGACTACAGGGAGACTCTGCCTCAAAAAAAAAAAAAAAAAAAAAAACAGAAACAAAAAAAGAGAAAGAAATTAATTTCAGCTATTACTTATGTTATTAATGAGTCTTCTAGAAAATTAAATACATATATATGCATGTATATATGGCATTTCTGTCATACAGGACAGATCTGGAACATTCCTCCCAATTAAAAAATAGCATGTCGTGGGCTGGCAAGATGTCAGCAGGTACAGTTGCCAAGCCTGGCAACCTGAGTTAAGTCCCTTAGCCCCACATGTTGGGAGGATAAAATTGACTCTTTCAAGATGTCTCTGACCTCCATACATATCCTATGGCACATGTACCCACATACCCAACACACACACAATAAATGTAATTTAAATTTTTAAATAGGATGTTGTATGATGAGGACCAACATGCCAAACCTAATTTTCTAGATCTTACAAATCAATTGTTTCTAAGAGATATTAATGTATAGACCTGTTTCTCTAGATTCCGGGCCTATTCCTGAGGCCAAGTAAGTATATTTTTTGCATGTCCAAGTAAGTGCATTACAAATGGAATGTGACAAAGCTGGGCTAATATTTGAATTTCCTAGTAATTTAGTCCTGTTCATTTCTAGCTAGTGCCAGAAATCCCAATGAAACATATTGAAATTTTTGAGTTAGTTGGAAAGTTGTAGGTGTCTGTCAGAGTGTATGTAGGTGAAGGTTCTGAGTGCTCACCCCACCTTCCAAGCAGAGTCTGTACAGAACCACAACTGTCACCTCAAAGGGGATAAAGGTAGTTCATTCTAAAGTCAAATATAAATGGTCATGGCCCAGGATCACAGATTTAGGTCAACTAAATTCCTTGTTCCAACGTGGTAACAGCTTCATGAAGTTTTTGTCATTACAGAACAAAGAAAGCCATAAATCAAGACCCTTTTTAAATACACAGGTGGAGAACTCAGAAAGGCAGGTTACAGCAAAGTGAAGAAACCTCTGTCCTAGGCCTCAGATGCTATCTGATGACGTTCAGCTTTTAGGTTGATGGAAGCTGGTGGTCTGCTAAGTTAATACATTGCAAAGAAAAACTAATCCTCTGTACATTGCAAATGATTTACTTAATGGTCACAGAGGATGTTAGGTTGTGTACAGAGGAGAGCAAAAGGGGGCTAAAGATGGCCCAAGATATTTTGCAATTAAGCTCTGGACTTGAAGCTTTCCAAACTCTGCACAGTCATTGATGTTCTAATCAGTTAACCAGGTTCAGCTTCTTTCTGGAAACTTTGTTCATAAGACAAAGCTGTTTTTCTTTTTATGAATCCTTTGATTTCTGTTTTTATTTTTGTGTATAAGTGTTTTACTTGCATGTGTGTATGTAGAACACAGACAAACATGGTAGAGTCTGATGTGCAACATCCTCAGAGGCCGGAAGAGGGCATCAGATTCCCCTAAAATTGGAGGTACAAATGGTTGTTAGCCTCTATGTGGGTGTTGGAAACCAAACCCTGGTCCTCTGCAAGAGCAGCCAGTGCTCTTAACCTCTGAGCCATCACTCCAGCCTTGAAAAAATTATTTTACCTCTCAAACTAAAGTGTCCCCTAAGGACTGTGCCGCATGGATTACATTGACTTTGACAGATATTTTAGGAAAAGGTGGACAACTAGGCATTCATGCCTAAAGTATTATATTTGCAAAACTTGTTAAAAATAGATTCTGCAGTGTACCCATTGGTCAGTATGCAGTTAGATGGCAGCAAGGTGGCAGAACAGGAGCTTTCTGCCACCACAACCACTACTTGGAGCCTATAGGGGACCCTTCAGCTGAAAACACTGCATTCCACTCCCTGGCCCCCAGAAGTTTACAACCATTTCATAGTACAAACTGCATTATTCCAACTTCAAAAATAGTCTTTAACAGTCTCAACGCTATTTAAAAATCCAATGTCCATAGTCTCTTCCAAAACTCAGGTTACCCTTTTCACTGTAAGCCTTTGCAAAATCAAAAAGACAAATTACATACTTCAACACACAATGGCAGAGGACACACATTTCCATTCCGAAAGAGAGGAAGGAGTTTACATGGGACTTGTCCATGCTTGTCAGCATTGCTGTGAGTTCATCTGAGTAACTGACCAGCTGCTTCTGACTCTGTTTCCTTGTGGTCATCCACCTCCTACCCCATTTCCACAATGATCCTTTAGCCTTAGGAGGCAGAAGTTTGATAGAGGTCTCCTATTTAGCAATAAGCAGCCTGCAGCTTCTTATTCTCTGCATGTTGGCCAGTTGTGGTTCTCTGTGTCAATCACCATCTGCTGCATAAAGAAGTTTCTCTGCTGAGAGTTGAGAGATGCATTAATCTATGGGTATATATCTATAAGTCATTAGAAATCAGTTTAATAGTTGTATTGGCTTTTCCCCATGCCCTGTGGGCTGTCTAAGCCTGATAGCAGTGTCAAGTATGGGCTCCATCCTAGGAAGCGGACCTTAAATCTAATTAGGAAGTAGTTGGTTGCTCCTGTAATATTCGTGCCACTAGTGCACCAATGGGCATATCTTGCCAGGCCAGTTGTAGCTGGAAGGATTCACAGCTGGGTAAAGTTGAGGCTAAATTTTCTCTTCAGGTAGCTTGCATAGCACCTTTCAGCACTGTGAAAGCTAGCCCATAGAAATGAGGCTTTGAAGTCAGCACCAGCTTGATTTCTCCTTGTTTGTTATATAGTTCGTTTATTAGTGTCGTCAGCAATAGGATCTTAACGGGGAACAAAATCCCAACATAGACATGGGGAAGTCATTAAGAGACCCCAGCCCTATCTGAGAAACTACTAGCAACTGATGAATGTTAGGTGGGGGAGAGTCAGTCTCATTTAGGGGTGAGACTCTTATTAGGTTGACCAGGTTCTGGTGAATGACCCTCACCAAAGGACATTTGGGGATCTTTATAAATAAACATACATATATATTAAGAAATTTGGTGGGGTTAGAAAGGAGGGTGTAGATACAGGAGGGGATGTAACTATGACCAAAATATATTGTATGAAATTAGTAATAATTCAGTTCAAATTAATAAAAAACAAATAAATGAAATCTAAGGCAAAAAGGATGGGGGATGGAGGGCACATTGAGGAAATTCCAGCCAAAGCAAGACTGGAAGCCAGCTTCGTTTTGTTTTGTTTGTTTTGGAGGGCCGAGGGTGTACATATGTGACGTATGAGTGTGGGGGCGGGGTGGTGTGGTGTGCAGATGTGCAGGTGTAGGCATGTATGTGCCACAACCCCAGTATGGCGGTTAGAAGTCAACCTTCAGAGGCCATCATCTCCTTTCTACCATGACTAAGAAGGGCCTCCTCAAAGCTGCATCTGTCGGCTAGCTGGCTAGGGTGCTTCTGGAGATGGCTGTCTCCCCCCCCCCACCTCCCCTTAGTGGTGGGCCGAATTGTACACACCTGTGCTACTGCATGCTGTTTGTACATGGGTTCTGAGGCACCGGACTCAGTCATCAGGCTTGTGTGGCAAGTGCTTTGTCCAGTGAGCCATCCCCAAACCTGAAGAAAAATAGCTTGATTTTTACCCATGTGATGGCTCATCTTGGTTGTCACCTTGACACACGTGGGAAAAGGAAGTCTCAGCTGAGGAACTTCTTCCGTCAGATTGACCTGTGGGCATGTCTGCAGGGCATTTTCTTGATTGTTAATTGATGTAGGAGGACCCAGCCCATTGTGGGTGGTACCATCCCTGGGCAGATGGGCCTGGACTATATAAGAAAGGTAGCTGAGCAAACCAGGGATGCAAGCCAGGAAGCAATGCTCCTCCATGGTTGATTCCTGCCTTGACCTCCTCCCTTGGCTTTCCTTGCTGATGAACCAGATAAGCCCCTTTCTTCCTGAAGTTCATTGTGGTATGGTGTCTCTCATAGCACTATAAAGCAAATTAGAACAACCTGTGTCATCCCTCTCCCAGGACAGGAGCCAAGAAAGACCCCACTGGGGAAACAGCCAAGTTGGATGCCACAGGAGAGCCATGTCTTTCTTCGCCACCTGGATTATCGAGATCAGGGTAGAGAGGGTAGGAACAGAGAAGAGTGGCTTAGGACTCTCTAACACTGTCCTGTCAGCATCCAGATGCCTACCCACGAGTCCCCAGAGAAGCATACAATGTGTGCATCTTTTCAGTGTTTGTGTTTGTGACCATGCAGGACCATACTAGGGGTTAAACCAAAGAAAGTCACAATCAATTTGAGTGTGTTGAGATACTTCTGCATGGGAGGGTAGTGAAGGAGCCTCCGAGGCTTGCCTGTTGATGCCAAAACAAGGTCACGAGGAGACACTGCCCGTTATCTGTTTTCATTTTATTCTAGGGAAACTTTTAAGATTATCTCTCACTGATTAACAAATTAATAGGATCCAATCATTACCATAGTTAAGATACTTAAATCAATGGACATGAGATTCAGTTGCCTTGTTAAAAAGAGAAAAGTCAGCATTTTTTCTCTCTTATTCACTAATGTCAAAATTGGATTTTCTGAAAGCCTCCATCGTCTTTGAAGATTTTACCTAATTTGCAGTGTTCTTTTCCAGAAGGGGGGAAAAAAGGACAGTCGATTGGAAACCCTTAGATAAATCGTAGCTATTTGTTGATTTGATCAGCGCTGCCGTGGTTACTATAGAAACCTGAGTACTTTGAGATGACCTTTAGACATAAAACAGAAAATCTATGTGCCCCCCAATATGGATTCTGCTTTTTTGTCCCTAAATAGCTACTTAATTACTTTCTGAACTGGATGATGTCAAGGGAGGGGGGTGGTCAATCGAATACATATCAGTTGAGAGATATTTTAATGTTCCTACTTCAGCTTAGTTTTGGAAGCCAAGCCTTGAGCTGAAATAGGACATGATTTTGTGGTGGAAATCATTTCCACACATTCATTAGATCCTTGTCTACAGCCCTTAGTGCTGCCGATGCACAGAGCTAGCCTCTGAAGATAGAAGCCCAGGCTCACTGATCAGTGCCCTGCAGAGGGAGGAGGACTGCATTCTCAGCATCGTTTAACAAGGGGATATAATCCATAGCTTTGTTGGGAAATGTAAAGAAATAAATAATTGTCCATTCTAGTTTTCTCTGCCATCCTAATGAACTCCTGAAACATCGTGGAAAGCCTTGTGATGGGGTAGCCTTCTGGGTGGATGCTGGCAGATGGGGAAACAAGGCAGGTTCGGTATTAAATATCAGAAGCAGCTCTTGCTGTGTCTCCAGGCTGTGGTATTCACAAAAGAAGGGGAGAGGCTGGGAGAGGAGAATGATGAGGAGGAAGAGGAGAAGGGAGGAGGACTGGGGATGTGTTCCTCCATTTACAGGAATTGGAAGAAGAGGAGGCAGTGACAATGTCCCCTGGCACAAATGTAAGGCGATTAAACATTGACATGGGTCTCCATGGCTCTGTCTTGGGTACCTGATAGGAAGTCAAGGTGGAAAAGCCTAGGTGAGGCTTCACTGTCTTCACAAGGAGTTCAGCCTACAGATTAGAATTGAAGGTCCCCAGAGACATCAAGACCAAGGATTTTGAACCAGTGTGCATCCCAAGAGAACAAGTCTGTGCTCTGGATCCTTGCAATTCCCAACTATATTTGATACATGGACCAAAGGAACTTACTAAAAATGTGTGGCCTTGGGATGAGGAGGTGGCTTGGTAAAGTACTTGCCAACATGAGAATCTGAGTTCAGATCTCAAACACCCATATAAAAAACTGGGCATGGGGCAGGGTCAGGGTGAAAAGATAGGTGGGTCCCTAGAATGTGCTCGCCAGCCAGTTTAACTAAATCATTGAGCTCCAGGTTCAGTGAGACACCTTGTACAACAAAATAAAGCAGAGGGCAAGCAGGGAAGAACCCCAACATTAGTCTTTGGCCTTCACACGCACATAGATGCATGTGCCCACATATGCATGTGAACACACACACACACACACACACACACAAATGTACAATCCAAACCAGACATAGTGATTTGTAACTGCAGTATAAGCTACTTGTGGGGCAGAAGAATTTCTTAATTCCTAATAATATATATATATATATATATATATATATATATATATATACTGTTATATAAACAAACAGCAACCTTTCAGATCTCATCCTACTTTTACTGAGTCAATCTGCATTTTAATTCAAGTCCCAAGTACTCATTAGAGCTTGAGAAGTGCTGATTGAGAAGATGAAACCCACCCATTGACTCCTGATTGAGCACATCCATTGTCTGCAGCTGTAATGAAGCGGGGATCAAGGTATCCCATAGTTACAGGCACCCACACCAAACCATCTGCCTTTGTGTGAACCATGAGTTAAGAATCATGTTTTGAAATGTCTTTCAGACAATCAAAGAAGTGTAATATTTGAGAAACATGAAAATTCGATGAAAACCAAATTTCTCAGTTTCCTTAACACAGCCGCGTTGGTTCCTGTGTGCATTGCCTGTGACTACCTTGGTGCTGTAGGGGCAATGTGGAATCACTGACAGAAGGATTGTATGGCCCACAGAGCCTAGAGTCTGCGCTCTCTCGCCCCTCGTAGTAAGTTACTGGTCCCTGGATTAGCAGAATAATAGAGTTAGTACTGGGAAGAAGGCTTAAAATCATCTTTGCTGATGGGAAAACCAGTAGCGTCAGGACTCAGGTCTCCGCCTGAAATGATTCTTCCCTGCTCGTCCCTGTGGCTCTCGCTTTTCTGAGGCCCCTCCACACGTCTCCCATGCCTGTTCATCTCAGTACTGGTTTATTCTTCTTAGACTCCTCCACTTCCCTAGATCCCAAACACATCCAGACCTTTACGTAGTTCTCAAATTTCTTAAAATTGATTTGATTGTGCAAACCAAAAATGGCTTCCTAGCTTAGACACAGCTTCATATTTCCAAAGTAAGAATCAGGCCCACCTCTGAATGCTCAGAAATCCTTATACAGCCCCTTAGGTCTTTGCTTTTGTGAAAAACAGGACCCTCCCTCACCATGTAATAACAAATTCAAGAGACTAGAGAAAGCAAAATGGATTTCTAATATTCAATTCTAGGACAGTAGCCTAGAAAAAAGGCAGAAATGGCTGGTGTAACAATTTGGAGTGATGCAGTGGTTTTTAAAGTCTGGGCTTGAGAAATCCATGCCCTTTTTTCCCATGGACTGGTGTCCCAGAGTTACAGTCTTTGCTGTCCTTGCATAGTATCTTCCCCAAATTTCCTCCTCTTACTGGTTCAGGACACAAAGCCTTACCTAATGAGTATCTTGAGGCTTGGGATTACCTTCTTTGATTGTGGGCTCAGTCATGTAGCAAATTGTTTGTAACTTTTAAGCCCTCAGAGCCCTGAGAAGAGCAGATACTAGCTGCCAGCTAGGGAAGGGCCTCCTACTTACCCATGATTCTTTACTGAGACATAATGATTCATTTGTTCTGGCCTTTCACTTGGATCGCCTTACTAGCCCAGTGGAGAATGTCTACATCCATTTACCCAGAAGGATGCTTGGGGGTCTTGAGAAGAGAAGCCACTCTGGAGCCAGAGAGTACCCCACCCCTTGTGTGGCCCAAACCCAGTGTCAGCACATGCATCAAGATTCTGATTGTTGTCAGAGATGGTCTAATTCCTCCCCACACTTCTTCTGTGACTGGCTATTTCTAGCTCTTTTCAACTCCTCCATCTGTGTCAAACACCACCCCTGGAGGTGGAGTGTGGCATAGCAGCAGATGTGAGACCTTTTGTAACCTCTTCACTCTCTGGATAAGATTCCTAAGCCTCACATTGGTTGATGGAGCATTCTTCTCTGCCAAGATTCTCTTTCTCTCCTAGACAATAGCTACCCTAATTGACCAGAGATCTGATTCAGAGTACAAGTCAACTCTTTGTCCAGGCACTAATGGCTGCAGCTCCCAGGACACTAATCAAGCCTCATAGCTGAAAATGTGGTTCGGTATCAGCAAGGACTTAGGAGCAGACAGGTCTCAAGAAGATTCAAAATGTCAGCTCCCAAAATGAGGTCCAAGAAGAGCCAGGGGTGCTTCTGGGCATTTGGGGGTTTTGTTTGTCTTCATGGATGGAGTCACTTTACCCTTTGAGACCATTGCCTTGATATATAAATGATGGTGATATTTCTCAAACTACACAGAGTCAAAGAGTGTCATGGCTCAGGAATTCGGTGCATTCAATGGCTGCCATATCTTTGGCCTTCACCAAAAACTGTTAACAGTGAGATAGCAATGCAACTTTCTGGCATTGCTTTGAGCAGAGGTCCTTTTTTTATCTGACTTGAGGTCCAGGTGTACCATTCAGAGGTCCAGAATATGTTCCCTAGAGCTCTTGGAGGTATGCAGAGGGAGGAGTGCTGGGAGGAGTCTTGGCTGAGTCACTTCCTATATCTTTCCTTTGATTTATCTTTTCCAGGAGATTTAAGTTAGCTTATCATGTCCAAACACGAAACAGCCTTGTAGCTCTTTCTGGGTCTATTTTGAGTCTAAAAATAACTGCCTAGTGGCTTCTGGAAAACGCCAAGGCAATACAGCACTTGTACTGGGGTATCTCTGCTTGAGAGCCTTGTCTTCCTGAGTGACCTATTGCCAATGGAAGTTGGACATAGGACCTTCCTAAGGCTTGCCATGTGTTTCTCAGGGCCTTTCTGCTAATGCCCATACATCATGGTACTGAAGGAAAGGACAGATGGCCTATCAGAAGGGGAGACCAGCATATGCTTCTCAGAGGTCCATTCCAACACCGAGATTCCAATATGGATGTTTTTGTTGCCATAAATGGTTCCCCTTTAAAAATATATTTATTTTATTTTTATTTATGTATATGTTCCCATGTACCCCCAAAGGTCAGAAGGGGTCATTAGATCCCTTGAAGCTGGAGTTACAGTTTTGTGAGCTGCCTAATGCGGGTTCCCTTTAATCATGATGTAAATTAAGATCTCTGGCAAAAAAATTAAGTTTGGGGGCTTGGAATAAAATGACCTGTTTTGAGAACAATTATAAATAGATTTGTGAGTACTGACTTAAAGACCCACAATTATAAGATGTAAAAGGAGATAATTCATCCATATTTGGTAAAAGATTTGACCAGCTTCCCATTTTAGTACACAAAAACTTAACAATTCCAAAATATCAATGTGACCTTGTTGCCCTGTTCAGATTCAGGGTTACTCTGACCCATTCAGGCTGTGGGATTTGGAGTGAGAAAACTAGCTTTCTAGCATCCTCCCTCTGAAGCTAGAGGTAGAGACAAGAGGGTCAGAAGTTCAAGGACATTCCCAGCTACATCGAGAGTTCAAGGCTGGTCTGAACTACATGAGCCCCTGCCTCCAGAGCAAGGGCAGGAAAAAGACAAAGGGAACCAGAAAGGAAAAAAGACACATGGATTTGGTTTTACTCTGATTCTTGAAGAATAGTGCTCTGTGTAAACTTTTGGATCCTGTCTCAGACATGTGGATTCACATGCCCTGTTACCTATCATGTAGACCGATGCCTAGTGAACACATCCTTAAGTACAGTGGAACTCTTTGACAGGAGACCATGTCAACACACATAAGTGTCTTGAGGAGCAAGAGAAAATGATTCTGGCCTCATGTGTTAGTTCTATGCCTTTCACTATTTAAACAAGAATGAATTAGTTCTGTACCCCACCAGGAGCTGCTACTACTGGGGAGCCCTCAGAGCAGTGGGTATCTGAAGAGTTGCTTTCCCTTCTGTCCCCACACCCTCCCATGTTGCGGGGTGACTTCTGCCTCCTCTCTCTCTGCATTCCAAATGACACCTGAGTGCGTCAAGCCCCATCTCTGGCTTCCTCGTGGTGCTGTGCTGATGTCTGTAACATCTCCCCACTCTCCTTGCAGGTTTTCTCCTGCTGTCTCTTCCTTTCTTTTGCAGGGATGTCAAGAAAGAGACTTCTTAGCTCTCCTCCACTCTCTCCCCTCCTGCCTTGATTTTTGATGTGGCAGGGGACCTCGGCCTCCACCCTTAAGGATGTTCTAGTGGCTTCTCTCTCTGTGGAGCACAGCCCTCCAGTGTATAACTCTGCTTGTGCCTTAATCACCGAAAGAATACTCCAGTCCCCCTGCCTTTTGACATGACAGAAATGTTGAAACGCCCGACCCATGATTAAAGACAAGTTCATCTCTATTTTGAAGGCATCGAGTGAACACAGCATGCACTTTCCTTTCTGTTTACAGTGGTATTTTAAGCACATATTAGTTGAGACTCATTTCCAAATCTTTAGAGGCATCATCCACAGGCCCATGCCACCGATGTGGTAAATTTACACTACATGGGCGGGTGTACATGGAAGATGTGTTGTAACACATCATGGGCAGAAATCATCCAGTTGTTCAGATGCTCTTAATGTGTGGTTTCATGCACATTGCTCTATTTTATTTTTAACTTGTCTTGCCCCCCCACCCCGCCCACCGCCCCAGTTCAGCTGCTTCAGTCTAACCAACCGCCCCATCCCCAGTCTATCCTGTGGAATTTTGTAACTTGCATGTAAATCATGTTAAAACCCAGATCTCTTACTGTCATGATTGACAGCACTGCCCTCTTCTGGGAGCTGGTTAGGGCTATGCAGCCGCTGTGCTTCCACTGGATTGCCTTTGTTAATCATTAACATCAGCCCTAGTTATTAGCAGCACATTTGTATTAGAACAGACTGGAAGAGTTTGACACTCAGACACTTGGGGGAAGAATTTGCAAGGGGAAAAACCATGCACCTCCCCCTCCAGCTGGATCTGTCATGGAACAGTTACTCCTTTAAAGACACTGTCCTGAAGAACAAATCGAACCCACAATGCTCTTAGAATGTCTAGTCTCCAGTACCATACACGTGCCCCCTAGAGGGACCACAAGAGATCGGTGCGCCTGAGGGCTTGGAAATGGGAAAGTAAAGAATGTTCCAGCCTTGTGTGCATGACGACTAGTGAGAACTTCCTTTTAGAGTTCTGTTCCTTCTTCCCTTTCATGAGCAGAGTTTCTTTGGAGACTATATGCAATCCTCCCTCAGACTGTACTTGTGCAGTTTCTCAAGACTAAATAATTACTTCTGGGCCACTCCGGGAGGTGAAGATGGGTTCTGTTTACAAGCAAGTCACCTGTCCATCTTAAGCCCTGCCTTTCCAAGGTCACCGCTAGAAGAATAAAGTGAGTTAACACTTGGCCTAAACATGTCTGTGTAATGTGACATGCCTAAGCAATGTGTCTTTTGCCTTGTTACTATGTAGGAAACTGTTACTCTATAGAGAGATAATATGTAAATTATAAACCTGTTTTTCCTAACAAATAGAAACATCAGCTGCTGGTGTAGAACACAGACATGGGTGAGAAGGAAAAGAAAAGAGAGGAATGGGTCTAGAGAAATGGCTCAGAGAGTCTTCTGCTCTAGCAGAGGACTTGGGTTTGCTTCCAAGCACCCACAGGGCAACTAGCAACCAGCTGTACTCCAGGTCCAAGGGAGCCAATGCCTTTTCCTGGCCTTCGTACATCTGCACATGCATGGTGTACATACGTACACATAGACACAGATACAGATACAAGAACACATATGCATAAAGAAATTAAATCATTAAAAAGCTAAGAGTGGGTTGGGAGAGAGGAAAGACAAAGCGTTCTATGTCTATAAATCCCCTTCCCAGCAGGTAAGCTGTGGCTCTTCCCAGCCCTGGTGGATGACTGTCCCCTTTCTGTGGGGACTGTCCCTCTCTACCTGCCGCTGCCAGCTCACTGTCACCTTGGCATTCCAGGAAGCAGAATAGTACAGTGGCAGGAAGTACCACACTGCTGAGCTCAGACCCAGCTTTGCCATTGCCTGGCTGTGTGGCCTTGGCACTTGGCCACTTGGCTGACTCTTTTCATTCCAGTCTCTAACTCCAATGAGGAAATGGTAAAAGTACCAAACTGCTGAGCTTGTTGAGAGGATTAAAGAACAAATATAAACGGTGTGCTTAGAACCCCACCTGGCTAGACGCCTGTGCTATGGCGGTTATTCCTGGAATTCCCTGGCTTCCCACCCCTAGGAATTAGGAACTAGAGTCTGTCATGCAATGCTGCTTCCTCCGTAGCCATCACCAAGTGAAGGAAAAAGCTTTATTCTTTGAGCCACTTGAGTTGGAAGATACTGTATTAGTTACTTTTCTTATTGCTGTGACAAAATACCCGACAGGAGGCAAGTTAAAGGAAGAAGGGTTTTTTTCAGGGAATGTAGTCCATCATCGTAGGGAAGGCTGGGAGGCAGGACCAGCCTCTGCAGACAGGAAACAGAGACTGGACAGACCAGGCTATAAAGTGTCAAACCCATCCCTAGCAACCAGCTCCACAACATCCCAGACAGCGCTGCCAGCGGGCCAAGTGTTCAAACACGTGAGCTTGTGAGGGACGTTTCACATCCAAACCACAGCAGCTGACAAGCAGCAGGACGCACTTGTTTGCCCCACTTCTCCAGCTCTGATGGAGAAGTAGGGCATTCTCATTTATGCCACAGAGCCTCTTCCTGACACGCTTGCATTCCCGTGCCCTTTGTGATGGGTCCTAGAAGAGCCCAGACCATTCTGCCTGAGAGAGGAGATGCGCCCGCAGCAGAGCTAAAGTGCAGTCTCTCACACCCCTCCTCACAGTGGCATTATTCACTTGGCCACAAGCCAGTCTTCATCTTGTGGCTTTTTCTAAAAATAAGCTTGTCAATAATCTTGTCTATGGTTGGTCCCTGGAGGCTATCTCTGACTCTGTCTCCATCTCTCTCCTGACAGACTTAGAAGGAAAAGCGGGACCTTTCTCTCTACCTCTGCCACAGGTGACCAACCAGATTTGCACAGAACCAATGGCTTGAGGCCAGGGATAGGGTAGAGGAATTCCACTGTGGTCTAATTCCTTACTAGGGATAATCTTCCTGTAACCCACACTACCCCAGGCCCCAGCAGCCCGTGTGTACCTATGTAAGTCATAGTAATATATTGATAAAATTTCATTAGCTCTTTTGTGGACTATTAACACCCAAGTCCCCATCCACTTCCAAGACCCAGTAGTCCCAGGTGGGAAAACACTGGAGCATCTTATACATGATAAGACTCTCTGTCCTTGAAGCTGCTTACACCATAGCCTTCTCCTCTGCTTCAGTCTGATGAGTCCACAACTCAGCCTTCCATGGTCACCCCAGCTCCAGACCTGGAGCACTAGTGCGTCTCTACACACGGGAAGGAAGAGTAGCCCCAGCGGCCTGCACCTACCCACAGAGATAAGGGAACACCCCTCCCATCTTGCCCTCAAGCCCTCCCCTAAAGCTCCTCCTTCAGAGCCCCCAATTCCTCCGAAGACCAGCTCTGGGAGGTGAACCCTGGAAACTGCTCAGCCCTGCCCATATCTCTGCCCTTTGAGAGTCTAACTGCGGAGACTTCATCTCTTCTCCTCTGCCCATCCTGGAGAACCTAGCTGCTATGTTCTGATAGCACCTCCTGGAGTAGCCGTGAGCGGACCCTGCGATTGCAGCAGCCCCAAGTGCTGAGCCCCAGTGGCGCTCTCCTTCCAATAGAAATGCAAGGCCTCACGCGTGGAGTTTCAGTCCCTTCTACAGAAGACAAAACTGAAGGCCTAGAGAAGCTAAGGATAGCCCAAGTGACGCTGCAGTCCGAGACAGTTGAGTCCAGCTCCCATGCTCATCACCACTCTTGAGTGTCCCCAGGTTCCCCACGAGCCAGTTGCTGTGGAACCCAGAGAAGGGCCCAGACCAGTACAGTGCAGTCGCCTTGGAAGCAGGTGTTCCTCAGAGCTACAATTAGGTCCCTGGGTTTTAAAAAACTGATGTGGTTTAAAAATGCCACAAAGATGGGAAAAAAAAAACAATAATTATGGAAATTTTGTGCTAAATTTAATGGTAGTTGGCTCTGCTTTCAAAATGCTTACTCCTGTCAATTAGAGACATTTTAGAAAAATTTTACCATGAGTAGTTGAACAAATAGATCTGGCATCTCAGAGAAAAAAATCTTTAAACTTTAAATTTTTATTTATTTTATGCGTATGAATGTCATGCCTGCGTGTACATAAGTGTACCTGTGTCGTGCTATGCCCATGGAGGTAAGACGAGGGTGTCAGATCCCCTGAATCTGGAGTGCGGATGGTTGTTAGCTTTCATATGGGTGCTGGGATTCGGAACCAGGTCTTCTACAAGAACAGCCATTGCTCTAACCATTGTGCCATCTCTCCAGCCCCTCTTTAAAAAAAAACTGTTTGTGGATGCTTGTTTGATTTCCTTTTACCAGGTTTCCACAGAAATTCTGCAACCATGAAGGGAGGTGTCTAGAATCATCTTCCTTAGGAACCTAGGTTTCCTTGCCAGCCCTGGTGTGGGTGGTTGGTTGGTTGATTTATTTGACTTCAAGAGCTGGCATCTTACGCTCCCTCAAATTCCAGCTGAATGTCTCCAGCAGTGACTTTTCCATTGTGACGACTGTCATCATTTCTCATTATTTTCCAGATTGGTTTTTGCTTCTATCTTGAAATTAGATGCTGTGGCATTCATCCTACTCCAGGGTCCCCAGCAGCCCACATGGCCTCCCTGTTTCTTCTGCTCCATTCTTTGATCTACAATTTGCAGGGCCCAAGTCTTGCTGAAGTTTTGAGATGCAGGAGACACAGATTCAGACTCAGGAGTCTCAGATTCTTTGGGGTTTTGTAGTTCTCTGCAGAAAGCACCTGGAGGTTCCAAAATCCCTTTCTGGCATCAGTGCACACGTGGTATTGGCATTTGAAAAGGTCTGGTTCTCACATTAGTGTTTCAGGTCATTTCTGTAAAGGTAGAACTGGGAGGATATACCAGGTGCCTCATTTGTAGCACCTTGCAGCATTTTTGAGACATCCCTGCAAACTTAAGATCCCAGTCAGGGGCCAGAAGATAAATGCCACAAGAGGGCAGTAAAGACTTGCAAATGAAAGACTCCTGAGCCTCTAACACATACCATTGAGCAGAAAACTGCCTCTACCTATTAAGGGATAGGAATGGCAATGAAATAGACCTTTTATGCTCCCAATTGCTCCTTGATTTTAGGGAACAATCATATTGCTAAAAGGGGGAAAACCAAGGGCTTCCGTAGGTCTGTCTGGCTTCTTCCATCCATTCTTGCTTGCCTAGAGACTGCTTTCTTAGTAGCAGGGAATTCCTTGCTTTTAGAAAACCTTGCTGACCATCTAGAAAACCATTTTTATTTTGATCGCATGTGTGAATTCACAAGACTCCCACCATTCCACCACAGACTCGAAAGGCCAGTGTGGTGCTAAACCCAAAGAAGAGCATTCCTAGCAGGAAAAGAAGCAAATTAGTGAGCTCCAAAATGGTCTAGCAGCAGTACGCGCCAGGCACACTGCTCACACAGTTCTCGGTGGGAAAGGACTGCAGTTTTACAGAGAGAAAAACTCAGAAAAGATGAATCTTCCAAACAGGATCCTGTGGGGATCCTGGGATCCTCCCAAAGCAACTGGGGCAACTACTGTCTTCCAGGGACCACTTATGAGGTGAGACAAGCAAAGCTCCTTCAAGATTAAGCAGCCTACCTTCCCTGAGGACTTGCAGGCTGTGAAGGGTTTCTAGGGGGATAGGAACATGAGGCCTACCTCTCCCTGAATATCCATAGCTGTTAATGGTGGCTGGGTGGGGGAGAGACATGTCCTCCAGTGGGTAAAGCCACTGGTAGGTGCCATGCTCCTGTAAGTAACCCTAAGTAAATTCAGTTGAATCACCAAAAAAGAAGAGAGGGAAGGAGGGAGGGAGGAGGGAAGAAGGAATGGAGGGAGGGACGGGGAGGGAGGGAGGGTAGAGTGGGGCCTAGTTGGGAGGAGTAAGGGGATAAGGGAGAAGGAAGGAAATGAGAGGGTAATTCCGGGGTAAATATGAACAAAATACATTACAAACATGTATGAAAAAAATAGATTAGCCAACTTAACAGACATGTCAGCATTCAATAGACAAGCCTCAGAAATGGGGGAAAATGGATCAGTTATAAAGAAAATGGCTCGCTGGCTACTAGAAATGCAAAATGCGTGGTAGGAAAATAACCAGGCACTGTGTTTTCCACACCAGGGAAAGTGCTAATAGGTCCTGGTCCCACATTTTTCCCTTGGAGTATGACTCAGTTGCCATGACAACGGAGGCCTGCTGGCTTCCTGTGACTTGATTTTTAACAGTGGCAACAGCGTAAGTGGATGTGTCCATAAAAATCCTTCTTATTAAGGAAATGACTTAATGTGTGTCCCGGTGCTTGTGGTTCGCAGCGTTAAGCACTTACCAGCTTGTTTGAAAACACAGCTTCGTTTTCTTACTCTAGTCAGCATATCAAACTTCGCAGACAAGGCTGAATAGGAATTTAATTCAGGTACATTTGGAGTTCTTAATTGTTGCTGCTCTGATAAGTTAGCAAGAAGGCATAGCCGTTTTATCTGAGTTCAACTGCAGGGCTGGGGCTGTAGCTCGGTTGGTAGATTGCTTGCCTTGCATGAACAGGGCCCTGGGTTGGGTCCTTGACACTGCAAAGTAAATGATATAAAAATTTCAAAATTCAACTGCTAATGAAGCAGAAAGATTGAAGAATCTGCAAGATTTGGACAAGAGTCAAAATCTGCATCTGAGAGGCCAGTCCCAGCCGCTGCTTGTCCGTGTGTCCTTTAATAACAGCCCTTTATTCATCCATGTCAATTTTGGTCCAAAGCAGGTTGGTGGTGACAGCAGAGACAATACTTGGCCTACAGGACCAGAAGTATTTGCTGACCTTAGATGTAGGAGGAAGAGTGTCCATTCAAAGGCTGGAGTTTGGGGTTCAGAAGTGAAGGGGAAATGGACTGTGGCACAGTACTCTGACTCCTTAGTTATAACCTGGGCACCCTTGATTCTCTTGTCTCCAAGTTCCTTTCATGGTTTGACTACTCTGCCACCCTCCTGCTGTTGGAGAAAGATCATACCCCGCCCCCGGCCCACTTCAAGTGTAGGGAATGAGCCTGTGCAACCCTGTGTCAAGGACTTTGCAGTAGAAATGAGCACCCTTCTCCTACTGCCCAGCACTGCCGTGATCTGTGAGGGGCTGGAGTAGGGGAGTCAGCTTTGGAGACATCAGCATCTTCATCTGCATGGTAGCCAGCTCTGGCCTCCCCAGAGACCTTTCTCGGCCAACAGACTGTCTGTGGTGCTGGGAGTGGGAATAATGTCCACCACCTGTGTTCCCAGTGCTGGCAGAACACTCCAGTCAGCAGGTGTTGAAAATCATGCGGGAAGAATCGACAAGCCCCCCAAATCTTGGCGTGAAGCTTCCGAGTAGATGAATAAATAGACAAAATCGTGCAGTCAGAAGGACAGCAAGGTGGGGCGCGAGATGGCTTATCTTAGGGACTGCTGTTCTGCTTTCTGTGCAGGTTAACTTTTCTTCTGTTGTCTGTGCTGGCTGCTGCAACCCAAATCCCATAGGCCAAGGGGCTTACAAACAGTATAATCCATGTCTCAGCGTCCTAGAGCCTGAGAAATTCAAGGTCAAGTCACAGATCTGGTGCCTAATGAGGGCCTGCTCTCTGATTCATAGATGTTTTGTGTCCTCAACTGGTGAAAAGGGTGAGAGGTCCCCTGATCCTTTCATAACGGACACTCGCTAATTCCATCATGAGTTTGGAGCCCTCATGGCTGAATTGCTTCCCCAAAGCCCGCTTCCTGACATTGTTACCATGGGGTTAGGATCTCCACATAGGAATTTGGGCCAGACACAATTCCAGAGTGCAAACTTTGTAGATGATGGTGCTGTTTCCGAGTATCAAAGGGATGAACGCTCCTGAGTGAAGATAGGTTTTTATTTTGACATCCGACTTCAAAGCACGTATATGAAGCCAAATCTGAAAAAGAATACTGCTCAAAATTCTAGCCAAAAAATTACACACATATCCTAGAAACAGAAAAGACCTGCCTAGGTAGGAATCGGGATGCCTCAACTCTGGGCCTCCCCCCATTGATCTTCCACAGTTGGCCTAAAGTATCTGTCCTTCTGCAGTGGGCGGTGGATGTCACTAGCCTTGAACCTTCCAAACCTCTTGACTTGGTAAACTCCATATTGAGGAATTTGTCCTGGGGAGTTCAGGGATGAGAAAAGAGTTCAGGTGGGAAATGGGCCGTCTGCATACTGTGAAAATGGGGGCTAACCTGGGGAAAAACAGCAGGGGAGTGGTTCCGTAAACTGCCAGAGAGCAGGCAGTGGTAGAGAGGATTGCTGGAAGGAAGTTCCTAACATGTGATGGGAAAAGCAGGTTCCAAACAATGAAGTTCTATGCCTGACAGATAAGATATGAAAATGAAGGATTGTAAAGAACATCTGCCAAATACTGAGTGATTATCTCTGGGTGATAAAATTATACATACTTAATTTTTTTTTTCTTTTTTAAAAACTTATACCCCTGGCTAGGCATGGTGGCACACACCTTTAATCCCAGCACTCACGAAGCAGAGGCAGGTAGATCTCTGTGAGATCGAGCAGCCTGATCTCCATAGCAAGTTCCAAGCTTGGGGCTACAGGGAGACCCTGTCTCAAAAACAACAAGAAAAATACCTTATGCCTCTTCATGTTTTCCAAAATTAACATGTGTCATTTTTATCAGAAGAAGAAGCAGTGTAGAAATTATTAAAAAGAATAACTCGGCCTTTTAGAAAATATTATTTGAGAAGTAATGCACTCAGTCATTCAGTCACTCATTCTGAGGGCATTTGAGGTGCTCTGTGCCCCAGATGTGCCCAAGGCCCTGAGATAGACCAGTGAAAACTCAGCAAAGAACCTCAATCTCCTTGAAGTGCAGAGAGAAGGATAATGAATGCATAGAGACTGGGGAGCAAGAAGAAAGGGCAGGAATATAAACCACAGGAAGCTGGTGGCAGGGACAGGGTGAGCAGGGAAGCCTCAGGGGTTAAAGCGTCATTTGAACAGAGGTGATTGTGCCTGTGTGGGTCACAAAAGGCAGAAAGTGCAAAGGCCTTCAGGCGCAGCATGCTCGGCCTGTTCCAGCAGATGAAAAAGTAGTTAGTCGGCTCGTAATATACTCCCCTGTGTTTCCTAGTGCCCCATAATGCCCACTAAGTAGCATCCTTTTAACCTGTTGCCTAGCAACTAAGTAGAGGGACTAGGTGTCAGGACTTATAGCTTGTTGGAAACACTGGACCAACTTCATTGAGAGCTCCCAATGGCAAGCCCTCCCCAGGTGCTCTGTGGTTTTATTCTAAAGCATTCTGTCTTTCCTAACCAACATCGCAGTGTGCACAGTGAATATATATCCAAACGGCGAGGCGCTCTGCTGCGGCTCTGGTTCTGCCTGGCACAGCCGCTTCCGTTAACCCAACCCTGCTTCACGGAAGAGCACTGAAATGCCATTGGTCTTGTTTTGTCAGTGCTGTTCAGATAAGCCCTGAGCACAGAGTATTTTTATCATGCAAAAAAAAGGAAATAAAAAACAAGTAAGAGAATACAACGTGGCATGCGCCTTTGATTCCAACCCTCGGAAGGCAGAAGCAGGTGGATCTCGATGAGATCGAGGCCAGCCTGGTTCACATAGTGACTTCCAGGAGGGCTGGGACTAGTGAGACTCTGTCAAAAATATGTAAGAGAAATCTACCACAGTGCATTTGCTTCCATGGTTGCTTATTACCAGCCCAGCTACCCTGGAGTGTTAGAAGTAGAAAGAGTCTTTCACTTCTGTCAGGTTTAACAGCAATTGCTCTGTTACGCTGCTTGATAAACATATTCATCAAAGCCATACTTTCAATAATGGCAGGAAACACTGTTTCACTAAAGATACATTCACAAATGTCAGGCGGCTGAGGTGAAAATGAGCATATTTAAAGAGGCATGGAAGGCCTGGAGAGACGGCTCAACAGTTAAGAGTAATGGTTGCTCTCGTAGAGGACCTGGGTTTGGTTCCCAGAACCCACATGCTGGCTAACAGGGAAACTGACCCCGTCTTCCGGCCTCCTCAGGCACTGCATGCACATGGTGCACTTACATGCAGGCAAAACACTCATACACATAAAAATTTTAAGAAATTGCAGTGGGATGGAATGAAGTGGGACACCCAGCTCTCGTTGCAGAGGTTGCCCGCAGTGCCCCTGGCGACTTGCACTCCTATTGCAGGTGCGCCTTAGAGAAGTCAGCACTTCTTGTCAGGATTTCGAGGCAGAGGCACCCTCGGAGAGCTGATCACTGGTGACAGTGCACTCCCTGCGACCCTCGGTCTTTGTGGTCTGTTTTCTCATACAGTAAAGCACACAATTCAAGCAAGGCAGTGTACCCATGACATTAAGTTGCGTTATTGCCATTACTGCTACTATAGGTCAGAAAGTCACAGGTCAGCAGTTACAAATGGTTTAATGTAATGGAAAATGAGCATCTCCCAGCACCCTGTCCTTCTTATACCTTATTATCATTATGTTTTTAAATTCAGAATCTCATGTAGCCCTGGGTGGTACTGGCCTTAAATATCTGGTCTGGCTGCCTCGGACTCCTGAGTGCTGGGTTTACAGGGATGCACCACCTACCCTGTCCCACCATGCAAGTCATGTGGCTCATTTCCCCTTCTTTGAATAATGTCTACGCCTTATAAGAAGTCAAGACCTTTTCCTTGACTGGTTTTAACCCAGGTCTGCAATGGGCTAGAAATCAGGGTGCTTTTAAAATCCAGCTCAGTAGATGAAGCCAAGACTCATTTCCTCTCCTACCATCCCCACCCCTGAGAGGTGTGAGGCCATGGGACATACAGCCATATAGCTCAGCCGCCTGACAGGGCACAAACCCCTGCTGAGTCTGTCCACGATCAAACATACAAGGGCCACAGGGTGTCACGGTTCGTTTTATGTTGCTGCAACAGAACACCCAAAGCTGACTGATATATAAAGACAAGAGGGTTATTTATCTCATAATTCTGGAGGTCCAGAAACATAAGCCAATGCCTACAGGGCCTACGGGGAAGACTCACACCATATCAGTTCAGGGCAAAAAATGGAAGCGCTCTTCTGAATCCCATTTACTCTTACCCCATCAGGGCACCTGCCTGTGTTGGTCCCCATTTGCATTGCTATAGTGAAGGTGTCAGCATGCTCTTTCCTGTGTCTCCTCGGGTTTCTGAAATCCCTGCAGTTAGGCAATCGGCTCCAGCTTTTTCCCTAGACATATATATTGATTTGATTTGCATGCCTGGTGAAGTCTGAATTACTTTCATGACAACCAGAGTAATGTCAGCGATATGTAAGTTGAGAAGGGTGGGTCTCCCAGTCTTGCTGGGCAGCCAGTTGCCAAGCAACCCATTCAAAGTAAGGAAAAAGAGACGATGGATTCCGTGGTTCATTGTTGCTTCTGAGCCAGAGAGCCCAGCTGGGCCCTGGGCAAGCAGGACTTCTCACAGGAGGGCTATCTGCAAGAGTGTGACTCCAGAAGAGACAGCTCAGGAAGTTACTCAGCTGGTTACCACTCTGGGCAGTTTCAGTCTCAATCCTACAAGGAGCTGTAAAACTGCACTTCCATTGCTGTTAGCTGGCATGGCAGTAACTTGAGGGTCTTCAAGCCCACAGTTTGCAGAAGTGACTTGAATAGAACTCCCACACTGCCCAAGTGACCACAGATGTGCTGGTCTGAAATCTCAGAGCCTTGGGCCAGGTACAGTGCCTGCTATGGTTGGGAGTTCTTAGAAATCTGAGGTGGGTCCCAGAGCTGGATTTTGAGGGTGAGTGGAACAGCATAGCCCCTGGTGGCTGGGTGCTGAAGGGCTGAGGGGAAAACATGCAAGAGCTGCAGAATGAGAAGGGCTAGCCTTGGTGAGAAGGCCACTCTGAACAGGTGGCTTCCAGCAGAGCAGAAGCTGAGAGAGTTCAGGAGACAGACAGCAAGGCCTATGGCCAGTGGCCGGAGAGGAGTGAGGTGGTGGAGTCTGGCTGGGACAGAGGCTGAGGCGGTGGTGGGGATGAGGGAGAGATAGTGGGAAACCAGGGTCTGCTGTCACCGGTCAAAGGCCTCAGCCTTTGTCTCTTTGTCAGATGGGAAGCTCAGTAAGACCAGGACAGGCTCCCACTATCTCCTCACCTCTCTCTCTCTGGTCTCACTTGAAGACACCTGGCACTTGCCTTCCATCTTGCCCTGAAGACTGCTGAGGGAGCCTTTGTTGAAGAGTGATGATTGCAAGAGACACTATGCACAAAGATTTTCCAGTTCACATGCTGTTGAGGAAATCCTAGCGGGGGAATAACAAGCTGTCTTCAGGGAGGGTGCCACCCACCCACCTGGGGTCAAGGCTGTTCATAGCATCTGGTCCCTGGCCCATAACCCACATAAGAATCCTATGAAGTTGTCCCTTACCTCACCCATACTGACACGGCTTCTAGGTATACTGTCTCCTCAAACTTTAGATTGTAGGCCCCTGGTACCAGTAGGGCTTGCCCAAAGGCAGGCCCTGACAAGTGGGGTTGAAGCATTCATGGATGTTCCTACTACTTAAAAAAACTGTCACCTGAAGTGGCTCCATGCCCTTCTCCAGCAAGGCCTGTAGATGGCAGTGTGAAAGCAGCTCAGGAATGCTCTATAGGGAAACCACAGGGAGCTTGATTCTGGATTGGAACAGCTGCATGAAGATGCCTGGCCACTCTTACCTCAGGCTGGCTTCGGCAGTGGGGAATCTATCCCCACAGGCCTGTGGGCTGGGCGCCCGAGCAGCCAGCTGTCCATCATGAGTGCAGTTAGTGAGGCCAGTGTGGCCTGCTCTGGACTTCCTATTCTGGTCTTCCTCTCCCTTGGCTCTGCCAGTCACTGACAACTCAACCTAGCTTCTGGCTACAAAGACAAGACTGTGGAATGTGCTCCTGAGGACAGAAAGTACCCCTCTGTCCTGTGCCACCTCCCCGGGAACCAGAGCCGCCTTGCCATTGTTCTCCCAATATTACAGCCTGTTTTCAGACCAGAGTTCATATTGCAGTTGGGCTCAGAACTGTGGCCACAGTGAAGGCAGATGTTGCATCCTGGGTAAATGTTCTAGAGGCTTGTCACCTGCAGCAGCCCAGGTTTCCTGTCAAGGGCGGAAGTAATGGTAGGAATGCCAGCTGAGCCTGGAATGGCTGTTAGAACTACCTGCTGCTGACCGAAGCCAAGTATTCATTGAAGGCAACATGATTAGCAACTTCCCCAGGTGAAGATGCTTTCCAACGTGTGTCAGGCACTCACTTTGTGACTTAGCAGTGTTTGAGGTTTTTTTACATGATCTTAAGAGGTTCCTGAGGAAACAGAATTAATTTTGGTGATGACATTTCTGAAACAGAAGATCAGAAGAGTGGCAAGAGTCAGATTCTCATCTCAAAGGGACTCCCTGGTGGTTCTTTTAAACTTAGATGGGGACCAGAACATGTCTTGACTTGCAGTCATTCCTGTGTAGAGTTCTGGGTAAGTCCATCCATCTTCTGGCAAAGGGACAAGGTTGTGTGCCACTATAATTCACGACCTACCTTCTGAGGCTAGCACGTTTCCATGAGCTCCAGCTCTCACACCAGTAGAGGTAGAAGGTGTGAAGGCTTAGAAAAGACACCTCAAATGGAGGGTATATATAGAGCAGCAGCCACTGGCAGGGCTCTGCATGAAGCTCACCTACCTGAACAGAAGTTCCTCAAAGAAAGACACAATTGCCTTCAAGCGTCCTAGTGAGATTGCACTTGCTGGGAAGATTAAACTCCCAGATGCAAAGTCTGAGAAGGAAACACCACATCCAGAACCCAGAAGAACTTTGTTCCAAGCCACTGTTCTTTGGATTCATACTTTTCCCTAAGAATGATGTATGGGCTGGAGATGTATGGAGCTCAGTGAGGACTTCAATTCCCAGAACCCAGGTGTTTTTGTTTTTGTCTTGCTATAAAAGCTGAGCAGGATGATACATGGCTTGCAATCTCAGCACTGAAGAGGCCAAGACAGTTTCACTAAGACTTATGACCAGTCAGTCGCTTACGTGCATGTTCTAGATCAGTGAGATATCCTATCTCAAAACAGTGGTGGGTGGATGGCATCTGAGGAATGACACTCAGAGTTTCGCCTCTGATCTTCATGTGTGAACACACACACACACACACTAAAAAATAAAATAATTTATTCCCTCTATAAAATTGCCTCATCCCCTCATTCCCAGTTGCCTGTGAAGTAGGTATTTAAGCATCAACCATTGATCCCTCTGTGAGTTTCATTTCTTTGTATGACTTCTGTGTCTACACGCACTGTAAACAAAGTCGTGTGTGTCTTCCTCCTGTTGATCTATTGACAAACCTTTAGAGAGAGAGTTTGAGCTCAACAATCACAACCTTATTAAATACTTTCAGGTTTGAAGCAAAAAAGCCAGAACCATCATCATCTCCCCACCTTGTTTCAATGGCCCTGCTTAAGTGAATGTTCCCAGTTCAGAGAGTATGTGCTTAGTCTGTAAGATCCAACTTTATGCAAACAAGCTGCTTTTATCAGGAAAAAGCTATATGATCGCCCATCATATAGCATCAGATGGTCGCAGTCAGGCTCCTTTATTCATTCAGCCGAAGTGTTGCATGTTCTAATTTCACTTCTGTTGCTGTGATTAAAATGCCCTGATGAAAACTAACTTAGGAAATAAAAAAGTTTATTTTAGCTCATAATTCCAAGTTATAATCTCTTACTGTAGGCAAGTCAAAGCCCAGGGACTTGAAGCAGCTGGTCACATCACATCTACAGTCAAGAACACAAAAACTGAATGCATAGATGCTCATAACTCATTTGATTGTGTTCGACTTCTCCACTGCTGTACAATTCAGGACACCCTGCTTAGGGAATGAATCTGCCCTCACTGGGCTTGGTTAACTTAACTGAAACATACCCACAGGCCAACCCAATGTAGACAATACCTTATTGAGATGCTCTCCCAGATGATCTAGATTGTGTCAGGTTGACAAAGCTAGCCATTTCACATGTAAATCATGTCCTGAGCATTGTGTTAGGGCTGGGAATGCAGGCACTGATGATGGATGTTCCCTAACTGAGCACCTCCATATAAGGTAGCTCTCTCTATAACTGTGGGACAAGATACAGTGCTCACAAGGAGGATGCCAGCGACTAATTATAATCCTTTGCTGCTAAAGAAAACAGCCTATAGGTGCACATTGTCTCTGGAGCTAGGACTTGGCCTTGCCAGGGTTTGGTCTATAATGAAGTCCCTCTATACCTCTGTACCTCTGTACAGAGTGCCTCTGTACCTCCTTGCCATCTATCTATCTGGCTGTTCACTTACCTAGCACCTGCTCCTGAGCTCAAAGCCACACTTAGAAGGGTTACACTGAGGACATAAAGCATGTAACCAAAGAGACTATCCTTATCCTTGAAATCCTTGCCAAGGCTGTGGAAGATTCACTAACCCCCAGGACCTTGGCCTTCTCTGATTATCAAGCAGACATTCGAAATGCCAAGTGTGACAGTGGGCGGGATTCTGTACCCATTCTAGGCTTCTCTGCTTTCTCCTGAGACTCCCTGGCTGACCATGGAGGCATCGGTTCCCATAGGAGCTCCTTGCTTTACCTTTTCTGATAAGTCCTCTTACTTTTCCCCACTGACAGTGATAGCAGGACTCTCCATGGGTGTATGACACCCACGACTCCCTCCAGAGTTGTCACGTGGCATGACTCTAGCGTACAAAAGCTCCATGTGGTGTCCGAGGTGTTCTCCAGGCTCCTGTGAAACTGGATCATCTCGAGAATTGCTGGGTTGTTTTTTTTTTTGCATCAATCAAGTCTTGATTTAACAAAACAAAACCTCTTGTTCTTACTGTGCATTTGAAAGTAGCAATAAGTCATCCTCAAAGTTCACCATTTAAGCAGATTCTCTCTAGAGAACATTCTGCTGTCTTTTTGCCTCGGTACAAATTTCCTTCATACGAATTAATTTTAAATTACAAAACCTACAAAGAAGAAAAACATTCATGCATGGTTTCATTTCCTTGATTATGTTAACAGTCTCGAAACAATATCTTCCCCAAATTACATCCTAGAATTAGAATCCACCTGCCTTTGACAGACTCCTGTAACTTGACTCTTGGTTAATTGCATATGGCTATTAACTAAGTGGAGAAGGAAGGGTGAGTTTCTCTACTTTGCAGGCTTCCCCATAGGATGTGTATAGCCGTCCTTATGCAGATCACTCATTCCATATTCCCGAATTCCTTTTCTCAACCCCTTGCACTCTCCCCACCCACCAGCTGACATGGAGCTTACTTACAGTGTGCTATTTTCTGTCACTCTTTCTTTGGAAGAATGACCAATGACTTTCATGTTTGTGCTTGTTTTAGAAAGCCAAGCTCGGCCCCGCTGGTAACAAAGTCATCAACCCTTCAGAAGACAGGAAGCAACCCTCCAACAACCTTGACAGAGTAAAACTCACCGACTTCAATTTCCTCATGGTGCTGGGGAAGGGGAGTTTTGGGAAGGTAAGAAGAGAGGTGCTTTGCAGAAAATGTTGGATCGATGCTGCTCTCTCTAAGGTTTCCCTCAGCTGGATAGGCGCTTTCTTCAAACACTTCTTACTTCATTTCATTGAATACAGTTTTACTAAAACTAGGGAGATAGCTCAGTCAGTAAAGTGCTGATAAGTGGACCTGAACCCACGTGATGTGTGGCGCTACGTGCTTGTAATCCCAGCACTAGGAAGGTGGAGACAGGTGGACCCCTGAGGCTTACTGGCCAGCCAGCCAAGCCTGCTTGGTGAGTTCCAGTCCAGTGAAAGACCCTATCTTTACAACAAATGTAGACAGTGCCAGAGGAATGACACCTCAGACTGTCCTCTGACTTCTACAGGAATTCACACATGCACACACAATCCCCCAACACAGACAGACAGACAGACACACACACACACACACACACACACACACACACACACACACACAAACTATACCCAAAAAGCTGCAGTGAGTTTGTGGAATCACCATTTCCTAATGTTCAAAGAAGAGATGTTCCAAAATGTTGGTAGAGTGATTCATTTTCACAACTGAAATCCAATATGAACTTGCACTAAGTCAGTACGATCATGCCAAGATTCCTGAGGCCATGTTACCATCAACTGTGTGTCTTGTTTGACCTCTACAACCCCAAACCTTGTAACAGATCCATGAACTGATTTTGATCCTGCCTTTTTATTTATTTGGGTTCTTGACCTGTGAGTTGTAAAGGTCACACACAATTTACCCTCAGAATACTCCCAGAAAATATTGATATGGATAATTCCAAACTAATCTCATTAGAGAATGTTGAATATTCCCATTAGTGCCAAAGTAGCATCCTTGTATAGCAATATCCTATAAAGTCTATAAACCTTCATGCTTTTAAATATATATACAAGGTGCTGGAGAGATGGCTGAGTGGTTTAGAACACTGGCTGTTCTTGCAGAGGATCTGGGTTTGGTTCCCAGCACCCACATGGCAGCTAACAACCTTCTCAATTCCAGTTCCATGGGATCTGACACCTTCTTCTAGTCTCTGTGGGCATTGCACACATGGGTGCACTTATATACATGTAGGCAAAACACTCATACACATAAAATAGAAGTAAATAAATTTTTTTAAATTTAAAAGGTATGGAAAATCTGGAGGATTTTAATTTGTGGTGACTGTACAGAATTTCAAATTTTATAGACATAAAGTTTATGTTAGTCAGCTTTCCATTATTGTAATGAATTACCTGAGGCAACTCATTTATAAAGAGAAAATGTTTGTTTTGGCTTATGGTCATGGAGGTTCCAGTCTATAGTGAGTAGCCCCATTGCTTTGTCCCTCTTGTAGTAATGTGTGAGAAAACAAATTTCATCATCATTTCATGAGACAGTAAACAAAGAGAGAAGATGACGATGAGGTTGTAATTCCATAATGTCCTTTAAGAGGACATGCCCCAGTAACCTAAAGACCTTGTGCTGGTTACCTTTAATTGACAACTTGATACAACCTAGAATCACCTGGACAGAGAGACTCAGAAAAGGACTGTCTACATTGGGTTGGCCTCTGGGCATGTCTGTGGGAATTGTCTTAATCACGTTAATTGACGTAGGATGACCCAGCCCACTGTGGGTGGCACCATTCCAAGAGCACAGGACCCTGAATGTATAAGAGTATCCAAGATAGGCTGGAGAGATGACTTAGTGGTTGAGAGCACTGACTGCTCTTGCAGAGGACCGGGTTCAGTTCCCAGCACCCAAGTAGTGGCTAATAATCATCTATAACTCCAGTTCCAGGGAATCCAACACCTTCTTGTAACCTCCATGAGCACAACACGTATTAATAGTTTTCCATCACACACCCGTAAATTTGCATGAACCTTCACTGGACTGCCACCTGGCCTTGTTCTTCCCCAGCCCCTACTCCCAGGACTAGCTGTCTGCTGAGCGGGGTTGAGCTTATCTTCCATCTGTCCCCAGGTGATGCTCGCGGACAGGAAAGGAACAGAAGAGCTGTATGCCATCAAAATCTTGAAGAAAGATGTGGTGATCCAGGATGACGACGTGGAGTGCACCATGGTGGAGAAGCGGGTGCTTGCCCTGCTCGACAAGCCCCCATTCCTTACACAGCTGCACTCCTGCTTCCAGACGGTGGTAAGGACCCAGCACCCCGCCTGGCCTCCAGGCAGAACCTGAACCAGTGTCTCAGCTTTCCTGGGGAAGGCAGGACAATTCAACACACAGAGGGGATGGAACAGCTCTTACCCCTCTGATGGGCTAGACTTGGGGCATGCCTTCACTCTCCTCCAGTTACAGACTTGGCATTCATTCCACATGTAACTGGCCCTCTGTATCCTTGGGTTCTGCATTTACACATTCCACCAATCGTGGTCAAAAGCATCAAGAAAACCTCCATCAGTGCTGAACATGTGCAGAGTTTTCTTTCATTTCCAAAACAGTGCAGTACGATACCTAGTTATGTAGCATTTGTGTTATGTTAGGTATAAGTAATCTAGAGATGCTCTAATGTCTGTGAGCATGTGTGCACGAGTTACATACAGATGCTGTACCATTGCTACATCACTTTATATAAGGGGCTTGCACATGGGAGATTTTCCCTGTTCACTGAGCCCCAGAACCAGTTCCCACAGATACCAAGACATGACTGTGTATAAAGGGGAGTCTTCATACCAGGTGCTATGCTAAGATTTCTGCAGTATGAAAACAGTAGCGTAGCTCGCAGCCCTGCCCTTGTAGGACCACTGATCCAGCTGCCAAGCATAGCATTGGAACAGAGGATACACAGTTTGCTAAAGGGACGTGTCCTTTATGTGATACACAGTTTGCTAAAGGGACGTGTCCTTTATGTGATAGCGTACAGCTTGGAGGACAAACTATGGCCCCTCTCATGTAGCCCAAGACCTGGGAGGAAGGTCACAGAGAAAGTCCAAATGGTAGTATTTCTTGATGCGTGAAAATGAGATGGAATTCATATAGAAGGGTCCGTGAGTATTTCTCTAGGGACAAAGCCATGCTCTTCCTGTATTTCCTATCTGATGCTTCATGCAGAAGTTTGCTAAGCTTTGTCATAGAGTAAAATTAAAGCAGAGTTGGGGGGTAGCCCAAAAACAACAGTCCAGAGTGCTAAGGCATTGCCTGTGGGACTTTCCCGTGTGATACAGACCCTAGACATTTAGCTGCACCACGGTGACACATTGCCAGACAGATGTTCTCTGCTTTTAAATACTGTGCGGGCCTCCGCTCCCATTCCTCAGACAGCTATCCTTTCTGCCATTGTCTCATTTATGGTTATTCTTCCATCTGCCCAGTGGTCAGAAATGGACTTTGTGGTTCTGCCTTTTGTTTAAAGATCTGTGATAATACCTGCCATGCCTTTGGATAATAGACTCTCAAAATGGAGCCACGGGCATGGTGTCAGTTGTCAGAAGCTGCAGAGCCAACACCAGCCACTGTGTGTCAGGCTCGCACTGGTCACTCTGTCAGCTCCTGCCTGCTGTCAGCTGTGCAGGCTTCCTGGAACCCAGGAGTTCCAGGGAGAGCCAAGAGCAAAGGAGGAAGGGAAAGCCTAATCCCAGCACCTGTTCCATAACCTCGTGGACACCCAACACCACTCGAGCTCTGGAAAGCTACAAAGCAAAAACATGATGATGAAATTAAAGTCCACAACAGAAAAGCTGAAGAGCAGTGCTCCCAGAACCCTTTCCTGTCTGTCAGCTCCAGCTTCTTCATCTCTTCCTCCCTGTGCTGCAGTTTAATGTTTAATAACCTCTGGGAAATGAGCATGTTTTCTCCAAGTGAGCAGAGGTCAGCTTTTGCCATGGTATATCGTACTGTTGGTTATTTCCCCACTAAACTCCTCGGTCTCTCCCATCTGCCCCAGCATAATGCTCTCATGAATATACAGACTCATTTGACTCTGTGATGTATGTCCTTTGTAGGGCCAGCACTTAGCACAACAGTGACAGAGAACATTTTTTAAAGCAATATTTGGACACATTATGGATAAAAGAACATTGGATCAAATCTGTTTATGGTGCTCCCCCTCCCCCACCCAGTAAATATCATTGAGAATGTATAATTTCAAGTCCAACCTAACCCAAGGGATGTGTTTCCAGGAGGAACCATTTAAACACATTACTGCATAAGCATAGCAGGCTTCCTGGACCTTGCAAGCAGCTTTTACACATACACACCACTGAGAAGCACTAGTTAAAATGAAATGATCAGCCCGTGTGGATTCTTCACTCACTGCTAGCTTAGAAATATATTATGTGTACAGGGGAAAAAAGGAGAATATTTGAGACCATTACTATAATAAGGAGCAACCATCACCAGGAGGCAGGCACGTTATCAGAGAACCATTATCCTTCCCAAGGTCCCTGTGCAATACAGTGAATTACTTGCTCTTTCCCTGGGAAAACATTGTGAAGAACTCCCAGCAGAGCAGATCCACTAGCGCAACCCCAGGTTTGCTAATGAGAAAGCAAATCGGAGCAGCTCTGCAGGGAGGAGCCCTACTCACGTGAGCACTTTGTTCTGCAGGACCGACTGTACTTCGTCATGGAATACGTCAACGGCGGGGACCTCATGTACCACATCCAGCAAGTAGGAAAATTTAAGGAGCCGCAAGCAGTGTGAGTATTTTTAAGTCATTTAATTCAGACAGCCCAGCTGGGAACTTCCTCTAGATAAAATTTCCAAGGGCAGCTCTACTCACTTGGGGCTGGGTGCTGAAAACTTCCGAGAGTAGCAGATGTACTGACAGGACCCATGTGTAAAAGATGATTCCTCAGGAGCAGTTGATTCTGTTGGCAGTAGACTGGACACAGTAGTGCATCCCCTCATCACCCTTCTGGATGAAATCCTTCATTCGCTCACTGAGCAGATGATTGTTCATACCCGCTATGCATCAGGCAGTAGGACTATAAATGAATATGAGGCCCAGCCCTTGGGGATAACATACTCTAAGCTGGCATTGTTGAAGCCATCCAACAGTCATGACACAGGGTACACCAATCCCCCAGAACTGGGGAGCGAGACCACACGTCATTGGGAAGTGCCTTACCCAAAGGATGGGAGAAGAGCCTTCTAAAGGGAAGGATGTGAGGAGATGGAGAAGCAAGTCCTGCAGCATACACAGGAGGTGATCTGAGCTGGAGAGGGACCGGGCAGATGGACGAAGAGCCTACAGGGAGGGCAGCTGAGGGAAGGGGAAGCGGGAAGAGGCTTCAGTAGAGCTTGATTCCATCCGACTAAGCTATCACAGAGCCCACTGGCTGAGGGAAGAAGGAAAGAAGATCACAAGGGCTGATTCAAGGGGACCAGCAAGTTAGAAAGGAGAAACAGAACTGGAAATCAGGACATTTTAGCTTTCACAAACGTTCTGGAGGAAGGAAAGCTGAAGTTAGTAAGTGTGGAATGAGAGAAAGAAACCCCTTTAAGTGATCTTGATTTTAGGTCTGGTTGAGGTCAGGTGTCCAGAAGGAAGTGCTCTGAAGGAAAGAGCAGGAGCTTCGCCTGAGCATCCCATTGGGAGGTGCTTTGGATTCTGCTGAGCAGAAGTAGAGAAGTGGGCTACCAGTGGAGATGGAGGCACTCAGATTCCTGTGTGGTGCCCCATTTCTCAGGGGCCAGGAAGTCTCAGACATGTCAACAGAAGCAGACTGAGCAGAGAGTTGTTCTGCTTCTCTAAACAAGGATGTGCAATGGGCATGCACCTTCCTCAGATCAGCAAACACGAATATGACTGTGGCCAGCGTGCAATCTAAAACATAAATCAGAGAGAGCCGGGCTGGGTGGGATTATCTGGAAAGATTAACTGGAGCCAGGTAGGGCATTATTTGGTTATAAGCTTAAAAAGTATAATGGCAGGCTTTTCTGCTTTTATTTTTACTGAAAAACAACTGTGGGGTTTTTTGTTTTTTTTTTTTTTTTTTTTTTTTTTTTTAGAAATACCTGCCTTTATCCTCTCTCATGGTACATTACAGAGCATTAAGATGCATGGATTGTAAAATAAAGCTTGGTAAAATAAAGCACAAGAAGCAAAATACCCACCTTGTGTCACAGGCAACATAAAGGGCCTCATCTCACGCCCTTTCATTCTTTTATGTTGTAGATTATAGAACAGTTAAAAGTATAGAAAATCATGAAAAATTGTATAAAAATCATCTGTGACCTCATCTCTCTCCTCGCACATCCTAGCCCAGCCTTTCCTGCCAGCCTCCAGAGGCGGCCCCATTAAAAAGCTTAGTCTTCTTCTCTTTTTCCACTCATGTAGATATTGTATTTACTTTAAGTCTCCTGGGTGTATTTGCCCAGGCGCAGACTTGTAGTGCCTCAGACTTCAAAGGCTCCTAAATGCTATGCAAATTTTAAAATATCATTCTGCATTTAATCTGAGTTCCAGATATTAACCTATTAATGATTTTTGAAGTGACGGTAATAACTGTTTTTATTATGAATTATTTAAAAGGGCAAACTCGGGCATGAATCATGGTACGTGCCCCATTTATTCCATCCAGCACTCCAGGGACCAGATAAGCCAGCTAAAGCATTCATCATGCACCGTACTTTGTCTTCTTGGGAATGATTGCATTTTCAAACACCAAAATCTGTTCTGTCTGTGAATAGGAGAATGGAATTTTTTTTTCCATCTTACCACTCTCCTGACACAGAATAGTCTCCCAGGTAGCTACTCCTTAAATGATTATATTAGAAGTTATTTTGTAGGGAGTAGATGATCTGCCCACCTTCCCCAAGCAAGAAAAATAAGCCTCTCTCACTGGCCTATTTGGGTGAATTGGAGTGGTGCAGAGGCGGCGGGAGGGCCAGCAGCTAGAACATGTGCAGGGGGATGCCTCTCTCAGAGAACCTTAGGTCTCTCACTCTTATCTCTCAGATGCCTGAACTTGAGGTGAAGAAGTATCCAGGAAGCCAAAAACAAAAACCGCAGACATCTGAAGCATGTTTTCTTTTGCAGATTCTATGCAGCAGAGATCTCTATTGGATTGTTCTTTCTTCATAAAAGAGGAATCATTTACAGGTGTGTCTCCAAGCTCTTCCAGCAGCAGCGGAGAGGTTTTCAGGGTCACTGCGGGCACGGGGTTCTGTGATGGGGACTTTAGATGTGGGGTCGCTGGCCCCCCAGGAATGCGGACCTGCTGAGACCCACCTGACTCTGCAGCCTCTGGGCAAATCAGAGCCACCTTTTGATTTCTCAGCCTCAGAGATGTTATATCTCCTTTCTGCTTTGCATAGGAAAACATGTTTTCCTCTCCCCTGACAGCACCTTCCTCTTTTATTTGAACGGAGATCAGGATGCCCTGGAAACTGACTTGCTGTTCAAGATGTTCAGCAGGAAAAGAACATGGGGATCTGGGGAGCGGGAGGACAGAGGACCCCGAGTTCAATTGGGTTGCTGTGAAAGTCTGGTGCCAAGAAAGAAAAATGTCTTGAAGAATAATTAAAGTGACATTGATGGTGGCTCTAACCCTGTCATTTGGCAGGCCAAGCTGTGTGTCTGTATCTCCCCTTCTATGTAGAGTATAATATTACTAAAGTCAAATGCCCAGGATTCCTCCAAACCTGATAACTTGAAGTCCCTGGATTTATAGCCACAGATACAATTGGGAATCACTAATTCAACCATTTGCCATTCATTCAGCATTTAAATACCTGTCATATCCTGGGCTCTATGCTAGGCTCTGGAGATAAAGACACAGTGATTCTTTGGGCCCAGCTTTCCGAGGATTTAAGGGGGTAAATGTCCCCGCAGTGGCAACCAGCCAGACATCCTCTGTTTCACTGTCCCCAAGCAAACCAAGTCATATTGTTGGAAGGCCTCTGACCACTTACCTGCTTCCTTGCAGGGATCTGAAGTTAGACAATGTCATGCTGGATTCAGAAGGACACATCAAAATCGCCGACTTTGGAATGTGTAAAGAACACATGATGGATGGAGTCACAACCAGGACATTCTGTGGGACCCCTGATTACATTGCGCCAGAGGTAGGCAGCCCCAGTTCTTGTTTTCAGTCTGCAAACACAAACCTGGCAAAGAATATGGGACCGCATGTGGGTCATGTTCACCGAGTAAATTAAACTCGGCAAGAGACTCAAGTGGGAAAAAACTGAAGCGCTCTTTGTACACAGGGAAGCCGTGTCTGCTCTCATGGAGCTCCTTTTTTGTTCTGTATACATGTGAGCCAGTTGTATGGTAAGCTGTATTTCTTGCATGCCTGTAGTCATAATGATTTAAGATGTACTGTCGAGTTGGGGGAGTTGCTTTTTGCCTGTGGACATAATGATTTAAGAGACCCTATAGAGCGAGGGAACCTAGAAATGCTGGTTGAGGAAGTGGTGGCCCTCATGGATTATTAGCATCATCAGAGCGATCACAGTCTAAGTACGTAGTGTTCATGATTCAAATTTAGGAAGGCACAGTTATGGAGTTAAAAGCCAAATAGTTGGTTCTATTGTTTACATATACAATAGAGGCCAGAGTGCTCTGCTTTTTGATACTGAAAAAAATCTCTTCCTGTCTCATGAAACTTTCTGCATTCCACTGAGAGGATTGTTTACACCTCTGGGCCATCATGTAGCCACTTTCTGTCCACCTACAGCCCCATGAATGCAGAAGTCTCTTCCCACCTGTATGCCAGTGTGGTGGAAGCAGTGGGCTCACAGTGGGCCATCCTCTGCTCTCCACAGAGCTGTTGACTGCATGTCCCACTTCTGTTCAACCTATGACTCAGACACAGTAGGAACAATAGGAAAAATAAACCCAGAAGTCAGACATGTGCGAACTTTAAGACTGACTCTTCTCTGTAGGCTGTAGGAACTCAGGTGATACCTGCTTCTTAATCTTTCTGCACCTTCTTGCTCTCTTTAGGCACGTTAGCAATCCTAAAACATGCTACCAGAACTAAAGAGCCCAATCTATCACTTTGTACCTGTGACCCCCATTACCTGCCCCTACTATGGCACTCAGAAGTAATTGTTATTCTACAGGGAAGCTGAGTTCTTGTTTGTAATATGCCTGCAAGCCTGGCAATAGACTTCAGTTAAAAATTCAAAGTGTCTTATTATATGTATTTACGTGCATGCATATGTATGTGTCATGTCACCCATATGGAAACTGGGGGACAACTTGAAGGAATCAGCACTCTCCTTCCTCCATGTGGGTCCCAGAGATATAAATCTAGTCATCAGGTTTGGTGACAGGTGCTCCCATCCACTGAGTCATCTCACTGGCCCCAAATATTCAAATTTTTAATGACATGACCAGAGCGACATGCTATTTTGATATTTAATTTACTGAGGTCCTCCGGTACCCCCAAAAGCTCTACTTACTACCTCCAGTCATAATGTGAACTTATATAACTAGATTTTTCAAATGTGAAGAATAAAAAGATAGTACAATCAAAGTGCAGCCTCTGACTGCAGTATGCATTGTGAAGCCTCCTACCGGCTGACAGGTGCCAGAAGGCTTAGATTATGAGCTGTGCAGACTCCTGGTGACAGCCCAACATATGCCATAAAGCATGGTGACAAAAGACGGCAGCAACAAGTGTAGGGATAAAGGTGGCTTTGAATATCACCTCCATTAAGACCGGGCCCCTGCTGATCAAGCCCATGACTTTGTGTTCAGTAACACTTGAACTGTCTGCTGTCACCAGGAATGACACCCTCCTGCCACAATGAAAATTTCCATATAATTAAGCTTTAGTCACAGAGTGATTTTTTTTCTTCTTTGCTCATCACTATATGTATTTCATATTTCTACTATAACCAGCAGCCACAAACTTAGTAGCTTAAAATGTTAATTTAAGGGCATGGGTTGTAGAAAGCCTGCCTAGTATGCACAAGGCCCTAGATTCAGTCTAGCACCTGACATATTTAATGCAAAGTTCTAAAGGTCAGAAATTCAGTATCAGTGAGCCTGGTTTTAAAGTCAAATATTTGGCAGAGTACTTATTTTTGGGTGAATTAGGAGAAACTGTTTCCCCTTCTCCAGCTTCTAGAGGCCGTCTGTGTGCCTTGGTTCATGGTCCCTTCCTCTGCCTTCCATGCGGCACTGAGTCTTCTAATCTCTGTGACCTTCCTAGCTCTCCTTCCCACCACAACTCCTGTCATGACTTCATCTTCTCAAATAATCTAGGATCATTTCCACATCTCTAGATATCAACTTGCATCTGCAAAGACCTTCTTACTGTGTAAAATTATATTCACAGGATTTAGGGACTGGAACATGGGCAACTTTTGGGGAAGAAGACATTATTTAATTGGATATATACTCACTTTGAGGTCACTCTGTGTTGGATAATATCCCCTCTCCTCCAGAAAACACACTTACACACACTGCACGCATACCTTGGGAACTTTGAGCCTCTTCATACGCAGAGAATAATGTACCCTCGCTGTGAATACCCTAGTTTCTGAATCCTCTATTCTTCAGTTCTCTGGCTAGCAACAGTAAGAGTAGTGACCAGTATGTGTTGTTTACCAAACATCAGGCACCATGAATACTTTTCCTCCCTTAGTCCTCAAGGTAAATCTCATGTACAGACTAAGGCTGTAGTAATACAGTTAAGGACACATCACTAAAAAATTCTAGAATGAAGTTTTATCCCCATTTTCAAAGTGTCTCTAGCCTTCTACACCACTCAGCAACATTAAACTGCTCAAACCTGAGTGACTTATGTGTGAAGAGAGTATTCTTATTTTCTTGTTTGAGACAGGGTCTGGCTTTGTAGTCCAGCATGATAGTTAGTGTATTCGTTTGCTTTTCTGTTGCTGTGACACAAACACTAACCAAGAGAACTTATAAAACGAAGAGTCTATTTAGCTTATAGTTCCAAAGGAGCAAGAGTCCATCATGGAGGAGAGGCGTGACAGCAGAGGTGGCTAGAGGAGACACCGAAGCTAAGCACTCACATCTTTAAGCAAGCACAGGAAGCAGAGAGTGACTGGAGATCTGGCAAGGCTTAAGATAACTCTCCAAGCCCGCCCCTAGTGACATACTTCCTCCAGCATAGCCACACCTTCTAAGACCTTTCAAAACAGCGTCACCAATTGAAGACAAAATATCCAAATACTTAGAGCCTATGGGGTACATTCTCATTCAAACCACCACAGTCAGCTTAGTCAACTTGACAACAATCTGGAATCACCTGGCATGGTTCACTGGGAACTGGACTGTGTAGAGAAGAGAAAAACAAGTTGAGGTTCAGGTATGGAATCGTTCCTTCCCTCTTGACCGTTGGTGGAACCAGCTGTTTCCAGTTCTGCTGTCTTGACTTCCCCTCAGTGACTGACCGTAATCTGGAATTATGACCTGAGATAAACCTTTTCTCTCCTAAGTTGCTTTTTTGCCAGGGTATTTTATCATAGGAACTGGACAGGAAACCGGGATACCCAGGTTGGCCTCCTTCCTTAGCCTCCCAACTACTGTGATTATGGGCATGAGTCACCATTCCCAGCACTGGCTGAAATTACACACTCACTGTGCCAAATGCGGTACTTCTAGGGCTCCCTGCCCTCCAGTCCTTACAGCATTCCTACAGCCATGCAGGAGAGGTGAGCTGTGTCCTCTTCATCATTGCAAACACAGGCAGCCTTGCCTGGGAATTCAACATACTTGGCTCCAACAATACAGTGTATGGAAAGACCAAAGAGGTTGAAGGTTTCAGGATTTGCTTAAAGGTTAAACTAATTCTCTCCTCTGTGTAAATCTTCTTGTCAGGCAGAAGTGAAATAATTATCTTAGATGGCATTTCCCTAATATGCAAAGCAAAGGCTAAAATATTTATGGCTATTTGTTCAAAAGCCTTGAAATCGATTCATACTGAAGCATCTCCCTAATGGGTGAAGACAGGCTGAGGCAAAAATGTCACTCACAGATATGACATGGAAGTAGACACCAACAGCCACGGCAGGGACACTAATCAGAAAATAATTCTGGAAGCTGACATAAGGGCCTTCTTTGCTTTGACATAGAATGAATTCTCAAGGTCTCTAAGAGTCCTTGAGAAGATTGAACAGAAACTTCACATAGAGCTAACCACCTATGCAAGGTCATCTCAAGAGTGGGATCTGGTCACAAGTCACTCATCTCCCACTAGATGCCAAGTCCCTCGTGTTATAAGTGTGGATCAGAGTCCAGGGGCCAGTCACTGAGATTTCCAGGTTCTTATGTCACAGAACAAAGATTTAGAACAGGGACACGTGGATATTGATAGAAATAGAGACAGTATATTAAGAAAGAGAAAGATATCCCTGAGAATGGAATGGGTTCACAGAGTTGGGAAAGGTCTGAAGCGCACAACCTGGACCATCCTTATAAGGTCGTTTACACAGTGCCCATCCTCTCTGGCATTTGGAGATCCCCTGGCTTCCGTCTTCCACAGATGCCATTGTGTTGTTTGTAGCCACTTGGAGAGGTTTCCAGTCTCACTGTGCCACTGGATTCTGTGTCAGTCTTTATGTTCTTGAAAGGAAGTGACTGGCAGTGTCCTCTGTGTTCGCTTGCTGCAGGGGAGGGAAGCTTGTTGTTGTGTGCCAATCAAAGCTATCCCCACAGCCTTGCTGAAGCACCTCAAAACATGTCCACTATGTTCTGTCCCAAGCTCTCTGGACACATCTTTGTCCAGCTATGGAAATTCTGTGACTTGCCCAAGATCACACAGCTGGTATTTAGATAGATCTGAGACCTGTTGACGCCAGAGCCCATACATTCATCTCATAAATTAGATTATCTCCACAGTCATGGGAGAAAAGCCAACTTCAAATAAGCATTTAGGTGCTGGGGAGATGGCTCAGTGGGTAAAGTGCTTGCTGCATAAGCATGAGGACTTCAATTTACATCCCCAGCACCCACAGAAGAGCTGGGCACAGCGGCACACATCTGTATCTCCAACAGGTTGAAGGGTTTGGAGAAGCAGGCAGGGCCAGCTGATCAGGCAGCCTGGCTGAGTCAGCAGACTCCAGGTTCAGCTTCAGAGCCTTTCTCAAAAACTAGGGTAGAGAATAGTAAAGAAAGACACTTGATGTCAACTTCTGGCCTCTACATAGGACACACACACACACCCACACACACTCGCACATTTGCACCCACACATGCACGCATGCATACACATAAGTAAAAAGTACTTTTAAAAAATTTTTTTGGTCTTTTAGAGGCAGGGTCCCCCTGTAGCCACAGCTGGCCTGGAATCACCATGTAGACCAGGATGATATCGATTTCACAGAGATCTGCCTGCCTCTGCCTTCCAAGTGCTGGGACAAAAGGCCTGTGCCCAGCTATAAATGCATTTTTCAAATGAGCATTTATCTGTAAACCATCTTTTCTTTGACATTTCCTAGGAAAAAACTGAACCTCCATGCCTCTGACTTGAAAAGAGGAGACTGAGTCCTGGTCAGAGGCAGTCAGTGACTAGGACTGTTCTGGACGTTAATGCTGAGCCTCTCCCTTCGAGTTCACCGGCAAGCCAGCAACACCTCCCCTCATTCCCCAGCACATGGCATCTATCAGGCAGCACATTCATCAGGTGCCTACCAAGTGCCAGGCATTGTCCTGGTCCTGATGGTGCTTTACCAGATAGAGTAGTCTGGGGGAGACCTTATGGAGGCCCCAAGACTGAGAAAGGAGTGACAGCAGCCCAGGAAAGACGTATATTTCAGGACATGGATGAGGCCATGTTCCTTTTGGCAGTGACAAATAGTTCCTTCCACATGGCTAAAATCACCAAGGAAGAAACTTCCAGACATAGGTTGCCTTACAGCCAGATACCCGGGAGCAGATGGGCAAAGTCCTGTGAGAGTTGAGGACTGAAGGAGTCCCCAGAGCAGAAGACCTGGCCCCAGGGCCTGACTTCTACATCCTAGCCCTACTGGAATGCTGGTCCAGTGCTGCCCCGCCCAGCTGCCGGACAGCTGCTTTTTAATGTAAAACTGACCTATTATTCGGTGTGGCCTTAAGACTGTTTCTAATGACATCTAGCCTGTAGGCCATCAACTTGGACCTCACTTCCGGAAGGATCAGGGCCCCCATTGTGCATAGCCACACATTAGGGATAAGATGGGAAAATCAAAGATGTGCATAGAGGCAGAATAGGGATCTGTAGGTAGGACTCTAAGGAAAGCAGGCATTCATTAACTGGGACCCCGAGGACAGAGTGGGAGCACAGAAACCCCGCCCCCTGAGAGCAGCGTCAGCAACAATAATGGAGTCATCAGTTAGGTGGGAACCTTTATGAGGGAGTCTATGGGAAACGCTGAGAAGAAGGGCAGTGTCTACCAAAGAAGGTGAACTGATGGAAACGACATTTCAGCTGCAGACGTGAGTGGATTCCAAGCCAAAGGGAGACTGCACAGTGGCAGGTGGAGGCTGGGGAGACTATGAATATGCAAAAAGTATTCCTCATTAAGGAACAGAAATGCAGAGACATGAGGAAAGGCCCACTGCCCCAAAGACAAGAAGGTGATGGGCAGGTGAGACGCTGAGGTTATAGGAAAGCTAGAATCTGGCCAGTTATAGATGCCACATCTTTACAGAGTGGCACCAGCCAGTTCCCTGTGTGGTTCAGACATGGTGTGTCCTCCAGGGATCATGTATTGGTCCTCAGTGTGTGGAGGTGGGAAGTGATGGGACCTTTAAGCTGTAGAACCCATTGCAAAGTAATTAAGTCTCTGAGAGTGCTGCCCTTGGAGGCATTAAGAAGGAACTAATGTAATAGTTCCCATAGGACAGTAGCTGTTCTGTAACTGTGACAGTTAAAGACTCCTCTGGGAAGAGAGTTTCAAAAAGGGATTGTCTAGATCAAACTGGCCTGTGGGCATGTCTGTCGGGGACTGTCTTGATCGCCTTAATAGATATACAGAAACCGAGCCTGATGGTGGGCAGTACCATTCACTGGTTTGGGAACCTAGGCTCCATAGGAGTGGAGAATGCCAGCAGAACACTAAGCATGCATACGTTCATTTCTCTCTGCTTTTGACTAATTGCTTCAAGATCTTGCCTTGACTTCCCTTGGAATTGTGAACTAAAATAAGCCCTTTCTCCTCCCTTAAGTTGCTTTTTGTTAGGGTATTTTTATCACAACCACAAAAATGAAAGTAGGACAAGAGAGTGGCTTGCAGAGACCTGTCTCAAAAAAATAAAGTGAGGGACTGAAGAGATGACTCAGCAGGTAAGAGCACTGGCTGCTCTTCCAGAGGACCTGGGTTCGTTTCCCAGCATCCACCTGGCAGTTAACAGCCGTGTGTAACTCCAGTTCCAAGGCATCTGATGTCATCTTCTGACCTCCATAGTCACTGCATGACACCTTACATACATGCAGGCAGTATACTCAGACACATGAAATTATAAAAATTTTAAATTTTTTAAAGATCAAGTGAATAGCTCCTAAGGAAAGACACCCAAAGTTAGTCTCTGGCACACACGTGTGTGTGCGCATGCACACACACACACACACACACACATCAACTTCTGGTCTCACCATGGAATCCCTCCCTCATAAGCCTGTACCCAGGACATGTGTCACACAGCCGAGGAGGTCCTTACCAGAACTAAGACGATATTGGTGCTATGCTCTTGAACCTCAAAAGCTGTGAACCAAGTAATCCTTTTCTTTATATATTATCCAGCCTTGGGTATTTTGTTACAGCACCAGAAAACAGATTAAGGTGCTTCCCCATTTCTTTCCTGCAGCAGTTGAGATCAGAAAGGAAGACACAGATGAAGCTTTAAACAGAAGATTTGAGACTCGTGGGTTGAACATGTAGATCCTTCTCAGCCCTGAATTTTTATTCAGTACTAAAATCATGGATGAGTTGTGTTTACAGGAAATACTGTGCCAAGAACAGTAAGACTTATTGTAAGGTTCTGGATTCAAGAGACGTGGCAGACAAAAGGGACCAGAGACTCCGCTGGGAGCTAACAGGACCCAGTTGATTAAGAGAAGACCAGATGGGACTAGCTTCTCAGGAGTGGAGAAATGCTATCACCCCCTGGGGGGCTAGCCTCCCCAAAGAGATGGGGAAGACTATCCCCCTCATCTTGGGGCATGGGCTCCAGGGAACCAGGCTGGCATGCCTGGCTCCAGATCGGGTTGGAAGAGCTCGCTCAGGGTCAGTGCGAGAGGCTAACTCCCCAGGAGAGCGAGCTCAACCCAAAGCCTAAAAGCCCTCTACCCCCAAGCTCTTTTATGGGGAGGGGGGTTGGCGTCCCCATGATATCTGACTGATGTTTAAGGTAAACTTCTGGCCAGGAAGCAGTCCCTTTTTACAGCTGTTTGTGAATCCTGGGCTGGGAATCTTATCTATTCAAGAAGTTGTAAAAGTCAGTTCTTTTCTCAGATCTCTCAGATCTCAGTGGGCTCTGAGAGTCTGGTTGGAATCGCCAAGGTGTCTATCCTGGAACTGCTCGGGGTGGGGAGGTTGGTGGTTCTAGTCACATCTAGCACATATAATAACAAGTTAAGGAATACGATGTACATAGATGTTATCAGACAAAGTTATCTTTAAACTAAACTTAGGTGCTCCTCAGAAACATCTGCTTCTTGGAATAGCTTCAGCCCAACCTGAGTGTTTTCAGGAATTTAAGAAACATGTTTTCCCCCAGAGATTTGCCTTCTGGGTACACTGCCTACAGCGATCACATAGTTCTTTTGTCCTTATTGAACAGTAACTCTGGAAGTATGCCACAAGTCATCAAGTCACAAGACATATTAATTCTCCATGAGGTGGCTTGCTATACATGCCTAACCCATCTTCCCTTCAGCCTCTACCCCAAGGTCTAGATCAGCTGTACCATCTTCCAGTCCACACTCACATTGCAGCCGCTCCATTCTCTCAGATCCTGTCCTTCCCTCCATCCAGATGTCCTGCGCAGGCATTGGTACGGCTGTCTTTTTCATTTCCTTCAAGCGTTTCCGCCCCATCGTTGGGCAGTCCTCTGTCCTGCTGACCTTGTGTAAGCCTGCAGACCTCCAGCACCTGCCTGCATCCCTGCTGATGGACTAGGATGTCCTCCTGGACAGGGTAGCATTTTGGTCTCCTGTTCCCTGCTCTGCCCTGCCCCATTGTTGCATAGTACCAGACCTGGAGTGTGACTTTGGAGGAAATGCCTTTGCACACTTCCTTCCTAGGCACAGCCATCGCAGTAAGACAGGTGAAGGCTTTAGAACTGACGGAATCAGGAACTCTGGAGTCGGGTTACTTGAAGAGTCATCTCCAGCTGTTATAGTGTGGGACTGTAGGTGAAAGACACGGTACAAAGGGGTTCACACTGGGCTCCTCATCCTCTGAAGAGGCCAGAGAGTTGGGCGTGTTCAAAGGCTGATGAGACATCAGCAGCTCAGGTCCCCTGGACTGCCAGCGTGGCTCTAAGAGACTTTGAAGAGTTATAGACAATAAAAAGGGATTGAAAAACACAATGAGAAAATAGCTCCTGCAGTCTACACAGTCAGGCAGTCATGCAGAAAATTGGCACTCAGTGAACAGAGAGAAGGGAGAAATGAGAGGAAAGCCAAGCTGAGGCCCAGCAAGGCCCCTTCAAGAGATATCACTGGCTTTAGGTAGGCCCCACACCTGGCCTGTGAGGCGTGCAAAGAAAAGCACTTGATTACAGAGAGAGAAAGATAAACCTAGTGCGGCCCTCTTCTATCAGAGGCCAATTTTCCTCTGCATAGGGTCATGGTCCAGAGAATCCAGTCTGAAGAGAGAATGAAGCTATGCTTTCCCCCAGAGAAACACTTAAAACAGCCGAAACCCACCTTTCCTTTAGTCTTCCTTAAATTGTCTGATTCTTCTCAGACCCTTTTATGAATTGTGCAGGTTATATGAGCTCATATCTTTTATTACCTGCCTCCAGCTCTTTACTGGTCTCCTAATTCCCTGGCCTCAGAGCCCGTGGACTCTGGCAGCCATCGGTACTTTCTATGCGGTTACGGTCTGGACAGAGTGCCTCTTTCTCCTCATCCTGCCTTCCTAGGGGCCTTCCAAAAGAGCCAGTTCCAAGCATCAGGAACTGTGCATCAGGACAAAAATAACTCCTCATTCAGTAAAGGAATAGGAGGAGAGACAGGGATGGATTCACGTCTCTGAGAGCTTTTTAGCTGGAACAAAAGATTTCCTGGAACTGTGGGGTCTTATAGTCCAGCGGATCTTTGGAGATGTGTTTGATAAGTACAGGAAGCAGCTCACTGAGGGTACCACCAGCTGCCCACAGTCCCTCCTCTCTCTGTGAGCCTTAGGCAGGTCCTGGCTCCTCTGTGGGTTTGCTTCTCTTCTATACCAATCATGAATATCGCCACAGAGGACTAGTGGATGACTAAGAATTAGAGATAACAGATAGGAGTGAACAAATGTTAGTCACTGGCTCTCAAGATCCTCCCTGACATTGCTCAGGCAATTTTATAGAGGTGCAATAAAGCTTGGAAGACCCTAGGCAATTTTCACAGGATTTAACTAAATCTCTAAATGAAGAGTCAATTTATGGAGACCCTAGAATATCAGGAGGAAACATTCTCGAGGCTCTGAAAATGAGTTGTACCTTCGAGAACAGCCTGTAGGGACCTATGGGGGTGTGATGGATGCTCAGGGTGTCATCTGAGCTGGAAGCCACAGTCTCTTCCTAACAGAACAACAGGTACCGCAGGGGAAAAGCTGCCTGGTCCTGGGGTCAAAGTCCAGATGCACCTTCCATTGGGGTCTTGGGAAAAATGAACAAATTTCTCTGCAGATTCATTTCTTCATGTGCTAAATAGGACTGGCACAGAGATCAAACAACACCAAGCAAATGGTGTGCTGGGCCTGGAGGGTGCAGCAGACATTTCACCTCGAACTATAAAATTGCCTGAGCAATGTCAGGGAGGATCTTGAGGGCCAGTGACTAACATTTGTTCACTCCTATCTGTTATCTCTAATTCTTAGTCATCCACTAGTCCTCTGTGGCGATATTCATGATTGGTATAGAAGAGAAGCAAACCCACAGAGGAGCCAGGACCTGCCTAAGGCTCACAGAGAGAGGAGGGACTGTGGGCAGCTGGTGGTGCCCTCAGTGAGCTGCTTCCTGTACTTATCAAACACATCTCCAAAGATCCGCTGGATTATAAGACCCCACAGTTCCAGGAAATCTTTTGTTCCAGCTGAAAAGCTCTCAGAGACGTGAATCCATCCCTGTCTCTCCTCCCATTCCTTTACTGCATGAGGAGTTATTTTTGTCCTGATGCACAGTTAACATTTTGAACAGCTCCCTGGGTTCATCAGTAGAGGCCTGGGTTAGGTCCTGAAGGCGAACGCTGAGTTATAAGTTCCCAGAGACAAACACTGCTGGGGTTGCGGTTGAGAACTTTTTAGAGAGAGGCCAGAGGATCAATGACAATGCATTTGATTCCAGAATAATTTTCTATTCTCTGTAGCCCTGTGCAAACTTAATATCTACCCTTGAAGAAAGATTTCTGTTTAGCTTCAAGCTTTCTCTTCTATGGGTTTAATGAGCTCTGGCTATAGCTCTGCTCTTTTAAGAACTTGGAGTGACATCTGTAAAGTGAGGTTCATCATAATTTCTTCCTCCAAGTACAACTTCCCACATTGAGTTTTATGTGGAATGAGCTTGGCCTGCCGCAGAAGGCGCAGTCCATGAGTCCATCTCTGTTATTGGCAATTGTTTGCAGTACCCGGTTCTGTGTAACCAACCTAAAACTTAGTGATGATGTTCCCACCTGTGTCCACATACATGGAGGCCAGAGGACAGCGAGTATCCTGCTCTGTCACTCTCCATCTCATGCTCTTGAGGCAAGATCTCTCACCAAACTGGAGGCTGCAGATGGGCAAGTCATAGCAGCCCTACTGTCTTTGGGCAGGTCATCAGAATGGTTGGGAAGTCTCACTCTTGCCCTACCACAATGCCTCCTGTTTATTTCCCTCTGGTCTGAAGCCTGGTGCTGCAGACAGGGACAGTCAGCAGACCTGAGGACTCTCCCTGACCTTGATCAACCTAGAAACCTCAAGCAAAACACTTAAGCTTACGTTCCTTTTCAGCACCCAGTGGTAAATATACTGGGGTTACAGGGCTCTAAACCCACCTGCTGGAGACCAGTTCCATCACTCAGGAGCTGTGTGCCCTTGGGCAATAACCATCTCTGAGCCCCTTCCCAGCAATCTCCTGCACATAAGTCAGGTGGTTCTATGAAATGGGCTAGATTCAGTCTACTACTTTCTCCAACAAAATTCTACGGCACATCGACCCAGTACTGAGTTCCTGATGCTGAGTGAAAGGATGAGTACTCCAGAATGGGTACAGCCCTTATAGGGAAGAATCTGGGCTTGAGTGAGGCTGAAACAGTCTGGGTGAGGGATCCAGGAGCTGCATGGTCCTGAAGCTGTAAATTCCAGAGGACTAAGTAAAAGAGAAGTTGCTGGACTCAGGGGCCCAGGTGTCCAAACAGAACACCCAGAAAACTCTTCTGTGGGCCTGTCTGCTTTCTTCCTCAGTAGTGCTGTTTGAACAGATCAGCCAGTGGTTTTGATAATATACACAAAACATTCCTCACTGGTCCTGTGTTCTCTCCTTGAGAATTTATGGTGCTTTTCAAAACCACTATAACCTTTCCAGCAAAAGAAAATGTTGATATTTGGAGGAGGTGGGGGAGGAGGGAATATCTTTTGTTTCCTTGAAAGTGAAGGGACTTGAACATATTTTATGCATATGCCCTATTGTTTTCCAGTGGCAGCTTGTGTGTGTGTGTGTGTGTGTGTGTGTGTGTGTGTGTGATCAAAACTTTCATCTGTTGAAGAATGTACCCCAGGGGTTTAGTAGGTATTATATGTAAATAAGAGTGGAGTCCAGTTCAAGCACATGAAGCCACAGAGCCACTGTCTTTCACAATCTATGGTATTACATACAAGCTCCATCAAGACAACGCTCTCGTAGCCAAGAGTGCTGGTGTATAGTGAAAGTGGAGGCATCCCAGCTGTTTGCCTCCTATGAAGCCTTTGAACCCATTTTCAGCAAGAGCCATTTTTACACAGCCCACTTTCACCACAGCTATGCAGGGAAACATCCAAGGCCCACTTTCACCATAGCTATGCAGGGAAACATCCAAGGCCAAGGCATTCAATGTAGAAAAATGGTCAAAAGTGAAGTCATCTGGATGACCAGGGATCAGGTCCTGCCCTTGCCACTGAGCAGCTGTGTATTATTGAACAAACTAATCTCTACCTCCCTCATTTCCTCTTCTTCGACATGGGTCTTACAAGGCCTAAATGAATTAGCAGGGCTGAAGAATCTGGCATGATGGAATGCCTGTGCTGATGATGTTGGTTATAGCCATTGTTGTCAGTAGCTTCTAAAACCCTTCCACACTGTCCCCAAGCTCTCCCAGCTCAGCTGTCAGAAGTCAAATGGAGTTTGAAGCCATATCCACTTCTGGGAGGCCTTTGAGCCAGTGGCCTTGGCATAGGGGAGATGGCTGGGTGGCCTTTGAGTGATGGTCTTCCAGTAGCCCTCTTCCCTGATCCCTTTCATGCCCTGGTCCCATGCTCAGTCTGGAAGAAAGCTTATTCATTACCTCACTTTTACAAGACAGGCAGCCATTTGTAACATCCTGACAGTCCCCCAAGCAACTGGCTCATCTAAGTATAATCACAGTGATCATGGTGACAAATAGCAGTAAAACTAAGTGACAGTGGCCCCCGTGGGGGTCTGTCTTTGGAGCCAAAGTTCAGCCTCCCATGTGCTGCAGGGAAACCCGCCAACCCGAGACCTTCTTGCCAAATCAGCCTCCTTTTGTGAGCTGCCCCATTATAGGAAGCCAGATTGCTATGGCAGTCCCTGGCCTGGGGCCTCAGCCTATCAGGCAGCCCAGGCTTGGCTACAGGCCTCCCTTGGCCCACAAGAGCCAGAAGCACCTGCATCACCCACTGGGGGCAGACCCAAGAGAGTCTCATGCCCATTCTGTGTTCTCTAAACCTGATCCGCAGCTCAAAGCTGGCTCCCCAGGCCGATAGGAAGCAGAGAACTTCAGTGGTTTTAGGAATTTTCTGACCCTAAGGCCTGGACCAGCACTGCCTGCTTCCCAAAATAATATAACACAAGCCACAACTGCACCTAAGCAGCCACATTTTTAACAGCTGCAAAAGAAACAGATGAAATTGACTTTAATATATTTGATTTAACCCAGTATGAAAAAAAATTGCGCTCTCTCTCTCTCTCTCTCTCTCTCTCTCTGTGTGTGTGTGTGTGTGTGTGTCTGGTCTGACTTCTTCAAAATCTGATAAGTATTTTATAACCAGAGGACATCTCAGTTTAGACTAGGCACATCTCAGGTGCTTGGTAACCACTTATAGCTAAGGGCTGCTGCACAGCATAGCTATAGGCAGCTCCAGAGGGACAGTATAGCTGGCGTCTGAGATCTGTGAATGAGAACACTTGACTTCAAGAAGGACTTGCTAGCAACTGTTTTCCTTTTGCCCCGGGATTCTAGTTAATTAGAGACATATATTCATAGCATCTGATCACAGTAAAGGATGCTTCACTGTGGAAAGGAATTTGCAGTGATGAGGTTGCAGCCTGTACCCTGGAACTGAGAGGTGTGGTGTGCAAGGTGCGCCTGGTGACAATGAACTTCTCTGGGAAGGAGTGCTCAGGCTACGTTCTAAATGCCACCCTGCTATTATAGCGGACGGCGGACGGCACTGGGAGGACTATAATCTCAGTCTAGTGGCTGAGCTGGCGGCTCAATGGGGCTGACAATGGAGTTGGTGGAGAAGAAGCTATTGGCACTTGATGCTGTGTTTAGTACTTCTTGGAAAAGGGAGAGGGTATTATCAGCAGGAGTCATAGGAGTTTAAAGCTGTAGAAATAGGAAGAGAGGAGGAAGCTGGGACTGGGGAGAAGGAAAACCTCTTCATTTGGCCATGACCTTGGATTTGTAGCTCATTCAGAATGGAAACCAGGCTTCCATACCCCTCTGACAGCTTTCCAGAGTCAAACCTGATTTGGCAGCATGGGAACACAGGAGTCTAGCTAAGACTGCTCAGATATTTGTGTCATATAGAATACCAAATAAAGTATTGCTGCACATGGTAACTCATGAGGGTAATCCCAGCTATCGGGAGGCTGTGCATAAGAGGCCAGCCTGGGCTGCATAATGAATTCTAGGCTATACAATAGTGAGACTCTGAAACATAATAGAATGTGGTCCCCTTATTTATTTAGCCCCACTGCCTTCTGCCTGGATTCATTTCAGCTCTCTAGGACAGCAAATAACACAGATTGCAGGAACTGGCTTCATATAGTGGCGAGAACAGTTTATCAGTTGCTCTCAAAACATAGTTACTACAGCTTCAACATCACTTGGAGTGACTACTTCAAACCCCTTTACACTGATCTTCAATGCCCTTTGATTAATATTTTAACACAGTATAGATCTATTTAAAAGCCATAAAACTCTCATTAAAACAAATGCACCAACATTCAGAAGCCATTTATTCATTGAATAAATTCAGGCAAATGTGTTAACTTCCTGAGCTTGTATTTTCATCTATAAAATGAGAATAGCCATCATTTCTGCATCATGGGGCCTGATGACTATAGAACATATGACATGTAATGGCTCAACACATGGACTTTTACTCTCTGAAGAGGATTTTTATTGCTCTCTACTTCACCAAGACAGGCTTTGTAGGAAAGGCGAGAGTCTGCAATTTGTTATTCGTGGAGTAACCAACGCTAGCCACAGCCTTTCCTGACAGCTCAGTGGCTTCCCCCCATGCACATCTGCTCACTGCTCAATCTGCCACAGGTCAAGTAGCCCTCCTCCTCCTCCTTTCTGAGTCGTCTGGAATTTTTCAAGTTGATACATTTGGGAAGAGGGACCTTCAGTTGAAGAACTTCCTCCATCAGACTGGCTTGCAGGCATTTTCTTAATTATTAGTTGATATAGGAGAACCCAGCCTACTGTGGGTGGCGTCATCCTGTCCTCCTTACTTTCTATTATTTTGGTAAAACATTGACACCAAACATTGACAGGTAGCTTGTGCAGGAAAGTGTTTATTGGTTTACAGATCACAGCCCATTATCAGGAGAAGCTGAGGCAGGAACCTGGGGGCAGGAGCTGAAGCACAGACCATGGAGGAAGGCTTGCTCCTCTGGCCTGTGCTCAGCCTGCTTTCTTACACAACACAGGACCACCTGCCCAGGGGTGGCACCACCCACAATGGGCCAGGCTCTCCCACATCACACAACCATCAAGAAAATGCACACAGACATGGCCCCAGACCAATCCAATGGAGGAAATGACACAATTAAGGTTGCCTCTGCCTAGGTGTGTCAAGTTGACAACTGAAACTGTCCAACACACATCCCTAGGGGAACTGGACTTAGGCTGTTTAGTAAAGACCAGCTAAGCATGAGTCTGGGAATAGGCCAGAAAACAACATTCCTCTCGGGTCTCTGCTTCAGTTCCTGCCTCCAAGTTCCTCCATTGAGTGTTGAGCTCCTGCCTTGGTTTCCCTCAATGATGGACAGTAACTTAGAAGCCAAAGAAATAGGCTCTTTCCTTCCGTAGTTGGTTCCAGTCAGTGTCTTATCACAGCAACAAAAAGCAAACTACTACAGCGAGTATCTAGACTCGCTATGGCAGAGGACTGATAGGCTTGTAACCGCCCCAACCAGGAAGTGAAAGATCTCTTCCACTTGTCATCTATTACCCAGAAGTTTTTTTCTATTTGGAAATTTTTTTTAATCTCTAAACATCAAAGATATTCTAAAGAAAACATAAGTAAGTGATGGATTGTGAAGTCTGTTTGTAAAAATTGTAACAGAGGATTAATATCCTTAAGGTATACAGAACCCTCACTAATCATTAAGAAAAACAAGTGTCTGTATGTCTTGTCTTTTCTACATTGTACCCCTAGCACTTCCCATAGCCTCCAAAAGAAGGAGCAAATGAGCTGTCAATCATGATAGGAAACTGGCCAAGTTCATAGTCCAGGAGTTTACTACAAAAGAAACACAGGTGTCTAGTTCCCATGTGAATAAAATGCACATAACAAGACTATTGAACTATTACTTTCCATTATCAAATTGGCACTTTTGGAAACAAGAGTAGTAAGCACTGTTGGTGAGGAGTCAAGGGCTTGTTCACGGCCAATGGGAGGACATAGGCTGCCACTCAAGTCATCTGACAGTGTGTTCTTACAAGCTTTACTTCCAAGGCAAAAATGAAATTTTGACCCAATAAGTCTACTTACAATAATTTGTCCTGCTGAAATAATCAAAGGTTTCTAGAGATGCTTATGGTCTGTTATTAAATAAAGTAGCTATAGACTAGCAGGTTGGTGTAATGCCATTTTTAAACATTTGCTACTAATGTAATTTTCTTGAGAATAACCACCATCAGAGATAAACCAGGAAAAAATAACTCACCGAACATCAGTATCCTATCCCTAAACTAAACATTATAGTCACTCAGAAGGATACTTACAGTTGGGTGTACTAGCACATACTGGTGCATACTTTGGAGGCAGAGGGAGGAGGATCCTGCGTTCAAGACCATTCTGTGCTATAGTGCAAGACCTACCTCAAAACCAAAAATGAACAAAAGCAAGTCTTCTTGTAAGTGTGAATTAAATTTAAATTTAATCAGATGCCCCGTTTCTAGTTGAGTTAGTAGATTGTGTGATCTGTCAAAGAAAGCTAGACAAGTGCTGCTCTCCTCCTACGTCTTCTTTCTTATTTAACTCTCCTGTCTTCTGGGCTATGAGACTTCAGATGTGTTCTTTAGTTATACACTATCCAGCTTTAACCAGGCCCATTAGAGCTGTCTTCCCTCTCTTCCTATAAAAACTTTCTCACTGTCCAGTCCCACTTCCTTCTAACATATACATCCACATACCTTGGATAAGTGTGGAAAGTTTTCATATGATAATAACATTATTAATATTTCTGAGGAGTGAACCTATCAGCATCTTTACTTTCTTGTTTAGCATCTTTTCCCTGTCTAATCTTCTTGGCTTGCATGGATTGTGGAAGTAAAAAATAAATCAAATGGGATTATTACATTTTTTAATTTTGTGTGTAAGTGCAGATATGAGCATGCATTAGGGTGTATGTGGAGGTCAAAGGACAACTTGCGAGAGCTGGTTCTCTACTCCTGCAGGTGCATCCTGGGGATCAAATTCACCGATCTTGAGGACAAGCGCCTTTACTTACTGAGCCATCTCACCTACCCTGTGATTATTTTTTGAGTTGCATTTCTTTATTTTTATATAATACATATGAGTGTTTTGCTTGCATATATGAAAGTACAGTACCCACAGAGGCCAGAAGAAGGCACCAGGTTACCTGGAACTGGAGTTACAGAAGGTTGTTGGCCACCATGAGAGTACTGGGAAATGAACCTGAGTCCCTCTGCAAGAGTAGCCAGTGCTCTTAACCACTGAGCCATATCTCCAGCACCCATGATAATTTTTTAAAAGAAGGTTTTTACCGAGGGTGGAAAACTTGAAACAGGCATCAGACATGGGTACAAGTTCAGTTTAACCCTTTGGGGAGGGCAATTTGCCATTGTATCAAAGGTTACAAAAATACATACTCCCTTTGATCCACCAGTTTCCTGTCTGAGAGTCTGAGAGTTGGAAGACACCTATCATCAGTGGATTAGAAACTTTAAGTTTGGTTTTGTGTGTACTTAGGCTCTAAATTTACAGAAGAGAACAAATGTAGTATCAGATGTTAAGGACTCCTTCTAGTTGCCTATAGCCATCATACGGAATCCTAATGAAGGAAACAAGGTGCACAGCTGTCAGATCCAAACAGGTGCCTTTGTCAGACCTGAACCTAGGTAAACTGAAAGGGTTTCTGTTTCTCAATCCTTGTGGGAGAATATTGGTACCGAGTTCAAGAAATGGGAATAATAAGACACAAAATTTTCTTATTTCCCTGAAAATTTAAGTAGACACGCTGGGCCATTGGAAAAAGTCTTCAGCTGGGACTGGGGAGATGGCTCAGTCAGTACTCTGCTGCCGCACAAGCATGAGGACCTTAGTTCAGATGCCTGACACCCACTTAAAAACTGGGTGTAGCAACATGTACCTGTAACTCCAGTGCTGGAGTTTGGAAATGGAGAAATAGAGACAGGTGGATCCCTGGAGCTCACTGGCTAGCTGAATTAGTGAGCTCCGGGTTCAGGGAGAGACCCTGCCTCAAAAACAGAATGAAGAGCAATAGAGGAAGGCACTGGGTCTCAACCTCTAACTTTACATTGAATCCTGGAACCAGATCCACAGGTCTGGGAATTGTGTGCTTTATACCACCTAGCAGGGAGGCGATAGAGCCCATGTTTTGATCAGTCATACCACTTAGAAATTCACATTGGCATTACAGTCTTAAATAATTTATTTATTTATTTTTATTTTATGGGTGTTTTGCCTGTATGTTCACATGTGTACAGTGCCTATGGAGGCCAGAAAAGGATGTCAGATCCCCTAGAACTGGGGTTATGGATGATTGTGAGCTGCCATGTGGGTGCGGGGAACTAAATCCAGGTCCTCTGGAAGAACAGCCAGTGCTCTTAACCACTGAGCCATTTCCAGCCCTTACTGAAGCATTTTTAAAGACCGTTAAGACAGCATGCCATTTCACCTCTGAATACTTCATCTCTCTTACACTGATCTTGTCCATAATGCCATCATCCCTGAGTGACAAGGATGCTTTGTTAACTAGTCACCACACTGTGACACCACCTAATAAAATGAACAATGCCTTAATGGCCTCTAATGTGGAGATTGTTAGCTTTTCTGAGTTGTACCAAGAGTTCTTTTTTACAGCTGTTGATTTGAGTCAAACAAGGTCCAAATGTTGCATTTGGTTGCTTTCTCAAGACATATAAAACTATCTAGTGAACTAGATGTATTATCACTGTGCCACTGTAGGCAGTACAAGGAGCTGGAATCTCCACTGTAGTCATTCCTCCTCCTGGTCTTCATTCACCATCATCATCATTACTTTTTATAAAACTCAATTACTTGGTTTTATCACTTTAGGGTTCAGATCCTAGCTCTTGTATTCCAAACAGTTAACCAACTCAGTATGGGAATATTTTTCACCAATAAGGATAGGTGGAGCTACCTTCAGTCAGTGGGGTGGTACCTCCAAGTGGACCCAGGAGTCCAGAAACAAGACATGGACAGTGTGTCATGATTGGCAGTTTGTGATCTGCCCCATTTGAAGGGTCCTTCCTCTTACCTCATGTAGAAACAAAAGGCAGAACTTATACCACCACTGTGTTTACACGCCTGCCTACCTGCCTGCCTGATTTAACTCTTCTGAGAGGAGCCATTTGATTGACCACTCCATGTAACTGATGTCTTTGTTTTCATGCAGATCATCGCTTACCAGCCGTATGGAAAATCTGTGGACTGGTGGGCATACGGTGTGCTGTTGTATGAAATGCTAGCCGGGCAGGTAACGTTTCATGATATTTTCATGTTTGTTTGTTGCTGTGGTGACTTCTGCTGTGCAGAGGGAATAACAACAGGCATTGACAGTGCGGTGTGCTTGATGTTGATCAGACTTCCTGTCCCAGGGAATGTATCTATTCAGTATGCCCAGAAATGATCTGGTCCTAAAAACTCCTGATAGAAAGTAGTAGCCTAGAGTATAGACTCAGTAGTTGTCACACTGCATCTCCTGCACACTGTTGACCACAGTGGCCACTGTATGTTTTCAGTATCTGAAAACTGGGGCTAGGTTATATACAGTTACCTGCAAGTTTGTCATGGAAGATTACCTCAGCTTTTGCCTTCAATTATAATCTATTTGTTTCTTTTTGTGGTTTTCACTCTGTAGCCCTGACTAGCCTGAAACTTGCCCTGTAAACCAGGCTGGCCTCAGACTCACAGAGATCTTCCAGCCTCTGCATCCTGGTTACTGGGATTAAAGATATTATGTAATAATAAGGATGGGGGCTGGAGAGATGGCCTAGCAGTTAAGAGCTGTTCTTGCAGAGAACCCCGGCTCAATTCCCAGCACCTACATGGTGCTGATAGACATCTGTAACTCCAGTTCCAGGGGCTCTGAAGGTGCACTTAGGCACATGCAGACAATAAACTCATACACATAAAGTATATACATAGATAATAAAATAATATAGATGTATGTAATTACAGTTGCTATAATTATAACTTATTATTTAAGGAAGAGGATGGTAAAATTCATTCGTAGCCCCTTCTCCTCCCCTCCTGTCTCACCCTTGGCAATTCAGTTTCATTTTCAAAAAAGTCCAACCAGGCTGAACTTCTAGTTAGGAAAAGGCAGATTAGGTTTCACTTAGAATGTGATTTTTTTAATCAGAGAATCAAGCACAGCGCTACCTAGTGTGGCACCTCGCACCTGTGCCGTCGAAGTTCATTCTGACTGCTTTAGTGAAACAGACTCCAGATCTCAGTGGCTCAACACAAGGCTTGTTTTGAACTCTCCACCTGGTCCTGGGCTTGGGAGGAGGCAGACAGGGAGGGAGAGTCTAACTCACAGTCTTCCAGTCATAGCTTTCTCCTATCCTTTCTTTCTGCCATGGTTGAGGGCCTCAGATTCCTCCACTGAAGTTCCTCCCTTCAGCCTGCAATGAGGAGAAAGCAAGAGGATAGTAACAGGGTCATCTTAGAACCAGGCTTGAGTGGTGGCAGTCACTGCTGCCTTTATGGCACCGGCTACTTGACTCTCCTTGGCCGAGCAACAGAGCTGTCCAAGATTTTGGCAAGAAGAAGTGGGTTTGGGGAATCCTTAGCAAATCTCTGACTTTCTACATAACAACAGCTATGTAGTGGGCTATTTCAAATTCCAGAACTCCAAGAACTGGTTTCGAGGACTTTGATCTTCAGAACCTAAAGCCTTAGTGAGCCATAATGGACAGAATTGTTCCTGCTGAGTGACAGAGCTGCTCCCCAGAAAAACTAATTTCCCCTTTCTGAGATGTTGTATTCATTGACCATAATTTATTCACATACTGAGTGCTATGCCCAATGAGGACAAAACAGAAATCCTCACCTTCCTGAAACGTACAGCTTAGAGAAGGAGACAATACACCAGTCACATAGAGAAGTGTATTATCCATTAAGCAGAAGGGAGAAATAACGAAGCAGGAGAAGAAGATATCGTGCTGGAGGACAGGCGAAATTTTAGCCAAGGTGGCCAAGAAAACGTCCCCGAGATGAGAAGCCTGCTTTCCTGTTTCTGTCATTGTTTCGCATCTATCAGCTACTAAAATGATTCTTTAGCTATGGGAAGATACAAGACTCTAGTCTGCATTTGATCATTATTTCTCAGTGCTGTTAAGATTTGATTGACAGAGAAAGTGATTTGTTTATTTATTCTGGTTTTCCCCCCTCAATCAATCAAAGCATCTCTCTTATCTTAGGTTGAATACCTCAGTGCATAAACACAGAAAAGCAAGTTCTGCACAACTGCTGTCCGTAAAACACAGCTGGGAAACACATAGATTGCTCTGTGCCTGAGGTTAATTTCCGCTCTTGAAAATTTTGACAACAAAATTTGACTGTGAATTACCAGCCCCCCTGGGAACCATGCTGATCCAGTAGGCAGCAAGAGGTCTAGTTCTTCTCCTTGATCTCGCTAGAGTGTTCACCTCTTAAGCCCACAAAACAAACCCTGTCTTCATTAATAGTCACATTTACATATGCCAGCCAGTGAAATCAGCTGGGCAGAAACTCAGGCTTGCTTTCTAAGGGCACTTCATTGTCCAGGACCTGCCTTGCATTGACCCCTTTGTGGCTCACAGTAGACTGGAGATTCAGATCAGGACCTACAACCAAGTCCTCCCTCCCTCTGTCCCTACCTCCCTCCCTTCCTCCCTCTCTCCCCCTCCCTTTCCCTTCCTCTTCCATCCTCCCTCCCCCTCCCTCTTTCTTCCTCCACAAGCCTTCCTAAGCCACATCTCCTACTGTGGAGCTCAGGGAACACCCACTTTAGGAAGGAGCTGCCCCTGGGCCTTGTGGTAACAAAATACCTGGAAAAAGCAACTTAAAGATGGTATAACCGGTTAACTTTGGCTCACAGGGTCCAGTCGTGGCAGCAGGAGCTTGAAGATGCTAGCCACATCGCACCCACAGTCCGGAAGCAGAGAGTAATGAATCTGCTGCCCACCTCCCTTTCTCCTTTGGGACATGGGTTCAATGTCCCAACCCATGGAATGGTGCCACCAACATTCAGGGGCTTCCCACTGCAGTTAACCCTGTGTAGAAAATTCCTCACAGACATGCGCAAGGGTTTGTTTCCATAGTTATCCAGTTGACAATCACGATCAGCCATCACAGGCCTTGTGAACGGACTCGGAGATGGCATCGAAGCCTTGAGGGGAGCAGGGGGCTCTTGTTTCTGTACCCAGGCTTCTGTACGCATTCCGACCGGCTTCCGGGATTTCAAACCCATGCTGCTTCTCAGAGCCACTTACTTACAGAAGCTGCCTTGTTACATCCCCCAAAGTCTCTATTTTGCATTAAAAATGGTAATGTTCCTCAGAAAAGACACCAGAAAGGCTTCCCACATGCTGGCGCTGTGATGGGCACAGGTCCAGCCTTCGCTCCCCCACGCCTTCACCTTACACTTGCAAACAGCAGGCACAGTTCCATTCAGAACCACTCAGTATACAATGAAATTATTTCCCCATGGGTCTGTGACTCAGCCTGGAAAGGACGATGAGGTTCCACAGGTGTTACCTAAATACCTGTGGCCCCCAGAGCTGTAGGAAGCCAGGAAGATTGGTTATGAACTTGTTGGTGTGCTTGGTCTATAACTGTCTTCCTTAACCATAGAAGGCTGAAGACAAACAGAAAATGGCAGTTGATTACAGTTTTCGTTTTTGGTGTATCTATTGTCAGCAGCCAAGTGGGGCTGTTAAGCCTGAAGAGCCTGTCAATATTCAGTTCCTGTATGGTTTGACAAATATTATTGCTTTGGGACAATAGTACTTACGTGATGTCTGATGAGCTCATGATGGCCCCGTGCTCACAGTATCCATCATAAAGGGACCACCGTCTCATCTTCGTGCTGTTGCCCGGGTTATTTATGCTTGGTCTTCACTCCCGATGAGTGCCTTATCTCAGAAATTGGAGCTTCAGCCTGAACTGTCTACATGTCCCCTCAGCCCTCCTCCCAGGCCCTCAGCGATCTGTAAACCAACACAGCAGGACCCTTACCACTGCTCATTAGGAAGTGATTCAGGAATCATTTTGTAGAGTGGGAGCCATCACCCCGCATTTGTCTGATTAAAGCTGATAGCTTTTGAGTGGGCTGAGGGGTACAACACGTTCAGACTCTTCTTTACACATACCCAAGACTTGTTAACAATTAGCTGAGCTTGGAACATTGCGTCCAGATTTATAAAACTGTAAAAATAACCTTAGGCATGGGGGCAGGAGGGAAGAGAAGCAATCTAAAATGGTCATGTACCTAGGTAACACATCACTCTGCCATTGTCCCAAGGCTAAGTAGCTGGCCTTACTAGAAAGATGAATGTAATTATAACATTATCACCATTGACCTGCTTTCAGCACCAAGACCTGAGAGTGGGCAATTACCTGTAAAGAGGCCTCTGGGGTAAACAGGAGAAACCCAGCAAGAGTGTAAGCATGCTTGCATCCTTTGGTGTTTAACCCCATACCTGGGACATTTTTCCTCAGAAGTAATTCAGAGGAGAAAAATGGCATGCACTGAGATGTTTATAGTAGCATTCATTATTAGAATTCAGTTCTGGAAGCAATTGTGAACACTCTGTGGACCCATGACTCCATCTGCAGTCATGCAATGTCTCCCTGGCTCTCAGTTCTAAATGGAAACACTGCTGGCTACTGAGAAAAATGTGTTTGCAACGATCAGAAAAACAAAGAACTCAAACTATGTCATATATGAGAACAATCTAAGAAAATCTAAGAATCCATGTAAAAAAAATAAGAGAAATATTTGTGTGTAAAGGGAATGTAGACTTCTGTGAACCTCTCCGACAATGTTATATAATTGCAGTCGACCACAGGGCTCCAGGAGCTTTTCTGGATGGGATGGTCTTGACCCTCTGCCGAGTGGTAGGATTGAGCTTCTTGGCTGAGCCATCATTGGATAAGGTTGGTGACTGTCTCTGGTCAAAGAGATCCGAGTGACAGTACCAGGGGTTTGCTGAGTACTGGAGGCATCCCAGGGATCCTGTTTCTGCCTCTGCCGAAGCTATCCAAGATGGCTGCTGCCCAAGGTGGCTGCCATTTCTCTTGGGTGCAGACCTAGTGACTATACCGAAGTGTCCTCTGTGGCCCCCAGTGGGCATGTAGCTTAAACAAGAAAAAACACATGTTTTCCATAAGCTATGGAGATGTTCTAGGTCATGCTGAGGCATGGCTCACTGATACCTGAAGACACAGGTTAGGTACAGATAGTCTCACATCTTGAAACAGGCCAGTCAACAGAAGGACTTATACTGTAATCAGATTCATAGAGGATGTAGACTAGTGGTTGCCAGGGGAAAGGGAGAACAGAGAGTTTGTGTTTCAGTTAAGAAAGCAAAAACAATGGAAATGGGAGGTGGTATCATTGTTCAAGAGTATGAACATATGCCTTAGGACTGTGCAAAATATGGGGCTGGAGAGATGGCCCAGCAGTTAAGAGCACTGGCTGACTGCTCTTGCAGAGGACCAGGTTCAGTTCCGAGCACTCACGTGGTAGCTAACAACCATGTATAACTCTAGTTCCAGGGGATCTAACACTGTCTTCTGGCCTCCATGGGCATTGCATAACATAGATGCATTTACATACATGGAGGCAAAACACTATATACACAAAATAAAAATAAATAAATCAAGCCTGGTATGGTGGTACATGCCTTTAGTCTCAGTACTTGGAAGGCAGAGACGAGAGGATCGCTGTGAGATTAGGCCAGCCTGGTCTACATAGTGAGCTCCCAGCCAGCTGACGTTACTGGGGACCCTGTCTCAAAAATAAGCAAATAAATACATTTTTAGTGGGGAAAAAATGCTAAATTTGTGTGTCTCTCTGTGTCTGTGCGTCTGCCTCTGTCTGTTGCTTGGGATGGAACCCAGGGTTTTACACATGCTGGGTGTAATGGTCAATCTTGTCATGAATTTGGTACCTTTGAGGGATGACCTAGATTGGGTTGATTGAAATAGAAAGACCCGCCCACTGCAGGTACCACCATTTTTCGGGCTAAAGTACAAATTGATTAAAAAGAGAAAAATGAAGTCAAGTGCCAGCATTCACCTTGCTCTGCTGGGTGCGGTGTGACCAGCCACTTCGAGTTCTGACCACTGTGCCTTCCCTGTCGTGATGGACTAGACTCGATTCTTGGACTTTGAACCCAAAGAAACCCTTTCTCCCTTAAGCTGTTTTTGTTAGGACATTTTTATCACAGCAGTGAGAGTAGTAAAGAACACACAAGGCGAGTACCCAACCCCCAACTACCTTCCAAGCCTACGTGGTAAATCTTACATTCTGTGTATTGAATCACCATTAAAAACTAGTCTACATCTTTACAACAGAGAAAGCAGAATAGGAAGAGTGTACACTTGGTCCTCCAAGCTGGGAGGAGGATTTCCCTCGGTCTCTTCCAGCATACAGCTGTGAGGGAAACTGACCAACTCCCATGGATCCACTGGGACCTGGAGAGCATGCCAGGCTTCTGGCCTAGAAACAAGTTGCCCTCTAAACGACGGCCTGGAGCATCTCAGAGCCCTGGGGCTGTCTCTCCCTCTGTATTTGTAGGTCTCACCACCATGCCTTGTGCAGAATAGACATCACACCTGGAAAGCACACCAGGAGAGTGTCCTTACCCCCAGAAGAGTCCTGTGTGTGCTGGTGGACACACCACCATGCACTTCCCACTCAGCCCTAGTCAGCATGTCTGGGAGGCATTCTTTACTGTCTAGCTCTATCCAGGGCAGGGGCAGGGCTTGTCATGGCCGAGAGTCCAGCTCTGAAATCAGGCACCTGGGTTAAAATCCCAGTTGTTTCATAGCAGTTTGAGCCCTAGCTGAGGCTGAGCAGAACCTCGAGCTCAGCTGTGACAGGAATGCCGGCACTCAGGTGGAGGTTAGCCTTACAGTGCTCTCCTCAGTGCCCACAGCAGAGCACCTGAGGCCGCATTGCTGCGTTCTTACTGCTGCTGCCCTGAGCCTTCCTTCCCCTCCCCGTTATCAACGTAGAGTCACACTAAGAGAAAACCTGAAGAGCCGAGGCATGTGCCCTGACGAGGATGTGGGGACAAGAGGAGCCCTGATCCTTGAGGCCACACCAGAGACTGCAGATGAGATGTCTAGGGAAGGGTCTTCTTGTGTCTCCAGGACAGTTTCTGTTCAGGGATCTGAGAGGACTTGGTTGTGACTTGTTCCTGCTGCTAGTGTTTGGGCACCCTGGGGAGACTGGCTGGACCTCCACTGCCTAACAAAGCTTAGCACCTTCAAAAGCATGGAACCCATGCAACCCATGGACCCCCCAAGCCCCAGATCAGAAGACATGCCTGTGTGCTTCAATGTTCTCTTGACTCACATCTGTAATAGTTGTGTGTGCACATACATACATGCAAGTGAGCACACATGAATGTGTGGAGGGGCACGTGTGCATGTGTTTACATGTATGTATAAAGACCAGGTCAACAACGGTGTCTTCCCTGGTCACTCTCCACTTTTTAAAATTTTTTATTTATTGATTTTTGAGACACAGTCTCACTATGTAGCCCTAGCTGGCCCGGCACTCTGTAGACCAGGCTGACCTTGAATTCACAGAGACCTGCCTGCCACTGCCTCCTGAATGCTAGGATTAAAGACATCTACAACTGACTATACCTTTTTTCTTCTTTTTTTTCCTTTTTTTCAGACAGGCCCTTTAGTAGCCCCAGCATAGAACTCACTATGTAGACCAGGCTGCCCTTGATGGTACAGAGATCTACCTACCTCTGCCCCCCAAGGGCCCTGCATTGTACCTTATTTTTCTAAACAGTGTCTCTCACTGAACCTGGAGCTCACTGATTTAACAATCCCAGGAATCTGCCTGTCTCTACATCCCAGTGCTAGGATTACACACGTACTTCCATATCCGGCTCTTATTTAAAAATGTGTATCTGGGGTTCCAACTCAGGTCCTCATGTTTACATGGCAGATACTTCACTAACTGATCTTCCTACCTCCATAATATTTTAATTGAATTTTTTTAGATCCCCTCCCATATCAGAACCCCTCTTTGCTGCCCCCCAGTTTAATGTACTCAAAGGTCAGAAAAGGGCATCAGATTCCCCTGAAACTGAATTGCAGAGAGCTGTTAGCCACCATGTGGGTGTTGGGAATCAAACCCAGCTCCTCTGCAAAAGCACCCAGTGCTCTTAACTGCTGAGCCATCTCTCCAGCCCCTCCATAATAGTTTTCAATAAGGAGTTGAAGACCTATAAAGTATGTAGATGATAATTTCCCAAAACCTAGCAGGCCATGTTGAAAGTTATCCAGTTGATGGTCTGGAAGCAGACCCTCTGCCATGTCCACCTCCAGAATACCATTCACCCTATAGAGAACACGTCCACCCCAGATTCAGAGTACACAGTGCTCCTGCTAGGGTGTAGCTCACAGTCCAGAGTAGAACCTATGTCATGTTTATTTTAGTTATAAAAACCTCCTTAGCCAAAGCTCAGTCATACCTCTGGGTCACTTGTCAGAGAAGATGAGATGTTGTGTGGGTATCAAATGAGAGATGTTAAGAAGAATTAGGGTGCCCGATATGGAGCCAAGAAGATGGGGTGTCATAGACAGCAGGCCTGGGCAGCATTGTAACTCTTGAGCAGGACAGCCCAACCCCACACCCAGCCTGATGGCTCTGCCTTCTGCAGACAAAGGTGAAACATATCGTTCTCACACAGGCCACCTACAGCTGCACTCCTGAGGTGCCCTGCCTTGTGGGTCCCTCAGATGCCACGTTCGTTCTGCCTGTGGCAGTGTACCTTGGCAGACTGTTCCCACTCTGCCCTGACTAATTCACAGCCAGACTAATTTTAGTTCTTCACCCACCTGCAACTGCCGCCAGATTACAGGTTCTTTACACCAGGCATTTCCAACGGGAAAAGAGGCTGTTTCTTTCTATTCCAAGAACAAGGGGGAGCAATGACGTGGTACCAGTCACACAACCTCCATTTCTCTACGTGCGGTCCCCAGGGAGGGCTCTCTATCCACTTGGTGTCTTTCCCTCAGAGTGCGTGGCTCTCGTGCACTGGCCCGGTGCCCAGCCCATGCAAGGCTGTCTAGCAGGACTGCCCCTTGGGCTGCCTTCTCTATGCTAAGCTCAGGATTAGTTGTACCAAAGCGGACATTCCTCCTGTGTACATCCAATCAGAGTGGTAATAACTGAGTAGAACCCGCAGGATTAAAGAAGTGATGGGGGAAATGCTTGAAGGGCATCTTGGGCTCAGATTTGCTCCTGGGGTATCCTTGCAGCCCCTCCCAAGAGGCTCCTCTGCCTCAGTAGCAGCAGCCTACTACCCTTCCTTGACTCTCTCTGAGCACCACTCACAGTGCCTGGCTCTGTACTGTCCCAGAACCCCATCATAGCAAATGATGTGTTCAACCAGTTAGCCACTTGAGTGTGGCCATCCAGTTAGAAGGTAGTAGAGCTAGGATTCTGGCCCAGTGTCATCTGCATTCAAAGCCGTGATGTCCCATGGTGCCACCAGGCCTCTCTTTCTTAGCATGGTGACTATAAACCCAGAAGAAAGGACAAGGGAGATGTCATGAAGCTAGGCTCCCATCACCACCACCAAGCAGGCTCCTGGTACTGCACGGAACAGCACCTCTGAGGTCATAGAGACCCCAGTTTGGGGGCAAGAGGAGGTCCTCTCTGTCCCTGTTTTGAAGTTTCCTTCAGCCCAAGTAAAGGCAGTAAGCATTCTGTACACCCACACGACACATACCCTCTAAACACAAAACCATCTGTGACCTGCCTTGTTTAGCACATAATTAGAAGATTAACGGATTAATTATAATTTATTTGCAAATAATTAAAAACATTACTTCAAATTTTTTCTCTAAAGATTATTTTGGATTACTCAAGGCAAAATAATGAAAGGGACAGAGTTAAAAAATGGAACGCACACAACCAGCAGCCTAATTAAAGATAATCAAATAAACCCCCAAGTTCACCGAGCTAACCTTGCCGCCCACGGTGTGCGAGGAAGACTGATCCATTTCTCCCCACCACAGCAGATATTTGGACACAATGTTAATGTATGATTTCACCTGATTTTCCATTTTTATGTTTCTCTGGAACAGCCTCCATTTGATGGTGAAGATGAGGATGAACTGTTTCAGTCTATAATGGAGCACAACGTGTCCTACCCCAAATCCTTGTCCAAGGAGGCTGTTTCCATCTGCAAAGGAGTAAGTAGATCTGGGTCCCTCTGTGGCCATGAACCAAGAGGGTGGGCAGTGGAAATACCTTTGCAGCATGGTTATTGTTGCTGTTCTTTCCACTGTGCCTTGCTATATAGCTCAGCTATGAACTTCCTGTGTAGCCAGACTAGGCTTGACCTTGGAATCCTCGTGCCTGAGCCTTCCAAATGCTGAGATTAGATGCGTGCACTACCAAGCCCAGCTTCCTTTTCCAGACTTCCAGGAGGGACAGTAGAAATATACAAACACATGCCACTGTGAATGCACGGGCTAAAGCTTGGTGCCATGTAGGGACAGGATAAGACTCAAGTCCCAATACCTCACGGGCCTTTGGCCCATTTCCTCATCATACCCACTTCTGTTTCCAGCGAATTTCATAAGATTGCAGTGAGGGTCACCAGAAGAAATCACAGGATTGAGGGATGGCTCATTCCATAAAGTGCTTGCCACTCAAGCTTGAGGACCTGAGTTCAGTCCTTAAAACCAGTATTTTAAAAAAAGCTGGGCGTGGTGATGCACACTGTCTGGGAAGCCAAGACAGGTGGATCCCTGAGGCTTGCTGGCCAGCCATCCCAGCTCTCATCAGTGAGTTCCAAGCAGGGACACCACTGAGGTTGGACCTCTGGCCTCCACATGCATGCATGCATACACATGCACCCAATATTCACACATAAAGAACAGTAATTGCAGAGAACATGATAGTTCCTGCCTCTTGTCTTGCTTGATGTGACATAGTTTTTGGTTTCTCTCTCCTTTTTTAAGATTCACATATAGAAATAGGCATAGAACATCAATGTTCAGATCAATGAATTTTTACAAAATGGATGCACCCCCATAACTGCACCCTGGGCAAGCTATAGAACCCTAGAAGCCCCCTCCTCTTCTCTACCATCAGTACAACCCTAACCCCCACCCTCTACCCCAAGACAGCCAGGATCTCCACTCTAACCACATGGATTAGCTTGCCCAGACTTTGCACAGAGGGGTTTCTCAGCATGGGTTCCAGGCCTGGCTCCTTTTGCTCAGCATGGCAGTGGTAAATGTGACCACATAGCTGTGTGCGGCTGTGATTCTGTCTTCCATGTGGACACACCACAGTCTACCCATGTCTTCACTCCTCAGGCAGGGGGTGGTCCTTAGATTATTTCCCCGCCGGCAGAAAGCTGTTATGAATAGAACTGTTTTGGACCTTCTGGACCCTGGGCAAATTCTCTTCTTTGAAGAAAATGCCTAGGAAACAACAAATTGGTGGTGGTGACTCGACTAGTTTTTAATGATCACGGCTTAAGCCACAAAATTCTTTTAAACTTATCAAAATAGAGTATGCCACACTCAACACTTTCCAGTTCGTTCAGTCATTCAGAATCATTTAACGTGTGTATTTGAAGGACAAGGCAACTGGCAGGGATGCTCTGTCAGCTCAGGGTAAGCCTTTCCCTCCACGTCCTGCATCGAACGCCATGCCATGAACTCATTGCCTCCTTTGTTACAGTGTGGAGTCTCCTAAGCTGTGAGCCTTTGATAATATTTTGGTCCAGGCAGTAAGAAGGCATGTGATATTGTCACCGCGTGCTGTGTGAGCTGCCCTTCCGCTCACGTGATTTTAGTGATACCATGCCCTTTTACCGGATCTACTGGATCACACAACCTTCTCTTCCTCTGTTCTTCCCCTCCATCCCTCCCTGCCTTTCCCCCTGCCTCCCCCCTACTCACGCCGTCTCCCTGCTTCTTCCTCCCTTCTGTCCCTCTTCTTCCTCCTTTCCTCCCTCCGTCCTCTGTGTTTCCCTGTCTGTCCTCCCTCCCTCCTTCCCTCCTTCTCTCCCTGCCTCCCTCCCCCTCCCTTTCCCCTTTGGCTTTGCTAAGGATCCAACCCAAGGCCTGACACATGGTAATGAAGCTCTCTATCCCTGAGCTACCCCCTACCACAGGGGCTACATGTAGAATGTCAGGTCCAAAGCAGATGTTGCATGCTGATGCCTGTTTGATTTCTTATTCCATCGGACCATTGGTTCCAACTGCTTCCTTACTGTGACAGTCACTACACAAAGGGCACATTTGTCACATTATGTGTGTTTCTTGGTGAATATCCAGAGTTGGCCGGCAGCCCTGCCATTTATTGCTGGAGGCAGAGCTGGGCCAGGGAAGGTGCTGACTGGGAGGCTAGCTGTCATACCCAACCACCTCTTTTTCTTCTTCTTTTCTTTCTAGCTTATGACCAAACACCCAGCCAAACGGCTGGGCTGTGGGCCTGAGGGAGAGAGAGATGTCAGAGAACATGCCTTCTTCCGGAGGATTGACTGGGAAAAACTGGAGAATAGGGAGATCCAGCCGCCATTCAAGCCCAAAGTGGTGAGTCAAGTAAAGCAGGCCAGTGTACTGAACTCTGCGTCTCTGATTCTGGTGTGACCCTCCTGTCCTTTTTATGGGCATCAGAAGGCTAGTGACCCTGGTGACTGGACTTGGCAGAGTAAGGAAATTGCCAACTATCAAATCAGCCCAGAATTGTGCTCAGTCCTAGGATCTGAGCAGCCTTTATAGACTAAGCACAGATGCACAGACCCTTCGCGGGCTTCAAGGCCACCAAGGGGCAGCCACCGAGAGCATCCAAACCATTAGCAACCAGGGTCTGCACTGAACACTGGACTCGGGAGACTGCGCCCTGTGGGGCTGTTCTTGCCCTGGTCTTTGAAGGACTCGAGGTTCAAATCTATCTCCAGCTTTCCTGGAACTGCGCTGTCCCCGTGGGTCCCTGAAACACGCCAAAGTCTTCACCAGCTCACAGGCCAGACACATCTCCCACAGTGGCTGCTGAATCCACTATGTCAGTTCTGACATCATCAGGTTTATTCAGACCCTTGTGTGATCCCCAAGTTTAAAATTCTGCTTAACACCCACTATGTGACAGGCCCTGTTCTCAGTGCTTTACAGATATTAATATACTTAATCCTCCCAACACATTATTATCTCCGGTTCGCAGTTAAGAGTACTGAAGCACAGTGTGACCTGCTGGATGACACGGCTGGAAGGTGATGGGGACAGTGTGGAGTTAGGGTCCTTTCTACTGCACCGTCACTCTGTGTCAGTGATGGCCTCATGGCTCGTTCTGATAGTGAATGGCCGCCAGCGTGTGCTTTCTTAGTGTTTGTGTCTCTAGAGCTAAACTGAACTGAGTACTTTTAGGACTCCAGCTCCTCATTCACCCCACCTGCCACTCTGCGGTGCCCGGGACATCGCTCCTCCTTCCCTCCTTCCAAGCCATGGCAGCTGCTGCCCTGGTGCTGCGCTCCCAAGACTGTAAGGAGAGCTTCCCTAGTCCCTGGGCAGTGTCAGAAGTCTCCACCCTGATAGGTCGGGCCCCCTCTGTCTCTCCCCAGTGCCCGGTGAGCAGGCCAGGGGGGACCCCTGTGGTAGCAGAGCTGCTGACTGGGCAACAGCTTTGTTCTTGAAGCAGCAACTTCTTTATCAGATGTTCCTGTGTATCCCCTGCTCCAGGAACAACACTACAGTGGCCAACCGCCTAGGCTTCATTTTCCTAAGACATTTTTAGCACAGATTGAAGACAAACTAAAATTAATCAGGTCAGTTGACTTCCTCCTGAATCATCATTTCAAATAGGCACTTAGATAATCCACTACCTCCAGCTTCTCCTCTGCCAGCCCTGGACCCTGGACACTCAGGTTAGCCTCTTCTTCAGACCACAGAAACCCGGTTGTAAGGTTTGGGGTTGGGGTAGGCACAGGGATAACGGGTGCTGCAGACACCACAGCAGGATTCTGTTAGGGAGTTTCTTTGTTTTCTTCTGCCCTTTGTATGTCCTTGTCTTCTTAATGAAAATATGAAAGGTAGGCAGTAGATCTTAAACACCGCCTGTTTTTCTACAGGAGTAACAGAAACACACATAGACCCTATTTGAAGGGTCAACCAGAATAGAATTACTTGTCAGTCACTTTCCAGAAGAAGGCAAAGTGGCAACAAAGCCGACCATCAAACACATTTTCTTTTTCTGTTTATTCTCACCTTGACTTCAGAAAGAAAAGAAAAAAAAAACTTTATTTTCAGCCTCCCACCTATCAGTATCTGACCCTTAGCTCCTGAGTAAGGAAAACCAGAGGTGACTTACCTCAGGCAGCTGAGAATGTGGGCTGTTCCCTTGGGTCACAGAAGGATCTGGAAGCACAGTGGTTTCTGAGGCAACTGCTGATGTGTGAGCAGTATTTCTTTTTTATTTCCAAAGGGCTGCGGTTTATTGGTTTGTTTTGACCGAGTTCTAGTTTTCGCAAAGTGACAAATTTCACTTGACTGTGAAGAAACCCCCTCCCCCCAGATCCCAAACAGAAGCAGAAATTGTGGGTGAAGTTCATAACACCCGAAGTTTTGTTAGAAGGCCGGAGGCAGGGCAAGCACGCTTGCTCGCCATCAGATCCTTTGGCCAGAGAACCTGTACATAAGGAGGAAAAATCCAAAAAGAATGCAGGAGACAGAGGTTGTAGGGGCACAGTCAACAGGGAGTGAGAAGCAAGTGGGGTCGGACACTTCGTGTTGTCTCAAAGCAGAACAGTCAGAGCAAAGGGAGACGTGGAGGAAGTCCTGGACCCTAGCAGTACAGCGAGAGCTGCCTGAGAACTCGTTCCTCCTCATGCCACATACACAGGGCAGAATCGCCACATCTCAGGTGAGGGACCTCATGCAAGGGCATCTAGGAGGTCACTCTGTCGAAATTATATGTTTCCAGGATGGAAACACCACACCAAGGTTGAGGAGAGCATTTAGGGCAGAGCAGAGCAGCCTTCGTCAAACCCACAGGTGCAGCATGATGAGCACAGCTAGAGATTCCCCAAAGGGACTGCTTTCAAAGAGGGCGAGCCGCAGAGGCCTCACTGTTGCTGCCAAAAACCTCTTATCCTTCCTTCCATGTGGCCCCAGTGAGCTGAGCTCTGAGGGTTACTGCCACCCCCACCTCTGAGCAGCTCTCCTATCCCAGGCTAGCAGCCTTCTCTGTCTTGATGGACATTGCCTGGTGGGTTTCTAACAAGCGCCACAAAATCCATCTCCCTGAATTTACAGGATTAAGGGTTATTAGCTGTTCCCCTGTGTGTAGTGCTCCTGGCTCTCCTTGGCATCAAGCCTTCACTTACTGCCTAGCACCACTGTAGAACTTCACACACTCAGTTACTGGCTGGGAGCTTTGGAGAATCTGATCTATGCTTGTAGATTCAGGAGTCTGTCACCTTTGTTTTGTTTTTCTTTTGCTTTACTTTTGAACCTTGGAAGAATGATTCCAGAGTCTCCAACCTCCATAAGGCGGGTAGATGTATTACATCACAAAGGAGTCATGGGGCTTATCTAGAGAAGTCAAGGTTTCCATATGTCCATCTGTGCATTATTTTTTACTGGGTTACACTAAAAGATAATCCTTAGACCAAAGGGTCATGCAGAATTTGAGCTTCCACCACAAAAGACCCTTCATGATGCCAGGAGGCTCTGTACAGAACTTCTGTCTCCCAGTGGCATAAAGTCAAGACCTGCAGTACAGTGAGGCCTAACTTCATGAGATCACAGGCCCAGGAGCAGAGAGCAGAGTGCCCGGCGTCAAGTGTGGGGACTCAAGGCTCAGCAGTGAGGGAAGAATTTGTTCTGCAGTGACTAATGATGAGAAGATCCACTCCTAGACAGAGCCCCGTCTGCCCCTCAAAGGCTGCCGCATGCAGTTGTGACACAGTTCATGGAAGGCAGGGTGATCCTTGGGCAAGGTTGAGCCTTGTGTGCACTGGTTTATTTTGTAAAACAAAAGCAAAGACAAAACTAGATAGTTGTGCTGTGCTGACCTGGAGATGAAGCCACAACACCACTGTCTTCTCTTCTTGATGAGAAAAACGCCATGCAAACTGGCCCCACCATATTCTCAAGCACAGACAGGAAGCATCAACTCCACTATGCCTGCTACTTCCTGTAGTCAATCCAGTCATTGAGAGAAGGCCCATTGTGTTTGAAAACTCCATTGAAGAAGATGCTGTTTTTATGAGTTGTTCTCTCTGAAAAGGTCCATCTTCAGCTACAGGCAGAGCCCTGACTCCACGGCTTCAAGTAATTGAGGAAGAACCGTGGGAACACAGCGGTACTGTGTAGATGCAGTAGCAATGTGGCCATCCTTCTTGACTTTCCACAAGGGAAGGCCAGTCCTCTCTTTCTGCTTTCCTTGATGCAAGCTCTGAGATTCTAATCTGCCACAGTGACCTTTTCTGGCTTTTCTCCTACTTTACTATTCACATGAATAAAATGACCATGAGCAGCCTTCAACTCTCTATTTGTCCTGCCTGAAATGAGCAGCAGTTTACAGAAACACCAGAAGAGTTCACTGGTTTTGTTTTCTGTTTTGAATTCTATCCATTGGCACCAAGAAGCAGAATGGCCCCTTCCCAGGTGAGCCAGAGATAGTCACTGTCCTGAAAGGGTTATTACAGGAGAGCAGTTAATCTTCAAAGTCAACAAGATATAAATATTCCAGTCTCTACAGATGAGCGAAGCACTCTGAAAACTGGCCAGTGTTTCAGACATGGTCTTTCTGGGGAAATTAGTTATTTTATCAAAGGGAGATAAGAAAAAAAATAATTTTCATCAGGGCATTGTCATCCTTGTAGTAAAAGCCAGAGAGAGAGGGGGGCGGAGAATGAGATGAATATCAAGAATAGGCAGAGGTTCTACCGTAGCAAGCCAGCCTAATCAGGATCCCTTTCCCACCCACCATGAAGGGAGCCAGCAGTAGAGATGCTAACAGGGCAAAGGCCCCTTTCATCATGTCATTGTTTAGAAAATAGGATAATAGTTTGGGGTTGAGAGTTATTTTTTGAATTATTTTGAAATGGCTCCTAAAGATTTATGAAAGAGTTGGGAAGCCAGGCATGTTGTGACACCCCTGTAATACCAGCACTCAAGATGCAGAGGCAGTAGGATCATGAATTAGAAGCTAGGCTGTACTACTGAGTGAGATCTTATCCCAAAAAGCCAAAGGGTGTGGATGTAGCTCAGTGGTACAGCATTTGTCTGCATGCACATGGGCCCTGGGTTCAACCTCAACACTGCAAAGAAAAAATGCGCTGGGAAAATACTGTAAAATTTTTCTATAGCCCCTTTACCCAGGTCTCTAAATGTTAACATTTATCATGTTTGCTTTATTTTTTTTTCTATTCTTTATCTGGGGCAATGGATGGTGTGCGCGCGCACACACACACACACACACACACACACACACACACAGAGTTTTGGAACCCCTTGAGATTAAATTGAAGATGCAGTTCTTCTTTGTATCTAACTAATTCTATGTGTATTTTTTAAGCAAAAGAACATCTCACAGAACAGAGTTCTTTTAATAAGTCTGAAAAGTTGTGTCTATAGACCAGCATCTCTCCAGGTAAGGGAGGAAGGGCTTGTGGTGACTGTCAACTGAGATGATGCCTCTGGCACATCTAATCAGTTCTCTTGAGTGGCAGGCAGAATCATTTTCCTGGCCTTTCCGTTGAACCAGTAACAGTGATGCTAATTAAAACTGAGATTCTCAAGACCGGGGATCTTTGATGACAATATAGAAATACTAACCATCCTTGGAGACAAGAAGAAACACCTTATGGTATGTTGGGATTGGACTGAGGCCTTTAAGTCAGTCTAGGAGAGCATCTTTTACTTGGTGAACTCGAAGCAAACATCTTTTCCTATTCTTAAATACTTACTCTCTCAAATATTTTTCTGCTTGAAAGAGAAGTTGGAAGAAGTGAAACAGTTTAAATAATAGTAAATATAAATAAATGCTAACCTTAGAGTTTTGGTGGTGAAGGACAGCATAAATGCCTCAGATTGACAAGTTCACATTGTCTGAAGTTTAAGTCTCCAACAATGCTGGTCATTGTACTGTTCTTAGCAAAGAAGCCTTAAGTCTTCTAAAGCTAGTCATTAATATAAAGAAAGGACAAATGGAGTACACATTTTTATACCATAGAAAATTGCATTCGATAAGCCAGAACCTTTGCTCTCCTACATATGTGGCTTTTATACCTATAAGCATTAAAGAATCACTAAGCAAGCCAAACGTGGTAGCATACCCCAGCACCAAGGAGTCAAGGACTAGCAGATCCCTGGGGCTCACTGACCAGCAAGGCTAGCCTACTTAGTGACCTTCAGACTTATCTCAAAAGAACAAGTTGTTCTAAAGAATTACAGCTGAAGTTTTCCTCTGGCCTCTACATACATTCACATATCCACCTGCATGTGCGCATGCACACACACACACACACACACACACACACACAATGCACTCACTTAAAATCAGCAAGTTCTTCCATAAAATCAGATTCCTTCCAAATAGCATCTGCCCTTTAAGGAAAGACAGATATGTTTAATGATGTTCAAAAACCCAAAGCCCTTCTCTAGCTGCTCATCCCAAGGGATGTTGTCCAGAAATAGAGGAAGTGTCAATCCTTTTAAAGCAATTATTGCTATTAATAAAATACTGTCTCTTTGTGGTGAAGTCAATAGCTAAGCAGTAAAGAAAGATAGTATCTCCCCCTCCCTAATTTCTAGTCCCACAATTATGATCTTTTCTGTAACCTTCCAGAAAGTTCTATGCATGCGTAAACACATACATAAAGGAGATGGTACCGTGTTTGGCATCTTGCATCTTTCACATAACAATGTACCGCAGAGGTTCGTGGGTTCATGGCATTCTTCACACGGCCGTTCCTGATTCCCGACTTCTCCAAATCCTCTCCTCTGTCCGTTCTTATTCTCCAGACTTTCTCTACCAAAATGCACTGGCTTCAGTGGGCATCCAGGCCTTCGGTGAGCACGTTTCCAGAACCTTGAGTGACTAAGCGAACTAACCTTCACTTTTTAACCATGAACGTGTGCTCCTGCTTGCCTTGGTTCTGCACGGAGACCATTCCCTGAGCATGCAGATCCTCATGGAAAAGGCAGAGCCTTAGCCAAAGGCCCCCACGTGGGGGCTCTGTGCTATTGAGCGTGCCTCCTGAGAAGTTCAAGGCAGATTACACCAGCATGTGTCTGCTGTTGGCTATTTAACTTAAATGAAGAGTGTATGCATTCACGATTTAGGAAACTGCACAGAAATGGGAGGTGATATTCTCCGTAATGCCCACACTGTACAGCACACTGTTGTGGTTTCCCCCAGACTGGAGACTTCAATATATAAGTAAGAGTTCTCCTAATGCCAAGGATATTCTGCCATATCGAGCAACTATAAGAGACCCTCCCCGCCTTCCTATGTTCCTTTTTCTTCTGTGCTTTTGCAACATACCTTTATGCTTCATTTTTTGTTCTGAGCTTTGCCTACTCTTCCGGCTTTGTTTAGTTTTGCTCTCTAATGGTCATTACTTTTAGCCACTCATGTTTCCCTGCCAGTGACCATGGGGCTATATCCTACACTACTGAGACACCAAAGTGTTGAAACCAACACGTGTATTATACGTGCTCAGTGGCCTCTCACAGGTAAGACTCACAGGCAAGGGGCTAAGCTCTGCAGCACAGCTAGTCTCCGTCGTGTGTCCTTTGCATGCAGAGTCTTGCTGCAGATGTATCTTGTATCCGTCTCGTGCCTCGTTGTTTAGAAAGGCCATCTCACATACACGTGTTCTTTCAGTGCTCACCAAAGCCTTGGAAGGTGGGTAGTCTCTTCTCCACTTAACCTGTACACAGAGATGCAGGGAGTTACCTGTAGCTATATCTGGGCCTTTTGATCTCTGGCCTGGTTCTTCACTCTGCTGTCCCCCTCAAGTATCAGTACTGCCTAATGAACACAAGACACCAGCTGATCTCAAAGAGATTGAGGAACCCTGACTGGGCTCACACACCAGACCTGACTGGGCCGGAATGCCTCTTGTTTTTGTTTTGAGTGGTGTATCACAGCCCAGCTGACAAAAGCTTCCATTGCTGAAAGGTGTGGGTGGTCTTTGAAGGTGCATACCATGCTTATCCAGCCCACAGGGCTTGCTCATGAGCTGATTTAACTGCTCTGGACATCTACTGGCTTAGAACTCAGAAGCCATGAGCAACCCAAATTTGCCTGTTGGTACAGACTGCTGTGGAAGCCGTTCTTCACGTGGTTGCAGTAATCACCTCTCCCTTCACCCCAGGGGAGGCCAGGAGGATGTCTGTGATCAAGCTAGTTTTGTATACCACTCACTCTCTTGCTAATCCTCAGGTATCACCAGGCACCCCCTGACCCCCATTCTTTTGTCTCTGTGCCTCCTCTTGCTCCCCAGAGCTCTAGGATGACACCTGAGGCTCATTTCCCATCAAGCTGATTATAATGAGGTTTGATCATAGGTAGTAGACAGACTAATCTGCATTGAGAATGCAATGGATTCTTAATATATTCTTTTTCCTTCCCACCCCACCCCCAAGTACTCAAAGAGCTCTGATTTTCACGATCTTCTTCTACATTCTCTGATGGTAATATGGGGACTATTTCAGATCTCTTTATATACCCTTAAAAACAAATGGTTCAAGATCTTGTCCAGTTTTACCCAAAAGAGATTGTCTATGTCTGGGCCTAGCTTTGCTTAGAAGCATCAAGGATTCTGCTTTGACAGATTCTTCATGGTGGAAAATGAATTGATAATTTTTACAATATCATATTTGTAATTTTACAATATCATGCTTCCCCAAACCCCCTTTTTGGAGTCATTCCTTCTAGCATGGTCTCCCTCAAAAGAAGGCATCCTCCTGAGTCTTGAGTCTCATCTGACCCTCAGACTCAGGCCCCAGTTCTTCCAGGGCCATCTGCTCTCCCTTCTAAGTGAGACACACTCACTAAGACACACCTATTCACCCCACCCCCAATTTTGCTTCATGGTTGACTTGTCTAAACTTCAGTAATCCCATTTTTCTTCTTTGTCCTCAGCTAGTCCTTGCCTCTGGTCCCTCCTTAAACTGAATCAGTTTAAGAAAGGCTTACACTTGCTAAAATGTGATCTCTCTCTCTATTTCTCAAAAAACTCTAAGAGTCAGAGTGAGAAAGAAAAGGAAGGTGTTTCTGATTGTGAGCAGTTTTGAGACTAACAGTCACATTGCCATTCAATGTGATCACAGAGCAGCCACTGGACTGCTCTGAGCTCCACGCTTTTCCCTCAGCTCCACAGTCACCAACATACTCAGGACACAAGGACGTTTTTGCTCCATTTATTACAATACTTGGCTTTATAGACACTTGACGCCTTAGCAATAGCCTTTCTTGGGACACCAGCTGTATAATTTGATATCCCCAAGCTTTCTTCCCCATCCTTCTCAGTGTCTTGTTTATGTGGTCCTTTTGTAGATTTTGATGACTCTCTTTCCAGTTTTTATTTTTCTTTGGTAATAAAGCCATGACACTTGGAAACTTTCTCACAGGAAACTAGTTTGTGAATACCATAAAGACAGTATTCAAAGTAAAGGGTCACAAGTGTACCATTTTTTCAGAGAACAAATCCATAAATGTAACAGTAAAAAGGCAGGAAAAAGAACACTTTACCTCGGCTAGCCCTGCCCTGCCTTGTAAGGGGTGCATACTCTTTCACTGATTTTTCCCCCCAGAAATTCCTTCTCGTTCTTCTTTGCATGATTAGTCAGTATCGGGAAAAGCACAAATGTCTTGTTAAGGAAGAAGCACACACATCCATCCTCTGAGAACATCAGTAAGATATTCACTTGGATTCTTCCAGGCAGTGGGTGACAACTCGCCAGCTCCCAGAGGGTTTCCCTCGAAGCCAGCTCTCCCAGGCGTGGGGCGCTCCTTTCCACTGCTCTTTGCTTTGGTCTTCTGCCACCTCCTCACCCTCCGCCCTCACACCTGGCTGTCTCTGCCTCATTGCCGTGCTTGGCTGCTACAGTTGGCCCTCACACTGACCATAGGCCCTATTCAGCCTCTCACTGTAGAGTCTAGTGTTTCACAAGAACAGCATTGTTGGCATTTTGAACTAATAGTTCTTTGGGGGAGAGGGACAGTACTGTGCGTTTTAGGGTGTTGAACAGCACCCTGGTCTCTAGCTGTTAGATGCCAGTGACACCCCTTTTCCAAGTCATAACAATAAAACAAGTGGATCCTGTTACCTAGTTGAGAACCACTGGCATTTCAAATGGAGGCTACTTCTTTAGCTGTTTCCACAGTCACAATAGTATCTGAATGTGGTAGTCAAATGGAAACTGAATTCCAACATTTATCCAGTTTATCAATCAAATGCAGACTCCCGATTAATTCCAGAGAAGAAACAGTGTGCCTTTATTTACCTCTTGGAGAGCCTTTTTCAGTGGGCAGGACCGCCCATGCATGCGGCGGGGACATGACTCGCAGACTCTGGCTCTCCTACCCTCTGTTTCAAAGTGCTTTTGGGTTCTTCTAAGGAGAAGTGTCATAGAAATTCACAGTGCAGGAACAGACACTTTATTGTTCCACATACGGAAGCCAGGCCTCATAGCCCGCATGGACTCCACAGAGTGACTTGAAGGAATCCTCCACCGGCAGGCAACATCACAACGCACAACCCTGCCCCTAGCACACACATCCTATGCGTTACTACCTTCCTAACTGCAGCGTAAAATGTCCTTGAGCTCAGAGTATATGTTTGCTTATTAAAATGAAAGTCATCTTAGAAAGGAAAACCGTTATTTATGAAACCCTTGCTTTGAGCTCAGGTCACATTTTCTACCTCTATAGGTACTTAGAAGCATGTTTATTTGATGAAAAGAAAGTAGGAAGTTATAATGAAACGAGAATCTCCTTTAGAAGATAGAAGAGGTGAGAAAATGCAGCCCATGTGATTCAATGTGTCTTACTTTTGAAAATAATAATAAATAATATGTCCTGAATTCAGACCAAGTGCTAGGTTCTGTGTGAAACTTCACATTTAGCCTTCACAACAGCATGGACAGAGAGAGATACAACTGTTCTCCCCATTTTACAAATGAGACACTTGGGTAGACACTACCTCACAAATTACCTAGAACTATCCTCTGTTAGAGCTCCAAGAATGCCTGATTAGGCTTAAATTTATGCTGACTCAGAATTAGTCATGGTGCCCCTAATTGTACTAAATTGTGAAAACTAATCACTGGCAACATGTTTAAAATCATTAGTAATAGCAATGAAACTCCCAGCTCTCCCAGTTTCAGAGTTACTTTAGAAGGCCCAGAGACTTTGACATACCATAACCTTTCTGGGTAGCTGGAAAAGTGAGGATATTCTTTCTGTCTCTTGCTAGAAGGGTTTTAATATGACTTTCAAGTAAATCTTGCAATGGATTTTCTATATCTTTAACTCCAAGTTGTATAACTGACTCCAAGTTGAGTTAGAGTCTCATGCCATGCTGTTTGAACAGCTGTCCAGTGTTTCCTGTAGACCATCACAGGTAAGCTATGCCAGAAGCCTCCATTTGTAAACAATGCCTTAGTAGACCCTGGAGGAGGATATTACTCAAAGCAGAGAGCAGATTTCCCTATGCCTCCCCAGGGTCCCTGTGCATAACTCCTGCTGCTTGAGCCCATGCTGTGAGTAAGCTCCATGTTGACCTGCCTGCCAGCTGACCAGCTCTGTATAGATATGGAGAATTCCCACTGGGCACAAGAACTCATCTCCTGTCATTGCCACTGTACCTACCCCGTACTTTAAGGACTAGAGTTTCTAAAATATCCGGGCAACATTTTTGTTTTATTTTACATATATATATTTGCAAAGGACCAGATGTGAGACAGTAATCTCACACTATCAGTTCAGGGGTTCCTGTGGGTCCAGCCAACACTGTGGCCTTGTCAACATGGAGCTATGATGGATGGGCCTGTGCGTGCCGCTTCTGTGCTGATAGTTCTGCTTGCTCATGAGGTAGTGTTGCTGCAAGAGAGGCTGTCTCCTCCTTGTAGCCAGCAGTGCACTGCAATTTGGAGTTTTGATTCTGAGGGTATGTAAAGATTTAGAGTCCAAATAACTCTTGTTTGCTGTGCCTGGCTTCTGACTCCAGTAGGCCTGCAGATCGTCCACGATTCTACCTGCCTAACCAGGTCCAGTTTCCCTGGGCCATACTCTCCCCACTGTGTGTTCTCAGAGTGCTACTCCCTGTGCTTCATATCTTATGACCTTTTCTCTTTCTTTTTGTTTTCTCCACAGTGTGGCAAAGGAGCAGAAAACTTTGACAAATTCTTCACACGAGGACAGCCCGTCTTAACGCCGCCAGATCAGCTAGTCATCGCTAATATAGACCAGTCTGATTTTGAAGGATTCTCGTATGTCAACCCCCAGTTTGTGCACCCAGTCTTGCAAAGTGCAGTATGAAGCCTGCCAGTGAGAAATCAAATGCCTCCCTACCCTCAGCCTCCCCAGCAGTGGGAATGATTCTTAACCCTAAAATTTTAAGGCCATGGCCTTATACCTTGTCCACATGGAGGCCTGAGAATTATAGGGTCAGTAGTCCATATGTGATCAACTTTTCAAGGTCTCTCTTTCTCTTACAACCAAGAACATTATCTTAGTGAGAGATGACATAATGTATATTGTCTAGCTTAAGTATGTAGAAGTCACATCCGGCTGTAGGTTAATTCTTCCTAGAAAAAAAGGAAACTTCTGTCCCCTTTTTTGGTACGATTTGATATATTCTCCATACCCTCTGTCTTTGGATTTTCACTATCAGGATCCCTCAACCACAAATATTAAGGTACACTTGCCCCCAGCCCAAGGGCTAGAAACATCTTCACCCAAGATGTCTTTCAGGATACTCAAAGAGTAAGCAAAGAGAGATTGGGAGTAAGGAGTCTTTAAGATACCCATCACGAGCTGCTTCGGTGGAAATAGTCCCTAGAATCTGAAAGGCAAGGATGAACCTAGTCACTGTTCTCAAACATCATAACACAACCGCAGCCCAGCAGTTTAAGAAAGAAAATTTCAGATGCGTGTTCCTTGAATCTATCATCTGTGTTACCCTAACTTGGTTGATAACTGTGTTGATACTTACATTCTTTTTAAGAGGCCAAATCGTCTAAGGACCTAGGTAACAGGCATGTGAAATCATTTCAAATCAAAGATAAACCAGTGTCTATGTATGTTCACTTTAATCTCTGGGAGATTCCTCTTCGATCCAGGGTGCCATCAGCAATCACGCCAGTACTCAAGAGTGTTGTTAGCCAACCCCACACGTAATAATATTTTGCTACCTTTGTTGTACCTTTCCTAAGAAGCTGAAGTGTGCACTCCATCCCCTTTTGTACTTATTTATTTAATAATCTGCAGTTTCGTTTATGAAAGTACGATGTATAGTAACTTAATCAACATATTGACTAGCATCGCTCCCTATTGATTGACTTTCTTCCTTTCTGTAGCCCTGACATCCACTTAAGATGGAAACAGTATAGTTTGGGTTCCCATTTCCTTTTCCTATTGAATGACACACCCGGAGCTGTAGAATCAAGATACCTGGATGCTTATCAACTCAAAGATATTTTCTTGCTAGAAAGATTTTAATATGTTTTGCAAGTGCATCATGCAATGGATTTTGCATGTTTATAATAAACCTTAATAACAAGTGAATCTATATTATTGAAATAATTGTATCAAGTATAAAGAGTATTATAATAATTTTTATAAGACACAGTCGTGCTATATTTGTGAAGGTCTGTGTTTCCAGGATGCTTTCATGATTAAGTTTTAGCTTTGTTCTTTGCTGCTATGCTTTCTCCCTCCCTCGCCCCTGCACATCCTCACTGTATCAGATATATTAATTTTTTAATGTAGATGTAATTTCAAAACAGAATGAATGGCTACTTTACATGTTTAACTAGGCTTTTACTATATATGTGTATATATGTATATATATATATTTGATTCTACCTGCAAACCATGAGTTTGTTTGTGGGGATTATTTTTGAGACGAGACTCTCTGTTAGCTTCGTAATGTCATCCTCTGGATTGCTGCATCACTCTTCCTCTTGGGGACAGCTGAAAATGTTTGATTCCAGTATGCCTAGTATATTTGTGTATATGTGGCATTGTTACAGCACCTGGGCTGAATTCTGTGTATGTGTGTGTATGTGTGTGTATGTGTGTACATTGACATGTGTGTGCATGTGCACATACGCATGTGTGTATGTGTCAATGTGTGTCTGTTTTGTTCTTTTCAGCCTGTGACTGTTGAAGACTCTAGGGGTGAGAGGGTTGGGAAGACTCCCTTCTCTTTTGTGAATGTGGACATGCCAGAAGCATGTAGTCTGTCTTGTCCCAGAATGACCCATTTGCTTCAGCCCACATGAACTTCATGAGACAAACTGTATGTTAGCACCTGACATACAGCCATCCCTGAAGCTGTTACAAGCAGTAACAGCTGTTCCTAGAACTGGTCATTCCAGTCTCTGAGGCAAGATACCCTCCCAATGCAGGGTGCTTAGAAGACCCAGGTTTCTGCAGCATAATCAACCAGTCAAAGATGCAAGTTGCTGCCTGTCCATGTGGAAAGCCTCTCTATTTCCTCCCAAAACCCCGCCCAGCTACATTCTCTCTTTTATTCTGCTTGCCTGAAGTTCACATAACGTACAACCACCAAGAGTCTTTGAGGCAAGAGTCATAGGCTGTTCTAAAAACCCTGATCAGAAGGAAATATGGAGCAGAGAATGGGCCAGCAGTTTCTTCTGCCATCTTTTATGAACTCTAGACTTCAGAATTCAAAAAGGGTCCTCATGCATTGATTTTTGAAGTTCTACTCATCATGGGGACATATCTCAGGGATATGGCCCTATCAAAGCCACCATACTTGGTCCAATATTAAAAGTACTGGGTTTTAGAATAAGCCTAGGAAATGAAAGGATTGGTCTTTCTCAGGTAGAGCAGCAACAGGACTGCTTGTTTTACACAAGCAGCAGGCTTGAGTTTTCCCTTAAGCAGCCAGCATACAGCTTCAAGTTATTCTACTTCTCTAGGAAATGTATTCAACCCCTCAGATGACTTAGAATACCATGGGTTAATATTCTCCAAGAAAGATCCCTGATATAGAGACAGCACTTTGCCTAAGGACCAGCACACTGGAGAACAAACTTGAAGAAAATGATAAAAATCAGGACACAAGGAAGTGTTTGTGATGTTGCCTATTTTATACATTGCTAGGTATTAAATTTAGATAAAAGCTCCTACTTTAAAGATCTGAGCAGCCTAAGACAGTTACTGCTAAAAGACTAACTCATGTGGATAACCATTAACAACTGTTATCCACAAAATCGATTGATAAAATTCTACACCATTGTCCCACTTCATAGGCCTTGTGTGAAATGGGGCTGCAGGGGGAAAAGCTGCTGTTTGAACCTAAGCAATCCCGCTGGATGCTGGAATCAGGACACCTTGAAGGATCTAGTCCCTGGGAAGAATCTATAGGAAGCCCCTGCTCCCAAACATCGCCTTCATTGACAGGCCCTGTGGAGGAGAATCTAACACAATCTGAGTCTCCAGGAGACCCATCAGGCTGTGACCCAGAAAGTCCATTCAGATCATTTTGCATTATATTCCCTTGGAAGGTGGTCACTGCTCAGAGGCAGAGCTTTCCTCTGCAGCCACGGCCAGCGAGCTGGCAGCTCTGCCCCTGGCATGGCATCTAAAGTCACCTGGCACTTGAATTGAATGGTAGGATCTGAGATATGCTGCCAGCTGCTCCCCTCGGCGGTTAATGGAGCCCACCTCCAGGCAGGAACTAATTGAGGAGACGGCTGAGAAGCCCCAGGAACGAAAAGGATTGCCCCTCACCACATCTTTCTCTCATCCCTGTGACCTAGTTTGAGCTCAGCCTTTTCTTCTGGGATGCATTGGGCTTTTTATTAGAAATTTTAGAAACTCAGGAGTTAAGCTTTCTGGAGCTTAAATTTACATAGTCAATTGAAAGAGTCAGAAGCCACCATTAACCCAGGCAAGGTTTGTTGGTCACCTCTGTGAGCTAAAGTTCTTAGCAGAGTATGGTGGCCCCCCAAAGAGCCTGACGCCAACATTAGAGAAAAAGCAAGGATTAAGTGAACCCCAAAAGATATGGCAGGTGGAGAGAGAGGCCGCAGCACCTGCATGGGCTTTCCTTTAGGAGGGGTTGTTGCTACAAATGGAAGTCACCATCGGCCATCTTCAAGTGCATGTTTTTTGTCAGGAACACATTCTGTTGCCCCTTCTCAAAAGACACCAACTGCCCAACGCCGACAACATCCCAGCTCTAAGAAGTCCTTTCCCCATCACCACCCTGAAACAGCTTGTAGTTCTCTGTGTAGATCCAGACCATCCACAGACCCCTTGGTTCCATCCTTTCCCCCTCGTGGCTTCCTGCTGAGAATTACAGCAGCCCCAGGGATTAGCTGCAGAAGTCACAAGACAACTCAACGCTTTAGCTCCCACCCGCTTCACTCAGCAGCAGAACTAGGAAGGGTTTGTGCTGGGCTTTGTTTCCTCCTACTGAAGAGAGGGGGAAGTGAGAGTCTTCTGTTTTTAAAAGCCCAGAAAGGCAAGGCCACCTGACAGTCATTTACGCACCTTGCTCCTATGAAGTCACCTATTTCTTGTGTGTATATGTCTCACTGTTTCCTGTTTGTTCAGAGCCCCAGAAGGGCAGGGGTGCCTGTTCCCCTGCTGAGCACACCAAACTGTCATGCTCAGGAGATGCACACGGAGCCAGTGACCCAAAGGTGAGAGCTACAAGGACAGATACAGGCAGGACGAAGAGACAGGCACTCTGGTTATTAGTGGCTACACACTAACTAGACAAGGAGCATTGGGAAACATTTTTTATCATTTTCCTTGGCCTGCAGTTTATGAAATACACTGAACAGTCAACATTCCTGTCATGTCCCATTGGGCCAGTACAGCAAATCTACAGAACATTTTGTCTTTCTGTTGTTAGAAAATTTCAGAAAATCAGGTAAGATTGCCTGGATCACGCACGTAGACGAGGGGTTCATCTAGAATGGCGTCCACAACGGCTCCGGTGATCCTACAGTGTCAAGACTCCAGGGTTCAAAGCCTCCGTGGCTCAGCTTTCTGTGGCTCATTCATCTGGTCAGGTGTCAATCAGTAACCACATAGAACCCATCAGTCATTAAATAGCCTTACTGTCATCCAACTCCAAATCCACAAGTTCCAAAGACTTTTTTTAACCTAAAACAAGGAATTAATTTGTTAACTCCACTAGAACAACTGAATATACTGGGCTATTTGTACTTTTTTATAGAGAACTTTAATAATGGGATTCTTTTAAAAATGAGTTTTTAAAAAAAAAAAAAACTAATGAAAATTTCATAAAATTCCAATTCCATGGAGTCTATAGAAGGATTCCACCTAGACCAGCTAGAGTCCCCTGACCTACATTCCCACTGAAGAATTTTCCCAAGCTGGAGAGGTACAGAGTCCACACTGGAATGACTGTAGGCTGATAATCTCTTTCTTTTTGGTAGACACTGAGGACAACTGCCAGAGGTTTCAACGTTTTCAAACATGGCTCTATGTGCCCCTTACAGATGTGTGTGAGGAGAGCATTCTCGGGGATTTCAGGGCCCCCTCTCCTTGCTCTCTGAGGCTCTGTGTCCACTATTTGGCAGGAAGAGCGTGCTTCTTCAATTCTACCCCTTGGTCCCTTCTGGTCCCCAGGTCTCTCACATGTGATGAAAATTCAGAGATACCCTATCAGGATTTTACCCATTGGAAAACTCAAAAATGCTCACTCTTCCAAAAAGTAAGAGGCAGCAGCAAATGTGCCTAAGGCATCTTTCCACAGTTGCCATGTGTGTGAGCAGACAGCACCCCACTTTTCAGAAAATAGGTATCACTATCACTTTGTAAGAACCCCTTTTCTAAAGACAAAAGGTGGCTTTGCACTTTCTAATTAAACAACTGTGTCTTTTGTCTCCTGCTTAATTTAAAGAGTATCTTCCTGTGATCATTTGTAGATTTTTATTAATATTCTGCCTGGTAAAATGTGATTCTTTCCTTGGGGGGGTTTAGTAGACTGTTCAACATTATACACAGAGGTGGTTACTATTTTGAGTCTTAAGGTTTTCTAAAAATTGACCTCATCATCCTGACTAGCAAGGTCTTTCAGAATAACTTTTATAGATGGTCAGAAACATTTGAAATTTGCTTTTCCTACATGATTTTTTTTTGTTGTGTTTCATGAAGGATACACCATGTTTAAATCTCTAATTGAAAAACACCATGGGAAATCCTGAATTGGTTTGGAGGAAGAAACGGAGGTTGAGGTTTTTCTGCTTGAATGAGCCACTACTGATAAAACGTAGAGGCCGTCCCTGCCCAGTAGTGTTTCGTTACATAGCAGGTGAAATGGATATGTAAATTGTTGCCTTGCTTTCTCCGATTTGTATAACCTCTAATCTTCGTCTGCATGATACGCTCTGTTAGATGCATTCGTTGTAGTTTGGAAGCAAGTGTGTATGAATAAAGATACTGACCGTTGCTTGTGTGTCAGCTCTCATTTGAATTCTCTGTGTCATTACAGTTTTTTTCCATACAGTGTTCAACTCTGGACACAGTCTACAGTAAACACTTTCATCTTTTCACGTGGTTTAGCATGGCTCTCTATGAAAGCCACTTTTTTTCCCCTTAAAATGCTGCATACTGTGGGGACTGGAAAGTGGCACAGAATGTTGATTGTACAATCATGAAGACTGGAATTCAGAGCCCAACACCTGCATAACAAGCCAGGTGTCCCACAAACTCCTGTGACTCCAGCTCTTCTGTTTTCTGTGCAAGCCTGTGAGAAAGCATATCCCCATACACAGGTGGGTGCGCGCGCGCGCACACACACACACACACACACAATAAATAGGATAATTTTTAAAAAATAGTGCAAGCTTTGAATCACAATCCAGACACTGACTGAAACAAAGAAGCATTCCCTCCCTTCCTTCCTTCCCGTCCTCCTTCTCTCCTTTCATTCATCAATGGTTCATCAAGCACCTACATGGAGCCAGCATTTATATAAGGCCCCTGGGACAGTAGAGAAGATGGTCGGTGTAGTCGCTGCCTACATGCTTTACCACAAGACTGTAGACACAACTGATGAGAATTTGGTTCAAGGTCCAGAATGAATTCCCCTACAAAAATTACTGTGTCTTGCACATCTCATTGATGAAGCTGCGAATTCAGGGTCAGGACTGACCTCACTTTATATCAGTAGCCCCCATCTGGCATTTATTTGTGAGGGAAAAAAATCTTCAAATGTGAAACAAAGGTGTCCAGTGTTTTAAAGCTTAACACTAATAAAGGGTTAGCCTGAAAACAAATTTTTAAAAAAGAAACATAATTTCTTCCTCCTCCTCCTCCTCCTCCTCCTCTTCCTCCTCCTTTCTTTCTTTCTTTCTTCTCTTCTCCTCCTCCATCACCCTCTCACAAGGTCCAGGCTGGCCTTGAACTCTCTGTACAGTGGAGGATAACCTTCAGCTCATGATCCTCCTCCTCTGTCTCCAGCATGCTAGGATTATAGGTGTACCACCATGTCCACCACAATTGCAGTGCTGGGGGCTGAACCTAGGATTCATGCATGCTAGACAAACACTACCAACTGAGCTACATCCCAGCCCCTGAAACACAATTCCTAAAGGCCAAGGACCAGCCCTCAGCATCATTCCTTTGCACATTCTTCATCTCCTCCTCTGAGAGTGTGTTCTTGTCATACTCAAGGCTTTAATCCTACTGCTCCCCACTTCCCTTCCCATGCCCCGCCTCCAAATCCTGCAGCGCCCGTTCAGGCCTGCCCGCTCTCAGTGCTCTCTGCATCCAGATTTGCCTGTCTTGCGTCATCATGACTCAAGACCTTTCTAAGATACCACTAAGATCACCCAAGCGCCAGCATCCACGAGGTAATGTTCCGTCCCTAAGATGCTGTAGTTACATCTGACTTACTAAAGTTCAGGGTCTTGCAGCTGCCAGGGTAAGTGTCAAAGAATGGTGTGCTGAGGGAAAGCAAATGGCAGTAAGGGCTCTGGCTCCTGGGCTGGCTTTGAACATCCTCTGGGATGTCTGTTTCTCACGCTCCCTAGCCACATGTCAGTAAGAAACATAATTTAGGGTGGATTTGTTTTTGTTTGTTTATTTTTGAGCAGACCCTTGCGTTCTGCCAGCATGCTGTTTTATTTTGCCTCATTTTTACTGCAATGCAGACTAGAGCACAGTGGGTCAAGCCTGCCTGAAACAGCATCCTCAGAAACAGCCAGGGGCCAGGAGGGCCTGAGTCAGTCCACTAAGTTCTATCGGCAGTGGTAAGCTTAAGAAGCACAGACAGAACTGAGTATAGCTGGCCTACCCCACCCTTCAGAGTGGAGGGGTCCATCCAAGTGTCAGATGGTAAGCAATTGTCCTTCCAGAGGTATTGTGTGTCACCAGAATAGAAGCCCAAAACTAGGTCTTCTGTCCAGTGTTGGCCTCTCCCATGCTCGCCCACCCCACTGGTACCCGGTTCGTCAGCAGGTACTCAACAGTGAGGCCACTCAAAATCGGAGCTGCCTACTGGAGGCCATTTTTTCCCCAGGGCATTTGACAGCATCTAGAGAGATTTGAGGTTGACACAGCCAGGGAGAGTGCTACTGTGTCTGCTGGGTAGAGGCTGGGGTTGCTACTAAGCCTCCCACAGTCCACCAGACAGTGCCCAAGGGAGAGCGTCGCCACACTCAGCACTGCTGCTGAGGTGCCTGTTCTAAAGCACACCCCAAGTCCTCCACTCTGTCTCCAGTTCTACCTACTCTGTCCCCCATCCCATGAGTTCCCCCTTGAGCTCTCTGGTCCATCGCCGCATAGCACCCAGCAGGACCTGTTGGAGCAGGTCTTTACCCTCTTTAAAGCCCTGCAAGGACTTCCCATCGTCATGCATGCACCGCCTGCCAGCCTAACCCACTCAATACAGTGGGACAACTGTTGAGAAAGTAAACTCAGAAATTCGGTTTGAAGGATAGGGACATAGCCAACTTGGTCAAGTGCTTGCTCCACAAGCATGAGGACCCAAGTTTGGCCCCCCAGAACCATGTTTTTAAAGCTGGGTACACTGGTGTGTGCTTATAATCCAATCACTGAGGAGCTGATCCCTGGAGCTCCTGGCCAGCTGGCCTAGCTGAACCCACAAGCCTCAGAGAACCTATCTCCAAAAAATGAAATGAGCAGCTCCCGAAGAACAGCACCAAGGTGTTCCTCTGACCTCCAAACACACCCATGCACATGTGCACACATACCCACACACATGCCCACACACATACCCACACACATGCCCACACACATGCATACACATGTGCACACATACCCACACACATGCCCACACATACCCACACACATGCCCACACACATGCATACACATGTGCACACATACCCACACACATGCATACACACAAAATGCTGACTTACTATATGTATGCGCATGGACTCTTTCCCATCCTGATATGCTAAATAGGTGGGTCACATGCCTCCCTGTTCACCGCTGGACCCCAGCGACAAGAGCAATGTTTGCACATAGTAGGGCCCCAACAGACTATCTGTCTAATCGGTGAATGTATAAAAGGATTCAAGGAAGGCTTTGAGTGTCTTGAGGTATTGCAAGAACTGCTCAAAGCTGTGAAGGTTTGACTAAGAGGCCAGATTAAGAAGGCAAGCTGAAAACTTCAAACACCAGGAGCCGATGCCTCAGAAGTCCAGTTCTGATGGCCCCAAATCTAGAAGCTGTGGCTTCCTGCAGTTACCCTTGAGTAACTGTTCAACACCCTGAGCCTCTTCTCCAGCCTACTGTGTGCTGGGGTTGGGGGACTGGGGATGACAGAAGTTATAGTTCAGCTAAAATGTTACTATGCACATAGGCGAAGGCCCTGTATTTTCACTCTGTCCCCACAGTAGAGAGCAGGATACTGCCTGCAGCAGGAGTGAGGAGTGCTTTGGGCCCTGAGGAAGCAAAACGGAATGTCACTCCCAAATCCTTTTCTTTTAAACTACATTGCAGGCAGGCCTGTTCTAAGCATGAAAAGAGAAAGCGGAATATCCAGCAAAATGAAAGAGCTAGGTCTAAGTTAAAAGACTCGACAGACACAGTAAAAATGTCCCCACACCCCCACAGTCTAAAGCAAACGATGAGCAAAAGTGCATGGCTGCACTCATGCACAGATGCATGCACAGGGGTGATCCACCCATCAGAAGGGCGCCAGACACTTTCCCAGTCCCTTTGCTGGTGTTTATTTAAAGCCTCCGGTGACTGCCACCTCAGAACCTGGTGGCCTCGTTCATTTTACACAAGAGCAAAGGCCAATCCACAGGGGTTAAATACTGATACCCAGGGGAGCAAACTCCAGCTGTGCCTGGACCTTCCTGGAGAGGGAGACAGGACATCTGTGGTGCTGTGGGGGAGAGGCTGAAAGAAGAGGTCACAGGAAGCAGAAACCAAGCAACGGGAGGGAGAGGAAGAGCTGACGCTTACCCTGCTCCCAGTCCAGAATCCGGGCAGAGGCACCTGGCTTACTCCTGGTGGTAAGAGGTCATGTCAAACAATTGGCAGATGGGGAAACCTCGTGGCACCTCCGGGGAGTTCACACAGGTGAGGAAAACAAGGCCCAAGCTAATTAACTGGGTCCTAAGAGACACGGGTAGGATGGGCCCAGCTCTCTCTGCTCTTGCCAACTTCAGCCTGCTCAGGGCTCAAAGGCACAGAAATGGGAGAGGGGTACAGGGCCAGAGCCCCTTCGGGCTTTCCTGACCCAAAGCTCACACCACAGAAGGGGAAGTTCCTTGTCTTATGACACTATTTGCCCCTCTGTGGCTGTTTCCAGAAACTTGTGTCCCACCTTCACGCTCCGTCTCCTGACTTTCTCTCTCTCCGCACCGCCTTGGCACTGTGTCGGGGAGGAAAGAGAAAAATAGCGCCACAGTTCTCAGAACCCAGCGGGTACCTCGCAGCCGCCCACACCTGGCTGCCTGTCTCCTGGAGGGGCCCGGGGGAAAGAAAGAAGCTGCAGCAATGGCTGGGGCTCAGCCTCTATGCAGCCCAGAACTGAGCCCCTCTCTCAGAGGTCCAAAGCTAGCAGAGGGAAGAATTGCCTAATAGGCAGAGCGCTCAGTAGAAGGAGATATCTGGTGTCTTTGACAGTGAGCAGCCCAGAGAAGGACAGTGGAGCTGGGCTGAAGCAGAATGATGTAGGAATGCTTTCCCTATTTTAGAAATTTACCAAAATAACTCTTTGATTCCTAGTACTAATACAGAGAAGGAAAAATCAAGTAGGTCCAGAAAAAGGTACTGCCTGCTGTGCTGGATAAACCACTTGTCCGGTCCTGTCATTTTATCTTTCAGTGATGACAGAAAAGCAAACCCTCTGTTAAACACCAGCAGGACACGCACCTGCATTAGGCTTCTGTGTATATTAGGCATCTGTATATACGTACCTATGTATGTGTGGTATATGTTGTATGCATGCATTCAGGTATGTGCACATACATGTGCAGATGGATGGCACAACTGTGTGAGTATGTGTGTGGAGGTTAAAGGTCAATGCCAGGTATTTTCCTTAAATTACCGTCAGATTCCTACATCCACATGTTTCCCTGCAGTTGGCTCCTGTTGCGTCTGTTTATTCCCCAAATTTTTCATGCCTGCTCCACAAATGCTTTCAAGTTATGAGGGGGCATCCCAGTAAACACGTCAAAAATTGAAAGCAGAAGTTGAAAGTGTGTTGAATCCAGCTAAGCCACTGACTATAAAAGACGAGGGACTATCTCAAGAGGACAGAAGGACTCGCTCTCCCCATTATTCTTTTGAGACGCTGTGTCTCACTGAACTGGGGTTCATCAATTCAGCTGGAGTAGCTGGCCAGGGAGCCTGGGAATTCTCCTCCCTCAGTCGGAGTCTATCTTGCAGAAGCTAAAACTTAATTAAAAACTCTTCTTTTAAGAGGGGCTGGATAGACAGCTGAGCACTTGAAAGAACTGGCTGCTATTGCAGAGAACCCGGGTTCGGTTCCCAGCACCCGAACCACAGCTCACAGCTATCTGTAACTTCAGTTCCAAGAGATCCAGTTACCTCTCCTGGCTTCTTCAGGCACTGTATGTATGTGGTGCACTTACATACACACAGGCAAAATACTCATACATGTACATTTTTTTAATTTTTAACACTTTTTTACTTTATGTGTATGAGTGCATTGCTTGCATGTGTGTAAGTACACTCGTGTCGTGCAGTGCCCACAGAGATCAGAAAAGGGTGTTGGATACCCTGGAACTGGAGTTATGCATGGTTGTCAGCTGCCATGTGGATGCTGGGAATCTGTTGGGACCATTTGCCTGCCTTGAACTATGCCCTAGTTTTGGGTTAGGCAGAAGTCAATCTTGTGCACAGAAGTGCTGATTGGAAGCAGGAGTCTTCATTATGCAAATGATTTACACCTGAGGAGAAGTTTATTTTACATCCAAGACTGAGGTCACCGGAAGATCTTTGAAGGAAGCCAATCACACCTTAAGTTATTTTGCCTGTGTTAGTATTGTTTTTGTGTTGAACTTTTCACCCATTGTTTTGATCACTTCACAGTATAAATAGGGGAGACTTAATAAAGGCAAGCTGCTTCAGTGTGACTGACAGTCCTCCTGAGTCTGTCTTATTTTTTTTTTCTCTCTCTCTCTCTGTATTTCTACATTTTCTCATCCTCACTCCCTGCTTTGGGTGCGGTTCGATTTCTGCCCGCGGGCTCCAGCAGGAATCAAACCCAGGTCCTCTGTAAGAACAGCCAGTGCTCTTAACCCCTGAGTCATCTCTCCAGCCCTTAAAAATTAATTTTTAAAAAGCAGGCATATTTGAAGAAAGACGGTATAAGAAGCAAACTGAACACGGTCCTTCTGGCCTTTGGCAATATTCCCTGGTCTTTTATAGTCAGTGGTTTAGCTGGATTCAATGCATTTTCAACTTCTGCTTTCTATTGTTGACGTGTTTCCTGAAGTGTCATCCCATCATAGGTTGAAAGCACATGTATAGCAGGCATTAAAACTGTGAGGAATAAACTGACAATGGGACCCACACTGCATGGAAATATGAGGCAGTAGGAATCGGAAAGAATAAAATGTCTGATATCGTGGGGAAAGCAGAATATTGAAGAAGGACTTTAGGTCAGGCAGTGCACATCAGCTGAGAAAGATTCCACCTCTGGGCCAGGGATGTGACTCAGCGGCAGAGTTTCATAGCATTTATGAGTCTCTAGATTCAATCCCCAGAACTGGGAAAAAAAAAATCCACTACCAAAAGGCATGTCCAACATGCAGTCCAAATTCCACATATGACCCAAGATAGGAGTATAAAGTTATGCAATGTCTTCACAGTTTTTTTTTGTAACTTGACTGCACAGTTCCACAGTGTGAACTTTGTAGATGACAATGTTGTGCCCCAGTGTCAAAAGGTTGGACGCACCTGGTAGATCATCCTTCATAATCACATTTAAGGCTGTATAATGTTCCATTTTCATACATCTACATTCTAGTGTATCCCAGTATATCTTTGGGGAGGGGGCTGCATGCTCTAACATTTAAGAAAGTCATAATTTTCTCATATTTGAATTTTCAAATACCTAATGAATTATTTCATTTATTAACTGAAAAAAAGTATTGAAAAAAAAGTATTGAGCCCCTTCTAGGTTCTGTAGACTACTGTTCTGACTGTTGGAACTGGAGCAATAGCTCAGACCAAGAAAGACCCCTGTGCTCATGGATCTCACTTCGGTGGGACCTTTCCGTTTCATTAGCATAAATTCAAAAAAAAAATGAACTTTTGGCCAATGATTAGGAATCTTCGTAGAGCTTTTGGCACATATTTTAAAAATGCACTCAGATAGTAAGGGAACAGTAAATTCTACTCATAAACGAGTCATTTAAAGTTCATTCCTGCACACACACACACACACACACACACACACACTCACACCCCACATACACTCTACATATTATACTTGCATAATAGTCACTATGTATTTTAAGTGTGATGCTGTATGACTAATTATCTCAACATTTGCCAACTTAAAGCAGATATTCACATCTCACAGTTTCTGTGGATCTGGGATTTGAAACAGCTGAGCAGAGTGTACTGACTCCAAACTGTTCATGAAGTTGCAGTGACAACAATCTTGTCCCCGAATGTGTCTTAGTGAGTCTTCCCTTCGGCTGACATCTCCCGACTTTTACCGAGTTCCTACTTTCCTACTGGTGTTGGCATCTTGGAAAATATAGAAAGGTCAAGACAAAAATAATCACATTCCCTCATCACAACACAACCCAGAGAGACCACTGGTAACATCTGAGCTCAGTTCTCCCTTCCTGCACACTGTCCGACATGGTGCGGCCCAAGGCGCCTATACAAGCCCCTAACCTGCTCTGTCAGGTATGCATATTCTCATAATATATAATATTGTACACATTTCCCTTCAAGTCATTAAGAACTCTCTGTACTCATTCTGATTTTGAAACAAAATCTTGTTGCATATCCTAAACTGACCACAAACTCGCTGTGGAGCCCAGGCTGGCCTTGAATGCCAAGATCCTCCTGCCTTAGGCTCCTGGTGCTGGAATTATAGGAATGTGTCACCATACCTGGTTCTATGCCAAATTCTTTAAATGGCTGACACTTTCCACTGTACAAACTGATAACATCTTTTTACTAGTTCTGTTATCATTACATTTTCAAGGTTTCCTGATTTTTAAATTATTTTTAGCAATGTGGTGATTGAGAAGGTCTCCAAACCCGAAATGTAAAATCAAAGCAAATCTGACTCCATCTTGTTAGAAAAAGTGCCGGGGGCCATGTGCCTGCCTTGAACTATGCCCTAGTTTTGGGTTAGGCAGAAGTCAATCTCGTGCACAGAAGTGCAGATTGGAAGCAGGAGTTTTCGTTAGGCAAAATGATTCACACCTGAGGAGAAGTTTATTTTTCACCTAAGACTGAGGTCACATGAAGATCTTTGAAGGAAGCCAATCACATCTTAAGTTATTTTGCCTGTGTTAGTATTGTTTTGCTTACTTTACAGTATAAATAGGGGAGACTTAATAAAGGCAAGCTGCTTCAGTATGAGTGACAGCCCTTCTGAGTCTGTCCTGTTCTCTCTCTCTCTCTCTCTCTCTCTCTCTCTCTCTCTCTCTCTCTCTCTCCCCCTCCCCACAACACCGTGGTATGAGTGAGCTCACTTAAAGAATGTAAAGGAAAAGGAAAGGAAAAAGTAAAGTAAAATAAAGGAAAAGTGGGTGGTGAGAAATCTCAGGAGTAAAATGGGTCAGGGTGATAGTCATTTGCTTTTTGTAAATATGTTGGAAAATATGCTTTATGCTCGAGGGGTTGGTGTAAAACATCAACAGCTTTGTAAATTTTTGAATTTTGAAAAAAAAGTTTGTCCTTGGTTCCCTGAAGATGGGTCTGTAGACTTAAAAACATGGAAGAAAGTAGGAAGAAAACTTCAGGATTATTATAATGTTTATGGACTGAGTAAGGTTCTGGTAGATACTTTTAGTTTGTGGGCTTTGATTAGGGATAGTTTGGATCCTAGACATGAGATGGAAAGGGTTCGAGCAGAAAAAGTAGCGAGTGGCATGGAGTTACAAGCAGCTCAGGAGGAGGAGGAAAGTGAAGTTAAACCTTCTGCGCCCCCCGCTTGAGGAGTTAGTGGAATTTGAAAATGAGCAGTTTTCCAATAGTGAGTTATTAGATTCTGAAGAGTGGGAGGAGAAAACTGCTAGGTATCAGAAAGAGGATGAAGTTTCCCAGATCGTCGCATTGGCAGAAAAGGAAACTGATCAGGAGGAAACCAATCTAGGAGAAATTCAACGTTTGCAGGAGAAGATGGAATTGTTATCTTTACAAATGCAGCAAATTAGAAAACAACAGGCTAAGGAGAAATTACAGAGCCAGGCAAGATTAGATCCTCTACCTCTGATGGAAGAGCCGCCTGTAATCACAGTTAAGCAAAAGTCGGCAGGAAAGCCTCGTCCTTTGTCCTCAGTGCAATCTCCTCTATCTCCATTGCAAGCCGCTATAAGTAAAGCGGCCGAAAGCGGAGAAAACATTCAAGGGTTTCAGTTATTCCCTGTTATAGAGCAGGATAATGCACAGGGAAATCGGGTGAGAGAACATACTCCTGTTTCCTTTAAGCAGATAAGAGTTGAAATTTGCTTGTGTGCAGTATGGTCCAACTGCTCCTTTCACACAGGCAATGTTGGAATCAATGTCTCTGGAGGTGCTCCCGCCAGGCGATTGGAAACAAATGGCCAGAGCACGTTTGTCAGGAGGAGATTATTTGCTTTGGAAATCTGAATATGCAGAGCAATGTCAGGCTACAGCAAAAATAAATCGAGCACAGAGAATACCAATTACTTTTGATATGCTAGCAGGAGAAGGACAATATCAAGGAACAGGGAATCAGCTGACGTTTGACATTGCCGTGTATGCACAGGTTAATGCTGCAGCTAAGAAAGCATGGTATAAACTTCCTTCTTCAGGAAGAAAGACCGAAGATTTGTCAAAAATCATACCAGGACCTGATGAATTATATCAAGACTTTGTAGACAGGTTGATGCAGGCAGCAAGTAGGTTATTGGGAGATTCAGAGTCAGGGCTTTTGTTGGTAAAACAACTAGCTTATGAAAATGCTAATTCTGCTTGTCAAACAGCCTTGAGACCTTTTAGAAAAAAGGGGAATTTATCAGACTACATTAGACTTTGCTCCGATATTGGGCCCTCGTATACTCAAGGTATAGCATTAGCTGCCGCGTTACAAGGCAGATCAGTAAAGGAAATACTTTTTCAGCAGCAAAGGCCTCAAAAAGGCAAGGTTGCTGGCTCCTTAGGAAGCTAGGACACCGAGTGAAACAATGCTTTAATAGACAAAAGGCCAGCACTCATAAAAAGGAGCCAGGCTTGTGTCACAGGTGTAAAAAGGGAAGACACTGGGCTAACAAGTGCAGGTCAAGGCAAGATGCCATGGGAAATCCTTTTCAGCAGGGAAACGGGCGGAGGGCCAGCTCCAGGCCCCGTAACGATGTTATGGAGCGCTAGAGAATTTTGTCCCTCAGCAAGGAAATCCATTCAGGACCTTTTCAGAGCAACCCCAGGCAGTGCAGAACTGGACCTCAGTTCCTCTACCTATGCAGTATTAACCCCGGAGATGGGAATGCAAGCCCTTCCCGCAGGAGTTTATGGTCCTTTGCCCAAGGGGACAGTAGGGCTATTGCTAGGAAGTAGTGTTACTATGAGAGGAATTATGATAGCGCCAGGAATAATTGACGCAGATTTTGAAGGAGAGATAAAGATCATGACTTGTTCTCCTAGTGGGATATCTGCAATTAAGCAAAGTCAAAGACTTGCTCAGTTAATATTGCTCCATCAGATTGCTACAGACAATATAGTGAAAAACCCTAGAAGAGGTGATGCAGGGTTCGGGTCATCAGATGCTTATTGGATACAGGCTATAGGTGCCAAAAGGCCTGAGCTAACATTATTCATTAATGGGAAAAAGTTTCAAGGTTTACTAGATACTGGAGCTGATGTTTCAGTGCTCACTGCTGATCAGTGGCCTTCACATTGGCCAAAACAGACATCTATGACACAGTTACAAGGAATTGGTCAGAGTAAGAGTCCAGAACAGAGTAGTAATATATTGATTTGGAAAGATGAGGAAGGACATGAGGGAACTTTTCAGGCATACATCAGTCCAGGACTGCCAGTTAATCTATGGGGAAGAGATGTGATGAGTCACATGGGCGTATACCTCTATAGTACTAGTAATGAAGTTACAAATCAAATGTTCAATCAGACAGTGGGAAAGAACAGTGAGAAATGGCAAAAGCCACAGTTACCTGTTTCCAGACCTTCCAGGACAGGATTAGAGTATTTTTAGAGGGGGTCACTGGACAACCTGTACTCCATGCAGATCCAATAATTTGAAAAAATGAGGAACCTGTGTGGGTGGATCAGTGGCCTCTTACTGCAGAAAAATTCAGGCAGCAGAGCAGTTAGTGCAGGAACAGCTGAAAAGCGGTCATATAGAGCCTTCTAATTCACCTTGGAATTCGCCAATTTTTGTTATAAAAAAGAAGTCAGGAAAATGGAGGTTACTACAGGATCTTAGAAAGGTTAATGAGACAATGGAGCTGATGGGAGCTCTGCAACCCAGAATACCCATTCCTTCTGCTACTCCTAAAGATACTTATAAGATTATTTTGGATTTAAAAGATTATTTTTATACTATCTCTCTTGCACCTCAGGATTGTAAAAGATTTGCATTTAGTGTAGCTTCAGTAAGTTTTAAGGAGCCTCTGAAAAGATTTCAATGGAAAGTATTGCCTCAGGATATGGCAAACAGCCCCACCCTGTGTCAAAAATTTGTGGCTCAAGCAGTCTCAAAGACTAGACAGGTTTATTTCCAAATATATATAATTCACTATATGGATGACATACTTTTGGCTCATAAACAGGAAGAAACTTTGCTCGCAGCTTATGCTCATTTGCAGCAGGCTCTGAAAGAGCAAGGACTAATTGTAGCACCTGAGAAGGTACAAGCCAAATCTCCGTATTCATATTTGGGTTATAAATTATATCCTAAAATAATTTTGCCTCAAAAAATTCAGATTAGGAAAGATGGGTTGAAAATGTTGAATGATTTTCAAAAATTATTGGGAGATATTAATTGGCTTAGACCTCATTTAAAAATTGCTACAGGCGAACTGAAGCCTCTTTTCGACATTTTAAAAGGCGATTCAGATCCTAAATCGGCTAGAAGCTTGACGGAGGAAGCCAGAAAGGCACTATCTCAGGTAGAACGGGCTACTGAAAATCAACAAATACAATATACAGATTATACCCAGGGATGGGCAGCATATATTTTGGCTCTATTCATACTCCGACTGCAGTTTTATGGCAGGAGGGACCTTTGCTATGGTTGCATTTCCCTGTCTCATCTGCTAGAGTGTTAACTCCTTGTTATGAGGCAGTGTCATGTGTAGTTCAAATGGCTAGAGCTGAGTCTCTTAAGTGTTTTGGAAAGGAACCTACTGTAATAGGACTTCCATTTACAAAACAACAGATAGATTGGTTATTTCAAAATATGGATTCATGGGCCATAGCTTTCGCCTGTTATTCTGGCATCATAGATAATCATTATCCGAAAAACAACCTATTACAATTTGCAAAAAGTCATGCTTTTATTTTTCCAAAAATTGTGAAACAGGATCCTATTAAGGACGCTTTAGTGATATTTACAGACAGGTCCTCTAATGGTAGGGCTACTTATGTGTTACAAGGACAATCCCATGTTTTTCAAACTTCTCCAGCTTCAGCTCAAGTAGTAGAACTTCAGGCTGTGGCTGCCTTTCCTGGCAATGAATTCCGAAAGAAATTTCTTAGGAATGATTCTAGTCCTTCATAAGACATGCTGACGATTTCAGAAGACTTTTTAGATTTCTTTTTCTTTCTTTCTTTTTTATTTTTACTTTTTAAAGCATAGTCTGATGTAGTCCCAGCTGACCTCCAACCCTATGGCCGAGATTGGCCTTGAACTCCTGGTCGTCCTGCCTCTACCTCGCTGGGATGACAGCCAGTGCCACCATAAACAACCGACAGGGTTTTAAAAGAAAATGCAGTAACTGATTTTGCCTGGCCCATCTTCAGTGATCTGCATCAGCTGCATGGCACAGGACTGAAATGAAACTTCAGTCAACTGAGATGCTCAAGCTTGTGTCCGAGGAGGTAGCCAGTGATGCGGTCCAGCTTGGTCCAAGAAAAGAATTTAGAATTCCTAGAGGAAAAAGGACAAGAGGCTACCATATTCTGTCAACTTGGAAAAACTTAAAAGCTTTCTTTAAAGATTAAAACCCGGTTTTGGCAGGAGTTGGGGAAGTCAGCCCTCTCCTACCCTGTGGGTGGGAGTATAAATTGGTGCAATAATTTTGGAGGGCAATTTGGCTCTATGTAACAAGAGTCTTAAAAAATGTGCTTACACACTGTTGTTTTGCTTTAGATTTTTTTAAAAGGAAATAACCAAAAATGCCCACAAAGGCGTAGGTGGTAGGAGTTCGTTCTCCTGAGCTCTGAGGAGTACAGTAAACACAGATGGCCCCAGAACTGGAAATCTCTATCTGGGGCAACTCCGGGAGCTGGACTTTGGCAGTCACTAATCAAAGCGTATCAGTTCTCTTAGAATATTCAGTCATTCATTTGTTCATTTTGTGCATATGGAGGTGTGGGGTGTATATGTGGAGGGTGCTCTTGTTCCTGTGTGTGCATGTGCACATGTGTTCACAGGTGTGTAGAAGGCAGAGGACAACCTCAGTTATCGTTCCTCCTCAGGACTGTCCATTCTGCATTTTTTGAGACAGGGTCTCTCCCTGAGCCTTGAGGCCACCATTAAGGCTAGGCTGACTGGCCAGGGAGCCCCTGGGAGCTGTCTGTCTCTACCTGCCCAGTGTTGGAATTACAAGTGCATGCTACCAGGCCCGGGGTTTTTTTACCTAGGTGTTGATGATGAAACTTAAGTCTTCGTGCTTGTATGGCAAGCATTTTACAGACTGACTGAGCCCTATCTCCTCCACTCTCTCATTGTTATTTTGAAATAATTTAAGACTCAGAAGACCTTTCAAAGTAGTGTAGACCATGCTCATTGGCTCTTCATCCAGCTTCCCCATCCATTATGTCTACATAAGCAAGGGTGTGGCCAGAGCTAAAGTGTCACTGCAGAGCGTGCCGTGGATTTGTAGTCCTCTCCTGGAGTTCACCAGTTTATGCATGGACTCGTAGGCTAGGGGGGGTCCTCTGATGTGAAATTCTGTCATGTGGGCAGATTCACGTCACCACCACCATAATCAGGATTTGGAAACTGTTCTGTATGGAAAGAAACTCACTTCTGTTGGCCCTTTCCAGTCCTACTCTGGCCACCCCTGGGAAGCTCCACAGTGCTCAGCATCACTACCATTTATCATTCCAAGAGGGCCATAGAAATGGAGGCATGTGGGGTTGGGGAGATAGGTAAAGTGCTTGCTGTGTAAGCTTGAAGACCCGAGTTCAGACCCCCAGCACACACATAAGAACGCTGGGAAGGGAAGGAACACATGCCTGTCATCCTGACTCTGGGAAGGGAGACAAGAAGCTCCCTAGGGCTTTGGGGCCAGCCAGCCTAGCTGAATGAGTATATTAATTACTTCTCTGTTGCTGATATAAAAACACTGTGACCAAGAAAATTTACAGAAGGAAGAGTTTATTGAGCTTATGGGTTCCAGAGGGAGAAGAGTCCATCATGGTGGGGAGACGGGGCCACAGAGGCCGCTGGAGCGGAAGCTGAGAGCTCATATCTTCAGGCAGGCACAGGAAGCAGAGTGGGAAAATCTGAAATAGGTCATGACTACGAACTCTCAAAACCCACCCCCAGTTACATGGTTCCTCCAGCAAGGCCACACCTCCTAGGCCACACAAACAGCACTACCATCTGGGTCCAAGGACTCAGATATTTGGAGCCTGTAGGGGCAGGTCAGTCAAACTCTGAGTCCAGTGAGAGACCCTGTCTGGAAAGCTGAGGAGGCAAAGCAATAGAGGAAGACACCTGATGTTGACCCTTGGCCTCCATAAACACATGCACATCAGTGCATGTGCACCTGCACACACATGTGTGAACTTGCACAAATATGGACACACATGCACACACATAAAAATAAATGGCACAGAAGCACATGGGATAGAACCTGCATATGTTTCCTCTTCCGTAACTTGTCTGTCTTCTCAAAACGCCAGCCCTCCTGCCTTTTCCCTGATCATCTTTCTGCTTCCTCTTCCACTGGTCACTCCCCTCCTATATCCTGAGAGAGGGAACTCAGCGATACGGTCCACTTCTGGATAGTCACCTCACTGTGCCATCACACACAAGAAAGCATCTTCCTGTGAACTTCTTTTTTTTCTTGCATATGTGCACGTCTATGTACGCATGTTCACATGTGTGAGCATATGTGTGTGCAGGTATATATGCATATCTCTGTGTGTGCCTATGTGGAGGTCAGAGGTTGCTACTGGGCGTCTTCTTTGGTCACGCTCCATTCTATTTACAGAGGGCAGAGTCTCTCATTGAAGCCAGAGCTCACTGATTTGGCTAGTCTAGCTATCCCTTTCTCCCTAGGGATCCCTGTCTCTACCTTTTGAGTGCTGGGATCACAGACATCTGCCACACCTGCCCAGCTTAATATGGATGCTGGGGATCTGAACTCTGATCCTCACGCATGCATGGCAAGCATTTTATCCAGAGTCATCCCTCAAGCCCCTGTTGTTTCTCCAAATGTCCTTTCCCAGGGAGCATTGCCCAGAAACCTACAGCTGCAGCAAGAACAATTTATAGCAAAACAAAACAGAACTCAAAACAATAAACTAACGATGGAAAAAAAGATTAAAGGGCACAGAGGAGACACTGGAAATTTTATTAGACTGAAAACGCAGTGTAATTATTTCGTGAGTTATTATTTCTATTCCAAAGGCCCTGTGGAATTTCTGTGCCTAGAAATGTTTCTGTCCCCTTCCTCAGGCATGTCACATCCACCTTTATCCAGGCTGTCCCTCATCCTGAAGGTTTTGCCCCCACTAAACAGTGACTGTCTGTTGCCTGATGACAGGATAACTATGTAACTAATTGTCCAAGCCAGGACACATGAGGAGAAAAGTGAGTTGTTAGTACTGCCAGGACCTGGACATAAGCGAAGACCATCCAAAGCAGGTGCAGGTGTCACCCAGCAATCAGCCCCCTCCGTTTCATATTGCCTCTTGGGAACCTTCCTTTCTGCAGTATAAAACATGTGGGGCTGGGATTCTGTCTGTCAGCATTTCTCCACTTTGGAGCTATGGCTGTTGTGAGTTGCATCATTCTTTGTAGCCATGTAGGATGTTTAATGGCATCCACAACCTCTACCCACTAACTTCTTTCCAAGATGTCTCCAGACATTGCTGAAAGCCCTCTAGGGAGCAAACTCACCCCAGTTGAGAACCACAGATCTAATTGCATCCTCCCTTCCTCTCTAGAAAGAATTTCAGGGCCAGGAATGCTCAAGGAGCTAAAGGTCTGGCTAGTTACCTCAACTCAGGGCCTAAAGAGGTGTTTTGGGAACCTCTGCTATGACACACAGAACTTGCAGGCTGCATGAGAGAACACACTCTCTCAGCCAGCGTGGCCTCCGTGTCCGTGAAGAGCTCACCTGGGGTGCAGTCTGATGGCCAGAAGCATGTTGCTCTTGCAGTAAAAAGCATTGTGTCTGCTCACTCTGTTCCAGGTACATCAAATGCATGCACACATGCATGAATGAATCCCAGGTCAGTCTTTAATTTTAAAAATTTCCTTAAAATTTTTCTTTGAGACAGGGTCTCCCTGTAGCCCCAGCTGGCCTGGAACTCACTATGTAGACCAGGCTGACCTGGTTCTCACAGAGATCTGCCTGCCTCTGCCACCCAAGAGCTGGAGATTAAATGTGTGCTCCACCACATCTGGAATCTAGACCTAAATAAGACATCATCATGACTACTTTTTGCTGGACCTCATGCTGCATGTACTGAATATAGTATCTTTGCTCTTTTGCATGACTCCTTGTGGTGGGATCACCACAAACACAGCATCCCTTGCCAAATGACGATTCCCAAAGCCAGAAGGATTAAGTAATTTCTCAAAATCACTTTGAGTGCCAGACAGAGATGGCATTTAATCTCTGACACATTTTGCAGAGAAACACATGTCCCTAACCTGCTGCACCGTGAAGGAGTTACAGGTGAGCAGAGCCTGGAAGGGTGGGATGGTAGGTTTGGAGCCCCTGAGCCAGCTGTACCCAGGAAGTGTTGTCCTCTTACCTGAGGTCATCTGTGGTTATCAGCCTTTAAAAGGGTGAGAACAGCACCTCAACTAGGCTTTCTCCCACCGAAAGATAAAAACACGCTGGGTGGAGTGATGCTTACCGAACTCGGGCACTTGGGAGATGAAGGCAGAAGGATGTGACGCTAAAGGTCATCCTTGGCTACACAGCGAATTCAAGGTCAACTCCAGCTACATGAGACCTTGTCTAAAACAACAAACCAAGACAAGAACTCTGCCAGGCAAGTCGAGGCACTGGCCAGTAGATGGCAGTGATGGAGAAAATGGGGTCTTTTCTACCTCTGTAGAAGACTCAATGGTCTTCTCAATTGCTTGTGAAGGAATTTGTCAATATGTACGTGTGTGTGTTATGCACACATGTGCTTACATGTAGAGGCTATACTTGAAAACAAGCATTCAAACAAATCCATGCCAACCATGGTCACAGAAACGCTGTCAACAGATAGAACAATAAAAATGCCCATTAGAAGCCTGGAGTGGTGATACATACCTTTAATTCCCAGCATTATGGAGGCAGAAACAGACAGATATTGGTAAGATTGAGACCAGTCTGGTCTACACAGTTAGTTCCAGGCCAACTAGGACTACAAGGAGATCTGTCTCAGACGATAGATAGATGATAGATAGATAGATAGATAGATAGATAGATAGATAATAAATAAATAAAATGTCCATCAGCAGGTGATTTCATTTTTAAAAACCCATGATATATACACTATCTCACAGTCATAAAAATAAATGCTGCTTGCTCCAATGCTGGCAAGCCTCAACAATTGACTAAGTGGAAGAAACTAGACAAAATGCTTTGTGCTGTCCCTTGTGGAGTGTTCTTGAGGTACCTAAGGGTACCCAAATCCCTGCTGGTGCCAAAGGTCCTTATATGAAATGGATGGTAGTGGGCTTGACCCAGTCTGAAATGGAGGCTGGCAGGTCCCTTAAGCAGACCTAGAGGTGGAAAGGACTGTCTCACTGGAAAGGGTACATCTGGCTCCCCCTCTGCTGGCTCCTCTAGCAAGCCATGTCTTTTGCTCATTTATTTCAAAGATTTTTTTTCACTGACTTCAAAGGTGGAAAATGGTTATTTAAGATGCTATTTCTTATCATCCGTAGAGCCAGGTAATTGGAGAAGTGGCAGGAGCCTGACAGATTTCTTTGTTCTGAAATGCATGGAAATGCTCTCACTTTCTGACCTCCCTTTCTCTCCACCGGCTTCTCCGTCCTCTAGCTGCAGGGCTCTTGCCTTTGTCTTTAGAGCCCCTCCCCTCACACCCCCAGGCTGCTGGGGTCTTCCCTGTGCAGTGTGCTAGTGGGAGGTGACCACTGTCTCACCCCGTCTCAGGTGAGCTGAGCTACTTTTCCTTTCATGGGCCACCGATAAGCTTGTATGTCTTGTCACCACAGAGCCAGTCCTCTCACGAGTGGAATGTTCTCTAAGGCCCTGCACATCTGTTATCTAACCCCTGTGGTTGGTGCATGTGGATCCCTGCTGGTGTCATCATCTCTGTGTATATGTTCTTATGTATGCAGTTGTGTGTACATGTGCTTGTAGAAAGAAGGCAGAGAATGATGCCAGATGACTTCCCGTATGGCATTCCACCTCAGTTGTTTTAGACAAGGTCTTTCCCCTTCCTGGAACTTCTGGTTTTTAGCTAGGCCTGATGACCAGAAAGCCCTAGCCTCTTTCTCCCCTTACCCAGAGCTGGGATTACAGACACCCTCCACACCTGGTTTTTACATAGGTCTTGGAGATTTGAATTCAGGTCCTCATGCTTGCAAGGCAAGCACTTTACTGATTGAGCCATCTCCCCAACTCAATGACTTTATCTTATCAAAAGAGGTTGGTGTCTCCCCGAAGCCCAAAGTACGAGTCACCAGAGAAGCTTTACAGGGTTCAGGAAAGAGCAAGAAACAGCCTGGGGTTTATGATCATGTAAGGAGATCCCCTCCAATTGCCTGGCTGCTTAGCCCACCAGGAGCTGTCCAGGTGCTGACCATTAGCGCACTATCTCTGAGATCTTCAAGCTAAGTTCCTTTCCTTCCCTGCCCCTAAAGTGTACTGCTCCACCTGGAGCCTATATACCATGCCATTTCTTGTACCTTTCTCAGCAGCCAAAGTCGAGGGCCATCTTCATTCTGCGAATGGATTCCCCTGACCTTGGAATCATTTTAGAAGCAATCATCTAGTTACTAAGGGGACAACGCAGCAGAGCAGAAGCTGAACAGCTGGTCTTTGGGGAGAAGGAGAATCCCCACGCTGGGAACAAGAGCTGCTGCTGGCTCACCCAGCGGGAATGCAGGCAACAAGTCAGTGCTCCTGGGTTTCACACACTGTGGCCTTGAGACTATAGAAGAGTGTGTTCCCATGCAAGAAAGGAAACCGCTTCTTTGCCTGCTGGGCTTGGGGCCTCAACTAAGCATTTAGTGGGCTGTGGGAATAACGGGTGGTAGTGTGCAAAATAGCTCAAGCAGACTGATAGAAAAAGGGACATGGCCAGGTCTGAAAGAGCAGGAGCAGGGGGGTTATAGTAGTGTCTCTGTTAGACCACATGCCATGCCAGCCTGGAAAACTCAAGTGCAAGGGAAAAAGAGAGACACTGTCAGAGCTGGCTCAATAGGCATGAAGAGCAGGTGAGCGAGTAGACTCACCTGGATGCATCTGACAGCGCAGCCTTACCTTCTGGGTCCGCACCTTCCAGGAAGAGCCATGCAGCTAGTACCCAGGAAAACCATAGAAAATCCAGCTCTTTCTATTATTCCCCCCACCTCCTCCTCCTCCTTCATTTTGAGAATGAGTCTCAAAATTATTATGTGGCCAAGGATGACCTTGAACTCCTGATCCTCCTGCCTCCACTTCCCGCATGGCGGGATTCTTGGTGTGTGCCCCCATACCTTGTTTATTGTGTGCTAGTGACTGAACTCAGCTTCCTGCATGCTAGGCAAGCACTCTACCAACTGAGTCAGTATTTTTTGCCTCTTGAAACACACTGTTCCTTGAGCCCCCTGGCCAGTCATCCTGTGAACCTAGTTTTCCCTGCTTGTCCAGTCTCTGAGTGCTCTAGCTCAGGACAGCTCCCTGGCTCCCCTGCTGGGAGGAGCTCCTGGAACCAGCTTCAGTCTCTGAAAGCATCCTGAGGATTCTGACTATTACTCCCACTCTCAGTATAGGGGCTGCCCAGGTAGATAGAGCCTAAACTTGCCATTTTCCTTTGAGTTCTAGAATCTGGCTGTCCTTAGGGCAAATTACCTCTTTAAGCCTCCATTCTCCATCTGGAAACAAGCAATCGTGGTGCTGAGAATGTAGAGTTGCTTTGAAAATCAAATACACTGCCACACAGAACACGCTTAGCATGTGTCTGCCTTGAGTTAAGATAGCAATTAAGAGTGCTGTTGTCAATCCACACCTCTTCCTTCTTCCAATCTCCACAGGCACATGCATGCCCATGTGCCCTCAGCTCATGTGCATGCCTTGCAAACCTGACCTATATCTGCAGAGAAGTGCTGATCCCCTTTGTCCCTGAGACTAAAGAGGGTACCATCGTCTGTCCATCACTGACAGCTTCCCATTGTGCTGACCGCCACTGAGAGCTGGAGTTTGGGTCCCTAGACCATTTCCTTGATGCACGAAGAATGTAGCGATCTCAGGCACCAGCAGCCTTAGGAAAGGGAAAGAAGGTGATGGATCAGAAAACTCTCCATGAAAGTAGCAAGCAGTTTCCTTTCTCTTGCTTATGGCATGTGTCTATCAGAGGTCATCCAGGAACTTACACTGCTCGTTATCACATAGGAACTCGGGTGACAGAAGACATCATGTCACCTGTCTCCAAGATCCCAAAGGCAGAGAGAACAGGCAGGGAAAGCAGTTACCTGGAAGTGACAGCTGCCACCACCTCCCCCTTCCTGGGGCCAGGAGGAAGCTGACAGGAAGACCTTGCCCCCACCCCTGGAATCACTGGCACGCTCCTCCACACAAACGTGGGGCTCACACGGTAAAGCTGATGCACACACGTGGAGGCATGCTCCTAATTAAGACCTAACCCGCAAAGCCTTAAGACTTGCTTGGCTCAGCTGTGGATTCAGAGAAAGCGAGCGTTTCATGCAACCCTTCGCCCAACAGGGAACGCATGAATTATTGAAAGGATAGAAAAAGAGAGCCAGGGAGGCAGCTGTGCTCCATTATTCATCAGGCCTGGAGTCCCCAAGTCCCCAAGCACAGCTGCTGGCTTCTACACCTACAGCATTTTCCCATTATGTCGACAGGAACGTTTCTAGTCCACTGTATTGGCAGTCTCGGAACAGCACGCCCCACCCCTGCCATCCAGGGCCTGGCATCTGCAGCAAACCCTACAGAGCTGTGGTTAGGCATAGGGCCCAGCTGAGAGCCCAGTGCCTTCCTCTCTTTTCCTGGCCAAAGAGTAAGACTTCATAAAGAACCAGAAGAGCGTTCACACAGCCCCTACCTGTGCCTGCCGTTGTGTCTTCTGCGTCTGTACACCCCTGAGTCCAGCTGCTCTCAGACCTTGGCCAATTCACCATTCCCTCTACTCCAAGCTCGATTTCGTCCTCGGTCTACTAGTGAAATCCTATTCATCCTTCACCACCAGATTTCAGGACCTGAAAGTCACTTCTGTGTAGAGCATACCAGATAACACAGTTTCACAAACAAGGTCTCAGAAGCATCAGGTCATCCAGGGAGCTCAGGGCTCTTACTACCTCACTACACAATGATGAGGGGCTGGTACAAAAATTAACAGAGCCTCTTCACTCTGTGATGATTAAGAAGTGCAAGGTGGAAAAGTTAGCGGTAAATAAACTGAACACAAATCTTCCTAAAAGAGGGCTGTGCAATTGCTGGAATTATACTCCCTGGTCAAAGAGGAGTAAAGCTTAATAGGTTAAGAAAATTACCTGAGGTCATATAACCAATTAGGGACAAAGCCAGGTTAAAGACCCCATTCCAATAAACCCATATCCTTTCTCTCCTAACCACATGAGCATTGAAAGATGACCCAGGGAACAGTCACACAGCTAAAGAGAGACCTGTCTGGGAAGCACAGGGGCATTCTGGTGCTCCTCCATCAACCTGTGAGGGAAGGCATCCACCGCCTCAGCACTTCTTGCCTCATTCCTATCTCAAGCAGTCAGATCACCTTTCCCTTCCACATGTATACTCTTCAGGTGCCTGTGGGTGTGCCTGCCAGCCTGGTAGATGTGGTCGCAGCTCTCTGGCTGTCCCTGGGAATAGTAACCACAGCCCTTGGGAAAGACAAACATCCTGGTTGTGGGTTTTTCTTCATCTTTTCACAGTACAAGCAAACACCTCCTTTGCACCTGCTGGGTGCCAAGTCTGCTGCCTAAGTTCATGATATAGTCAAGGAGACTGCCAGGCAACTTGTCATTGTTACAGTGATCATTGCTGGATGAGTCATTCCTGGGTCCTGAGGAGGATGGAGATATTAATTCTTAGACCATAGGAAGCAAATGTAATAAAGTCTTGAGGAATGTGCGAGTTTTCCAAGTGGAGAGAAGGGCAAGCCAGACAACGGGAAATTAGCATGTTTGGAAAAACAAGGGAGTGATAGCACTGAGAATCTGAGATAGGGGAGCACCCAATACAGTTGAGAGATGTGGGTATCTGTGAGTGGTGTGAGACCTTCCCATCAGGAAATTTGGGGGGCATTACTGGGAGAGTAGATAGGAATGGAAAAATAAAGTTGGACATATTCTAGGTCTAAAGCACTGTGAACAGGAACCTGGTATACCCTTCCCCAAACCCTTCAGTTATTCTGGCTGCATATGGTCCAATTCATATGTGGCAATGTCCACTTGTGACATCTAGGTCACGAAACCCTAGCCACATGAGGACTTCTGTGCAGCTATTGCCTTATAGTTTGGAGCAAATATGTTCGCTGCTGACGTCTCAGTATTTAGCAACTAACTTTTGCCACCAAGTCTGTACATGCTCAGGCTGGGGAGACAGCTGAGTTGGTAAGGTGCTTGCCATGAGGGTCTGAGTTCAATCCCCAGAATCTATGCAAAATGACCCTCATGGTGACACACACTTGTAATCTCAGCACTGGAGAGGAAGAAACAAGAGTATCCCAGTTGGCCAGTCAGCTGAGCCTGATCAGGGAGTCCAGGGTCTCAGTGAGAGACCCTGACTCAGAGAGAAACAAAGACAGCTCCTGAGGAAAGACACAAGACTGACCTCTGGCTTACACCCCCCGCCCCAAACCCCCAACACCAACATAGACTTCCATCTTGCCCACTCAACTGCTCAGAGGAGTTCAGCAGATCTGCTGGAAGCTCCCTCTGGCCTGACTGGCCAAGCCTCCAACCCTGCAGGGAGCCCTTCCCAACTAGTGGACAAACGCCCCAGCTGCCATTTCAGAGAAACAGAGATGGATAGATATTCCAGACAGGAAAAGTGAACCCTTGTGTACTTCCTGTCTACCTGTCTGGACCCCAACCAGGAACACCACCACCCCCAGGCTCCAGTTGCAGGTTTTAAATTTGTCATTGATTAACAGATACGAACTTGATTGCATGTCCATGTCCCCAATAAACTGTGAAATTACATTTAAAAGTCCTAGGCATCACCATGGATGGTAATATATTTCCATTTTATAGTTTAGAGAAGCAAACAAAAAAATGAATTTTTAATGTGTACAGAGCCAGGCAGAGCTGACCTGGCTCTGCTTTGTGCCTCAGGCACGCTCATGGCTCTGTACCCCAGCGCTGACGTCTGTGAAATGGGATTGCCATGAGGGGTAAATGGCTTGAGACCTGGCAACCGCTTTGACCAGTGTCTCGACCTCACTGAGGGCTCAATAAATAACTGGCTGGTACTGGCATGGTCTCTTCAGCTACATTTGCAGCAGCTGGCACGGGAAGATAAGTCTGACTCAAGGCAGGTGTTCTCAGCCCGAAAAGCCTCCCCTCTCCCACGCCAGCACCCCAACTCTTCAAGTACAAGTCCCAGGAGGGCGCTGCCCCATCCCAAGGGCTCTCCTCTCAGGTGGTGAAAGGCAGCATCCTTAGGTTCCTAAGCCCACCCGCAGCCGGCGAGAGGCAGGGAGGGCAGGCCCCGCCCTAGGCCCCGCCCTGGGTCCCGCCTTCGCCCAGCCCAGGCTCAGCCAGCCGCGGCCACCGCCACGGTCACTGGCGCAGAGCAGCTCCCCGGGACCGGACGCGACGGGGCGGGCGCGGGGCAGCCAGCGCGGTACCTCCCGCCGCCCGCGACGGCCCGCAAGGGACCCCCGCTCCCACGAGTCCGGAACCGCGGCCGCGAGGTGAGAGCAGGCACGAGCGAGCGGGGGGACGAGCCCGTCCTCCCTGGGGGTCAGGGGAGGCGCCAGCTCCCGCGGTGCCGCGGCCACTGCGCCCGGCTGCCCTCGTTCTGGAGTGGAGGGGCGGGGGGGCACCGTGTGTGTGTGTGTGTGTGTGTGTGTCTGTGTGTCTGTGTGTGTGTCTGTGTGTCTGTGTGTCTGTGTCTGTGTGTGTTTAGGGTTGCGCAAGGGTTGGGGGCCGATGACGCCCCCTCTTTGCAGAGGCTTCCCGACAGTTCTCCCACTCCAAAGCCACAAACGGACTTCTCCACGACAGACTTGCACGGGACTGGCAGAAATGACCCAGAAAAATGCCCGTGGGGAAAGCCCACCACCACCTGTTGAGCTGGGCTGCGGGTGAGTGGACTCACTTCCCAGCGGGTCGCATCCACAGCCGCTCACCTGTCCATCTCACCCCAGGTTCTCTGCCTGCCCTGGGCGACGGGAGGATGCTGGGGCGGGATTAGTAGAAGGAAGGGGCTTTGCCAGGATCCCCAAAGCTGAGAAAAGCCGGCAGAGGAAACGCGGAAGCTATGGAGGCACCCCTATACGCTTCTTGTGAGATACCAACCCCAAAGAGCACCCCCAAAATTTCTCCTTCCCTCCAAAGCACCCCTTTTAATTGCTCGATCTCTTTACCTCAATCCTAGTCTGGCAGTTGGCGAAGGTGCAGCCTGTTAACAATTTTAAAGTAAAATCAAATTATAACCCTCCTGGGACTGAAAGGGATTGGAAAGCCATTCCAGTTTCTGGCTGCGGTAAGAGGGTGGCATTCTGTCTGCTGAGCCTAGCCATGCGGGTTCATAGAACCCTGACAGTCCACATCGATGACCCCTTTTATGGAAGAGGAAGCTGGTCAGAGAAGGAAGGGATTCCCCGACTGAATTATCAGTGTGGAGGACTGCAGGAGAATCCGGGGCAGGGCCGTGAGGGAGACTTGTCTGAGTTTGCTCACCGTCTTGCTCCAGCTGTCACCAGCGCTGGCCCTTGCTCCACCTCCATCCCCGAGAAAAGAAGAGGGGGCCCCTCCAGGCTACCTCACACCTAGTACCTTCTTTCCAGAAACCCCTGAACTTGATGAATGACTTGCCTGCTTTGTGCTGATGGTGTGGATGGGGAATCTGGATTGTATCTGATGTCCTTGTTTGGGGGCATCTCAGAGTTACAGGCATCTCAGTGCCAGGTCGGTTCATCTCCTTGCTGCCCCATATAGCCAGACTTTCTGTGCCAGGTTCCTGCTTGCCTGAGAAACTCTAATTCTGACTCACTTCTGGGCTTACTCAGTGCTCTGAGGTTGGGTCCTAGTATCTAAGATTGGGGTACCTAAAATGGTGAGCTCTGTGTTGGAGCTTGGCACATTCCCACACCAAACATCCGTCGTCTTCTTGCCCCAACGTAGGTACTGAAGCACCAAGGACTGTGTGTGTTGACAGGACATGGGGAGGGGGGGTATACTTGCTATCCTGTGAGCTGTTGATGATTGTGTGAGGAGCCCAGCACCTTGCTATGTTGCACCAGCCGTCACCTCATTGGCTCATGGCAGGCTTGTGCAGCCTTACCCCGTCCCAGGCTGGGGGCATCGGGTTTTTCACGACTTGAGAGGTGGCTTTGAAACATGGCATACTTGACTGAAAGAGGCTAGCCTTAGGTTGTGATAGAAAACATTAACTCCAAACTCTGTTGCTCACCCCTTAACAGTATGACATTGACCAAATTATGGAATCTCTTGGAGGCTGTTTCCTCTGTAAAACTGGGCTTTTGGAGGGTTATGAGAACGAAGTAAACTCACAGATGACAGTGTCCATTCGGGGACATGTCCAGCGCTGGTAGTTGTGCCTCAGCTCCCTCAGACACTGGATGTGGAGGTGATCAGAAGGTGAGGCTGTCCCGAATCCTTAGAGGTGTGAGTCTGGTAGAGTGAAAGTTCAGGTTGAGCTGGGCATCCCAGAGAGCGAGGATGAAGGAGCTGTAAGCACTGAGCCCTGCCTCTAGGGGGAGCTGGCACAGCCTCTCCAGGCTTCTGGTCTAGTCCATGAAGACTCCCTGGCTCAGTGCCATGTGGTCCTTCTACACTTGCCTGTCCTCCAGTCCATCCTGAGGTTGAGGTTAGTCTTGCCCCCGGCAGAATTAAGGGAAACAAGAAAGCCCCTGCCTACCAAATATTGACCCGCTCCCCACAAAAACCTGGATGTCTGATGCCTAATATTCCACCACGAAAGAGTCATTCATTCCTTTGGACCTGAACCTGTTATTTCAGTGACTAAACCTTAGCATCAATGGCTGGTTTAGAAACTTTCATAACCTTTAGGAAAAGAGGGAAAGGACAGAGGAACAGAGGGGAAAGAGGAGGGTGGGACAGAGAAAAATGGAACTCTGCCAACCTTAGGTTCTGCAGATACAGACTCAGCAGCCTGGAAGCTGGAGAGACTCGGGGGATGGGCTTGAGGTGGCAGGAAGTAGAAAAGCTCACTAGGAATTCTCCGTGGGACCGAGAGGTGGGTGCCTGCTGAGGAAGCAGGTGGTGGACGGTGCTGGCTGGTAGTGAGCTGCAGGACCCAGTGGGAGTGAAGGAAACCCCGGAGCAAAGCATCACCCTCAGCATGTCCCAACCTCCTCCTCCCCCAGGGAGAGCCTAGGCCTGTCACTCTGAAGGTTTAAATTGTCTGTGGCAGTTTGTTAGGTCAGCAGAATAAGGAAGTGCTCCAGGACCCCAGGCTGTGCCAAGCCAGGGGAAGGTTTCCACAGTGCACTTTCCTGAGCCAGCCCCCTCCCCTGGATCACCTTTCTGGAGAGAAGCAGAATCAGCAGAGTTCAGATTCTCAGCTCATCCAGACACAGGAGACCCTGGAGCGAGGCTGGAGGTGCAGAGACCACCCTGGGGTCATCCTGAACGCTTTGAGTGTTCTAGTGTGGGGGTATGCTGAGAGATCCGGGGCCCCTGCCGAGGTAGACCATGAACCGGGCTCACAGGGAGAGAGGTAGATTAGTATCACTTGGGCTGTGGACACCATTGCCTGTACCATGGGCCAGTCTTAGCTTGTGATGGTCCAGAGATGAGCAGTTTGCAGTCCATTCTTGTATTTCCCAGGTCTTCTGAAGCTCAGGCTGGCCTCACATTCATTATGTAGCTGAGGATGATGTTAAACTTCTCATCCTGTCTCCACCTCTTGAGTTCTGGGATTACAGGCATATACCATGATACCTGGTTTACGCAGTATTAGGGAACCCAGTATCTCATATGTGCTAGGCAAGCAGTCTATTAACTGAGCTACATCCCCAGCCAGTGCATGGCAGCTGTTAATACTGTTGTTCCATAATGGCGATGGCAACAGCAGACTTTTGTTCTTCCAGGAGCAGCATTTACTGAACACCTATGGTGTACATGACATCACTGAACTCAGTGTTAGAGGTCCTGGGTATCCTTGGTTTCTGGGGCCAGGTGTTCTTGGTGGCTGGGAAGCTGGGTCTGTCAGGCGTTACAGGATGTCCCCACCTTCTAGATACCAGTAGTACCCACCCATTTACACACCTGACTGTCCTCAGACAGTGCCTGAAATTCTCTGGGGAGTAAGACAGCAGGCATGCTGTTGAGAATCACTGGGGAATCTAGCTAAGAATAAAACAGGAAAAAAAATCAGCCCTGTTCCCTCAGGAGTAGTGTTATGCGAAAGCAGCAAAAACGCAGGCAGCTGGCTGCTGGAAAAAGTGCTAGCAAGGCAGTGGGGTGGGAGTCTGCGGAGTGTGGGTGGGGTGGGGCTGCCATTTTCAAAAGGGGACTCGGGAAAGGCCTGCCTGAGCAGGTGACATTTCAACAGAGAGGGGAAAGAAGAGGAAGGAGCCAGATTTGGGGGAGGGGGAGGATATCCACCTATGAAGCAATAGCAATGGAGGAAGGCGACTAGGGAGCGGGTGTCTGGGGCCGGGTGGAGTGGACAGGAGGCGGGGACAGGTGGACAGAGTCTGATGGTCCCCACCCCCGTGAAGGCCATGAGCTTTCTTCCTGAATGCTCATGACCCGCTGCTGGGTGTCAACACCGTCCCTACCGCCTTTGACACATTCAGAGGTAAGCACTGTTTCCTTCCTTGACACTTGTGAAGTGGGGAGCCAGGAGGGTCAAGGAAGCTGGGGAGTGTGGTGGGGCCGCGGACTTAGGCGGCCCACATCTGTCTCATGCCAAACCTGTGTGCTTTGGGCCTGTGTAGATTTTGAGTTCACCCCCCCAGCTCAGTCCATTGCTAGCTGGGAGTGGCCTTAGGCGACTGGTCAAAATATCTGGGTACTGATGCTTTCTTTGGGATCAATGACTTCCTCTTGCTGGGTGCTTCTTGGGGGCGGGGTTTACTCTCAGAATGCAAATGCCGCATGCTTGTTTACCTGAGTGTTGGCCAGGAACTAAGAAGTTCCTCCCCTTCCCATCCACAACTCTTGCTCTTGACATGTGTTCATGGATCTATCCCAGGGTCATCACTGAAGGTGGCATCAGCATCCCAGGAAGTCAAGGGACATGAAACCAAGACTCAGAGATCTGAGGGGAAGCTGGACTTTGTGAGTCCTGCCTCACCATCCCCTTCCGGTGATGCTGACCCCTACTCTCCTAGGAGAGCAGCTAGAATCAAGGTGGAGAGATTCCACAATTGGAGAAGAGGGTGTGGCTGAGGAGGATCGCAGGCACCAGCTCCTTCCCTAACACTCTTGTCCCACACAGAAGTCAAAAGTCCCAGTCAACCTACCACAAGTGGTGGTAGAAGCCAGGTCCCTCTGGAAGATACAGGCTTTTTTAAAAAGCCCATGGAGCTGGAAAAAGAATGGGAACTCAGTGACCACAGGTATATGACCACTCTGGTCACTGTCACTGTGAACCCTTGATGCCCTTCCCTGCCCATGGATCCCAGGATGAGGAGACAGGTGGAGGGATGGAAGTATTGCTCATACCTGGAAGACAGTCATCTGCCAGTCTGCCTGGGATAAACCAGGATTGAAATCATTCTCACATGGGGGGCTGTCACGCTACTGAGGGACATCCTGCTCCCAGGATTTCCCTCCCTGCGGGTTGACATAGGGGACAGAGCTGGGCAGGAGAAGAGTCCCTAACTTGGGTGAGAAGCCTGGATTACAGGGCTTCATTTACCCTCTGTGATCTAGAGCCACGAGCCAGGCCACACGTATGTACTGTCCCTCCCAGAGACAGAGCCCATGGGAGCACAGGCATCTAGTGATTCCATTAGGAAGAGGTAGTGTGAAATGGAGCGCTCTGGGAGCCAATGCTTATTGGATGCAAAGTCTGGCAAGCTTCCTGTCTGCTAAACCTTTGGTTATGTACTTTATTGTCACATCAGAGAGTGAGCAGGAACAGTCCCTTGGGAATCCAAAGCCAGGCCCCTTACCCGCCATCTGTGCCTTGGACACATGGACTTGTGGACTTGTGGTCTGGAGCTCAACCACTGTGTGACAGGGGGGAGTTTCTTGATCTCTTTGAGCTTCGATGTCCTTAGTTCTAAAATGACGTGGCATGCAACTGATGCTGTGGTGATAAAGGGGAGGTGACCAGAGCTTCTTGGTCCATCCACAGCCACTGACCCTCCTCCTGATACTATGGACATGGGTATGTGCACCTTCTCCGTGATGTCTGTGTTGGCGACCCTGGTTCCAAAGCCACCACCTGTTAAGAAGTGGGCACAGTATTGATAACAGTGGCCTGTTTCCTGCTTGAGGTTTCCCGGGCTGGTTCCTTTCTGAACTCTGCAACCGTGGAGTGAATATGTGTACAGGTGCACATGTGTGTGTGGATGTATGTGCACATGCATGTGGAGGCCAGAGGTGCTCTTCCTCAGGACTACTGACCTTTTAAAAAAGTATTATTTTATTTTTATGTGTATGAGTGTTTTGTGTGCATGTATGCAAGTGCACCCAGGTGTGCATTGGCAGGAGGCCAGAAGAGGATGCCAGAACCTCTGGAACTGGAGTTACAGACAGTGGTTAGCTGCTATGTGGGTGCTGGGAACCAAACCCAGGTCCTCTGCAAGAGCAGCTGGTGCTCTTAACTGCTGAGCCAAAGACAGGGTCTCCCATTGATCTGCAGCTGTCCAAATAAGCTGGATGCCCCAGAGATCTGCCTGTTCCCACTCTCCAGTGCTGGGATTACAGACATGTGCTAGGATTACCACCACACCTGGCTTTTAAAATATGGATCCTGGGGATTAAACTCAGGTCCTAATGCTTACAAGGCGATCACTTTACAAACTGAACTATCTCCCCAGTCCTGTGAGCCACAGCTCATAAAGAAGATCCCAAGTCACCCAACTGAAAAGGATTTGAATCCAAGGGGTCTCTGCTTTTGAACTGCAGGATTTTGTCAAAGGAAAACATAACCAAGCATCTAGCCCAGGGGCAGACTTTTGTGAAAATCTCTTCCTTTCATTCAGAATGAAAGCTCTTCTCTAAAGGAAAGCATGAATGCAGAATGCTCATCCCATGAGATGCAAAATACCTCAGATGCAAAATACACCAGAAAACAGAGAGGCCGGCATTTCAACACATGCTCCAGCATGGTCAACCTTGAATTTGCATGAAATGAAAGAATTCGGATGCAGTCACAACCTCCTGACCACAATTCTGTTTATATGAAACAACGAAGGGCAAAGCTATAGGGACGAAAAGCAGGCTGGTGTTGTCAGAGTCTCAGGAACAGTGGGAACAGAGTGGCTGCCTACTGGGGTGCATCTCCACCTTGGGTGGTGATATTTTAGAAAGTGGGGCTGCTGCACCACACTCAATGATGAAATGCCACTGAGTTGGGCATTTAAGATGGTTAAGGGCTGAGGAGATGGCCCAGTAGGCAAAGTACCTGCTGTTCATGTGTGAGGACCTGAGTTTGGTTCCCCAGAACCTCTGTAAAAAGCCAGACAGGTGTGGAGGCCACCTGTAATTCCAGCCTCAGAAAGTGGAGACAGAGGATTCTGGGAGCAAGTGGGTTAGGAAGAGTAGGCCCATTGGCGAACTCTGGGTTCAACTGAGCATTCTTGCCTCAGTGCATACGGTGCACAGTGATGAAGTTACCTGAAGCCGACCTCAGGTCTCTCCCTACAGCTGTGTGCACATGCAGAGAGATGGTTAACATGGCAGGCTTGCTGAACATTGAACTTGGTGGATAGCCATAGTGCAACATCCTCTCCGGAAGGAAGGGGAGAGACTTGTGTCTTAGCCAGCAAACAAAACCTAAAAGGCTCAGAACGCTTGTAGCATTTACTAGGTTCAGGAACCTCAGAAAGTTATAAGATTCACAAAGTCCCTCTGCAAGATCATTTAAATAATCTGGAAACTATCTCTGACAGATAAAGGAGACTCCTGTGGAGTCGGCTAAAGGCTGTTTAGCTTTCTCCAGTGACAACTGTGCCTCAAAGGCCCTGGTCACCAACCTCTGAAGGTCCGTGATTAGACTTGGGGACCCAAACTTCGTGAGCCTGGGCAGATCCGCAGTGGGTGTGGATTTCTGACACGGGAGTGGCTGACGTTTGATGAGCAGTCTGTTAATGCTGCTAAATGGGGCAGCTGGAAGGTTGCTGAAGGGTGTGTGTGTGTGTGTATGTATGTATGTGTGTTATATGCACATACCCATGCTCATATATATGAAGGTCAGAAGAGGGCATCTGGTGTCCTCCTCCATCACTCTCTGCCTTACTCCTTTCAAACAGGGTCTCTCACTGAACCTGGAGCTAGGCTGGAGGCCACCAAGCCATGATCCTCCTGTCCTTCTTCTCCACCCACAACACTGGAGTAACAGGCATGTGTGGCCGCATTTGGCTTTTTCCACAGGCTCTAGAGAGTTGAATTTAGGTCCTCATGCTTGCACAGCAAGCACTCTTACCCACTGAGCCATCTCCACAGCCCGAAGTACTCCTTCCCTTTGATGGCTGAGTGATGCCCTCTGTGCCAGTGGACCACAGTGTTGAGCCATCAGCTGTGGACATTGCTGTGCTTCCACCTTGTGACCATTGTGAACGATGCTGTTGTGAGCATTCATGTACTTGTTTGAACACTTGTTTGCATATCTCTCGGGTATTTCTCTAGAAGTACAGTTGCTGGATCATACGTTAATTTCCCGGGGCTCCGTCAGATTGTTTTCCACCACGGCCAGGTCATTGTACATTCTTAGCAGCAAAGTACAAGAGGTTCTATTTCTCCATGGCCTCACCAAAACTTATCCTCTAGAACCTTTTGAAAGTAATGTGACCCATTTCTTACAGATAAGCACAGGGAGGGACAGAGCAGTTAAGCAACTTGTCCCAAGTCACCTAGCTGCTTGGTGGCACAGTCACAGCTCGGGCTCAGGGGCTCTGCACAGTCGTCCTCCCCACACAGCTCTTGGGAGGCCAGGCTCAGAGGTGAAGGTTCGCAGGAACTTTATTCTGGACTGGGCTCCTGACTATACCTGGGCACTTTCCTGTCACAGAGTGTCCCTTGGCACCATGTGACCGGGTAGAACTGACTCTTCATACAGAGGTTCCATGGCCATGGTGCCAGGGCACAGTCTTGGCTCTACCAGGGCAGTAAAGGGCTTTGTTCTGGAACCTAACACCTTCTCTAAAGGCTCACTCAAGCCAGACTCTGTCCAGTCACCCACCCATTCCCAGCCAAGCCCCAAGAAATTGCAAAACTCTCAAAACATTTGGCTGTCCTCTAGCACCTGGCCTTCATATGTTGTAACTCTTCACTTGAGGCTAAGGAGGCTTGGGCCAGCCTCTCCCTATTCTGTGCAAGACACACACCAAGTAGAACCTAGGATACCCAGGTCAACTCTATCCTTCCAGACCCAGGATGCATCTCTGATGGAGCCCAGGGTCCTGGCAGTAGTGAGCTGATAGTGATGGGGCTAGAGACCCTCTGATTGCCTGGCAGTGGTCTTGACCTTTGACCTAGAGCCGAGCCTCACCTGTCCAGACCCTGTGCCTGATACCGCCGAGCACAGCTCCCGACCAGATAAAGCTAAGGAGCCACCAGGAGTCTTGTGGTCACAGAAACCAGGTCAGAGCCCTCACACCTCTTCAGCCACTGACCCCACTGGTTCAGACTGATCCGAGCCTGCTTCCCACATCTGGGGAGCAGAAGGTGGTGCTGCCAGAGTCTTAGTGTGGCCAACTGGGATCTTGACAGTGAAGCAAGACATCACAGCCTTAGACTTTCCTCCCCAGGGGCAGCTGCATGGCCAAATACCTGCATGATGATGGCCACCAGTGGGGTGCTGGCCCTGGGTCCTGCTGTGTTCTCACCGCACCTGCTGGGTCTAGTTGCTGCCAGAGCTCCAGGCCAAGACCTAGGCCTGTGTTCCCACAAAAGACTTTCCGGCTACGACAGTCAATGGGGTGGGGGGCGTGGCTGGAGCCCCTTTATGACTGCAGCAGGCCAGAGTGTTGGGAGCAGGAGTCCTGCCCTGCTGCGCATGTGGCTGTCAGTAGAGGGTCTTCCTGAGCCTAGCCTGCTCCCAGCACAGGTGGATGCTGGTAGAAGACCTAGAGCTGTAATCAGAACATGCCCAGTGGGGGCTGTTCCCTGCTGGGCCCCGCCCTATATTCACTCACCCCTCCTGCGCACAAGGCCACGAAGCGGGTTCTGGTTTTCTCTCCGCTGTATAGATACAGAAAGTAAGCTGCAGAGGACCTGCTCTGGGCAGGTCCCTTTCACACGCATGCGTTCTCTGCCCTGAGGACATTGTCCCTGAAGACACAGAAGGGAGGGTCCCAGGCTGGGGTGTCCGCAGCCCCGGGCACTCAGTTCTCTGAGGGTTCCTCAGTTCTCTCGCCTGTTTCTGTCTCCACACTCAGCACCAGGCACAAGGCAGTGGCTAGTTCTCATGTGGCCTCTGCACCCTCCACTGCCCTCTCCAAAGCCTCTCTGCAGATGACTCTTTGTTCATGAGTATCTGTGTTCTCTCTTCATCCTGCTCCTACCAGAAACTTCTAGATGCTGGAGGCAGGAGCTGTCACCATGAGCCAGGCACAGCGCCAGCTCCCACTTACACTGCCACGTCCGTGATTCCAGCACCTCACCTCCGGGTACCAAGGAGGGTACCCAGAGAAGGAGATGGAGGTCCTAAGAGGCTAACCAAAGCATCCAGCCTGAGCCCCCACTTGGCAAACCAGCTGGGAGCTGAAGGACCAAAGCCAGAGAAGCCAATGACCACGGCAGATGTAGTCTGGGCCCTGAGTATGAATCACCTCTTCAGCATGTCCCTGAAACAGAAACTGAGATTGAGTTTCATTGAGGAAAAGGTGTACACATTTAGACTAAAGTGTTGGTGGTTGATAATCGGTCTGTATCACTTGGATTCCAGCTTAGCCTTGAAGGCATCTGAGCCTGGGGCCGCGAGGAGGCGGGTTTGAAGCCTTGGCACTGGCGTTGCTTTCCTCCTGAGACGTGTCCTCCCTCTCCCTCACACCCCTGAGTCTGGTCTTCAGGGCTGGAGCAGAGGAAGGAGGGTGTGGCGTCAGACACCGTTGCCTGTGTACATTGATTGAGCACTCTCGGTCGACCCCGCTGCCACCAGGCGCTGGCTGGCTGTTATGAGGGCACTGCTGGGCTCACCCAGCTTCAAGATCAATTAATATCAAAACCGCAGCCAGTAATGTTTTTATTCACTGCCTCTGCAGAGGGCCTGGAGTGGAGAGGCACAGGACAGAGCCATCATTCTGCCATATTGATTTCCTCTGCTCTCGCTCTCTCTCTCTTTCTCTCCCCGGCCCCCCGGATGGGAACGCCTGTCTCTCTCCCGATGAACATTTTGTTTGGGCAGGGTGAGACCACTCACCATCCAAGAGGCCTGGGGAGACGCGCTGAGCATAGGCAGACAGAGGAGGTGGCTGCCAGCCTGCCAGATGGAGCTTGCCCAGGAGAAGAGAGGGGACAATGCCAAGAGGCAGCATTGGCCTGGTCTCACACTGTCCTCACTCAGAAGGGCAGATCCAGCACAGGGTCATGGCTAGGAGACCCTGGGCTTAGGGTACCCACAGCTCCACCTAGGGATGACAACTCTCAGCTGAGTGCCCCCTGACTGTGTTCTGGGGTCTGCCTGGGAAAGTCCCTGCCTCTTTGGAGGACCGCACCCAAGTTCAAAACCTGCCCTACCCTCCCAGAGAAAAGCACCTTTCAGCCTCTGTTTTATCTCTTATAAGATGAATCATTTCATCTGCAATGCCATCTCTGTAAGTAAGTTTGTTCAAAGGAGCCAAAGAAATCATGAACCCATGAGAGAGTGTTTGGTTTAAAAAAAACGAAGGTCAAGGACAAAGCAGTCAATCAGCAAACACTGCTGTGTGGTCTTTTATATATAATAAAAGAAAAAAAGAAATAATTCAAGGCCTCTGTCTAGGGCTGAGAATGTAGCTCAGTGGTAGAGCACTTGCTTAGTACACGCAGGGCCCAGGGTTTGATCCCTAGCAATGCAAACAAACAAACAAACAAATAAATAAATAGCTTTCAAACGCTATTCTTTTAGGAAGTGAATCCCAGCAGAGTTCCCAGCCCATTTAGCCCAGAGCTGAGTTAGATGGTCATTAACTCTCCATGGTTTATGGAGATGGTGTTTCTCTTTTCCAGAAAGGCAAGAAACAGATCCATGGCCTGCCTTCCATTCATGTCTGAAAGGTGGCTACAAACAGGCTCTGCCTGGATCTCCTGGCTTGTCCTCCCCGGGTTCCTGCAGCCTCTGCCTGTATCATGCTTTGTGGACTATTCCCAGCCTTGCTGTCTTGGTCCCAGGACTGAAATTGAGGGGACGGTGATGGCTGTTCATGGCCTGCAGAGCCCCTGTGTGATCTGGGCACCTCTCCAGACTTGCATCAGTTGTCTACTGAACTCCGGAGCTGAGCATTCTACTTTAGCATTGTATATGGGCCACAGTTAAATAGGAAAGCCAAAATAGAACATAGCAAAGCCTGGAGCGGCTGGCTGGAGCCTGGGGAAGGAGGGAGGGGGCATCCATCTCAGGGAGTGGTGAGAGGGACTCACGCTGTTGGTCTCTGTTAGTACAGAGATGCTCTGGTTTAAAATATATACTCAGCCATCCCTCCATTATCTGGGGGTGATGATTCCAGGATCCCCGGAGATTGCCAAGTCTGAGAATGCTCAATGTGAAAGTGGACTATTTAGTCACCCATGTGCATCTTCCTGTATACTTAAAATTATTTCTACATCAATTGCAGCTCCTATAACGTAAAGACTATGTAGATGGGAGTATTCACAGAGGGACTGAAAAGAGCCTGCATATATTCCACTACACGCACAGACGTGTTCTTTTTCAATATTTTCAGTCTGTGGTTGTTTGAATCCATGAAGGAGGGCTGGCTGTGTAGTGATTTTTTTTTTTTGTAAGTCATCTTTTGTTAATTTTTAAATTAAATTTTAAATGAATGAAAATCAAACATTTATTAGTTTTTTAATGAACACACACAAATATACATACCCCTCTGGAAAAATCATTTATGCTCATTTGTAGCATATTGGGAAAAACAGAATAGACAGAGGAGGCTTCCCTTGTCTTCTCCATCCCATAATGCAGAGTGGAGGAGATAGAGCAGTCAGGTATACCCCTGGGAAAAAGAAAAGAGTGCAGAATTAGTACTAAATTATTGATTCACTAGTTTGGGCCATGGAGTAAACTCAGCCAAACACATACCCATCCAACAACAAGTTCCACATAGATGAACCTCCTGGAAACTCAAACTTGGAGCCTTGAAACTGACATTTAAATTGATACCAAGGAGGATCCTGGGGTATTAGATCCAGATACAGACCCCTTAGTGACTCACACACACAGTCACTCACACATGCCCTCGCATATGCCCCCCACACCCATCGCACACACATACAGTGATATACATACATTTGAAATTCAAAAGGTAAATAAAATAGCTAAACTGTGGCCATATTAGAAAATTACCAAAAGTGATTTTAAAAACCAAAGCAATATTAGGAATGAAATTAGGAAGAAAGTTGTATCATAGTAAAAAAAAAAAAAAAACACATGACAGCATCATGAATTTACATTAAAATAAGTAAGTTTTCCAAAAGTCATGCCAGAAAAAAACAGAAATAGTACAGGCCATACTCATTAAAGAAACTGAACAGAGTTAAAATGTAACCACACCCAAAACAGATCCCTGAGTATTTTAACTTGTGTGTTACACATGCAAGAGCATGTTTGTGCCCTGTCCATATGCGTGGAGACCAGAGGTCAACTTTGGGGATTGTTCCTCTGATGTCATACACCTTGTTTTTTTTTTTTGAGACAGGGTCTTGCACTGGTCTGGAATTCCCAAATAAGCCAGGCTGGCTGGCCAGTGAGCCCTCGCCTCCCCTGCCTCCCCAGCACTGGAATTACACGTGTGCATCACCACAGCCAGCTTTTTCCCTTGGATTCTGGGGATGCTTTACCTACTGAGCTATCTCTCCAGTCCCCCAAGAGGTTTTACTGTCAAGTATTATCAAACCTTTAAGGAACTAATCAATGCTGTCCTCTCTAGGAAGCTAATGGATCAGTTAAAGATGGTGCAATTCATACGTAATAAAGGTTTCCGATTATAGTTGTATTGTTCAACGGAGACTACGTTCTTTTGTACCCTTTGCAGTCAGCTCTCTGCCCATTAGAAAGCTTTCTGTCCCTGAACCACTTGCCTGTTTTTGCTTAAAGCTTTGCCTTTTCTACAATCGCATATAAAGAGGATCATGCAATACAATCTTTTATCTCTGATCTATTTTCGCATTCTGTTTTTGTGATTTGCCTGTTTTGTTTGAGTTATCAGTTACTTGCTGCTTTTTATTGCTGAGTAGTATTCTATGTAACACAGTTAATTTATCCATTTACCAATCTGGAGAGTTACATTGTGGATAGGTAGAACTCTTTTGAATTAAGGTATACTCCAGAACAAGTTTCGGGACGATTTCACTTCTCTCAGTGTCCCATCCAGAGGTGAAACTGGTTGGCTGTATGGTAAAGAAGTTGCCAAATTGCTTTCTGAAGTAGTTGGACCATTTTATATTCTTACCTGTAATGTGTAACAACTCCCTGTTGTTCAAAATCTTCACCAACACTTAATATTGCCAGTCTTTTCTATTTTAACCAGTGTGAATATAATTGATACTTCACTGTGATTCTACAAGGATTTTGATGATGATGCCAAACAGAGCAGTAGAAAAATTATAGCTCAACCTTACTTATTAACGCAAATACAAACATCATTTCTTGTGTGTGTATATATATATATATATATATATATATATATATATATATAAAACACAATAGTGCAAAGATGGCTTAATGTTGGAAAATCTGTACTTAATAGATTAATAAGAGGGAATAAACATATCCCTTCAAGAAATAAAGAAAAATTATAAAAATCACATGTCAAAAACAAGGTAAAGTTTTTTAAATGTCATAAAGCCAAAAATTTTTAGCTAATTAACAACAGTAGAGGAATTCCTTGCCCTCATAAGCCATATTTTCAACAATTATCACAGTCAATGATAAAATGTTAAAATGTAGTCTCAATGGACTACAGTACACCAGATAAGAGAAGAAATGTGAGGTGTAAGAACTGGAATTGAAAACTACAGAACTGTTTGTGCACACAGACTCTCTAATCATTTACACAAAAAATCCAAGAGACGGGCTGGAGAGATGGCCCAGTGGTAAATGGCACTGGCTGATCTTGCAGAGGACCTGAGTTTGGTTCTCAGGAGCCACATGGTAGCTCACAATTATCCATAACTTAGTTCCAGGGGATCTGATATCATCTTCATACCACTGTGGGAAATGCATATACGTGGTCCATATACACGCACGCACACTCATACATAAAATAAAAATAAATCTTAAAAAAAAGAAATCCAAGAGAATTTGGTTTAGCAGAGTTGCTTGATATGTGATCAACATACAAAAGACAGTAACAGTACTTGGAATCTATAGACCTCACACACACACACACACACACACAATGGGGGGGAAAACTGTGGAACTGCACAAAGTGTTTAATCACATAAATATCCTGAAATAGTATATCTATACTATTTTGAGAAATCTCATACATTAATAAGACACAAATAGAATAAATGGGGCAGGGGACCAGTCAGCTACTTGCCTCTTCTGTGTGTAGGTATTGTGTCCTAGAATTAGCAGACAGCTAATTTATTTTAATATTATTTATATTTAAAATGTGTATGCGTGCATTACCTACATGTGTCTAAGAGTGCCCATGCCGTGGAGATCAGAAGAGGGTGTTGGATCCCTTAGAGCTGGAGTTATGGATGGTTGTTAGCTGCCATGTGGGTGTTGGGAATCAAACCTGGGTCCTCTGTCAGTCAGTGCTCTTAACCGCTGAGCCATCTCTCCAACCCCAAGACAGGTAACTTAAAATGGGAAAGATTATGTTATTCCCCAGGAAAGAAAAAATAATTATTTATTGGAAAAAAATAGCAAAGCAGAATTATTGAATTTATTTATAATAATATCAAAACAACCACTATGCATAACCTAGAAAAAACTTACCAAAAAAAAAAAACACTTAGCAAAAAAATAGTATTGTAACACTGTACTGCCTTTTTTATTGTTGTTGAACATTGTCTCAGCAGAATTAGCAACCCATGATTACATAAGAACCGGCTGAAAGCCGTGTTTCCTATAACTTCCCTTGCAGAAAGGCAGGTGGCTGGGCTGAGGGGCCATGCTTTTATGAACAAGACAAGGAAACGTGTTTGTGCATTTTGTACTTAGATTTGTGTTTGTTTTCTAATCTGTATCTAAGTTATTGTTTCAAAGATGGCTTTTTCAGAGATAAGCCTTTTAATTTTTTTTTCACTTTTTACTGTGTGTGTATGAGTGTCAGGTATGCATGCATGTTTGTATTTATATGGGTACACATGTACACATGCACGTATTTGTGTGCATGTAGAGCTCTGAGGTCAATGTCAAGCATCATTCTCCATCATCCTCAATGGCAGAGTCTCTCAGTCAAACCCAGATCTCCTGGCTATAGCTAGTGTTACTCATCAGCCCGCCTCTGCCTTCTCCTCTGCCTTCTGAAGCTGTAGTCAGAGGCGGGCCATCACACCTCGGTTCTGGGGAGCCAAACGATGATCCTCACTCTCGCACAGCAAGCAGTTTAACCACTTAGCCATCTCTCCAGTTCCTAACCCTTTTGACACCATTATGGATCACATGCAATTGTAGTAAGCACACAGAGGTCCCATGTACCTTTTGTCCGTGCCCCCACAATAGTAACATCTTGCAGAATTAGAGCACAGAATCACTACCAAGATTTTGACATTGATATGGTTAAGATACAGACTCTTGACTTACCACAAGGATGTTATTCTTTTCTGACCATACTGAGCCTTTCCCCATCCCACCACCCACCTCTGACCCTGGCAACCACCAATCTGTTCTCTATTTCTATTTTTTTTAATCATTTCAATAATGTTAGGTAAATGAATTCATGAGGTAAATTATTGTCAAAATTAGATGAAACAGATTTATACCTAGAAAATTGACAGAGAACACATTTTTAATTGACTTGTCTCTAAACCTGTCTTGTTCACCAGAGGTGGAATGTGAGTCACATAAGTTTTTCTGTAACCACACTGTATTAGTTACTTGTCTTATTGTTGTGACAAAATATCCACCCAAAGCAACTTAAGAAAGAAAGGGGTTATTTCAGCTCACAATTTGAAAGTACCGTCTATCGTAGCGAGAATGTTGTGGCAGCAGGGGTGTGAGGCAGCTGCTCACTGCAGTCAGGAAGCAGAGAGAGATGAATGCTAGTGCTCAGCTCGCTTTCTCCCTTATAGTCAGTCCTGATTCCCAGGCCATGGAAAACTCCCTCACAGACATGCCCAGAGGTGTATCTAGGTGATTCTAGATCATGTCAAGTTGACAATATTAATCATCACACTTGCTAATATATATGTATTATATATATATATATATATATATATATATATATATAATTTGCAGGTAAAAGTTAATTTTAGTAATATGTGTGTGCACCAATATGCACCATGGCGCTTATGTGAAGGTCAGAGACACCTAGAGTGTCAGTCTTTCCTTCTACCTTGTTTGAGACAGGGTCTCTTGCTTGCTGCTGTGGAGCCAGGCTAGCTGGCCTCCTGTTTCCATTTCCCAGCTCAACACAAGAGTACTCGGTTTATAGATGCAAACAGCTATGTCCGGCTTACGTGAGTGCCAGGGGCCCCAATCCAAGCCCTCACATTTACTCAGCAAGTGCTTTACCCACAGAGACATCTTCCCAGTCCATTAGTAATATCATCTTATTTAGCCTAATAAGCCATTTCAGCATGCAATCAATGTTTTTAAATGACAGTTATGGCACCTGGCTATTCAGAAGACAGGAATAGAAGGATTGAGGAGTTGAGGCCAGTCTGGGCAGCATACCAAGACTCTGTCTCATAATCAAGAATGTATAATGTATGAGTGTTTGAAAATATTCCTTGGTCACACAAAGTTATAGTAACTGGTATGTACTTCATGCTGCAGTGGCTGCCAGGTCTACCTCAGGTCTAGTCCAAACAGAACTGAATATTTCCAGGCTTCTGAGATGGCTAATGCTTGACCTTGGCTATACATTGGTGTTCAAAAATTTGGGGGGCAGGAAAGCCTGTCTCTTGAGGGTTAGATGTAATGGGTCTTGGAAACAAGCTCACACTGGGACATCTTTAAAACTCTCCTGGCAAGGAGAGTGGGAAGATGGCTCAGCCAGCAAAGTGCCTGCCACATAAGCACAAGGACTCAAATTCAGACCCCTAGCACCCACATAAAAAGCTGGGCATTGCAGCATGAACCTATAAGCCCAGCAGCAGTATGGCAGAGATGAGGAGATCCCTGGAGCTCACAGGTCAGCCAGTCGAGTTAAATCAGTAAGAGCCAAGTTTAGCGATGATCCTGACTCAAAAAGTAAAGTGGAAAGTTAGGAAGACACTGGCCTTCACATGCACATACACACATGTGCATGAGCACCTGCACACACATGAACATATAAACACACACACACACACACACACACCTCCCTGGGTGATACCAGAGGGCAGCAGAATGGAGATCGCTGCTGTAAGGGTTGTATCCTGTCCCATCCTGCTAGGCCATGGGCTCTGGGAGAGGTCTAAGATATAACATCCCTTTGCCTCGCTCAGTTCCTCACCAAACCCCTTGGGAAGCACACCTTTCCTTTCTGGCAGTTTCTAGGCTGCCAATCCTGTAAAACCTTGAGCTGCCTTGCCTTTCCAAGCCTCTGCCTTGTTCAGTGAGACAGCAGGGTCTGACATGGGACCGGGCACCCACCCTTCCCATGACTAGTGTCTTCCACATTGGCCTTTGCCATCTCGGGAGTCAACCTTGCATCCTCTGGGGATCCAGGAGTGGAGCTTGCCATTTGCGGACAGCATCTCCCAGGTTTCTGAGTTATCGAGGAAGTGGATAGGCTGAGCAAGTTGCCCGAGGGGCTCAGCTTGGGCAGAAGTAGGAGCCAGACGGCCAGCCCAGGGCTCCGGCAGTCACAGGCAGAGCTTCACGCTTGCCTGCCTTGTGCTGCCTCTTCCAGACCAATGCCCTCAGGTGCCCAGCAGCTCTGAGGCCTGCGACGTGGTGTCACTGGCTGAGGAAGAGGGAGAGCGTAGCCCATTGCTTTCCCCACTTTGTCATCAGGCGACACCCAGGGACCCAGTGAGCATTGAACGTCCCCTCCTCCTCTTGGCCTTGTGTATCCTCCCCAGGGCTCTAATTCTGTCATCCAGTCAGGAGAGATCTAAGCACCTGGACTCATCTCTCAAGAGGTGTAAGGCAGATGCACAGATTGGGGAGGGGCTTAAGGGCAAGATCTCCCAAGGAACATGGGGCCGCCTTCCAGGGCCATGAGAGGAAATGGACTTACTTTGCCCTCTGTGTGGCCTTGGTCTTCCTCCATCCCAGGGTCATGCTCCAGACCAGGACATTGAGGGCCCCAGGATTGCTCAAGCATCTTTTCCTCTTAAGTCACAAGGGTGGGAAGGGGGAAATCAGGCCAGAACTCCCACCCAGACTCCCGCCCTTTCTTAAGCTTTGTCTGACCTTGCACATCTAGCAAGTCTCTTGCCCTGAAGTGACTGGTACCCAATTTCCCTTTTTGCATTAGTCTTCAGGGGACCAGACTGGAGCTCAAAGGGTAATGTTCCTGGACCCCCAGAAACCTGTCCAGTTTTTACGTTTGACATTTGAACCCAGTGGAACATGGAGCATGGCTGGGATGTGTGAAAGAAAGACGGGCTGAAGGCGGTGAAGAGAACGGGAGGCTTGGGTGTGTGTGTGTGTGTCCTACATACCATTAGAATCCTGACTTACAGTTAAATAGGTTGGAGCCAGGAAAATGATGCTGGGAGAAAGTATTTATAGCAGCACAACCCCATGCTTTGTATCAGACAAGGCTACACTTGACTGTCTCCCAAGTCATTCTGCAGCACACAGCCCTTCTCTCTGAAGGACTGGTCCCCTGTGGGACACCAGGCTGAGCGAGGAGCTTCTCTAAAGCCAGACAGGGTTCCCTCCCCAGACTCCCCACCCCTCCTCGCCCACTCCATCTTCCCAGAAGGAAGAATCAGCAGAAAAAAGAGATTTCTCTCTTGAAACATAAATATTGGCTCTAATCATCAAGGGAAGTTGGGCATGATCAAGAATACCTGTGTCTAACAGAAGCATTCAGTGATTCCTCCCTCCTCCCTCTGCTCTTCCCTCCTCCTTGTCCTCCTCTCCTTTCCCTCCCTTCTTTCTCTTTCTCTTCCTGATTCTTCCCACTTCTGCTCCTTTTCTTCTTCCTCTTCCTCCCCTTCCTCTTCCTCCTCCTGCCTTTTTCCCCTCCCTCCTCAGTCATCCCTCTTTCTTCTTCCTCCTCCTCCACTTCTTCATACTCCTCCTCTTCTCTCTCCTGCTCTTCCTCCTTTACAATTGCTATTTTATTTTATTCTTTGTTTTTGTTTAGGGTATCCCTGTATAGCTCTAGCTGGCCTAGAACTCGCTACTAGACCGGGCTGGCCTCGATTTCACAGAGATCTGTATGCCTCTGCCCCCAGAGGGCTGGGATTAAAGTCATGTGCTGCCGTGCCCAGCATACAATCGCTATTTTATAAGGAAACTATCTGGGTGGTCCATTTATCAGAGTGACGCTCATGTCCAGGGGAAAAGAACCCAAATTGGCCGCTCTTTTATCTTAGGCAAGAAGCTGATAATGTTCAGAAAAATTAGGCCAAACTTTCTGTCTGTAATCTCTGCTTTTCAAAAGCAATGTTCCCAAGGTGAGAACCCAAGCAGACTGTGAAATCTGCCCTCTGTAGCCCTGTGGGAACCAGACTGAGGATGGGAGCCAGGGTGACGGATGAACACGAGGTAGACAAGCAGGACACATGATGGGTCCACATGGCTGCTTTCAGATCCTGACTCTCCCGTGTTGTAATCAGACATGTGACTTTCTTACTGTTTGCATAGAAAATGGAGTATACATGTCACATCCACACGTAACACGAGTCAAAGGCAAACGGAACATGAGGAAAACAGTAAAAGGAAAACAACTCATCACACACCAGGGAACCTCCCCCAATACAATAAGACAGAGAACTGGCTTTCCATCAAATACCCTGGGGCTGCGAAACCAGTGAGACCACTTCTTCAAAGGGCTGAAAACAGGATGGAGGTGGAGCTGGGTAGCCCCCACCAAGAATCTAGGAGAGCTGGCAAAACCATCTGTGGGAAATGAGGATTGAAAAAGAAAAAGATGACAGAGAAGCAAAAACAGAGTTTCTTGTTGTAGGAACCACCTGACCCCCCGGCAAAATGCTCAAAGCAAGTGAAACCAGAGACCATGAATTATCATAAAAAATAAATTTAAAATACCAGGAGAGATAATTATGGAGATATTTTTAAAAATATCATTGCATATTTCTTCTGACAGTTATAAAAGATACTACACTAAATAGTATGTATATAATTATATTGTTGGGCTACTCTAGAATTGTAATATTTGAGGTACGCATGTGCGTATTTGTGAGTATAAAGTACACATGTATATTTGGGTGTGTGCATGGGTGTGTATGCATGTGAAGGCCAGAGCAAGACCTCAGGTGTCACTCATCAGGCTCTGTCCACCTTGATTTTGAGGCAGGGTCTCTCATTGGCCTGGAATTCACCAAGTAGGCTAGGCTCGCTGGACGCTGAGCTCCAGGGGTCCCCCATCTCTGTCTCCCCAGCACTGGGATTCAAGCACCTGTATTTTTTGGAGAAAAAATTGTTGGTTCTAGAGATCAAACTCTGATCCTCATGCTTACAAAACAAGCACTTTACCAGCTGAGCTGTCTCCCAAGCTCAGAATTATAATATTCCTGACAATGATACCACAAAGATGGAGAAACAAAGTTGTAACAGGAAGCATCATCAAGCGGTAACTCACATCCACAAGAATAAGTCAAGAGAAGCAGGAAGAATAAATTAAAAGGTTGATATAAAAAATTCCAAGTTAAGACAAGAGGATTTCCAGTTCAAGGTCAGCCTGGGCTGCAAAGTGAGACCCTGCCTCAAACATCAAAAAGAAAAAGAAAAACTCTGTGTCCTTTCTCCGCGTTCAGCTGGAATCCCTATTTTAAGCTTCTTATGTGTGTTAGCTTGTTTAATTCTGAAAGCTATGAAGAAGTGTTATCATTACTGTCTCCATCTTAATTATACTGCAAAGTGTTGGGACGACTCGGTGAATTAATGAGTGCAAATTGCTTAGAACAGTGCCTGGCACATGTCCTCCTGGTCCAATAAATGTCAGGCAGTGGGAGGCAGAGAGGCACACAACAGAGAGAACTGCAAGCCCATGATCTGGGTTCTGAGGAGGGGGCGCGTCATGGCCCGGTCATCCCGGTGGGCTCAGCAGCCTGGATCTGATGGATGGCTCCTGTCACCGGAATTAGATCAAGTCTGAACATTTGTCCTGTCTACATCTATTAAGACAGGGTACAAATATTGCTTTCTATTTCTTGCTAGCTTTTATCTCACTCTGTAGCCACAGGGGAAGCAAGTGTTATTTGCTCAGTGGAACTGCTGGAGGTGTGAACGGGAGGCGATACATAAGCCAGGCTTCTAATTGGTGACAGTTAAGACTTCATGTCACTGAATTATGGAGCTTGCCACCATAATTTGTTTAATCAGAAGGAGAAAGGAAATGTGTTATCCTACCCTCTCTAGGGGGTGTTGGGGGTTCTGAAAAAGCTAAAAGGTACAAATCCATTCCCATTGCCATGGAAGTTGGGGCTGTGGCTCTTCATTGCAGCTTTGGTGTTTGGTGAGCTGGTGGGTCTCGTCTGCTGGCCAGAACCCCTGATGTGCCCTTGCCTAAACTGAGGCTTAGCAGGACAAAGGGAAGCTTCTGGTCTCCAGTACATGATCGATGGCACTGGGGATCATCCATCAAGACAGAAAACTCCAGGGACAGATATGTTGACCTGAGTCACTGAGGACAGCAGAAATCTTTGAATTTATAGATTCAATGGAAGAGACAGATAGTTTTCACAAGTCAAGACAGAGAAAGAAGTAGACAGAGACTGAACTTGGGGGCCAGGCGCACCTGCGTTTCACCCCAAGCCTGTCACCTGCTGTTCTGCATTCTCTCTCTCTCTCTCTCTCTTTTTCTGGTGGATTTCCTTCATTTCCCATTACTTTTCTTTTTATCTATTTCCACTATTTCCTTTCTCTTGCTTTTAGTTTTACTTGAATTATTTTTCTACCTTCTTAGGTGTATAGTTAGATATTGATTTTTAGCTTTTTCTTAATTTTTTCTAATATTCTCTATCATCTGTGGGGTGTGTGTGTGTGTGTGTGTGTGGTGTACATTAGATATTCCCTCTATCACTCTCCACCTTGTGTTTTGAGGCAGGGTCACTCATTGAACCAGGGCTTCACTGGCTAGACTGGCTGGCCGGCAAGCTCTGAAGATCCACCAGTCCCTCCCCCGACCCCAACCAGAATTGAGGTTATAGGTGTGTACTTCAGATTCCAAATCTTGATGTGGGTGCTGAGGGTCTGAACTCGGGTCTGTGTGCTTCTGTAGTGGGCACTTTACTGACAGAGCCATCTTCCCAGTTTCCTCACCTGGGTAATTGTAAAGAAGTCCCAGTACTGGCTTGCTTCCACGATCTAGTACATCTGACCCTCTGGGGATTGACTTGGGATACCCCTCCATAATTTTCTTTTAACATAATTCCAGTATACAGCCCATCAGCCAACATGGAAACCCTCATAAGCTTGGAAATTTTCAGACTTCATCCCCGAATTGATTCCAGTCCTCAGGGCAGTGACTTTCCTAAAGTAACTTTGTCTTACTTGACAAGTTCTGGAAAGGTATATTTTCATCATAGTTTAGCTCAATGGAGAGAAAAATCTAGGAACTGGTCACAGAAAGAAAGGCCCGTGGTTTTCAAGGTAATTCTCTCTATACACACCCCACAAACGGCATTATTTCCTGTTTGTACTTATCTGCTCACTTGCTCTTTTCATCGCCCCACTCTGACCCTGCCTTTCTGTGCTTCACTCTGCTTGAAGAATCCATTCAGAAGACGGAGAGAGAGCATAGTTGGTCAAGAACATGTGGCACAAGGGCTTGAGTTCAATCCTCAACACCCACAAAAGCATGGTATGCACACCTCTAATCTCAGGGCTGAGGAGGCAGAGCCAGACTGGCCCCTGGGGCTTGTTGACCAGCCAGCCTAACCTAGTTGGCTAGCTCCTAAGTGAAAGAAACTGTCTTAAAAAGCAAGGTAGATGACTTCAGAGGTACAACACCTGAGATTGTCCTCTGGCTTCTATACATGCACATGTATACACACACACACACAAAACCCATCTGGCATTTCTTTTGATGCCAATTTGTAGGTGACACATTTCCTCAGTTTTTATTTGAGAACATTTCCACTTTGCCTTCAATGCTGAAGGGTATGTTTACTGGGTATAAAAGTCTAAGTTGATTACTTTCTCTAAGCCCATTAAAGGTGCTATTTTGTTGTATTCTAGTTTTCATCATTCCTGTATCTGACTTTTTTTTAGTTTGTATTTTGTTTTATTATTTTTTATTTTTATGTATATGGCTGTATTGTTTGCATGTGTGAAAGTGCACCCATGTCCTGCAATGCCTGCAGAGGCCAGAAGAGGATGTTGGATTCCCTGGAACTGGAGTTTTGGATAACTGTTATTCACCATGTGAGTGTTGGGAATCAAACCCAGGTCCTCTGCTACAGCAGCCAGTGCTCTTAACTGCTGATTCATCTCTCCAGCCCTCTGGCATTTCTTTTTAGTCTTTGTCATACCTCTGGATGTATTTGGTGACTGTCAAATGAATGCTGGACATTTGTATGGAAACTCTGTTGGTGTGCCTGGTGGTATCACCTTCCTCCAGGTGAGATTTAGCTTTGCTTTGCTTTCAGATTCTGTTACTAGAAAACCACTTCCACTCATTCATTAATTGAGCTGATTTGAAGATGAGTTTCAATCTTTGCAGAGGCAGATCTGTTACTTCTCAGGTACCCCATTTAAAGTTTGGACTATTTATTAGATCTGTCCTCACTGGCCAGTCAACGTGAGCTCTCATTTTGATTCCACAATATCAGAATAATGCTTTAAGATCTGCACAGCCCTCCACTCAGGCTCTCAGACCCATGCTCCCTATGAACTGGCATGTGTCACTTCAAGTGGGAAAGTTGTACAAAATGCCATGTCTATCTCAATGCACATCCTTTGTCTTCATCTCTTGATCTCTGAAATCTTGGCTTTTCTTCATTGTTATCCAACATCTTCAAACAGATTTTTCACATTTAATCCAACTGTTCTAGTTATTTTCAGCAAGAAGATTAGTCTATTATAAGCTAGTTATTCATAGCCAGAAATACCTATTTTTAACAAGCTACTTAATTACAACCAGATACAGCATTTCTAATTTCCATTGATGTTTCTTTTCATCAGGATCAAACTGTTCATTGTTGTAGCTGCACCATAAGAATAATTGCCTGGTCTTTCCCATTCATTTGTCTTCATCCCTGAAAGGAACTACTTAGCTATTTGCAAATGTTCCCCTCGCCACCTGGGCTCACTACAGAGTCATATGTCATCTTCTGAAGAGCTCATTGCATTAAATTCATAAATTAATTTGGGATGACATTTTTCTCTCTGAAATATGAAATATTATCTTATCAATAATGTTTTATATTAGTCAACAAAGTTCTTTCTTTAATGTGTGTATGATGTAATTGTGTGTGTGTGTTGTGTGCACATGACGCAGTGCATGTATGGAGGACCTGAGGTGTCAGTCCTTGCCACCTTACTTGACTCGGGGTCTCATCATGACTATGTACTCCAGGATAGCTGACATGTAAGCTGCTGAAAATTCTCTTGTCTCCACCTCCCACCTTAGAATCATAGCACTAAGAACACAGCTATACAGCCACATCTGGCTTTATGTGGGTTCTGGGGCTCCAAACTCAAGTCTTTATGCTTATGCCCTTTACTCACTGAACTGTATCTCTGACCCTAAGTTTTTTTTAGCACCAGCATATGATTGATTATTTCCAACAGTTTGCCATTTTGCTGCTACATGGAAAGAAGTTTCTTCCACGCATTACCTTTTCTAACTATTCCTAACTATTGCTCTTTTACATATTATTTTTATGTCCAACCATTTATCTCAACAATTGGATTTTTTTTGGTCTTGCTTTGTTTTTGGAGACAGGCTTTGATACTGTAGTCCAAGCTGACCTAGAATTCATTGTGTAGTCCAGGCTGGCCTCAAACTCGTGGCAATCCTCTTGCCTCCAAGTGCTGGGATGATAGGCATTTGCTGCATGCCTGGCTGGATTGTTTCTAATCGTGTTTTTTTCCAGCTGATGTTGACCTGGGCATCCATATGCTTATTCTTCATACAGGTGATGATGCACCTGGAGAATTCCAAATCAAAGATACGATCGTCAGTTTTCTGTCACTATCACAAACACCTATTGATCAGCTTATAAAGTGAAATTGTTCTTTTGGCTCACAGTTTTGGAGATTCTCCTCCCTAAATGCTTGACCCCATTGCTCTGGGCATGTGGTTAAACAGCCCATTACTTTGGAGCATGCAACTCTCTTCTCGTAGCCAGAAAGAGAAGATCAGGGTCCTGTAATTCCCTTCAGGACTATACTCTCAATCATCTAAAGGGTTCTCACCAAACTCCAACTTTTAAATGGTCCACTAGTTCCCAATAGCACCACCCTTGGGGACTAGGCCTTCAACACCTGAATATTTAGATAATACTTTAGTTCCAAGTCTCAACATTGATTGAAGACATTTTACTTTACATGGGAAGAACTGAAATTTTCAGGAACATCACAGGTAGTATAAAATTCATTCTTTAGCACATCCCATCAACACAGCAGATGGTAGTAACTGAGCAGAACCCAGGGGCAAAGTTCTCAGTAGAGCCAAGTTCTCAGATTGGGGAAGTGTGTAACTCTCTGTGTCTGAGCCGTGAGATCTTTGCTGTACCTCAGGCAGCAGGGGTAGAAATACTTTTGAAAGCTTTGTACTAGGTCTGATGGTACCTTCTTGAGTTGTGAAGATGGTTCCACTTCCTTCTAAATTCAACTTATAGGAATTTATCCTGAAAAAGCACTTGCAAATTCCCCTAGATGTTCAGTGCTAAGCAAGTTTATTTGTTGTTTATTTGTAATAAGGAAAAAATTGGAAGCAGCTGTTTTGTAGTAAGGAAATAGCTGTATCACTTTGAGCAAATGCAAATTAGCAAATATATTATGCAGCTATGAAAATAATGCAAAATATTGATAATATTAAATAGTAAAATATCATCAGGCTACACTGTGTATACATGTAATGCATGTAGTGTGATCCCATTTTTAATGCATAGAAAATTTTAATTTGCATAGAAAAATTCTGCAAAGGAAATAATACTGATGATGTATATTAGTTATATTTCTCATTGCTATGACAAAATATCTGACAAAGGCAACTTAAAGGAAGAAGGGTTTATTCTGACTCATGGTTTGAGAATATGGTACATCACGGTAGGAAAGATGTGGTGGTGGCCCTTCAAGAAGCAGAGAGGTGAACACTGGTCCTCCACTCATTTTCTCCTTTTCCACGTTTTATTCACTCTGGTACCCCAGCCCATAGGATAGTACTGGCCACATTCAGAGTGAATCCTTGCTCCTCGGTTAGCCTTTCTGGAAACCTCCTTACAGATATGCCTAGCCATGTGTTTCTTAGGTGATTCCAAATCCAGTGAAGTTTACAATGAAGATTAACTATCACAAAGCATCTTGTTGGTCCTTCAGTGATGTTATCGTCATCCTTGTCTCTAGCTAGAAGTCATTTGGCAAGCGCATTAACCCTTGCTGGTTTCCCAGAGCGCCTCTTAGTCTCTCTGGACTGTTCCATCTCTCATCTCCTGCCAAACAGAGGATGAGGAGGAGGTTTAGTAGGCATTGCCCTCTACACCAAGATGTTGGTGGAGACAGTGTGACAGAGCTGTGCCAGAGCCCTGTATCCTCAGTTTGAGAGCCTGAATTCCAGGCTTCCTATGAATTAGTCTGAGAACAGACTCTACTAAAAATGCAGAAAGCACACATTGGGTCTTTCATGCATCCTTGCCCAGCAATTCTCAAACCCTAACAAGAGTACCAGCAACATAGCAGAGAGAGATCGGGGGGCCAGAGGAAAAATGGGCCATTTGTCACCTCCCAAGCCAGCAGTTTCATGGCTATTTGGTGGGGGGGTAGTATCTTCAATCAAGAGGGAGAAAGCTGGAATTGTAGTATGGCAACAGCACTGAGATCCCTGAGCGCCTTCTGAGCCACTCCATGCCGATACTTAGTGCACCTCCTGTATGTTCACTAATGCTATATTTATTAGTTTCTCTACAGAAATGTCACTTTACCCACCAGGAAGACATTCTGTATCATTAGACAGAGCAGTTCAGTTCCTCACAGGAGAAAGGCCTAACATCCCTCCAATCAGTTGGTGTGGAGGTGAGAGAGGAGACAGAAGATCTGAAATTTACTAGGAGTGGAAATGAAAAACAAATATTCAGAGGAAAACTGACTTAATAAGAGAAAGATGAGAGATGGGAATTAGAAAGTCTAGTCCATTTTGGCATTGAGGGGCAGATTTATCTCACTGAATCTGCCCCAGTATCTACTGCTCTTAGGGTATCTGATTGCAACCTAGCACTACAGCATACAAGGTACCTAGCCTTATTTGATTACATTTGCATAACTCCTACAATAACTCTCATAAACTTATCCCTATTTACAGGTTCAGAACCATATGACTTACCCAGGATGGTATGTAGGAAAGACAGCACCCAACCTGATCCCACAGGCCCTTCACACCTCCACATGGCTGTAATTCCAGGAATTAAACTATGATGTCAGTCCTTCCCTCCATCAGTAAGTTAGAATCTAGGCAAAGCCATGCCACACTTTGAATTTATAGCATGTCTAAGAAGTTAGAAGATGCTACTTAAGTAAGGAAACTGTCTTTGTAAAATCTGCGCGTCAAATTGCCTTCAAACGTGATGGGATAAAGAAACCACCATTTTGTTGGCTGTGTGATTTCAAGTGTCAGGAATTGCGAATGCTTATCTAGGGAGCTTTTGTCTATAGATGTAGTCAGATGTTAGCTGGGGCTTCAGTCATCTGAATGCTTGGCCAGGCTGGATGTCCATCTAGAAAAACCCCATTCCATAGCTGGCATCTCGTGTTGACTGTTGGCAGGAAGCTCAATAGGCTGTCAACCACAGAGCTGTACCTAACCTGTAAGGCACTGAGTCTCAGTCAGGGCAATTTTTGCTGTGGGAGAACATTTCCATCTGTCACAACTGGTACACTGTTGGCATCTGGGAGTAGAAGAGTGGGGAAGCTGTTAAGTGTCCTACAACATACATACCCTTAGAACAAATAATTATCCAACCCAAAGTGTCCGTAGGTTTACAAACCCCACTCTAAAGCATGGTGATCTCAGGGTGATTAGGTTCTGCACACAAGAGCTCCCTTCCCCTAAGGAAGCTCCAGAAGACTCAATAAAATGTGTGCAGTTCAGGACCCAGAAGGCCCACACTATATCACTTCTGTATACCTTCTTAATCAAAGCAGTCACAACAGGTCCTGAGTCAAGGGAAAGAGACACCAGTTCCACTTCTCAATTGGAAGAGTATCAAAGAAATTGTAGTCATTTTTTAAACTACCATAGAAGATAAGGAGGACAGCCTGGTGGGAAGTCAACAGGGAAGCAAGACCCACTGAGCTGTTCTCTGGTCACTGCATAGCAGCATGGAGTCAATGGACCAGCTCAGAGCAATGGCAACTGTCACTGGCTCGAAAGCCTGCTCAATAATCCCAACTCAAACCCTCAGCAAAGCACTATGGGGCTTCTTTGGAACAGTAGGAAATTGAGACCAGAGTGTTCTCATTTGACTCTCCCCCCACTTCCTGTTTTCTGTAACTGAACTCCATCTTTCCCACAGTCCCTTCTCTCTGGGCTTATACACACCTGCTACCCCACCTACCTCTGAGCCCATGAGCACTTCATCCTCAGTCCTTTTATTGCTGGTTTGGGCAAGGAAATGTGCCATTAGTGATTTAATCTCTACAAGACATTTCTCCCTAATTGCTAGTCGTGGATAATAATTAGCAGCCGTTAATTCCTGATCATTAACAAGCTAATACTTAGAGGTAATGGTACTGGTAATCACCCTAAAACACTCAAAGCTGCCATGCTCTTGGCCGGGGTTTCCAAAGGATGACATTCTGGCATTTGCAGTCCATCAGTGAGCTAGTGCTCCACATTTTTGTTTATGATGGCAATGGTTGGAAAACTGGTGTCTCTCATCTTTAATTTTATTTTCTTCTCTGGCTATAGAAATAGCACATGGTCTTTTAAAAGCTTTGTAGTAGAGCGCAGAAAAGTACAAAACACATAAAATATACCTAACCTTATTATCTGGAAGCATCTTCTGTCAATATTTTAGTGTATTTCTTCCAAGTCTGTGAATTTTTCACACTGTGAAGTTTATATTAAGTGTGTGGGCTTGCCGTCAGCTTTGCTCACTGAGCATTCCAGGATAAACTTCTTCTTATGTGGGAGCAGCTTCCACAGATTGTCTGCCTCTCTCACTCATCAGGAAAACATGCCATAAATGTAGAGGGTTGAGATTCACACGGCAGAGAAGCTGACATCAGAGACTGGGGCTGGGGAGATGACGGGTCAGTAACGTGCCTATGGAGCACACCTGAGGACCTGGTTCAATCCCCATAGTGCCAGGCATTTACAATGGCCATAGTGCCATCCACTTACAATTCCGATGCTGAGGAGGAGACAGGGGGTTCCTGAAGCTCACTGGCCAGGCAGCCTAACCTACTTGGCAAATTTCAGACCAGTGAGAGCTCCTGTCTCCCTCCCCAAAAAGCTATGAAGTGCTTGCCATGCAAGTATGAGGATTTGAGTTCAGATCCTTAGTGTCCACCTACGGAGCTGGGCGTGGCGAGGCACCAGGATACGGAGGGGGATGGAGGCAGGCAGATCTCTGGAACTCACTGGCCAGGCATCTTAGCCAATCAGTGAGCTCCAGGTTCGGTAAGACACTCTGTCACAAATAATAATAATCAGGTAGAGAGGGATAGTAGCAGATACTGGATATTGACTATTGTGTACAGATACACACGTGAACACACATGCACATATACTTACACAAATTCATACAGCAAGCGTATACCCCCACACCTACACACACAAAAGACGATCGATGCCTGAGGAATGAGATATAAGGTTGATCTCTGACCTCCACATGCATATGCATGTATGAGCATGCATACCCACAACATATGTGCAACACACACATTAACAGGCACACACAGCAGAGCCTTGAATGAGTTCATCTAATTACATGGGAACTAGGAACCCCTTTCTGACCAGAGAATCTCCAGGGGCCTTCTGAAGACATGGGTGGGAGACTGTGTGCACACATATGTGTGCTTATATGTACACATGCTCCAAGTACATAGGAAAAAGACTGGGTTGCCATGAACTAAGATATTAATGATGATGTTTCCAGAAAGGACATCTTCATTTTCAGTCTTACAACTTCCTGTGCAGGTCAGAGAGACATACCAGATCAGCATTCCAAATATTTACATTTTCCACTTGTGTTCCTCCACATAGAAGACTGGGTTATCTCAGACATGCCTACCCTCTGGAAACTGACAGTCTTACATGTGGGTGACAGAAGTATCAGTCCTGTGGCCTACAAGGTGGTTTTCAGAATCAGAAATGCTGAGTAATGGTATACCACTACGAGAACAATAACAGAAGCTATACCTCAGGATGCCCAGGACACCCCAAATATTGTTTTCTAGAACTTATGTAGTACTTGGTCACTTAGAATATTTTCTAAAGGCCTATGCCTTATCCATTTCTAGATTCCTAAGCCATCCATCTAAATGTTCATCCTTCATCATTACAGTCCTTGAACCTGTTCATTTCCTTGGTAGGAAATCATACAGTCGAAGGCATGATTTTGAGTTAAACCTGGTTTCAATCCAATCTGCCATCTATGCTGCTCTGCAGGGTGCTTAACATCTCAGCCCGTTTCCCACCCATGAAATGGGACTAATACTTCCTAGCCATAGGGCTGTTGTGAGAACTTGGTGAGGGCTTTGTGCAGTCCTTGATAAATCAATCAGTATCCACTCAATAATGGTATCTAGTTATACATAAATATAATAAAAGTATTAATATGTTTGAAATGTACTGCAAAGATTCCTCCTTTTCATCCCCTGTGCAGCTCCACAACTACCTTCCATACTCTGGGAAGAGATGGGACTCTTGAGGTTTTCCTAAGTGTGGCGTCTTGCACGGTCTGCTCTTGTACAGTCTGCACACCAGGTCACCTTCAGCCTTTTCTTTGTGCCTTGCTTTTACAGATTCAGATCCAATCTCTTCCCTGATTTCATCTCTCTAACTCTCTAAGACCCAAATCTTTCTCATCTCTGCCGAGCTTAACATTAAAATGGGCTCCTCAGCTTCTGCTGGGTAGTAGGTATTGTGTTCCAGGAGCTCTGATCTGCCTGTTCTGTGAGAAGCAGGGGTTTTAGTCCATTGTTGTTGAATTATAATATCCTAGACCAGGATCCAGCTTTAGCTTTTTCAAAATGTAGTCCTGTTCGCCCTTGTAGTTAATCCCCTAGCAATTCTGTGGAAGGGGCAGAACAAATCTCTTTATTCTTTGTGGGGGCATCATGGTTCCCAAAATGAGTTTCCCAGATCTAGTATCTTGTGGCCAAATAAGTGAGGGAAATTTTGGACTAAGCTAAATTAAACAGGCTTGTCAGCGTTTACCATACATACTATGCAATGTGATTCTTGAAACGCAGGATACAACACTGGCCACATAGTGACTACTAGGGAGACCCTGTCAAAAACAACAGACAGGATGCAGTACCTCCTGAAGCCTTTTTAAATAGAATATTCCACAGAATACTATTCTACTTCCTACCCTGTTGTGTAGAAAATGATTTGGTGTTTCATTTCTTTCCTTGTCCATACAGGACAGTTGTAGGGTCTTGAACTTGCTCACTCTTCCTGCCTGCACCCTTTCAGACATGGATGCACAGACAATTGTGCCTCTAGAAAGCCAGCATGTGCCTCGTTCCATAGCTCCATCAACTGCTAGAATGGGGCCACTTCTTGGGATCAGGGTCAGGTGCCCCTTGCTCACAAAGAACATTAACACCTGCCTTACACACACCCTGTAGTGAGCCCATCTTTCTGGTGCTTCTCTGGTGTCTTGGACACTGCCTGTGATTAGATCTCAGCTAAGGCATGACGTCATTCCTTGGTAGGGTCTCTGGTGTACCACCCATCCTGGTGATGCAGTACCATTTTGAAATTTCTGGCCTTGTAACACTGAAAGTTGCTGACACCCTGCCTTGCATGCAGGACTGGCATAGATTAGACACCCATCCTTGTTGCCCTGGCCCACCTCTTCTAGAGATGCTCTGCCTGCCCCTTTGGGGATCAAGTCACATTCTGGGCTTTCTTCCTATATTAGTAACTTTTCTCATTGCTGTGACAAAAACACCTGGCTACGGCAACTCAATAAGCAAGCACTTATTTTGGCTCACAGTTCGGCTCACAGGAGGGTACAATCCATCGTGGGGAGTCGGGGGAGAATCATGGTGGTAGGCACGTGAGGCAGCTAGTCACTTTGCACATACAGTCAGGAAGCAGAGTGAGATGGATGCGGGTGCTGAGCTCACTTTGCCCTTTTTATTGCATTCAGGGTCCTACCTCATAGAACGTGCTGCCCACATTCAGAGGGGTCTTCTCTCTTCGGTTATCTTTTCTGGAAACACCCTCATTTACTGGTAAATGTGTTTCCGTGGCAATTCTAAATCTAACCAAGTCAACATCGCACTCCCTCATGACAGGTGCTGTGTTGCAATGCTGTTCCTCTTTGCTTGGCACAGTGTTTTTCAGATGGTGGTAGGAAGACCTGGATCTTGTTAAAATACATTGTTGTTAGAAAGCGTACTAGTTACTTTTCTCATTGCTGTTATAAGAACTACAGAAGCAACTTGGAGGAGGAAGCATGTATTCGGGCACATGATTCCAGTCCATCATAGTGAAGAAGACAAGATAAGAGTTCACAGCAATGGAAGGGCGTGGCAGAGGCTGTTCACATCTTGGGTGGAGTGGGAAACAGAGATAGTTTAACCTTCAAGGCCTGCCCCCAGTGACCCACTTCTGCTAGTTAGACCACAACCCAAAGATTCTACAACTTCCCCAAACAGCACTGCCAGCTAGGACCAAATATTCAAACACATGAGCCTATGGGGGACTATATCAGACCCAAACCATCCCTGAATATTAGCAGGGACAGAGTCTGCTTTTTGAATCAGCTCCTTGCTGATGCCAATACTGCTAGTCCATGGACTGCCCCCGGAGAAGCAAAGGTCGACTTTTCTCAATATCAGCTTCATGTTAGAATTACCTGGGAGCATATTTTCGATGTCATCACTCGGGAACCAGAGGAACCCACCTATAGCAGAATCTGCAAGACTCTAAATAAGGAATCCTTAGACACTCCCGGTGAGTCTGAGTTGCAGCCACAGCTTAAAACCTAAGCCAGGCCATGGGCTCTCCTGGGCTGGCATCCATCTGCTCTGCTCCCTACATTGACCATTCTGATCCCTGGAAGCATCGGGTGAGCTGGTGGCTCATCTCGTACAGATGCTCAGCTTCTCTCTGACTGGTTCAGAGCAGGCTCCTGTCATTGAAGAGCTCTGGGCAAGGAATAGCCAATCTGCTTTCAATTAGGTAGATTTAGGAAGCCCGTTGAACTTGGCCTTTAGAGTGGCTGATTTGCTGACCCAGTCCCATATCAGAGTCCCACGAGGAAGACTTCCCCCGAGCAGCCCTTTCTGCCACTCTCTGTCTCCCCAAGGCTGCCACCACTTCTGCTCCTAGAACTTGCTGCTGTCAGAGAACAGTCGACCCTTGGAATCCTTGTCAGCTCCAAGAGGCCCATCCGGCAGAGCTCTCTTCTGCCTTCTTCATGCCATGTTGGTCACCGACCTCAGTGAGCTGCTTTGGGTTGCTTTGAGGGTGCCCTTGCTTTTCTAGATAGGGAGCTCTTCAAGGGCAAAAGTGGAGTCTTTTTCGTCTGTGTCTCTCCTGTGTCTGACATGATGGATGCATGGATGCATGGATGCATGGATGCATGGACCAATATACTATGCAGCAAAGGGGGATTCAGAAAACAAGGAGATACACACAATCGCCTTCAGAGAAAGTTATGAATCCCTGAGGAGCAAAGAGCCACGTCTGTGGCGTTGGCCTGTCATCCAGGAAGTAGGACAGTGACTCTTACTCATCCCTGGAGCCGGATCAGACTGACGTTAGTGACAGCTCATCACTGCCTGCTCACGCTCCCTTCCTATCCCCAGAATCCACTCTGCCCCAGTGCAACGGTGGCTGGTGAGCACCCAGTGAGCATCCAGGATGAGCGCCTGTGGGAGGAAAGCCCTGACCCTGCTGAGCAGCGTCTTTGCTGTCTGCGGCCTGGGCCTGCTGGGCATTGCAGTCAGCACTGACTACTGGCTATACCTGGAGGAAGGTGTGATCCTTCCTCAGAACCAGAGCACCGAAGTCAAGATGTCCCTGCACTCCGGCCTCTGGCGGGTCTGCTTCCTCGCGGGTAAGGACACCTGGGCCTGAGATAGCCCTTCTCCAGAGGTTTCCTGCCTACTTAGAAACCCCAAGGAGATACTAGTCAGCAGTTACCACAGTCAACCTGCACAGACTCTAGGCAGGGCTTCTTGGAGCCAGCAGAACACAGACCGAGACTCAGACCCTAGTTCATAATGTCCACTCACTCGAGCAAGATTCCAGAGCTTCTTTTCCCACACTCTGCCTCCAAAGACTGAAAGATGATGCCTCCTTGCCACTCTAAATCACTGTTGCAAACCTCGACTCCTGGAGCTGTTGATTCCACATAATCCTCCTGAAAACACTGCAAGGCACACATTGTTGACACTTTACAAATGAGGCAGTGAAGGCTCCAGCAGGTTAAATACATCCCCAAATTCCAAGTTCACTTGCATTCATACGTTTGTGGGCTAGGAACCACTCAGCTGTCTCTCTGCTCTTGTCCATGAAATAGCAGTACTGAGAAAACACAAATGTGGGTCATTCCAGTTCTGTGGGAGGCTGCGGGTTTTGATCCAGCCATTCTGGGCCTCCCTTCAGCTCACTGGGGCCTCTCTGGAACCCTGAGAGTCACTACACCAAGAGCCCTTTCCTTTATGCCTTTATCACAGCCCAGCTCCAGCCTGTACAAGAAAAGTATTCCCCGGGTCCTGCAAAACTTGCTGAAAGCTGTGCCAGCCAGGATAGACAGAGTATGATCACTGGGCTTCACTTGCTGGAATCCTGGACTAAGTGTGCATTAGGAAACACAACTTGGCTCCCCTAGCTTTTCCTCCCGTCTTGATTCAGGCTTTGATGACCTAGAGGTTTAATGGAATCTAGCAGGAAGGTTACCCCAGCCTGGCACTCTTGCATCATTTTGTAGAGTCTGCTTTGAGACTAGCATCCAACTCCGACCCCATCTCCTCCTGTCCCAGATGATGTGGCATCCATTTCTACTTAATGTGATACAGAGTTTAAAGCTATCAAGGACTGGTTTCCAAAGTGACGGTCAAGGCTTTGAGGGTTTATTGCATGACACCCACAGTCATATTTCAGAGTCAGCCATGCACCACCATCAGGCCCCTAGGGTAAAATGCAGCAGGCGGTACCAGATGCTTATCGGGTGTAGAGTTCACAATATTGACCTTTTCCCATGCTTGGGTCCACACTCTAGGAAGACATTCTCTCCACCCCTGGTGTAGACCACTGACCAGGGATGAGACCATCCCTAGAGTTTGTATCCAGTTCAACTACAGAGACACAAATGGGTCAATGATCCTAGAAGCATTTGGGATATAACCTCTAATCCATGTTAGGGAAAGACCTGGAAATATCAGTAATTCTTGTCTTTGCAGGTGAGGAGAGAGGACGATGCTTCACCATAGAATATGTGATGCCCATGAACTCCCAGATGACATCAGAGTCCACAGTCAACGTTCTAAGTAGGTGTCTTGAACATTCCAGGCCACTGATTGGACAGAGAGGACCAGGGCAGAAGGAAGAATTAGTTGGCCAGACTCTTAAGAATGAAAGCCATTGGCCCCAGTTGGTTATACTGGTCTAACTGACTGAAGTGCGCTCTGCAGATTCTGTTTCCGGGGTGGAGATAATCAGCTAGACCCTCTGTATTACCGGCCTGAGGAAATAAGGGAGCATTTGTACCTAAACTGAACCAACCTCTCTGGACTATAACCAAGCTGACTTTATGACCTTGCCCTCACCAGAACCGCTTCTGACCCCCAGTGTGAACTTGCAATGTTATCATACAATTTATCCCTTGGTATGTTAGGAGGATTGGTTCCAGGACCAAAACACCTATCCATAGAAACCAAAATCCTAGTATTATATTTAACCCAGATCCTCCTACTGTAGATCATCTCTAGATGACTTCTAATGCCTATTATAGTGTAAATTCTATGTAAATAGTTACTCTGCTGCATTATCTGGGGGAATAATGGCAAAGAAACAAGTCTGTACATGTTCAGTACAGACATAACCATCATAAGCCTAACTATATAGTGTACATCATCAGTGACATCATTTTTCAATGTGAAGTTGGTTGAATCCCTGGATGCAGAGCCCATGGTTACAGAAGGGCCCTGGTACTCGTCCCCTGATGTTACCACGGACTTCACAGATTTGTGACCTCTGCCCCCAATGAGATCTCCCTTATTCAGGTGCTAGCCACAAGTTCAGAAGTCTCTGGGTCATCTGTACTTGTAACCCAATAGCTGTAAATATGGGGGTTCCCATGACTCTCTCAGGCTCTGCTAGAATGACTTGCAGATGGGAAAGTGCTGTCCTTGCTCACAGGATACGACCAAGGATTCAGATCAGAATCAGGCAAGTGAAGAGGCATAGAAGAAATGACTGGCAGGGTCCTGAATGCAGAGCCTCAGTGTCCTCTCCCTGAGAAATCAGGTCATGTTTGCCAAGTAGAAAGTCCAGCCAGGCTTTGGAGTCCAACAGTTTTTATTGGTTTCTTTCCATAGACATGATTGACTGGATTACTAACCATGTGACTGAACTCAGTTATCTAGCCCCTGTGCTCCCCCGAGGTCAAACTTCTGTCAACCTCAGCTTTCTAATCAATATGCTTACTCATTCCTGCCCCCATCCCAAGTCACCTGTTAGCATAAACTCAGGTGCACTGAGGAGTCCATCATGCATAAGAAAGATATTCCTACCACATGAGAAATTCCTAGGACTTAAAGATTACCACTCAGAAACCAAGGACAAGAACAAATTCTTTAATACACAACAGAACCCTCAAATGAGTATACACTGAAGAATGCAGAAGCCCCTCTCTGCCCTCTGTGCCAGTGAGAGCAAAGCCCATGCCCCATGCCCTTGAAGGTAGTGGATGTCTCTGGAAGACAAAGCTAGATGGCATGACCAGGCACTTCACAGCTGTCATGCAGACAAGCAGTGAGATGCCTGAAGGGGGGAGAGAAGGCTCTAAATATGTTGGCAATTGGAGTCAGACGTTCCAGCCCTACCTTAGGACAAAAACCCTGCCAGCACTGGAAGGTCCACAGGCCACTCATGTGGGAGTGGGGCCTTATGGGCTCATTAGTAGACATTGCCAGAACACACTACTCGGGAAAGGCTGAGCATACAAGGCAGTCACTGGAGGCTGACAAACTGTCCCTCTGCCCCCTGTAATAGAAATGATTCGCTCAGCCACCCCGTTCCCATTGGTCAGCCTCTTCTTCATGTTCATCGGGTTCATCCTGAGCAACATCGGGCACATCCGTCCCCACCGGACGATACTGGCCTTTGTCTCTGGCATCTTCTTTATCCTTTCGGGTAAGTTGTGTTGTTTTCTCTCCAAACACACTGAACTTTTGGTTTTTAGCTCCTGGACAGCTCTGATTCAGGAAGTCATAGTCACATAGCTATGGGTCAGTGCTGGACATAGAATGAGCAGAACCAGTGACCTGGGCAGAATTGAGTCAGGGCGAGAGGAGACTTCTGATGTCCCTGGGCCTACCCATGACCTTCCAGAAGAGCACCTGAAGCTTCAGAGTGGGGTTATCTGATGGGTTCACTCTGGGCAGACCTGAGATAGGAGCCAGGGTCTCTCTCTCCTCAGGATACACATAACTACCAGGTCCTCTCTGTCTCTCCCTGATGAGCATTCCTGTGTGCTGCATCATCACACATTGGCCTTTAGAATAATGGTCCCTTCACCTCTAGTCCTCAGTTACCCTCAGAGTCCTCTGTGGTACTCTTTCACTGTTTAACAACATCCTCTAGCCTAAGCTCAACAGGCCCCTTCAACACAGACCCGACCTTGTACTCGGACCAGGTTACATTTCACTCATGCATTCAGTCATCATAACTATCAGACCCATTCTGAATGCTGGCATCATTGACTACAAAATGGTAGCTGTAGTGGGATAGAAAAACAAGTAGACTAGAAACAAGAGCAGAGTAAAGACGGCTATGATAGAGGTCACCAGGGGGACCTGGGGAGAAGAGTGAGCATGAAGCACAGGGAACTGAGTGCAATCACTACTCATCATGGCAGATAAGAAGAAACATGGTGAGAGGTGAGGTTGGGGAGACACCTGGATTGTTTTAGGATTTGGAGGCCTCGGGGGGGAATTTTAGGTCAATCAGATTTGGATGTTAGTGTAAGGTTCTGGGTTCGAGAGATGCAGCAGACAAAAGAGACCAGAGACTCCACTGGGAGCTAACAGGACTGGTTTATTAAGAGAAGACCATATGGGACTAGCTTCTCTGCACTTGGGAGTGGAGAAATGCTAGCCCCCTCATCTTGGAGACTGGGCTCCGGGGAACCCAGCTGGCCTGCCTGGCTCTAGATGAGGATGGAGGAGCTCCCTCAGAGAGCTTACGAGAGGCTAACTCCCCAGGAGAGCGAGAGCAGCCCAAAAGTTCCTAGACCTCTCACCCCCTCCTCTTTTATGGGAGGGGCTTGGGGTCCCGTGACATCTGATTGATGTTTAAGGTAAACTTCTGGCCAGGAAGCAGTCCCTTTTTACAGCTGTTTGTGAATTCTGGGCTAGGAATTTTATCTATTCAAGAAGTTGTAAAAGTCAGTCCTTTTCTCAGATCTCTCAGATCTTAGTGGGCTCTGAGAGTCTGGTTGGAATCGCCAAGGTGTCTGTCCTGGAACTGCTGGGGAGAGGTTGGGGGTTCCAGTCACACCTAACAGTTAGATGTTACAGTGCCTATGCTTGGGAACAATGGGAGGAAGGGAAGTGAGACAGAGCTGGGGAAACTGGGCACGAGGCCACTCCAGTAGTACAGGAGACAGTGGCTCAGATTAGGGTGAGAGTGCAACAGAGAGAAATGCGAAGGTTCGTGGCAAGTCTGGAAGGTAAGCTCAATGGCACCAGGATCAGGCTCTCAAGAGAGGAGTCAAGGATGAGTGCTAATTTCCTGTTTGGACATTGAGTAAATGCCATTCCCATCTACTACCAAGGAATCACAGGAACAGGAACAGATTTAGACAAAGATCATCAGGTTAGTGTGGGAAACTCAGTAGTCTGAGCTGTCCATGTAGCATGTGAAAGAGATGTCCAGAATACTGCCCGAGTCTGGTTCTGGGGCTCAGGGAGTCACTTGAACCAAGGATAGAGATTGGCACACTGTCAGCCTCAGGGATGGAAGTGTGAGCCATGGATGAGATTACACATAGGAAGGACATGGAGAAAGAAGGCAAAAGAATGCTGTAACAGTAGACACGTTCTCCCCAATGACTTTTACAGAAGTGTATGCTTTATAACACAATGACTTAGTCAAAGGGTTGGCCTTCAGGACATGCATTTTGGGGACTCTGAATTAATGAACTGGGATGAAAAGGCTGAAGAGTTGATGCTCAGATAGAACAAGGGTGGGTGGTTTGAAGGAAGCATAGATGAATAATAGCGTGGACAGATACAATGGGTAAATGTATATATGTATGCATGGATGGATGGACGGATGACTGGATAAATAAGTGGATGAATGAGTGGATGGATGGATGCAATGGTAGGTGGATGGGTGGATGGATAAATGGAAAGGTTGAAGGAAAATGTGATTCTTGAGCATGAGGAGTCCTAATTGCCACCTGATCCCAAGTCACTTTAGGATCTTTCCCCGCTTCCTTGCCAAAACATCTTGAAGCCAGATGTTCATGAGATTGCCTGATGTCCCCAAACCGTTCTTCCTTCCTCTTTCCTCTCATTTCTGTCTGTCTCTCTCTCTCTCCCTCTCTCTCTGTTGATTTGTCCATCCACTTTTTAGTCTACCCACCCATCTGTCATGCATTCCCTCTGTTAATCCACCCTTCCACTCTTTCATCTATCTAGCAGTAGATGAATAGTAGTAGTAGATCTAATAACTTGCAGTATCATCAGCCCAACCTCTGCATGGTGGTATTTCTACCTACCTAGAAAGGGACAAATTCAAGGTGTTAAGCTCTTCATTTTTCCTCAAGTGAACTTCACAACAGTGAGGTGACTGGCTAGTTGGTCTCCTGAGATTTCAGCAGTGAGTTACAGGATCAGTCTAGGATGGAGGTGATCCACATGAAGTTGTTTTCATGATAACAACAGAGGGGCATTTGGGAGCAGCAGTGACTCATGCTTGAGTTAACTACCGAGGACGGTTTGAATCACACCTAGTTCCCTTTAGCTTTCATCCTTGGAGATGCCCCAGTTTGATAAAATAATATGAATTGAATTAAATCTGAACAGCTCAACACAGAGTAATTAATTATGTCTTGATTCAATTACAGTTACTAACTGATGAGGCTGACGCCTGAGGCAGTCATGTGCACAATAGCAGTTGGAGTTAGGGCCCCAGGAGCCTCCTGAATCAATACTGGACCTGCACAAACTTTCTTTACATCTATCTCCTACCTAAAGATCTAAGATAGGACACATGCTGTGACCAGGTATTCTGCACAATCCCAAGCCACATTGGCAGACTCCACTGCTGGAGACAGGGATTAGAAGCTCTGTCACCCCCACTGAGGAAGCTCATCCTATTCCTCACTTCAGTGAAAAGCGTCTTGCTAGTTCAGGGTTCATACCTCGGGATCATGTTGGTGCTTTTAGAACAATATGGAACCAGGGCCCTAGCTCAGGTCCAGCGAGCAGGGATACTCAAAAATACATGTGATGGGAGTGGGCAGCAGAAGGAGAATTGCTGAGCTTATCCCCTGGCTCAGGAGAGTGGCTGGACAGGGAGTTTCCTACCTACAACTGTTCACTATCTACAAGATGTAGAAGGTGTAGATAGTCATCAGGAGACAAGCTCCTGCTCACTCTGGAAGTCCAAAATGAAGGCCATGTTCTCAGCGGGTACCGCATCAGCAAATTCCCTGAACGTGCCTTTCCCTCCTCTGCCCTCATCTAGGCCTCTCTCTTGTGGTGGGCCTGGTGCTGTACATCTCCAGCATCAATGATGAGATGCTCAACAGGACCAAGGATGCCGAGACCTATTTCAACTACAAATATGGATGGTCGTTTGCTTTCGCTGCCATCTCTTTCCTTTTAACAGAGGTTAGAAACCTGCCCTATACTACTCTGCCTGGAAGGGAGGAGGGAGGCATCCCTGAGCATCCTGGACCACCCACTCTAACTTTATCATCCCCAGAATGTATCACTCCCTGACCTTCCTGGGTCTCTTCTATCCAGGAAGTTTCTAGGTCCCAATCTTGTCCCTACATGCACTGGCCACCCAACTGGAGTGGCTCCAAGGTTGTGTCCCAGGAAGACCCAGCTGGGGCAGTTCAGCCTGGCCTCCATCAGTGAGCCCTGCTCTGCTTCTTCTTCCACTGTAGAGTGCTGGAGTGATGTCTGTATACCTGTTCATGAAGAGGTACACAGCCGAGGACATGTACAGACCTCACCCAGGCTTCTACCGTCCCCGTCTGAGCAATTGTTCCGATTACTCTGGCCAGTTTCTACATCCTGATGCCTGGATCCGTGGCCGCAGCCCCTCAGACATCTCCAGTGATGCCTCCTTGCAGATGAACAGCAACTACCCAGCTTTGCTCAAGTGTCCAGACTATGACCAGATGTCTTCATCTCCCTGCTGAGCCCCAGCTACCTCCCTGCCCGAACTGTGAATGGCTGAATAGCCCTCCCCTTTCCCCTCATGTCCCCCAGGACAAGGCCATTCCTGCTTAGCCACTGTTCCTTGACCAAGTCCTTTCCCTGCTCCCATTCTAGCTCATCCTTGAGTGGGTATGAGAGCCTGGAGTCACAGGCATGCTGATTGGCTGAGAGCAAAGGTGAAGTCCCACCTCTTAAGTGCCAATCACAGGCATGGGTCCTGCAGTACACCATGTCAGAAGAGGCCCACATTGTAGCTGTATTTTGTTCCTGTACTCCTAGTTTCCTGGTCCTAGTTAAAGCCAGATCAGAGTTGCCAAGTTCCTGACAGATACAGACAGATTTAGCACTTGCCAATTGACCTGGCCCCCTGTCCATTATCTGGGCTGTAGGACCAAAAGGTGGCTTTGATCTGGAGGTCTGCTTGGCTCAGAAACATCAAGCAGACAGTTGTTTCAAATATGCTCAATCCTTATGTGTCATGGCCTCCCTGCACAAAACACAAATATCTGTGTGTCCCCAGGCTCTGGACCTTTCCATCTCTCACCCTTTCAAAATGCAGCTGCCCTGGTCCAGACTCAAGGGTGAGCCAACAATGCTGATGAAGTTGCAAAGGGATGTTAATGGCTGAAGATGTCTTAATACACAAGGCCCCTTAAGCAGCTATTTAACAGGGGCTTTTGATGCCTTAACCCAAAGAAATGGCTCTGACAATGAGAAATGAGAATTTGATTGGTCTGTCCTCAGCATACCATGCACTGTGTCCCTGATTTTCAGGACCATATTTTCACCTAAGGCCCTAAAATCTAATTGTGCAGATAGGTATCTGTACCACCCAAGGAGAAGGCAGCTTTGAGCCAGATTTGGTGACACACAATGCATTTTGAGTCAAAATAAGTCACATTCTGATGATCCAGCTGCCTTGCCAGGGATGTCTGTGAACATTTGGGGTTGCCAATTTAACTCTTTATATGGGGGAGCATGTGTTTCCCAGGTACATACATATGTAGGCAAATGACACACTTTCAGAAGACCAGGCAGTGTGACACCCATTTTCCTGCCAGAGAAGCTGAGCCTCCAGGCCGTAAGCAGTTCCAGGAAGTCCACGAGATACCCACAGTTCTCCAGATGTTGACTCAGCAAGCCCGTTGCTCATTCTGAGCTTTTTGAGAGGCAGACCAATGTTACACTCTCTTTACTGTGTATCTCTGCTGTGCCTGCCTTTGCCTTGCTCTTTCTAAAATACCATTAGGCACTGGGCACACAAAGCCACAGTGGGTGATTTGTGGGCTCTGGCGTACAGGACGCCACACAGCTGGTACCTGCAGAAGGGCACTGACTTACTCAGAAGAGGCTGGAAGTCCAGGGTCAAGTTGCCAGACTGGTGTCTCTGGTGTCCCCTCCTGGCTTGCAGACAGCTGTCTTCTTATGTGTGTTTATGTGGTCTTTACGCCTATGTACTTCGGAGATTTTTTGGTATATTCAAATTCCCTCTTAAAAGGACATCAGGATGTAGCTCAGTTGACTGTATGCTTGTCTAGAGCGCACGAACCCTAGATTCAATCCCAAGTTCAGTATTAACCAGGTGTTGTGATGGAAGGTACTGGTAGGAGGATCAGATATTCAAGGTCATCTTTACCTACATAGCCAGTTTGAAGCCACCCTGGACTACATGAGATTCTGTTTCAAAAAAATAATTTAAAGTATCAGCTATGGATTAGGGCCCACTCCCAATGGATTCTATGACTAATATGAATTTAGTCACTTCTTTAAGCAGACCCAATATCCACTCCATGGGCACCTCATGACGATTGTAGCCTCTTCGTTTGCTATTTAGAGGAGTGTGTTTGGAGATGACTAGGTGGCATTTCTAAGCTGGACAAACATTTATATATGCTTGACTTCAATTTTCGTCAATGTTATTAGCACCTAAGATGCACTGTTCTCTCTCTAAAATACCCCATGTCACTGTGCCAGGCTTGTTTTTGTCATGGGGAAAAAATAGAAACCATTTCCAACCACAAGCTGACTGTAGACCATGATATTATTAGGTCAGCCTGAGGCTGAGCTGCCAAGTCAAGGTGGTCTCAGCCTAGCACGGACCATGTGCACTTACCGCAGCAATGGGTCTGGGTCCCTTTCTTCTCCTGTGGAGGGATGGGTGAATGCATCAATACCACGCCACCATGACAGATTCCTTTCCATACACAAACCAATCTCAGAATGGATTTGTAGCCTTTCCATAATCAAAAGATTTTTATCGTACATGTAAGTGTATAAACTCATCTCTTGCCATCACTTGGTTGTGGTTCCTAGAGTTGATTTTATCCTCGGGTCAGCAGCAAGATGATGACAGAAATCCTAGAACCATATGGAGGAAGAAACAGCACCCGCAGAACAATGCGATCATCTCCTCTCCATTTCTTCCTTAGAGACAAGTACAACATCCCCAGAAGCAACCCCAGCCCAGACCCACCTCGTGTCTTGCTGTCCAATCCGGGTCACATACCCATTCCTAAACCACTAACTGGCCAGAGGAACAGCGTAGCCATCTTTAAATGATGATGAATTAATCCCCCAAACTGTATCTTCAGACAACAGCACTCATGTCAAGACCATTTCTAACTATTTGGGGGTTGACTAGACTCAGCACGATGGCTCTTGTTCAGTCTCCCAGGAAGTTGGACTTGAGAGGAAAGGCTGTCATTTCAGTGCGCCTTGCTCAGTTGTCTGGCTTCTGCTGTCTACTGGCAGGCAGTAACTGAAGTTGTTGACTGGAATTCCTATGTATAGACAAGTGTTCCTCACAGCCTGACAGCTGGGTGCTAAGAATGAATGTCTCAGGAGACAGGCAGGAACCAGCCACACTTTCTGTTTGGAAGGAGACCTGGGAGTGGGCCAGTCATTTTCATTTTCATTGTCAATGTCATTTTCATTGTAATCACCAAACCACCCAGACTTTGGGCAAAAACACAAAGACCACGACTTGAGAAATAAGAAGTGTCCATGTTCCATTGTAGCATGAGATCTACTGTAGGACTGCTTTGGGAAATACAGCCTACAGCTTCTGGAGTGGCTCTGCCCATGGTTCTCCCAGCCCTGAGATGCTGATGTTGATACTGATGCTGATGCTGCTTTGGGGTGTGTGGGGGGTGCATCTCTAACAAGCTCCCCAATGATATCAATGCCACGATATGCTCTAAGCTTCAAAGATGGGGTTCAAGACACTTGAATGTTTTTAAAACTCCCCAGATAGATCAAACCCCAGGATTAAGAACCATGGCTTAGATCTATCTGAATTTTCCATCAGAACTGAAGAGACAGCCACCTTTTCCTGAGCCCACTTAGGGATTACTAGCTTCCCAAGCAAAATGCAAGACAGAGGAAGAAAGTGCTGGGTAGGCCACCGAGAAGTTTAAAAGCCCCAGCATCCTCCTTGCTCCTTCCTCCCTCCTAGTCTGCACGGGCTTCACCTTTCAGACAAGGCAAAGTGTCAAGTGCATGGGCTCCTGCCCAACATCTCTGTTCCTGAGCATTCCCCCACCCAGAGCTGGCATTCATTAGGATGCAGCAATAGCTTGCCCTTGAGGACCAGAAGAGCAGTGCTCAGTATTCCAAAGCCAAGCTGCTCTTCCTTTCATGGTCAGTGCCAAGGATGGACATCCAGTCCAAGGAGAGCAAATGGATCTTCAAAAGTGACCTTGTATTCTCAGAACTCTGACTACAGAACTTGGGCCAATCTTCACTGCTAGCTTTTGAATAATTCATTTTATACTCAACAGTCACTAAAGCACGAGGCTGGAGGGCTTTGGGGGTTTCTGATCAGTCAGTAAAGATACCGCACATCACCGTGTTCACAGAAGATTCAACTTGAATTGGTTTTTATTTTGAAACCACACACATTCATATACCTACCACCATTTCAGATGAGTGTGATCTGTATGAAAACAGTACCTAGTCTATTTTTTTAAACCAAACACTGCAAAAACTGTAGAGTCTCAGATTAAGTTGTTTTTTTTTATATTAACAAAATGGTAGGGACAAAATTAAACCTGTCCTATGTGAGACTCCATAGTTTATGAAATCCACTGAAATTCTTGGTCCCCTGAATGTCAAGGTCAGCTATCAGGCTTGAGCTTCAGGCAAGAAAGGATTCACCATCTTGAACTGGAACATAATCTCTTGTGAATGTCAATTTAAACCCTATAACTTCGGTTTCAGGTCCCACGGGAGGATATCAACCCCTCGTTATCAGCAGCATGTATCCAAAGCCCTCATCAGACTGCTCGGCTCATGATTAAATGAACTCTTTCAGTCCTGTGCATAGTAGGATCATGAGACCTAAAGACGTTTCTAAAGAGGTTTAGAGACTTGGGTGTCTCATGCCTGTAACCCCATTACTGGAGAAGCAGAACAGGAGGATCACAGGGACGTGGTAGCCTAACTGAATTGATAAGCTCCAAGTTCAGTGAGAGATCCTGTCTCAAAAAATAAGGCGGGAAGCTAATGAGGACGTCATAGGACATTGACCTCTGGCCTTCACACACATGTGCACAGGTACTTGCACACACATATACGAGTGTATAAACATAAACACACACACACAAAAGTCAGAGGTTTAGAGACTTGTTCATGATCAGTTAGTAATAATTTAATTGCTCCACAAATTCTAGTTCAAGTGCACTTGAAGCATGTGGCATCTACAGTTCTAAATGCTCAGCTTGGTAGATGAATCCCGTCTACAATCAGATAGTGCAGAGACAGGGAGGGAGGGAAAGGTCTCACTAAACAGGGAAAGAACAGAGACAGACTGTTCCCTAAGAGCCTCCCAACCCCTTGCCTGCCATCTCTATTCATGGTGTCAGCCATATTGAAAAAGGATGTGGTGCAGTTCCAGAGCTATCAGGCTAAAAGCTTTCACTCTCTCTTGCTCACAGACAGCAGGAGAAAACTTGTGACGCCTGGCCGAGCTAGTCTGTAGCTCCTTAGCTGGAGAAAAGGCAGAAATAGTTCCACTAGTTCAACGAAACATTTCCCGAAGCTCTCAATGTGTGAGGTGCCATGCTGATGGCTACACGGGGTGGAAAAAGAAATAAAAGCTGTGGAGTGCTAATGAACTCATCGCAGCCACTCTGAGATGTGAGAAGTGTCAGCTTGGCCTGCTAAATCAAATTCAATATGAGTTGGAGCCCCTGCTTGGAATTCCCAAAGGGTGCCCTGGAATCCAGTGGAGAGAGGACTGGCAGCAGCCATTGGGTAGCTGCATACCCAGTCACCACAGTGTAGGTGCCAGGAGCCTCACAGAGGTAGGATGTCATCGTCCAGTGTCCAGAGTCCTTAGGAACATCATCACAATCCTGCTCAGGCCTTCAGAGGACTCTGATGTCCCCCTCCTTCATTTCCTTCCCAATCATGAGGATGATTTTATAGATTGGCTTTCTCTCCAAGATTCCTTCCCACATGCTCTCTTGGGAGGGTACTTCATGCTCTTCCTCAGTAGGTCTTAGACTCAATAAATGGGGGCCAGGTCTGGTGGCGCACATCTGTAATCCCAGCATTTAGGAGACTGAGACAAAAGGATTGGGAGTGTGAGGCCAGCCTGAGCTACACAGCAAGTTCCAGGTCAACTTGGGTTACATAGCAAGACCCTATCTCAGTAAAAATGAAACCAGTGAGAAACTCTTTCCATGATCGGAAGGAAGAGGAAGGGAATAAATTTTTAAAAGTCTGTAGGGCTCAGTGATTAAGAGCACTGCCTGCTCTTGCAGAGGACCCAGGTTTGATTCCCAGTGTCCACATGGCAGCGAGCAACAGTCCCAACTCCAGTTCCAGGGTATCTGACACCCTCTTCTGGCCTCCACAGGCATTTCACGACACGAGTGCACCTACCTACAGGCAGGCAGTAGAGTCATACACATAAAACAAAAGTAATAAGTAGAGCATAAACGAGCTGTAGAATTTGTAATAATTAACCCCTTTACCCTGTTTACGGTAGTTAAATTAGTGCTAATACTTCAGCTGCTGTCTTTTACTTAGTGCCTTCTACCGGCGGCTTCTATCCTGGGGTACCCATTCTCCATGGTTCCACTTTATTTAGTTATTACAAATCCCCAGTACAGAATCTGAGCTTAGTACAAGCTCTAGTGCGCAGTACACAGCCCATCCGTCATTGGTCCACACAAGGCCTGGCTCGTAGTTTTCATCCTTCCTCCCCAGTATTCTCCGTGAGCATCATTCAAATGTGTTGAATATATGCCTTCATATGCTCTTTAAAATGGATGCTGTGGGGCTGGAGAGACTGCCCAGTGGTTAGGAGTACTGGCTGCTCTTACAGAAGACTCTGGTTCAATTCCCAGCATCCCCATGGCAGCTAACAACCATTCATAACTTTGGTTCCAGGGGATCCCACATCTTCTGACCTCTGCAGCTACTACACACACAACATGGGTGGACTCATGCAGGCAATACATGCATATACATAAAATAGAAATAATAAAATGTTTTCCAAATGGATATTGGGCTGGAGAGTTAGCTCAGCAGTTAAGATGGAGCACCGGTTGCTCTTGCAGAGGACCCAGGTTTGACACTTAGCACCCACATGGTGGCCTGCAACAGTCTGTACTTCCAGTTCCAGGGGATCCAACTCTCCCTTCTGATCTCCGTGGGCACTGCTCAACACAGACGCACTTACACACATGCAGATAATACTAAACATAAGAAGGTGGATACTGTGGTTCTTTCTCATGTAGATTTCAGTTTCCATCAGTCATTTATGCTGTCTGCGTGTCTCTTTCTCGCCTTTTATCCACCACTTTTAAACATTTTTCTTTGCTCCATGATCACAGGGTCCATTGTCAAATACTCCACAGTAGACATCACTGCCTTTTACCCAAATCCTAGTGCAAGTTCCAGAGACAGACACCAAGACACTGGGACCCAGAGGCCACAGTGTGGCTCATCTTCAGGGCCTGACACCAGTATCACCAGCACGTTGTTTGGTTCAGATTCACCTTGAGCAAGCACTAGGCCACAGCCCTCTAACTCGCCTTGTGGACCTGATGCTCATGTCTTTGGGTGAGGCCAAGGAGGGCCTGATGGGCACTGATGTGCCTCACGAACTCTACCTATACTTATTTCAACCAATCCCCTTGTCTTCAGAATGGGAACTTCAGGGTCTTTTGTTTTGTTTCTTCATTGTTTGAGTCACTGTGGATCGATCCCATCCCCTCATGCATGGTAAGCAAGTGCTCCACCACTGAGCTACATCCCCATCCCAAGTCTCCACTTTCTAATCCCATGGGCAGGGCTTGAGCATTCCCTTGTCCACCTGTCCCTCTCAGCAGCTGAGAATCCCTCAGTATCATTAGCATTACACTGGGTCTGAAAAGTCTCTGTTGGGGCACTGTGGCACATATGGCAGACTGTTCAGCAGTGTCTGCTTTCTCACTGGGACATTCATGGCCATTGATAGACATGGTCCAGTCTCATCATTGCCGTCGCTTCAAAATGGTGATGTTTTAACTCCATTCTTCCTTTACTGATGAGATGGAATACTGCTATCTATGAAACTTCTTCCATCCATTACCCCATTCTATTCTGTACCTGCATGTGGACACACCTGCTCCCCTGCCCCGTGGATGGACATCTGGGCTGTTTCCAGCAATATCTACCAGTGACATTTTGCCAGAGTCCCCCTACCCCCGCTTTGCCCAAGCCATTCTTGTAACCTTGTCTTGAAGTCATAAATATTCATGGGCCTCTTTCTAGCTCTGTACTTTTGGAGTGTGCCACTGACATTAAACAACCACACCCCATGTTCTCCTTCAAGAAGTCTGCTCTGATGGAATGGCTTAAGAATGGTTATTCCTTTACCAGGGTGGAAGAGGCCCTGAACAAGGCCAGACGGCCATTCACAGGGAAGCTGGAAGTGTTTCAAGTTTTCCCTGTCATAGGGTGACATTGCCAGGAGTCAACGCCCCCTCAACCCCACTCCAACAGGGAGAAGGGCCTTTCCTGGAGCCACCCCAGCTGTGAGTCACCAGCGTTCCAGCCCCAAACTCCATAGGGAAGATGGAAATGCATTCTGGTGACTAGGAAACTAAAGCCACTTGTGTGGGGGAGAGGATGTTATAATATCAGGCTGTCGCCAAATTAACATTGTTAAACAAATATGCAAAAATAGCAGCCACAATTATCCCCATACAGTAGCTCAATCTGGAGCCTTCTGTGCGTTTCTGTTCATCCCCTAAACATGGGGCTGTCTCTACTCTCGTTTGGTCCTTCCTCCTTCCTTCTTTCTGAGGTGAACTCCCAGAATCTCTGCTTCTTTAGGAAAGATGGCAGCATCCTCAACATCTAAATAAGAACCCGATTTAACCCATGCACGCATGGATCCAAGAGAAACTGTTTGAACTGGTCACTCAACTCAGAGATCTGGAGGCCTGGGTTTAACCAACCTGCGCCCTTTGTCCTCGCTGCTCCATACATTCCTCTGACTGGTTTCCCTCAATCTCCCCCTCTAGAGAAATCTCTCCAAAGTGCAGATTTAATACCTCTTCTCTGAAATGTTCAGGAATAGAAGAAAGGAGATGCCGCCATACATACCCAGTTCAGCATCCCTGGCAGCTTGGTGTCCTTGGGCTGTGGATAAATACAAACAATTCCTCTGTTTCTTATCACTGTGACCTACACTGTACCTAAAGACCTTTTCTTTTTAAAATTTTTAATATCAATATATTTCAAAAGATTTATAAGATGAAATATTGATACCCATAAGCTACACAGTTATATGAGAAATAAAATTCTATATAAAATTGGAAGGTGCATGAAAAAATATTGAGAGTGAGTAACATTGGAGAAATCATTTAGAAATATTTAATAAATATAAGCAGAACATGAATGTCCATCTTAAAGGCTCTTACCTATCATAATTGAAGAAGTATATAATTACACTGAAATGTATTATGGTTTGCAATCATGCTATATTCAGTTATAAACTCCTAATGTCTTTGCAAAATAATTTTGAGTTCTATTTAAAATTTTTGTGTATGTCATATAGGTTAACATTTCAGAAGCAAATATTAGGGATATTACCAATTGTACGGCATATGCTTATTTGAGCACTAATCATACTGAGAAATCAGCAGTTAAAAATCTGACATTGAAAAATTAAATTCAGCCAGGTGTGGTGGTATACACCCTAAAGGCCTTTTTGACATTTGCAATAATGTTCTTATACCACAAGCAGAAGATTGGCAAAAAACAGTGAGTAATAGGCAGAGGCCTCAGGCTGCGTGGGGCATCATGGGAAACCTGCTACTGGGGCATTGATACCTGGGTCACTTTATTACCCTTTTGCAGGGAGCCGTAAACGCCATTACAAGATGGCGCTGGCTTCCTGCCAGCGTTGTGGTAACAACTCCTAATTAGGTAGTGCTTTGGCGCCAACCTGGATCTTGCTACTGCACATGCGTGCCACATGACCTGTCCTGAGCCTATCCCGTGGCGTCCACCTGTGGTTAGCTACTTGCAGCCAATCAATAGGGGCCCCTTCTCCTTCCGGGCTTTATAAGCAGCCGTAGGTGCCTTGCTCCCCGCCTCTCGCTATCATCGTCCATCTGTTAATAAAAGGCTCTCCAATAAATGTGATACTGGAAGACTCCTCGTGATCGCGTGCTTTCTTCCTCCGCTGGCCAGAGGCGTTCGCCGCACCCTTTGTGATAATAAAAGAATCTGGGCATAAAGCACCGAAGGGACCTTTATGTCTCAAGGAGACATCAAACAAACCGTGTGTTGAGACCTGTGTTTTGATTGTGCCTTGTCATGAAAGGTCAGGTGTGGGATTTTCCACTGTGCCTCCAAGTTTCAAAATTTACAGCACGTTGGATTTTTGAATTTTTAGATTCCTGGGGCTCCACCTGCCCCTGTCTGTGGTACCATGGCTGTTCCAGTAAGCTCGCTGCCTCCTTCTCATTGTGACCTGTCCCCTAGGTCTCCATGGGCCAGGATATCTGAAGGACAGCAGAACAACTGAAATGGAGGCAAGCAGGACTGGCTTCCTGGCAAGTTGGAGTAGATACATGTGGTCCAGACAGGGACGTAGGAGGTTCAGGAAGGGATGGCTCCAGCATGAATCAGATGCTCACACCAGCCAGGCTGCTCAGGTTGGCTGTGTCATCAGAAGCACATGGGTCCTTTTTTCTCCATCTGCTCCATCACCTCTTCAAGCCTCCATCTCCCTGTTAATGCTTCGGTGTTAGAGGCTACAAATGTAACTTGTTACACAGAGGATGTACCTCAAAGCAGCTATTAGTTCATTGGGAATGCAGCCATTGAGGAGGGACTTCCCAAAAGCCAGGCTTTCTGTTAGATAGCTGTTGCCAAGCCCACATCTGGCCCCTTTGTCCCCTAAGGTTCCCTCTGACTGCCCCTTCCCACCTGTCTCTTTTCAAGAGCTGAGCTCCAGACTACTGTCTCAAGTCCTGCAGGAATCCACCTGCAATATCATTAGAATTGTGGGAGCACTCACAAGATCACGAGGCTTGCTTGCATGGCCAAGTGGAATTTCAGGAAGACCAAGGGAATAGACCACAGATAGCATCTTTAGCTTTCCTCTGTCGTGTTCTTCTTCCCATCTTCTGACCAAAAAGAGGGCAAGGGTCACAGCCTGGGTTGATTACAGACCCCCACACACTATCCAGGCACTATGCCTGGCATTACACAGGTCTCTCAACTACATACTTGCACCTAACCACACACATTATTGTCTCAGAAGGATTAAGTGAATGACATATCCAAGGTCACACAGCTAATAAATGGCAGAATTTGGATTTGTGACCAACTCAACTTTTGTCATAGGGATTCTGGGGGTCCTGAGATATCCCTGGAATATCGAAGGGGTTCCTTCTTAGAAAAGAGGAAGTGAGGAGGAGGAGGAGGAGGAGGAGGAGGAGGAGGAGGAGGAGGAGGAGGAGAAAAAGAAGGAGGAGGAAGAGAAGAAGGAGGAAGCAAAAGAGGCTGAGTGGGTGGTACTCCCCTTTCCCAGCCCATTTCAAGGGCAGCAGCTCAACCCCTACTGACTTCGCAGGTCACATGATGACTGCCCCGTGCTGGCATCTCAGGCAGCCTGGGTTTGATCTCCCCAAAGTCACGTTGACTTTTCCATGTAGGGTGGCTCAGGTCAGTTAGCTTCAATAATTGAACTTCCTTCTCTTCCTCAAGCCTCTTTGGTGTCCTGGCTTCGCTCCAAGTTTAAGAAATATCTTAAATAGACCAACTCTGTGGGTTGGGGATGCAGCGCATGGTACAGCCCTTGCCTAGCATACATGAGGCCTTGGACTCAATCCTCAGTACCACAAACAGCATAGCCTAACATAGCATAATATGAACCTTTAGCTCTTGCAGCTTATCCCCAGTCCCTGCTGATGGTCACCTCTTTTAAGTACTTTTAATTGAATTTTTGCAAATTCTATACAATATATTTTGATCATATTTAGACCTCCCGACTCTCTCTGTGCCTGCCCCTCATTGCCCCCTGCCCAGGTTTACAAACTCCATTATAATATTGAGACAGAGCCTCTCACTGAATCTGGGTCTCACTGTTTCACAAATCCTCCTGTCTTGGTGCTGTGCCTTGTCCACTCCATCTCTAAGGTTACAGGGGTGCACTGCACTTGGCTTTTACATGGATGTTGCAGATCTGAACTCAGATCCTCATGCTTGTTCAGCAAGCACTTTATCCAGTGAGCCATCGCCTCAGCCTACAAAGTTTCTTAAAAATGTGACTTCAAGATTGAGACCACATTCTAACATTTACTGTTGGGAGCTGTGACTTGCATGATGTGGGCATCCTGCATTTGTTCATTTACTTGTTAAGAAAATGAGGCTGGAGAGATGTTCAGAGGTTAAGAGCACTGCTCTTGCAGAGGACCCAGGGTTTGATTCCCAGCACCCACGTGGTGGATCACAACCATCCCTAACTCCAGTTCTAGGGAATGCAATGCCCTCTATTGGCCTCCATGGGAATTGCATGACATGGGTGCATTAATATACATGCAGGCAAATCACTCATTAATATAAAATAAAAATAAATAGATCAATATTGTATGAAAATCTCAAATTCGATAAAAAGTTTTTTTTAATGAAAAGAAAACTACCTACACTTGTAACCAAACATGAAATCTCTAAAACTGGTTTTGGGAATTAAATCAATACTTCGCATTAACTCCTTTATCAGATTATGCATGTCTATATTCAACACAGAATTTACACCCTCAGAGAATTCTTCCTTTCTCCAAAATTCAATTGCTTTCCTAATTTTATAAGAAAACAAAAGTAACAACTCTGCCCCCTTATGTTCAATTTGCTGTTGTCGTTTTTTTTTTTTCTTTCATAGTTTTCTTTTCAATAGAATGAAGCAAGCTGATTTACAGCTCTGACATCATGTTGCACATTTCCTTTGGGATAAGGCGCGTCTGCTTGTGGAAATGCAGAGAGGCGACAGCTTCTGGATCCTCGGCCCCAGACATCCACCTACCCTGTTTGGTGGCTGCAGCGAGTTAGAAGGCTTGAGAAGCTTCTGGCTACACAGAATCTCCAAAAGGGCTATGAACCAATTTTAGTGTCTCATGTTTTTAGTTTGAAGCAGACTGAAACTTAGAGAAAAGCTGTGAGTCTCAAAGGCCTTGTTTCTGCACTAGAGGCTCCCAAACTTTTCTGGGAAATATCACCCATAGTAAATTTTTTTCAGCACAGCGCTCCAAAAGAAGTTCCTTGCGGTCCTATTTATTGCCTAGCTGGGTTTATAGACCCCAGTCCAAAGTTTGTTCTGGAGCTGCACATGTCTTGTGGGATGGATGTTCCTAGTCCCCAGTGAATGAATGACAATATCCACTGGTGTCATTCCACCAGCCCTCCCATGAAAGCCACTCTTCTTTACTGACACGGATCAAGTCGTGAATATTCATGTCATTCTTTCTGAGCCTTGTACATTTCCACTGCTCCAAAGGAACTGAAGTGCTCTAAAATCTATCCTGGTTAAATGGCTCGGGAACAGTCACTTCTTAGTCCAGTTTTGGAGGGACCCAGAGCAAGACTTAGATGACTGTTCTCAGGGAATGGTGTAATAATGGAAGTCTGATAGATGTTGCCATGTTACAAATAATTAAAATATCCTATATAGGGCCTTGATGAGATGGCTTAGTAGGTACAAATGTTTGCTACCAAGACTGCTGACCTGAGTTCAATCCCTGGAACTAACATGTGGAAGGAGAGAACCAACTCCCCAAAGTTGTCCTCTGACCACAAGGCATACCACATCTCTCTCTGTCTCTGTCTCTCTCTGTCTCTCTCTCTCTCTCTCTCTCTCTCTCTTACACACACACACACTAAATAAATAAATAAATAAATAAATAAATAAATAAATAAATAAATAAATAAATAAAAACATCTCCTATGGGGCTGGTGATATAAGATGGGGCTGGTGTTATAGTTCAGTTAGTAGAGTTCTTGTCTAGCATGTACAAGGTCCTGGATTTGATCCCCAGTACCACATAAACTGGACCTGATGGCACAGGCCTGTAATCCCAGTACTCAGGAGAAAGAGGCAAGAGCATCAGAAGTTCAAAGTCATCCTTGGCCACATAATGAGTTTGAGGCTAACCTGATCTACATGAGACCTTGTCTCAAAAAATTAGTTAATTAATTCAAATAAAATATCCTCTTGGCAGGCCAGGCATGGTGGCACATATCTGCAATTCTCTTACTTTGGGATTCTGCAGTAGGATTGTAAGTTCAAGGATAATCTTGGTTACACAGTAAAATCCTCTTAAAAATATATAAATACTGACCACTCTGGAAGAACATCTAGATTCCATTCCCAGTTCCTATGTGGCAGCTAACAACTGTCCTTTACTCCAGTTCCAGGGGATCTGATGCCCTCTCCGGGCCTCTGAAGGCATTGCACACATGTGAAAAACTCACATACATATAGGCAAAACACTCATACACATAAAATAAAAAACAATTAATTAATTAAAATAAATACATAGTAAATAATTGAGTGTTGTATGGCGTCTCTGAGGTGTTACTGCAGCACTCTGGGGCACCTAAGGGCACAGCTGGGGAATTGTGTGCTGGACTACTAGCTACCCCCCCTTGATGGTCTATCCCTCTTGGAAGCCTTTAGTCTATATTTTCTGCAAAGAAACACAATCCCCTACATAGCTCATCACAGTTGCCAGAATCCACAGTGATCTGTCCTTATCACACATGTGCCAGCAGAAGGCAGTATAAAGATCCCCTGGGGCTAAAGGAGTGGTCAGGATGGCTAATGTTTCTTCCTGAAAGTAACTGATGAATGGGAGCTTCCAGCTGGCATCAGAGCACACAGCCCCTTTAGACACTAAGGCAGATGAAGTTTAAGCAGGGCAGGAAAACAAACCCAATCCCCCTGCTGTCCAGGAGACCCAAAGCAGTTTGTCTATGGTCACACACTAACCAGCCTCAGTCCCTTATGCAACACCTCTCTAAGCTGTGTCTTGTAGCACAGGTCACATATTACCTAAGCCTGCTTCCTAGAGGTGCAAGGATATTCTTATCCCTTAGAAATCTCTAAGAATGAACACTTCAACTCTGACTCTACGGAGGAAGAGTGTTAAGGGGAAGAGAGGAAAGGCAGGAAATGTTCAAATAAGTTCCATTGTAACAGAATATGGATTTCGTGTGATGGGATGTAAAGGTCAACAGAGGAATAGGATCTCGTATTTAATCTAGAAATGTTTTAATAAAAGGTGCAGTTGTGCAGCAGAGGATAAGAAGCCCCTACCCTAGCTAAGGAACTATTGGCAATAGTTCTCCCAGTAGCTGCTGGGAGAGGAAAGGTTGATTTTCTTTAAGGGTGTGAGGCTGGATAGGTTAACCAGGCTCCAGGCCCTAGTAGATAGGCCCACATTGAAGAGCATTTGAGAACATAAATTTGATTGAGTAGGTCTCTCTCTCTCCCTCTCTCTCTCTCTCTCTCTCTCTCTCTCTCTCTCTCTCTGTCTCTCTCTCTCTCCATATATGTGGAGTACTTGAAACAGGGCAGGCCATATTAAGGGGAGGCACAGACAGGGGAGGGGGTCTGAATAGGAACAAAATGCATTCTATGAAATTTGCAGAAATTCAATAAAAAATGAAAATAAGATTGGATGCTTTGCTTTGTCTTGCAGACTGAAACCCGTCTTCAGCCCACTGTGTTGTGTGTGGTGTTAATAAATCACTGACCCTGAAGGACAGTCTGCTTCAGTGCTTTTCTCTGCAATCTACCTCCTCCAAACCTGACCTGACCTGACAGGTGGGAAGGGCTGTTCTGACCTGCCCCACTGGTTTAGGACGCGGAAGCTAGCCTCAACTTGGTGAAATATGAGCCCAGATAATGCAAATGTAGATTGGGGCGGGAGACTCCAGACTAAAGTATTTGGCTTTTATTTGGGGGACAATAAGGAACTAAGAGAGGTTTGGGGCACAGTAAAGACAGTCAGCTTTCTGCGCAGAACAGTCTCCTGGAGAAGCAGTGCAGAGAAATGCCAGGCTGGGAGAAGAGTTAGCACATGTCTCCAATCCAGGTGAGGCTAGTAAGAGCCAGGGGGATGGAGTGTTATGGCGCCAAGACTCCTGGGAAGGACCACTCAGACTCCGGATGTTCCAAATCAGCCAAATTTATTAGCTGGCCAGTGACTGCATTCTCTGGGCCAGGATCTAGAGAGCACAGTGCTGACTCAGAAAACAGGGCTTATAAAGCATCCTGATGGCCCAAGTTATACAAGATTACACAGGCATGACATATCTGTTCCCTTAGCAGGCAGGCAAGTAGCTATAGAAGCCGGTTAAGCATTAAGCAAGTCAGGTACGTATTAGGCAAGATAAGCATTAAGCAAGCGGTTATGAAAGCTGTACGACATTAACTGAGACCTTCTGCATTCTGTGAGGGTATTTCTCTGTGGTTAATTCTTCCTGGAACAGCCCTGTGGTTAAACTTTTCCTGGAACTCCCTGCCAGAGTTAGGGATGGCTCATCAAGGTGGCACCCTTATATACAAAATGGAGGAACTCAGGCCATAAGAAGAGGAATGACTCCTAGGTGGGCCAGGTCCTTCTGATTTCTCTTCCCATCCTGTGCTTCAACTGCATCAGCCCTGCAACCCACCCCACAACAAGAAATGTTTCATGGGCATTTGGTTGACGATTTCACAACAGACCTGTGCAGACACAGATTTGAGAAGAGAACCAAAGCAGTGGAGATTGGCTCTCAGAATGCAAAATGCATTTTACTTAATTCGGGAGCTCCAAAGCCAAGTTTGTCTCCAGCTACCGTGGAGTCTTAACTGTGTATCACCCCCCACTCTTCCTCACCAAAAGAAAAGACACTCTGTGGTTGTCATAGAGAGGAGAGGGAATGAGGAGGCACTGGGGATTGTTAGCCAAAGCCTGGAACAGATGAAGAGGAAGTGAATGTTGGCTCACAGAGTTACTCTTCCTGAAAGAGCTATCTGCTAATGAAGGAGTTTCCTTATCACAAACCAAACCAATCTGAAAACACCTAAGAAAGAAGACATTGTGTGGACCTGTGGGCTGGGCTCTGAGATCTTGGGATACAGATGGTGATAGGATGGTGGGGTAGCCTCCTGGGCTACAAAGTGGGGAAGCTGAGGAGAAAAGATCCCAGAAAGAAGGCTGGTGTGTGTCAAGACTCCAGCAGAGTGGTCAACAGATACTTTTACATAAGGGACTAGACAACTATGGGCAGATCAGGAGTTCCAGACAGGGCGAGTGGCATGTAGGAAAGCGACTTTAGGGTCACTTCTGGGGCTGGCAGATTATAAGGACAAGGAAACAAGGACAGCAGGAAATAGTCACATGTCTCCTTCCACTCTGAGCTCAAAAGAGCCCATTGGCCCCTGGGGTCTGCAGGTCAGGTGGAGAGAATGGAATGGGTTAGAGATTGGGAGGAACATTGTGAGTTTGGGGAAGAAGAAGAATAAAGCGCCCTCTAGGACAATCTTGGCCTAACTCCAGGGTAACCCTGAGTGGCTGGAGAAGCAACCTGCCAGAAAGGGAGGCATTCCTACCCTGTTCCTTAGTTGCAATCACTGAAGCAGGCTCTGTGAGAGGAAGGGGTCTCCTCTGGGGTAGCCGCCTGCAATAGGCTGACTGAAGTGGCTTGTGTCCCCAAAGCGCTAATTAACATGCTGAAGTGCTGTCCCCAACGTGAAGGTATTAGGAGGTGAGTCTTTGGGAGGTGATTAGGCTGCGAGGATGGAGCCCTTCTAAAAGGAACCTGGGAGACCCCCCCCTCTCTCTCTGCACATGGAGATACAAAGAGAAGTCAACTGGATGCAACCCAAAAGAGAGCCCTCAACAGAGCCAAAGCATGCTGGTGCCCCGACCTGGACTTCCAGACTCCAGAGCTGGGGAAACAGAAGTCTACTGCGGCTGCTTCTCAGCCACCCAATCGATGATACTTCTTTATGGCAGCCCAGGACAAGTCAAAAGAGTATTTAGTTTTTAAAAGAAGCAGCACCAAAAACCCACCACTCATAGTCCAAGCGTTTTCTGAACAGATTCAGTTGGTAGAGTGTTTACCTAGAATACAGGAAGCCCTGGGTTCGATTCCCAGCGTCACAGAAACCACGAGTGATGGCACTTGTCTGTAATACCAGCACTGGCCTCTGTGTGTGTGTGTGTGTGTGTGTGTGTGTGTGTGTGTGTGTGTGTGTAAGAAGAAGGATCGTAAGTTCAAGGTCATCCTCAGCTACATATACAGTTTGAGTGCCAGCCTGGGCTACATGAGACCCTGTCTCAAATAAATAAATAGTAAATAATCAAGCAAAATAGTTCACACACACAGTGGCAAGCTTCTGAGTACAGAGCAGGTGCTCCCACCTGGAAGGATACTGCCGTCAGGAGGCTCCCCTGATAATTAAAAGGCAAACCTGCCCGGAGATGTTTCTTTGGTCAGAGAATGTGGCACATTGTTCTGAAATCCCATCATCTCTAGCCAAGAACAACATAAGAATGTGGAGAATCTAACAAAACCTTGCACTGCCAAGGGACTCTACAAATGAGGACAGGCCAGGGAAGGGTAGGGACAGAGGGAGAGGCTGGGGAAAGGCGGGGCTCCAGCTGTGGGGTTGAGCTTCGGATTCTGAGGCAGCAGGGGAGCAGGCTGAGCTTGGGGGTGAGCTACAGGCTCTCCCAGAGTCTGTCCTCAGTCCCGGGTCTGGAAGTGTGCCACACGCATCCTAGACATTTTCTGTCTTCCAGGATATGTTTTTAAACAGCAAAGATTCAGCTCTATGAATTCAGTTTCCACTTCAAAATAGGTTTCCTGACTTAGAGAGACTCATCTGTAATTGACTGGGGGGGAAGCTGTTTAGAGAAACAAGTGCCCCTGCCAGGGCCCAGCTGGTTGGCATGGAAACACACAGTGTACAGATGCTCTTCTAGTAGGTTCTGGCATATTCTGGGCAGAGCATATCTAGCCTGCTGCTTTGATGCAATCATCTTTCTGCTCTAGATTCTCTGACTGTGGCCAAAACCCAACCAGCTTCAACCCTCAGCTATTGTCCACTAATGAGTTCTTAGTCAACAAATAATGGGAAAACAGAAATGAATAAGGGAGGGGCTGGAGAGATGGCTCAGTTGTTGAGAGCACTGGCTGCTCTTGCAGAGGGCCTAGGTTCAATTCCCAGTGACTACCATCCATAATTTCAGTTCCAGGGAAATCCAGCACCCTCTTCTGACCATTGCAGGAATTGCATGACATGGAAGCATTTACATACATGAAGGCAATACACGCATACACATAAGAAAATAATAATAAATAAAATATTTTTTTTAATAACAAAGTGAGAAGGGGGATCTGGAAAGAGAAATGGCTCAGCAGTTAACGATACTTATTGCTCTTGCGGAGGCCCTGGCTTAGTTTCCCAGCACTGTGGCAGCTAACACCCATCCTTAAGTCTAATTCCAGTGGATCCGGTGCCCTCTTGTGGCCTCTGTGGGCACCAGGCATGCTGCAACTGGGGAGATAAAGTGCTTGCCACATAAATGTGAGGATTGGCGTTCTGACCCCCAGCATCCACATAATGCCAGGTGGCCATGGTGGCCCAGATGTAATTCAGCTGCTTGGAAAGCAGAGACAAGGATCTCCAGAGCAAGCGGGCTGTCTAGACTAGACATAATAGCGATCTCTGGATTTAATTAAGAGACCCTGCCTTAATGAACAAAACAGAGAGTGATCAAGGAACATCAACTTCAGGCTCTCTGTCTCTGTCTTTCTGTCTCTCTGTCTCTCTCTCAAATGATGAGACAGAATAGTGACTATTTTTCCCGACGGAATACATAAGAAAAGAGAATCTTGGAGTCTTCACATTACTTATTCTCAGCCACCTGGCCAACAGGTAGAAGCAGCTGATGCTGAAGAGTCATGTTTGAGTGCCCCCGCCCCCGCCTCCTTCGGCTGTGCTGCTCCTGAAGGATCTCACACTCCCTGCCTTCAAAGCGAGCACCTAGTGCGAGCCAGTGGTCTAGGCAGAATCTCTGCCCTGGAGGAAATGATCCTGCAGTATGAGAGGCCAGGGAACATGACACCACTTTGACATGTTCCTGTGGTAGGCTAGGTGCAGTGACAAAGATAAAACAGGAGCAGGTGGAGGAGAACCTGGTGAAATCTATGAGGGGGTGACCTTAAGACTGAGACTTGATTATTGGGAAATATTTGTGGAGACTATTAACAATAACGGTGTGATTAAGTCCAGAAAATGGTGGCATAACTTAACAGAGAAACGTGCTAAAGCCATTATCACAGCTGCCTGCTCAGAAGCAAAGAGAGAGGCACCATCTAGTGGCCATATGTGGCAACTGCATGGGTTGAGCCCACAGAAATTCAGAACTTGAGAGCATTCAATATCCACAGAATACAAAGAAAGACACAGGGTTCTTTAAAAATGCCCCCCGCCACACACACACACACACAAAAGACTAGAAAATCTGGGTACAGTGGTACATGCCTCTAATCCCAGCACTTGGGAGGCAGAGGCAGGTAGATCTCTGTAAGAGATCGAGGCTAACCTGATCTACATAGTGAGTTCCAGACTAGCTGGGTTGCGGGGAGACCCTGATTCAAGAAAGGTCAAAAACTTAAATTAAATTACATTAAAAATAAAAGCACTCTATAACTTAGAGTCAGTGTGATGGGCATTCTTTTTTATAAATATTTTATTTATTTGTATTTTATATGTATGAGTGTATTGCCTGAATGTATATAAGTGCACCCATGTCATGCAATGCCTGTTAAGTTCAGAAGAGGGTGTTAGATCCCCTAGATGGAACTGAAGTTACAGATGGCTGTTAGCCATCATGTGGGTGATGAGAATTTAACCTGGGTCCTCTGCAACAGATTACAAACAAGCCATCTCTCCAGCCCCCTTGATGGGCATTCTTAAACCATAAATAAGTAAACCATAAATTAATGAGTAAAAAGCTCCATGCTTCATGTACAGTGGTCCTTCAGTGTTGGAAGGGAATGGATAACTTCACTTCCTTGGGTACCCAAAACCAGATGCTCAAGCCTCTTGTATAAAATGGGGTAGTATTTGCATATAACCTACATACATCCTCCAATATATTTTAAACCATTGCTAGGTTACTTATATCTAGTACAATGTGAATCCTATACAAATAGTTGTTTAGGGAATACTGACAAGGAAAATGGCCAGATTTTAAGTACAGATGCAATTTCTTCTCTAATAGTTTCAGTCTTGATTGACTCCACAGATGGGGAACAGATGGTTGCAGAGGGCTAATTTCATATCAATATATGTAAACTTGGGCCATATTTTTTGCAACATCTAAGTATCATTTCTGATATTAACACTTTTTTACAAACCAATTTATTACTTAAATTTCCTTTAAAAGAAAAATATTCTAAGGATGTGGCTTAGCAGGTAAAGGTACTTGCCACCAAGTCCTATAATCTGAGTTGGATTCCAGAGACCACATGTTGGAAGGAAAGAACCAACTCCTGCAGGTTGTCCTCTGACTCTGTACACATGCACCAACATGCATACATGCACAGAAATAATAAAAGTAAAAACATTTAAAAAACTAAACCAAAGAAAAGAAAAAATGTTCTTCATCACTGATAGTAAGTGGAACTCTAACACCAGACACACAAAACAGGGGAAGCTTCCATCAAGACAGCACACAAAATGCCAAATCACACAGTGTGACTCTCTCTGGACCCCAGTTTTGCCCTCTCTTCATGAGGGAAGATCAGCATGTGAGACTGGGATATTAAAGATGGAGGAATAGAATCAGGCTTGCCTTAGTTAAAAGGGACAAGAGACAATGAGGAGACAATAATTTTGTCATTGAGAGTTAAGATACTTCCTAAGACCATGCCTCTGTCCCCCTAAAGGTTTGGGGTGCAATACCCTGGGGACTCAAAACACATAGGGCTATACTTGTTTGCTTGTCCACTCACGGAATCCGTGGCCTTGGTGATCATCATTCAAACCCTCGCCCCCCAGCCCTAAGGAGTTTAATTGATTCTTGAAAGATCACTTCACCAGTGGTGAACTTGAACAGAAGTCCTGAGTCCTCTGCGGGGTTCTTCCTCTGAGCCCAGGAAGGTCAGTGTCATCTGATATTACAGATATCACAGATATCACAGAATCCTCCATTAATTCCATATTGCCCCATCCATTGAAACCCTGTGACATCTGAGGTCTACTACTGACTCTGAACGTTAGCTAAGTTTACTGTATTGTGATTTCACGATCAAGGCAAAATTAAAGAAGAAATCACCATCCAAATTTAATTTTCCAGTGCATAATTTTCAGATACTTGTCACATGCAATTGTTCTCCAAAAAAAAATCCATCTCATTTCTGATCCATCTTCAGAAAGAAGTACTATTCTGCTCTGCGGGGGGACGTAGGGGAGGCCGCTCAGACAGGAGGGGCCCCTCAGAGCAGGCGCGGATGCACTGCCTTAGCCAGGCGTCCCTAATCCATCTCTTGCTGCTTACCATTCTTTGCTCAGACAATGCATTTGGGTCTGCTTAGAAAATTTAATCGGGAACAAGAGCAAAGAGGACAGCAACTACGTAAGAAACTGAGGAGACAGTGCTCAAGCTAGGAGTCCCAAGATTAAAGAAAGCCTGGGTTACCTGGGTTACCTGGGTTACCATTTCTTTCCAGCATAGAAATGTGGTCCAGACCAGGGATGATTCTTTCCTGCCTTCCCTGGGGACTCACCTCTCAGAGACACTGGAACACATTATGTTGACACCCCGAATAACGGGATTTCCACATCTCCCTAACCCCATCTGCTCTCCTGTCTGCCGAAGCTCTCACCTGAAAAACTCAGACTGAGATGGGCTGGTGGCTTTGACTTCTTGCCTGGGAGAAAGACTGGCCAAGCCAGGTGAGAATTTTCTCTTCCACAGCTTCTGGACCAGAGCTTCCCTGACTTTGAAGGTGCAGACCTCATTTTTCACAAGACCCTCATGATAAGAACTGCATTTAGCAGGTGCCGATTGAGACCACACAACCCACAGAGAGATGCTGTGAACTCCAGACAGCTAGAGTCCATTTGCAGTTCACCTACCACAACACCCTGAGCAATGTCTCAAAGTACAGCTGTCCCTCAGTACCCCCTGGGGATTGGTTCCAGAAGCTCCTCAGGTACCCAGCTCCAAGGATGCTCTTACAGAAATGTCACAGCATTTGCACAGAACCCACAGACATCCTCCTATATACTTTAAACCATCTCTAGATGACTTCAAGCACCTAACACAATGCAAGTAGATAAACAGCTGCTGCACTCTCTAGAGAGTAATTACATGGGGAAAATGAACGGATTCATTTCTGGTGCATTCTTGGCTGAGATTTTTGCTCCTCCTCTTTTTTTTTTTTTCTGAGAAGGTCCAGGTTTGCCTGCCTGCCTGCCTGCCTCAGAAAGGCAACAGCTATATTTTTATTTTATTTTATTATTTAGAGATTTATTTTGTTTTTAATTATCTTGGGGGTGGGGTGGGGTAGAGAGAGTGTTTGTAGATGTGAGTGCAGGTGCCCGCAGAGGCCAGAAGATGGCGTCAGCTGCCCTGGAACTGTAGCTGAACTGAACTGAACTCAAGTCCTCCGGAAGAGCAGCAGGTACTCTTAGCTGCTGAGCCATCTCTCCTGTCCCATGCCTTGTTTTCTCTGTGAAAAGAGAAATATGTGAAATTGTGTGTGTGTGTGTGTGTGTGTGTGTGTGTACGCGTGCGTGCACGCACACCATGGAAATAGAAAGGGAATCATGAGAGAAGAGGATGAGGTTTTAAGGGACGGGGAAGGAGAGAAAAAAGAAGATACTAGAATAAACGTGGCAGAAATAAAAAAGGAGGACTATTTGGGAGAAGTAAGCAGACCAGCAAGAGAGAGCAGCGGGGAGGGGGTGAATTAGAACAAGGCACAATAACAGACATTCATGAAAATGCCGTAGCAATATACATCACTTTGTAAGCTAACGTAAAACAAACTTTTTAAAGTTGCCCTGCAGCCCAGGCTGGCTTCAAACTCATGATCCTCTTGCCCAGGCTCCTGAGTGCAGGGATTACAGATGTGTGCCCCCATGCCAGGCATTTTTTTCTACACTTTTCTATCTGTATATGTAGAACACAAGGGGCTAGAGAGCCAAATGCATATGTCTGAGATGTGGCCATTTACTGTGTGTAAACAACGCTGTTTTCCCCTGTGGACTCTGAACCCCTGATAACCAGTCACTGTCCTTTTCTAGTCCGATCTGCACGCACACCCAGGAGCTCCTGCTTTAGACCAATCATAAAACTGGACCTGGGACCTGGGAACAGGGCTCCCCCGACCCACAGCGGTTGTTTGCTTTTTGGGTTCATCAATAAGGACTAGGATGGTTAACCTTGATTGTCAGTTTGATGGGATTTAGAGCCACCATGGAAGTAAATCTCTGCACCTGTCTGTAAGGGAATCTCTAGGTTAGGTTAACTGAGGCGGAAGACCCACCCTAAACATGGACAACATCATTCCATGGGCCAGGGTCCAAGACTGAATACAAAGAGGAAAACAAGATTAACACATTCCTTCTTTGTTCTCTGCCTTCTGGCTGTGGATGCAGTGTGATCAGCCTCCTCTGCTTCTGCCACACTGCTGCCAAGATAAGACTGTATCCCCCAGAACTGTAAGCCAAAAGAACTTTTCCTCCTTGTATTAATCAGGGTCCTTTAAGGGAACAGGGAGAATGAATGTGTAAATATTACGTATAAGGAGGAGGTGTTTGTTGACTTAAGTACAGGTGCTGAGGGAGGCCAGAAGATGGTGTCAGATTCCCAGGAACTGTAATTACAGATGGTTATGAACCATGTCATGTGGATGCTGGGAACTGAACTCAGTTCTTCCAGAGGAGCAGCAAGCACTGAATTAAAGATTTACAGGCCCAGAGATTTGCTTCTTAAATCCCATCAAGTTGGTAATCAAGATTAAAGGGGGATTTATCAGATTGGATTACATGATACGGTCCAACATTGGCTGTCTCTCACTGGAGAGGCCAAGACTAGCAGCTGCTCAGTCTGTGAGGCTGGATGTCTCAATTTGATGATGAAGACCTGGAGGATTCATGGAGAGTGACTGGTCTTCAGTCTACATTGGAAGTCGGACAAAACTGGATCTAATATCAGGGAAGATATACAGCAGCCACAGATAGATGAACTTGCCTGCGAGAGTGACAGCAAGCAGACGAGAAGGGAAGATTCCTTGTGCTATGTCCTTTTATCTGGGCTGCCACCACATGGCACCACCCATATTTAGGGTAGATCTGCCTGCTTCAAATAATCTGGCCAAGAAAGACCCTAAGAGGAGCACCCAGCAGTTTGTATGGTAGTCCATTCCAGATTTAGTCGTGTTGATAATGAAGATTAACCATCACACTCCCTTAAGTCGCCTTTGTCGGGTACTTTGTCATAGGAATGAGACAAGTAATTAGTGCAAGGGGTTTCTTGGACTCAGGGTTGCATCTCCTGGGTGTTAGATTAAGCAGCACATAGCATTCTTAGGACCTCAAGAACTTCCCTGTGATGACCTGATGCTAGGTGTCCAACTCCCCCACCTCTGCCCCTGTTGAGCACATGATGGAGGTGAATGGGCCAGAGAATAGTGGGCGTACATGAATGTTGAAGAATGCTGCCTTGTGGAAAAAAAAATACAAGGAATTGTCTAGTTAAAGAACCGGAGGAGAGGAGGGTGGATTCCAACGCTATCCTTTCATTCTATCAAAATTACTGAATCCTATTTTGCATAATAATTTCTAATTGCATTACAGAGCGTGTTGAACATGTCTAGGGGAGCAGAGGCTTACACACACAAAACAGGAATTTTCCACTTATTAGACATTCAATTCTTTTAAAGGGTAAATCTTATTAAACTGTCTTTTTCCCCTGAAGTGTTGGCCTTTAGATCCTGACCTCTAAGAAAGCGCTAGCACGGTTTGAGCGGGAGGACGGGACTCCGGTCATGCCACTGAGAAGACACAAAACCCTTATCATTACTGGGAACCTTCTAGGGCCACAGAATAAATATGAAGTTTCTCCATCATGACAGTGTCCACACGATCCTTAAGTATAATTCAGGTTTCTGTACAGTTGTACCTCAGTGCCCATGGGGCAGTTCCCTTGGCTCTGTCTTCAACACAAATCCAGAATCTACACCCTCTGATGGACTGATAAACAAAGCATGGAATCTTAGCCACAGAAGGAAATGCTGCCACCTGCTTCTACATGGACCAGTCAATGCTCAGAGAAACAAGCCAGATGTGAGAAGACAGGTGTTCCGATTCTACTCACCTGAGGAACATAGAGTCATTCAAGAATGACAAGTGGCCAGAATGAGAGAGGGAGAGTTTGTATTTCATAAATGCAGAGCTTCAGCTTTGCAAGGTGAAGGGAGGTCTTTGGATGGCTAGTAGGGTGGTTGCACATCACTGTGAATGCAGTAATGCCACTGAGCCATACCTTCCCTGGTTAAGATAGCCAATATTATTTCACACATTAAATTTTACCAGTTAAAAATAAAATGTTAAAATCGTCTTGGATTTGGCCCCTTCTTTTTTTAATATTTTATTTTTTTATTATTCCTATGTGTTTGAATATATTGCCTGCATGTGTGTAAGTGTACCTGTGTAGTGCAGTGTCCACAGAGGTCAAAATAGGGCATTGGATCTCCTGGAATTGGAGTTACAGATAGTTGTTGGCTACTATGTAGGTGCTGGGAACTGAACCTTCTGCAAGAGCAGCCAGTGCTCTTAACTGCTGAGGCTTCTCTCTAGCCCTGGATCTGACCTCTTCTTACCTGCTTCATTGCCACCACAGGTCTCAGCCGTTTGTCATTGTCTCTGGCTGGGATGGTTGGCATAGCCCACCCTCCTACCTTGCCATCAAGTTCCTCTCCATCAGCAGCTGCAGAGATCTCTGCAGCCCTAAAGTTTGACTCCACGGCTCCCATCTCCCTCTCTTAATTCTGGTGACTAGGATGTCAGTGGGGTTGGCCATTAGGATGTCTCCAAGCATACAGTGTCAATGTCTATGCACTGAAGTCTAAGCCAAAGTCTTAAGTTAGCACTGATAACTCCATGGCCTCCTGGGCCTCCTTCTTCCCTCCATCAATCTCCCAGCATGCTCTTGTTTTCAGTGTTCCTGCTCCTGGGCCTTTCTTCCAGCTGCTTCCTCTTCCAAACTCTCCTCTGATCAACATCTGCCTGGCTACTCATTTCTTGCCCAGAGTCTTTTCTCCAGGATTTTCTGATGTCTCCCCTCATCGAAACATGTGTTCACAAGACTGCAGATAGACCTTTGTTCGCTGGTGTTGCTCCAGTGCTAAGATCAGTGCCTGGCAGATCCCAAGAACTGAATCAACCTAGAATGAATGAGTTGAGGGAGTGAGTCTTACTCAGGAAGTGTTTCATCAACCTCAGCACTTGTCAAAGTTTTCTGGGAAACTGGTTGGACAGACAGGGACCCCACCCAAAGGTTCTGACTCTGGGGTCTTTAGAGGGTGGGATTCCCACATGTCTGAGAAACTTTCAGGTATCAGCAAGGATGTTTGCTGGGCCCATGGTTCACTCCTCCTCGGGGTTGGAGAAGACCCTGGGTTAGGGAGGGGAGGCTGGGGCCCCTGGGAGAGAGGTCAGTGAGAGCTTTCATTTTGGGGTCCCCACTGCGGAGTACCCCACTGCCTTTGTAGGATGAGAGACAGACCTAGCTCTGAAAGCTGTCATTGTTACAGGAGTCACAGGGGCTCCAGGCAGGGGGCCCCATCAGTTCCACCCCCTCTTTCCTGCTCTGCGCCCCTGAGCCTCCCGCAATGTCCCTGGCAGGATCTTCTTCACTGGCAGAGAAGCAGAGAAACAAGACCCTTTGTGCAGCAAAGGCCAATGGCAACCCGGCACATGGATTTACCTCTCACCTGCTTCCCCAATCCCTGAAAATCAGCTGGATTCTTTGTAGAGACGGTGGCCGGGGTCTCACCCAAGCCCTGAGTCCCAGGGCTCTGATATGAAAGGGTGTCCTCTGTCCCTTCCTCCTCCCTCCCTCTCTCTCTCTGTTCCCCCTCCCTCTTCCCCTCTCCCCTCTTTCTTCCTCTTCCTTTCCCTTCACCTTTTTTTCTTCCTCTTTCTTTCATGCAATCCTCTTTCCTAATCCCTTATCCCAACATAATACCCACATATAGGGCACCTCCTTATAGAATTACAGATTCCTAGCCCAAGCATTCATACCTGACCCTCTCGACAGCATACAGTGTGTGAGTGTGCGTGCGCGTGCGCGTGCGTGTGTGTCTCATCAAGGGGGCCCTTCTGACTCCCTCATCCCACTCAGCACACTCCAGAAAGACACACAGGCATATGTGCACACACAGGTGCACATGTCACCCCTTTCCTAGGTCTTTTCCAGAAGTTTTCGGACCTACATCCATTCTGTCATCCTGACATCCTGACATACTCAGCAGGACAGATTAACATCCCGTGGTCCGTGCCCACTCTTGCCCCCACTTCCACTCCAGGGGCGGCATCTACCCCACCTTCAGTCTAACACTGAGAGTGAAACAGCTTCCTGGGGCAGACCTCGGGAGCAGTGAGGCCGCGGTGGGCTGATGCTCAGCCATTACCACTCCGCCGGCTGCAGCTGCATCTGCGGCTTGCCAGGTGCTGTCCCAGACAGCCTGAAGTAAGTAAGAATCAGCAAACTTTGCCTGTAGTGAATCCCAGCCCAGCCGCAGAGGACAAGGGCAGCTTCTAGGAGTCAGGTACTTGAATGCAGTCACTGGGGACTTGGGGCCTAGAAAGTGGTCAGATCTACTGAGACAGGTGAGAGAGGAAGGATGCTTCAGTCTTAAATGCTGAGCAGCTTTTTGGTGAGACAAACCAAGAAGCTAAGATTCCCCAAGCAGAAGAGAGAGGACAGAGACCCAATACAGCATGCCAGCTTTAGGGAGCCAACAACTGCAAGTGTGACCACTGAGAAGTGGAAAGTAAGAGAGGGACATGAGTCTGCAGAGGTAAAGGGACCTCCTTACCAGGGAGCAGGTGCCAGACCACAGGGTTAGGGCAACTGGATCCTAAGGACATGAGCCACATCCTCAAGGGGCACATGGTTCCCCCATTTCTGCTCCAGGAGGCTGACAACCATTTCAGTCTCACTACAGGCCAGGGTGGATGTGTACAGAGGCGAGAGAACCACAGAACAAAGTAGAGGGGTCACTCCGGCCCAGGATGAGCAGCTGGAAACTGACCCACGAGTGCTCCTGAGACTGGCACAGAGCAGTTCATCCCAAAGCCCAGAGACACTTGAATGACAGTCACAGCAAATCACACCCAAGGCTGTGCCCAAGCTTCCTTTCAACAACCAGCCAGCAAGAGGCACGGGAGCATCTCCCCAGGCCTCCCATGCATGGACTGGCTGACATAAGGACTAAAGCCCTTGACAGGGGTGCAGGAGAAATGACTCAGTTGGTAAAAGTTTGCCATGCAAGCAGAGGACTTGCGTTTGAATTTCAAAACCCCTATTTGATTGACACATTTGTAATTCCAGTGCTGGGGGAGACTGAGACAAGAGGATTCCTGGGTGCCCACTGGCCAGTCAATCTAACCCACCTGGCAAACTCCAAGCCAACCACTGTCTCAAAAACCAAGATGGACAGGGCTAGAGGGATGGTTCAGCAATTAAGAGTACTGGTTGCTTTTGTAGAGGACCTGGGTTCAACTCCTAGCGCCCACATGGCAGCTAGCAACCATCTTCAACTCTAGTTCCAAGGGATCTGACGCCCTCTTTTGACCTCCATGGGCATTGCATGACATGGGCTCACTTACATGCAGGCAATACACTCGCATAAAATAAAAGTAATAAACTATTTTAAAAAACTGTGGCCAAGGCATGACAGCCAAGGTCTCTGGCCTCCACATATGTGTATATATACAGGTATAACACATGTACACACAAAAGAAAAAAAGCTACAGATAGGGAACAGAGACAGCTGTCACTGGTCCATCCTGTGGACATTTGGATATGAGGTTCCAGCCACCTCCCTGAACCTCCCACAGCTCCCGCAAAACAAATAAATCCCTTCAGCTTAGGCTTGATTAAGTGCATCTGCTACTTAGAACCAAAAGAACTCTGACTCACATGCACTCACTCCCCTGGGCAGGACCAGGTCTCACACACACTGCTGCACTTTCGCTAGAAGCCTAAGAGGAGTATGAATTCCACAACCTCTAGTTCTTTGCTAACGTCAAACAGAACCGTGATAGCTGGTATTGACTTTGTGTAGGTTATAGGCAGGGGACCTGGGAAAAAGGACAAGTTAGTTTGCCTAAGTGTTACAACTAATAGTGAGAGAATTTCAGCAATCTGTCTTGCTCCAGAGACTGACCTCTGAACCATATATAATTAGCTACATAGTCTAGACTTTGTGGAAAAAGCTTGTAGGAAAGGAAGTTCCCCAGGGCGCCAATCTGGTTTGTCTCGGGGAATAAGTGCACGAATGGACTTCTCTTGGAAAAAACCAGTTTAGTTCCTCCATCATGCCTGTGGTCCTGCCACAGCATTTAAAAGAGACAGCAGCAAAGTAAGTCTGCACACACCTAGAAGTGAAGGACCCTCAGACAAGCACCTCATTGGTCTGAGGGGCGTACCCTGGTACCATTAGAGAGAAACAGGAAGTCACATGGGTGGTTCTTGGACCTTGGGCCAAAGATAACACAGTGAAGAAGGAGCCAAGCCAATCACAGAGGAATCAAGAGAGGATCCACAGCCAATCACTGGGAGACTGAGGCATATAGAGTTCATCAGTAAAGACCTGACAGAGGTTTCTACAGCCAATCAACATGGAACTCTCATGAGAGAAGTCTCCATATCTAGCTTTAAAGAAATAATGGTTCCTTAATTGGGACAAAACTAAAAGCTTGTTAGATTACTAAGAAAGGAAATCACAAGATCTATTTGGTCCTAATATCCTTTAATTATGACATCTTAATAGAGAATATATATATATGTATATATATATTATGAATACATAGAAAATGGCAGCCACAATACTGAAGGAATGGGTTTTCTATTAGAACCGCACATCAGGTACTGACTTTGGCTTACCTCATGCGGACTCCTGAAACCTTTGGTTCATGGTAGCTGCTGACATGCTTCCAAGAGGGACTTGGCCAATCTCTCTGCAGTGAGATCTAATTTTATTGTCCCAGCAACCAGAAAACGCCTACTTTTCACGCACTGTTCTCTGCAAGCAACGATGGTAATACATTGGGAAGGGGAGCTGTTCCTAGGACCGAGGAACCTGGCTTCCATTAGGACAGTTCTAGAATCTACCACTCTCAAGTGCAAGGAGATGTCCAGGATAGATTAGATGGAGAAAATGAAGGCAGAGAAGACCAACTAACTGGTGCTGGATATAGGTCAAGGAAAGGAACAGAAAAAAAGAGCAACCACTGAGTGAGAAGCGGGCAACCTGATGGGGTCCAAGTGGCAGAGATGACCAAGAGATCGTTTACAATAGCAAAGTCCACTTCAAGTTGGCAAATTAGAACTTTATTTTCGTTAGCCTCAAAACAGAATGTGAGGGTTACTCTTGTTAATTTGATGGGATTTGGAATCACCATGGAAACAAACCTCTGGGCATGGGTGTGGGAGTTTCTAGGCTGGGTTTACTGAAGTAGGAAGACTCACCATAACTGTGGGCAACACCATTCCATGGGTTGGGATGTCAGACTAAATTAAAAACGAGAAAGAGAGCTCATCACCCTCTGCTTCCTGACTGTGGCTACAGTGTGGCCAGCTGCCTCACCCTGCTGCTGTTAAGCTCCCCCACCTCGCGATGGACTATATTGGCCCAAACTGTCAGCCGAAATAAGCCTTTCCCACTTTCTGTTGTCTTTGTCGAGTGTTGTGTCCTGGTAATGGAAAAGTAACTAATACACTTAGTGACAGTGTCTGGTATAAAGTAGCCTCTGTGTGTGGTGCTTGGTGGAAGACTGCAGGTAAACGGGAAATATTTCTCTGCAGGTTGACACTGGAGTAGAAGAAGAAGGAGTTCTGTTAACTAACAAATGGGGACCAGGAGCCAAACCCTGGCATCAGGCTTGGGGAGCCAGGATGGAGATTCAAACAGATTCCATCTTGGTTTTCAGGAGCAGGGTGGGCCCAGGTTATATCTGCGGGTCATTAAGGACTAACTCATAGGAATTCTGGTGCTTCAAGTTCTTACTGTAAGGCAGGGAGACGCAAGCTAGGATGAGTCAGGCTGGGTTGGCACATGATGATTTTTCTGGAGATGGACCAAGCCACTTAGACTCGGCCATATGAACATGGCAAGTTTTAGAAGATGAACTCTGTATAAGAGGTGCTTCCTACAGATTTGAGGAAGAGAGAAAGTAACTAGGACATTCAAGCATTAAACCCATGACCTTGACTTTAAATTCTATATAACTCTATTTATTTATAGACAGTCACTGGGATTGAAGACTTGCTGGTAAGCTTAGAGCTTAGAAAACATCTGCCAGTAGAACTGACTCTCTGAAACTCCTAGGTTCCCTGTCCAGCCCACAGAACTAGGGTTAATCTTAATGTATCTGGACCATGGGACTCTAGATTATAACGACCATTTAAAATACTTTATCCATAAAAGAAGATAGTGTTATTTGTAATTTAAAAATAAAGCATGTATCTGGGAATGTAACAGAGTTTTTACATAGCATAGACAAGACCCTGGGTTTGATCCTCAGCACTGCAAAAACAGGGCATGGCAGTGCACCCTTGTAATCCCAATATTTAGGAGGTAGAAGCAGAAAGACCAGAAGTTCAAGGTCTTCCTTAGGGAGTTCAAGGCCAGTCTGAACTAGAGACTCTGGTTGAAAATAAAATAAAATGAATACTGCTTTTCCAAGCCCATTATCAAGGTAGATATCTCCAACCTTGATTGCTAGTTGAAGCAGGAGAGTCAAGAGTGGGCAACACATGCAGGCAATACACTCATACACCTAAAATAAAAATAATAAATAAAATATTTAAAAACAAACAAACAAAATAGTATATGGTGATGTCCTGTGGTACTGTGGTTGCTATTTATTGGGTAATCATCACAAGCTGAACAGACATAATTATTAGCCCCATTTTGCAGAGAGGGAAGCAGAGTGGGATAAGATTAATAGCTTGTCCCAAATTGACCCTCTTTATAAGCAGTGGAGCTGTTAGACTCCAAAGCCCGTGTTAATAACCACCCCCCCAGCCTCACAGGCTTAGCAATAACAGTACCCAGATCCCTCCATTCCTCCTCATCAGCCTCTTCCTCTTTGTCTCACAAGAACTACTGTGTTCACTGACCACAAGAGAATCAGGACAAGATGGGGTCATCCCTGGGCATTGCTCCCAGTGCCAGAGATGCTGTGTGCTAGTTAAAGGGAGAGGGCAGCTACTTTCTGGGTAACACAGACTGTGCTCAGGCTTCTGCCTTAATGAACCACTGCCTCTGAAGATGCAGGGCCAGCAGACAGATGTGAATGCTAGATTCTGCTCCAAGCAGCTGCAAGCACTTTCTCCCTAGAGGAAGGGGGGCTCCCAGGACCAAGTCCTTGATGTAATCAGAAAATAAGCCAACATCTGTGGTCTGTACTCAGAGATAAAAAGATTTTATTCTCTCATTCTCTCTGTCTCTCTCTCTCTCTCAGTCACACACACACACACACACACACACACACACACACACACACACACACACACCATGCACCTCCATCTTCCCCAGCCTCCTCTCTATCTGGTTCAGGAAGCTCGGCCTAGCCAGACTGTCTTCCAAAGTGGCTAGACTCCTATTAGTAACAACATCAAAGAAATGTATTCTTTTCATATGCATGTCTGCTATATCTAAGCCCAGAATGATTTATTTTTCCCCTATGTGAATAGATCTTCGCTTTCTTCTCACGTGTGTATAAGGTAAAACTGTGAGCCCTTTGCTTGTACTGATCAGACTGCACCCCACGACAGCCCAGCATGCTGCTCGCTTTGGAAGACAGCTTTCTTTGCTCTCACATGGGTTTGCATCCAAAAGCTTCGCTGTGGTGGCATATCATGCCAGTGGGAAATAATAACCAAACTTCTTAGTATGATAATGTTGGCACAATGCAGGATGGGCCTAGCCAGGCTACCTGCTAGGAGGAATAGAGGAGTGGCTTCTATGGGCGTGGTGTTCTGCTCTGGCTAGTCATGAGACCAGCACCTGGAAAGAACCTGACTACCTGGAGACAAACTTACCATTGCCTGTATTCAGAACCCCACCCCATAAGGTCATTGGCTATCCAGGCCTATAAGAGCCTTTGCACCTATTCAATAAATGAGTTTGCTGTGCCTCCCCTTGGCCTGCTTCCTGTCCAGCTCCCAGAGTCTGTGTCTTAACTCTGCGTCTCCTCGCCCCTCCCCACAGAGCAGAGTTCTCTCGGGCTGGCCCCGAGTGCTGAGACCCCCGACATGATAGTAGGAGGAGTGTTCAGGCATGCAAGCTCCACCCCTCCCTCCACATATATTTCCCCAGCCTCTACTGTACGTGGTACCTGAAGCTATACATCAGTGAGAACGTGAGTCTCTCTCCCCATGAAGAAAAAACCATATGTCTTGCACGGTGATCAATAGAGAATAACTGTCCCATAAACGACTCTTCATGTTTATGATACAGTGGATTATAGAACATGTCCTCATGAGTCCTCATACCTAGACAGCACTGAAGAGCTTGGAGGCAGGAGGCTCAGGATTTCAAGGCCATCTTTGGCTACCTAGCAAGTTTGAAGCCAGCCCAGGCTGCATGAGACATTGCCTCAAACAAGCAAAAATGCCCTAATGCTTGCAGCTCTGCCTATCCAGGTCTGGAATCATTGATTTCCATCCCACTCTCTCTTGAATCTATGCTGACCTTGCCTCACTTGGACCAATGGAATGGAGCAAACATGACATGTGGCTTCCAAGCAGAACCCTCAGGAGGTCTTATACCTTTAGCCCTTGCTGAACTCTGAGCTAACTTGTGATCTGATGAGACACGATGGCTCTGTTGGAATCAGGCTGCACCCTGCTCTAAGTTACTCCATATTATATAAAAGAGTGGGTTTTTTCAGGCTGTGCCTTGCCCCAGGATATTTCATTTTACAAGCAGCTTTTGACTGTGAGTGCAAACACAGGCGGGCAGGATGAGGGAGCACCTTGGAGGAAGCATGTAAACAAGGCCATCTGTCCAGTTCCACTCTTGAGGCACAGATTGATGCATAATTCACTCTTGAAGGTAAAAAGGGTGCTGTCCTACAAATTAATCACAATAAGTTAGGGCCGTAGGGACACATGGACATATTAAAACCATATCAAGAATAGCAGGCCTAGGAACTTATCAAACACGCTAGGCCGAAAAACTGTGCAACACCCCCACCTGGACCCCATAAAGAGAAGGGCAGTTTTGACACTTCCCTGATACACTGCCATAGCCCACAGGTTGAGAGTCCAGCCCAGACTCCCCCCCCCATATCTGATGCTCATTATAAACAGTAGGTGATTACCTACTGACCTGAGTGCCCTGCCCTGGAGGTCCCATGACCTCATCTTCAAGTTTGACTAATATGCTAGAGCAGTGCACAGAAGTCCAGGAAATGCCTTGATGGTGCTTAGTGTCCTATTTTAAAGGATGATGTCACAAGGACACAGATGATCTGCCAGACTGAAGAAGTACACAGAGCAAGGCATAGGAGCAAGGAAGGCAGAACCCAGCTGGACGCATCACCTTCTAGGACCATCCAGGTGTTCAACTATTGGAAACTGTCCCAGCCCAATCCCTTTTGTAGAAACGTCATTCCATGGGCCTGATTGATCACACTATTGACTATCAATGAACCATGTAACTTGGGATTGATCTGAAATTCCCAGCGTCTCAGCATGCCTTGGTCTTGCTGGTGACCAACCTTTAGACCCCCAACTACGAGGCATCTTTAATATACGAAAGATGTTCATTATTTCAAAGCTTCTGTCGGCCAGCTGGGAACTGGTTACTGTGAGGCAAATGAAAACAAAACCTATTTTTCACACTGTCACATAGATATTCATGTCCAGGAGTAATCATAAGTCCTAAGAGAATCTCATTATGGACCTCTGCTCAGTCACTGACATCTGCCTCTGTGATTCCCTTAGTTCCCAGGCCTACTGATCTCCATCAACACAACTCAGACAAGGAACACAGAGTGTGGTATAGAAGGTAGACGAGGATTATTGCGGAGTACAGGAGTGTACAGTCTCAAGGAGCAAGAATGGATGATAGCCAAGGGGACCATAGAAGAACAGAACGCTCTCATGGAGTGAGGTGGATAACAACAGTCAGAGAGACCATGTGTCAATCTACATTTTTAAATAGGCTTCATACTATTTCTCTTTTTAAAATATTTATTTTTATTTTACGTATAAGTGTGAGTGCCTGCATGCATGTATGTGCACCATATGTGTGCCTGGTGCCCACAGAAGCCAGAAGATGCCAGATCTTCTGGAACTGGAGTTATAGGTGGTTGTAAGATGCCTGGTGTAGGTGTTAGGACCCCAACCCAGGTCCTCTGCAAGAGCAGCAAGTGCTCTTAACTACTAAGCCATCTCTCCAAGCCACATTCTATTTCTTAAAGTCTCTAGAACAGACATATAACCCACAGGTGGAGAGCCCAGTCCCACAGACTGCCCTCCATATCTGATGCTGGTCATAAACAGTAGGTGGTCACCTATACCTCTGAGTGCCCTGCTATGAGGGTCATTTTCCTACCCAGTTGATTGACAGGCCCATTTGGATTAATTCAAGGTTGGAGATAATGGTGTATCTTTGTTCTTTACCAGAGCCTGCAGCTACACAGTAGTCTTATGAGCTTCTGAGCAGTTTAGAATGTCATGTCTCCACCCAGGACCAGAGGAATAACCCAGATCCTATCCTTTTGACCAATAATCAGAGTCCCAAAGTTTCAGTTCCTGGTTTTACAGCTGCTGATTATAAGTGAGAAGTGCACCCTCGATGACTCCAAACCCTGCTAATATCTAACCAGCTACCTAAAAATCCCGGCTCAAGAGTTGAGATGACAGAATTGTTTAGGAGACCGACAACAAGGCCGTATGGATACTTCCCACTGAAATGGGGCGGAGAAGGGCTTAGGGTCTCTACTCTTGTGGACCTTTCAGGCCTTGGAGGATGATCTAGAGGACCCAGACAGATGGAGTCAAACTAACTGTAAACAAGAAGAGATTCAAGTAAGACAAGCACACAAGGTCCAAAGACTAACAGGATCACTATTAAGACTATATGATAAATACAGCTCACTTCCACTATGAAAATCCAAGACCCAGTTTTAAAGCTGTTCATCCAACAGAATGGTGGTGTCTGACATGATTGGGGTTGGATTTTGTATAACAGGTAAAAGAGATGATGGCTGGAGGGAAGGCTCAGCAGCCAAGAGGACTCGTTGCTCTTGCAGAGGACCTGGGTTTTGTTACTAGCATCTACATCTGGAGGCTCACAACTGCCATAACTCCAGTTCCCAGAGATCTGATGCCCTCTCTTGACCCCACCTCCACAGGCACATGTATACATACATACACTCACATCCATAAGCATGCACGTAAAATAAAACAGTGGAATCATCAGGCATATTCAAACAATAATCACAATCAAAAGACATCCTCAATCCTATAGATAGGATAGAAATGGAAGCTAGATGATTATAACAATGGAAATTCTTTGAGTCTAGTGCTGCTGTAACACTGATAAATTAGCAGAGTGGCCTACAGGTTTCATCTTAGACATATAAGATAGCAGAAACAAAAAGCTGGCTTTTAAAAGATTTATTGTTCATTATGTGTGTGTGTGTGTGTGTGTGTGTGTGTGTGTGTGTGTGTGTGCGTGTGTGTGCGTGTGTGTGCCAGTACCCACAGAGGCCAGAAGAGGGCATTATATCCTCTGGAGATGGAGTAGCAGGCAGATTTGAGCACATGACATAGTTGCTGGAAATGAACTTGGGTCCTCTGGTAGAGCAGCAAGTGCTCTTAACTAATGATCCACTTCTCCAGCCCCCAAGGCATGACTTTTTAATTTGAGAAGAGAAAACAACAGAAGTTTTATTTTTCCTTTCGTCTGAATAGGTATTTAAGGTCACTTATATATTGACTCTTCCCAAGGGTCTGTGGGAAGTGTTTCCATGGGAGCATCTCCTATCCCAAGGTTTAACTCAGAAGTGATGAGCCCAGCTCACAAATCTGGGGTCCTTGATGGCTATGGAGAAGGTAAAGTATGAGAAAGGGGGGCTTTCCAGAGAGGACACAATGGCTGACCCTGAGCGCTCTCCTGTAAGTTTTAATTCATGCCTGTTCTCCCAGTCGGAAAACAGGTTATCTTGTTTCCTGCGTGGATTAGGCAGTCTTTGTTACCTGTATGTTTGTTATTTCCTGGCTGAGTTTATTGAGTCTAGAAACAAACTGGCTTAAAGATCCAGCTTCATTATCTATGAATAGATTTGAATTTAGAAAAATATGTCTAAAAATATGTCAAGGGGGATTAGGCCAAGAAGGCCTAAGCAAGCTCTAAGAAAAAGACTACAATTTTTCCCTCCAGGTAAGATGAGGCTCCTGGCATAGCTGTGTGTGTATGAGTGTGTGCCTGTGTGTGTGTGTGTGTGTGTGTGTGTGTATGTCTATGTGACTGTGTGTTTTGTGTGCCTGTGTTTATATGGAGGGTATGCCTGTGTGGAGGTCAAAGGTTTGATGCTTCTTTTTTGAGATCAGATTTCCCACTGAATCTAATGCTTACCAATTAGCTAGACCCACTGCTCAGTGAGCCTCTGGGATCCTCCTGTCTTGGTCTCCCTGCTCTGAAATTTCAGGAACATGTCACCACTTCCCAGCTTTTGCTGGAGATCCAGACTCAGGCTCTTGCACTTGCACAGTAAACACTTTACCTATTTAGCCATCTCCCCAGACCCTTGGAAGAGCTTTTTAATGGATAACTTTAAGGTCTGATTAGCACATTTCACCTTTCCAGAGAATTGAAGTCTACAAGAGGAGAGAAGATAATATCTAATTCCCAGAGATTTAAGTTCTGAATGAGTGATCTGGGAAATAAAGGAAAGACCATTATCACCTTGAAATGATCTCAGGAGGCTAAATCAAGAAATAATTTTAATGACCAGCAATTGAGGTATTATAAAGTGACTGGCAGGGATTTAAAAACCTTTAACAGAGGAGTTTACTGACTAGGGGTTAAGTCTTACTTTTGCTGTATTGTTTATAGTTAAAAAAAGCATGAGAGTCCTTTAATCTTGTGTGTTTTGGTTGTGAGCCTGAGCCTTTAATGGCTGCCCCAGCTCTCCAGCCTGAGAGTTCTTTAATCTGATTATAGTCACCATGGTTATGTTTGCCCTTCCTGGCATGCCAATAGTTCACAGTTGGGAAGGACATTCAGGCACTGCTTGGAAAGTATAGGGAAGAGTAAATTTTCCAGGACTGGAAAGATAGCTGAGTCAGTGAAGTACTTGCTATGTGTGGTGGTTTGAATGAAGAATGTCTATCATAGGCTAATGTGTTTGAACCTGGTCCAGAGTTGATGTTACTATTTGAAAGGGTTACTGAACCTTTAAGAGGTGGAGCCCTAATGAAGGAAGTATGTCACTGGGGGTGGGCTTTGAGGGTTTGTAGCCTCACCCCATTTCCTGTTCTCTCTCTCTCTCTCTCCTCTCCTCTCCTCTCCTGACTGTTGAGTTGCTAGCATGTCTTCCCCTCCATAACAGACTCTGGAACTGTAAGCTAAAATAAACTCGTTTCAAAATACCATAGCAACAGAAAAGTAACTAACACACCTCACAAGCATGAAGACCCAAATTCACTATCCAGTACTCACATAAAAAAGATAGGTGTGATGACCACATCTATAATCCCAGCACTGGGAAAGTGGCACCGGGAGGATCCTGGGGACTCGCTCGTCAGCCGGTCTAAATGAACTGGCAAGCCCCAGGTTCAGTGAGAGATTCTGTCCAAAAAAAAGAGTGCATTTTCCATAAACAGAATAAAAGTAAAGTGAAATGTTTGATGACAGGAGTCCCACTGACGCCCACAACAAGACAGAGAGAGGCCAGTCGTCTAGAACATGAGCCGTAACAGTGCAGGAGTCCCTGAATTCAAGGAGAAAATTCACAGACTAATATTTTCCCAAGACTGTTCCATTAATGGTGAAGTCAGAGGCCAACCAAGGGCTCCCTCATTCCAGGAACAAAGTCTGAGGCTCTAACGCAGGGCATCCTCAGAACAGTAAGCCTTCCACACTGAGGGCAAAGAGTCTTAAGAGGATGTCCAATATTCAGGGAATCTGTCTCCAGTGACCTGACTGCCAAGAGACATAGCATTTATGCACCAGTTTCCTCCAGGAAAAGATTATAGCAAGATATCTCTCTCTCTCTCTCTCTCTCTCTCTCTCTCTCTCTCTCTCTCTCCCCCCCCCCCCCCCGCAGCTTTAGCTTCCTTATGCTCCCTCTGCTCCTCCTCTAGATTCTGGTTATAGTTACAGAAGCCAGACCTTGCTATACTTAATAGGTTATCAGTGGGATTCTTGGATCCTCATGACAAATACTGTGATTTTCTTGTGATGTCAGGAGCAAACTGAGTAACGTTCTATTGCAGAGAGGGATTTTGCCTACAAAGGAAGAATTAGATTAGAGTATACCAATTACGTTCTAATTAATTAGAGTTTGTTTTTGCATTGTCTCTGTAAGATACCCTAAAAAGGCAATGAGGCCATCATTCAGTCTCTGGTCAATAGCGCTCGGTCATTGATAATTTCCCTCTAATATCTAATTTAACTTGTCTGACCACATTGCGTGCAGGGGGCCATGTTGGTTTCTTTCTTTTGAAGCTTTGGGAATCAAATTTGTCTGAATTATAAATGACGTATCTGAGAAGCAAATCAATAAGAATCGAAGGGGATACCCATCTGGATGAGAGAGCAGAAGACCAGTGAATGATCAGGGTGTTCCTCTTTTGCTTGGGAGCTTGAGAATCATGTGTAGCTTGCCTTGCCCAATTCCAGTGGGGACCAAATTCCTGGACAAGAGACAAGCTCCCTGAGAATCAAGTGTAGCATGTGTTGCCTGATTTTGGAGTTACCTTGTTGGGCAGAGGCCAAAATTTATCTTTTTGATATATATTGAAGAAGTAATTGCCTCTTGTGCTATTAATTTTTTTCTGTAAGGATGCAGACAAATCAAGGAAACCCATGTGTCCTGGCCACAATATATTGAATTCTAAAGACTGAAGAGGAATCTTTAAGTTGGTATATTATGCAAAATAGGTACCTCTCATGCAGAAGAGTCCACCGTTAACCTCTGGTATCACTTCTTTAATCTGATATGCCTTGAGTTTATTGCAGGATGATAGAGACTTCTGGAAAATACGACAGGAGCATAGTCACCTCCTGAGTTAGGTTAGCCTGGATGTAAAAGAAAAGAGAAATACAGACAGCAAGAGTGAGTCACCCAGGCATGTAGTCCTGGAAAACAAGGGAGAGTCCACAGAGCTAGGCTAGAAGTCCACACACCGAAGGAAGCTGTACGTGAGAAGGAACAAGGAATTCCATGATCTCAGTCTAGGAAAGGAGAATAGTTGCCTTACCATCATGAAGATGAAGAAAATCTACTGGTAACCAAGTGGAGGGGACATCAAAAGATGTCACCAGGATTTTAACCCAAGCTCTCTTCAGTTCACCAGTCCTTATGATCTTAGTTGAAAGAATTTGGATGAGACACACAGAATGTGGTGTAGGAGACACCTGAGCTTTTTGCAAAGTAGAGGAGAGCACACCCTCAAAGTGGACAACAGCTAGAGGCCCTTTGGGAAAACACTTTCATAGGATATGGGTAGACTATGGCCAGACAGTCATGTATCAGTCTATTTTAGGTAGTTTTATACTATCTCTAGTATAAAGTCAGCAGATGATTGACAAGTGCATTTGGATTAATTCTGGAGAGAGAATAATGGTATATCTTTGTTCTTGACCAAAAAGCCTCCAGCTATAGAGTAAGCTTATAAATTTTGGGACAGTTTAGAGTGTCATGTTTCTACCCAAGGCCAGAAATACAACTCAGATTCCCACTTTTGACTAACCAAAATCCTACAGTTTCAGCTCCCATTTTTACACTTGCTGATTATAAGTCATGGGTCCACCCTCAATGATCACCAAGCATATTAATATCTAATTAGCTACCTAACAGAACCAAAAATAGACTAATGAGAAAGAAAAAGGGAAAATTGTTAACATGTCTATCTCATATACACACGAGAGTCATCCAGAAAATGAAGAGTACTCAAAGAGGTGAGTTTTGTTTGTTGCTTTATTTTATTATTGGGGTGTGTATATGTGTGTGTGTGTGTGTGTGTGTGTGTGTGGTGTGTGTGTGTGGCACCTCAGCAGGCAAGAAGAGCACAATGAATTCCCTAGAACTAGAGCTGCAGCAGGTTGTGAGCACCATGTGAGTGCTGGGAACTCAGTTCCCATCCTCTGGAAGAACAGTAGTGCTTTTTAACTGCTAAGCCATCTTTCCAGATCCTCAAAGAGGGTTTTGAAGAGGTGGTTTTAAAGTTCATAGTCAGTGCATATTCAACAAAGAACAGTCATTTTTTTCTTTCTTCCTTCGTTTCTTCTTTTTGTTTTTTGAGGCAAGTTCTCACTAGGTATCCCTGGCTGACCTGGAACTCACTATGTAGATCAGGCTAGCTTTGAATTCACAGAGATCTTCCTGCCTCTGCTTCCGGAGTGCTGGGACTAAAGTTGTGTGCAATCACTCCAAGACTTCTTTTTTGACAGTCTCATATAGTCCAGGCTGACCTGGAACTTGCTATGTACACCAGACTGGCCTCAAATTTGTTATCCTCCTGTTTCTGCCTCCTGAGTACTGGAATTAGAGGTGTGTGCCATATGCCTGGAAGAGCAATAAGTATATCTTTAGAGAAATAAGAAGACAAAGGAAATGACTTTGGGTCTATGGGCTGCAACTGGATGAGGCGAGACAAATATTTAGTAGATACAAGAGTCAGGGGAACTGAAGTTCCCAGGAAAAAACCTATGTTGAAGATTCTACAGGGCTAAGGGACTGATTAGAGCTGCATGACTGTGGTGAGTTTGAATGTTTCAGATCCAAAGGCAAAATTGTCTTGGGCCATCTTTAGTGTCTTTAATAGCCACTTATTGCCTATTCTTCTGTTAGGTAAAACCTTTGTAATGGCAGACAAGTAGCTTCTACCAACACAAAACCTAGAAATGTCACCAGATAGCGTCTGAGGCCTACAGTAGGCTGCTATAGACCACCTATCTCTTCTCCCCACCAATGCATTTGGTAAATGCATTGATTTATGACTGTCTTTGTTCTGTGACTATAAAAGCTTGTGTAGCCATTTCCACAGCAAGACATGTCATTTGCAGTAACCTAAATTCACTTTCCTGGATTGTTTCTGGGCTATGGTCATTCATATTTGGGTCAGAATAAATGATTCCTTAAATCCTTAAGAAAAAGAGTTGTGCAAGCTGGAGAGATGACTCAGCGGTTAAGAGCACCAGCTGCTCTTACAGAAGCCCAGGAATCAATTCCCAGCACCCACATGGTGCCTAACAACTGTCCATAACTCCGCTTCCCAGGAGACCTGACACCCTCTTCTGGTCTTACATGACATGAGTGCGACTTACATACATGCAAGCAAAACATTCGTACACATAAAATATGAATTAAAAAAATTTTTAATTAAAGGAAGAGCTGTGTTTTGCATTAACACTAGTTAGTAAAGTCATGGAATATAATTTCCTCTGCTGCTATTACCAAGTCAGTGAGGTCTCATGCTGCCTGCAGTGGTTCTTTGGTCCCTCTGGTAGAGATGGAGGCAGGATACCTTTGTCTTTGTAAATCTATTTCCCACTTTTAGGCAAATGGGGTGACGGGAGAGATGGAGGAGGGATACACAGAGGGGATTGGCGAACTCTCCTGTGCGCTCTTCTTAATTACCTTCAGCTTATCAAGCCTTCATGTTTTGAGGCAGCACATTCAAGCCTCCCATATGCATTAAGTAAAAATAATAGAAGAGAATTCACTGCACAGAGTGTGAACAAAAAGATATTAATATTCTTTTGTTGTGTTCTTTGTATTTGTTTAAATATACTTGTTTTCATTGAATTTTCGGGCATTCCAGACAGTACTACATCTTAATCATATTCAGACCCCTCCCCTATCTGCATCTCCCATAAGCCCTCCACTGGACCTCACACGTTCTATCATACATGCTAAGGCCTATCAAGTCAAGTCTGTGTTCCCAGACGTCCCTTGGTGAGTTCCACTGGAATCTGTTCTGCCTATCTAGCATCGCTCCCTTAAAGAAGACCTCCCTCATCCAGTGAGCAACCACCAGCAGTTCCTCAGCTAAGGTTGGGATGCCCCAGCAGTTTTCCCAGTTCTATGCTGGGTTTTGTCTGACTGAGTTTGCATGTGTCTTGTGCATGCCGACACCAATCCTGTAAGTTCATATGAGCAAGTTCCCAGAAGCCTGAAAAACTCTATTTCCTTGTGGTCATCCACCACCCCTGGCTTTTACAATCTTTCCACTGGCCTCTTCCATCGTATGGGATAAGTCCTATCTAGTCAAGCATTTGTTCCCAGATGTCCCTTGGTATCAGTTCATCCACTGGAGTCTAGTCAGCCTATCTAGAGTCACTTCCTTAAAGAAGATCTACTCTCCCTCGCCCCATAGTAACCAATTGTCAGGGGTTCCTTGGCTACAGTTGGGGCCTGCTGCCCATTTCCCAAGTCCTATGCTGAGTTTTTGTCTGATTGAGTAGGCTTGGGTCTTGCGCATGCTGTCAACAGTTTTGCAAGATCACATGAGCAAGTTTCCAGAGGCTTGAAAGCCTCTGTTTCCTTGTTTTCATGTACCAACCCTGGATCTTACAGTCTTTCTGCATCCTCTCCCACAGTGGTCCCTAAGTCATGGGTGGGTGAGGTCTGATACAGGAGTCCTGTCCGGGGATTCACACTCTGCAGTCTCGTATCTTCTAAAACTTGGCCAGGTGTGGCCTTCTGTATGCCCCACACTCTGTTGTTGAGGAAGCCTCACTGGTGAGAGTATTCTAATTTTCTAACTTAATAAACTGTGAATATTATTGTTACAATAAAATACTATTTTATAATATTACTTTGTATTAGCACATGTACTCTATGATATTGTTATGATTAATTTAAGCAATATCCCCTTTGGCATTCATGTTCATATTTTGCCATTTTGTATAACATTAGAATTAATCTACTTATAGAGATATCTTGAGAGGTGGTTCTGATTCTTTCCTTGAGATAAAGTTTTTTATTTTTGAGACAAGGGGTCACTATGTAACCTGAAACTCACTATTAGACTATCCTCGAAACCAAAGAGATCTGCCTACCTCTGCCTCAGAGTTCTGGGATTAAAGGCAAGTGCCACTGTGCCCAGCAGGATAGATTGCTTTTCAATGGAAATGCTAGATTAAAGAAAAGCTCCAGCTTGATGTGGTGAGGCATGCCTATAATCTCAGCATGCTGAGGCAAGAGTCCAGCCTGGGGTACATAGTGAGATCCGGTTTAAATAAATAATACACAGTTAAGATGATTAATCCAATAAATACTATGATTGTTGCTGCTAGTACTATTTGTAAGTCAAGTGTTTATTTGGTTCCTGCTAGAAGCCTTTATTATTTTATATCTTGCTCAGATTGTTCAATAATTTCTCTGAGAAGAAGATTTTATTATCTCAGTCTGTCTCCACAAATTTTAAGAAGTTATTGTTCACCACACCAAGGCCACGGAGAACCCGGAAGAATGAACTGATCCTACAAAAGCTCCAAGATATACAAACGTGAAGCCACTGAAGACCAATGCTCACTCACGCTTTCACTTACTTATTGAAAAAACATTTTATTGTGTATCACATTGCTCAGGCTCTGTTGGACTCTAGGGCAGGCAGAGGCCAAGGATGAATTCCCCCCTGCCTGCTCTCAAGAGATAGTCCTGAGATCCACCTCGATTTCATTAAGTGTTGAATCACAACGTTACAACACAGAGACATCCTGAAAAAGTGATGATAAATGAGGTCAATACTGTAAGCAATTTCATGCTGGAGGGAGAAGTGAGATGCACAGCATGGTCTGGGAGGGGAGACAATACTGTAGGTACAGGGAAGAAAAAGCAAGGGTGTGAGTCTAGACAGAGGACCAAAGGGGAGAATTAGAGGAAGGAGACATCAAGCTACCAGGAAAGGTGAGCTTGACTGGGTAAACCAGGATCTAAACACCTCAGTGGAACAGTCCAGAGACAGCAAAGCTGAGGTGTGCCTTCTTTGTTCTGCATAACAGATACCATTCATCAGTCGCCTCCTGCCGAAGCTGGGTCTTTTCCAACCCAGTGCTCCAGGGAGCCAAGACAAAGCAATCAGAGTTTGCATACATGAGGAACCCTGTCTGTCATTGCTGGAAGAGTCATCGACTCTCCTGAGTACAGCAGACAAAAATATTCAGCTAGCACCAGGTAAGATGAATCACAGAGCAGAAAAGAGAACTAAGCCCTGGAACCAGACTTTCTGAGATTGGATCCTGGCTTCTCCACATACCAACTACAGGTTCCTTGTCGGGGGATGAGGTACTTGGTCTCTCTGATCCTTAGTTTCCATTCTTAAACAAATAGGAAAATTATGATTTCTAAGAGAGTTTTCAAAACACCAATCACAGTGCCCAACTGTGCTCATTATTTTCATGTAGCTGTGTCCAAAATACCCGAGAGCAACAAATTAAGGGAGGAGAGACTAATTTTGATCATGGTTTCTGAGAGTGGGTCCAGCCATGGTTACTTGGTTCCATGAGTTTAGGCAGATCTTCCTGGCAGCAAGATCGTGTGGAGGAGGAGTCAGTTCACTTCATGGCAAACAGGAAACAGAGTGGAACAACAGGAAGTAGATAGAGCCCAAAGAGCCTACTCCTACAGTTAGGCTCCCCCTCCTAAATTTATCACAACTTCCCAAAATAGTAAACCCCCTGCTGGAAGACCAAGTATTCAACACATAAAGTCCATGGGAGGCATTCCTTATTCCACTGGAAAAGTCACCTATTTCCTATTTTATTTCAACATTCATGATCTTGATTTCTTAATCTTCCCTTACAATGGTCGACCAATCTCCAAATGAATAAATATGAAAAAATAGATTTAGCAGAGATGGGCAAAGGGGATGAATGCTACAGCTTTTCTGTGTAGACAAAGACAAAGCCCATGATTCCAACTGACCTCTGGGGAGAAATGTCATTACAAACCACACCAGTCTTTATAGACACATCCTGAAGTCTGTGCCTACCAAGGAAGCAGGTGTCTCAGCTAACAGTCAGAGTGTGGTTCACTACAAGAGTGAACTTTTTGCACAGTCCAGCAAAAAAAAAAAACAAACGGGTAATTCTGAACATTGGACTGAAGTTTTCCTTCCACAACCAGGCAGAAATGATCAGTGAGAAGTTTGGTCAGTGACCAAAGAAAACCAATGTTTTCTGGTGATTGCAACTGAGTCATGGCAGCCTGGGGAATAATATCAAACCCACAGGCTCCCAGAAGAGAAGGAAAATAAAGTGTGAGTGTGAGGCTAGGTTCAAAAGCCTTAAGAGAGACCAGAGAGATGGCTCAATAGGCAGAGGCACCTGCACAAGGCTTATGACCTGAGTTCTCTCCATCTCTGGAACCTACGTGGTGGAAGGAGAGAACCATCTCCCACAGGTTATCCCCTGGTCTCCACGTGAATGCTAGGCACTGTACCCCCTCCCCAGTATGCACACATAAATAAGTTAAATATAAAAGACTGGGGGATAGAATACAAGTACATTTGCTGGTTTTATTCGCTTCATTGGGGGTTTGTTGTTGTCTCTTGCCTCAGCCTCCCAAATGCTGATATTACAGGTGTGCACCACTGTACTTGGTGACACCTGTTCTTTGCCGGCAAAACTAGAATTGCACCTGTGAGAAATGGCGTGTCTCTATGGTTATTCTTGCAGCATTATTTGAGTTATCTGCAGATTAGAAAAAAAACTAACAAGCAGACAGTTGTTAAATTATAATATATATATATATATGTATATATGTACGTAATGAATAACTTGTAGCCACAGAAAAGAAATAACAAAAGACTTATATAGAGATTGAATCATCTATGTGATATAGTGATGCTCTTTAAAGGCAAAATATAGACTATTTCTAGTCTGCTGTTATCTTTGTGTAAAGATGGCTTGTTTTAGAAATCCCTCTGAAAGGAGACATGCAAAGGAAGCACTGGCTGGTCCAAGGAAAGATACCTGGGTGGCTCTGGCCAGAAGATGGAGCGTTATTTATCAATTCATGTTTGGACCTTTTGAGTTTTCTATCAAGGGAATATATTTACTAAATTAAAAATAAATATGAAGATTAAAAAATGTGTAACTTTTGAGGGTGAAGATCTGGCTCCTGATCTCCCTTCTTTTCATTAATTTTGATTTCATTTTCGTAGTCTCAAGATCTTTTCTTTGCTCCTTAGTGCCGACAGACCAGTTTTCTGGAAGACCCTTCAATCCTCTTTATGCCTAGGCACGTCAAGGGGGAAGAGAGAAAGAAGGACATACAAGACAGCTGAATGGTTGTACCATGGCCCCTGTGAGTCCTGCCCTCTGCAGCCAGGGCCTCGTGTGGACTGAATCTAACTTTTACTTGCTGCCACCAATGAAAGGTCGTGGAAATGACCCACAGAACTTATAAGAGTTCCAGTTCAACAAATACCCTTTGCAACTTCCGTTTCCACTGTATTCTTCTCCTTAGCTGATTTCTCAGGAACAAGAAGATGCAGAGTAAGAGAGAAACCCATAGGATAAAAAAAACAGAGACAGAGAGAGAAAGAGAGAGAGAGAGAGAGAGAGAGAGAGAGAGAGAGAGAGAGAGAGAGAGAAAGGCAAAAGAGAGCACTCCAGCCAGCTCCCAGCTGCTAAAACCATCGCAGCCAAGGAGCAGATGTGGGAATATGAACAAGGCCTTCCTGGATCCAGCATCACTGTGTGGAGCAGAGAGAGGAGAGCTCTTGCTGCCAAGGCCAGTCCAGTAGCTGAGTTAGCACTAATAAATGACTGCTATTTTAATCTGCTAAGTGCTGGGGTGATTTTTATATAGAAAATGAACTCGGGAGAACAGACCAAAAACTGTCCCCTTGCCATACAAACATCACTACATTTAATCCTTACATCACCAGCAAAGAAGACAGCGTTGTCTCAGTCTTGCAGATTAAGAAACTCAGACCAAGGAAGCTTTAAGCAAGGGGCAAGGACCACTCTGGAATTTGGATGTGGGACTGTCACACTCAAAACCTTGCTTCCAATGGTTCCACTGCCCAGACTAAAGGTCTGAGGTCTATATATGTAAAGAGACAAGGTTTCCTGGAGACGCAAAGCATGGTTTGTCTAGTCATGTGTAACATCGAAGCAGAGATCCATGGTGGCATTGATCTTCGCCCCCACTGATACTTGAGGGTCATTCCTAGTGCCTGAGACATGTCTTGCAAATTAGAGAGCTGAAGTGGGTAAGATCTCCCAAAACACAGCTCTCTGAGTTCTTGACACTGACCAGGAGCCATTGTCACGCCTAGCTGATGGGTGATGGGAGAGGGCTAACAGAGCTGCTAGCCAGCAGTGGGAAATCGCCAAGGGCTTCACTCAGAGCTTCATCTCAGGCTGTTGACAATGGAGTCTTCCAACGTGAAGATGTGTCTCCGGTGTGGGCATCAAGTTCTCAGGTGCAGGCACCAAGACCAGCTCTAGCTGATCTCATTCGAAATGGAGTCCTTTGAAGAACAATTCTACAAATCACAGGTTCTTCAGGTCAGAGAATCAGGCTCAGAGGAGGCAGCACAGTCTGCTTGCTCGTGGCTCCCACCAGAGACCCTCCCATTATCACAGAGTCACCTCAGCAACTAAAACTGTGCCTTGTACAGGTGCTACCACCGGGATGCCCACTGCTGCCCCCAGAGGTCTGTGGCTCTCCGACACACGTGCCAGAGGTGCTTGCTGCTGAGTGATACTTCCATGCCGCTCACTGGTGGAGTCTAGGTCGCATGATGGTAGCATAGCTGCAAAGAAGGTGGGGAAAGAGTTCTGATTCCTACTTGGTTTGGGGGCAGCTGGGGTCCGTAACACGGTAGGCTGTCCAAACATGGACTTGAGAGCTTGTTCCAGCAGCAGAGCACAGCTACTGCCGTGTCACTGATAGAAGACTGGTCCTCCTTCCCGAGGAAGGGCATCCTGTTCAGCCGCGTGTGCAGCTTCGGAGGGATGCATCTGGGGCGGTGACGGAGAAATGGGACGCCCACCTAGCCAGACCGGCGCAGTCCGCACAGGCAGTCAATGGGGTGGCAGACGTAGGTCTCCCTCACATCCTGAACATGAGAAGAGCAGTCTTTCCATTCCTTTTCTCTGGTTGTGATAAACACCCTGACAAAAAGCAGCTCAGGGAAGAAAGGGTTTATTTTGGCTTATGCTTTCGGAGGGATAGAGTCCATTCACGGGAAGACATGGCAACGGGCAGAGAAAGCGTGGTGGCAGGAGCAGGACCCTGGCTGATCATCCATACACAGGAAGCAAAGAGAGGGAGCAGGAAGTGGGGCCAGACTACAAAACTTAAAAACCAGTTCCTCCTCCAACGCATCTATGCTTCCTAAAGTTCCACAGCCTTCCCAAACAGCACCACCAGCCATGGATCAAATGTTCAAATATGTGAGCCTGTAGAGGACGTTTCTCATTCTAACCACCACAATCTTCAGCTTAACCATCAGCAGGAGTCCTAGAGACCACACTTAGCTTGGCGTTTACAGTCAATGAGTGAGAAATTGAAACCCTGGGAGGGGAAGGTCATGACCAACTTCTCGCCTTTGGCCACTTCCAGGCCAGTGATTTTTGGTCACACCATGATGCTTTGATTTTTCAGCAAGTACTCTACGCACACCCATGTTAGCTAGGATCTCCTGAGACTGGCACACAGTGTCCGATGCACTATCAAACCTTCCTTCAGGAAAGTTAGTCTAATAGAGAAGACCCCAGGTTGGTTGAACTAGCCAGTGCTGTGTGCTGAGTGGTATCTCCCTGTCACCTGTACATATCCTCCCGTCACTGTCACCCAGCTCCAGGCTCCTTCCTCCAGGGAGCCATCCCTCTCCAACTCAGTCTGCAACACCTGCTCCTCGCGAATCATCTCTTCTCTAGCCAACGTTTGTAGAGCACCAGGCTGCTTAATTATGAGCCAAACCCAGAAGCCACAGAGATGCTCAGTGGATTTACAAGCTTGGTGGCAGTATGTAAAGGGACTAAAAGGGCACCAGAGAGAAGGGTATATTCCCTGTGTGACAGCCTGAAAGCTTTTCCAGGAGAGATACTGCTGGAAGTGGCATTTGAGAGATAGATGGTTGTTTTCTAGGCAGAAAGGGGGAGGAAGAACATCTCAAGTAGAGGGCAGGACAGAAACAACAGTGTGGAGGTGGGCATGGCCTTCACGTCCTTCAGTCATACCAGCCCGGAGCACACACTGTCCTAGGCTATGAGCATCTTTTCTCATTCTCCTGTGAAAATGTAAGAACTTGACTCTGTTCTCATTCATATTCCAGAGCTTTTATACAGAGCTCGGTACACTGTTCCCAAGAGCCTAATGATACCCAGGGATGTGACATGTTTGTTTCTCCAGTCATCCCTCTGGACGTGGCCTCTTAGATCCCTCCTCATTACCCACTTGAGAGAAGCTCTGAACCTTACAGGAAGAGGCACTTTCCTTTTCTTTCCTTTTCATGTAAAACATGTCCCTGCATTTCTGCAACTCCAATTGCTCTCTGCTGAAAATAAACAGATAAATAAATATTTTTTCACAAAACTAATTAGCAGATAGGAAGATGCTAATGTGTTTTGTCAACTGTATCTCTCCTCAGCTCACTCCCAGCTGGCCTGGAGTACGGGAGGGGGTCTGTTCGGAGTCAGTGCCGTCAGAGATGATAGCAATTTAAAACATGTTTTTATTAATTGTTTGCGAATTTCATACGTTGAGTTTTGACCATAGTTCACCCCCACTTCTCCCCCCAACACCTCCCAGATCTACGCTCACTTTTCTACCCCCTAACTTTGTGTCCTCTTGTTTTTAAACAGCCCATTAACCCATTGCTCCATTTCAGCTGTCTATATACTTCTGGGTGTGGGGCCATCCACTTGGAGCATGGTTGACCTACCAGGAGCCACACCCGTGAAGAAAATTGACTCTCCCTCCCTTAGAAGCCATCAACTGCCTGTCATAGCTCCTCAGTTAGAAGTAGGTGCTAGTGAACCCTTGCCATTCTATGCCAGGACGCTGACTGGGTTGACCTTGTGCAGGACTTGTGCAGGCAACCACAGCTGCTGTGAGCTCACGAGGGCAGCATTCCTGTCAAACTTTTCTGCCTTCTCCTTCACAATGATCTCTGAGCCATGGAGAGAGGGCACAATACAGATGTCCCATTTGTGGCTGAGCATAACAGACAGCAAGCAATTCTAAGCACTGTGGCAATTCACCCACTGGCTGATCAGTCACCTACTAGACAACTGGACTTCATTTGTATATGGAGCAGCTGTTTGTGTTGGTGGGAAAGCCTTTCATGGGGCAGCACCCAGGGTTTGGAGTCAGGGTTTGGTGTTGATTGCATAGATATCTTTCTTAAAAATAGGGTTTATTGGGACTAGAGAGATGGTTCAGCAGCTAAGAGCACTGGCTTCTGTTGCAGAGGACCAGGGTCAGTTCCCAGCACCCACGCCTAACAACTGTCAGTAACTCCAGGTTCAGAAGATCTGATGCCTTCTTTTGGCCTCTATGGGCATTGTATTCACATAATGCACTTACATGCAGGCAAAATATTCATATACTAAAATGAAATAAATAAGGTGCGTGAACTGGGGTGCAGCTCGGTGGATGCGGACTTGCCTAGCATGCATAATAAGGCCCTAGGGTCCATCCCAGCACTGAAAGGAGGGGAAGAACGAGACGGAGGAAACGAAAGGAAAGAATTCCTTAGGAGGATTTTTCCTCTTGTCATCTTTTTATTCTGCTTTGTATTAGTTTTCTCGACTCTATGACAAAATATCCAATGGGGAGAACCTGAGGAAGGGTTCCTGCTTGTTTGCAGTTTGAGGTGCAGTTCGCCACAGGGGAGGCATGGCAGCAGGAGCTTGAGGCAGCCGGTCTCGTTGCATCTTCCATCAGGAAGCAGTGATACAGGCTGTGCTCAGCTCACTCTCTCTTTCATCCAGTCAAGGCCCCGGCCCGTGAAACAGTGCTGCCCATATGTAGACTGAGCCTTCCCACCCTAATTAATGCAATTGAGCAACTTCCTTACAGACATGCTCAGAGCTGTGTCTCCTAGGTGATTCTAGACCCTGTCAAGTTGACAATATTAACCATCACACACTTTTTAAAAATTGTGTTGAAATGTACATATCTTAAAATTTAACACCTTATCTATCATTAGGTGCACTGTCCTGTGAATAAAGCACATTCATGGTTTGGCCACCATCACCACCAACCATCTCCAGAATGCTTTCACCTTCTAAATCTGAAGTGACATTGTCTAAACAGCACCTCATCTGTCCCCCTCACTCCAGTGCCTGGCAGCCATCAATCTGCTTTCTGTCTATGTGACTAGGTCCCTCATATATGTGGCATCATGCAATATTTATCTCTTTCTTTTCCCAGTGCTGAGTCTCAAACCTGGGACCTCCTCCTTCCTATGTGCTCTACCACTGAGCTACAGCCCAGCCCAATAGCCATCCTTTTGTATTTAACTGATGTCACCTAGCATCATGGCCTTAAGGTTCTTCCAGGTTGCAATTCCTGTTTGAATTCCAAGGCTTTTCAAGACATCAACAGTCCATTCAACATCTATGCCAGTTTGGGTTTTTTGATTTGGCTTTTTGGTTTTTTGAGGCAAGGTGTTACTCTGTAGCTCAGGCTTACTTCAAACTCACAGTGATCGTCCTACTTCAACCTAAGTACTGAGATTACAAGAGTGAACCATCATGTGCAGTTCACTTACCAGTGTGTTTGTCCTGTCAACTACCAATGGACATTTGCATCACATCTGCCCAGGGGCTGGAATGAGAGGTGCTGCTTCGAATGAAGCTCAAATGCCCGCCTGAGTCCTGGATTTCAGTTCTCTAAATTCCACCCAGGGGTGGAATTGTTGAGCCATAGAGTAACTCTGTGTTTAACCCTTTGAGGAATCACCATACTGCTTCACACAGCAATGGTACAGCTTCACATTCCCACCCACAGTGTACAAGAGCCTCAGGTCTTCACCATTTGTGTTAGTGTCATTGTCAACAATGACAAGCTGACACAATCTGGGATCATCTGGGAAGAGAGGCTCAATGAGGAACTGACTGGATCAGGCTGGGCTGTGGGCATGTCTGTGGGGGATTATCTTGATTGGTTTCATTATGAGAAGACCCAGTCTGAAAAGGGTAGCACTCTTTCCCCATCTGGTGCCCTGGACCGTGTAAAAGTAGAAAAAGCCATCTGAGCGCTAGGGAGGCATACTTTCATCTCTCTGCTCTTGACTGTGGATGTGACGATTTGCTTCATACTCTGCCTTGACTTCCACCGAAAGATGGACTGTAGGCTGGAAACGAACTAAAATAAATCCCTTATCACCTAAGCTGCTTTCTGCCAGCATACTTTATCACAGCAACAGAAGTGAAACTAGAATACCAACACAATTTCCTTTAAAAATATTTGACAACTTTTACGTTATGTGTATACGTGTTCTGCCTGCATGTGTGTAAGTGCACCACATGTGTGCATTGTTCGCAGGGGCAGGAGGAAGGCACCAGATCCCCTGGAACTGAAGTTATGGATGGTTGCAGGAACTGGATCCAGGTCCTCTGGAAGAACAGCAAATGTTCTTAACTGCTGATCCATCTCTCCAGTCCCACAGATTTCTTTTTGAGACAGGATCTCATGTAGCCCAACTGGCCTCCAACTCACCGTGTAGCCAAAATTGACCTTGAAAACTGATCTTCCTGCCTCCACCTTCTGAGTGCTAGGATTACAAGGTACAGCACCACATCTAGTTTAATGCATTGCTGGAGATGGAACCCAGGGCTTCATGCACACTAGGCTAGCCCTCTGCCAACTGAGCTTCTTTCCTGGCTCCTCCCAACTGTATTTTTTCATAGTCGCCCTTCTAGCAGGCATGAGATGTCTCGTGGTGACTTCTGTGGAGTGTTTTATAGTCCATTCATGCCTGAGTTGTCCTCAGAGAGAGTCTGACACCCAGGACACCTCTGAGGGGTAGGACTTGGGTCCTTAGCTATTACTGCCTTTCACTGGGGAGGGTTATTCTAGCACCTAAACAACTAGAATCCACCTATTTCTCTCCTTTTTCCTGGTATTACTTTAGCCCAAGCATCTCCATGTCTTCATCTGAGCTATGACATCAGCTTCCTGGTCCATCTTCCTTACTTTCAGCCTCATCCCATCAATCTCAATTACATACCCAGGACAGGATGACTCCCTCCACATGCAAATGTGCCCCCAGTCATCACTGGCATAATCAGACATGTCCAACTTTTTGACACTGCAATGTGACATTATCACTACTAAATTCTGTGTTGGAGAACTACACAATTGAGTTACAAAAATGTAAAAAATACTCTCATCACATTTTAAGTAAGTTTATAGTTTTATGTTGGGCCAAATTCATAGCTATCCTGGGGTACATGCGGCCCACAGAAAAGGAATGAACCACCTGGCCTTAAACCATAGCCCCCGTTCCAGTGTCATGTTGGAAGTTCTCCACCTGATTCTTAAGCCCTCCGTGGTGTGACTAGCCTCCAGCTCTCCCTCTCCCAGTGCTGAGAACACAGTAGGTGTCAGCTAATTATTGAATTACAGTCAGGTTCAATACAGGAGGGCTCAACCAATTGCAGATGGAAAATATTTGGGTAAAAAAGTTTCATCTGTACTGAATATATAGACTTTTTCTTTGTCATTATTTCCTAAACAATGCACTATAACAAGTATTTACATAGTATTGGATATTATGAGTAATCTAGAAGCAATTTAAAGTGCAGAGGAGGCTATGCGTGGGTTCCATGCAAATGCAACAGCATTTTATATAATGCACTTAAGCATCCTGAAATTCTGGTATCTGCTGCTGATGCTGGAGCAAATCCCCCTGAGAATATTGGATGTAAATGTCTACACCATCTTCCTCTTGAACTGTAGTCTTCACTGTGGTCTTTATTGAGTTCAGCAGATGGCCTGCCTTCTGCCTGGATGGGTCTTTGACTTGAAGTCACACTTATATCCCCCAGAATGCTCTTTCTTCAAGATAACCTCCCTGCCCAGGTCTACCCAGAGGCTGCCGTATGGCAGGACTCTCATCGCCCTGGCTGCCACTGCAAGTTTAATGCCCATTTGCCCTGCTCAGTGCCCACAGAGGTAAGCCCTCCTGTGAACATCAGCACACACACTGTCGACTCTCCCTTGGTATCAGTGAGTGGATGACTGTTGTGGGAAAAGAAACAAAAGGCCCTGCTGCCCTCCACAAAGAAGGAAGTGAAGAGCATCAGACATTTGGCTCCACTCTCGGCCTTGGAAGGCATTGAACAGGCCCTGTGCAGATCAGTAATGACATTAAGAGGACAGCACACTCTTCCTTGATGTCCAAAGCCAGGTTTGAGTCAAGTGCAGTATATTACACTTGAAATCCCAGTGCTGGGGATGCAGAGGCAGGCTACTTTTGAACTCACTATGCATCTGAGGATGACCTTCTGAGTGCTGGGAACACAGGTGTGCCCTACCACCCCTGGTTTTTGCTATGCATGAGCTCGAACCCAGGGCCTCAAGCATATTAGACAGGCACTCCAACCACTGAGATACATCTCTAGCCCCGAACTCCTCTGGTTCATCCAGCAACGGGGAAACGAAGCAGAAAATTAGTGTTGGAATGCCTGGTCTCTTTGGCCATTGCCGCTGTCCGTGGTGCTGGATTTTGAACTGGTTGGCAGCTGCGAGCTTCTCCAGAGTCGAGGCCAACACCAAGTAGAGTCCACCACTGGATGTTCTGAGAGACACCACTGATTAGGAGAGGTCAAGCAATTCCCCTGAAGGCGACACATGCAGAGAATGACAGGGTGCATGACTCCATGCACACTGGGGCAGCTCCTCTCTGTTCCCATTAGCCAGTGTGATTCTGATGCTTGCAAAGCAGGGCATGAACCTGCCCCAGGATTTCAAGCATGTGCATGGACTAGAGTAACCAGGCACAACTACTTATCCAGGAAAGGAGAACTTAATCACATTGCAAGCAAAAAAACCCCACAGTAGGTGACAGGAAAGCCCCTGCTCCGCTTCCCACAATGATGAGGGCATTTCCAAAAAGAATTAACTGAGTGGAAAAGACCCTCCCCCATAGTGGGTGGCACCCCCAGACAGCAGTCTAGATAGAAAGAGGCCTGAAGCAGGGCTTCTCACTTACCTGCTGGTGAGTGTGTCCCGCTCCTTGTTACTGCTGCTGCCTTCCTTTGCTGAGGTCAGAATCCAGCTTCATTGGGCTTCTACCATGGATTGAACTGAATACCAGTGGCTCTCAGGGAATCCTCTAGGCCTTCAGCACCACATTGGGACTGCTTGAGGCATCCAGCCTCAGGACTGAGCAACTACCTGATTCTCAGCCTCTCCAACATGCAGACGGCCATTGATTGAGTACCTTGCTCCTATTGTAAAGTCCAGTCTAATAAATTTCCTTTACAATGGATGTTCATCCTATCAATTCTTTTCCTCTAGAGAACCGATATGTATCATGCCACTCAAAGGCAATAGATAAGAGAAGGTTCAGCATGGGGAGTGAAACAGGAGTGTTTCCAGGAGAGAGAATTTAGGGTCTTGGTTCACAGTGAGGGAGTAGTGAAGCTTCCCAGGATGTCACTCAGGAAGGAAAGAGAAGAAAGAGCCTGGGAACAGCCAGAGAAAGCTGGAGTCACAGTGGTGGGAGCTAAAGAGATGCAGCTACTAGGGACAGGGCTGGAGGCAGGAGACGCCCAGCACGCCCCTTTCCCGCTAGGGTCACTGGTTGAATGATTGGGAGACAGATGACCCAAGAGCCGGCAGGACAGTTCCACGAGGCTGGGGAAGAGCCAGGGCAGTTCGGAGAGCAGCAGGCCCCGGCTCAGCAGCCCAGGTCCCCTCCACACAGCCCTCACATACCATGTCTCCCTTGGGCAGAGCTTGCCTTCTCTCCACATTGCACTTGCCCCTGCTAGGGGTTCTGCTGACTTTTTTTCTTATCTTCCATCTTTGTCTTGCTGGTGTCTACTATAGATGTTAAAATGGTTAAAAAGTGAAAAACTCACTTTCCCCTAGCCAGTGTGGTGCTGCATGAAATCCCAGCATTCTGGAAAGCCTGGGGCAGGAGGAACGTGAGTTCAAGGCCAACCTGGGCTATGTAGTGAAATTCTATCTCAAAACAAAAACAAACAAACAAAGAAAAACCTTCGCTTTCTGAGTGTCCTTACAGTTAGGGGTAACCAATTTATTATTTTCTTTAGAAGTATAGTTATTTATTTTTGTCTTATGCATATGAGTGTTTTACTTGCATGTATGTAAGTAAGTACACCACATACATGCAATGCCCACAGAGACCAAAAGAGGGCATCAGATCCTTTGGAAATGGAGTTTGATAAAGTTGTTAACCACCATGTGGGTGCCTTTCAATATGTGAAATAATTAAATATTTTTATTAATTAAGCCACAGTTAGGTTATTATCCCTTTAAATGTTTAATTAGTTGATCTGTTTTTATTTTATGTGCATGAATGTTTTGCCAGTATGTGTATAAGTGCACCCATGTGTGCAATGCCCGAGGACACTAGAGGAGGATGTCAGATCCTCCTGAACTGGAATTATGGACAGTTGTTAGCCATTGTGTAGGTGTTAGGAACTGGACCCAGGTCCTCTGCAAGAACATCAAGGGCTCTTAACTGCCGAGTCATCTCTCCAGCCTCAGGTTTCTATCTCTCGCCACTGAGGTATCATGAAACAGAGAGGGCAACACCCCTGTCTAGTTCACATGCCAGGATCCAGGAGCAAAGTTCATTCCCCACCCCTCTCAGCTTCCTCGTTTGTCAGTCACTTAGCACCGAGATACTGACTCCTCTGTGTTTCCCCTCTGGCCCCCATGGTCACCAGTCACTTCATAGACCAGGCTCTCTCCCATCTCCAAGCAATCCTCACCTCCAAAGTCCCTCTCCATTGCAACCAGAGGGATCTTGCTAAAGTGCAGACATCACAAGTTAGCTAGTGTCTCTTTTTGGCTTTGAGGCTTGCCTTGGCTCCCTAGTGCTTCCAGAATAAAACCTAAACTGCTTAGCTAGGCTCACAGCCCCGTGAGCTGACTCACCAGGGCTCGGTCCTTCCTCCCCTTGATCCCTTCTCCAGTCATAAAAGCTGCTGATGGTTCCCACAAGCCTCTGCATGCCTGCCCCACCCCCACTGATGAGCCCCCACTCCCAGCCTTCCCAGGCCCTCCTCACCCACCTTCCTTCTACCTGCTCCTTTACTCGGAGGCTCTGGGCTCTTTTTCTCTCTTCCCTGCTTGCTCTTGCGTTTTGCTTCCTCCCTTCCCAGAAAACCAGCTCCCTGACAACAGGGCTGCCAGAGTGTTATTCTTCTGGCTGTCCCCAGTGTCCCCGCTGCTGTGGGGACGTGATAAATGCATGTGGAGTAAGAGAGTGAATGAGAGAGTGAATGAATGAGGCCATGCACTCGGGAACCTGGGAAGGCAGATGCCTGAGGCGCTGGCATTCTGTTCTGTATCTTTGCAGGCAGGAGTCTTTGAAAAGCCGCCCAGCCAGCTTGGGGAAGGAGCACACCCTGCCCACATGGAGCCGGCGCTGGGTCCCTTCACCTGACATACATTTTGATTCAAGATACTAGTCACCAGGAAACCATCTTGAAGAATGATTTCTCCCCCTGAACCGGTCCATTTCTTCTGGAACACAGGAGGGAAGGTGGCTTTGACTTCGGTTCGTCTCTGAGACTCTTTCTGAGGTCTCCTGTTCCTGTCTGTCTTCTCAGAGGGGAGCTGCTTGCTGCTGCTCTGAGATTGACAGACCTGTCTTGGATGGGGACAGAAGAGTGACAGGACAAGAGTCCGTGCATTCCCTCCCTGACACACGATGCTGTTCATCCTGTTGGCAAATAACTGTCTGGTGGATTACACAGCCCGCCTGTTACACAGCAGCTCGGTTAGCCAAAGCCTCCCGGGTTGTAAAGCAAGGGGTAATAAAGAATTATGGGGCCCAGTAAAACGAAAATTGAAGTCAATCAGCTCCTTCAGAGAAGAGCTGCTCGCAGAACATCTATTATTGTCGCCTAGCACTGTGAGAGGGAGGATGAAGGAGGGGGGTCCGGCCCCCTTCAAGTGCCCATCCTCACTCTATTTAAAGAGCCTCATTCAGCTCTCTTTGGAGACGCATGACCAAAGGTTACTAGCAACTTCAGGGCCTGTCCTTACCCCACTCCAGCACCTCCTCCAGTCCCACCTCGGGCCTGCTGGAATGGGGGTCGTTCTCTGCAGCTGGGGAGTTCATGTGAGTTCAACCTGCATTCTGGAGGCAGTAGCTCGTTGACTGATCTGTTCAGTTAATTAGATGCCAGTTTTCTGAGTGCCAGTCACAAGGACCAAGTGTCTTACCCATGTCAGGAAGGTCTGGTTCACTCAGTTCTGAGGGATGCAGTCATAAAAGGTCAGGCCTGGTTGTGCAAGGCTCAGCGATGTAAGAGACTGTGTCCACTTCCTGTTTGCTTTCTAGTTTGGCTCTCATGTAAGTCTCTGTTAGAGAAAAGCTTGCAAAGCCATGTCCCACTTTCTCACCTCCCCCTTCACCCTGCCCTGTGCCCAGTAGCGCCCTCTTCTGCGTTCAGCCCCAGCCTCCCCTCAGACCTTTGCTTCCTGAAAGGAAATCCAGTCAGACTTTCAGTCCCTTGTTCTTTGCTTGCTTTTAGTGAGGCAGGATCACAGGTATCCCAGGCTTGCCTTGAACCCACTAGGTAACCTAGGATAACCCTGAACTCTTAATCATACTGCTTCTACCTTCCAAGTGCTGAGATTGTAAGCATGTGCTACTACACCCAGTTTATGTGATGCTGGAGCTCTAACCTAGGATCTTGTATTAGGATCTAACCTAGTGGATGCTAGGCAAATACTCTACTAACTGAGTGGCATCCCTTTTAAAGTCTCTCCCTTTTAAGTCTCTTCCATGGCTCGCACTGGCTTTCAAGAAAGGATGGGGACATCTCTGCTCAGGCCCTGACTGTCTCCTGCCTACCACTCTGTAGCCATAGACTCATTTAAGGTTCTTGTGTGTACCTCTCCACTCTTTCTCCCTCAATCAAGTGGTTACATGTGTACAGGGTGTGTAGGTGTGGGTGTGTGTTCAGGCCAGAAAACAACCTCAAGTATCATACTTTAGGTGCTGTCTACCACTTTGTTTGTTTGTTTGTTGTTTGTTTTGAAACAGGGTCTCCCTGTAGTGTCCGCCAGCCTGGAACTCGCTCTGTGGATCAGGCTGCTCTCCATCTCAGAGATTCACCTGCCTCTGCCTCCTGCATGCTGAGATTAAAGGCAAATGCCACCATGCCCAGTATTTGTTTTGTTTTGTTTTTGAGATAAAGTCTTACTATGTGGCCCTGGCTGAATTGGAACTCTCTGTGTAGACCAGGCTGACCCCTGTCTCACAGAGATCTGCCTGCCTCTATCTCCTGAGTGCTGGTATTAAAGGCAAGTGCCACCATGCCCAGTTGCCTAGCTTTTTATGTGGATGCTGGGGATCAAACTCAGGTCTTCATGATTGCATGACAGGTACTTTACCAACTGAGCCATCTCCCCAGCCCCCAGACCTGGGCATGAATCCTGATTCTGCCACTCACAAGTGCCTGGGAAACTGCTTGATCCCCTTGAGCCTTGGATTTCATACGTATGAAATGGGAAGTCAGGTTCTTGAGAACATTTGGCGAAAGCATGTTTCACAGCATGGACAAAGTGTGCTTTTAAAAACTGCTACTATCATTGTAACCATCCAGGAATCTGGACAGACTGAGAGAGGTGAGGCAAAGCAAGACCAGAAGTTGGAGGGGACAGCGGAGCTCACTCGTAAGGACTAAGGCAGGAGTCGGGGAGGGAGGGACTGAGTGTCTCCACCTGACCTTGACCTTCCAGAGACTAGACTCTGGTCCTCCCACTCATCCAATCAACTTTCCTGTGGGGCCCAGCCCAAGGAGTCAGGCCACACAAAGTTGGCCGCAGCCTGGCACGACCAGCAGCAGCATTCAATTTCATAGCGATCACTCTTCTGGAGGCTCATGAAATTAATTAAATGCCGCTCTTCACTTTGGCTCAGCAATCCATTACAGCATTCACCCTGCTTTTTCCCATTAGAAAATAATGGCAATTATCCCTTAAATAATCAATTTTTACAGTTTACATTTAATTTGTGGAAGAATGACTGGCCCAGAGCTCCATCTGTGACCACAGCGTCACTTTCCATTTGCCCTCTTCTTGGTACTCGTCCCTCAGGAATGGAAAAGACAGGAGATGAGGGTGGCAGAGACAGTCTGTGGGATTCTGGCAATCTCCCTAAAGCACATCATGCAGTCCCTAAGGAAGCCAGGCTAGGATAAGGAGGGTGGATAAACCCTCAGGAGAAGGGGTCGAGGACGTAGATTCCCTGTCTCCCCTGGGCTCTCCTCAACAGGCTCACCCCTCTCAGCTCAGGGCCTCAGTAAATCTCCTTTATTTTGATCCACTAGCTTCATCTTTGACTTGCTCACTTCTGCCTGACATCTCCAATAAGGTTGATCAAAACATGTCGGTCCACAGCTTGAAACCTGTCAGAGGCTGCCCATGGCTCGAGACGAGAGTCCAGCAGCTCAGATGAGTTGAGGTCAGCCTATGGTGGCCCCAAGTTGGCTCCTTATGAAAACTGCCTCTCAATCCCCCCTCCGCCGACCTTCAGGCCCCGGGACACATCCTTCCTTCCCTGTCTGCCTCAATGCTATTTCCAAGATGCTCTTTCCACACGCTAACCCCCAGATGAGAAAATACAGCAACGCAAAAACTCAATTCTCATACCACCGAGGACTTCTGAGATCTGTAGCCGTCAAGAAATAGGTGGGGATCTCCATCAGCAGCCTTGCAATTCTACAGGGGATACTAGCTGGAGGTCCCTAGTGCAATTCAATTCTGACATTGTTTGACCGGAGTCAGTGTCAGATCCCACAGGAGGAGGCGTTCATCCCCAAGAGTGTATCCCACTTCTCATGTCAGTCCAGAGTTCAAGACGGTTTGGCCTGTGCCTCTGGACTACAATTGCAATTGGAGGTTCCCACAGTCCAGTTTAGTATGACAGTTCACAGGATTCAGGGAAATAGCTTTGCTAATTTATTGTAGAGTATTGATGGGGGCTGGAGAGCTGGCTCAGCGGTTAAGAGCACTAACTGCTCTTGCAGAGGACCCAGGTTCAAATCCCAGCACCCACATGACAGCTAACAACCATCTGTAACTCCAGTTCCAGGGGATCCAACACCCTCTTCTGTCCTCCTTGAGCACTGCACAACACAGGTGCACTTACATACATGCAGACATTACAAATACACCCATACACATAAAATAAATAAATAAATAATTTTAAAAGGAGTCTTTATAAAGAACAGCATAGGGTTGAGTTGTGGGGGAAGGGAGCACAGAACTCCCACGCCTTCTCTGGGAGTACCACCACTTTTAAGAGCCTCCACTTGTTCGGCTATGTGGAAGTCCCTCAGCCGAGTGATAGATGATAGATAGATGATAGATAGATAGATAGATAGATAGATAGATGATAGACAGATATGAGCAAGTGAGAGAGAGAATCAGCTCCTAGTGAGAAAGCAAGCTTTCAGCCCTTCTCCCTCTCCTGGAGGTCTGGAGTCGGGGACAGGATGAGCCAACCTTCCACTTACCTCAGCCTTCCTGGTGACCAACCCACTGTGAAGCTGTCTGGGGGCTCCCAGTCACCTGTCAACTCATCAGCACACAAAAACGACTTTCAGCACCTTTGAGACTAGAGAATCAGAGACTTCAGGGATTAAATGTCAGGTATGGGACCAGCAGAGTATGTGTATTCCACACAGGCAACTGACTTCCAAAGTTAGCTCTGAGAAGCCTTCCACAAGTACAGACGTTCCTGACCCCAGGACCACTCACAGCACCCACACCCTCCTTTACCAGCCTCAGCTGCTCATGTCTAGTCACTGTGGCATATGATCTTGAACACAGTGGTTTTAAAGAACACAGAATTATATAATAGTGCACAATTTGGGAGTCTGGCTCACTCAGCTTAAGTCAAGTATTGCCAATGCTATGTTTCTTTCAGAAGATTGTGCCATTGACCTTGCTTCCAGAGGCTACTGGCTTTCCGTGGTTGCTGGCCCCTCCTCCTCTTCCAAAACCAAGAATGGTGTGTGAAGCTGATGACTGTCTTCCTCTTTCACTCTTTGATTACACTTAGGCCACACTAGATCATCAAAGACAATCTCCTAGTATCAAGGCAGGGTTCTCTAGAGAGGCCCACAACAAGTAACTGGGGATGCTGATCTTGTGACTCAGCCAAGGTGGAAGTGGATGGTGTAACTCAGTCCCAACCTGAAGGCTTAAGAACCTACAGAACCACTGTGAGAGTTCTGGAGTCCAAAAGCTGGAGAGCCTGGGGTTCTGATGCCTGGGAACAAGAGAAGGAGGTCCCAACTCCAGGAAATCTCTCTGTTCTCTGCCCTTTTGACCTATCCTGGCCTAGCTGGAGAGATGGGGCTGTCCACATCAAGGGAATTTTCCTCACTCCATTCACAGGCTCACATGCCACTATCCCCAGGAAACACTTTCATCAGTCCTCTGGGGATTCCCTGGCCCAGTCAAGTTGGAGCATGAGCCACCACACCCATTATCTCCCAGTCTTCAGAGTAACAGCCTCCATCCACCTTACCTCCTGACCCTTGATCGGGTGGCATCATTGTCATGCGGTTCTAGGGATTAGGATGTGAGCGTCTTTGGGGGACCATTACTCTGTCCACTATAAAGAGAATTCAATAAATGCACCTCACACAGAGATGAAAGACTGAAATGAAACTATAAACATTATGGATCCTTTCGCTGTTATGGAAAGTGGCTCTTAACAGGCCAGCTGCTGGAGGAGAGATAGCCGGGCAGGCCCCGCCAGGCATCACATTCTTCACCCACCTTAGCCTGCAGCTGTGCCCCGCTGCCACCCTTCACCCTCATACATGGGTTGCCTGGTGGCTGTTCCTCAGGAACCCCGATCCCACAAAAGAAAATCACCTCAGAGAGTTCACTCCCCACTCTGATACCTTTGGTGAACTCTCCTGGCACAAGTGGGTGGCTTCCCCTCTTGGAAGTCATTTATAGAGAAAAATCTGCATTGCGGATGAGTCTGTTAAGACTGATTCCTCTTTACCTAAGGGCCCACCGTAGGGTCTCCCTAAAGAGCAAGTTAGTGGGAGCCTTCTATTAGGGAAGCTGGTATATAACTTTGGAGAGGGATGGGAGGCATTGTCCTGCAGCCTGGAACCCAGTACCACCTAGATGAGCCCAAAGGGGGTGGAAAAGACAAATGGGGCCAAGTATGTGTCCATTGCTCAGATGAGCAGGCCAGGTGTCATTTCACTCTGGTAACATGACATCCACAACGTTGTCACATGATTCTACCTGAGCAGTTCTTGCATGTGCACCCAGAGCACGGTTAGCTGACTCTTTGCCCTCCCCTTCTTTCTGTCTTCCTTCTGGGGGAGAACAAGGATGGTTGCTACAGCAACTCACTTCTTTCTGAAGCACATTTTAACTTTCCTCAGATGCTCTGTCTGACAAGACCTTTTCCCTTCTCGGGGGTGGGGCTGACTTTGGCATGCTCAGCTTTGGATTCGTGCCTTTTATGAAGTCTGCCCCCCCGACTCTCTAAGGATGTCTGCACACATTTACTCAAGGAGGAAGGCATAAACTAAAAACAAGACTTTGGGAAGACAGACGGAAACCAAGTAATTACATTTCCAAGCCTGCTGCCCTTGAGATATTAAACTTGTAGGATTTGGGAGCCGAGAGGTTTACCATGCAACTATTGGCTTTTCTTCTTTATACTTCCCTTCCTCTATCTGACTCAAGGAATATATTTGTTTATTGTCTCAACAAATATTTGTTGAGTGCTTCTATATACAAGGGTTGGGTAGAGGATAGGAAGTTAGAGTGGCCACCACCCTCCTGGATAGGAAAATAGACATTAACCTTCTTGGTAATGGGCTAGGGCTGGATCTCCATGGCAGAGCATTTGTCTAACTTGTTCAATCCCCAGCACAGCAAACAAATAAAAACCAAAACAACCAAGTAGCCCTTGAATCCTGAATCTTTATGTTATTTATAGGGATAAGAAAAGAGAAAAGGGGCTGGAAAGATGGCTCAGAAGAGCCCTGGCTGCTCTTCCAGAGGACCCAGGTTCCATTCCCAGCATCCACATGGTGACTAACTCCAGTTCCAGGGCTCTGATGCCCTCTTCTGACCTCTGTGAGCACTGCATGACATGGGCGCACTTGCATACATACAGATAAAACACTCGTAAAATAAAAATAAATAACTTTTTTAAAGAAATAAAAAGTGCCTAGGAAAATAGAGCTAAAAATATTAACCAAGCCACCTCTTTCTGAGGTGATGTTGAAACCAATAGTAGAAAGAACTTTCTAGATGGAACCAGGCTACACAGTGACTTCTTGGAGTCACAAAATCTCAAAGCTGATAGATGGGAGGAAGGGAAGGGAAGTACAGTGGCAGGAAGATGGCCAGTGTGACAGGAGGGTGAATATGAGGCAGGACCGCAGGCTGAGGCTAGGCATACCCGGTGACCAGTGTGGCACTGGTACTGATATAGAAGACCTGGAAAGCTCAGACGGGATCTCAGCAGAGCATCATCCACTGACTGAGATTTGCACCTGTTCCCCTCCCTGCTTCAGGAAAAGGGCCCCTGAAGAGGAAAACATGAACGAGGGAGGCGGGCTTAGCTAGATACTTGCAGTTATCCACAGGAGAAACGATGCTGGCTTAGCCAGGAGAGGGGGAACACAGAAAACTTCAAAATGTGCTCTGGATGTGAGGCTAGCAGAATTCAGTCAGGGGCAGGGGCTGACAGTGGGAGTGTGAAGGTATCCTCTGGGCTTCAGCTGAGCAATACGATGCTGAGATGGAGAAGCTGGAGGCGTGGGTTTAGAAGGAGGAGAGAGACTCCATGACCTGTATTCTTCTTAGAATCCTCTTCAAAGTCATGCAATTCTTCTTTCAAGTCCCTCCCCCCCACCACCAAAATGAGAAGTTCAATGAGGGCTGGGGCCACATGTGAGCTGTTCACAGCTCTGTCCTGGCTGATGGAGCCAGAACCTGGTACCTGAGGCCCCGGGGTTGCCACAACAAACAACCACCAACTTAAAACTTAACCAAAATTAATTTTCTCCACATTCTGGAAGCCAAAGGCCTGAGATCAAGGAATAGACAGAGCTGGCTCTTCTTGAAGCTCTTGGGGGACGTCCGCTCCCTGCCATCACTGGCGGCTGGCAAGACTTGGCATCCCTTAACTTAGACAGAGACAATACCAGTTCTTGCCTATACAAGGCTTTCCTTCTGCATCTCCTCCATTTTGCTTCTCTCTTTTTAAAAATTATTTCCTGTGAATGATGTATGCATACATATGTGTACGCATGCATCTGGAGGCCACAAATCAACAACAGGCATCTTCCTCTGTGACTCTGCACCTTATTTTTTGAGGCAGAGTTTCTTCATAAACATGGACCGCACTGATTCAGCTAGAAAAGCTGGACAGTGAGTCCCCAGGATCCTCCTGTCTGCCTGCCCAGTGCTGAGATTACAAACTTCCCCCAACACCGTGCTGGGAATATGAACCCAAGGACTCATGCGTATGTGGTAAGCACTCTACCCACTGAGCCATCTCCCCAGTCCCCTATTTGTTCTTATTTATTTATTTATTTTGTGTGTGCGTGAGGGTGTATGTGTTCCAATGTACTCATGCATATGGCCAGAAGTCAACCTTGTGTGTCATTCCTTAAACAAGGAATCTCCATCTTGAGTTTTGAGACAGGATCTCTAACTGAACCTAGAGTTCACTCATTAAGTTAGACTGGCTAGCCAGAGAGCCCCAGAAATTCTCCTGTCCCTACCTTCCCAGTGCTAGGATGATAGGAACACTATGCCTTCTGTCTTCTCAGCCCCTCCTCCCTTTTTATGAGGCCACTTGTCATTAGACCTCAAGCCTCCCCTAGATCAGGGTGATCTCAAGATTCTAAACTTGATTCCATCTGCAAAGACTTTTTTAAGCTCACATCTGCAGGTTCTGGGGGTTTGAGCATGGGTATGTGTTTGGAGAAACTTAATCCGCTCAGTTAGTTAAGGTGAATGAATGGATCCTGTGTGTGAATGGATCACAAGGGAGCAACTAAGAGCCAGGCACACAGGAACTCTGTGCAGTTTCATTGGTCAAAGAAGAAATAAGTGTTAGAAAGCAAGCCCTAGCATTTCACCCAGCATTCTGTAGGAAGTCTGTTACTCTACCAGTTTCTTTTCTTTAAAAAAAAAAAAATTATTTATTATTTTTAGTTTCTGTGTGAGTGTACTGTCTGCATGTAAGTGTCCTGCAATGCCCACAGAGGTCAGAAGAGGATGCCAGATCTCCCGGAACTGGACTTACAGAAGATTGTTAGTTACCCTGTGAATGCTGGGAATCCAATATGGGTCCTTTGCAAGAGCAGCCAATGCTCTTAACTGCTGAGCCATCTCTCCAGTCCACCATCAGTTTCTTATCTCAACTGTATGCCCCCAGCCATAGGTAAAAGCAGGCAAGGCAGTTCAGCGGTAAACCTGTCCCTTTTCCTGCCAAGATAGGGAAGACGGATACCCTCTTCCAGCTTCCACTCCTCCCCTGAGCCTCCCGCCTGACCAATCCTACATCTTCCAGAAGCAGTAATGATTTCCATCCTAGAGGAGGAGGAAGGCCCATGAGAAATGCTATCTGAAACATGCTGGTAAAGGTCGCTGTGACCTCCTACCCTGGTGCTAAGGACAGGCGCTTCTCACACACCTCAGTTCTTAGGCAGACTCCTCTCTACATGGCCAATCACTGCTGACTCCCACCTCCACCTTGATGGTACCAGTCTTGCACAGGAACCAGGAACTGCTGTGAGCTACTGAAGGTGGGGAGAGAATCCTGCATGTCCACGTGGGCAGATAGGCCCAGCACAGAGGGGAACACATCTGCCATTCTGAGATACCCCTAGATTTAGGGGTGCAGCTTCTCCATACCCCAGTTCTTGCCTCTGACCACTGTCTCTGCCCCACGAGAAATGTGTATGTTCTGACCCCAAGGTGAGTAGGGACCAGACAAGTGGGGTAAGTGACTTTACAGAACAGGCAGGAAAGTGTTCAAGTAACCAAAAGGCCAGCATTCACAGCACAAGGACAATGGCTGGATTTTCAGTAATGCACAGGGGTGTGACCAGAACTGGGATGTCATGGGTAAGTCCAAGGCACACACCATGGTACAGGTGGAGAGTTGAGGACTTCCTTTCACTGGGAATCCTGGGACCCCAGCCTTAAGGAGCCTGTCCCATTTGTATTTAAACAAATCCTTGGGCAAGAGGCATCCCACTCCTGGTCATCCAGCCTGGAACATGCTGTTCTCTTCTTCTGGGTGGGCACCTGCCCTGCTGGCTCCTCAGTCTCCTGGGGACTCTTTCCTCATGCCCCAAGGGCTCCCCCTAAAAGTCTTTTGCTCATAAAGTCCCAAGGTGGCTCAGTTAGAGACACAATTATGCACTATGGATAAAGGGCAGCCCCCCTCCTCCCCCACCAACTCTGAACACGCTTGTACTCCATGCCTCCCATCAGTGGGCTCCAGCAAGCCTGTCCTCTCTTCTGGGGGCTCACAGGAGTAACCAAGTCATTCCTGGTACTCACACACCCAGGAACCAAGCACAGAGCTCTGGGGGTCCCACCAAGGATCGAGAAAGGCACTCTTGCCTGCATCAACGAACATCATGAGCAGCTTCCTCCATCTGTTCTGAGCCATCACTATGCAATTCCCAACCCTGGGATTTGAAGGGTTAGTCCTTTTCCCATTTCCTTTTTGCCTGTTTTTTTCAAATATTTATGAAGAGACTTCCCATTTATCCTGGCACGTCTTCTCCACCGTGGGTGTCAGCTGGGAGGGCTCAGACAACAAACTCCAGAAGGTATTTTCCCCAAAGCAGCATCTGGCTCTGTTGGCAAATGCAGTGGGGCCTTGCCTGGGAACTGGCCGAGGCAGAACAGGGAGGCGTGGGAAGCTGGAAGCCCCACGGACTCAGTCTGGGTTCCTTAGTACTGGGATGCCCTAGAGGAAGGCACCACGGCGACTCAAGAGAACAGGCTGTCTGCCACTTGACATCCCACAGTCCGAAGGCCCTGTCCCAACCAGGACCTGGGACCCTTGGGAGCATCCCTTCTGTCTCTTCCTATTGGGCTGCCAAGTCCCACCTTCATTCTCTCAGGTAAAGCACCTGGGTGGAGACTGAGTTTCCAATGGTCCACTCCAAGGGTCTTCCTTGGTGACAGTTTCTACTAGGGAAAATTGAAGAGCATGCTGGCTGGGTCAGAATCCCTAAGCGTTCCCATGCCTGGAGGATTTCTGCAAGCAGAGCCTTCTCTGCCTGCAAAACAAAAAGTAGCCAGCCAGCATGCTTCACATGGGGGCCAGGAGTCAGCTCGCTAGCAGGGCCAGAGGTGCCAAGGAGAGCCTGGCAGAATCTCCCAGATGCCCCCAGCCTGACGTCTGCCTCCCGCACTTATCTGGGGGTCCAGCCAGTCATGTTGATACTGGGAACTCCAGGCCCTCTGGTCGCTGTTTGAATTACCCAGAGATTAAGCCAGACTGTATGGGTTGGTGATCCACTCAGTTAAAAACCACATACTTTCCTCAAGAACCCAAAGGCATCATGGCCCTATGCCCTGGTTCTCGCCCAGCTGCCCATTAGAAATCACTTGGCAGCCTTCAAGTATGTGATGGCAAGCCCTCTTCTACATACCTGGGAGTGGAGCCTATATTTCTAAAACCTCCCAAGACAATGCCAACGATATCCAGGGTTGAAAACTATCGAACTCTAGGAAGAAGACATTCCTTGGAGACTCTTACAGTATAATCCTAGATCTTTAATTTCTTTGCCTTGGCCTGGAATAAACTACTTACCTGGCCCCCTGGGACCTTCAGGGTTTCATCTAAGAAATGAGGATAGCAGCATCTTTTTCGTAATGAGGTGCCTGACCCATCAAGAGGGAGGAACTGTTCAGTGAACTGATCAGGTTCCATCAACATCCTATCTTGTGGGATTATTGCTGGTGGGTTCTAGGAGCCCACAGAGTAGCTTTCCAGGTCACTAGAAGTAACTACATGTGGCTCTGGTGAGTCGCAGACCATTATCACAGATGGTTCACTTCCCCTAGCTACAGAACTGTTGCAGGGCCCCAGATCTGCGTGCAGACGCCATACAAGAGTACTGCAGTTATTGGGGGGGAGGTACTCTCAGCCAAGTGACAACCCTTCCTACAGTTGTGTAACCAAAGAGTGTTTCCCTTGGAATTGTAAGGGGCTTAGATCATCTAAACTGTCAATCTAGGAAGCCAGTTCTCTTCCCTTTCACAGGCTATCATGAGAGCCAGTGAGAACAGAGATAGATTGTGATATCTGAGAACTCACTCTGCCTGGAGCTGCTGTGGGCCAAGCTGGGATGAGGCTGAGATGAACAGCCATTATGCCAGGAGACAGGTGCTTTGGCATGGACACACTTGAAATGCCTCCAGTGATGTTGCCAAGGCATTGAAGAGGGCCCCCTAAGTCCTTCAATGCACGGTTCATTTGTATAGGAAATATCGAATGCCTGGGGTTTTTTGTTTTTTGTTTTTTGAGGTAAGTGTGTGTGTGTGTGTGTGTGTGTGTGTGTACCTGTGTGTACTTGCATATGGAGACCAGAGGTCGAAGCCTGGATATCTTTCTCAATTGCTTCTATCTTGATTTTGAGACAAGGCCTCTCACTGAACTTGAAGCCTGTCATTCTGGTTAGGTTGGTTGGCTAGCTACCTCCTGGGATCCTCCTGTGTCTGCCTCCATCACCCCCAGCAAGTGGGTTACAAATGCCTGTTGCTACACTTGTCTTTCACATGGAATCTGAGGATCCAAACTCAGTTCCTCATGCGAGCACATCAAGTACGTCCATCTCCCCTGCCCAGCTGTTTGTGGTTTGGGGGACAGTCTCACTCTTCACATTAGCCTGGAGTGGAACTCACTATGCAGTCCAGGATGGCTTCGAGCTTTCAGCAATTCTCCTGTCCCAACATCTGAGTCCTGGGCTTACAGGCATGCTCCCTCATACCTAGGAGAAATATTTTCTTACTATGAGCACCTACTTGTGATGTGCTGACGTCAGACCACTGAGCATGGGTCAGCCAGACACCTAACTGCTCAACCTGTACCAGAGACTTCATACATCATCTCTTCAAATCTCATGACAGCTGTATGAAAACAGGTGCCACCATGCCATTCAACAGCTGGTGGATGGAGTTCTCCGAGAGTCAAGTAACTTGAGCTCCTCTCCTGAATCGCCTCAGCCTTCTGGATGGGAAAAGAATTCCAAAAGCACTTTAGCAACTGACAGCAATGATTTTAATAATGTGTTTGTCAACCCAGGTGATCCCCATTCATAGGTTCCCAGGGAACAATATAGACCACAGACAGGGACCCACTGAAGACAACCAACAATTCTGGGATGGATAAATTCATGGCCCTTTATTACAAATGTCTGGTGACGACTCTGGATATTGATAATGGAGGAGGCTGAGTACTTATATCTAACCATTATGAGGTATTAGCAAACAAAATAATAAAAGCTACTACGTGTGTGTGTGTGTGTGTGTGTGTGTGTGTGTGTTTGAGACAGGGTCTCCCTGTAGCCCCAGCTGGCCTGGAACTCCCTATGTAGACCAGGCTGGGCTGGAACTCACAGAGATCCACCTGCCTCGGCCTCCCGAGTGCTGTGATTAAAGGCGTGCATCACCTCGCCTGGCTCAAGAGCTACTATTGGTCTGGTATACATTTAAGTGGAATGGTAAGCGTAGGTTCTAGAGTTGGGCCGCTGAGTCTCAAAATCACACCACCCTTAGCAAGTGATTTACTTTCTTTTTTCTCATGACCACTTTGGTAAAATGAAGTTAAAATAGTGCCTATCTCAAAACATTTTGGGGGAAGAAACCAAATAAGTTATACATGGCAAGTCCTTTAGAATACAGGAAGTGCTCACTAAACACTACTTATTAACATTCCTGCCTCACTGCCTTCCCTGGCCTCTACTCCACTCAACCACTGTGGGATAGGCTCTTGGGTTCCCATTTTAACAGAGTGGTTCAGCCACTAGTCCAAGGTCACACAGCTGCAGATGGCAAAGTAGGATTAGGACCTCCCAGGTTAGCCCAAACTGGAATGACTTTCTTTTTCCACTTCCTCAAAAGACCTTGGAGAGAAAATCTCAGGTGACCCAGAGCTTTTCAGTGACCAAGTGAGCAGGAATGGTAGATGGAGGGGAGAAAGAACAAGCATTCGGCTGATATGGGTGATTCAGGAAGACTCCTGCAGAATAAAGCAAACTCTCCCAGCCTAGGGCAAGCATGGGTCTGAGAAGGTCAAGAGCATCCCACCTCCAGGCCCCAGCAGGCAGCTGAGAGCTGCAGGAGGTGGGAGATGAAAAGAGAGGCGTGGTTCAGGAGGCCAAGGGACCAGACCTTCCCCCACAACCAACCTTTCACTTAGCAGCAGAGTCGAGTCGTCCTCTCTTCCAGCTCTTGCACAGGGCTGTTATATTTTAGGGATTAAAAGCTCTGCTGAGTAAAAGCAGCAACCGCACAGGTTAGCTGAAGAATGTGCTATCACTGGCCACCTTCCCTGCCTGCTCCCACTCCTATGTTCAAAGGCTTCCCGCCTCTCAGTGCTTGGAGTTCTTCTCCACCTTTGAGAGTCGGCTCGGTTTCAGAGGCTAGACGAGGACAAAAGAATCTATGGCCTGTTTGTCCTGTTGAGTGTTTGGAAAAGAATGTTCTCAGAATAACCAGCTCAATCTTGAGCGTGCTGGGCCGGAAGCTTTGACCAAGCCGGCCTGTTCATATCAATATGTTCATCAGCAGGGTTGGTTCCAGAACAATTTCTAGCAGGGGAGCTCACCCAGAACAGCCTCTAATATGATCCCTTTTGAGAGCACACTGGTCTCGAATAAGCCTGCACAGACTTCACTCGAAGTTCATGGGTTCATTATTTAACACCACAGCAAGGGGCTGGGTTTCCTTCCCACCCGCAAAGCCCAGGAGAGAGCAGCAGCCAGAAGCCAGAGTTGTCTGGTGGGGGGAGCCGCAGGGCTCCTATATCACAGAGCTGGTCCTCTGCTTTCTGCTCTGGCCAACACCCTGGGAAGGTGATGGAAGGAGAGTAGGTGAGGTCCTAAGGCTAGTAGTTGTCTCCAGCACTTGCCATCAGCCCCGCCCCACCCTAACCCACCGAGGAAATTGATAGAAGACTGCTTTCAAGATGCAGCCTTTCCTAACCTTTACCGCCATGTAACTTTGATAGTCGCTTGAACTTGAACTTGATTTCATCTGAAGACCTGAAGGAGGAATGGGGCAGGGCAGAGTAGGCAGAGTGGCCTCCAAACCCCTGAGAAGTGGGGTGCAAAGTAGTCACTGACAGAGTTTGGCTCTGCTACAGGGAGAGTTGGGTTCAAAGCCTAACTCCAGGTTTATTGTTTATTCACAAGTGTATCACTTATGAATTACAGGTAAAGATGTCTACCTTCTGGGATTGATGTCATCCTGAAATGAAATGAGGTCAATAAAGCGACTGTCACCCAAAGGGCACCCATGAAATGTTGCTTCCCTTCTCCCTGGACTGCAGGAGGGTTGCCTCTGGGACTTCTAGGGGTGGGCTACTACTTTATTGCAGCACAGCTGAAAAAGAAAGCTTTATATCCAACTCGAATGGGATGTCAGAGATAAGCAAATGAAACGGAATAAACCTGAATCCGTAAAGCCACGCTGCATTTTCTGATCTGCGCTCTCCCTTGGCAGAACCTTCTGAAATAGAGAAGAATAAAAAAGTCATTCTTGTGACTTTGCATAATCTGATAAAGGGAGGCAGCTTTCAGTACCAGGATCTCTAGGCATTCTTCTCCAATGCTGAACAGCCTCCATGGATGGCAGATAAGCCTCCCCTCCCAGTCAAGCCCCCAAACCTGAGACTCATCCCCAACCCGTGCCTATAGAAACTCAAAGTCACTTTCTGTCTAGGCACCCTGATATACTACCCAGGCCCCCTCAAATCCCCCTGCTAAGCCTCCTGAAATCACCAGAACCTCTGCTTTGTGCATAGCAATGAGATATCACAAAACATTGCTAAACAAAGGTCATTCTTTCTAGAGGACAAAAGGGAAAAACAAAGCTCTGGATAAAGGCTTTTGGAGCCACCCCCCACAGCCTCTGAATCCCTTGGCAGGTGGAAGGCCTCTCTTTTCCCCTCCAACTGCAGAGGCAGGCCACTTTGACACGCGTGCTTTGATGTGCATGTTACGCAGCATGAGCAGCTTAATACTGTATTCTTCTCCCTTCCCACTAACTGAGCCTAGCTGCCACACTCTGAATTTGAGACTGATGAAGGCTGCACTCATGATGGCTCCATCTTCACAGCCTAAGTAAAGGGAAGTCTGAGGTAATTACCAGAATGAACCAGTTCCAAAGAAAGCACTTAGTGTTGATAAAGATGGTTTGGGGGAGACTGCTTCAGCTAGTGACTTGGCCCCACATTTCTGGCTATACAAGGTGATAATAAAATACATGGTCACTTGTACAGTTTGTCCTGAGTGGCCTCCTGGGGTTAATACCAAGTGTTCCATCTCTGGAACAAGACTAATCCAGAGCCTTCTTCTAAGCAAGGGAAGAATACACCCCTCTCTCAAGTCTGGAGGTGTCCCAGGGGCCACTGAAAACTCTGCAGTCCCGAAGGCAGCAAAATTCTGCCACTTAGAGCTCTGGAATCTGGCTGAGCAGAAATGTCCAGATTTCAATTGCACTCACCCAGGCATGATGAATGGCCTCAGACAGCCTTGAGTTCGCTCCAGCCCCCTTCACCAGTGGACAAGTCCTTATTTGACTCCACAGTCTACACCCACACAACCTCAGGATCAAGCGTGGCTGTGGGCTGGGTGTCCAAGACAGAGTGGTAAACTGTCAATTCCCCCACTAGAGTCTCCTCAAATTAATAGAAAATAGCAACACATTGGAATAGTACTTAACAATGGCAAAGAGGCTAGTTAATGTTCTTGAAGAATTCTGGTCTTGAAGTCATTGGACCTGAGCTAGGACCTGACCCTCCACTTTCTGGTGTGAGGATCCACTTTCTGTCCTTTCCTCCTCTTCAATTTGACAGTCCAAGTGTGGTAAGGAGACCCTAATAAGAATGAACAGAGTGTAATACACATCCCCAAAAGGCATCCAGATCCCTGTCTCTAAAAAAGACATAGGTAAGCTGGTATTTGCTACTCATACCACAAATGGCTACAATGTGCAGACAATGCCTAAGGCCCTTTCCATGACCCTCAAAGCAACTCTGAAAGAGGAACTAGAGAGGCATCTTTCTCCCCAGTGGGTATGGCTGACCTATATCACTCTGGTCTTTACTCAGGACCCTCGGCAAGATGGCAATGATCTGTGATCCAGGTCCCATTCTCAGATCTCCCCCATTCTCTTTTTGGAGCACAAGAGTTGGTCCAATACACCTCTTGGGAATGAAGGGTTCTGTTCCATTTCCTGTGGGGTTGGCATAGGGTTGCTTGGAGGGTCTCACATCCAATCTGTATTTATCTCACAGCTACCTAATAAAAGATGAAGGGGAAGCTCCTTCTCCCAACCGCAGGCGAGATTCTACTATGTCACTTTCATTTGTTTCTGCCAAGGTCCTGGTGGAAGACTCCACACAGTATGGGCTGGAGGGGATGCTCCGTGTAACTGGATTAGATGTGGGTTTTCACACCTTGTTTCCTGGATCCCTTGGGACCATAGAGGTGCTGCCAGCCACAGGGTATGATGTGGGCACAGTGCATTCCTCAATTCACTCAAACCATCTACAGCTCTTCCCTGCAAGGACAGAGGTGGAAGAGGAGGGTTATTTATTTGGGGCTTCTGTGGAGGATTTTCTATGAAACAAGGATTTGCTCCTAAAAGATCAAGATTCATCTTTCTCAGAGCTTCTGAGAACAGAATCTTGTCTTCATCTTTGAGGCCAGTAGGGACAAAGGTGAACAGCTTTGTTCTGAGCCAGGGGAAATGGTTGCATGCCTACTGGCCCGCCCAGACACACATCAGACACCTGCTGTATCCAGAACTCCAGAGTAAGCGGCAGTAACATTTAAAATCTAAAAAGAAGCAGCAGCAATGACCACTGTCCTTTGAGACTTTGGAAGGCGGAAAAGACAACCCCAAAGGCAGGAGAAGAAAGAGTCAACAAATGCGAATTAGTGCAGTCAGCCTGATCTTCTGCCTATATTATTTGGCAGCGTTTTTTTCTCCATTTATTTACATTCCCCTCCTCCCCAAAATGATCGATTTGCACATCTGCTAAGTCCTTAACATACATGTTAGACAAGAGAAAGGCTCACATTCCCAGGGGAACAAGAACAGTGGTACCAGCATGAGGTCATTCATTTTCCCTGAGGAGTGACTGGGAAGGTGCCACAAATGAAGTAAAATTGCAAGGTTAGCAGCTCTCCAAATACCTCTTTCTATTGCCGGGGACAGAGAATAGAAGCCCAGAGGATACTCCCCCGCGGATGCCGCAGAAGCACAGGTGTAAAGGAAAGAAACGTGCCACCTCTTGTGTAGGTCTCAGGCCTCCTGGAGAGAGGAGCTTGGCTCTAGGTGTTGCTGTTGGAGTCTGGAGTGGCTCTGAGGAGAAAGGAGTGTGTCCGGCTTGGGGCCCTGCCAACACCAAAAGCAATTAAATGAAGAAGCCAGAGGACCTGAGGCAGAGACTGGCAATAATAAAGGGGAGGTGAAGAAAAGTCCATTACGGTCCAGTAGAGCCGAAGGCAGGAAGAAGAATGAGCATGAGAAGGCCCTGGGAGGGAAAGTGGAACAGCTGGAGGCTGCAGTGCTTGCATTTAGAAGAGTTGGGGCGGGCGGGAAGGGTGCTGCCTCTGCTAGTAGTAATGTACTGTCAAAAATGCGCGTGTGATGAGCCACATCTTCCGTCCTACCCCCGAAGTCCAGGGTTTCCCAGCGCCCGTCAGGACAACTCTGCGCTGCCTGGGTCGGGGTGGAGGAGCCCTGGGCCTGGCTTGGCCTGTGATGCATGCCTCCCGTGTGACCCACATCTGGGGCTTTTGGAAAGCCAATATGGGCACTCACTGCACACTCCAATCTGTAGCTTCAGTCAGGAAGATGCACACATATCTATTAATTTAAAGGGAAAGGAGAAAGCACAGGCTTACACGCCCAACTCCACATACTGCAGACTTCCCGGGGACTAGGGGGACCCTGGGTGTCCCGGGTTAGGAGCAGGGGAGGCTGCAGACGCGGTTTCTCTTCTGTCCTCCGGGGGAACCCTTACATCGGCTTCCTCCGCTACAATAATGTGAATGAAGCCTGGGAGAGAAAGAGAGCGCGCGTGAGCGCGGGGAGGGAAAATCCGGGCCTGGGGGTGGGGGAAGCAGGCGGAGCGGAGCAGAGCGCCCTGCCGCGCGGGGCCCAGGCGGAGGGGCGGCGCCGAGAGAGCGGGGCGCGGGCCCGGAGTGCGGCGGGCGGAGGCGCGGAGGGCGGGCCGAGAGGGAGGAGTCCCCGGCCGCCGCCGCCAGCCCGCCCGGCCCGCGCAGCCCGCGCAGCCCGCACTCGCCGCCGCGCTCGGAGTTTGAGCCCCGCGCGGCCGGAGCGCAGGCACGGCTGGGGCGCGGGGCAGGAGCGCGCAGCGCGGCGCCGCCCCCCGGCCCTCGGCCCCCCAGTCCCGGGCGCCCCCGGAGCGGCGCGCCGAGGGAGGAGGCCGGGCGGGCGCGGCGGGCCGGGCCGGCGGGCGGCGGACTATGAGGCGCCCACCATGGTGCGATGCGACCGCGGGCTGCAGATGCTGCTGACCACGGCCGGAGCCTTCGCCGCCTTCTCGCTCATGGCCATCGCCATCGGCACCGACTACTGGCTCTACTCCAGCGCGCACATCTGCAACGGCACCAACCTGACCATGGACGACGGGCCCCCGCCCCGCCGCGCACGCGGCGACCTCACCCACTCGGGGCTGTGGCGGGTGTGTTGCATCGAAGGTACGACCCCTCCCCCCAGCGCACACAGACGCTCACATGCACATACATGCACTCGCACACATTGCCCCTGGGAGCGGGGCCGGGGGAGGGGTGGGCGCGGCGCTGGCTCTGCGCGAGACACAAAGAACGCGCAGCCGGGAGGGTGGGTCCCCACGCGGACACCCGTACAGCAGCCTCGGGTCCCTCTCGGCTGGGAACCTCCCCAGCGCACCGATCCCACAAACTCTCCACGCACACGCGCACACCCCCTTGTGCACAGACACAATGAAACACACCGAAACTCACACGCGCGCGCGCAACACGAGATCTGAGCGCTCCCCAGGGGCCTCGCCGGCGCCCCGGGGGAAGGTGGAGGCTGGTATGGGGGCGGGAGGAGGCTGGGGTTGTAGGGGGAGCGGCGGACGCGAGAGGAGGGGGAGGGGTTGCTTGGCAACCGGTGTCTGTGCGATTGCTATGGGAACTGGCCATCCTGGGGCGGGGCCCGGCCAGGGCCTCTAGGCGTTCGCTCGAGGCCCCCAAATGAGGAGTGCGGACCGGGTGGCCGCTGGGGTCTCGGGGAGCTGAGTGCCCCGGCCCACTGCCCTCTTCTCCTTCCACCCTGAGCAATGGGGAGGAGAGGGAAGCGACACCGCGTCACCCCTAACTGCAGGAGGGAGCCTTGGGCCACGTCCCCCAGGCACCGAGGCAGAGGGAGCCCTCTATGGGAATGACCCTGGGGCGCGCAGGGCCATCTAGCGACCCTGAAGGGGCCGGGAGGGGCGTGGTCTCTCGCTCGGGGCAGGGCGCTGCGACCCCCTTCATGCACTTGCAGCTGAGTAATAGGTATGATTAGGTTGGAACGCATCTGGGGTCGGAATTGGATCCCCTGAAGTGTGGGGACTGTCGCCTCCAGGGGAGCGGCCCAGATGCTTCCGATGCGCTGTGCGCTCCGCTTCAGAGCCCTCCCAGAGCCCTTTTGCCCAACTACAAAACTCAACTAACAGGTGTCTACAGAGGGGCGGTCTCTTCCTGCCGGGTTGTGGTCTGGTCTGGCGCTTGGGCTTGGCTTTCCGACTGGAGACAGAATTGGAGAGCTGGTGGAGCACGGTTTGAATTTTTCAAAAATCCCTGGATAAAGTTCCCACTTTCTTTTTCTGTCACCGTTTCCCTAGTGTTCACTCCTCTCCCTTGGTAGTTGGGGAAGTTCTATCTACTCTGCCTCCCTTCCTGCAGCGACCACCCCTGCCACTACTTATGCTGGGGAGATGTGACAGAGGTTGGGAGGGAGCTTTTAGAAAGATAGCCCTTTCCTGACCACATTTGGAGTCATCTGAAAGGAGGCTTTGTAAAGCTGTGTCTGGTTGGTGAACTTCTCTCTTGTCCCCTGCAGATCCTGCCTGTTCTCTGGAATCCTGTCCACCTCTGCCCCCCACACCTACACCCAGATCAGGGCTGCATTTGGGAGCTTCCTGCCAGGCCTTCCCGCAGTCTTTGGATAACAGAAATGTGCAGTCAATAGTTAAGAAGGAGGTGGGGGGGGAAACAGCCTCACAAAGGAACTGGTGGGCCCACGATCCACACCCTCCTCTTTTCTTCTGAAAAACATCATTTTGGGTGTGCAGTTGCTCAGATCACGAACACCTACTCCTCTCATTTGAAGAATGTACCCACGTCACTACCTGCCACAATACCTGAGTTAGACACAGAGCAGGGGCTGCAAGGGCCCCTATGTTCTACCTCCTAAGCTCCACAGGGTGCCATGCATGGCACAGGAAATCATGCCACCGTCAACCTCCCCACCCCAAGAAACCCAAGGAGCTGGGGTCCTTCCAGTTTCCCAGGGGAAACTAGCCCCAGCAAGCCTGGCCTGCATGGTGACTCCAATGCCTCCTTTATTAATTCTTCATCCTAATTAGGACTGATGTTGCACTTAGCGTCTTGCCAGCTGCCTCGAGCCGTTTGCACTCAGTGCTCATCAAGAGAGCCCCGAGCTGATCTGGGCAGCTGGCTGGGCTGGCAGAGGGGGCCATCTGGGGGACTCCATGGAAAAAACTGGGCTGCCTCTGTTAATTCTCCAAAGCTTAGGGGGCTCTGAGGGCAGTGAAGCAGGCTGTGCCTCCCAGGACCAGAACACCCGCCTCGGACCCAGGGCTGAGAGTTAGTTCAACATTCCTTGCTGGGGCTCAAACCTGTAACCAGGTAGGAACTGCCAGATTATCACATAAAAACACAGTATGGGCTGTGTGTGATTGTGTATGCCTTTAATCCTAGCCCTCAGAAGAAGAGGCAGGTGGATCTCTGTGAGACTGAGGCTAACCTGGTCTACATACCGAGTTCCAGTCCAGCTGGGGCTACAGGGAGACCCTGTCTCAAAAAGACCAACACAACAACAACAACAACAAAAACACAACAACAACAACAACAAAAACACAGGGTAGAAGCCAAGAGATCCAGGTGCTGCCTTCTGTGATGCCAGCCATGTGGCCAATGGCTGAGGCACAGTTAACCCCAGGCCACTCCCTAAGGACATCAAGGGGTTAGGGCTACCTCTGTGTTAGCTTTTGTGGGTAATGTGCATTATTTCTACTGGTTCTCTAGCAAAGTACCCTCCAAACACACAAACATGACACCTAAACTGGGGTGGGAGGAAACAAAAAGATGAAATCTTTGAGGCAAAGCAAGGGGCACTGCCAAGGCCATTCAATAAAGACCTCGGCTGTGGCTCGGGAGTCTTATCGGTTCGCTGGCAACTCATCAACAGCCGATTCCATTTCTTGGTTGTTCCCTGTACATGAGCAGGAGAGCCCAGCCCTCTGTCCTGAAGTGTTCCTACAACCTGACAGGGACAGCGGCTGTGTCCAGCTCCAGGAGAGCTGACCTTGCTCCAGCATCCTTTCATCCACAAAGCAGTCATCTCTCCCACCCACCCGCCTCTCCACTGGACAAATGTCAGAATATTCAGGTGTGTGGTGCCACCTGGCAGCTCACAGCAGCCCTGCGAGCGCTGCCTTCACCCCCTTGTACGGGCAAGAGAGAGGGAGGTTTGGGGATTTGCCCAGAGGCACCCAGGTAGGAGGCACCCAGGGAAGATTTGAGCCTCTGTCACTGCAAAGCTTTTCCCCCCAAGTCACTCTGCCCTTTCCCTGGCAGCTTCTGGGTTGCCATTAAAAATAGACCCAAGTACTTGGCTACCCAGTGGAGCCCAGCTCTGGGTTTGGGCTGGCGGCAGGAAGGCATTCAGAAGCCTGAAGATACAACCAATGCACAAATTGCATAACACACTCTTCCTCCTCCAGTGTCTCTTTCTCAATCTCTGCTTCTGTCTCTCTTCTTCCATTGTGTTCTAGACTGGAATGTCCCCACCTTAGCCACTCTTCTGTCCTTCCCACCCTGCCTGCACCTCACTCTGTATCCTTGCTCTGCAAGGCTCTGTGGCCAAGGCTGGGGACATAAGAAAGGCAAAGCAAACCCACTTTGATCAAAGGCTTCATCAGCAAACATTTGTTGAATTGATGTGCACTTTGGAATGGAAAACGTATCGATCATAAGAAAGAACATGTGCTCTGCACAGGGACAGAAGCCCTGTTTGGACATGGAGGGAAGAGGAGACCGTGGGTCCAGGAGCAGGAAGGAGTACAGGACTGCATGCCAAGACTCCTACACCTGTCATGAACTCTGGAGCACACATAGGCTACTGAGGCCCAGACCCACAAGAGACCCAGTCGCTGCACTGCCATTAGAGTGAAGCTGAGCCTGAACAGCACCCTTCCCTCTCCTGTCCCCCCACATCACTATAGATGAAGCCATCAGCGGCATACTGACAACTCTGTCAGAACCTTAACAAAACAGCCCTGACCCGGGGGTACGGCCTCTGTGCCTGTTTTGTGCTAGCTCCATGCTTGGCACTGTAGGAGAAAGGATGGAGAAGGTTCTGGAACCTAATTATGTTCACCTTCCCCACGTGAGCAGCATCTCTCACACTAGTGTCCCTAACCCCTGCTCCCACTGTAGCATACAGAGTTTAAAACAAACAAACAACTGGGGGCACGAGAGATGGCTCTGCAGTTAAGAGCACAGGCTGCTTTGCAGAGGAACTGGGTTCGAGTCCCAGCACCCACATGGTGGCTCACAGTCATCCATGACTCCAGTTCCAGATGATCCAACTCCCTCTTCTGACCTCTGGTCTTTGCACGACACAGGTGCACTTACATACATTCAGGCAATATGCTCATACACATAAAGTAACAATAATAAAATAAAAAAACAACAACAACTGCATGCTGGGGATGGGGAGGGAGAAGATAGCTAGGGTGCCTCCCTAGCCCTGTCCAGCTGCCACAGGGGGAAGAGTTTACTGTTTATAAAGTTCTCTCATGATAAGGTAAACTGGAAGGCAAAGTTTCATACCACACTTCCGAGTGAACCAAGCCATTCAGAGATCAGGGGTCGGAATGACAACTCTTCTCCACAGGAACAAGGCCAGGCATCATGCTGGCAACTTTGCCTTTTGTGTTTGCTTTTCTTTCTCTTGTACTAACCCATCAACAGTCTATCCAGTCAGGCCTAGGTGGGTGGCAGTGCTATCCTTCCAACTGCTCCAGGTGCCACCTACAGGTCCCTGGTGCCCTGGTGTTAATAACAACCATCACTTACCGAAGTCGTTCATAAGATTCACATTAGTGCCGATGATGGCCAACACCACATCCAGGCAAATATTAATTCTCTGCCTTTTAGAGGTAGAGAAGCTGAGATTTAAGATGGGTGCAGCTCCTACGTCAGGGACACCTTTCCTGCCCCACATTGACTTCAGTGTAGGTGTTCTGTTTTCTACTACCTATAGATCCTTTATGTAAACCACCCAGCAGGTTTGGGAGGGGGGGCGGTTAAATGATTGCTTTATCATATAGACTGGCCTTTAAAAAGACGATTAATACGAGAAGCAGGGCCATCTAAACAACAGGCATTTTCTTCTCATGGTTCTTGAGGTCCAGGAGACCGAGATGATGAGGCTGGCTCCTGGGCTCCTCCTGGGATGCTTTTCCTGGCCTTTGGATGGCCACCTCCCCTGGAGTACTCACAGAACAGAGGAGGAAGAAGCGAGCTCCACAGTCACTTCTAAGATTCTGAGTCTACCACGGGGCCCCGCCTCCTTGTGTCCTCTTCTGAATCCAGTCATGTCCCATGCTGGGTCTGCACCTGCTGTTCACAAGGGGGATTAGGGTGCCACAGTGTGGATTTGGGGGAATACAAACAGGGTGTTCTTCCTTCCTGTCCCGTTCAGCAGCTAGCATTCTCTCCCAGTCATCTTCTCTTATCTGTCTACTGCTGTTAATGCCACAAGGTCTCAGTCTCCTCTCTCTCTCTCTCTCTCTCTCTCTCTCTCTCTCTCTCTCTCTCTCTCTCTGTCTCTCTCTCTCAGCTCAGGCAAGCCTCAAACTCAACATCCTAGAATGACTTTTAACTCCTGATCCTCCTGATCCTCCTGCCTCTGCCTCCTGAGTACTGGGATTACAGGTGCACCTCACCACATCCAGTTTATACTGGTGCTGGGGAATTGAACCTCTCATGTGTGCTAGACGAGCACTCTCCCAACTGAGCTGTATCCTGCACTCCCTCCTTTCACTCTTCTTATCCTTTTTATTGGAACCAGATGATTTAATAAGAAGAAGCTGGAGGTCTTGGTGGACCCCAGCCTGGGGACTGCCTTCATGACCCTACCATAGAGCTGGCTTTGGTGGCATACCATGTCACAGGCTTTTAGAAAGGCCCAGTAGGAGACTCAGCAGGCCTTTACAGTAGATCCCCCATTCTCCCTAAGATTCTGAGGACTTCTAGTGGGAAAGGGCCTCAGGTCATAGGATCCAGGGTCTCAGAGAGGGAAGGCAACAATCAACACAGTCAGGCTGGAGTGTCTCAGTGTGAGGAAGAGAACCTGGCAGGCCTCTAAACCTGGCGGATCCTCACCTAATAAACAGGATCCGCCCTCTTCCCAACTCTGAGAGCCCCAGCCCTGACTTACAGGATGAGTGAGATTTTCTTTTTTTAAATTAAAATGTTGTATGAGTGTTTTGCCTGCATGTATGTTGTGTACCCATGTGTGCAATGCCAGGGGCAGCCAGAAGAGGGCATCAGATCCCCTGGAACTGGAGTTATGGGTGGTTGTTAGCTGTCATGTGGGTGCTGGAGATCAAACCTGAATCCTCTGCAAAAGCATCCTGTGCTCTTAACCACTAAGCCATCTCTCCAGCCCCTTTGAGTAAGGGTTTGAGTGCTTGTGTGGGAGAGAGGTGCTTCTCCAGCTGCCAGAGTAACCGTGGGCTTCTTCAGAGCCGAACTAAGGCTCCTGCATGAGATATATGTCACCTGCCTACTAGCACACTTCCATTTATCCATCCATTCATCCATCCATCATTCATTCATTCATCCAGTCATTCATTTATTCAGCACTAGCTCACTGAGTACCTAGTCTCCTCAGACCTGGAGGGACTGGATCTCAGCTTGCAAGCAGGACACACATTCTAACAGGGTAGCCGACACTTCCAGGTGCTGGTTTGTTTTCTGATGGAATCAGAGCAGAAGTGTCTCGAGACAGGCTCTGGTCCATTGGTGATGAGAACACAAAGAAGCTATCCGAGAAGGTCATGGTCAGGTCAAAGCCTGAACCCCATAAAGGACCTTCAGGAGGAACTTCCAGGAAAGCCAAAGGCAAGGAGTCCCCACAGCAGGACCAAACCTGGTGTGGATAGAGGAGAGTGTGCAAGAGGGTAGTCCTGGAATGGCAGCCAGGGAGGCCCCAGGCCAGGGATGGGAACTGCCTTCGTTTACCCAGGGCTGATGTTGCTGGGGACTGAGGCAGGAGAGAGAAGGGAACTGATGATTTTTGTTTTGTTTCTTCTGAGACAGGATCTCACGTATCCCAGGCTGACCTGGAACTCCCTATGTAGCTGAGGTTGATCCTGAACTTCTGATCTATCAGCCTCCATCTCCCAAGTGCTAGGATTAGAGGTGTGTGTCCCCATGACACTCCTGGGAGAGCTAGTTTGTGTTTTTAGAAGGTCCTCTAGCTGGTGCAGAGAAGGGAGAGGCCAGGAGGAGGCTCAGCCAGACCTCATGTCAGGTAACCACACTGGAGTCTTGGGGTCGGATGGCAGCAGCAGAGATGCGGGCATAGAATAAAGACAGGAAGAGAGGGACGAGGAGTCAAGACCATCGCCAAGATCTGGGGCTTCAGCAGCCAGCTGGGGAACAGAGCCATGTCCAAATGGGAGGAGACTGAAGAAGGGACAGTTGTGGGAAATAAAATCCAGGGCTTGCTCAGACTTCTGACACTGTGATGCTCCACCTCATATCCAGTGTTATCACTGGGAAGTTCCATGGAGCCTCACTAGGAGCCCATGATAACTCTCACTAACCCCCAAGGTGAATGAACCTCCACTCATTTCCTCAGCCTTTAGAGAAGCACACAGAACACAAACAAGGGAGTGCAAGTCTATTAATGGGTTTGATCGGCATCTGCATGAGGTGCCCAGCTCCTACCTTTATTAATAGCAAGACTCACCTGCCTGTGCCAACCCAGCACGAGGCTTCAGTGGAGCTAAGAACTGCTGATAGAGCCCAATCCTCACAAGACAGGCAAAGGAAAGTCAAGACCAGCAAGGCAGAGTGCCTGGCCAAGGTCACATGGCAGTGGCAAGGATCGTTTGCAACAGAGACCACCAAGGTAGGACTTTGTCCCCAGCACAGCCTCCACTTGGGCAATAGGCAGCTACCAGAACATACACATTAGGGTGTAGCAGCTGCAAATGCAGAACCACCCAGAAGTGCACTGCCATGGGGCCTGTGTCTCTGTGCATTGCCTTCCATCATGGCAGCCCTGCCCTCCATCACAGCCTCCCCTCAGCAAGGATCTTCTCCTTGGTGTGTGTGCTGCGTTCACTCAGGACGCCTTCAAAGGGAAACATACTGTTCTGTTACCCCAGGATGGGATCCCAAGTCCCCCGTATACACTTTTTTTCTTGTAATATTGGAGACTAAACTGGGCCTCCCGCTCACTGGCAGATGCTTTATCCACGAGCTATGTCCTCAGATTCTTCACTTTTTCGGTCTTTTTGAGAGTAAAAAATGCTTTACTTTTTTGAGACAGGGTCTCCCTGTTACCCCAGCTGGCCTGGAACTCACTATGTAGAACATTCTGGCATCGAACTCACAGAGATTTGCCTGCCTCTGCCTCCCAAGTGCTGGGATTAAAGGCGTGTGCCACCACACCTGACTTCTGTTTTACTTTTTAGGTGTGTGTGTGTGTGTGTGTGTGTGTGTGTGTGTGTGTGCGCTGCCTGCATGTAAATAAGTGTACCTTATGAGTACAATGCCTACACAGGCCAGAAGAGGGCATCAGATCTCCTGAAACCTGAGTTATGGATAGTTGTTAGCTGCCTAGTTGGGTGCTGGGAACCAAACCTGGTACCTCTACAAGAGCAGCCAGTGCTCTTAACTGCTGAGTCATCTCTCCAGCAGGGTCTCACTGATTTGCTTAGACTAGCTTTGTGCACACTTTGTAACCCAAGCAAATCTTGGACTTGCAATCCTCCTGCCTCAGCCTCCAAAGAAACTGGGATTATGGGCCTGTTCCATTGGCCCTGGCTTGTCCCACCTGTTGATGCTCTTAAGCTCTCAAGTGCTGCTTTTCTGAACCTCAAGGTAGGATGTGGTACTAGGCGGGTGACATGTTTTCCTAGTGTGCCAGTTTCTTCCTATGAAAAACTTCAAAACTACAAAAAATTATATGATGACTTCTCCAGCTAATAAAGGAAGAAAGGACAACAGAAACCGGAAAAGAGATAAGGACCTGGGATGGTTGCAGATGGAAGGTTGAATCTGGTTTAGTATACACAATGCCTGTGGAAAGTCAGGTAGGGTGCCCTAGGTCAGCCCCAGATTTGTCTCTGAGTTCCAGGGCCTCAGACAAAGAGAAGAATGGGAGCAGGTAGAAATTTCACAGTGAGCATAGAAAAAGAGGAACTATTTCATAAGTAAAGACCAGCTCATTCTTATCAAGTGTGTTGGGAGAAATGTCACCCATGTCTCTATACATTATATCACATTATGATGGACTCTACTGGAGGGAAGAGGCCAAGGATTGGGACTGGACACCTTGAATTCAAATCCAAGCTTTGTTGTGTAGCTGTGGGCAGGTTGACTAGCCTCTCTGAGTTATTCCTGTGTCTGGGAAATGGGTTGTCAAAGCAGCAAATGGGAGAGCAGTCAGCCTACACCTAAAAGGTACGTGCTCCCAGAGGGCTTGTGGGAGACCATTGGGTGGAAAAGGAAGTGTCCCCTGCATTCTGGGTGGCTACTGGGTGTGAACCCTGTGTGTCTGACAAGATGGAGCCAACATCTAACATACACAGGAGACCCTCCTGGTGTAGCTCAAGGATTTGTGCAGTTCAGACAGTGCTGGGCCTTACAACCCCAAGCTCTCTGCAGGCTCCTGAACAGTACAGGGCGCTCTCCCTGTCATGTAAAACATTGGCACCTTCACTTCCCTGGAGCCAAGATAGAGGCTCTGCCAACCAGCCCCTTCCTTGGGACTTTTCAAGCATTTACCTGAGTGTCCCCCAGCCATAGGTGGTTTGGATCTAGACTGCAGCCACTGGTGCCCCCCCCCCCCATCTCTCAGGCAGGTGTGTATAGACCTAAAGCACGTGTAGAACCAAAGCATCATCTCTATGGTAACCACACTGAAGCTTTTCTTTGTTTGCTTCTTTGCCTTTTTGTTCTTTTTTTGCATATTTGAAACAGGGTTTCATGTAGCCCAGGCTGCTTTCAGACTCATTTTGTAGCTGAGATTGGCCTTGAACTCCTGACCCCCCCTGCCTCCACCTCCCAAGTGCTGAGATTACAGATATGTACCACCAGGCCCAGCTTGCTTTTGTTTTGTTTTTGGCAATACTGAGGATTGAACCCATGGCCTTGCACATGTTAGGCAAGTGCTCTACCACTGAGCTACATCCCAACCTGGTTCTTTGGCACAAGGTCTTGCTGTATAGACCAGGCTACTTGCAAACTTGCAATCCTCCTTCTCAACCTCCCAGGCGCTGGGGTTGCAGATACCCGCCACCACACCCACTGCAAGCACTGTTTCCTGGTTCCTACAGTCTTCTCCATTGCTGCCCCATCTCAGAAAGAGCTGAAAGGCTTAGGGAAGTTTCTTAACTCAGTTCTAAATAGAGCCTAGGAGAGAACTGAATAGCTCAAACATTGTCAGTCTCCCTGGCTCACCTGCCACCAGCCCTCAGGGACAGAAGGAGGACCCAGGTGCTCATCACAGCTAACCCTTCTCCCCACATTAGTCCATATGGAAGCAGCAACAGCACTGAAGTCACATGAACCCAGGTTCGAGTCCAAGCTTTGCCACTTGTCTGATGTGTATCTCCAGACAAATTACCTAGCCTTTCTGAACTCCAGTTCTATGTAAAACAGGATATTGCACATTCAGCCGAAGATTGTTCTAATGTTATGTTAAGGAACCCATACCAAAGGTCCAATGTGTCATCACTTTGTTTCCATTTTCATAATTCCTGAACTTTGAAAGCCTTCTCAAAGGAAATACATCTTAAAAGTGTTGCAACTGATAAGGACAGTACTCCTGGTCACTTCCTGGCCTCTAGGGGATCTGGGGATGGATGAGACTGAGCCTCTATGAAGTGCTAGTTTACCACTGTGAAAAATGAAGCTGCCCCAGATGCCTGCTAAGAAACCTAAAGTCAATCCTCAATAAGAGAAAGACGGTATGGGGTGGAGCTGGCATGGCCTTCATCCACCTGCCCAGAGCCAAACTCAGCTCGGGCCCAGGCTACAGCTGTGACTCCCAGTATCAGGGATGAGAGCAGATAAAGGATGTCTGGGTCCTGGGATATAGAGAGTATTGCAGAAGGTCAGCAGATCTGCAGCCTGGCCCCCATTTGGCCACTAACCATCTAGACATTTTCAGCTGCTCCCTTAACCTCTTGAGTCTCCCCGATTTGCTCAGCCATCAAAATGGGCAAAGACACCGTCCTTTCTTCCCTCCCTCCGTCTTCCTTCCTCTCCCATCTCCTTCCTTCCCTCCCTCCTCCTCTCTTTAGCCCCACCCCCTCCCCAGGGATGTATGAACAAGCTGCTTGAAGGGACTTGGGGAAGGCTATGATGGTGGCCATTCTCCCATAAAGATACTGTGGCAGGGACAGGGACCTCAGACTCCTTTTCTTGGAAACACTCTTGGTTTGGCTCTCCCGGAACACACCTTGACAAGAACTGGCTTGCTGGTGAGAATCTCACACAAGGCATGGGGCAAGCAGCCTCCAGCTGGAAGATTCTCCTCTCCAGGGTGCCTCTCCTTCCTCTTCCCGCTGGCTGCCGTCAGCTGATGTCTTCTGGGAAGCCTTCATCCCAAGTGCAGTGGCCTCACACCTAGTGTGGCACTAGCCACTGCAGAGACAGAGTGGCATCCCTTTCCTGCCACTTCCTAGTCCTGTGGAAGTGGAAGCTTCTTCAACTTCCTGTCACTGCTCTTCTGTGTGGGGCTGCTCCTCGGTCCACAACTGTGTCTCTATCCACATGGTGGCTAACAGTTGTCAGTAACTCCAGCTCCAGGGGATCTAACACCCTCTTCTGACCTCCGTGGGCATTGCATGACATGGGTGCACCTACATGCATGCAGGCAATACACTCATACATATAAAATTAAAGTAATAAAATATTTTTTAAAAAGAGCCACAGGGTTGTGGGCCAGAGAGATGGGTCAGCACTAAAGGCACCTGTTGCCAAGCCTAACAACCTGAGTTTGATCCCTGGGTGGGGCCTGCATGATGGAAGGAAGGAACCAGTTCCTACCAGTTATCCTCTGACTTCCACAAGCATGCCACGACATGCACATCTATCCATCCTCAAATAAATAAATGTAAAAAATATTATGTCACTGGGGTACCTGCCAAACTTGAGAAGTGGCTCGGTCCTACATGTGCTGGGCAGCCATCAAGAGGATTTTGTAGGGAGACTCCTTCCATGGAGCAGATGGATTGGAGCCAGAAGACTTGCTGGGAGACTACCTTGGTTGTCTCTGGGTTGAAATGATGACAATCAGAGCTGAGGTTGTGGCCTGAGGGAAGCTAGTAGTGGTCAGATGTCCAAGAAGAATGTATTCCAAAAACTGCAGGGGTCCCACCTGAATGGCTGGTCAGGGGACTGGTCCAAGCAGAAGGACAAGAGGAACCTCTACCCTGCACTGACCCTGCTCCAGAATCCCACAGCAAAGCCCTTTCTCAAGGATGAGTGGCCAGCAATAGAGGAGAGCCCAGCTCCTGGGACAACCATGCGTGTGGTGGGAACCTCCGCTCTCCTGGGGCTGAGGTGACTCTGGGCTTGGTTGGATATATACAGATTTGGGGGTCCCCTGTTACCTGGATGGATACAGCTCTACCCAGTGAGGAGATGCCAGGGTGTAAAGTGAACCCCAGGGCTTTGTGTGACCCACGTGGTAGATGGTAAGGTGGCGACTGTATTTTCTAAACTAAAACTCCTGCTCAGAGACTTGGTGACAGATTTTTTTTTTTTTTTTAAGATGTTAAGTTGCCTACCGGGAGATGCTGGTAGGATCCTGGGAGGCTGACATTCTTAGTTTGGTCAAAGGAAGGAAATCCTAGAAAAATTCAGACTCCAGGGGCTGGGAATACTCAGTTGGTAGAGTGCTAACCGAAATGCACCAAGCCATGGGCTCTATTCCCAACACCCGATGAGCTATAGCAGTGTACGTCTGTGATTCCAGTATGTGGGAGATGGAGGCAGGAGGACTGAGAGTCCAAGATCATCATCAGTTATAGGCTATGTAGTGAGTTCAAGGCCCACCTGGGCTATGTAAGACTGCAGGGAGGACGGAGATGGAGATTTAGACTCCAGTCATAAGTCATGATCAAAAGATGTGAGCCAACTAGTGTCCCCAGGGCCTGAGGCTTGTGCAGTCGCACCGTGCCCTGAATTTTAAAAGGCCCTCACTTTGCTCTGTGTTCTCACACTTTAGTGAAATTCTTAACCACCTTTTTTTTCGTTTTCATGTTTATGGGGGGTGGTGTGTATGTGTGGATACAGATGGCGGTGCGTACATGTGGAAGCCTGAGGTTGATATCGAGAATCCTCAATCGCTCTTCCATCTACCTTATTCAATGAGGCAGGGTCTCCCAGTCAAACCCAGAGCTCTCTGAAATGGCTAGTCCTGCCAGCCAGCTTGCTCTGGGGATCCCCTGTCTCCACCTCCTGAGTCTGAAATTACGTCCACCCAACTCAGCATTTACGTGGGACCTGAACTTAAGTCCTTGTGCTTTTACTGTGAACACTTTAACTGCTGAGCTGTCTCTCCAGCCCCTTAACCACTTTTGGACGTGAGGACTGGCATTTTCATTTTGCACAGAACCCTGCAAATGCCATCACTGGTCCTGAGTGGCCTGCTGTACTCCAAGAAGACTTTGGGGTGCAGAAGAGCTGGTGCTAGAGGGAAGGGAGTTGCAGAGATGGTAGAGTGGGACCAGAGGTGGGGATGAGAACCAGACCTAACTTTTCTTGAATTTTCCAATAGCCACCAGCAGTATGCAGTTCTCCGCTCAGGTCAGGGGCTGCCTCGAAGGGTAGGCTACTGAAGCCACCACTGTCTAGCATTTATGGGGCCTCTGCTGAGTACCTGACTTTGAGCTAGGCACTGTGAAGACAGAAGATACACAGACATCCCCTTGATTCTGGAGAGCCTCCTACAGTAGACTAGGACATGCCATCGGGTGGGGTGTGGAAAAAGAGCATGTCACTTGATGGCCTTAAACTGAACAGCATTCTTGTAATTGGCATTGTGGAGCGTAGGCAGGGCAGTGGGTCAGGGCCAGACGTGGGTGAATCAGGGTTTGAATTCAGATTCTGCCTCATCCTAGCTGCGGAACTCTAAGCCAATCATCCCACCTTTTCTGAGCCTCAGTTGCTTTGTCTGCAAAATGGGTTGTTAGCAATCCTTACCATGCTTATTTCCTGGCAGGGAAGGAAAGAAGACAGACAAGGGCTTGGATTTGAAGCTGTAATTGTGTCCTTATGCCATCAGCATCTCAATTGCTTACACAAAGGCTGTCCAGCACCTAGAGATGGTTCAAGGGCCCAGAGTAAGAATGGGTCTTACAGACAGAATTCCTTGGTGCTTCATCCCAGGACCTCTGCCTACCTCACCCCTAATCAATACACCAGACTATGGGCAAGGAAAAGAACTCTGACACCGCCCACCCCCAGATTCCCTAAGGACATTTCAGGACACGTAGGCTCCCATCCAGGGGCTGCACAGCTCAGCCAAGGCCATGCCACCAGCTCATCATTAAGATGCAGTGGGTGCGGGGGGAGGCCACCCAGGACCGCTTCCGGGCCTCACTCTGAAAAGCCCGGATAACAAGTGCACATTGACAGCACAGGTCCCCCAGGCGAGCACGCTGTCCCTAGCTCACATCTGAGCCCTCGTCTGAGACATTTTCTCGCTTCAGCAGTTTGGCTTGTCATACAAAAGGGGCTCTGATTCTTCGTGATGACCAACTCCTCTAGCATGAAAAATGGCTTTTGTTGTCTTTGTGCCCACGGATTTCTGAGTGTGAGTCTAGGCCAGATGTCTGGTAGCTGAGAGGTCCCCCAGGCTTAACTGTTTAGAGGGGCTCTCTTCTACCTGGCTGGCCATTCATAGCTGGTAGTCTGTGACCTGAGGTTGTTACCTGCTGGCCTTTGAGTCACTGTCTCCTATCCTCATAGCAGTCAGCTCCTTTTCCCATGGGATGGCTGTTTTTGATGTGACCCTTTTTGGGTGGCCACCATGTCCACTGTCCCCATCATACACATACGTGGCTACCCCTGGGGTCCTCTTTTGTTTATCATGCGTGCATGTGTATGTATGTGTTTTGTGTGTGTGCAAGGTGCACACACATGTGCGTGTTTGTGTGTGCAAGCTGGAGGTCCATGGCAGGTGCCTGCTTTAATTTTTGAGACAGGGTCTTCCAGTGGCTCTAGGGCTTGCTATTCAGCAAGATTAGATGGCCAGCAGAACCCCAGGGGTCATCCTCCCGGCTCTGCCTCCCCAGTGCTGGGCTACCAGGCACACACCACGATACCCAGCCTTTACGCGTTTGCTGGGGATCAAGTACTTGTATAGAAAGCACCTTGCCAGCTGAGCCATCTTCGAAGCTGGGTCCCTCTTTCATTACAAGCATCAGCTTTCTCTGCTGTTCTCCAGTGTCTTTTTCCCTTTCTTTCTTCCTTTTGTTTCTTCCTTCCTTTCTTACTTTCATTTTTAATTAGTTCATCTCCTTTCTTCCCCTTTCTGGCATGCCATACCTCAATCATGTAAGCCCTCTCCAGTTTCCTGTGTGAAGCTGCTTTTTGAAAGTTCTTGAAGCATTTCCTAGATTAGGAAAAAAAAAAGTATTATTTTAACTCTGCCATGATTAGGAGGGTTATTAAACATGGAGAGAATTCTATTAAATAGCAAATTGAGTGAGTCAAAAACCCACAGATGTGGAACCTTTAAAGATCATCTGGTACGAAATAGATGTGACTGTTTTATTAGGCTGGGAAAAATATTGGAAGGAAATTCATCCAAATGTTAATGTGGTAGCCATGGCAACCAGGAGTGATTTATCTGATGTCCTATCGTTTCCAAGTTTTCTATTATATTGGTGGGAGGGGTGGAGGGAAGAAACCTGATGCTTAAAGGAAAGGAGCGCCAGGCCCCTCTCCAGACAGATAAATGAATGTGTGTGTTCCTCCCCCTGACGGTGTTTCATCTCTTTATTCTTAAATGCATCTAGGCACCATGCCCACGACTTCTTGCCAGGGTTTCATGACTGGCCATTCTTGACTTATAACCAAATTGATTCCTGGATCAAAGCTTTCGAGAGCTATCCATAGCTGACTATTTTATTTCCCATAAGTTACAATTTATACATTGGGTTTTCATCCTCGAAATCTAGCTCCTCCAATGAAAAGTGCCAAAACTGACTACAAAAGTGAAGACAAAACAAAATGCAGATATGAGATTTAGAAACTTTGATCTGAGATGTAAAACTGAGCACCTGATGGAAAGCCCGGGGCCCTGAGATGCTCCTGAGAGGGTGACCAGGTTGAGCAAGTTTCCTCAAATACAAATCTGATGGACTTTAGACAGAAGCTGTCTCCTTTCTATTTCTTTCTTTCCCAGAGAAATCTCCCAATGTTAAGTTTAAGCAATGCTTTGTCACACCAAAAAATCCTTAAACTCTTTCAGATAAAGAGTTCTCTCTCTCTGAAAAATGTCCGTTGCCAATTCCAATCATATAAAGTCTTTAGAAGAATCTTTGCAGGGTGAAGACTCAGTTTCTGAGGTGTCTTGTACTGACCTGGCCGTTTTCCCTTGGTATCAGAGTCTCTCCACCCTCCAAACGCCATTCATTGCCGAAGGAGCTCACCGTCAGTTCTGGTGGCTGGGTCACCACACTGCTTCTGGTTAGCAAGGGATTGGTTAGGATGAAGGTGGCAGCCAGTGAGGTGTCTACACAGCTTTCTTCCGCTCTCATTTCTAGCACTTGACCTGGAGAGTTATTCTTGATTCCGATCAAAATTGCTGTCCCTCCAGCGGTGACGTCACACTTTCTTCAGTCTTTCCTGGAACTTGAAAACAAAGCACTTGTCTCTGGCCCTTCAACGCCCTCCAGGTTCTTGGAAACGTTATTTCTCTTTCAGTCTGCCCGTCTCTATAGAAAAGAAAAGGAAATTTACCTGATTTGGGGTTTTTGCGAATTTTTTTTTTGAGGAAAAAAAAAAAAAACCTGGTTGCTTTCTCTAGATTATTTTTGGCTTGAAATCAATACCATTGCAAAATGTGGGCTAGTGCCAAGCACCAGGGAGATGCTGGGGTCCAGACCCCCTCGGGAGACCCTCTCCTATTTCAGAGGTGAGTCACTCCCAAGTAGGGAGGAGCCCAGGCTAGCCCTGCCCAGTCCGGATGGTGTGTGCCTTCCTCTCCACCATAGCTGCTCAGCCACCCACCCTCTCCAGCTCACCTCTCTGTTTACCGTCCATAATTGCCAATCGTTTAGAAACTATCAAGTGTTCCCTATGGACTGAGCACAATACATATTATCTCCCACGCCATGCGCTTTCTTGTGGTTATCTTCTTTTCTCTTCCTAACAGCTAGGATCTAATAGTGTTTAATTAATTATTGAATTAACTACCAGGTAATCAGGTGCATTATAGACAGAAGGAATGCTGGTATTTATAATGTGTGCCAGGAGCCTCCCCCAGCAGTTTATATGCATTAATGTACATTAACCTAACTAATCCTCCACCTCCCTCGGAGGCAGGAACTGTCACTGCTTACTGCAGGTGGGGAAACAAAGGTACAGAGAGGTTAAGTCACTTTCCCAAGGCTGTAGAGACAGTAGGTAGTGAAGTCAGGGTTCCAACCCAAGCTAAGCGTCTCTTGCTTTCCTCCTCCGCTTCACCGCCTCTCACTCGATGGTGCTGCTGCTGGCTGTGACCTACCAAAGATCTTCACTGCACAGACGTTCTTCAGTCAGCTTCATCTTGACACTACAGCCTAAGACACAGTTAATATCGGTACCCAGGTGCTCCAAAGCCTGGTCAGAGCTCTTTCTCAGCCCAGTGCTAAAGCTGTGATGTGCCTGGATACACGTTAGGGAAGAGGAGCGGATTAGAGTCTTTGGGTTCTATGAATGTCTCAGAGTCCACGGTGGCCCCAGGACACCAGAGGTCACAGTACAAACCATCAGTGCTGAGGGAGAGGCTTAACGTGCTAGAAGAGCCGGGACCCAGCACACAGGGTAGCCCAGTGGTTGCCAAGTTCTGGCTGCAGGCCGGGCTGGCACATCAGACTTCACGGAGGAGGTAGGCAGAGCACCATGACCAGAACCCAGCACGATGCTGAATCCAGATCTGACTCATGCAGCCTGGAGAGGAAGGAGGCTGCTGCGAGACTGAGGGTGGCTCAGAGGATGGGATGCTCGCAGCGAGGCAGGGAGCACTTGGCTAAGATAGCTCTCTGAGAAGGCGTTCTCCACTCACATCAAACCCCCAGCAGGTTTTACAGGGGATGCCACCCATTGGCACACTTCCACACCCAGATACTGACCTTGGTGATCATGTGCTGTCCCATGGCTCATACAGACCAGGTAGAAAAACATTCTGACCTTACTGTGTGCTTGCATTCAGACCAAGTTCAAAGATAGGTCAGACAAATCTAGGGTGATAGACTTCAACAAAGTGCCTTCCTTTGGGGTGCTAATGGGGAAGGGCAGAGGGAGCCTGCCAGGCTGTGAGTACATCCTGTCTCCACCTGGGTGTTATGTGTGTGTTGTCCATCCAGTTCCTCTCCCAGCATTGTTCTCTCTGTATCACCCCAATAAAAATTACCCACAAAGCAATCCAAGTCTAGCATGCCAAAGACCCCCGGGGAGCCTGCCCAGGCCTCAGATGCCCCGTCAGTTCCTAATATCTAGTTTCTTGGATTCTAGTCAACCCAGCATATACTCATTAGGGATTTATGTACTCAGTCCTGTGCTGAGTTCTGGGGACTCAATAATTTATTCATTCATTCATTCAGCAATTGTTTTTGCAATGGCCTCTTAGAGAGGTCTTCCTTTATTGGAAAGGGTCTTCCTTTATTGGAAAGTTCTGTGACCAGGATCTGTTCAGAATGACATGGCCTCCTTATGACATGACTCGTGATCTATAGTCTCTTGTGGAATTCTCACAGCCCCTCCATCCCTCAGGGAAGGTGGTTCTGTCAACCTCAGAATGTAACACAGAAGAGGTAGAGTTAGCCTTGAACTCACCTTCAGAGCTGAACCCACCCAGGGCCACCCCTGGCTACTAAGCTAGCTAAGTGCTCGTGGGACAGCATGCTGAGCACCTGTCTCCCCTCACATTTGACCTCCTCCTAGTAGGGCTTGCTTCTCAGAACTTAGCACACCCACTAAGCAGAGGCCAAGCCAAAGGTGGCAAGGGCTTGGCAGTCTTTGGGTGAAGACAATCTGATTCAAGGGCAAAGAATGAAATTGCTTGTCTGAGACTGTTCTCTCTCAGCTCCGGCCACTGTGATTTGGATAGAGTGCATTAATATCCTGGCCTGGGACCTACCAGCAACAGCCTTAACTCTAACCACTCTGTTCTTAACTTTCCACAAGTACTCTCTTAGTCTAATCAAATCCAGCAAATACTATATTCACGGTATTTATAACTCAGTGGTAGAGCACCTGCCTATCATGCACAAGGCCCTGGGTTCAATCCCTAGCACTACATAAACTAAACTAAACTAATCTAAATGAAGCTAAAGTAGAAACAAAACCAGACCCCCAGACCAAGTCCTAGACATCAAAGATCCATCCATCTGTCCATTCATTCCTCTGTCTATTCAGTAAATGTATGTTGAATGCCTTCCGCTCGCCATGCAGCATGAGGGAATGAGCAAGGTTCTCTCCACAGCAAAGAGTAAAACAGAGCAATCCATGTGGTAAGTACACTGTTCAGGGAGATGAACAGTGAGTCAGAGGAGTGGTGAGGGTGAGGCTGGGTATTAGGGTGGCAGGGTCACCTCACAGGGGAGGGTGGCATTTGAGTTGGCCTGAGGAGATGGTCTTCGGGGACATCTCAGGGACTATCATTCCTGGCAGAAGGAACGGCAAATGCTGTGACCCTGTGTGAGCCTGTCATGTTCAGGCACCAGACGGGAGGCAGGAGTTCTGGTGGGACATGAATAAGGAGAAGCGGCAAAGGTGGGCCTGGGAGGAGACCCCAGCCACTGCGGAGGACTTGACCCTTCACGTGGAGGACAAAGCTGCAGAAACACTCCAGCCCAAGTTCCAACAGGATCCCTGCGGTCACCGTAGGGTGCCCACCATGCAGCCTGCCCTTGCTGGTTCCTAAGTGGGAGAAAATCTAATGGAATCCTTGATTAGAAGAAAGTCCTTATGATGTCTCAATTCCAGAAAGACATGGCCTCCATCCACCCAGGCAAATCAGGAAGGGCTTCTCGAAGGAGGTGATGCTGTCTCTGTGTCTTGCGGACTTTGCCAGAGTTCCTCAGGCGGGGACTCCTGTCTCCATTTATTTACACATTCATCTGCTCCCTATTCACCCGGCGGCTCCCCCAGTGACACATACAATGCTGTCCTGTATCCGTGTGCAGTATCATGGAGGCAGGGATGGCCAGCCATCACAGTTTCACACACAGGTGTGATCGATGCATACAGGGAGGTTCATAGCATCTGGGCAGGAGAGCCTTGCGAAAGTTTTTTGAAACAGTACCCAGGTGAGCCAGACTGTGAAGCTGACTGTGAGTTTCTGACGGCAACGAGGGCGGGGAAGAGGTCTCGGGGTAGGTGACCAGGGAGGGCGAGGAAGCGTGGTGCACTCTCTAAACATCCACAGCCACCCAGTGCCCGATGTGAGCATGGGAGAGTCTCTGAGGAGGTATGGACAGACCGCGGATTACCTAAGAGATGTGGTACTGTCAAAGCGGGAAGTGTTGTGGGAGGAGATGTAGGAGTCGGGTGGGGTTGCCGAGGGCCAGAAGTTAACAGGCCCTGTCCTCCTTCTGCTCTGTGAGGGGCCTGTGCCTGCTCTTCTGGCTGAAGGTTGCTGGATGCACCAGTGTGTGTGCTGAACCCTGGCTGCCTTTGTGCGACACAGAATGGAATGGGAGGAGTAAGACTCAAGACTGGGACATCTTTAGGAAGACGTCAGATGAGTCCAGAGCTGGCACAGTGAGCCTGACTCAGTGCAGGGGAGAAAGTGTGGCTTACAGCGCATTTTAGAGACAGATTAGACGTGAGAATCCACCACGGGTGATAGAGTGTATGGGGTGTCAGGGCTCAAAGCAGGATGCATACTGCTAGGCGAGGCATCCGCATAGGCGTGTGCGTGGGAACGAAGGCCTGACTGCCCTGGTCTAGTTGAACCAGTCTGTACAAGACACTCACGGCTTAACTGAAACCTCCACTGTTTAATTACCTCCATTTTACAGATAGGCAAACTAGGTACCACGAGTGACAGCATTTTAAGTGGCAGAGCTGGGACTGGGATTTGAACTTAGGGAGTCTGGTTCCAGTGCCGTGGCCCTAACCATTGTACAGTACTATCTCATGGAGGCCCTCACCCTCTAGATACAAGATGAGAGCCAAGAATGACTGGGACAGTGCTAGGAGACATGCAGGCATTTCCTCAGGAGGACACAGGGTAGACGGCACTGTGCTGCAGAATCCCACAGCTGGGACGTGAGAAGACTCAGAGCTCCTCAGCAGGTCAAGCTGGTGCTCTTCCCTGCCCTTCCACAGTGCTGCTTGAGAGAGAGCATGGCTCCCACTAACTGTCTAGAGACTTCTGGCTGTCAGCACCCTGGTTTGTAGCCCCAAAGGCACCAAAATATGATGAGTCAGGCCACCCCTCAGGTAACCTCAAAACCACAATGCCAGGTGAAGACGGTAGACACGGCCTGATTCTTGGACTAGTGCTGCTGTAACAAACAAGGAGATGCTCAGTGGCATAAACAGCAGAAATGTCCTGTCTCGAAGTTCTGTGGGAGAAGTTCAAGCTTGAGGCGTCAGCAGACTTGCTCCCTGCCCTCTGGAGGCAGTGGCAGAGAGCCTGGGGATTGGCAGGCCATGACTGTCGGATGCATCGCTTTGATCTCTGCCACCATCTTCAAGGGAGCACTTTTCCCTTTGTGTGTTTGTCTGAACCCAAATTTCTGTCCTTTGTATGGTCATCAACCATAATGATCTCGTTTAAACTACATCTGCGATGACCTTATGTCCAAACAAGGTCACCTTTTGATGTCCTGGGGGTTGGAACCTCATTCTATATATTTAATGAGGCAAGGGAACACGGTTCAGCCCTTAACAGCCACATACTGTGCATTTCTGTTAATACGAAATAGCCAGTGTCTGTTCATAGAAACAAAAAGCATGTTAGTAGTTGCTAGGCTTGGGGAGGGGAGTGAAGGCAGCTGCTGCTCAGTGGGTCTAGGGTTTCCATTTAGGGTGATAAAAAATATTGTGGAGCTGAGGAACAGTCTTAGAACGATGAGGTAGCTTGCCTGAGATTGCAAAGCTAAGTGATTAAGACAGGATTGGCTGTAAGGTTGTGTCCTTTCTGAATATCTGAGATTTCTCCTTGGACAAATCTCTTTCCTCTTCTACACAATAGGATTGGTATCTGAGCTGTCTCTTCTGCTCCTGGGAGGATTCAGAAGATGAGCTGTGTGAGAGCAACTGGTACCCTAAGCTTAATAAAGGATTGTTATTACTCTGTGTGCACAAGTATGTGTGTGTATGCACATGCATAGGTGTGCAGGTATGTATGTATGTAGGTCAGAGGAAAGTCTTGGATGTAGTTCTTCAGGTGCTGTCCACCTTTTTTTTTGACACAGAATCTCTTACTGGCCTGGCACTTATCAAGCCGGCTGGGCTTGAGGACCAAGATCTACGTGTCTTCACCTCCCAACTCCTAGAATTACAACCATGAGCCTTTGTGTCTGATTTTAAAAAAAAAGGGTTCTCGGGTCCCTGAACTCAGGTCCTTATGCTTGCAGGGCAAGTACTGTACAGACTGACCTATGCCCCTCCAGCAGTGAGTTCTCAGTGCACAGTGGCTGACAATATTGTGTGTATTTTATTCATTTGGAGAATGATATGGAAAAATTTCAGAAGATGGCTGAATGTGGTCATCATTTGTGAGGTTGGATTCATCATGTATTCTCTTCCTTGAGGCTGCTACTACTAAGTATGGCAGAGCTTTATCCTCTCATGGGCCTGAGAAGCTAGAGATGTGGAGAGGGCCAGGCTCTCTGAAGGCTCCATGGAAGGATCTATATCATTCTCTCTCTTCTCTCTGTCTCCCCTATTCTCTTTTTATTTATTTATTTATTTATTCATTTATGCGTATGAGTGCCTTGCATGCATGTATGTAAGGGTGCCATGTGTGTGCAATGCGCATGGAGGTCAGAAGAGGGTGTTGGATTCCCTGGAATTGGAGTTATAGACAGTTGCCAGCTGCCATGTGGGTGCTGGGAACCAAATCCAGGTCCTCTGCAAGAACAGCCAGTACTCTTAACTTCTGAACCATCTCTCTAGCCTCTCCTCTACTCTTATAAGCACCCAGGATACTGACATTCAAGCCACCTTAAGAGGGCATGACCTTATCTTAGTTTGATTATATCTGATTCTATTTCTGAATAAGGTCACACTCACAAGTACCAGAAGTCGGGACTCTGATATATCTTTGGGGGAGGGGGAGGATAATAGAGTCCATAACATCCTCAATGCTAAAGATGATGGAATGAAACCCTTGGTAACCCCTCTTCTCATTAACCCCTCCCGCCCTTTCAATGCCTTTCATATGATCCAATATGGGTCACCTCAGCCTTTGGAGAACAGTGGATGCCATGGGATGTAAGGGACAAATGAAGGATGACAGGCAAGAGGTGACAGGTAGCAGGTGTGGCGGTCCAGGTTAACAAGTAAAGCCAAGAGGCAGGAAGATAATGAGCTAGATTTCTAAGGGAAACAGGAAAGCTGCCTCCCCACTTCAAAGAAAAGCTGGCGCTGCGGGTTCCCAGGGCCGCCGCCTCTCACGGGCTCCTCTGGCCTCTCTCCCACTAGCAGTGGTGTGGAGAAGAAGAGCTGCATCTGTGTGATGGCTCAGAAGGCCAGAATGGCCAGGTCACAGGGCACCTGGAAGACAGAGCACAGCGTCTTGGTGCAAATGCTCCAGTCTGAGTTGTTCCAACAGGCTGTGGGTGATAGGCTCCTAGCAGACACAGCTTCAGATGCTATGCGAAGGTCTCATACGTTCCCAAGTGAGTACACAGGGAGTGATGTGGTCAAGTGAGCGACTATTAGGATGGTGACTTTGTAGCCATACTGTGTGTGTTTGCACAAAAAGGATGCTCTGCTGTGAGGTATTTCCCTCCCTTGGTGTAGATAGCTTCAGTTGTCAACTTGACACACCTGGGTGGAGGGAACCTCAACTGAGGAATTTCCTCCTTTGCCCTGGCCTGTGGCCATGTCTGTTGGGCATTTTCTTGATTGTTGAAAAATGTGGGAGGGCCCAGCCCACCGTAGGCGGTACCACTCTAGGCAAGTGGTCTTGTGTGTACAAGAAAGCAGGCTGAGCACAGACCAGGGGAGCCAGCCATGAGCAGCGTTCCCCCATGGTCTGTGCTTCAGTTCCTGCCTCCAGGTTCCTGCCCTGACCTCCCTCAGTGATGAACTGTGAGCTAGGAGATGTAAGATAAAATAAACCTTTTCCTCTCTAAGTTGGTTTAGGTCAGTGTTTTCATCAGGAGAATAGAGAAGCAAGGTAGGACACTTGCTGAAGCCCTGTGGCCTGCACACACGAGGGACATGTGTAACCTGAGACATACCATTATGCAGTGCATAAACCTTGGCACACAGAGACCAGCAGGACACACTGCTCAGCAAGCACATGCTGCAGAAATCCCCTGTGCCCTGAGGAACTGCCCTTCCCAGCTCCCCTATGCTCAGTTTCTCAGTAGGTTTGCCAATGGGAGGCTGTGACAGAAAGGAGTGAAGAAAGGAAACAAAAAGTGAGGGTTTTCTCCCCTCCCTCCACCCCAGCTGGGTCTCTTCTTGGGGCTAGTTTTCTTTAGACCCCAGGCCCTTATGGTCCTGGTTTCCTACAAGATCTAAGTTCTTATGGGTGACCTCTGACAAGAACGGCCTCTCGCTTTCTCTCCAATGCAGGGATGGAAGGGGCTCCTGAAGTTGCTCACATCTGGGCTCCTGATGACCCCTGTCTGGCTTCTGTCACCTGGGTAACAAACCCCTCTATTAAATTCCTCTGTCAAAAAGGACGTACAGTCTTCCTCGATGGACCTATCTGCATACATAGATACACACACATGAGAACTCACTGTAGAGACTAAGAATGTACATTGGGTGTGAGCCTTTAGTCGCAGCACTCGGGAGACAGAGGCAGTTGGATCTCTGTGAGATCGAGGCCAGCCTGGTCTACATAGTGAGTTCCAGGGTACCTGGGGCTATAGGGAGACCCTGTCTCAAAAAGATAAATAAATAAATAAACGTATTACTAATTACTCCCCTCTACCAACCTCAAAATGTAAGTCCTAGCCATATCCCCATTTCCAGCTGTGGAAACTGAGTCTTAGGTGACAGGAATTTCTTTCTGGACCAGTGATTCTTTTCAACTCTGGACCCAAGGGGAAACTGAACTTTTTCAGATGAAACATGTATTCTTTTTTAGACTTCCTAACATATTATCAGAATCATTACGACTTAAAACAGTACAGCCCTTGTCTCAGTTTCCATGGCTTGGGCATGAGGACTTCTGCTCAGGTGTCCTGAGGATACAGGCAAGGTGTGGGATGGGATGCATTCCTGCTAGAGCGTGGGGTCTTCTCACCAGTTCCCTGGTTGTTGGCAGAAGGCAGTCAATTGTGGTTGTCTATTGGAGGCCTGCTCTGTCACTAATCATCAGCCAGGAAGCTCAGAGCCACCCATGGTGCCTTGTCCAGTGGCCCCACTGACAGCTTAGAAGCCAGGCCCTTTGCTTGTTTTCAGGCTGTGGTAGGGATGGGAGACACATTCCCCTGGCTTCCGTCTCTCCAGCTTGCCACAGGGAAGGGAAGGGGGAGTCTGTATGATACAGTCCTGTCAATGTATTCCTAGATTTCATCCACCCTCCGGGAGAAGGACTTACACAGGCACTCCAGGGGCACCTTAGGATTCTGCCTGCCACAGATGGAAGGGGCTTTGATGTAAAGGGATGACTTCCAGTCAGATGAACTTAATTTTGAGTTCTGGCTTTGTTCCTGATTAGAGGATGATCTCCCAGAATTTTCTTCTACACTCTTTAAATCTGAGTATCTATACTTATAAAAGGACGATGATAATGCCTGACTTAAAGGGTTATTTCAAGGATTAGATTAGCTCAACCATAAACCCTGGAAGTTGCTAGATGCTTGGTAAATGACATTCCTCTCCCTCCCTTCTGCAAGCACAAAATACTGCCTTGGTAGTTCACCCAGAAGACACCAGGAGAATGGAGGCCTGAAAGCCTGTGAGACGCCAGCTTGGTCTAAGGTGAGGGTCATCTCTCAGTCATACAATTTCCACCATCCTTTTCCTTTCTTCCAATGGTAGGAACCTTGGTGACTTTGCCTGGTGAAAGAAGATGAGTTGAGTTCCCCAGTCCAGAAACACTTTAGTGTTCCTATGTAGTGGAGGCCCAGCACTTCCCAGAGCCCAGAGGAGGTGACCCTGGGGTGCAGGATACCAGAGAGTAGCAGATGTCTTTGCTCCTGTATGATCATTATGTTGGCCCATTTAATAGCTCTAGTGTGTTCTGTTGGTTGAAACCCTCAGGAGAACCTTCTGTAGACTGGCAGCGGCCCTTGTTCATAGCCAGCCTGCAGGGACGCGCTCCGGACGCTTCTCCGTCCTCATGGAGCCCATCCAGAGGGAACAAGCTCCCCATCCAGCCCCTAAATATGAGCCCTGGCTGTGACTTAACAACTGCCAACCACACTCAAGATTCTCACATATCCACAAGACCCATGCGAACTCAAACAGGCAAAACCCCAGCATAGAACTGTGGAAATGAGCAGCAGGCTCTTAGTCAAAGAATCCCTTATCCATTCAACCTAACCTTGGGTGCTCCCAGGTACTTAGCAGGTAGCAATAACTTTTCTCAACAGCATTGAGGGGACTGAACTCTGCCTACCACCACATCAACCCTGCCTGGATCAGACTGAATGTGTGTGGGTGGGGGTGTTAAGTGGGAACCCATGAGACCCCCAAAGTCCCTAGAGCCTGTTTCAGGGTCCAGCTGTCTGGTGAGGGGCTTCCTGAGCAGTAGGAAGGGCTGTTGTGTTTACGATCCTTCCTCTGACTAGATGAGCCGTATGACTGGGGAGTCCTGGCCAGGTCAGCCCAAAGGTAAGCTCAGCAGGTGCCAGGGCAGCTGGAGCTCCACCAAGGCTCGGTGCAGTTCTGCGTTTGTTAGGCGGTCTTTTCTTTTTCTTTGTTTATGTTTTCATGTGTTTGAGTATACTGCCTATGTGTAGGTGAGTACACCTGTGTCTTGCAATGCTCACAGAGGTCAGAAGAGGACATCGGATTCCCCGGAACAGGAGCTAAGGATGGTTGTTAGCTGCCACGTGGGTGCTGGGATTCGAATCCCAGTCCTCTGAAAAAGCAGTGCTCTTAACTGCCGAGCCGTCTCTCCAATCCGGGGCAGTCTTTTTCTAAGAGGACCTATCTAACTACACAAACTTCAGGGCCCAGTAGAATCTGGATCTGCTCTTGACTGGACTGTAGATATACAAGTTAGTCAAGAAGAGCTTCTCATGAAAAGGGAGTTGCTCTGTGGAACACTTTAGGACAGTGGCTGTGGAGGCCCACAGTGGAAATGGCTATCTCTGGGAGTGGCTGCCTTCCCACATTGGGTTTCCTCAGACAAGTAAGGTGAGGGTGGGAAGAGTGGGCTCCTGAGACTTTAATAGAGTGGGTATTAAGAAATGGAATTGGAGAACCTCCAAGACGGAGCTGTAAGTTCTACTAGCCCCAGGCTGGGTCTGCTCTCCCAATAAGGACCATGCGTGTGTTTCCTCTGTGTGTTTACTCTGGTCTCCAGCTCCCCAGGCTGTCAGAAAACATCCTCCTCAGGCTGATCTTTCAACACTAGCCGTTGTCATCCCTGTCAGCAAATAGAACTCTCTGAAACTTGCTGCTCTGAGGTCCTAGAGGGAGATCCTGAGAGAACGGCCATCCTTATCTCCAACAGTCCCCTGTCAACAGCCAGCCCTGCTCATCTGCCCAGGTGGGGACTGGCTTATGGAGGACCCCATAGTTCACACAGAGTGCTGGGGGTACTCACCAATCCCAGAGTGCCTGCGACTCAGAGTCTACTTGACTCCCAAGTCCCAGCAGGGGCCTCGGGACCGATGCAGAGCTCGGCATTTGCTGAGAGCTATTTCATCATTTATGAATGAGCACTGGCTGCGACCCTGCGAATTAGAGCCCAGTTGGAGGCCTGGACTCAGAGAGGCTGAGCAGGCAAAGCCCAGCTTCCAGACTCATCGTCCTCGGCCCTGCCCGCGCTTGCTTCTGCTGCTGCAGCCACCACAATAGGTCATACCCCACAGTGCTTCATCTTCCCAGACCACACATTTGGAGGTGAAAGGCAGCTTCTTGCCATGGTCATCCTAATCCCTTATCACCCTGTGTATGAGACATCAGCCCACCCTGTCACTCGAGGAAACAATGATGGGCTCCAGGTGACTGAGGAGCACTCACTCCTCCTCAGTCTATAGATACAGAAGGCCTGTATCAGCACCCTGTGTCAGGACCATGAATACTTTCCCTAACCTTCCAACCCGCACCCTCTAGAGGTCCTGTTGTTATCCTGGTTGCTTGAAACAGGAAAGTGAGACACGGACAGGTAGGTGTTGGGGGTGCTTGCACGGTTGCCTTGAATTGCACGTAAGGGCTTCAGGCAGTCTGTGAGTCGGCCTCCAAGCAGCCCTTCTCTGACCATCAGTGACCTTGAGCTGAGTGCCATGTGAATAAACAGCGCTGGAGCTGGGTATAAGCAGATCCAGCTCTATATCACTTCCTAGAGCCTCTGTCACCTCCTCTGTGAGGTGGAATAGCAGCGCCCATTGGTGTTTCTGGACTTGCCAGATCCACCGGTATAACAGCATGCCGTTCTGCTGGGCACAAAGCTGGCATCTTCTGGAGGCTTAGGGCCATATTCAGAGGTTAAAGCACTTGCCATGCAAACAAATGCCAAGTGGGTTTGTAATTCTAGCCTCCAAAGTCAGCGATAGAGAATCTGCCACCCCCTTCCACCCTAGCAAGCTGGCTAGTGAGATTAGCCTTATTAGCGCGTTCTTCCTCAACGAATATGATGGAAGAGAGATCGAGGACAATTCCTGATCAATCTCTGGCTTCCACATGCACCTGCACAGGTGTGCACATGGGAACACGCAGACACAGGAAGAAGGGGGAAATGTTGGCAGCTTCTCCACACTTCTGAGATGTGGTTGTGGGGACGGGGAAGGGATAGAGGAAGGGGACAGAGTTCCAGGCAAGGGCAGAGCGAGGCATGAGGACGGCAGAGCCATTGACTGGCCCCTGGATGTTCTAGAAACCCTAGTGTTGCACTGGAGGTGGGCAGCTACCTTGCAGAGGACATCAGACTCCACCTTGCATCTTTATTTTTCTTTAACAAATGTCCTTCAGGGCCAGTGTCAAATCAAGTTTAATCTGGTGTCTGAAGCTCTAAAGCCTATAACTCTGAGTTACTAGGTGTAAAATATTCAGGCCTCCGTGGAGACGGTGCTGGCTCCCAGCCACAGAACTGACCTGCTTCATGGCACCTTGGCAAGCTACATTTTCCAGCTGATGCTTGATGCACCACTTTCTGTCTGTATCCCAGAGAGGTTCTGCTGGCGAACTGAAGATGTGCACTCCATGTGGCTGAATCTGAATTTCAACAGAGAGGGAAAACGGCTTAATGAATAATGAAAGCTTTATGGTCATAAGGTGCCTTTTCACTGTGCCTAAGGAATCTCTGGCTTTTTGGTGCCAACCAAACAAAGGGGAAACATGAAGTGGGCAGAGCAGAGTCTGGCAGGGGTGGTCCTGGAGTTCACCTGCGGCTTGCCAGTGTCTTGGTATGGACCTGCATTTCCTCAGAAACAATCAATTTTAGGAACTGAGAACAGGATGTTCTGGAAACACGATGCAGACAGATCTCTAGGGATTTTTCCGTGTTTTGTTCTTTTAAGAATATGTTTTTATTTATGTGTCTGTGTGTGTACATGTGGGCACCTACAGAGGCCAGAAGAGGATGTTGGATCCCCTGGAACTGTTTACAGATGGTTGTGAGCTGCCTTATAGGGATGCTGGGAACCAAACTCAGGTCCTCTGGAAGAGCAGCAAGTGCTCTTAACTAATGATCTATCTCTCCAGCTCCTGTGTTTTGTTCTTATAGCTATTCATCTACCCTGCCTGCTTACTGGGTGATTATTTCGCTTTGGCCTTAAAATCAATGATAATGAACGCTAGGGAGATGGCTCAGTCGGTAAAGTCCTTGTTGAACAAGCTTGAGGACCTGAGTTCAATCCTCAGAACCTGTGTAAAAAGCAGGGCATAGTAATATGCATTAGTACCCAGTGCTGGGAAGATGGGGACAGACATCTGTCTCTCTAGTGCTCACTGATAAACCAGCCCAGTCAAATCAGTAAGCCTCAGGACCCAGGGAGAGACTCTGCCTCACCAAAACCAGGTGGACAGCTCCTGAGGAACCACACATGAGACCAACCTCCGGCCTCCACATGTGCACACATGCACATTCACAACAACCAGTTAAAATTTTACTTGCCTGACATTTGGTCACATTGGATGCTGCACTCTGGTTTGATTGGGTACGACCCATGGACTTACCTCCAGATTATTCCTGTTCATCATGTTACAATCAACTTGGGTTTCCAGGAGTAATTTGTGGACTCAGCAGGGCTAATGACAGGCTAGTCGTTCCATCATCATCTTGTGTTCTTTTTTATCAACACATAATAGTCGTGCATGTTTATGGGGTACAATATGATATGCTGATCAAGTCACGATACCTAGTGTTCTACCACTTAAAACCTTGGAGGAATTACCTATGTGTGTCAGTGGAGGCAGGTGTCTTGGGTGTTCCACAGACCGTCAGGGATATTTGTTTAGCATGGGCCTTTCTGAGCCTCAGATAGGTTGCTGGTGGAGAGCAAGGACCTGAAGCCAGTTCCCACCCTTCAAGAGACCCATCTAACCCCCACAACTCCAAGTATTCCTCCAGGCAGACATCTTGTTCTCCACAAGTGCATGCAGTTGAACTACCCCAGAACCAAACCAGTGGCCTTAGGTTCTCCATTAAGGTGTTTATCCAGCTCCACACCTGCCTCTTGCTAGGTTCCCCATATGATATTCTCCCTCATCCTAGTTTTCCTTTCTACCTAGTCTTTTCAGACACATTTCCAAAGAGGAGGGCTAGAGATGCGGCTCAGTTACTAGAGTGCTTGCATAGAATACATGAAACCCTGGGTTTGATCCCCAACACTATAAATCAAACTTGGTGGTGCATACCTGTTATTCAAGCACTTGCAGATGGGAGGGGACAATCAAAAATGCAAGATTATTCTTGACTATATAGCAAATTTGACTCCATCTAGGGCTGCATGAGACTCTGCCTCAAAAAAAAAAAGGGAAAAAAAAAATAGGACAGGCAAGATGGCTTATTGGTAAAGGAACTTGCAGAGTAAGTCTGGCCACTTGAGTTCAATCCCTGGAACTCATGTAAAAGCAGAAAGAGAAACCGACTCTACAGGGTTATCCTCTGACCTCTACATGTATGCCATGGCATGTGTACCCTCCCATCATACACACAATAATAGTAATAGTAATAAATATATTTTTTAAATAGACACAGTTCCAAAGAGACCCAGGGTTCCGCTTCTTTGAATCTTGGGTACCTGGTGTGATTCAGAAGCTGGCTGGGATGATACGGAACATTCCCTCTTCTGGGCTGGGCCTCATCAGCCCTCTGCCTGCCAGCTGGTGCCTGTGTGCATGGGTGTGCACATTTGTTTTCAAAGAGAGTAGAGCAGTGTCTAAGGTCCCAAGATGCCTGCTTGTGTTCTAAACCCATCTGTACACTTAACCTCTGGAGACCTCGGTGAGGGTCACAGCAAGGACCAAAAGAATTAAGACAGTACACTTAGAACTGATATCCCGTAAGGCGTCAGCTGCTGGCACAGTCGCTACAGTTAGTTAGTGCCGTTGCTGCTAATAGCATTGGAGCATGGCTTCACCCTCACCCCCAACCCAGACTTTGGTTTCATGCCCCTTCCTTGGCTCTGAAGGTTGTGACAAAAGACTAGAATAACTGCAAACTATTAAGATAGCTGAGGCTTCAAGTTCTTGCTGTCCAACTGGGCAGCCTCCAGGGACTGGAGTTTTATTTAGATGAATTAACAAAGCACCCTCATCTCCCTCCCTCACTGGTTTTCGGAGACCTGGGAGGGGACAGTGGGTAATAGATTAAGAAACCACCTGGAGGATTTAGATAAAATTGACGATGTCCAAACCTTGGTCGCCTTCCTAATCGAGTGATGAATGTGGCTCCCCACCTCCTCCTCCACCTGGCTGCCACTGCACTGCTCTCGGCAAGCAGAATGGCTACATCGAATCCACCTCTTCCTTTGTGTGGTTTATTTGCCAGCCTTGCTCTTGCTTCTCATTAACTTTTATCCTCCCCATAAATGGCCTGCTTAACTCACAATGGCAATTGTTCCGCTCTGTTCCCAGGGGTTTCTCCGCAGCCTGGCTCCCAGCCAGCCCATCTTCTCTGCCTCCTCGCCCCACCAAAGCCTGCAGCTCATAGGCCTGCTGTGCCTATGTATGGAGGAAGGGAACTGCCTTTTGCTTTTTCTCTACTTTTTTCTCTTTCTAGCAAGCCAAGGCCCCAAGCCTTAGCTCCAAGCCTCCTAGAGGAAGCTGAGGCTGAGGGAGGCTGAGTGTGAGCACCACGCAGAAGAAGTGGCCCATGTTAGACCACTGTGGCTTAAGCTGAGGGTGCTTAGGATTGGAGGATGAGTGGTTAGAAGATGGACAGAGCTGAGAAGATATATTAATCTTAAGGAATCCCCAAATCAGCAGATGACCTTAATGAGAAACCTATCCCAGAGTCCGGATTCTGATTGATCCTTCTACCTCCACTCTGTACCTAACCCTGAAAGACAAAAGGCAAATCTGATCTTGTCATACAGCTAGCTTAACACCTGTGGATCCCAGGGTTCAAAACTCCCAAGGCCATGCCAGCTCTGTCTCCACGCCATAGCCTTTAACTCTCAGACATGACAGCCTCTGGCCCCAAGCCTCCACAGCGTGTGCCTTGTGTCTGGAATGTCCACTCAGTCTTTGACTTCCTCTCAGAGGCTTTCTTGGCCTGGCCTTGGGCTGCCCAAGATCCCTCAGTGCCAAGCTAAAGGCAGGGATCGGACAGCTGTGGCTCCTTCACGCGCACACACACAGGCACACTGTGCATGGACGGCCCTGCGCATGTAGGTGTTGACTTGAGTTCGGGGCTGGGCTGATGACCGAACAGGCAGACACCTGCTCTTCAGTGCTGGAGCACCCATCCTGGGCAAGACAAGGGGACATTTGTCTCTGGCTCCATAGAGAACAGACCGTATGAGGGCCAAAAATAGTGAATCTCTTCCTGGAAAGCAGCCAATGGACTGGCACAGGCAAGACATCGGGTTCCCAGGGGGGCAGGACAGAGACATAGGCATCAGGTGTGACTGATGAGTCCAGCGCTCCGCGGCCTCATCCAGGCCTGTGAGCTGGTGTCTCTGAGAACACTGGGGCTGCAGCTGATAATGGAGCTTTTAACCTGGCATTCTAGATCGCAGGTGTAGGAGGGAGCGAGACGGTATTGAAAATTAGGTTTGAATCCGGTATCTATCTGTGCCAGAAGAGTTGCCCCAGCCCTAGGATACACAGTGAACAGATGTGCACTGCCTCATCCCTGCCGGGCTGCCAGAAAACCCTGGTGACTGGGCTGGTGTGTGCTCTCCAGACACTGGCCCTCTACCACCCGTTCCTCCTTTCCGCTCATTCCCCAGTGGAGCACGGAGCAGGGGCAAACACTGTGTCATGGCCACGCCTAGACAACTTACCCTCATTGAGCCTTCCTTCTATACAATGGGTTTAGAGGATTGCCTACCTTTATTTTTTTTGTAGTACCAAAATCGAACCCAGGGCCTTACACATGCCAAGCAAGCACTTTACCACTAAACTATATCCTCAGTTGTAGGAACTCCTGCTTCATAAGCTATTTTTAAGACTTAAATGTGAAAATGGAAAGAGCTTAGCAGATGGTTTTACAGGGTTTAGTGCTCCACCGAAGCCAACTCTTATTAGTCCATTAGCAGAGGGGCTGAAGGAGAACACAGTCATTTTGCTGGGCTTCTTAAGAGCCAGGCAAACTGCTCGTTTGAAAGTCACAGTGTCATGACCATGGGAGGACAAGGAGGAGTCCATGTCAGTCCTGATTTGGGGAGATGGGGGGACAAACCTAGCCCTCTGCTTCCTGTTAGTAGAAACAGCTTCATCTTGGTCAACAGATAACAGCGACATGTTTGAAACACTCATCACGAGCCCAGTTCAGTGTCCTTTCAAAATCAGTTCACCTGCAAAAAAGCCCTCTAAGGTTACCCCATTGAGACTCCCCATTTCACAGACGGGAACCAAGTAAGGAGACTCATTAGGACCCAAGTCACATAGGTATTAGGTGACAACAGAGCCACGACTGAACCCCTAAGAGAGTGATTTCTGAACTTGCCACCTCTCTGTTGACCAGCCTCAGGAAGAGCAATCAGCATCTCTGTAAACCCTGGCTGGAGGGCTGTGTCAAGAAGAATTTAGACAGGCTTGGAGAAGAGTAATGTGATTGATTAGCAATGTCTGTCATGGACTTGGGGAGGGAGGACTCAACTCTCTGCAGGCCACTGATCCATCATCAACCGACACTCTTGACATTTAGGGCTAAATCATTCTTTGTTGGAGTGGGAAGGCATGGTCTTGAAGAACATTTAGTAGTGCTCGCTTTGCCCACTAGATACCAGGATCACTGAGGAGACAGAATCATCTTATGTTGAAAGCCCTTACACAGAGCAGGCAGCAGTGTATGGACAAAAGATCACTGAACTTGGAGTCCAGAGATCAGTGTTCTAGGCTTGGTGGTACCACCAAATCAACCTGTTGCCATGGAAACAGCCATCACCTCGCCCAGACATCAGGTTCCTAATGTGTAATATGAACAAGATAAAATAGACAGCCCCTAGGGCTCCTTCTAGAAGTTTATGATTCTCCATTATGATTCTCCCTCCCCCAAGCAAGCCCTCCAATTAAAACTCTCAGGTTATCAGGTATAACTTTCCAGAGATCTGCGGAAGTAAAGCAATGGAAAAGCCTGGACTCTGCAGAGGGCTGTTTCGTCCCTTAGAACACCATATTTGCTCCTCATTAAAAGAAAGAAGGAAACAAAGAGGCAAGGAAAAAGTCCGACCTTTGGTACTAAGTTTTCATTCAAGCAGCGGTTATGGAGCAGACTTAAGTAGAAAAATCACAGAGACCATAATGGAACACCCATTGCCTGTGCTAGGGGAGAAGACGAGCTATTGGTTGGGGAAATCTCCCTGGCTCTGTTCAATTATGAATCTCGGCAGGAAGCCTGGAAAATCCCAGCAGCTCTGGAACACAGTGCTGAAGGAGGGCACAGCTGGTACTGTGCTGCTCTTGAAGGACTCACCCAGCCCAGGAAGGATGGAGAAAGCCAGAGGCCCAGGCCAGGAGATGGCTGTGAGTAGCAGGCCCAGAGCCACCTTAGGTCCCTATATATGATGGTTAATTTTAATTGTTGACTTGACATAATCGAGAACCCCTGGGAAGGGAGTCTCAGTGAGGAATTGTGTAGATTAGATTGACCTGTGGGCTTGCCTGTGAGGGATTTTCTTAATTAGGTTAATTGAGGTGGGAAGACTCAAGATAACGTAAGCAGCACCATTTTGTGGGCTAAACCCTCGAGTAACAGTAAAGGAAAGGGCTAGCTGAGCAGAGCACACCTGCATTAATTTCTAACTCATTGCTCTCTGCTCTTGACTATGGATGTGCTGTGACCAGTTCTCTCGAGCTTCTGCCTCTGTGAATTCCCTGCTATGGTAAGCTGTAACCTGGAATTGTGATCTAGAAAGAACTTTCTTCCGGAAGTTGCATGTATCTTTGTTTGTTTGTTTGTTTAGGACAGGGTCTCTCTGCCACCCCAGCTGGCCTGGAACTAGCTATATAAGCCAGGCTGGCCTCCATCTCATAGATTTGCCTGCTCTCTTTCCCAAGTGCTAGGATTAAAGGTGAGCACCACTGAGTTGGGTTCCTAAATTGCTTTTGTCAGGGTATTTTATCTCAGGAACAGGAAACAAAATTAAGACAGTCCTTATGCAGGTGAGTATATCCCAAATAGGCAGATCCAAGACAGGAAGAGACAGCCAAGGGTTTACATCACAGCCTGTCAGCAAGTAGAAAAGCTTATTTAAAAATCAGGATGATGGGCTGGAGAGGTGGCTCAGCAGTTAAGAGCACTGGCTGTTCTTGTAGAGGACCCAGGTTCAGTTCCCAGCACCCCACATGGCAGCTAATAACTGTCCATAACTACAATTCCAGGGAATCCAGTGCCCTCCTCTGACCTCCACAGGCATTGTACAACATGGGTGCACTTACACACATACAGGCAATACACTCATACACATAAAATATTTTAAAATCAGGGTGGAAAAACCATCGTGTGTGAAAACCCTCTCCCTAGTAACCACATGATCTCATTTCCCACTTCCTATAGCAACTTTGAGGGGTCCATGGGACAGGATAGCCCTGTTTCAGAGATAGGGCCACAGGTGCTTATGGGAGATGATTGATTGGACTGGTAACTGTTGACCTTCAAGTGACTAAGACCTCAAGAGGCTGGGAGACACACATCTCCATGCTTGTGTATGGCGTTGCTGTCTTCGGATAATTGTCATTCCTGTTCTCTGAGCACTGTGGCCTCTTATGAACCTGTTCTCAGTTTCATGTTTCAGAACAGTGTTACAGACCTACCCAGTATTATGAAGGCTTTCATCTAGCCCAGACCAGATTGGAATAGCTTTCCCCCAGCAAAAGCTCAGTTGGCAGAGGGTTAGTATTCTCTTGATTATAAGCACATAAAATGACTTCTGACTTAATCCCCAAAGGAGACTTCAGTGGAAGAATGTGGAACAGTCCTTAAGGATGTGGGGAGGAGTTCAGCCAAGACTATGGAAGGGAAAAACCAGGGACCTCCATCATGGACCACTCAAGTGTGCTACATTTGTTAATTCTCCAACAACCCATAGCCCCTGGGTCTCCACTTATTGAACCCAAACCATATTCACAAAGGAGGATCTTATTGGTCTGCCTGGATCCCTAGCTGGTGACAAGGCCAATAATGTGGCCACTGGAGGGTGTTTGGGAGTTATTCCTAGAGAAAGAGAGTATACCCCAGAGGGGCAGCAGGGTCTCAGGATGGCAGACAACTTACCTCCTTCTACTTTAGAATAAAGTAGCATAAGAACCTAAAGAGATGTCTCAGTTTACCAAACTAACCTTGCCATCTAGGTTTCAGGTTTATACAATAGTTTGGAAGCAGACATTGATTCAAAGAATCCCACTTTTGAGAGAAGCTGGCACCACAGTGGGTCATTGCATTAGTTACTCTTCTTGTTACTGTGACTAAATATCTAACAGAAGCAACTTAAGAAGTAAATTTGTTTTGGCTCTCAGTATAAGGGTACATAGAGTCCATCGTGGTGGGGAAGAAACGGCAGGAAGAACGAAGGCAGCTGGTCGCATTGCCTCTGCAGTCAGGAAGCAGAGAGTGATGAATGCTGGACCTCTGCTCTCTTTTTCCTTTGTGTTCAGTCCAGATACCCAGCCCTTAGGATAGTGCCACTCACATTCAAGATGTTAAGCCTCTCCAGAATCCACCTCACAAGCAGGACCAAGAGGTTTGCCTCTTAGGTGATTCTAAATCCTCTCAAGTTGACAAAGTTAACTATCCCAAGTCACACCCAAATGCATCACTTTTAAGTGATCACATTCTACTCACAGCCCCCATAGATTCATGATCATCTCATAATGCAGGATGCATTCCTTCCAACTCAAAAGTCCACGTGATTGTAAGTTCCAACATTGTTCAAAAGTCTAAAATCTCTTCTGAAACTCAAAGCAATCTCTTAACTGTAAGCTCCTGTAAAATTAATAAGCAAGTCACATTCTTCCAAAATATGATGGCATATAGTAACTATTCCCACTCCAAAAGGGAGAGTGGTGGGAGGTGGGGATAGCAAGGAAAGACTGGGCCAAACAAGACAAACTCAGCAAGGAAAGTACCAGATACTGTAGCTCCATGTCTGGCATCTGGAGCTTATGGTTTCATTATCTAGATGCCTATAGCATTGAGTAGCACACCCTTCCAGTTCTGCTGCTTGCAGCACACATAGCCTATCTCTAAGCCAATCTTTACTCCACACCCACAGCTTTCTTCTGCAGGTGTCCCTTGGTCATGACATCTTCAACATCTGGGGTCTATACTGCAACTGAGGCTTCACCCTCATAGCTTTATGCGTGGTCTCTCAGGGACTTGTAGAAATATCAGACCCTGCCACACACTGCTTGATCTCAGCAGCCTTCTGGAACCTTGGTGCAAGCCTCCATGACCTTGTAACTCTTGGATTTTGCATGCCATGTGGACAATACTGCCAGGTTCTGCTGCCAGCTGGCAGTATAGTCTGGCCCCTTTCTACCACGACAGTAGTGGTCTCTTTATATACCCTGACTACTGAACCTGGGAAAACATTTCCCTAGGCTATTTTCAATAGGGAGCCTCTTTAGTTGTGTTCTCAATTCAGGCTCTCTCCTCTCAAATGAATTTGCATTTTCATATGTGAGAACCTTCCTTGGGTGGAGCTTTGCTCCCAGTGCACCTTTCCTATTAGGGAACTAGGAATCTCTCAGGCTGGAGAGATGATTCAGTGGTTAAGAATACTGGCTGATCTTGCAGAGGACCTAGGTTCAGTTCCTAGAACATGAAAGCTAATAGTCGTCTGTAACTCCAATTCCAGGAGATCTGACACCTCCTCTCTCCTCCACAGGCATTGCATGACATGGATGCACTTACATATATTCCAGCAATACACCATACATGTAAAATAAAAATAACATTTTTTAAAAGAGTGAGGTCTCTCTTTAATGGAGCTAATCTGTCTAACAACCACAGATGCTTTATCTGCACCCTCTTAGTCTGAAACTGTAAACTCATTTGCACTCCTGTCCTTGTCAAGCTGCACATTCTTCATGCCTTTCTGCTCTCTCTTACTATAGACCTGGATAATAGCAGTGAACAGTAACCATGCTCCATGCCATCTTAAAATTTCCCTCAGTAAAGAAGCTGGCTGGGCTAGTGCTTTTTAACTGAGCCCCATTCTATGTCTGGAATGCAGATAGATTCTTTGCCAGAATGTAACATGAATGGGCTCTAGCCCAGTTCCCAGTAGAGTCCTTGCTCCCTTCTGAAACCTCATTAGATGGGGTCTCACAGTCTGTGGTTCTCTCTGCCTTCTGCTCTTCCAGCCCCCATCAGAGTGACACATTAAGCTCTGCTGACAGCATTCTGGGGCTTTTCTAGCTTACTATTCCAAACCATCAGCATTCTTCCCACACACCAGCTCAGGAGGCCTGAGAACCACACAGTCAGGTTTCTCACAGGAATGCTCAGTACAATTTTCTGTATCAGTTGCTTTTCTTGTTGCTGTGAAATACATAAGGAAAGTAGCTTAGAAGTGAAAAGGTTTATTTTGGCTCATCATTTAAGGATGCAACCCATCACAGTAGGGAAGAAGTGGTGGGAAAACCCTCAGGCAGCTGGTCACATCACACCTGGAGTCAGGAAACAGAGAGCTAGGAATGCCAGAATTCCACTCCCTTCCTCCTCCAGGAGGGATCCCAGTAGCCCATGGAATGATGCTGCCCACACAGGTTGAGTCTCCCCACTACAGTTAAACCTCTCTGGAATCACCCTCATAGAGAGGCCCAGAGGTTGTCTCCTAGGTGATTTTAAATCCAGTCAAGTGACAAATCTGTTCCAGACAGACTTTGTCTAACAGCTGACTTCATACCTGAGCCCAACCCCACTGAAATAAATTTTTTACCTGTCAGTTTTTGTTGCATAATAAAGTTCCCAAGGCTGAGTATTTAAGAAAAAAAAAAAGATTATTTAGCTCACAGATTTGGAGACTGAAGTTCAAACAGCAAAGCTCCAGTTCTAGTGAGGGCCCCTTAGCTGTATGACGTCGTGGTGGATACAGTTGTGGTAGAGTACATGCATGAGGGAATGATTATATATTGACACAGGAAGACAGGAGCCCTGTCTCTTCTGCAGGCACACCTCGACTAGCCTACAGATCTCCCGCTAGGCCCCACCTCTTAAAGGTTCCACCATCTTTTTTTTTGAGGGGTGGGCATTGAGGCAGGGTCTCCCTTTTTATCACAGCTGTGATAAAATGCATTGCATTTTCACAAGCTGTTATGCTATCCCTACCTCTCTGTCCTGAGTGCTGAGATTACAGGCACATGCCACCACGCCTGGATGTCCCACCACCTCTTAATACCACCACACTAGGAATCAGTGCTTCCAACAATGTCTATCAAGGAGCCAGACCACATCCAGACCATAGTATAGTTCTTCTTCCCAGGCCAGTATCCTGGGAGGCCCTCCTCTTTCCTGTTGGGTCTGCAACAGAGCAGCTCATGGTCCAACCTCTCTCAAGGTGGAGCTCTCCTGCACCTGACAGCCCATGAGGGGAGAAGGGCTGATTCTGAGGCTCCCACACCCATCCATCCTCTCCCTATCCTCAGGCTTGACAGCTGGCAGGAGGCTGCTCAGGGCCCTCAGGCAGCTGCAGGAAGATGCTGACTCAGAGCCAGAGTTGAATGTGTCGGTACAAGGGTCTCCAATGTGAGAAGACATGATGAAGAGAGAGCTTGTTAGTCTTGAGCAAGCACAGCCTATAGTCTCCCAGGCAGCTGGGCTCCTCTGGGACTAGAGGCAGACACCCAAGAGCCCTAGGGTGAGCCAAACGCTAGCAGGCAAAATGATGCCCAGCCAGGCTGGGAATAGCATCAGAGATACCCAGAGCCTCCAGGAACTAGAGCTCCCTGTGTGAGTCATGAGGGGCTTTTCTAGCTGTCAGTCACTCCCTGGTTTCCTGCCTCATCATATGATCATGGTGGCACCTTGGTGCACATAGCGTTAAATCCAGCCCCCGTAGAAGGAAACGCAGGCTGCCTCTGTGACAGTATTCCCACCTACATTTCTAGCCTCAGTGCCACACACCCCACACCCCACACTTTTTTTTCAGAAGCGCATGCCTCTGGGGCTTCCAGGCCTCTCCTCTCTGGGCTGTCATATATCCAACACTATTTACTCTCCAGCTCTGAAGGAGTTGAGCCCTCTGCAGTTCCCCATCCAGCACTTATCTTCTTCGAATTCACCATATACCTGCTCCTTCCTTCATTGTCTCAAGTAAGGTGTCCACTCACTTCAGTCTGGGGTGTTTGTCCTTCTAAACGGGATCTCTGCCTTTGGAATCCCTCGGGGCCTTGCATCAATATAGAAATACTAAATTAAAGAAGAGAGTGGGCAAAGGGTCAAATAGATAAATCATTATGGTGGTTTGAATGAGAATATCCTGAGGCTCCAAGTATGGTCCTGCTGTTTGGGGAGGTCCAGTCCATCCTGCTGTTTGGGGAGGGTCATGGAACCTTTAGGAAGTGGGGCCGTGCTGAAGAAGCACATCCCTGGGGGTGGGCTCTGAAAGTTCAAAGCCACATCCCACTTCCAGTGTCACTCCCTACTGCCTGAGTCTGCTTGAAGATGTGAGCAGACAGGCCTTCCACCGTGATGAACTCTAACCCTCTGGAGCTGTAAGCCCAATCAACTCTTCCTTCTATAAGTTGCCTCAGTCATGGTGTTTGATCACAGCAACAGAAAAGTAACCAATAAAAACCATATCTAAAAAGAAACCCCTGGGGATAGGAGATGGCTCAATGGTTAAGAGCACTAGCTGTTCTCAAAGAGGACCCAGGTTTGATTCCCAGCACTCACATGGCAGTTAACAACCATCTGTCACTCTAGTTCCAGGGGATCTGATGCCCTCTTCTGACCTCCATGGGCATTGCACAAACATAGGTGCACCTACACACATGCAGGCGATACACTCATACACATAAAATAAAAATAAAAAGTAATAAATATTCAAATAAATAAAAGAAATGCCTAAAGATTATAAAAGGATAAGACTCCCTCAGGTGCTAAGCTAAAGCTATCAAAAGAAAAAAAAATGGTCTATTGGTAGAGCACTTGCCTAGCATGCAGAAAGCCCTGAGGTCCATCCCCAGGACTGCATAAACCAGGTATGGCAGAGCACCAGGCTGTAATCCCAACGTGCTGGAAGTGGAGGCAGGAGGATCAGATCAAGGTCATCCTCAGATACATAGGGAATTTGAAGCCAGCCTGAGCTATAAAGACACTGTCCCAATAAAAAAAATGGGGGTGAGCATTGTGAAACTTTCTGTAGATATTGATGGTAAGGTCATCATTTGGCTGAAGAGACTTTCCAACCTCTGAATCCCAAAGAGCTGACCATGGAGAGGACACAGAAAGATCCTCACCAAACTCCAGTGAAAAATCTATCTAGTTCAAAGCAACTCCAGCAAGTAAGGAGTTAAAAACTGTGGCCTCCCCCTCATCCTAGAGGCATCCTTTGTCCCTCTCAAGGTATGTTGGCTATCACAGGTCTCACTCTAGCTCTAAGAGACTTGGACAACCTGATTGGGTTAAGGAGAGCCTAGGACACTGATCACAAAGTTTTCCAAGTGTAACTGTGATGATTAGGTCCTAAGGACTCTGACCTAATTCATGGATTCATCCCTTGATGGATTGTGATGCGATGCCATTATTGTGGAGGTTGAAGATTAGGAGGCAGGGCCTAGGTGGAGGAAACAGGTCACTGTGTGCATGTCACTGGGGTTTGTATCCTGTCCTGGCTTCATCCTGTAAGCCCTTTGCTTCCCAGCCACCATAACATAAAGTGCTCTGCTTTGCCTGACTCTCCCTACCATGAGGGATTGAACTCTCCAAAACCGTGAGCTGAAATCAATCTTTCCTCCCTTCAGGTTGCTTTCCTCACAGGTATTTTGGTCAGTGCTATGCAGCACTTACTAGTGTCAACTGTACATCTCTTTCCCACATTTGAAGACAAAGAGCAGATTTTCTGACCTCAGATCCTCAGCCTCAGCCAGGTTCCCTGAGGCCCTGGACTCCCTCTTCAGAGCCCCTTTCCTTGGTCACCATGTAAAAACTGTCACCAGAAAGCTCCAAGGCAGCAGAGGCTATGTCTGTTCTGTTTTCTCGTATTACTGATTTTTGCTATAGCAGAAACACACTAGGCGATGGAAAGCCTTCAACACAATGGCTGGTCGTATGCTTCTGTTAACAGTCCAAGTGAGTGCTTCTCTGAGGACAGTCCTCTTCTGCAGTGTGACTCAGGGACCCACGCCCCTTGCATGTTGTGGCTTCACCGTTCCTGGGGATGGTGAGAATAGGGAATGGAGGTAGAGAGGTATCTTACTGCTACAGAACCTGTCCCAGCCTTGGCATGTATCACTATTGCTCCCAGTCCATGGTCGCCTCTACCTTGTGATGTTAGAAATACATTGTAGCCATGTGCCCAATCCAAGGAAAAATAAGTATAATGAAAGGATATTCTGGGCAGGGTGTGGGGCACATGTTTTTAATTCTAGCTCTTGGGAAGGAGAGGCAAGCAGATCTCACTGAGATCAAGGTCAGCCTGGTCTACATAATGAGTTCCAGGCCATCTGGGGCTATAGGAAGACCCTGTCTCCAAGACCCCACATGTATAAAATATCAAGAGCTAGGTAAATATAAATTTATTTTTATAATTTGTAATTAAATAAATTTATTATTTATAGGTAAATACCTAAGTCAGATGGCTTAACAGGGTCTTGTAGAATCACTCGTAGAGCCAGGAATCTAGGGCTCCTCCTACCAGCTTACTTACACTGCTTCTCACAGCTTGGCATGTCTCTGTAGGAACCCGGGGAGAACTTTCCCAACCGCCTGCCTCACTGCCACTGGAGAGCAGCCAGCCTGCAGGAGACCAGGACGTGCCAATTGGGAAATCATAGTCATTTAGGAAGTTTCTTTGGAGATGGGTGTGGAAGTGGAGAGATTATGAGAAGGGCCTCAGAGGCGGGGATTATGGGGAGTTGAAAGCAAGGCAGGACAAGGATTCCAAAGAGAGATCATTGTGGGGCCTCGGGTTTGTTGCCCTGCATGCCTAGCCAGTGGACCAGTTCCCAACTCTGTGTCCTAGGTTAAATGACTCTTCTGTCCCCTCAAAGCTTGCATTGACGTCTTTACAGAAGTGCATCAGAATGTGACCTTATTTAGAGATAGGGTCTTTAGAAAGGTTATAAGTTATGAAGAGGACTGGGTACAAGTGCAGGTGTGTGTATGCACGTACACACATACACACGAGTACAACATGTGATCTGGAGCTGGAGAAATGACTCAGCTGGTACAGAACCTGAGTTCAACTCCCCAGCACCCATGTAAAAGAGCCATGTTTAGTGGCATGCCCCTCCTAATCCCAGTGCTGGGGGAGGTGGAGACAAGATGATCCCAAAGGCTTTCTGACCAGTCAAACCAAATCAGTGAGCCTTAGGTTCACTAAGAGACCTTGTCTCAAAAAAATAAATTTTTAAAAGTGGAAAATGGTAGATGGCACCCCACCTAGACCTTTGACATCTACATACACATGTGTGTGCACCCACACATGTACACAAACCTATGACACACAGAGACGAGAGAGAGAGAAGATGTAGATGTTTCCATAAGCAAGGAGCACCAAACATCACCAGCAACCATCCAAAACTTGCCAGACAGATTCTTCCTCAGCCCTCAGAAGGAACCAGCCATGCAGAGACTGTGACCTTGGACCACAGCCTCCAGAGCTGTGAGAGAGTGTGTTCCTATTGGTAAAACTGCCTAGTCTGGGGTAGTATGTCATGGCAGGCTGGGAATGCACCCTGTCTTGATCCAAAAGATAAACTAGGTGGCTTATCAAACCACAGACCTGCACTTCTCACAATTCTGGGGGTTAGAAAGTAAGGTTCAGTGGGTAGCGAGAGCCTTTTTCTAGCTCCTTGGACTGTCTTCCTGCTCTGCCTCATCTAGTGCAGAAGACCAATGAAGACTCTCTATTGTCTTTTATAAGGACACTAAGCCTTATAAAGGTTCATTCTTTATGCTTCAACCACTTCCAAGACTCCTATCTCCTAACATCACTGTCTTGGGGATCAGGATTTCAACACTGGAATCTTGGGGAGACGTAGTGGAGACTAAGTAATGAAGTCCCATCTCCCAAACCTACTATGCAGGATTCTCTCTCTCTCTCTCTCTCTCTCTCTCTCTCTCTCTCTCTCTCTCTCTCTCTCTCTCTCTCATCTGTCTCTCTCTCCAATTCCAGTGCTTCTGCCTCTATTTACTCTTTTGCTGAACTCCAGCCATTCAGGAAATCTGTGGTTCTGGAACCTTCAGGCCTCTCCCACAACTGAGTCTTTTCTTTGCACCATAGTATCTCTTTCTGCCTATCCTGTTGGGTGTGAACCCTGCATTGTCACACACACACACACACACACACTGACCATCCCATCCTAGTGAAGGATTCACCCAGCAGAAAGCATCAGCCAAGATCCTCAGTCCAAGGGACTAATAGTAAAGAGTGTCTGATTGTTGGAAAAATGGCTGTGTGGACAAAGGGGCTTGCCAGCAAGCCTCATGGCCTGAGGTCAATCCCTGGGACCCACATAGTAGAAGCGGGAATTGATTCCTGCAGGTTATTTTCTGACCTCTCACTGTAGTACTGGGCATGTGCACACACACGCACGCAATAAAGAAATAAATATATGTAATTTAAAGTTTCAAAGAAAAAAGAGTGTCAGGGACCAAACCTCCCCATCTTGTTCCAGCCAAACAGAACCACAGTGAATATGCACTGCCCCATATGTAAGACCGGATCACTGAGGCCATGTGGCCTGTGGTCAAATCCTTGCTGGGGCACTTAGCAGCAAAGAGTGGCCACAATCCTGTCCACTCCCTGAATCCGTATGAAGCTTGAGTGTATTAATAACATTCAAGTGTTTCAAATAGCGCTCAGCACATAATAGGTGCTAAGTTGTACCATTATAGTTTCTGTCGTTAGGAAACACTACCACCACCTCCCAGTCCTGCCCCGCTCTTGGCCTAGGTGATTTTAGGAATGGTCTGTGTCCTTCTGGAAACACAGCTACCCAGGCCTGCCAGGCTATTCCTTTCCTTCTCCTGGGTATGGGGCAGAGGCTGGTGGGAAGGTGGGCTGCTCTAGGTAGCTGTGGCTGTGGAGCAGCATGGGGATCGTGAAACCCAGTGTGCCCCGCTCTGAGATAGGGACTTGAACCATTAGGCTCTGAGCCACACATTGTGACCCCCCTCACAGTGTTCTACCAGTGAGTTCAGTGAGTTCTCTAATTTGAATTAGTTAGGAGATGGCCATGTAAAATGTTTATAAAGTTTATACAATGTAGTTTGGAGTTCATAAGTTCATGACATCAACAGCTAGCAGGATGCTGGGCCAGGTGTGGACCTTGCCCTTGCCCCTCTGAGTTGGGCATTCTCCATCTATGCTCCTTCTTAACACTGGGCTATGTCTGGGTCTTGTTTTGTTTCTTTTTAAAAGAAATTCTTCTTTTGCTCATTTGGTTCTCTCTCTCTTTCTTCTCTCTCTTTGTGTGTGTGTGTGTGTGTGTGTGTGTGTAGGACAGGATATCCTTAGGAGTCATCTTTAGACACCATCTACGTCCCTCTTCCCATTTTTACCTGCCTGTGTGTGGTATGGTGTGCATGTTCAAATCTGTATGGATGTGTGTGTATGGGTGTCCGTGCATGTCAAGGCCTGAGGTTGATGTCAGAAATCATTCTTGATCACTCTTCCACCTTACTAATTGAGGCAGGGCCTCTGTCAATCCCAGAGTTTGCAGATACAGCTATCTCACTACCCATCTTGCTCTTGAGATCCTGTCTCTGCCTTTCAAGACTAGAATTATAGGTGGGACACTATGCCCACCCAACATTTATGTGGTTTGGGGGATCCAAACTTCAGTTCTCACACTTGCATAACAATAGGACAGAGAAGACATATGAGGTAGAATGCCTGGGACTTCAAGCCAGGCCTCTGCAGTGGGCTTATTCGTGCAGGTCTTTGGACCTCTCAAAAGCTCTTCCCTCCATCTCCAGAGGAGCCTTATTAGAGAGATGCAGTGGAATGATGCATGGAACACCCAGCATGCTGGCTTCCATCTGAGCCCAGCCCAGGTTTATGTGCCTGTGTAATATGTTCTGAGGGTCCCTGTCCTAGAGACCAGACCTGGGGGAGGGGAAAGCCCTAGCAAGAGTGTCGAGAGTTGGTCATCATTTGCTAAGACCTGCAGGTCCCCGTCTTCCCAGAAGTAATGTAGGATGGACTGCCCAACCCTGTGCCCAATGGACAAAGTCCAATCCTCCTCTTCATAAGTTTACTGGGTGGGTAACCAGGGATGCCTGCAGAGTGGTTCCTCCAGGAAACAATCCATCACTGTGAACTGAAAAGTAGCAATAACTGGTGCAGTGGAACTGGAGAGTGGATAGGGGATACATGCACAGCGCTGGTGACTGCAGCAGTGAGTGTCCTGGGGATGCGAGCTGGATAGAAGGGTGTCTGCACGCTCCCAGCAGCAGCTCCTTGCCGTCACTGAGGCCTGTGGCTGTTGAGTGATGCAGCAGTCTAGAAAGGCTTTGCAGGTGATAAAGGATGACATGAATGATCGTGTTTATTACTAAATCTCCGGCTAACGTTCTTTTTCTCTAGGGTTCCCTTAATTACAGTGGGCTATCTCTTCTCTCATGGAGGCTGATGTCAGTCAGGTGCCAGCATCCTTGAAATGATTCTAAGAGTGACTAACCTGCCTGAGCTTTCATACTGACAGTCTTACATCTCTGGTACCTCTTGAGTTCCTGGGATTGATCACCAGGCTATCCATGGGTGCATAACCCCAGGGCATGGCCTAGCAGGGAGCATGGGGGAAGAGGCTACCCGCATTCCTACCACCACAGCTCTTGCCTAGCTCACCAGCCACCACAGACAAGGGCATCTCTGGTTATTTCAGATTGGCCTCCATGTTTTCTCTTAGAACTGAAGGATCTTCATTTTACTTTCTTTTAATAAGCTTCACTGGTTCATTTAGAGACATGGCAGGAAATTGAGAAAACACAGAGGAATTTCTGGACAAACTTAGCTAACTCATGACCCTACCACCCAGCAATAAAACCGTGCGCACATCCTGGGAAATTTCCTTCTAGATGTTTCCTATGCCTATAGATATGCCTTTAAGGAAAGTGGCCTACAGAAGGAGAGCATCTGCAGACTCACTGACAGTCTCACAGAAAGTATCTTCCCCTGGCCTGTTCCCGTGTTTCACAGATGGGGATGTAACTTGCCGGAGGCCATGTGAGTCACAAACTCTTCTCACAGAGTGACTTTCAGACCCTTCTAAGGATCACTGGGTCCCTGGGAGCACAAGCTAGTGACCACCCCACTCCCACCCCTAGCCCATGCTTCAGAATTCTTACAGTGGGGTTAGTCCAAGATCTCAAAACTAACCACCCAAAATATCACTTAACAGAAAAGACAGCCAGTGTTCCGTCTCACTGGGAGAGAACACTTGTGAAGTGGGTTGGAAATGCCTCTCTCCTGCTTCTCGAATCAGCCATTAATTTTCTCTCTATTAAGTGCCTTAAGCCAATGCTAACAAAATTAAACTTGACAGTGAGAAATGTGAAGACCTAGAGATTAAATACTGTGCTCCACAAAAACAGGTTGGGGGAGATGAGGTGTCTCTTGTGGGAAAATTCCCAGGAAACTGAGTCAACAGGAATGATAGGTTCCATCAACAGAAACATGGGGTCCCGAGAAGGAGGAGAGAGGATGCAGACTGGACGTGCTCTGGGCTGTGTCCCACGAAGCCCGAATGTTGGGTTTGCTGCTCGATGCTGTACTTCAGGGCACAGAAAGCTTCCCAGTTGTCTCTGAGGAAGGATTGCGTGAGTGAGAAAGCTCTTGGAGGCATAAGGAAATAAATCACTAAAGATGTCCACCTCACAGGACATTTGGGGGAAATACCTCGAATGCTTAGCTCCCGAAGCAAAAATAAATAATCTCTTTCTTTTTTCAGTCCCTGAGGCCTTTTGTTCCACAGCCCCCCTCCTTCCTAGACTGGGGTGGGTCAGGTTGATGGTGATGGGTCTGGTTCCCCATCTGTGGATAAGGGAGGCTGCCTCACCCAGTGTGACTTCACCTCAACTTGAGTCCATCTGTAAGACCCTCTTTTCCAAATAAGGATCTGCTATAGTTTGGATCTAGAATGTCCCCCAGAGGCCCAGCTGTTAAAGGCTTTTTCCTCAGCCTGTTGATATTACTCGGAGAGGTAGAACCTTTAAGAGGTAGAGCCTGGGGGCTGGAGAGATGGCCCCCACAAGACCACTAACATCCAAATCACCCAACTCTCAGGTTCCAGGCTAACAACCATCAGATATACCATCTTCTGGCCTCCACAGACATTGCATGTTCCTGGTACACTTAAGATCCATGCAGGCAAAACACTCGTACTCATAAAATAAAAATAAAGAGGTGGATTCTGATTGGAGGAAGTTAGGTCATGGGGGTATGCCCATGAAGGAGACTGGGGCCCTGTGCCTTCCATTTTCTTTGCTTCCAGCCTTCGAGAAATGAATGGTGCTTCCCTGTCTCATGGTGATATACAATGCTCCCACAGGCCCAAAGAACCACAGACTGAAGCCTCAGAAACTGTGAGCCAAAATGAACCTGTCCCCACCTTCCATAGTTTGTCTGATGTGTCATGGCACAGTGATGAAAGCTGACGGGGCAGGCACCTTCATAGCACTACTACGGCTCAGCTCAGAAGGATGCTCTAGGATGTGCTGAAGACCAGGAGGAAACAGGGAGAAGGAAAAGGAAGGAAAGGAGAAAAGAGCACGAACAAAGAGCTACTACACAGTATATATGTTCAGTCTCCCTTTGATCATGATTCCACAGAGGGTGAGTTCAATTATGTGTGGACAAGCCCTCCCCTCAAAAGAGAACTGACCGTTTGTTAGGGCATAGTTGATACTTCTAGGAGTTCAGATGTCTGTACAGCCACTGAAAATAATGTATGTAGGAATGATGGGCTATGGGGATAACCCCGCTGGTAAAGCAATAAAGTGCAAGCACTCAGACCTGAGTTCCAGCCACAGGACCCAAGCAAAGAATGGTGACATATACTTGTAATACAGCGCTGGGGAGGCAGAGACAGGCAGATCCCTAAGTGAAAGACCTTGCCTCGAAAAACAAGGTTGAAAAACTGGAGAGATGTCTCAGCAGTTAAGAGCACTTGGTGTTCTTCCAGAGGACCCAAGTTTGATTCCCAGCACCCACATGGCAGCTGGCAACCATCTATAACTCCAGTTCAAGGGGATCAGACACCTTCTTCTGGCCTCTGTGGACATTGCACACACATGATGCACCTACATACATGCAGGCAAAATACTCATACACATAAAACAAAAATAATAAATATTTAAATACAATAAAACAAAGTCATAGCTCCTGAGAAATGACACCCAAGATTGGCCTCTGACGCTCATACATGTACACATGTACACAGGCACATGCACACAAAGAATGAGTTAACAGGCTAAGAATATTTGCTTAGTGCCAGAGTATTTACCTAATATGCATCCCCAACACTTTAAAAACAAAGCCACAAAAACTAATAAATGGACCACATGATCTTACTTACAATTTTTATTAAAATAAAGGTTTGGGAGAATAGTTCAGTGGTAGACAGAGCACTAATATACATGCACAAAACCTTAGGTTCAGTTCCCCAACACCACAAAATTGAATTCATTAATTAACACCCTTAATGAAGAATAGAGAATAGCAGAATGTACCGGAGCAGTGTTTACAGACAATATTTCTGTGTATCTGCAAACTGGCATCCCCGAAGCTGAGCTTTTTCTTCAGATTGAACATACAAATAAATCGTATCTTTGTTTGGGCCAAAGCACCTTTTCCTTTGGCATCTTGGTGCTCTGGGGACTTATAGTCCCCTCCTTCCCATGCTGTTTCCACTTAGGATCTTCAGAAATGTTTGGATTGATATCAACTTGTTATTTTTTAATTAGAAAATAGAAATAGTCTAAAAACTGAAATTCTGAACAGGAGAGATGTTTGTGATTATGGTTCAATGGGAACAGCAGGTTGTAGATTAAAGTGTACAGCATAATTCCGTTTTTAAAATAGGGCACTACAACCTTCTAGAACCCAGTTTGGCAGTCTCTCTTGAAACTAAACATACTGCTGTTATATGATCCAACAATTGCATTCCTGGGCATTTGTCCCAGAGCTGTGAACAATGTATGTTTTCCCCAAGACCGGCCCATGGAACATTCATAGCAGAGTTGTTGGGATACCTGCAAACAAACAGGTGTTCCTCAGTGCTCCCACAGGGGGACTTGCAGGCCCTGGAACACTGCCCAGCAAGAAAAGGCACTAGCCACCAACACAGCCTGGAGCTGACTCTCAGCAGGGGATGGGGGAGTGGCTAGAACAGGGCAACTGGAAGGGTCCTTGTGATGGAATGTTCTGAATCTCAAGACGCTAGTGTCACCATCCTGCGTGTGAGTGTGACATTGTGCTACAGTTTTGTCAGATGCTACTACTTGGGAGACTGAGTAAAGAGTATTTATTTCTTCTTTTTTCTTTTCCTGTTTCTTTTTCTGTGTGTGTGTGTGTGTGTGTGTGCGTGTGTGTGTGCTCATCTGAATGGGACACATAGAGGCCAGAGGGTCACTCAGGATCTTTCTCTTCCTTACCTTATTTATTTATTTTGCATGTGGAGGGGGGGTATGTGGGTGGGTGGGTGTGTATGCATGTTCACATGTGTGTGTATGTGGAGACCTTATATATTAAGGCAGGGTTTCTCCCTGAACCCCAAGCTCACCATTTAGACCAGGGTCTGTCTCTATCTCCCTGGAGTTACAAACAGTCCACATTACTCATCTGGCCCTTTTTTATTAATAGGGTCTCACTATGTAGCCCTAGCCAACCTGGAACTCACTATGTGGACCAGGCTGGCCTCAGACTCACAGAGATTCCTGCCTCCCAAGTGCTGTGATCAAAGATGTGTGCCACCACAGCCAGCCCCACCTGGTCTGAGGTTCAGAATCCCGGTCTCACCCGTGCATGCTGACCCAGCTCCCCAGCCTCTCCATCTTATTTTTTGAGACAGGATCTTTCACTAAACCTAGAGCTCACTGTTTTGACTAGACTTGGCTGGCCAGCGAGCCCCTGGCATCCCCCTGCCTCAGTCTGTCTCTACCACTCAGCACTGAGGTTATAGGTACACCACCATGCCTGGCTTTTTACATGGGTACTAGGAACCTAAATAGGGGTTCTCAGGCAGTGAGCACTTTACCCGCTGTGTCATCTCCCCAGTCCTTCTCCGTATCATTTCTTACAATTGTGTGTGAATCTACATGATTCAAATTAAGGTTTGACTTTTAAAAATAAAGACTGGGGACTCAGTGGTAGAATATGTGCTTAGGGTGAACAAAAACTTGGGGCACCCTGAAAATGAAGAACCCCTTGGTATATGCGTGTACATGGACATAACCACAAAGAAGGATATGGGGAAGAAAGACAGCAAACGTAACAAGTCGGCGACAGGAGAGAGCTCTGAAGAGAGAGATAACTTGCTTCTTTTCCAGCCTCTTATTCTTGACTTGTTCCTAACCCTAACCCTGAGCCTGAGCCTGAGCCTAACCGGAACCCTAAGCTGCTGTGACTTGTTGATTCTCTTTAGACCCAAGAAGTGGCAAAAAAAAAAAATTGGGGGCAGGGAGTGGCAAAGAGATTGTCTGCCTCGCCCATTCTTGAAGAAAGGATTCTCTGTGTCTATGGGAACATTTCAGTTCTGAAGTGGCAAGTCCAGAAGTGGGCAGGGGGCTGAGCCGGCCTCTGTGAGCCTATCTACTCCTGCTGTCCTGAGACCAGTCTGTCCTGGTCCTCTTTCCTCTTGTTCAGAATCAGCAACTTGGGGATACAGAGTACAGGATGGGTGACTCTGGGTCTAGTAGCCACGAACCTCCTTGAGCCATCAACATGGGCCAAGGATCACCCCAGTGCGGTTCTAAGGGCCCTAGGAGATGACAGCTGAGGTTGTTGTCAGTACACAAATGAGGAAATGGGGTATTAAGTGTGTTCCCACTGAGTCCTGCATAGAGAACGCTACCGAAGTGTGCTCCAACAAGGGTGCTGGGCCCTGCCTCTGACAGCCTCAGTCTCCCATACCTCTGACCTGGGGCCTAAGGAAACAGGGCTGTTGCTGAGCACCCAGCTCTGAGTAGCAACTGAAGGAGCTGGGGGAGGGAAGTTTGAGGGAGGGGCTGCCGGTAAACAGCTCCTTGGTGGCCAGGTAGGAAAGCGGTACACCCCCACTTCCCCAGGGAGTTCTCTTGGTTGGAGAGAGAGAAAGAGGGGGTGGCTGAGAGAGGCCTCTAGCTAGCACCCTGCCTCCAATACTGTTCCCTCCCACTGCGAGGTCAGGCTGAACTGCTGGAGGCCAACAGGACACTTGGCTGCAGCTGCAGAAAAAGCATTGGCCCCAGTTGGAAAGAGACCAGCTCGGGCCATGTGGGGGTGTCAAAGAAGAGTTCTGCCTATCAGCTGCAAGAGTCCAGAGGCTGATGGCACATAAAGAGTCGTCAGACAGAGACAGAAAGCAACATGACCTCGTGTCGCTCCCTCTCTGCTGGCGTGTTTTGTGGTGGGCATTCCCAGGCTTCAGGGTGGCAGGAAACTAAAAAAAAACTGGATAGAAGATTCTGGAAGGGAAGACTGTCCTGTCCTCTTACAGCTACTAAACAAATGAGAGGTCCTGCCTCCATCCTCCCTGGGAAGGCCACTTTTCCAAGTAGAGAGAAGAAAGCTAGGCAGGAGATGATCTCAGTCTTTCTGGAAGTTTCTCTTGCTCTCTGTTCTCTACCTTTAGTCAGATTGAGGGGTTTGGATCTGAGCCCATTTTTGTACTCAGTTTGTGACTCCAGAGGAGGAATTCCATATGTATATTTTTTAAAAAGGGACGACATAGACAGGCCAGCCGCAAGTCTTGGTAAACATGAAGGCCCTCTGCCTGTTCCTCAAGAACAAGTTGTTTCTTAAGCTGCAACTCTAGAGTCCCTTGGTTCAGGGATTCCATCAGCTGTTTGGTGCCTTTTGTCTCAGCCATGATCCATGGTGAGTGTTTCACTCTCAAAGATGTCACAACTTGAACCATAAACAATATGCTAAAGTTGAGGCTCCCCCGAGTGTGCAAAGGTTTCCTTCATGTGAGGGGGTATGTCCACTAGCCAGAGCAGTGGGGACTCAGGAGATAGCCTGTCTTCTATCCATCCCCACACCCTGCCCAAAGCTTCCCAAATCATCCATATCCGAAGTGGATGGACACAGGAACCCACAGGACACTCAGCCTGTTTCCTCTTGTTTCCTCCAGGCATCTATAAAGGGCACTGCTTCCGGATCAACCACTTCCCTGAAGACAATGATTATGACCACGACAGCTCGGAGTACCTCCTCCGTGAGTATCAAGTACCGCAGCTGCTTTACATGGTGAAGTGGGCCCTTTGGGCCTGGTCAGACTGCCTTGCTCTGGGAGCTGTGGACACACACCTCCGTTCAGAAGTTCCGACCGGGGATAGGGTTTGATGTGGTGCTGCCCTTGCATGCTGGGTATCCAAGTATAGATGGAGTTACTCCACTGATAGATCCCAGAGCCACAGACACTGACGCCTAAGGAGAGCAGTGAAGCTTCCAGGGACTGCTGGTGTGTGTGTCCAGTACTGGGCAGGCTGATTAATTGGGAAAGAGGAAATTAAAGATAGATTGCTACTGGGGATGTGGCACACTGGTAGCATGCTTGCCTGACGTGTGCAGTGCTCTGGGTTTGATCCCCAGCACCACACAAACCCAGCATGATCGTGCGTTCCTGTAATCCCAGCACTCAGGTGGCAAAAGCAAGAGGATCAAGGGTTCAAGGCCACCTTCTGCTACATAGTAAGTTCGAGGTCAGGCTGAGTTTCTTGAGACCCCCGTCTCAAAAACAGATATGAGTTCTCTGACCCCAGGGTGATGGTTCAAGCCAGTAATAGTAGCTCTCAAAAAAATAGGTGCAGGAGGATCAAGACAAGGTTATCTTCTTCTGAGTAGTGATTCAGTTCCAGCCTGGGCTATAGGAGGCCCTGTCTTTAAGAAACTAAATAAGGAGCTAGAGAGATGGCTCAGTATTTAAGAGCGCTAGCTGGCTGCCCTAACAGAAGAGCCAGGTTCAATTCCCAGGGGATCTGATGCCCACCTCTGACCTCTGCAGGCATTGCACACATGTGGTACATTTACATGCAGGCAAAACATGTATCCTCATAAAATAAAAACAAATAAATAAATAAAAATTAAGATGCTCTATAACTAAGGTATGGACTCAGCCCAGGCCACACGTCCCCCAAGGCATGGGCTTCCTCTGACAGATGGAATTTGTCTGCACCAGCTCCTGAAGTCACTACCTCTGCCCCCACCTGATCCCATGACTGAACGAGGCCCCCAGACTGCTGCCCATGGCACATGCTGAACCCAAAAGGATTAAATACCCTGGCTCCTATAGTCTGTCCAGCGTTCATCCCAGGGCCTCTGACCAGCTCTCCTCTAGACCGGAGGAAGCCATGGCCAGAGAGAAATTGGAAATGGAAGCTGGCATTTCCATGTCATTCTCCCCTTCCTGTCAGCCAAAAGACACAAAGAGCAGCCTCCTGCAGCCCCCTGGCGCTCTGGCCCAGCCTCGCTTACGGAGAATCGATATCATTGTCCTTAGAGGGAGCACGACTCACTGTGCACCTGATTATGGGTCTTTTTTTTTCTGCAAAAAAGGATTTGGATTCTGAGTCATCTGGAGAAATAGAACAGCATGCAGTTCCCATGGAGCTGAGGCCATGTCAGGCTGCTCCAGCCAGGCCCAGAACCTGAAATAATATGACCAGAGCCCTGGCCCCATCTCACCTCCCTCATCTCCTCCTCCTCCTCCTCCTTCCTGTCTCCTGATTCTACTCACCAGGGACCCACACTGGACCAGGCAAATGAAATTCCCTTGGGGTGGCCATAGATCACATGGCATAAATCAAGGAATATCACTTATACAAATTACGGTATGAGTGATTCCCTTCAGGTTCTGCTGTGCAGGGCCTGTGGAGAGGAGCTGAAGAATGGGGCTGACTGGCAGATGATGTGGGCCTTAGGAAAGAATGCAGCCTCTTCATCCTACTGTCTGGGAGAAAGAAGCTAAGGAGTTACTCCATCAGTGACACTGACCTCCAAAAGCCAGAGTTGGGAGCCTGGTGGTTTGGTTTACAAAGGCCCCTGGAACCCAAGGCTGGATGGTCAAGGACAGAGTGAGGGGTCTGGAGAGACACACAGATCATGTGGCCAGCAGCTGCCACAGTCCTCAGACCCCACCAGCAGTGTAGTGTCCCAGAGTTCTGGGGGTCAGAAGGGCTGCATAGCAGTGTAACAGCAGTCCCTCTTGCAAGGGATATATTCTCAAATATACAAGGTCCCCATAGAGACCTGAACCTCAGAGATGCCCGGGCAAAGGGACAGATGACTCTCAGGTTTGCAAACTCTGGCTGATGATAGTGGGTTTGCCACTGGGAGGCAGAGAGGACTTCCCAAAAGGCTGGTATGTCTCCAACCAGTAGCTGCAGAGACAGGGGCCCTGAAGACTGATCACCCCATTCCTCTAGAATGCAGGTCAGTTTGGAGCCAGCTAAGGTCACAGTCCCCAGGGCCAGTGAGTCTGTGTTTCTCAGGCTGCTCTGATTCCTAGTACTGAACCTTCTGATCTCTGTCTAGACTGTTATCTCCAAGCTTGGGAAAAGCCCAAAAGCATAGTCTCTGGTGGGCTCACATGATCTCATTTCTTATGCATTCATTTAGCAAAAATTTACTGTGGGCCTACTATGTGTCAGATACCACAACAGCAGTGTGGAATACAGCATCAAGGAGGGAGACCCTCCTAGTGTTATGGGTCTTTTTTTTCTGCAAAGCTGGCAGAAAACAGGGTTTTGGAGGTCACAGAAGGTTCTATGGCAAGGAGAAGCCTATGGGACCGGAGGCCAGCAGGCCCAAGACTGAGTAGCTCATACCCTATCTTGGACAAGTCAGGAAGTAGTAAGTCTGTCCTGGGCCATGTGCTCCCAAGCCTCTCAGAGAAGCCGAATCTGAGTTTTGAGTTACAACATTGTCACAAAGCTCCTAAAGGCTCTGAGCTCTTATAACACCTGTGCCAGGGTGTACATCCACAGCCCAGGATTGGAGGGAATCACCATCTTAACCCCTGCCTGCAGTCTCTTCTTCAGGCCCTTTCTGGCCCCAAGCATCCCTGACACATGTTCAGCGAGGCATTCAAGCACCTGTACCCACACGGCAAGGGACAGACACTTACAGAACTTACCTGGGCAGGATGGATGGCTCTAAGCCATAGGCCTCCAGTGTCCTCAGAGGAACTGAAGCTGCCTTCTGTCAGGACCACATGACCTGTCTAAGGCAGGAAAGGTCCTGGCCAGAGTCTGGCCAGCTCAGAGGCACGTTTTCCAAGCCCACAGGAAGCCTCCTCGAAGGGCCCATGTCTGTAAGACAGCAAAGAGGAATCGGGGAGGAGGTGCCGGGGAGAAGAGCTTCATTTAATGTCCCAGACAATCCCTTCTCTGTGAAGCTGGGGCTCACACTGTGGGTGTACAGAAAGGAGACAAACACCGCCTTCAGAGGCTGTGAGGCCCCAAGCCAGTCAGCTGGCTCAGGAGGGGCATCTGCCTGCACTTCCTGACTCACTGTCCCCTGCTGGCCCCACCAAAGCCCACACAGATTTCTATATGGCAGGGAAACCCCAGAGCACATGGAGAAGGCCCAGCTCTGACCTTCTCTCATGTCCTTCCCCTCCTCTGACCACCTTTCCTCCCACCCAGGGGGACCCAAGCCCACTGTGAACTTGCCTTTTTCACATGATAGTCCTCTAAGGTGGGCATTCACCTCCTAAGGGGGTTGTAACGCACCATCATGGACCATGTACCTGAAAACAACAGAAAGTGACTGCCTGATGAGGCAGCCAGAAGTCCAAAAGGGACACATTGTCAGCACTGCTGCAGGCTCCAGAGGGACAGCTTGTGCTTCCATCACCAACAGCACCAGAATTCTTTGAATGTGCTAACCCCCTCTGCTTTTTAGAAGGATGCTTGTCACTGCACGTAGCAACCTGGTTCATTCAGGACAGTCTCATCTTGAGGTTCCTAAGCACATGTGTAAAGACGTTTTCCCAAAGCAGGTTATCAAAGAGTGGACTCAGGTGGTCACTGAAGTTCCCTGCCTCGGCTCTCTCTGCTGGTTAGGGGCAGAGCAAGGGTCCCAATGTGGTTCTGCTGGCCAGCATGGTGGACAGCTTCTCACCATGCCCTGCTGCCTTTTCTGTGACCTCGTGCATGCTGTGAGCTCGCACATCTTCGGCTGTCACCGGGCACAGTGGTGATTTGCTGGCCCGTCACTTAGAAGTGCATACTGTAGCTAAGCTTATCACAAGGACAAAGCCAACCAGGGCGTTGGTCCTGCAGTGACTCCCCTTTATTTTGTGAGAGTTTAGCCAACTGCTAAAACCAACTGAAACTGAAAATTTTAGAAATAACAGAACTCCTAGGTTTTAGTAACTTTCATTACAGCATACATAGTGTTTTAATCGTTCTACTTTATTATTAGCCATTATCAATCACTTACTACACCTGCTTTTTTTCAATTAATGTTTATCGTGGCAGACCAGGGTGATGGCTCAAGGTGCTTGCTGTGTAAGCCAGGCAACCTGAGTTTGAGCTCCAGAACCCACAGAAAGGTGGAAGGAAAGAATCGATTACAAAGTTGTCCTGTGACCTCCGCACACATGCGCATACACATACCCTTTATACACACAATAATCATAAATAAAAAAGAAGAAAACTCTAACTTTATCATAGGTAGCTACATATAGAAAAGCCCAGGATCTGTATAGGATTTGGTACCATCTAGTTCCAGGCACCCACTGCAGGCTTGGAATGACCCCCCTACAGATGAGGGGGACACTAAATTGTAAGTCATGTTTCACAAGTAGGGAGCCTGAGTTTTGGTGAAAGTGAAAGTCAGAGCAGGTCTGACACCCAGTCCCACTTAGTGTGCCAGAGTCTGTGCCTCTAACCATCAATCGGAGCTGACTCTGGGGGTTCTATGCCCCAAACTTATGATGCTTCTGTGGGACTATCCAGGAAAGGGCTTAGTGGGCTGTGAGCTGTCTCATGAATATTATGTCATCCAAGATTGAGTGCACTGAGGAACTCTGATTCCTCCAGGCTCACAGAAGTATGACATACCCAGAAGAGGCCAAGTGACTGGCAGGCACATGTTACTGAGAATAAACAGCCACCCCAGAGCTCTTGCTTCCCCAGGGGTCCAGCAGCAGGACTCCTGGGAAAGAGATGCACATGGCTGTGGCCAAGAGGATGGCTGGTCTCACTGTCCTCTCTGCCTTGTCTCCACCCTGACCCAGGCATCGTTCGAGCCTCCAGCGTGTTTCCCATCCTCAGCACCATTCTGCTTCTGCTCGGAGGGCTGTGCATTGGCGCTGGGAGGATCTACAGCCGCAAGAACAATATTGTCCTCAGTGCTGGCATCCTCTTTGTGGCTGCAGGTGAGTGGGGCCGCCCTGCTGGGACCAGGGCAGGGAGGGACAGGAGCTGGGCTATAATGGAACACCTGGGCACATGATCTTCACTCCTGAGAGTACATCCTGGGGGAGGGCAGACTGAAATCAGTTAACTTTAAAAGGCTAGGTATATAGTGCTGGGGCAGGAGATGGAGAGCAACTGCTTAATGGGGTTTCTTTGACTGTGACAACAGTGTTACAGATGGGATTGCACACATTATGAATGCACCTATTGAACTGTGTCCTTCAGAAAGTTTAATTCTATATTGTGAGAATTTTACCTCATCCCAGGGTAAGGTGTACAAAATACAACCAAGCCTATAACAGGTAGGGTGCTGGTTAGTCAGGAAAGAACCTGTGGAACTCCTAGAAAGCCAAGACCCAAGGGAGTTGACCAAGTAAAGACAGGGTCTGGAATAGAAGAAACAGAATCACAGCTATTTACTTAGCATTAAATTGTGTGGAATATGAGAGTTTATCTGGAGAGGAATTAAAGCTCATGGAGGATTGGGTGGGTTATATGCAAATACTCCACCGTATTACATTAAGGGTGTGGTCATTGCAGATGTTGTATTATTTGGGGGATTGTAGAACATAGCAGTCTCTCACAAATAGCAGAAACATTAGCCACCAAGTTGGGTGTGGTGGTGCACAGTTCTGATCCTAGCAAGAAGATCAGGAGTTCAAAGTCAGCCTCAGCTACATAGGGAGTTCTGGGGCAAACTTAGGTTATATGAGACCCCATCAAAAAGAGAGGGAAGAAGAGAGTAAGAAAAGAGGGGAGTGAAGGAGAGAAGGAGGGAGGGAGGGAGATAGGAATATTTGTTACCAAGCCAGGTATAGTGCTACATGCCTGTAATCCCAGAACTGGGATTATATATAATATAATATAATATATATTATATATTCTGGATATATATATATATATATACCAGAATAAGGAAATACTCATTGAGGAGGGGCCACTGTCCTCTCTTCTGTCCACCCATTCCACGCCCAGTCATTCCTGCTGTGAGTCTAAACTCTATTTCTCTCCCTCCCCGGTCCTGCCTCACTTCCTTTTCAGGCCTCAGTAACATCATAGGCATCATCGTCTACATTTCTAGCAACACAGGCGACCCTAGTGACAAGCGTGATGAAGACAAAAAGAATCATTACAACTACGGCTGGTCTTTCTACTTTGGAGCCCTGTCATTCATTGTGGCGGAGACCGTGGGCGTCTTGGCTGTAAACATTTACATTGAGAAAAATAAGGAGTTGAGGTTTAAGACCAAACGAGAATTCCTTAAGGCCTCTTCCTCTTCTCCTTACGCCAGGATGCCAAGCTATAGATACCGGCGACGGCGTTCCAGATCCAGCTCAAGATCCACGGAGGCCTCGCCATCCAGGGATGCGTCTCCCGTGGGCCTGAAGATTACAGGGGCCATCCCCATGGGCGAGCTGTCCATGTACACGCTGTCCAGGGAACCCCTCAAGGTGACCACAGCTGCCAGCTACAGCCCCGACCAGGATGCCGGCTTCCTGCAGGTACATGATTTCTTCCAGCAGGACCTGAAGGAAGGCTTCCACGTCAGCGTGCTGAACCGGCGGACGACCCCTGTGTGACCTGCCCACCCCTCTCGGCAACCAGCCTCCCCCAGAGTGGCTGTTTGTGTGACGTGTAACAGGGTGACTCTTAAGACCACGGAACAATGAACTGGAGCCAAGCGTAACCCTCTCTGGCCTCCAAAAGATGCTGTGAGCTGGCTTAGAAGCCAAGAGCCCAGAATCAGGGCTGGGGTAGAAGCTGAAGGCTAACGTGATCCTATAAAGAGTGTTTGGCTGATCTCCGGGTCTCTGAAATTTCCCAGGAAGCCTGAAAACTTTCCAGAAGGCTGCATTAGGTTGCCTGGTCTGCCTCTTGAAAACCAGTTTTGCCAGAAGAATTCAGACCCTCTCCCCTGCCTGGGCACTGGGCCACTGGAAGGCTTCTTCGAGACATCAGGAACTTCTGGACTCTCTTCCGCTGCTTTCCACCCAGAAGTTCCTATGTTCTGGAGCCTGAATTGAGCCGAAGCTCACTCTGTTCCACTCTGTGTCTCCCCTCTCAGCCTCTGTCTGGCACTCTGGTGAGGCCTGTGGTCGGACACTACATCCATCCCGAAGAGAAAGCTCTGTGGCCAACTGGTGCTTCGGCCTCATGGTTTCCTGGGGCCGGCTTCTCTCCACCTCAGGAGACCAAAGCCTGTGGATGAGTCCAGGGTAAAGGTAGAGGCTTAGCTGGCTTTCCTTTCTGTTTCTGGACGTTTCTGCCATGCTCAGAATGGGCAGAACACACTAACTGAACTTGAAGGTCTGGAGGACTCTGTGGGTCAGAGGAAAGGTAGGCATATGGCCTCTTGCTGTGTCCCTCCCCACTGGCCTAAGGAACAATCTGCCACCTGAACAGCACAGGGCCATGCTGGAAGATGGAGCAGAAGCAGGTGTATAAACTTAAATGCAAGAAAAGGAAGCCCAAGGATAAGTAGGGACCAGAAGGAGCAGAGAATGAGCACCCATTTCTACCCGGTTATGAATTACGACGTTCTGAAAAACCAACGCCACGAGAGCAAGCTGTGTTCATTTCTTCACATTAAAAAGTAGCAGTTTTGCCATTTGCCTTCCCCAACTCTTATAATTTATTCTGCCAACACCAGAAAGGACAAACTGAAAGTTTGACTCAAGGGGCCGAGCTGGGCTTTTCTTTCTACTTAAGAGAGGGAAACCTTGCTAACTTTGTTTGAAACTAAGGAAATGATTTCTGTGCTTTGCAGTTTTTCCAGTCACCCCACCCTCTTGAGGCAGGCAAAAAACCGAAGTGCATCCAGATTTGGAAGAACTATCTGGAAACACGGAGCACACCCTCTTTTCTATAATTCATGTGCTTTCTAAGGGTAAATTGTTTCTTACTTTTTGAGACTTCTAAATCCAATCTTGAGCAATCATCTGTGATCTCAGTAGCTGTCCCACTTAGAAGTGACAAGCAAATTCTTACCTCAGTCACCTGCTCGTGGAACCCCCAGGGCTGACTCAGAGTTCAGACCCAGGACCATTTGATCTGGGCATGACCTTAGTCCTTCTCTGCCTGCCCTTCACTGCCTACCCCTAAGAGGAAGACCTCCTATACTGTAGCTCCAGCCGACTGCCCCGTGTGCTAGTAAGCTGAGATGTGGGCATATCTGGACTCCTTGTGCTTGCTTGAAACCCATCCTTCCCGGCCAGGTTGGCTCCTCAGTATGTGTCCAAGCATGCCTTGCGGTGAGCACCACTGTCAGGACGTGTGGCCTGTCCCTGCTCCAGGCCTTTGCTCTGCCCACCTCCCCTCACCACACCACCCTCACCTGTCCTCCACCGTCACCACCACCATTTAAACATCTACAAGGCTGAAAGAAGCCCCAGCACCAAGCGAGGCTCTGACTTTGTCTCCTGTCTCTTCTGACAACAGTACAGCCTTGTGGTCGACTTCCACACAAGCCACCTCCCCAACTTGTGATCCCAGAAATCTCTGGGATTCCATAGAGAACGCTGTGTTCCAATGAATCCTACCTCCTGCCCAGTCCCAGGCAGAGTGTGCAGGGCCCAGTCCCAGGACCAAGAAAGAGTTAGAAAGAAGGGGAAGCAACAGAGGGACAGAACACAGGATGCAAAACCACCTCAGCTGCTCCAGCCTTCACAGCCTTCCTCCCACTGCCGGCTGGCTCCGCTCTGGGGACCCTGGTCTCCGGCTCACCCTCGTGTGGGGCAGAGGGAGCGGAGCTGGCTCCCTACCGCTACCAGTCTCAGACCTGGCTCCCCTTTGAGGGGACATGTGACCCAAGCCCACCTTCCTGCTCTTCTCTTGTCCTTCCCTGTGTGTATCACCATTTAAGCACCTGTGATTCCACACCCACCAATGGTTTGGGGTTGTTAGTTCTGTCTTTTTTTTTTTTTATTAAATAAAAGCATTTTTAAAATGTTCTCTTTTTGAGGTGGGGAGGTGGGGGAAGAGCTCCCCTGAGTATCTCAGGTATAGGGACCCTCTGAGAGAAAGAGGCTGACAGAAAAGGCAGATACTGACTGCCAAAGAGGATTTCTCTGGCTTGAATCTGGATCACTGGCCTCCTCCTCGTGACAAAGCCAGGCTTAGACTTCTGAGGGTCCCACTGAGATGCTTTTCCATAGATAACTAGAAGATGGGGTACATGTGAGCATCCAGGCAGCTGAACAAGCCAGGCCTATCCTCAGAACCCACAGGTGAGGTCTACCTAAACTAAGCCACCAGAGCCATTGGGGCCCTGTGTTACCTGCTGGGAAACCAGCCTCTGTCTTCTCCACATTCTGAATTGATGTGGAGCTAAAGAGAGGACTTCCAGTATTACAATGAGAGCTTCATGGCCACCCAGGTCAGACCAGAGAAGGGGTTCAGACAAGAGGCCAGTGGGCTTCTCTTTGTGAATACAGGACAAATGCAGGCAGGGCACCAGCTGTCACTACCCTTCAGCACAGGGAAGAACAGAAGAAGAGCTGGAAGGAGAGACCAGAGTGTCCTGTCTACCCAAACCCTACTTGGTGAACAGCACAGCCTCCAGCAACGACTGCTGTGAAACACCAGCTTCTCCCTTGGGGTATCCCTGGCTGCACATCAGAGGCATGAGACAGAATCATCAGTGGCCTCCCTTAGTTCTGCCCACCCTGCAGCCCAGGCCTCTTCTCATCCCATGCCTGTCTGGAGGACTATGACGTGGAACTCTCCCCTCAAGAGCAATGGGCTTCACTGGTCCCCCCTGAAGCCATGAGACTTGAAACTCCTGTGTCTCCTTTAAGAGATCTTGGTTCACATGAAGGCCTCTTGCACCCTGGTACTAGGGAAATGGACTAACCAGGAAGGCTGAGGCCCTGCTGCCCTCTCCTGGCCTAGCTGAACTTCCTGTCCTATCTTCTTAGCTTTCTTCCTTCCTGCCTTAGAAAGACAACTAGGAAAAGCATGTTCCCAAGTATACTGAGCCACTAGGTGCCACAGGCAAGGGGATTCAGGCCTTTCCAGGTCTCACTGGTGGCCATGGTATAGACTGACCATTCCACCTGCCTGGAGCCAGTACTGCCTGGAGTTAGCATCTTCTGCCAGAAAGGCCATGTCTACTGTTTATTCTTAGCCCCAAGGAAATCCTGGCTCAGCAGTTGTCCTGCCATCCTGGGTAAAGTCCCGTGCCAGGCTGCATTTAGGAACTTGCTGCCATCTCTTGTGGTCATGTGGTCACATGTTTCGTTCAGCCAGCGAAAATCTCTGCCTCTGCAAGCTGCAGAGTTAGGCCTCTTAGAAGTGACACAGAAATCAGTGTTATCGTTCACTAATGAATCCAACCAGGACTGTGAACAAGGTAAAGTTCTAGCCTTGCAAGCATGAGGACCTGAGTTCAATCCCCAGCACCCATGTAAAAATTCTAGGCATGTGGGAGAGTTTGCTTTTAATCCCAGCACTGGGATTAAAACTGGGAAGCAGAGACTGGAGGATCTCTGGGGCTCTCCCTGGCCAACCAGTTGAGCTCCAAAGCCAATGAGAGTTCCTGTCCGAAAGGAGGTAGACAGCATGCCTGAGGATGACACCTGAGATTGTCTTTTAGTGTCCACATACAAAACACAGGCAAATATACAAAGTCATTTTATAAAAGAAAGGAATGAAGGAAAGAAGAAAGAAAGCCCTCCGAGTCCAACTCTGGCTCAGTGATCCCCATTCTAGCTTTGTACTGTGTCACTTAGAGTAGGCTAACCACCAAGTCAACAACCTCCAACGTAAAGACCTGCCTCAAAGTCATGTAGAGATTCAGAGGCCTGTGCTGTGGAGATTCCTCTGGGGCAGGTGGGAGCTGAGAGTAGATGATCTTGTAAGGTTTTAAGGGACTAGGAAGTTATGACTTTTACCTTCTGTTCATGGGCCATTGGCAGAATTCAACCACATGGCCATATCTAAAAGCAAAGGAAAGTGGGAGATGTAGTCTGGGCTAGGCGGAACCAGGACAAGAGCAGGCTGGTCTTAGCCCCCTGGTGGACACCTTTTGCTATCTCCATCTTCTGTCTCTCTATTCCCAAATTTCTTGGGGAATGCCTACTGAAAAGTGAGACCTTTGTGATGGTGTCAACCTGTATGGGTCCTACACCCCTTCTTTGGCGCCAAACGGACACCCGAGCTCAGATATACTCCAGGTGCCTCAAGTGTAACATGGGCCTATGTCACTGTCTTCCCAGGCGAGGAACAGGTTTGAGCTCTTGCCTTTATCACACCAGTGAACACATGACCCTCAGCCTGGCCTTACCTCATCCCATCTGCTGCTCATCAGAAGAATCAAGCTCAGAGGGCATGTGTGGAAGGAAGACTGAAGGAAGGAAAAGCAATAGTTTCATAAAATCATGAAAGGGGAGACACCACCCTCCCAGTTGTTCTCAAGCGGATGGGGAGATTATCTACCCCACTGGGCGTTTACCAATGTCTGGGGGCATTTTTGCTTGAAGCTGTTGCATCTGGGTCTGCTCCAGGGCACCAAGGATGCTTCTAAATCCTGAGCAGAGCCCAGAACAGCCTCATCCACTCCCCGTAAGAACAGTCCATGGTAAACATCAGTAATGCCTCGGCTGAAACCCCCACACTAGCCTGACCTCAGGGAGGGAAACCAACGCACAGAAAGGGGTGGTCACTCGTGCAAGATCACACAGTAGGTTTTTGGCACTTGGATCTCGGCCCTATGAACCTATTAGGAAAATAGGTTTATTCCCTCTTTCCTGCAGTGCGTTCAAATTTTTGCTTTTTTTCCTCTTCGCTGTTGAGCCACCACTTCTAAAATAGAAGTTGGAGGTTGAGGAAGGAAACAGGAAAATGGCCCCTGTGGGGGGTAAAGGATGGGGACACTCCTTGAAGTCTTTGTCCCTGGATTTTAGGAACATAGCATTAGAGGAACCGAACAAGCCTAGAAGCCCAGCGAGACACGTGGGCATATCGATCGCTCAGTGGTGTCTTCCTCCTCTGCCCACACCTCGCAGCTGCAGTAACGTGGCCAAGGGCCAGAAGGACTGAGATCAAACCCCAGCTCCTCCTTCCCTCCCTCTGGGGTAGCAGCAGTGGGGGAATCATCAGTCTGTCACAGTCCCGTTCCCTGTGTCAAAAGAAAAGGGTGGCACCTCAGCACCAGGGGCTTTGAGCGAATAAATTAGAATTCAGACAAAGAAGTGCTTTTAAAATGCCCAGGTTGAAGACTGCATTTGAGAGGCAGTAGTTAAGAGCATGCACTGCTCTTGCAGAGGATCTAAGTTCAGTTCCCAGCATCCACATCAGACCACTTACAACTGCCTGTAACTCCCCCTCCAGGGCATCTTGTACCTCTGGCCTCCCCAGGCACCTAAACACATGTGCACATACCCACACACGGACGAAAACACTTACTCATAATTTAAAATAATGATTTTTTTAGAAAAAGGCTGCATTTGAATGTGCAAGGATGTTCGTTGGTAGCTCTCAAGGAGATGAGGGAGTACTCTGAGAACCAGACCTGCCCGTGCTCACTGCTCATGGACTGCACTCATGCACCTGGTAAGGCCTCCTTTGGTCACAACTGACAACCACATATTTCACCTTCCTTGTCCCTCAGCTGTTGTAGCGGTGGCTAGGGCACTCGCCAGCCCCACCCAGCAGCCCTCACACTCCCCTGGGCGTTCCTGGCTTCATTGAAGCTTACACACAGGTTGCAAAAGCCCAACAGCAGTTGGGGACCTCTCCTGTGGCCCCAAAAGGGAGCCATGGGAGCTGGCTTTGAGGGAGGGTGGGAGGAGACCTCAGAACCAGCCCCATGGTTTCAAGGTCCCTGTGCTGGTACCAGATACAACACCTGTGTATTCTCATTCCCAGAGGTGAGAGGTGTGGGATGGGAGGGCGCAAAGGGACCTTGGACTTCAGAGGTAAGATGGAGCAGATAATCCTGATACATATATTTTTAAATGTGTAGTCTTCAACAAAACTGCTGGAGTGCCTTCGGGACCTGAAGTCTGTAGTCAAAGAAGGTTCCACCTCATGCTTGTGCCTGCAGGGAGGAGCGCCTCGCTCTTGGCCTTCCTTCTCTGAAAAGCATTTTAGGGGACTCAGAAATCCCTAGGGGACACCCAGAACCCACAAATTTCATTAACTAGGTTCACCTAAAAATAATATACATATGCTTTTTAAATTCAATGATTAATACATTTACCTCTAAAAATCCATCAAGAGCAGGCGGAGGAGGTGACTCATCAGTCAAGTGGTTACCACACAAGCACGGGGATCCGAATTTGAATCTCCAACATCCAGGTAAAAAGCTGGCTATGGTAACATATGTCTGTAACCGCAGTGCTCCGATAGGCAGAGACAGGCAGATCCTTGGGGCTTCCTAGCCAGCCAGTCTGGCTGAATCAATGAGCTCCAGGTTCAGTGAAAGACCTTGCCTCAAAAAATAAGGTGGAAGCTGGGTGTATGGTACACAGCATTAATCCCAGCACTGTAGTCCCAGGCCAGCTGGAACCACAGGGACCCTGTCTTTTCCCTCAGCGGGGAGAAAAGGTAGAAACCAATAGAGGAAGATATCTAACATCCACCTCTGGCCTCCACATGCATATGCACACATGTATATACACCTGCACCCACAAATAAATGTAAAATAAACAAGCAAATAAATAAATGGGGGCCAGGAAGGTCGTTCCGTGGGTAAGAGTGCTTCCTGAGCAAACATGAGAACCTGACTTTAAATCCCTAGCTTTTAAAAGCCATGTGTGACTGTGCACATCTATAACCCTAGCACTATGGGGAACTGAGACAAGGGGACTACTAGGACTTGCTGGCTGCTGACCTAGCTCAGGTTCAATGAAATACCCTTACTCACAGAAATAAGGTCAAGAATGGTAGAGCAGAACACTCAGCAACCTCTCTGGTCTCCACATGAATATGCACAAGTGGGCATATCAGCACACATGGGTGCATACACCATAGACACACTCACACACAAACATTAAATACCCTCAGGGATTTGAGTCTTGTCTTTGCTCAACAGGGCCAGGGCCACACAGTTTCTCTCTGCTCCACAGTCTGGGGCCTCTACTGGAAGCTTCTATGGCTGAGTCTAGAATCACCTGGAGAATCATTTACGCACACATCTGGTGCAGAAAGCAACACACTGAATAACTGAACATTGTTCTTTGCATGGCCAGAGCCTCCTTGGTATGGTGGCTGGGTCCAAGGCCAGCGTCCTGAAGGCAGAAGAAAATGGAAGTTTCAGACCTCTCAAGCCTCACTTGCACTGTACCTCGCCGGTCATATGGAACAAAGACCTCTTTGGGCTCAAGGGGGAAGGGGGTGCATTTCAGCCCTCAAGTGGGAATGGCAGAGTCTAGAAGGTGATATAGAAGCCGAATCTGCTGTAGTTGTCTTTAAGTCCACTGCTCCGTCTCTAGGACCCTTCCCTCCACTTTGCCTACACCTGCTAACCTCCCTCCCATCTCTCTCCACCTGCTATGAGAAATGATCCCACACCGTCTGGTGAGGACATAACTTTCCTCAGGCCTCTCTGAGGAAAGCTACCCATCCTGCAAAGGCTCCCGCCCAGGTTCCCAATATAGCACCCTTGGCTGCCCAGCCCCGGGAGGTATGTGCTGGAAAGGAGGAAGGAGAATCTGAGGACACTCAGGGTCCCAAAGGAGGCTGGAACAGATATGCCTGAGACAGGTCTTTCTAAACACGCAGTTTCTGACAAAACTGATGACACAGCCACCTGAGGAACAGAAGTCTGAGAAGAGATGGCCATAAACTCTTGGAGTTAGACTTGGAACTGCTGGAGGAGGATCAAATTCTGATGCCTTTAAACCGTTCCTCCTCCAACCTCCAGGTAAAATCCTTCTCTGGAGGCCTAAATGAACCAATTCTCATTTCTGTTATTCCCATTCCCCAACTACTCCACCACTCCTTCATGTGTGTCAAAGGTGTCATCTCTGGCTACAGGCTTCCTTTGTATCGCAAATCTCGCCTGCGTCATGTGAAGCCAGGTCGATGTCCAGGGGGCAAGTTGCTCAGGCTACACAGCTCTCTGACCTTCTCACCTCCACTGGCCTTTCTGTGTACCACCATAGCAGTTCTTCATCAAGCTCATGGCTTTGACACCTCCATTCTCTCTCACTATATCCACACCTCCAAGATGTGGACCACCCAACCCACCGAGAACATGGCAGCTCAGCTCTTTTCCTCACCTTTGCTAGAGCTAAAATACCCTCAGTTCTCCAGCCCCCTTTACCACGGAGAATATTCCCTCCGGACCAAGCCCAACCCTCATTCAGTCTCGTCTTCTGTCATCCATTTCTGCCCCAGAGCTGCAAGGTTTTACAAGTAGAACCACACATTGGTAAACCAGTGTACACAAGCCCTGAAATGTTCATATCCCAACCCCTGGAACCTGTGACCATGTCATCCTCTTTGGCAAATAAAATTTTTTAAATTACATTTTATTTATTTGTATGTGCCCATGGACATGCATGTTCCAGTGCATGTGTGGAAATCAAAGAACAGTTTGCAAGAGTCAGTTCTCTCCTCCCATTATATGGATCCTGGGGATCTAACTCAGGTTTATCAGACTTGGTGGCAAGCACCTGTACCTGCTGAGCCATTTCTCCTGCCCTTTATTATTATTATTTTATTTTATATGTATGAATGTTTTGCATGTACCATGCATGCAATGCCCCCAGAGACCAGAAGAGGGATCAGATTCCTTGGAACTGGAGTTACTGACAGTTGTTAGCTGCCATGTGGGCGCTGGGAACCAGACCTGGGTCCTCTGTAGCCAGTGCTCTTAACTGCTGAGCCATCTCTTATCCCCAAAAGAGACTTTGAAAATGTGATTAAATTAAGAAGATTTTAAAATATCTATCTCTATTTTATGTGTATTTTATGCATGTAAGTACACCATGTCATGCAATGCCTGCAGAGGCCAGAAGGTGGTGTCAGATCCCCTGGAACTAGACTTAAGGATAGTTGTTAGCACCATGTGGGTGCTTGGATTTGAACCCTGGTTGTCTGCAAGAACAGCCAATGCCCATGACTGCTGAGCCATCTCTCCAGCCCCAAATTAAGAATATTGTATTGCAAGTATCAGTTTAAAGTTAGTTTTGATTTTTAAAATGTTGAGAGAATTTTTCAGGGCTGGAGAGTTGGCTCAATGGTTAAGAGGGCGTGCTGCTCTTTCAGAGTAGTGTTCAGTTCCCAGCACCCATATCAGGTGGCTCACAACCTCCTGAACTCCAGCTCCTTCAGATCTGACACCCTCCTCTAGCCTCCGAGGGTACCGACACACACAGGCACACACATAAATAGTCAAATGAATCTTTTAAAAACGTGTTTATAATTTTGAAACAGGGAGATTATCCTGGATTATCTGAATGGCCTCGCTGTCATCCCAAAGGTCATTGTAAAGGAAAAGAGAGACAGGAGAACCAGAGAAGCCACAGAAGCAGAGGTCAGAGTAGTAAACTGCTGGCTCTGAAGGTGGAAGAGGCCGTGAGCCAGAAGCAGTCTTCATCAGAGTGGAAATGCAAGAAAAGGATTCTCCCTTAGAGTCTCAGGAGGAACACAGCCCTGCTGATATCACCATTTTAGTCCAGGGAGACACTCTACTCTGAACTGTGAAATAATAGATGTGGACTGTCTGAGCCATTGAGAGTGCGACAAGTTGTTCCCAAAGCAATCGAAAATTAATATAGGGCTCCTGGACATACCTCAGAGCTTTACTGCCTGATGATGCCCCATCAAAGCTGTCATCCCTGTCCTCATGACAGCCATTTTGGCTTTCACCACATCCTTAGACCCTTTCTTGTGCTTCCACACTCAGCATCTGACCCAGTCTCTTAGGTCACCAAGGAAACAGAAAGCCTTCGAAGGTTTCTTTTCTCTCTACCACCTGCACATCAGTTGGCTCCATGATGCATCTCTTATTCTTTCCCATCTTGGCAGAAGTCCCTCTTCTTCCTATCTGCTGCTAGTCCTTCCGGCTGATCTGATTGTTCTTACCCCTTCCTCTTGAATCTTTTTTCTGGAGTTCTTTTTCAAGTTTTTTATTAATTAGCATTATGTGTATCTGTGAATGACGGAGTGTGCATGTGCCATGGCATGCGTGTGGAGGTCAGAGAACACTTTGTGGAATTGGTTCTCATCTTCCACCTTTATATGGGTTCCAGGGATCAAACTCAGGTCATCAGGCAGCAAGCACTTTTACCCACTGAGCCATCTTGCCAGCCCTCTCCTTGAAGCTTGCTCAAGTATATAAACGTGCTTGATTTGGTCTCTAAAATAGCAAATTATCTCCCTCTATCCTCCATTGCCTTCTAGCTTTTGTCCCATCCATTTCCTTCTGTCCTAAGCTAGGCCCTTCACAAAGATGGTCTATACTAGCTGTCTACCCTTCCTTAATTCTCATCCATTCCCCAACTACAATCAACAATGATTGTTTATGCCATTGCTCTATTACACACTAGTTGTTGAAATCAGTGGACACCTTTTGGTCTTGACCTCTGTCACACCTCACCTTACTGGCTGCTCTTGCTTCTGGCGATGTCCTCTGCTCTTGTCCTCTAGGACGCCAAGCTCCTGGTTTCCCCTTACTCCGCCTTCTCTTTCTTATCCTCTTGTGGGCTTTGATTCCATTCTCCATCCTCCCAATATTTGGTCCCCAAACTCCTAGATACCACCTTTGGGTCACCTCTCCTCTTCACCTGCCCACTTCCTTTGCACAACATCATTCCTTCTCTCTGTTTCAAGTACCATCTTTAAACAAATGACCTCTGTATCCATATGGTGACTTCGATCCTTCCTCAAGCTCTAGATCTCTCAGTGTGTCTATGGCAGACTGTCCTGGGTTTCCAAAAATCTGTTCTCTCTTGCATGGTAATAGAGGGCTTCATCTTGCTATATGGCATCTAACTAATCTCCAAGGCTCTTAATGGACTAGAAAAGGCTCAACCCTCCCTAAGGAGCATTTGGATATAGCTTAAAGTTCATGGAAAAGGAACGTAAATTTCTTGTTAGATTTTTGTTGTGAGCACTTCTTAATGACTTCAAGGATGTCAGGCACAGTCTGCTGGCAGACTTCAGGGTAAGCAGCCACAGTGTAGTCGCCTGGGAGCAGAACTGAATAACTACCCCATGTTGGAGAGAGACAAAGGCTGAATTGGGAAGCATTACTGCTGTGGAGTCTGCCAGAACTGTGAAGATATTGTCCACCGTGGTAGGGACAGTTACAACTTCAGTTTGCTCAGTTTTGTGTGTATGAGTGTATTGTCTGCATGTATGTATATATGTGCACCTGTATCATGTAATGCCCACAGAGGTCAGAAGAGGGCATCAGATTCCCCTGAACTGGAGTTACAGATGGTTGTTAGCTCCCATGTGGGTGCTTGGAATTGAACCCAGGTCCTCTGCAAGAGCAGTCAGTGCTCTGAGCCATCTTTCCAGTCCCAGAGTTTGGTCACTTTTACAAAAGCTACGGGAGCTGTTAATCAACCATCCAGTTCCCTTATCAGTTCCTTCAGTTGTCAAACAGTCAGGGCTGTTTTCAAAACCTCACAGATACCCAGGGAGACTCTAAGCCCATCACCAGTTCCTGGAGAAGATGTCAAACCAGCAGGAAACCTCTGGAGATACTTCACTCCACTCAGTGGATCACTGTAACTATTGTGGCCACCACACCACACCAAGGCACTGTGTTAGTTACTCCATTCCAGGTGCCCTGAAAGAGCTCCAGGAGACTTTGCTTTGGCCATGACAGCTTCAGATGACCCTTGAATGACCCATTCACGGCTTATCTAGATTTTCTTGTTGATGAATTCAATCTACTTGAGGCAGAGCACACCTCCCATGGCAGGTAATCTATAATACCCAGGACCCACTCATATAAAGGTAGAAGGAGAGACTCTACAAAGTTTTCCTCTGACCTATACATGCACACACACCATGGCACACCCCACATAACACATACACATGCACAGTTAAAACTTTTTTAGTTAAAAATATAAATAACAATGGGATAGAGAGTTGGATCAGTGATTAAATGCACGGCTTGCTCATGCAGAAGATCTAGGTTTGAATCCCAGCACCCAAATGGCAGCTAACAACCATCTATAACTCCAGTTCTGGGGTATCTGACTCCCTCTTCGGGTCTTTACAGATATTGCACAACATGGATGCATTTACATACAAATAGACATCACAATCACATAAAATAAAAAATAATTAATTTAAAAATAAATAAGAGAAAAACACTTCAAAGTTCTTAGAATGCTTAATGACATGACTCTGGTATGCTCTGTCTTTCATCTTTTTACATGGTTTGTGGGTTCTGCAAGGTCTAACCCCTTCTGACCTCTCTTCCTTCTCTTGCCATTTCCTAATCACATGCAATTCAGATCACCTGGGTCCTTTGTGCCCCAGTGACCTCTGTAGCTGCTCCTCCTCCCAGCCACATCCCCTCTCCTCTGCCCTAACCCCATCCATCCTCCAGTTCATTCCCCACCTTCCTTATAACCCACCTGACCAATGTCACTTCCCCTGCCCTAACGCATTCAGGGAGACAGACCCCTCAAATGGTCTCAGTGGCTCACTCTAGGAACACAGTACCAAGTAGAACTATTAGAGTGACAATGGCCACATATTACAGTAGAAGGATACGGATTAGAATCAACCAAGGAAAAGAGTCCATAGGGCAGCATTCAGGAGAGATCAGGTGTAGACTTCTGGCTGTCCTTTTCAGTAGAGTAGTAAGGTCAGAGCTTAATTCTCCCAGAAGCCATGTGTCCTGCCAGTCAGGAAAGCTTACCTGTGACTTCATGTTCAGAATCATTTCTTCTTGAAGTCAAATAAGAATATGATGCTTGTGTGGCTGACCTTAGAATTTTAGTATCTAGCCTGGGATTAACCTATCCCCAAGGTTAAAGTATCTGGCAACATACCCTTCCCATAATGCTTCTGATTTTAATCACATGCATATCCAAGTATCCTCCCCTCTGATATGTCCTGGAATACTTGGAATGGAAACTGATCACAAAGGGGAAGTCATCAAGAAGTTGCTAAGAGAGGAGAGACTTATTCCACTGTTTGAAGTGGGATGCCCCTGTGGCTCTATGCAAGTGAGGTTCCTGGCTTGCTAGGCGCATTATTAGAGAAGGCGTCTGTGCATAAACCAAGCCAAGTAAAGCCCCAGATTGCTAAGCTGTCCCTATGTTTATCTGATTCAGTTGGGTCTCCCTAAGACATACCTCAGAAACTAGTGGTAAATTATCCAGGTAGTGTTAGATCTGCTCCTGCTACCGTTTTTTAAATTCCTGTAACTTTAAAACGCATGGACATGTCCTTTAGATCACCGAGTGAAGCAGAGTCTTTGAATTCATGTCCCATTCCTTCAGTTAATCTATTTATCCATCCTGCCATACATCCAACAGCCATTCAATAATCACTTATGAAGATTCTACCCTGAGCTCAGGTCTGGGTTGAACCAGTGGAAGGGACCTAGAATGAGTACTTAGTATTGTCTCAGTGTCCTTGCTTTCTGGACGTTTGTCAATCCATCATGGAAAAATGGATCATCTGTAGTCTACAAATAACAACCATCCCGACTCAATTGCCTGCTGCATTAGTTTGCTCAGATGGCTATAATATAACAAAATGCCATACACTGGGTGGTTTAAACAAGCAGAAATATATTTCCTCACATTCTGGAGACCTCCAGTATGGTTGGATTCTTGTGAGAGCACTCTCCCCCTATTACAGACAGCTACCTCCTTACTGTGTCCTCACATGACCAACAGAGAAACTGAGGCATCTCCCTGGACTCCTTTTACAATCCCATCAGGAGAACTTCACCAGTGTGACCTTACCTAAACCTAACTCTCTCCACAGGTTTCATTCCTAAATACCACTGCTCTAGAGCAGGAGTCATAGTTCTGTTCCGAGCATCTGTCATGGGCTAAACTTGTAATCTGGTCATCTTAATCCTCACACCAGTTCTCTCCAAACCTATGGCTCTTTTTCCCAGAGGAGGAAACCACTGGTTAGAGAGGCTCAGAGAAGCTGGAAGGCACACAGCTGGAGACCAGCCCAGCAGGGTGTGATCCTGGGGCCACTGGCTCAGTCCCCAGCAAACCTCTGCCTACTGTCCTGTAGCATCCAGGCAGGGGAATACGAATGTTGCCCAGACCTAGCTCCCAGCAAAGGCTGGTGGTCATGGCTGCTGAACAGCTTTCTGACCCAGTAAGGTCCTGCAAGAGTCAAGTAGGAAGTCTGTGAATGACTGCTAAGGGAAAAATAAAAGTGTATTTGGAGAGATTTAGCAGACTGAAGAGAAATATTCACCTATGGTGGAGCACTTCATACAAAGATGACTTCAAAAGGACAAGGCCATCAATCTTTAATGTTTCCACTCGCCAGGGTGGAGGGTTCCACACTCCTGCCCCCTGCCGAGGAAAGCTAGCGAAGAAGTTGCTCAACTGTTGCCCTAGCCAAGGCCTGGCTTCTTTGATGACTCTACAATGTCATCTGGCTGACACTGAGTGTGCCCAAATGCTGTACCCCATTCAGGGCATTTTCCAAGCCTTCCAAAGGCAGTGCGGGAGAGCAGAGGGGACCCCGATGCCAGGAAATTCAAAATGCATTTGTACATCCTCAAGCAACTGCACAGTCCCTTATAATGCCGAAAGTAAGCTGTTTCTTCCTACATATTCTGCTTCCAAACACTTGGATCTCTGGTTCCCTGGCTGCTGCTTTGCTGGGTGGTGCCTAGCTCTCAGTGGCTCTACCTGAGTGTCCTCCAGCACCCCTGGGTGTGGAAAGTACGAGGGGCTCAAAGGCTGTGCCTGGCCTCAGCTCCTGGGAGTGGCTTCACAGAGAAGACCCACTCTGTGAAAGTAGTCACTCTGAGACAACCACAGATGTAAGTCATTCATCAACCAGTCAGCTTCACTGGATCAGCCCACAGGGGATGCAGAGCTAAGGACAGGGAGGAAGAGAAGCAGGAATGAGAAAGGTTGGGGGAGACACTCTTGGGGAATATATCCTGGTAGAGAAGCAGCTTTTGTGAAAATGCCCGTTCAGATGCAATAGCACTAATACATCGTGGGTCCTGGCAAGCCGTCTCACCTCAGCCCTTGGTGCCTATTCTTGGGATGGTCCTAGCTTAGCTACAGACTCCTCATTTGCCCCAGGAGATCTTGAAAGCTTCTCCCAGCTCCAAGCACTAGTTTAGAGTTCAAGATGTGAGTTTTATGACCCTTGACTTCCCCATTTCCCAGCTGTGTAGACAAATGACTCTGTGTGTCCTGTCTGTAAAATGGGAAAAGCAATTACTCATCTCCTGAATTAGTGTAAAGATTAACTTGATGGCATGCTGTACTGCTTGTCTCTGTGACGGAGCATCTGACAGGAACAACTTCAGTGGAGGAGCCAACAACTTTGGCTCACGGTTCACAGGGTACTGCCCATCATGGTGGGGAGGGCCCAGCAGAGGGGCTCTGCCCGCGGACACAGGAGCTTGTGGGGTGTGACTTGCTGCATCTTAGTGGGTCAGGAAGCACAGAACACATTGGAAGCAGGGCTGGGCCATAGTTTTCAAACATCTCCAGCGACCCACCTCCACCAGCCATGCTGCCATGCTCAGATTCACATAGACCACATGACCACAGGTCACCAGTAGAGGACCAGGAGATGGTGGGTACTCCCTGAAGACAAGCTGTTATCCTGCCTATCCGTGGTGTCAGCACTCTGTGATTTTCAGGCTGGATGTGTTATATGAATGTTTCTCTCTGCTCCTAGACAGAGCCTTTCTATCCCATCATAAAATTGAGACCAGAATTTTGGGGCTAACAGCCCTGCCCAGCTCAGGGGTTTTATTCCCATTCATGTGTTAGCCTCATGGATACACCCCAAGAGGGGCTACCTGTTGAATTGAGACAGAGGAGATGGCAGTTCCCAGGAAGGACAAGGAGGCAGAACATCGGGAGTCAGGTTGGGACACACATGACAAACAGAACCTTTGGGCAGGGGCCCTAAATCTGCATATGTTCTCTGCTCTGAGGACCCTGGTTGCTTCCTAATGGTCACCCATGAGCAACATACATCTGTTTCTGTTTGAAAATGAAATGGCCATCTGGAGAGATGGCTCAGCAGTTAAGAGCTCTTGCAGAGGACCCAGGTTCGATTCCCAAGACCCATATAGCAGCTGTCTGTCCAAAACTCCAGTTCCGGGGGATTCAATGCCATCTTTTGACCTCTTCAGGTATTTTATAACATGAAGGTACTTGCATATATACATGCAGGCAATACACTCATACACATAAAATTAAAATATATATGTATAGAAAGAAAGAAAAATGGACTGAGGATGTGGCTCAGTTGGTAGTGTGCTTGTATAAACACCAACACCTGCATAAACTGGGCATAGTAGCCCTCGGGAGGAGGAGCAAGAGGATCAGGCGTTCAAGACCTCTGTCTTAGTTACTTTTCTGTCGCTGCAATAGAAACACTGACCAAGGGAACTTATAAAAGGAAAAGTTTATTTAGCTTACAGTTCCAAAGGGCCAAGAGTCCATCATGGCGGGAAGGCATGGTGGCAGAGGTGGCTGGAGCAGGAGCAGACGCTAAGCACCATATCTTCAAGCAGGCACAAGAAGCAGAGAATGACTGGAGATCCAGCAAGGCTTAAGAATTCTCTAACCCCGCCCCCAGTGACCTGCTTCCTCCAGCATGGCCGCACCTTCCAAGACCTCCTCCCCCTGCCCCCCAAAATGGTACCACCATCTAGGGACAAAATGACAATACTTGGAGCTTGTGGGGGACATTCTCATTCAAGCCACCACAGCCTCCGACATAGCAATTCTGAAGCTAGCCTGTGCTACATAAGACCCCAGGAAGGAAGAAAGGGATGAAGGAAAGAAGGAAGGAAGGAAGGAAGGAAGGAAGGAAGGAAGGAAGGAAGGAAGGAAGGAAGAGAGAATAGAATAAAAACATAACTAGAAAATCTTTATTGCCTGCCCCTAATAGGAAGCAAAATCGAAGACTGGAAAGAAACAACTGCAACCCAGCCAGGGTGAGAAGGGGAGTCTGTGGCAGCCTGTGACTCTTGGTGTCCCCTCACTTAGCAGTACCTTCCAATCCTAAGCAAGTGGATTCCCACACATCTGGTAAGCCTGTTGCCTGCTGCTCAGCCTCCCAACTCCACTCCACAGAATTCTCAAGCCACCATCTAGTGCCTTCTTTCTTTGCCCCACCCTGGGGGTATTTCTAGCCCCCAGATAGAAAGAAAGCCCTGAAACTGGAGCAGAAGGCATCTTCAGGGACACGGCTAGAGATGGGCATTAATAGAAGCCTCTCTCAGGCTCCTGACGCGTCTGGGCAGCTGCTCAAACTGCCTAGTGTCCCTCAGCCTCAAGGCCAGCCCACTCTGGCTCAGCCAGACACACTAAACTTAGCTGCAATCTCTGGCACCACAGCTAGCTGGTTGTCACCTACCCTGGGAGCCGGCTGCCCCTACCCAGAGCACCCACATCAGTGACCATCATGTCCCAGACCAAAACCCTGAAAGTGCGTCTGACCCTCTTCTTCATCCTGGTGGGTGCTGTGCTGGCCATGGTGGCCGTAGTGACGGACCACTGGGCCGTGCTGAGCCCCCACTTGGAGCAGCACAATGCCACCTGCGAAGCGGCCCACTTCGGCCTCTGGAGGATCTGCACCACACGAGTTGCCGTGCAGGACAGAGAGGACAAGAATTGCGAACACATTGCTCTGCCAGAGGGTAAGGTCCCCATTCTCTCTACCTCTTCCCACTTCATCCTTCTAAGACCCCCAGATAAGTGGCCCGTGGGAAAGAAAGCAGTTTCTGGGCTGGAAAACAGAGTAGTCCAGCCCTTCCTGCCAGGGAAGAAGATGAGTTATGGCGTGGGGTGGTGTTGGTGCCAGAGCTAGGGTGGAAAATAAGGGCTTCTGTTTCCAGAGACTTCTGTCTTGTGAAACCTGGGTTCTTCTCCCACAGCAGGTGCTGGACCCGTGGGCTGAGAGGCTCCTGAGATTGCCTGTTTATCAAACTAGGGATTTGGGACCCCAGCTGCAGATGTCCAAGGGTGGCATTCAGTGGTGTCCCAGCTCCATTCTCGCCCTGCAGAGATAGACTGAGGGCTCTGAGATCTCGGGCTAGAGGAACCCGTGCAGCAAGCTGGGTCCTGCCTCAGCCTCCAGGCAGAGGTACAGATAAGACCACTCACTACTGAGTTTGCCATGTGAAGGGGAGAGAGTAGGTTCCTTGTACTGAGAACTTCAAGCTCAGCAGAGCAGGAAACCAAGCATGGGGCCTTTCTGGGGGTGGGACCTGGAGCACGGCTCTAAAGCAGGACATGATACAGATGCCTTGTTAAAACCTGCAGTCCTACTGTGTCCTTTCCCTTAACACAGATCACTCTGAGCTCCTCAGCATTTCCTTGCTTGGTGATTTAAGGGTATTCCTCCATTCCTTACACACGACAGAGCCACATACCACAAGAAAGCTCCTTGCCAGGGAGGTCTGATATTGGTGTAGCACGTCTCTGTTCTGCAAGTGTTGTGTCCTTGGGATTCGAAGCAAACGGAGCATGCATTGGAGGGCACACCAGGGAAAAGCAAGGCCTGCGCCCTAGCCACCTTTTCCACAACTCTCTTAAAGGACTTTTTAAAAACGCAGTGCTGGACAAGGAGACCCTGTCTCAAAAAGAACCAAAATTAGACACGGTGCTGGGGCTGGAACCCAGGGCTTCATGCATGCTAGGCAAGCACTGCATCAACCGAGTTACATCCCCAGCCCCATGAAGGACTATCCAGGGAGAACACGGTCCATTCCAGCTGCTGCTTCACCTGTATAAAACATGAGACTTGTGGTCAACAATGCAGGTTGCTTCCAGGGCTTACAATTATCTTTCTAAGGAAGCAGAGGACCACAGCATGGGTGACTTGCATCCTGATGCTCAGAATAATTCCTTCCATTCCCTGAGACTTGACCATGGAGAGGTCAATACTAAGTCTCCAAATATCCTGCAGTCTGTATATGCAGCAGAGAGCCCGCCCTTCCAGTCTTCTCATCCCATCCCTCTTCTTCCTCACCACTTGCTTCAGGAAACCCAGATGCTCTCCACTCATTCTTGCTGGATACCCAGAGACTTATAAATACTCAGCTGTCTTAGAAACACCAAGTCTCATGGCAGAGGGCTTTGACAGGCATGAACATCTGCTTGAAGGGTATCACATAGCCCAGTACCCACACCCCTTGGTCACTCCACAGATTCGTAAACAGATGCATCCTCTAGCCAACTCCCTAGCTGAGGCAGGGTGGGGCAGCTTCTCCCGGGATTACTCATGGGGTGGGACGTTATGATCCTGCCCACCTGTCCCTAGAGCCATGTGCTTTTTAAAGTCAGAGCAGATGAGCAATACCCACACAGGGAAGAGATAGGCAAGTGAGAGGATCGGTCTCAGGGGACCAGCAGGCAGGACTTGGCCTTGAGCCTGAGCTGAGTCTTGTCTCTCTGCCTTCTTGCACCCCTCAGCCATGAATCGTATTGCCCACACTCAGTGTCCAGCCTCCCCCCCATCATCTTCCAAAATCCATCCCTGCCGTCTCTTACTTTTTATTGCAATGTCCTTTGCAAATAGACATTGTTTTCCTTCCCCATCCACCTTTTCTGTGCTTTCTGGGACCTTTCTTTTCTGAGAGAAGATTCATGCATGTTCTCTCACTTATTAACAGTTAAAATAATGGCACATCAATGTAGTGCTCTGTGCCAGATACTGCTGTGTGAGTGCTTTGCGTATATGAACTTTGAGCAATAAAAGAAAAAAAAACTGACAGAAACAACCCCCCACCCCCACCCAGCTGAATCTTCTTGTCTACAAAACAATGAGAATGCTGGAAGGAAAAAAAAAAAGTCAGATTCATCATTTTCAGAAATCTGGAAATTAACCAAAATCTTGTAGCAATCCAGCAAGTGCTTATTCAAGAAAAACAAGCAACTCGAAAACAGTGAATTTTAGAAAGCTTTAATTTGCCCCATTCCCGTTCACTTTTCCTCAGGCTCTGCAGAGTCCCTGAAGACTAACATCTTGTAATCAGTAAAACAAAACAAAAGAAAAAACAGTCTGGTTGACACTAGAGGGGACAGAAGAGAGTTGGTGTTCTTCTCAGAGCACTGTCATTATCTGACCTCTCTGGCCGTGGTCCAAATTTGTCCTAAGTCTGAACTAATCCAGTGCAAGCAACGTTTCAGGGGGCATTTGTTGGAAACAGTCACAGGCAATTATTTAGCATCCATGGGAACACAAGGCGGGAGATAGCAGATGAGGAAAACAAGGCAACAAAAAGACTAGTGAATGAGATATCTGCACATGGCTTTGAAAAGAGCCAGATGTGGAGCTGAGAGATGGCTCAGCAGTTAAGAGCACTGGCTGTTCTTGCAGAAGACCTAGGTTTAGTTCCAGCACCCACATGTTAGGTAGCTAACAACTACTGTAACTCCAGTTCCAAGAGCTCTGATGCCTTCTTCTAGCTTCCAACCAGCATTACACACAAGTGGTGTACTTACATGTATGTAGGCAAAACATACATAAAATAAAAGTAAATTAATTAAAATTTAAGGAGTTGGAGAGACGGCTCAGCAGTGAAGACACTGGCTGTTCTTACAGAGGACTCAGATTCAGTTCCAAGCACCCACATGGTGGCTAACAACCACCCATAACTCTAGTTCCAGGGATCCAACACCGTCTTCTGACACAGCATGACATGGGTGCTTTTACATACATGCAAGCAACACACTCATACGTGTAAAATAAAAATAATAAAATATTTTTAGCAATTTAAAAAATAGCCAGATATAGTAGCTCATATCTGTAATCCCAGCAGGTAAAAGGCTGAGATAGATTTTTGCCATGAGTTTGAGGCCAGTTTGAGCTACATAATAGGTTCCAGGCAAGCCCAGGCTACAGTGAGACTAGAAAAACAAATAGAAAGAGGACTAGTAAGATTGCTCAGTTGGTGAAAGTGATGGCTCTGAAAGTGTGAGGACCTGAGGTCAAATCTACTTAACCCATGTAAAGCTGGGTTATCCACTAATGCCTATAATCTGCAGTAATCCAAGGGAAGATAGAAAGCAGAAACAGGAGAATGCCTGGAGTCTCATGGATCAACTAGCCTGTCTATTCAGTGGAAAAAAAGACCAAGAGACCCTGCCTCAAACAAAGTAGAGGGAGGATTCCAATTCCCAAAGATGTCTTCTGACCCCCACAGGCATGCCATGGCATGTGTGTATCAGCAATTATACATATGAATGCACCTGCATACACACACCAAATGAAAGGAAGGAGAGAGGAGGGAACAGAGAAAGCACAGTGACGGGCAGATGAATAGGTTCCAGGCATTTTAGGGTATCTCTGTAACTGACCACCAAGCTACTAGAACAAAGATTTCAGTGATTCACATGACTAAGAATATAGTCTTTACACAATTTGTTCAAAATAGTAACAGGAACAAACCTCAAGAAGGAGAATCAGATTTCGAGAGCTGCCACATCATGTTGTTTTAAAAAATCCAAGCCAATGGAAGCTGGAGAGATGGCTCATCAGTTAAGAGCACTGGCTGTTCTTGCAAAGGACCTGGGTTCAATTCCCAGCACCCACATGGCAGCTAACAACTGTCTGTAACTCCAGTTCCAGAGGATCCGATGCCCTCTGCAGACATTGCAGACACAGGTGCACTTACATACATGCAGGTAACATACTCATACACATAAAATACAAATAAATAAATAAATTTTTTTTACATCCAAGTCACTAAAGTAGATATGGTCACATACACTTTTAATCCCAGTACTAGGGAGGCAGAGGTGGGCAGATCTCTTTGAATTCAAGGCCAACCTGGTCTACATAGGGAGTTTCAGATGAGCTAGCATTACATAGTGGGACCCTGTCTCAAGAATAAAATTAAATAAATAAATAAATAAATAAATAAGTCATTTAAAGAACTAAGATAGAATGAGTAATATATTCAGGAAGGAAAATCAGGTACTAGAATGTTCCTTTATACTTTATTACATTTATTTATTTGTTTGATGTGTGTGTGTGTGTGTGTGTGTGTGTGTGTGTGTGTGTGTGTGTGTATGCACGAGTCAGAGGGTGATTTTGGGGAGTCAGTTCTCTCCTTTCATCATGTGAGTCCAGGGATCAAATTCAACTCGTCATGCTTGGGTGCCAGCAGCCTTACCTGCTGAACCATTTCACCAGCCCTAGACAAAGACTATAATTGGCTGTTTAAAAATACATTCGATGAACTAAAAGAAACCATATCTAAAGAACCAAAGGAGAGAGGGATGCCTCACAAAATAGATGTCAGTCAAGAGGCAGAGACTCATTCTGAAGTATCAAATAGAAATTCTTTCAAGAAGATGATAATTAAAATGGAAAATTCACTCGAGAGACTCAAAAGCAGGTCTGAGTAGGCAAATGAAAAACTCTATGAACTTGTAAATAGATCAGCTAAGATTAGCCAGGTTGAGGGACAGGCAGGAAAAAGAAAAGGCAATGTTTCAGACACCTCTGAGATACCATCGTCTATGTCATGGGAGACTCTGGCAGAAGAGAGAGAGAAAGGATGTATAGAATGGCTGAAAGCTTCTAAAATTGGATGACAAACATTACTCTATAAATCCATGAAGTTCAGTGAACTCTGGGGAGGATAAACTTGAAGAAATCCACACTGCACAGAGCAAAAGCAAACAAATGGTTGAAAGACACAGGGAATGCTGAAAATGGAAAGCAAGAATTAACTGTGATGGGCAGCATTGATTCTCAATTTGACACAATGTAGAATCACCTGGGAAGACAGTCTCATGGGGGAATTGTCTAGATCAGGTTGACCTGTGGCCATGTCTCAATTATATCAACTGTGGTGGGAAGACCTGCCCACTATGGGTGGCCCCATTCCCTAGGCAGGGGATCCTAGACTGAAGAAGGGTGGAGAAAGAGAGCTGAGGACAAGCAAGCATGTCTTCCTTTATTGCTCTCTGCTCTTGACTGTGGACATGACTAGCCAGTTCCAGTTCCTGCTCTCTCAATTCCTCTATTATGATGGACTGTTACCTAGAACTGTGAGCTAAAATAAACCTTTTCTCCACTAAGTTGCTTTTTGTCCAGATATTTTATCACAGCCACAGGAAATGAAGCTAAGGCAATAATTTATCACATATGGGAGCCTTAATAAGATAGATGATTTTTTTCCAGATGTCATGGAAACCAGAAGTCAGTTGGACTACATACTATGCAGCCATGTACTACATAGCAATGTTTTAGTCAATGATGGACCATATGTGAAAGAAGGGCCTCATAGGATTATAACACCTAGTGATATCATCATCATCTTAGTTTGTGTCAATACACCCTATAATTTATATGATGACAAAATTGCCTAGTGATGCATCTCTCAGAGCTAGCCACATTGTTCAGCAACACACACTGTGCTAACTCATCTGACTTCACAGAAATCTCCAGGAAGTCTGTACCATTGACTTCATTCCATGTTACAGGTAAAGGAAATGAGGCTCAGGGAGCATGAATAATCTGAGAAAAGTTATGTAATTAATGAGTAAAAATTCATACCTGGCCACTTGCCTATAATGTTCCCCTTCTTGTTACTTTATTACTATGTAGATTCGCATTGTACAGATGGTTTCCATTTGACAAGGAAGAATATGGCCTTCCCCATGCTAATCAGCTGACAAGGAGACAGCTGACGAGGAGAGGCTCAACAACGAGGTCTCAGACTCCAAGGCTCTTTGCTCTCCAGAACTCCTCTCAGAACCATCAATGCACATACACAGTTTCTAAAACCTGCTGACTCAAGAGACTACACAGAACCCCACATTTGACATGGCATGGTCTGGAGGCCACCAGACCAAAAGCTGATACATGGAGGTTTCTTTAGGACCCATTCAGCCATGGAATGTTGGTGGTTCCTCTAAGTATAGAGAGGAGCTGCCTAATCTCAGTTTTCTATTGTCCCTAAAGAACCTTTGGAAGGCACGTACAAGATCAACACCCAAAGTTGATTCCAGTGCATTGAGAATGGGACTAAAAGCAGATCAAGTTTTTAGGAGAGAGCGTGTGTTAGAAAGCTCCAGAAGCACCATCCCCTGACCCTGGTTCTTTCAGGTTCTGCCCCCGCCCCAGCACCCCAGCTCTCTAGAGGCACATCTTCCCCTCCAGCCACAGTGCAAGGATTGTGGGTATGTGAAAGACCATGATACACTGAGCCCAGCCACTGAACCTAGCCTAGGAATCTCCATGCCTCCCTTTCCCACCCACATGTGCCCAGGCAGGAGACCGAAGCCTTAAATAGATGTCCCACTAAAAAGCAGCATTCTAAAACTCTGTCGTCAGGTTTTGGGAGTCCTCCAACTCATGTTAAAAATTATTCAGTGGTGGCTGAGAGAGAATAGAGCATCTTTTATAAAAAGGCTGAAGACAACGCTAGTATCAATATGAGTGAGAAACTTCTCCCAGCCCTGAAGTCCTGATGTTTTGCACAAATCAACAAGTTAGTTTCAATACATTAAGTCTTCATTGCTGGTACTTGCTACCCTGATAGATTCTCAGTGATAACCCAGAGCCATCCCCTGGTAACTCTACTTCATCTCAGAGTCTAATGTGACTAATCTTCTGGTTCTTTGAAATTGCCACCGTGGATTCCGCACAGCTAGCAACTGGACCAGACCATGGGGGTTAGCCCAATGACCCCCAAGTCCCCAGGCAAGCTTGAGTTGAGCTCACTGTATTTTTTTAAGAAATAACACACATTTTTAGACCCCTGAGTCTTAGAGAAACAGAAATATTAGAATTAGCATAAGCCATTTGTAGAGACAGAGGCCCTAACTACAGTCCTACTAGTAGATCTCCCTTCAACTACTAAGTAAGATCTCTGCTGACTTGGTCTGAAGCACTGGCTGCTTCTTGCAGTAAGCAGGACAGAGGCCATCAAGCCTCAACTCTACATAAGCGTGTTAGAACTGAGGTCTGAAGCAGGAAAGGGCAGCAAACAGGCAGGAACAGACAGGCTCTGAATCTGCAGAGTCTGCAGATCATCTCCACCCCTCTCCCCCTAAGCCTTGCCTGCGACCAGTGGCTCATTCAAGGCCTGCTTCAGATGGAACTCATGTTATGTATATATATGTGTGTACGCACTCACGCACATATATGTGTAAGTGCATGCAGAAGCCAAAGGTGGCTATCAGGTGTCTTCCTCAGTCACCCTCCAGATTATTTTTTGAGACAGGGCCTCTCACTAAAACTGGGGCTGATTTCAGCTAGGCTGGCTTGGGTAAGCTCCAGGAATCTGCCCATTTCCGCTTCTCCAATACTGGGATTACAAGTACCTATCACCACACCCATCTTTCTTTTTTTTGGGGGGGGGGGTTCCTGGGATAGAACTCACATCCTTGTGTTTACACAGCAAACGCTTTCTCAGGCTTTCCTTAATGCTCAGTTTCCTGAATGTTACCACCTGACAAACAGACAAGGATAAAGGAAACTAGGTTATTTGGGTCTGTCCATCTGTCGGGACTCTGTGCCCTCCTTCAGTGACACTGGCTTGATTTGTTCTCACTGAGGCTGGGGATCTTTGGGGCCATCGGGGACTATGAAAGGGCTTGTGGTTCCCTCAGAACACCACATGGGCCTGAAGCAGATTTTTCTCCCAGGTTCACAGCAAAGGACAGAGGCCTTCCCATGTGTTGACTCCAAAAGAGACTATAGGTCAACCCATCTGTTCTTAGGCTCAGAGTTGAATCGCTTGCCGAGAATCTGAGGTTGCTGGCAGTCCAGCATCCCCCATTTCTTCATCCTCAACTGAAGGAATTTAACTAGGGAAAGGAGGAGACATTATTTGGACTACTCAAGGGAAACAGCCCCCCAGTGCGCTCAGCCTGGTTCCCACAGACATGCAGCCTACGGTGATGCACCTGGGCTCACCCTGCAGCTGTCGCCATCTTCCCAGAGTGGAGCCTGGCGTTTATCTGGTGGTGGCTGACTCCCCAACTCTGCTACCTGCGGGGCCCCAAAAGCTCTGGCCACCAGGCTCCCGAGGCCTGAACCTCACTCACAGTCTTCACTCCAAAGGCTCTTAACTCACAGACAGTGAGCAGTTAGGGAAGCAGCTGACCGTGAAATACACTTGAATTCAATCAGTTCTTCTCAGAGGGTTTTCAATGACAACTGCAATTGGCCCTTAAGGAACGAAACAGAAACGCTCCTTTGTTCAGAGGGAGGCCCAGGGAGACGTCTGACATAGCCTGAGCCATTCTGAAGCAGAGATTCAAAAGAATCTACAGCTACTAATCTAATAAATATAAGAGGTTTGCATTATGCTTTAAAATAGCAACAGACGCTGTGAGAGAAGAGAGCAGCCTTGAGCCTGACATCACCACTGGCCGTCAAGCACCCCAGGTAATTCGGCTCTAAAGTGACTTAAATATAGAAGCTCTCCAAAAAGACTGCTGCTGCCCGGAACAGTCACAGCTGCTAAGCCAAACCCCATCTCCAGGCATCTCAGTCCTCAACCTTGGGAGACGCAGCTAATGAAGTTTGGAAGACTGGGAAAGGGTAGAACACAGGATTGAGTAGCAGTGTGATGATGTAGACAGAAGGAAACCTTCATCCCAATCAAAGCCAGGACTGTGGCAGCCCAGAGCTCACATCTAAAAGAAACTGGGTACCAGCCTTTCTGTGATGTGCATTCAACTGTAGCCCATAAGTGAGGCTGTGAATTCACAAACTCACTGAAACTAAAGGCAGAGATGCTTTTCTACTAAGGGAGACAGAGCTGCAGGGGAAAAACTTCAAGGAAGGGCCTTGCACAAATAAAAAGCAACCTAATTTAGTTTTCTTAAGAAGTATAAAATAGGGCTGGAGATGTAGCTCAATTGATGGAGCATGTCCTAGGCTCCATCCCCAGCACCACATAAACCAGAAGTGGTAGAAAATACCTGAAATCCCAACACCTGGGAGATGGAGACAGGAGGATCGGAAGATCAAGTTTAGCCTTGATTACATAGGGAGTTCAAAGCCAGCCTTGGCTACATAAGACCTTGTCTCAAAATAAACTAATCATGCACTTTCTACTTCAGAGATTGTTAATACTGAGTGTATTCAAAAAGAAATAAGACTGCTTGATGGCATATCTAGTGGGGAGAGAGACTTTCTAAAGGGAAAAGTTGAAAGTGAAACTGTGTATAAAATCATGAAGACTGTATTTACACAAACCCTTCTCCTGCTGCCCCATCAAGTCCACTGTCCACAGATCATCCCCGGCCTTGATGACAGTGGTCAGGTAGATGAGCATCTTGCCAGGGGAGGTCTTGTCTGGACTCCACAAGGCTCAGGTCCTGAGAGGCTGAAGAACTGACTGTGTAGAATTTCTTTGCCTGCACCTGTTTTCTGGAAGACTTGCAGGGAAGCCCTCCACAGGGTAGAGCAGGGGTTCCCAACCTGGATAAGCATTAGAGTCTTCTGGAAAGCTATGTGTGCATGATTACAGGCTGGTGTGCACATGTGTGTGTGTGTGCATGTGAAAGCTGAGGTTCACACTGGGTGTCTTCCTCAACCACCCTCTACCTTATATTTTTTGAGACGGTCTCTCACTAAACCTGGAGTTCACTGATTGGTTAGGCCAACTGGCCAATGAGATCCATGGGGATCAGCCTTCAGTGCTGGGAATATAGCCTATAGCACTGTATCCCGCGTTTTATATGATTGCTTGCTGGGGCAAACACTTTAACAACTGAGTCCCGCCCCCTTTTGTTTTTTTGGTGTACTTGAGACAGGGTCTCCTTGTAGCCACAGCTGGACTGGAACTCACTATGGAGACCAGGTTGGCCTCGATCTCATAGAGATCTACCTGCCACTGTGTCCCAAGTGCTAGGATTAGCAGTGTGCGCCAACACAACTGGCTCCTCAAAATCTTTTGACAAATGCTGTTTCCCAGGACCCCCTGGGAATGGAGCGGGGGGGGGGTAGGAGCGGGGGGGCTGAAGGGTTGGTGTTCTAGTTTGATTCCAGATCCCTCAGCCTCATCACTGACATTTTGCATGGGTTTATTCCACACTAGAGCATGGGTTTATTCCACGCTATAGCAGGCTATCTTGTAGGGTGTAGGATTTTAGCACAATCTATGGCCTCTAGGCATTGTCCAGCACCCCCCTAGGCCAGGAATCCACTCACTGAAAATCGCTGATTCTTTGCTGTGCATGCGTGGGGCACCTCTCTTCACACACACTCAGGAACTAGGCCTTAGTTAAGCCCACCTGCCTAATGGGCTCAGGACTTGAATGCTTTTTGTCCTTCTGAGCCATCAGCCTTCACTCCCTGACACTGTCCCAGCTTCCTATACAACCCTTTATCTGCTCAAATGGTGTGCTATGGGTCAGGCATGCGTCCAGCCCGGATTCAGGATCTAGCGGAAAAGAGTGAGTCAGAGGCCCCTCAGAGGCCCCTCCGTGCCCAGCAGGAAGGCTCCCATCCTTTCTGCCATCTCATAGGCTGTCTCCTCCTTTACAGACAAGAACTGCTCCTACTTCAGGCATTTCAACCCAGGCGAGAGCTCCGAGATCTTTGAATTCACCACTCAGAAGGGTGAGGCAACGTAAGACGGTGGGCAGTGGGGAATGACTTCTGTCACAGGCTGCCGAGCGAAAGCACTGACTCCTGTTCCTGAGGAAAAGCAGCTGCAGGCCAGTGCCCGGTCACCTCCCTGCTCAGGACACAAGGGGCAGGCCCTCGAAGCATTTTGGTTGGTGCTGGGGACAACGGGTGAAGGAGACTTGCTGGCAGGCCCTAAGCTGCAGCAAGGACATATTTTGCAGGAGAGCCAAGGGAGGCTCTGTAGCAAGGAGCTAAGCAATGAGACGAGTGCTCAGGTTCCTGGGGTTGGTGGGTGAGTCTCGGGGACAGTGCGAGTCCCACCCTCAATTGCGAATTGTTCCCTGAGCTGAGGAAACACGGGGCTCCCAGGTGAATCGATGGAGCTCAGAGGTACTCATCATGAGGCAGAGCCTGGCCTGTGTAGGGTGCATGGCCACACTGGGCAAGAGCCCACACGGATATATACCTATGCAAGGAAGCAGAGCCTCACCCCGACATGCAGGCCTATGCACACACCATAGGGCATGCACACACCTAGAGTCTGACATGCAGGTATCATTCTCTCTCTCTCTGTCTCTCTCTCTCTCTCTCTTTCTCGCTCTCACACACACATGACAAATCCTCACATGCAGGCACACGCGAACATGTCCTGATAGATCCTCACAGTACTAGGCAACCCACACACACCCTCACACTCACAGAGGTAACACCCACACTCTGTCATCCTTCCAGAGTCCCCTGTCAATCTAAGATAGACCACCCACAGCCTAGTGCCTCCTTCTGCCTGTCACTCAGGAAGGCTTTTGCTCTCGGAAAGTCTCCAGCCATATGGTACCCTGCCTCCTTCTGAGGCCTCTGCCCCAGGATACCTTGCAGTTCAGTAGCACAGGACAAAGACGCAGATAACTACATCCTGTCAACATCTGGCCTTACTCCTCCTCTGCCTGTGACTTTAAATGAATAAAGCAAGTGAGTGAGCCTCTCTGTCGGGTGTGAACTGGGAATCAAGGGTACTGTACAGTTACCAACCAGGCTCTCTGTACAAGGCTCCTGGGTGGCTCGGGTTCTGAGGTGCCCTCCATTTCACAGAATACAGCATCTCTGCAGCGGCCATTGCCATCTTCAGCCTCGGCTTCATCATTATGGGCTCCATCTGTGCACTTCTGTCCTTTGGGAACAAGCGTGACTACCTGCTGAGGCCAGCATCCATGTTCTATGCCTTTGCAGGTAGATTGGGGCCCCACCATGCCTGAGAGGGAGGGCAATCCCTTGGGGTTCTCCGCTCTGTGCTCAGACCTGCCTCAGTACTAGGCAGGTTCAATGCAGGAGCAAGCTCAGTCAGAGCCTCGGTAACTCCGGGAAGGTTGGGAGAGAGAGTGCTCTCCTTGCCCTTTCATTCCCCAATGACACTGCTCCGAGGAAGGGACACCTAGGAAACACCTCTAGAAAGCAATTAACAAAAGAAGGGAATGAAGCCAGTCTTTCCCTAACCTCCTGCCAGATGTGGGAACTGCAAAGTGGCAGGCAGATGAACCGCTTTTGCAGGTTCCCAATTAGAACCATCTGGAAGCGATGTCCTTTCAAAGTCAGGTCAGAGACAAGGGACAATGGACTGTGGGAGGGCTGGGATGACAGCAGGAGCACCCTCAGTCCCTGAGACCCTGACTCTGTCCCCAGGGCTCTGCCTTGTTGTCTCAGTGGAGGTCATGAGGCAGTCGGTGAAGCGCATGATTGACAGCGAGGACACCGTCTGGCTCAAGTACTACTATTCGTGGTCCTTCGCCTGTGCATGTGCAGCCTTCATCCTGCTCTTCCTCGGGGGGCTGTTCCTCCTGCTCTTCTCCCTTCCTCGAATGCCCCAGAACCCCTGGGAGTCCTGCATGGATGCTGAGCCCGAGCACTAGCTTCAGGAAGACCAAGGCCAGCTCAGAATCTTTTGGAGGTGAGGCGGGAGTCTTACATCTGCCCTGGTCTGAGATCTGCAACCAGCTGCCTCCCCTCTGAGCTCCTCATGGGCTGTGACAGGAATGCACACCTGCCCAGTCAGGGTGGGCATGCCTCTGTGGTGCAGGGCCTGCCCTTGCAGCCTCCTCAGCTTGAGGGTGCCCCACTGTACCTGTCGTCTTTAGGGAGTTGGTTCTGGTCATCTTTAGAAACCTTCCAGGGACATCCTGTGCTCATTCACCAGTTCTGAGTATCGCCTGTATCCAGAACCAGCCCCTCCCTCCCCTCCCCTTCTCCGTGATGAGAAGCACTCTTCAGTGACCTGAACATCCCTCCTTGACTTCCAGGACATTTTTGAATATATCTGTGGTTTGAAATAAAAGCTCTAAGAAAACTTATCCTTTTACTTGTGCCTTTTATAGCAATCACACAGATTCCTAGCCGTAGACTAGGCACCCCAGACCCTGGAGAAGCAAAAGAAGGCATGTCCCCTTGGGCTGTTGAGCATGGGATAGAGGTTTTGAATTCTACTTTGTATCTCTGGGCCCTGGAATGGTTTGGGATGAAACTAGAAACTCTCTGACTTAGACAAGGGTGTTAAAAATAGGAGGAGTTATTTCTAGAATCACCCAGCAATGGTCAGCACTGAAGGCCCACAGTCTCAGTCTGGCTTCTCAGGCCAGATTTTGCTGCAAAGAGCATCAGTGCACATCAAGTGGCATCATGTAAAGACTGCTGCCTCCTCAGACCCCTCTGTATGAAACCCGGCCTTCAGAAACAGAAGTCAGACTTTCCTGGCAGGCAGGAAAGACCCCTGTGGTCCTCACTCTGAATGCCGGAGTCCCACTCTATCTAACAGATGAGGTGGGACAAACCTCACCTAGGGGACAAACCTCTTGTGTAGCTTGCATTCAGTGTCCATAAAGTTTTATTGTCACACGGCCATACCTGTTCTGAGCATACAATGTGGCTGCTTTTCACAACAGCACTGAGCAGATTCATCAGAGATGTTTTGCTCTACAAAGTAAAAAAATTATTTACTTTCATAGCTGAGCATGTTGGAACATACCAACAATTCCACCACTCAGGAGGCCGAAGCAAGAGGATCACACTCCGCTTTATCCCCTTGACACAAGATCTTTCCATAAAACCAGAGCTAGGCTGGTGGCAAGCCTCAGAGACCCTCCTGTATAAGCCCTGGTGGTTTGTAATGATTCTTCTCTGATCTCTGGACTGGGGTGTGGTTGCGTGGTCCAGGCTTGACAACATAGTCCATCCTGCTTTGAGGTTAGGGATTGAACAGAAAGTCTGACCCATGGTTAGGACTTCTAAACAGGTCAAAGAGGGGGTTGAGGAGATGGTTCTGTGGGAAAATTGCTCGCTGAGCAAGCATGAGGACCTGAGTTTTATCCCCAGCACCTACCTAAAAGTGGGTGTGGTGGTATGTATCTATAACCCCAGTGCTGGGGAGACAGGCAGGCAGATTCCAAGGACCCGCTGAGGAGTCAGTCTAGCCAATCTGGTGAGCTCCAGGTTTATGAGATAACATGTCTTGGAAAAGTAAGGTGGAGAGTGATGGAAAAGGCCCCCTGATGTCCACCCCTGGCTGGGGGAGGGGCGGGGGGCAAAGAGGACAGGGAAATATAAAATGTGATGCATGAACCCGAATTACATGATGCCCATGTGTAGACATGGCAGAAATGTGGGGGCGGCAGCAGCAGCTGCCTGGGCCCCTCGAGCCAACAGCAGGAGATCATCCCAAAGATGCAACCATTGAGTCTGGGGCAAACAGACTCCAATGTGACAGAGAATAGCGAAGTGAAAAGCCCAGCCAGCCTGGGATCTGGGGCCACAGATTATGAGTCAGAAGGAAGACCCACAGTTTCATCCCACAGACAACTACTTAGAAGCTCAACATCATTATTCTTTTTTTTTTTTTTACTTTTAGCAAAGTCAGACACTAAGTGTTCTTGCTATTTTCACAGGGATCCCTGTGTCTCCAACTGCTAACTAGAATAGCCTTCAGGACAGAGCTAGTGTGGCCTCCTAGAGTTCTCACTCCTTTGACAGAGAAGATCAATGGAACCCTGACAAAGACAAAGGGTAGAGGAGCGGCTGCCAGACACCCCATATCCTGTCTCCCACCCACATTTCTTTGTAGGACAAACAGCGTTGCAATAAGAAACAGAGGCCACAATAAGCAAGGAAGCAAACAAACCAAGGCGGCCTCTTCCCTTGTAATCTGCCCACTACTGCGTGCCAAGAAGGACGTCCGCCAAGTGGGTGTGTCCTGTGGAACTGGCTAAGCCCCACTTGAGACAATGCAATTTGTCTCAACCCAGGGAACCAGAGAGGCAGAGAGATACCTCTTGGCCTGGTTCTTACTCCTTCCTTGCGCCTAGAAATGCAAAGGAGCTCTGTCTGTTTTTACATTTTTTTTTTTCTCACTTGCCCCAGAAGAGGGTAAATTTCTTTTATTTTAATTTTATTTGTTTTGAAACAGGTTGTTGCTCTGTAGCCCAGGCTGGTCTTAAACTTGTTACTCTCCTGCCTCAGCCCCCTGAGGCGGGCTAAGAGTATGAATGCTCCAATCAGAGTCTAGTGCAATATATACTCTCCAGTGTGACTTGTTTCATTTCAACCAAATTCTTCATTTACAAATTCATTTGTAATGTATATCCTGCTTGCTTTCAGATAAATCAGACGCAGAGACAAGGCATTAATAAGTCTATCATGTGGAACAGATCTATTAAACCCATGGCTGCAGTCCAGTGAGGATGGGCTGCCTGGCTCCTTGGGTTTTTTCTCAGCAGCCATGGAGGTCATAAATTAACCCTCTGTACACATGACATTGATCTCACAGGGCCGGGAAAATTAATTCAGGCAATGGCCACTACAAGTAGCAGCAATTTCTGCTCCTTTGACTTTGCTCCCAACAAGAATTTTTATCTAGGGGCTGGAGAGATGGCTCAGTGGATAAGAGCATGTACTGCTCTTGCAGAAGACCCAAGTTTGGCTCCCAGCACTCATAATAGGCAACTCTCAACTGCCTATAACTCTAGCTCCAGGTGATCCAATGCCCTCTTCTGGTCCCTGCAGGTACCTACATGCATGTGCACATAGATGCATACTTATAAATAAAGTATGTGAAAAGAATTTTTGTCTGAATGTGAGAAAGCTGACTTCTTGGATATCCACATCATCTACAGTTGTCTTGTTTCTCTAGTCTCACAATGTGGTCCTGGCCTCCCCATGGATTCATTGAGGATGGGGATTTGCCTGCAAATCCATGACCTGAGTGCTCTTGGCTGAGAGGGTCAAGGCACTTCAAAACCCACATTTCTGGTTGAAGACTTAGACGGCAAGCCCACCACCCCACTGCCCCCAGACACGGGAGCAGATGATCCCCACACAGAAGGTCTTAGGGTGCTGTGTACTGACTCAAAGCATGAGTGAGAGCAATGAAAACATCTGGGAGGCGGAGGGTGATTAGCGCGTACGGAAGGAGCTGAGGTGACCGAGGAAAGTGGCAGTTGCGTCTTGGTAGCTGTGTCTCCTTATGGTCAGAATGTCCCTTTGTGGTTCATCATCCTTGAAGCTTCAGTTAGGTTGTCTAGAACGAGCTAGAACCAACATTGAGCATGCGTGCACAGTGAACACTTCCTAGGATCAAACCTGGGGCAGCTCTCAGCCTAGACGCCATCTAGGACCAATGGGAGTGATGAACTTTGGATCATCAGGTGTTCAGGACCTACCAGAATGAAGCACATCAAATGACTAAAGACTTCCCCTAAGTGTGACAAAAATATAAATCCTGTTTCTTTCTAAAACTAAAATGAGATCATAGTTCCACTGTCTCCCAGGGTCTGTGACGTTGACTCTGCGCCTCCTTACCCCCTCCCCCGAGGGACCCGGCCATGCCAGCCAACAGCCCAGGGTCATTTTAACCTTGCATTGTGGTTTTCATACCTCTCCTTTCGTGGATGATGTGAAAAACTCTCTTAAAAGGGAGATCCAGTCCAACACGATTTGGGAGGGGCAAAGGGTCACCTTACCCCGTGGATATGACACCGCCTCATAGTCATAAAAACTTCCTCAATATCCACAACACATAACACACGGGGTTGCGTCACGCCTTTGAGGCAGCCCACTCTGAACTCTCCATGGAGTATTTGTTTTGCTAAAGAAACTTCTGCTCAAATTGTCTGTCTTAATTGAATTCATTCCTTCAAGAAGACAAAAGCCGAGAAACCTCTTAACTACCGATGGTGTGAGATCCTTTCCAGAAAGTGGGCAAGGAAAGAAATGTCAGAGACTTGTGCAGCACCAACACAACTCAGCAGGAAGGAGAAAGCAGAGGCCACAGGGCTGCGCACAGCTCTTCAGGGGAGGCAGAGGATAGACGGAACCAGATGCACCGCTCCCCACATCCAAGCTTGCGACTCTTGGCAGTACCAACCCTGGAACTCAGTTCTGCTAGGGTTACAGACACCAAGTTAAGCATCTTGTGTGTGCTAGATAGCTTTAGTTGTCAATTTGACACACCTGGGTAGAGGAACCACTCCATTGGACTGGCCTGTGGCCAAAGCAGCTCCTGACTGCGGAGTGGTGTGGGAGGGCCCAGCCCACCGTGGACAGGGCCACCCTTGTGTTCCGTACTCTGGGCTCCAGGTTTCTGTCCCGAGTCCCTGCCCTTAATTCCTGCCTTGGCCTCCCTTGATGATGGACTGTGCTTGTAAACCAAATAAACCCTTTCCTCTCCAAGTCGGTTTTAGTCAGTGTTTTGTCACAGTAATTGAAAGCAAACTAGAACACTGTGGTTTGGATTTATGTGTCACATTCCCTTGTCCTCTTTGACCTTTTTAGATTTTCTAGCCATAGGCCACACTTTCTGCTCCCTAACCCCCAAATGGACTGTTATCATCAATCCCAGATTCTTCAGCCAAGCCCCAGCCCAGTCCGTGAGAAGTCAAGATGAATCTTTACAAACCCACGTTCTAGTTAGTATTAACTGTCAGCTTATCAGGATCTAGTCTCATCTAAGAGACAAGCCTTCAGGCACATCTATGAGAGATTCTTTAGGTGAGGTTTGCCTCTGGGCAAACCTGTCCAGAAGATGATCTTGATTATGCTAATTGTGTAGGTAGGCCCATTTAATTGTGTGTTGGACCATTCCTTGGGCACATTCCTGCACAGTATACAACAGAGAAAGAAAGCTGAGCCCCAGGATGCTGTTTCCTGATTCTGGATTAGATATGACTAGCTGTCTTAAGCTCCGGCAGCTTTGAATTCCTCACCACCATGGACTACACCTTTGAACTGTGAGTCACAATCACCCCTTTCCTCTACGTTTGCTTTTGTCACAGCAACAGGAAAAGAAACCAAGACATCCCACCAAAGCCACTACCCAGGAGGACCCATCACATCTTGTTGAGAGCAGTGTCCAGTCCTCCTGGCCGTCCTCAGACAATACAAGATATCTCAGGGCGAAAGTTTAAAGACTCAGTCCAGCAGCCCTGCCTGGCTTCAATGGCAAAAGCCCTAGATACCGTCAGTGAAAGATAGATTATTGCTCCATCAAGCTCTCCTTCCTGTCAGGGAGGAAGCCTCTGAGAGCCGAGGCTGGGTGGCTCATCCACTGCTGTACCTGGATCTGGGCGCACCACAGAGACCTGGAAAGGGAAGGAAGGAAAGAAGAAAGGGGAGGAGCAAGAGAGGGAGGGAAGAAGGAAGGAAGGGATGAGGGAGGAAGAGAGGAAGGAGGAGCCTGCACGTAAGGTAAGAAGTAATATGGATTTTTGTCGACAGAAGACTTGAAATTCAGGAGCATGCTGATCCAGGTGTCTATGCCACTGGATACCCTCCACTATCCACATCTTCCAGCCCCTCCCATGTCCTGGGTTGTGGGAGATGCCTGGTGGAACAGTAGAAAGTTCTGGACAAGGGGGTCCTCCATACCTCACTCGTAAACCCAAAGAATCCATGTGACTTCCTTAAAGTCTGGCCAGATCTGTTCTCTGTATCAGTTAACACAAGAAAACACCAAAGCTGCCCCATAGTCTGAGAAACACAGCTTATACACTTTGAAATCATCATAAAATACACAACAGCTGCACCAGTTGCTGGACTGGGTACTTGACCTCTCTCTCTTTCTCTCTCTCTCTCTCTCTCACTCTCTCTCTCTTTCTCTCTCTCTCTCTCTCTTTCCCTTCCTCCTCCACCTGAAAATAACCCTTCATGTTAGCTACTATTATGGTCCCCATTTTACAGATGAAGAAACTGAGATCTGAAAAGGTTGTATATGTAAGTGAGGGTTACACAGCGAGAGATTTCAGAACAAAGAAGCCTTCTGCTTCTAGATGCTGAGTCCTTGCTGTGTTATGTGAGCGCAGGCTCACCAAACCCTGTTTCCTGGAGAGAAGAGACTCCCTAAGGCACCTCATGAGCTACACAGAGTGTAGAGCCCAAATAATTCCAAGTAGATTGAAAAGTAGCACGTACTTACCCATATTAATGCATCATTTTGGTCCAATAGAGGCTTCCAAAGACAGAGTTGTGCTGGAACTTTCTTCTAAGGTTATATAGAGCCATGAGAAGATTTTTTTTTTTAATTTTGAGATGGGATTTTGTGTGTAGCGTAGGCTGTCCCCAAACTTACTGTTTAGCAGGGATGCTCTAGAACTTCTGATCCAATCGCCACCACCTCCTGAGTGCTCGAATTACAGATGTGCATCACCATGGCCACTTTCTATAGTCCTGGGGATTGAGTCCAGAGCTTCACGCATGCTAGACAAGTATCTACCACCGGAGGTAATCCCTGGCCCTGAACCGCAGTGTCTCTAAGATCTCATCTCGCATCAGAATTTCTGAGGAATTCATTTTCAGGACCTGACCTTCCTACCACCATGACTCCCATCCCACGTACCCCCTTGGCAAGCATCGGATCCTCTGTGTTATGTTCTTCAAGGAACTTGTTCCCCAGAAGTTCCAGGCTACCGCAAGTGCCTAAGTTCAAATCCAGCAGACCACTCTTCTCACCTGAATCTACTCTGCCCCTCACCTGTAGTCACAAACTTAAGCACCCAAGTCAGAAATTGCTGCCATTCCCTGAGACAAGTCTCACAGGTCTGCCTCTGAAATGACTGTTCCTTCCGTCCTCTCCTCCATTCCCCTTATCACCACCCATGGCCAGACTCTCACTCACCCTCTCTGCCATTTGTAGCCTGAGCACTCACCAATTGTGCTGGATAGTTTTAGTGTCAACTTGACACACCTGGGTTGAGGGAGCCTCAAGTGAGGAATTGCCTCCATTCGACTGGCCTGTGGGGTATTTTCTGATTGTCGAGTGATGTGGGAGGACCCGTCTACTTTGGGTGATGCCACCCCGGGAAGATGGTCCTGTATTGTATAAGAAGGCAAACTGAGCATGGGTCAGGGGAGCAAGCCTTTCAGTAAGCAGTGGCTTAACCACTGGGCCTCCGCTCTGGCCCTGCTTTGCTATCGTTGCTCTTGTGTCCTTGCACGAATTTTTTCCTACACAGCATCCTAGTTCATGCACTCAGTCCACAGCGTGTCCCGAGGCCCAGCATTGAGTGTCGGGTTTGGGTAAAGGACTGATACAGGGAAGATTCTAGTTACAATGATTCTGAAGAAAATACAGACCTTACCTTCAGAGAACTCAGAATCAGCAAGGCACACATCCTACTAGACTGTTTTAGAATGGGCTAAATGTGAGGAGTGTGAACAAAGTGTGGAGACCCCAGGAGAGAAGCATGAATTTTACACGAGGGATATGGGAACACTGCTCATGATGCCTCATCTGACTACTGCGGTTTAAGAAGCAGGACTTGCGGAGGCTCCGGGGGGAAGATTCCTCAACCCTCTGAGCTTATGAAGAATGCTTGCAAACCTACTGACACTCTGACTTAGCTTTCCAGACTGATCACCTTCTGACCTTCAGAGTGGTGTGAGAAATGGCATGCCATCTTTAAGCTGTTAAGCTTGTGTCATAGTTACAGCATCAACAGGTGAGATTCGCTCCCTAAGCCCTGAGAGCTGCTTCGGTGCAGAGCGCTGCTCCAGCGGCGTGGCGTGCTCGGGATGCTTCTCTGGACAGTGTCTTAGTTTGCTTACATTGCTGTGACAAAACACTAGGACTGATACCGACTTGGGGAGGAAAGGGTTTATTCAGTTTACCGCTCCCAGATTATAATTCATCACTGAGGGAGCCCAAGGTAAGAGCAAAGGTAGGAACCATTTGCATTCACCACAGCAGAGCTGGGGGTTGCGTATCTCCAAGATTTTCGATTTACCCATCTACAGCACATCAGCTGACAGCCTAGGTACACGCAGATTTTCCTGACAACTTCAACAGTGGGGCAAACACGCTTCTGTAAGATGTGACTGAAGAGAACCCCCTCAGCAGTTCCAGGACTCAGCAGGGCTGACAAACATCTTGGCAACTCCAGCCAAACTTCCAGAATTCACAAGCATCTGTGATAGGGGACTGCAGCTCCTTAACACGGATAAGAAAAGCTTCCTGAGAAGATGAGCTTCCTGACACCGATCATAGGCTGGTTTCTGTTAACTACCTTCATCCCCATTTTAGAAGCTCACCAAGCAGCCAAGGAGCTGCTAGCTCCCTCACTCCTGACCTGGGAGACTAGCCCCGTGCCCTTAATAAATGTCCTGTTAATTCCCATGCCACAGTCTCTCATTTGTTTCTGCTCGGGTCTCACTCCAAACCAAACCCAAACCCAAACCTTACAGTTTTTATTCACACTAGCTCACGAATCAAATTTTTTTTTTCAAAATAATTGATCTTTCATCCGGTTAGTGAACCAATCCAACAGGAGTCATTGTGGTACTAGATCAAATATGGGATCATGTTAGTTGGCTCTCCACTGCTGTTAACAAATACCTGGGGCAAATCAACTTATAAAGAGGAAAAGTATTTCGGCTTTCAGTTGTGGAGGCTTCACGTCACTGATTATTCCTGTGGCTCTGGGCTTATGATGATACAACTCATCATGGCAGAGTGTATTGGAGACCACTGCCCTGTTTGAATTCTGCCGAAAGCACACTTGGCATTTGTGCAAAGTCACAAGAACCAGCAGTGTCATTTATGTTTGGACTAGATTTTTTAAAAAGCTGTATTTATTTACACTGTTCTGAGAACAGTGCTCTATACCCTGTCAACAAAGCTACATTTTGTTGCTAATTGTTTCCTAAGTCCCTGCAGCCAACTATCCTTTGGTCTGCCTACCTTTTGTTCCTGAATGCCTGCTTAAGAGTGTCTTATCCAAGTCAATAAAAACTTTAGGAGTTAGAGCCTTTGTTCTGATCTGGAGAAAAGGTGCCCCGCCCCCTTTCTTTGATGTTAAAATGTCTTGTGTATTAAGTTATACTGTGCCATCCCTCTTCTGTATCCACAACCACCACTCAGCCACAAAGGGTGCAGCAGGGGCACAGGACAGAAGCCTTGGCATCGACAAGCAGAGGTGAAGAGAGCCATTCCATAATCCCCTTCAAAATCACGCTTCCCCATGACCTAAAGACCCCGCACTAGGTCACACATCGTGGCTTCACTTCCAGTTGCACCATTGACTAAGAACCTGCCTTTGGCTTACAGACCTCTGGGCACAATTGGCCAAGCTGTAGCACCCCAAGAAACAGGTGTGCTCCCACAAGGCAAAGTCTACTTGCCAACCCACTTTCCAGGCATATGTTACTTTTGTCCCAAGTTATAGAACTTGATATAAAATGGCTCTCAAAGCAAAGGAGGTTGAATCTACATTACTGTCTGTTAGCAAAAGCCTTAGGCTAGAGCACCCATTTCTGGTCAGCCTTATGAAATGGCAGGTGGGTGTAAGAAACCGGCACAAAGACAAGACCCTTATTCTTGGCAGTTCATTCCTCTTTGGGGTCCCCTGGCTCTTTTGTATATCTAAAAGAGAAAATTCGCTGGGCCGACCACACTCTCAGGCGCTCACCCGCATCCAGACAGCTTGGTGTCATCCGTGCTTCTGTTTAATTAGGGAGCAAACACCATGCAAGTCACTCTCTCCTCTGTTTCCCTCTGAGCAGCCAGCTAGCCACGCCTACTCTCAGAGTCCATCACTGGCTCCTCTGTATTAGCCACCCACAACCAGTCAGTGCCACTTTGTGCTCTGGGATTAGCCATGCCATCTCCTGAAACAACGTTTAAATCCATTTACAGAACATCAGTTTTAATGAGCAAGAGTGGGCTTAGCCCGTAGGATTTGCAAGCTACAGCTTCTATTCAAGTTAATTATCTCCCTCTGCGGATTCAACATCAGCCAGAGCTTTTGACAAAGGGGAATTCATCCTCATTTCAAGAACTCTGCATGAAAGGTATATACCACATACCCACAGATCAGGCTAAGCTGAAGGAGGCAGCATCCATCAAAATTGACATAACCATGGTGAAGCTGTTTAAAAAGAACATTCTAACCATGATAAGGTACAGAATAACTTGTGGAGGTTCTACCCTGTCACTACCCAGAGAGGGGCGTGGAGTACGTAGGGCCGTCACTGCTGACTCCCCAGTGCCAGGCCGTCCTTCCTACTAAGTGTTGTCATCTGGTCACACTGGCCAATGAAATGGGGATTGTCTTTAAAATGTTCTTTCCATCAAACCTTAATGTCAGTTCAGGAAACATTCTTGGAAAGCCCCGCCTGGAAGGCTGCTGTAGGTCCACGGCATGCTCTCTGCCACCCAGAACACAGTTTTTGATTTTAATACAAAGACTGACAAGGTTTAATTGCAGGCACCAAGGAGCATGTGTTTTAACTAGGGAATGTGGCAATGGAATTTACTTGGTCCTCATTAGTAGGTAGAGCATCCCAGAGTAGTCTCGGGGGCTGGGCTTACAGGGCTGAAAGGGTGCAGTTTGAAAAAAGGGAAGCAAGAAAGTCAAGGGCTTGTTCAGGCACAGCCCATTAGGTTTACTATGTGAGAGGCTGTTGTGACGAGATGAACTCCATCTTAGAAGCTCCCCTACCCCTAGGTCCAGTATGGACTTGTGACCCTACCACTGCAAATCCTACACGTGGGCACCACGTCCCCAAGGGTCTGTTCTCAGGAACTAGTTAATCACAGATAATTGTGTCACCATCTGAACATTGTAAATAACTGTTGTAACTACAATCAGCACTAACAGGGAATGTCCTTTTTACTTCATTCAAACCCCAAAACCCCTCTGCCCTTTACCCTACCATTGTGTAATTGTCAAGGGATGATTTGTGTGACTGTCACAAGATGATTAGCCATAGCTTGCTCTGTGTAATCAATACCCCACCTGGAAAATCCCTTCCTCGGTTTTGTGCTTTGAAGAATTGATTCACTGCACCCGCCCCCCCAGGCTCTGCAGTCCCTTCCCCTGAGCTAAGGGCTGTAGTCCAAGCTAGCTTGAATAAAACTTTGAATCTAAATCTGGTCCGGTGTCTGGTGGTCTTTTCCCGGCAGTCTTGAACTCCGTAACAAGGCTGGGGATGTTAGTCAGTTGGTAGAGTGCTTGCTCACCATGCACAAGTCCCTGGGTGCAAGCCCTACCAAGGATCAAAAGAAAAAAACAATCTTGGGGCTGAGGAGATAGCTCAGTGGGTCAAGCATTTGTCACCAAGAGCAAGGACCTGGGCTCAGATCCCCAGAACCCACATAAGGTGGCATACATCTGTGTTTCTATGGTGAGATGGGAGGTGGAGACAGGAGAATAGGGCAAAGCTTGTGGACCAGTACACAGTGGTGAACAGATGACCCTGCCTCAAACAAGACGGCAGACAGGACTAACACCTGCGGTTGTCCTCTGATGTCCGCATGTGTGCAGAGTGGCATGCACACACCTGTACACACACCTACACCCCGATCCTCACACCCCGTGCAGTCAATAACAGGTAAAGGACTCCCTGGTTGTTTAATGAACCACAGGGATATTTGGGTGTTCCAGACTGAACAGGTCCAGAGAAACCAGTCTCCCCTAGCTTCTTCACAGCAGCCCAAACTTCCATCTCCGAGCCACATGGGATTTCCCACCCTGCAGTTCTGTTACAATCCTAGCTAACTTCCAGATCAATGCCATGGCAAAGGAGTAACACCTAGGAGTCATCCTTGAGTTTCTCCTTTGATCAGGGGGCTTTGGCTTACTTTAAGCAGAGCAGAAAGCACAGCTCAAAGAGTCTCCAAATCCATCAGACTTTTGTTAGAAACTTTTTTTTTTCTTCTCGAAATCCAGAGATTGGTGTCCTCCCTATCTAGTGAACTCAAAGCAAAATGTCTAGCTTAAACCCAGACCCACTGCCATGGACGATAAGACTGTCCTTGGGAAAATGACCATCCCATTCACAATTACAGACCTGAAGCACGGTCTATTTGAGCTGGACTTATGGTGCCACATTAATGGGACATTAAAAATATGTTAGGGCCCAGGAAGCATTCTGTAACCTGCTAATGCTTCAGAAAGTCACTCACTGTAGATTCAAACCACTATTTCTACAACAAAAACAAGGCTGAGGGGCTAGAAAGAAGGCCGAACAGTTAAGAACACTGGCTGTTCTTGCACAGGACCTGGGTTTGGTTCCCAGCACTCATATGGCAGCTAATAGTCTGAAACTCTAGTTCTAGGGGGACCCAATACCCTCTTCTGATCTCTGTGGTCTGTAGGCTTTAACACATGAGTTGTACTTAACATACATGGAGGCAATACACCCACACAAGCAAAATAAAAATAGATAAGTTTTTTTTTAAAGGATGATTTGGAGTAACTTTCTTCAAAATTGTGGGGTAGTGGCATATGACCTACTTCAACGTATCAACGTAAGCTGGATTTATGAGTTCTCAAATTTCAGGTCACTCAAGCCCAGTATTAACAATTTAACAATTAAGTCACTAATTAAGAGTAATTTATAACATTTGCTAAAACTAAAAACTAGATCCATACCGAATGTCACTTTGAAAAGAACTCAGTCTCATGCTGACCAGAGTCACCTTTAAACTTCTGGGTAACTTATGTTTTAATGCTGTCGCCTTTGCTGATGTTGATGTGCTGCTGTGTCAAAGATTTTTGTAAATGTAAAGGTATAACCAGACAATCTGACACCAAACTCCCTGTTACATGAGCTTTACCACTTAAAAGATGAAATAAAGCAAAGGATTGTGCTAAAGGTCTTGGTGCTTACAAGGAAAAAGAGACAGAAGATTAAAGTCCACATTAAAAAAACAATCTCCAAATTATTAAAAAGGCATTTTATTATAAATACATTTTAGTTGTAGCAGTAAAATACATTTTGTGTTACCATGAATCTTTTCAAACAAAAGATCGTCAGCAAGACAATGGTCACACTGTAGACTCCCAGGCTGAAAATGTGTTCTAAGAAACCAATATAGCTGAAAGAAACGCCAAAAACTAAAAAGGACGAAGGCGGAAGGAAATGAAAACCTTAGAGAATAGGTTTGGGGTTATTTTATGATACAAAATCATTTTTACTTTTAAGAATAAACTCTAAGTATTAGAGCCTCTCAGATGAGGTGTTATTTACTGCAGAGAAAACAAGAATCGTATCGTTCTTTGCCATAGATTATGCTTAATTAGATGGCTGCATATTTAGAACTTGGAAGAAATGGAAATGGACCAGCTTGGCTTTACACGGCCTCCTTAGGAAGGCTTTTCAATATAAGATCCAGAGTAAACTGGGTTAGGGATTGATCCTATACAGTTAGCAGACCACAAAGAGAGAGATGTATTTGTATTTTTTTAAAAAAGCAAAAATCGGTGTCACTAATGACATAACTCTTTACTAAAATGCAAACCCCTTTACCTTTATAATTTAGAGGAGTATTTAAATCACCTAGGATACAATAATTACGTATTATAACCAGTACCTTCATGGTTTCAAAGAATCAGGTCAGATGACTGGCACAGAAATCAGATACAGTACATGATGTACATTACGTCATAGACACGGGTTGACAGGAACGGGTGTGGTCTGGATATGTGAAAATCCAGAACCCTTCCTCTGTGTCGGGGAAAGGGTGCTGAGAAACAGTCTGCGGTATAACTGACACTTTGGGACTTAACCTGGACAAGAGAGCCCTCTGACCTACCGAAAGATATAAAGTGTTCTTCACATACAGGATAGCGTGCAAGGCAGATTGCAAATAATCCAAAGCCCCTCATGAGCCGGGAGTGCATAGACAAAGCTGTGCTGAGCACAGCAGCAACGCCACCAGAGCCTGCCAGGCCTTCTGCGGAGGAAGCACTGGGGGTTCAGAATCTAAAGCCGTGCGTTCTATGATGTCATCCGGGGTACTTCTACGCCTAAGTCGTTCTACATTCTATCACCTTAAAAATAGATTTGTTTTCTTGCTAGCAACTCAGTAAATTCAAAGCCAAACTAAAAACCAGAAGCAGAGCCCATTATCCCACCCCCACCCCAAGCTGCAGTCCAGGGTGAACATTAAACACAACACATACATGTAAAAACACCCAAAGACCTTTCAGGATTTACCACGTTATAGGCGGCAGTCTCTTTCTCAGACATAACTTGCTCACACATGTTCACTCTGACTTAGGAATAACTCATGCTGTGGAGGTGGTACATTCCCCTAGACTGCTTCACAAACATATACAGATTTCTTCAAAGGTAGCAAAGGAATCCAGAACAGTCACTTCTCTTCTGCCACATACAACACCTCACGCTCTCCCTAACACAACACCTGTTGGCATGGCAGAGAATCCAAAATAACATTGTTAACCTGAGAAACACATAATATGAAAGCAAATCCTTGCCCTCACCCCCAACACACAGACCAAAAGAGAAAACGAACAAACAAACAAACACTAAAAACAAACCTACAGAATACATTATCCGGGGATTTTCTTAATGTTTCCGATGCTCCATGCCGCTGTCATCCTAGGACAGGGACTCCTGCGCTGGGGCCTTGATAAATGCAAGTGCATTCTAGGGACACCCAATGGCTTCTTCCCACAATTCTTGTCTCTATGTGTAGGGACCAAGATTGACTCTAAGCACGTCCAATCAATGGGCGCATAACACCAAACTCACCCTAGAAACAACAAGAACTCCTGCAATCTAATGAGGAGGAGTGGCAGAGACCCCAAAGGGACAGGGAGGGGGGCAGCAGCCAACCCCAAAGGCAGAGAGATCTTTTTCCACGAATGGGCCACTCATGATGTCAGAATGGTTAAAATGACTCAAGAGATCACTTTCTTACACCAAGTAAACAAATGCATTGAAAAACCCTCCAATTTCTTCTAGACCAGTGATCTTCAAAGTGCGTGCCCTGGACAGGCTGATGCGGCCACTCTGGGGAGGGCCCAGTGATCTGTACTTCAGTAAGCCCTCTAGGGAGGGCTGAGGCTGGCTTAAGTTTCACAATTGCTTTTTTTTTTTTTTTTCTTTATCCTGTTCACAATTCTGAAACCTTAAAATAAGACAGATTTGTAAATAGGATTACTGTGTTACAATCTATGTATCTGCCACCCTTTCCCTACACTTCTCAAATATTAAAGTATTAAAACAATTATTTCATAAAAATCAAACATTTCTTAAAAGATATTGGTTTCCTCTCCTATACATATTCTAAGGCAGGCAATCACATGCTAGTATGCAAAATAAAATACAGAAGAGACCTCGCATATGAGGTAGAAATAGCTAAAAAGATTTCCCAAAAACATAATGAAAATTTCATAATATTGTTTAATGAACTCATAGAATTATATAAAACTTACTATGTTTTATGCTTATTATTTGTATCAAAATAAAAACTCTCTGTTGAACAAATTGCAAGTAGAGCCTGGTCTATCGCTCTGATTACTGGCACTAAATGAACATCTCTGGGCTGTCTTGAAAGCTCTGGTTTCAGAAGCTTTAGCCTACCACTGTATAACTGGGTCTGGCATTTAACCACAGTTCACATCTCTAAGTCTAGATTCTTCTAATAGATACCTCCCTTCCAAGAGGTTTTAGAGACAAATGACTGTTGATTTAAAGCCCACTCTAAAGTAGGGATTTTCAGTGGGTTCAACATTCCTAATGTTACACTAAAACTTTAAAAAAGATCTGTTTAATCTGATATTCTAGCTTAAAGTTGATAATATAATGCTACTTTCTGTCATGTTTTATAAGAACATTAAACATTAGTAAGAACCCCTCCTTTCAACGGCCTTGAGATTGCAAATTAGACAGGGATGAAAGTGTGAGTGTGAATTTTGCAGCTTTATAGCCAGGTCTCAGGTGAAAAGTGAGAAGCCTGCCCTAGTGAGCACTCTGAAGACCAGTGTGACACTTACTGTCAAGATACCATGATGTGGCAGACTAGGTGATACTTTGAACAAGAAATTCAAGCTAGAACCCTCCTCCCTAATCTCTAGGCAGTGTGAAGACAGAACAGATGACCAAGAAGGAAGAGATAGTCAAAGCCATTAAGATGTTTGCATCCAGATTCAGGAAGACATAGAGGGTGATGGGACGAACAAGGGCTTTCATATGTGAAGGGGAAGGTTTGAAAAAGATAATGTCTGATTGATCAGAAAAGACAAATCGCTGCCTTTGAGGAACTGGAAAGGTATGGAGGAGATGGACAGCCTAAATGACATTTTTTAAGCAGTAATTTGTATGTTTAATATATTTCCCAGGAAGCTTTAATCTTGTATTTTTAATGGACTTTTTTCTAAAAGCAACTCTACTATGATAGAAATGCTATCACAGTGTCTCTTAGAAACAACTGTTTCTGGAATTTTTTTTTTTTTTTCATAATAATGGTTGAAATACTCAAATTTATCCTGAAGTTGTTTTCACACCCTGACTTAGTCAAAGTGGCTAGAGATACATTCTTTTATGTTTAGAGCTTTGCTCTTGACATGGGAAAATATTAAAGATACAAAATCAACTACACTAGGGCAACATAATACTATATACTCTCTCAGAGTTTCAGTTAGCTTCCTCAGCAACTTCAAAGCTTTCATAAACAAGGAAATCTTTTCATAAATAGGTTTTAGAGATTGCTATGTTTAATTAGGTAATGCTTATTCAGTGAGAATTCTGCTTACTGTACTCATTCTGCAATTTTCTGAACCGAAAAGACCAGTTGATGCTTCTACCAAACCCGAACTTATTCTAGAATCTTTGATTAGAACAAAACAAAACAAAAAACCCCAGAGCAAGCAGTTTGGTGTTTTGCATATACCAGATGACCTGGATAGAAAGTACATCCATGTGAAGAAAGGAAGACTAAGGTCATGTTAGTTTAAATGGTCAATAATTAACTACTGATTGATCAAAGACAGCTCTGCTATAGCAATCTGGCAAGCACACACAAAACGGCAGCAGAAACAGAATTCTTTGAAAAACACACCAGAAAACATCCATGATACAGAGAATGAGGTTTGTTAGATCTTAACAGAAATTCATTTTTAGATGAGAAAAAAAAAATCCAGTATATCTTAGCATCAACACTCTATGAATTATCACCCAAAAAGACTGAATGGGAAAAGGGGCAGGGCAGCATTGGCACGCACAAGAAAATCTCACCATAAGAAGAACAAAGAAGAGAAAGAAATCATGAAAGAACTTCAAGGGGAATCTGTTCTGGAAGAAATGATATCACAGAACTATCAAGTTTCCTTTAAAAACGTCTGTGTATATATGTAAACAAACACATAAATACACACATAGGTATATATGTTACATCTGTGTTCTAAAATTTCGGAATCTAATTGATAAAATAAATTATTGTCATGAGACCGGATAAGCTTATTAATACTACCTGAATAAGACCAAAGAGTCACAATGGAAACTCACAACGATTCTTACAGTAAGATCTGCTCAAGAGTTTGGAAGGAAACACAGCATTCCAGTGCTGGGAGAGGGGCTGGGTGAACGGAAACCCTATCCAGAATGCAAAAAGAGAAACAAACCCTCGACTAGCTGAGGAACAAGAATGAAATACAGGATGCTCAGGCACTCACAGTAGAAGTCAACTAATAAGTAGGTATTATTGTCCATTTGTTAGAAATGACCATTTAGAGAATGCCATAGCAACCTGGTGGGGTCCTCATCCAGGGCATCCCACCATCAGTATTTTTATAGATGAGAGGGTACACACATGACTTCCTTTAACTAAATATAATATAAATAATTTAAAAAGTGATTTTTTTAAAGGTTCAAGTATGAAAAACAGAAAACTAAGCAATAACAACCTCCTGACGAGAGGAGAACTGAAATTCTGACAGTGTAACTGTCTGAATTATGGAAATGCCTTTGAATACTTGCCCGGAGTATGTTTGCATGTGTGGGGTGGGGGGATCACTGGTGAGATCATTATTTGTCATAGACAGTCCCATGGTGGAGGTGGTCCTAATTCTCACTTGGGCTGTCTTTGAGTTTGGACATAGAGTTGGAAAACAGAGTCCTGTGGCAAAATTTTCCTTCTGACTAAAGCACGTTAAGCAACATGTGACAAAGCTATATGTGGTGACTGTCATCATATGGAGAGCATGTGGTGCTGTGGCTCACTGGTTCTGCTTCCCCACTGTGATTTATACTAACCACTAGCACACCTGTAGTCCACAGATCCACATCTGCCTCAACAGAGGCTCCAGGCCTGTAATTCAAATGATCGGCCCCGAGCACAAAGGTTTAGCTGAATTAGAGAGGCACGTTCATTTTGTCCTGAGGCTGGCTAACCTTTAACTAACACATCCTTTAATCCCACAAAGTCTGGCTACAGGTCTGCAGCTGGCCAATATAAACCAACTTTTAGTTATATAAGAGATGGAATTCTTCCTTCCCTTGCCACTTTTAACCCAGTTTAAAATGGCTGTGGACACAGCATGGCCTATCAGAAGTAGAAACTACATTTGAACAGGAAGGCCGAGTTCTTTTGAAATGTTCCCTGGCCTCATCTTGGCTTTTGTCTGTTTGTTTATTGTAGTCTCAAGAAACACCAGATGAGAACTGCTGGATCAGGAGGTGCTCAGGACACACTAGCTTCCATATACAAGCTGGAAAAGGGAGAACTTCTTTTGGATTTGACCAAAGCTCGTTTAAAATAACTGTCAGACTGTGGACTACTGAAGACAGTTATTTCAATTTCTTATTTGTAACAAGTCCAATGGGGGTATTTCAGAAGAATCAAGAGAGAGGACATATGCCCCAGATTTTGACTGAATTTTGACAAACATCTTATTTCTGTTCTTTAACAATGTTCCTCAAACAGAACAACTAGCAGAATCTTAGAACTGCCATGTGTAATGTCACACTGTAATGTAAACATCAAATAAGGTACCAAGATTGTTACTGGAGGAGAGAAACCCAAACCTCTAGGTGGCACAGCTCTCTTCACTGGGAGAGAGGGGGCAGGCTTCAAACATTTATACATGCAGAGTGAGAAAAAAGATCTTCACTAAATTCACGCAGTTTTAAAATAGTTATCAAGTCTACTAAGCACCAACAATCCTAAAAATTTTTTCAGCTTCATGATTTGTTTAAAAAAAAAATCACACTATCAAATTAACATTAAAAACAAGCTGAAAGTGTCGCTTGTCCAAAAAAAAAAAAAAAAAAGCCACTGGTTTTTGTTTTTTACCTTTTCTTTCTTTCTTTCTTTTTTTTTTTTTTTTTCACATTTCAAAAACAGTGGCATACAGAATACATGGGCAAAGAACGCCTTGAACTCGAGCCTGCGCTGGACGGAGAACACAATAGCATGTACACATCCTCTAAAACCGTGAAAGTCTTAAAATGCAGCATCCTGTCACCAAAAAAAAAAAAACAAAAAAAGCTGATAAAACTTAAAGTATTTAGAAGATGCTGCCCCTTTATTTAAAAAAATTTAAATGAATTTACGCAAAAATAACATACATTTGTACATCAACTGGCCATTTCTGGTACAGAAACCCAGCATGTGGTAATATTATTGAATAAATGTAAATGCTACTTACAATTTTTTTCTTTTTAAATACATTTTAAACAAACTTTTTTTCTTTTTTTTTCTCTTTTTTTATAGCTGCACAATTAACCTCTTAGCTGCTAGCTTGATGCAAACATATGTAACAATACACAAATTTAAAAATAGTTTTATTCTACATAAAAGCTGTCAAAATTCTGACTCACATCAAAAATGCAAAATAATGGAATATACTTTAAAAAATTAGTTGCAAGTCTAGCAGCAAAGCAATTGTGTGAGAACACATTTAATATCAAAACAAAGGGAATTGTGCATCTATTATGGGGTCCGACTACCGCAATCTACCGGTACAAACAGAAACTGAAATTCTCTTTTGAGGAAAGGGGTGACTATTTAAAGTAGGAATAGAAGCCATTGCCGCCCGAGCTGCTCCCCAGGCTGAGCTCCTGGAACAAAGACACTGGGTCGCTGTTCTTCTTGGCCTGCTCGGGTGGGGGCCTGGGCTTGGGCGGGGCCCGCAGTGCGCTGGCATAGGACATGGCAGGCTTGCTGGTGGCCGGGCTCTGTTGGCTGCTGCTATTGGCCGACTCTGCAATCTGCTTGTTGGGCATGAGGGGTGGAAACTGGCCCAGGTGCTGCAGCACACTATAGTTGAAGGAAGTGGACACCTCCCCATTGTCGGGCTTCAGTTGATCTTCAGGGGGTTTGACAGTCTTGGGCGGAGCTATAAGCAGAGAACAGTAACAGAGCTTTAATGCAGTACCACTCACTGGCTCTACGTTCCATGGGTCACGAGTCTCCAAGCACTCGGGACAGTGGAGCCAAATACACATAACTTCTGCCAAAGGTGTCAAAATTACAACAAAACTAATCAAATTCCTGTACTCTAGAAACACACAAAACAGCCACGCCCAGGTCAGACAGAAAGCATGCTGGGAGATAAAAGACTAATTTCTCTGGCTTTGCAATTTGATGACTACAATTGGAACACATATCGTCTTGAATGAAAACAGGCCACATGTGCTACACTGTCAACCCAGGTAAAGTGGTACCTGATGGCCCTGTTCATGTCACACATATATATATTTACGTATAGATGTGTTGGCTCTTTTGAAACAAGATTTCACTGTGTAGATCTCAGGCTGGCTTTGAACTCATCTTTTTTTAGAAGGTGGGGTCTCTTTTTGAGACAGGGTCTCCATGTAGTCCCAGCTAGCCTGGCATGGCCTTGATCTCAGAGATCTCCCCCTGACTCTGCCTCCCAAGTACTGGGACTCACACTGAGACAGAAGGACTACTTGATTCATGGAGCTGGGGAATAGCCTAGGCCAACAGGACACAAAGACCAGCAGAAAGGCAGATATAGAAATAAAAAGAAACCTTGTTGGGGGCTGGAGAGATGGCTCAATGGATAAGAGCACTGACTGCTCTTGCAGAGGACCTGGGTTTGATTCCCAGCACCTACATGGTGGCTAACAACTGTCTGTAACTCAGTTCCAGGGGATCTGGTGCCCTCTTCTGACCTCTGTGGACACTGCACAACAAGGCATTATACTCATATACATAAAATAAAAATATTAAAAGTAACCATGTTAATACTTATTTTATAAACCCAAATAGAAATGGATCATTAAAAAAATGCTGGGCATCATTTGGGAATCAGAGACAGGCAGATCACTGTAAGATAGAAGCCAGCCTGGTCTACATAGTGAGATCCAGCTCAGTTGGGGTTATGGGGAGACCCTGTCTCAAAATAAAACAGAACAAAACAAAGCAACTGTAATCCTTGATGGGCACTACTTTATACTCAATATGGAAAACTTTTTAAAGCATGGAACCATGGCTCAGGGATTGAGAACACTGGCTGCTCTTGCAGGGTTTGGTTCCCAGAACCCACAATGCGACTCACAACCATCCATTTCTGGGTGGTCTGATGCCCTCTTCTGGCCTCCAAAGGCACTGTATTCATGTGGTACACCGACATGCAAAGAAAACACTCATAAACATAAAATAAAACAAAACCACGATTGTCCAATATCACATAAAACTAGAATTTGGATGGTGCTAGAGAGTCGGTGCATACTGCTCTTCCAGAGGACCTGAGTTTGGTTCTGAGCAGTCATGACAGGCAGCTCACAATCACCTATAGCTCCAACTCCAGGGATTCCAAGGCCTCTCTGGCTTTCATAGCCCTCCACCCCCCACTACCACACAAACACACAATTAAAATTAAATCTTTTATTAAAACCTAGAAGTTTGGGTGAAAAGATATCATTTTTTAGTCTTAGATTTCCAGTTATCCAGTATAATAATTTTACAGCATGATTTAAAATTTTGAGAAATCCTAAAGATTGTCCAGAATTATTCTGACATCCTTCTAGAGCACTGGCCACTCACTTTCTGATGTCACTGTCTCTAAAGTTTAAAGCCAACACATTACATATGCTTTCCTCAGTCTGAGAGACACACCTCAAATTTCTAAACAAGTCCTGTCTTACCAGATATCAGGTTTTGCTTAAAAGAAATGCATAAGAGGTTGCGCTTCAGGAGATTAGCAATATTCACTTTTTATTAACCTGAAGTATTAAATACGTATTTCTTTTTAAAAAAACCTACAATTTATCTCCTAGCAACAAGGAAAATAGCTGCACTGTACAGATAAGACACCATAAATGACAAGACTTTTCTATTTTGTCAACTCAGATCAGATTTTTAATTGATTTTGGTCAAAAAGCTATTCTTATAGCAGCAACAGCAAAGGAGAAGAGAATAAGCAGGGACAGGAAAGAGGCTTACCTTTAAAATAAACTATAATCAGCAACCAAAACAACATACCATCCTCCCTCATTTGTACCTTACAGTTTTCTTAGGAAATTCTAATAGAGTGTATTTGTTTCAAACCTTTAACAGTGATAAAGTTACCCCAGTCAAATGGAGCACTGTACGCACAGCAGGCATGATGGCTAGTCTGCACTATGAACTTGATGGGATTTAGAACTGCCATGGAAACAAATCTCTGAGATGTCCGGGAGGGACCATTTGGATCAGGAGAAGGGAGATGGGAACACATACCCTTAATGTAGGCAGCACCTTCCACTGATTTATGGGTTGGGGTCCCATAAATAAACAGGATAAAGTAAAGGAAGAGGAAGAAGGGGGGAGGAAGGAGTCGGGGGAGGAGAGCTGAACAGAAGCATTCATGATCCTTCTTCCTGACTGCAGATGCAGTGCATAGCCACCTCTAGCTCCTGCTGCCATGACTTCCCTGGCATGACGGACAGGACTCTTGAACTGTGAGCCAGAGTATATACTTCCTTAAGTTGTTTTTGTTAGATACACTACTCCAGCAATGTGTGAAGTAACTAACACACTAGTATTGAGAAATATTTAAAAATTAAAACAACCAGGGCTGAAAAACTGGCTGATCGATTAAGAGCACTGGCTACTCTCAAAGATAACCCAGGTTTAACTCCCAGCACCCATATAGTAACTAGCAATCTTCTTTCACTCCAGCTCCAGGGGAATCCAACGCCCTCTTCTGACCTCCATGGGCACTGCATGACACAGATTCACTTATATACATCAGGCAATACACTCATACACGTAAAATAAAAATAACAAATATTTTACAAAAACAAGCACTTAAAAAAAAATTAACAACTATGTCTCTTACCAGAAAACCAAAGCAACTCCTTCCTTCCTTCCTCCCTCCCTTCCTCCCTTCCTTCCTCCCTCCCTCCCTTCCTTCCTTCCTTCCTCCCTCCCTCCCTCCCTCCCTCCCTCCCTCCCTCCTTCCTTTTTGAGATGAGGGTGGTGCTGTGAACTGAACCTGAGGTCTCATGCAAGCTAGACAAGGGTTCTATCATTGAGCTATACTCCCAGCTTCCAAAACAAAATCTTCAAAAAATTTTTTTTCCTACCATGTCCATTGTTCTAAAAATACATGTGTACGGCACATACTCAAAAATGGGTCAGTCACAGAAACAATAGATTCATATTCTAAAGCCAAACCAAATTAAATCAAATACAAAAGTTGGAGCTACTGAGCAGGAATGTACAAAGACCTCAGGCTTATTCACAAAGACCAACATCTTCAGCCTTCCAGGAGGACACCAGAGAACCAGGGTAGGGTAAGTGTCATCTCCACATCGACACAGGAAGAGGAACAGAGGAAGGTGCGCCACAGGTGCATCACAGGGTGAAGTGTGTGTGCTTTCCACAAGCACCTTGAGATCCCAGGCTTTGCCACTCCTGTCCCCTTTCTATGCCTTTCCTGTTTAGTCATGGAGTTCTCAGTTTATTAGAATATAAGGAACAAACAGGATTTTTACACTCCTAGACATGAGACTTTGCTGGTCTCTCTTGTCGCCATGTGATTATACAGAACTCTGACAACACTCACTGACAACAAAATCCTTGAAAACCTAACCAGCTCTCACCTGCAATCCTGATTGGGGGGGCAGGGGGGGAGCGTGGAAGACCAAAGTACAAAACCTTAAACCAAAAAATAAATGATTCCCCGGCCAAGATGCAGATTCGAGATGGCTGCATCCATTCCGACACATGGGTTGATATCCACATCCTTCCTTATTTATTCACAGGTCAAAACGATCAGTTTCCAAAAAGGAATGTGCCTGCTAATACCTCAGACCAAAAATATAAGCAACATGGTCCTCAAGAAGTATGCACGGCCAAAGTGCTCTACTGGACACTAAATATGGTTCAGAGATGACAAGGAAAGTGGGCTGAGGATGTGGCTCAGAGGTAGAACACTTGCCTAGCATGGTTCAAGTCCCAACATGGGGAGGGGCTTGTGTGCTAGACTGTGTAAACAGGGATGGGCTGACAGGAAAAACCCATAAATATCCAAGTGTTTTCTGGAAACTCACCCATTCATCTTACCTATCAACTCTCTGGGCTGAGCTGTCCTGCTGGATCCATTGCACGGAATGTTCTGGTAGGAGGCAGATGAGGTGGTGCCAGCCCAGGACTCTGGGGATGGGAAGCTGAAAGCAGGTGGGTGGCTGTGGTCCTGCAGCTCTTTACCCTGAGCCAGGCTGTCTTGGGGAGTGCTTGCCTCTTCGGAACAAGGCTGGACTGAGCTAGATGAGATTCTTCTTTGGTACAAGGGCCGACCAGGTCCTCTGGGCTCATACTATACAAAGAAAAGGATATTTGGTAAGTCAGGGGACCCCTTTTCACACCCCTACCACTTTCAGGTCTATAGTGATCTTGCTTTACAAAGCAGACATTCTTAAGAAAATTCTTGGGGGGGCTAGAGAGATGGCTCAGTGGTTAAGAGCACTGGTTGTTCTTGCAGAGAACCAGGGTTCAATTCCCAGCACCCATATAAAGGCTAACAACTGTCTTGTCTGTAACTCCAGTTCCAGGATATCCAATGCCCTCTTCTGACCTCCTCTCAAGCATTGCACAACACAGGTGCACTCACATACATGCAGGCAATACATTCATACACATTAAAAAAAAAAAAAAAGAAAGAAAGAAAATTCTCTTCTGTGACACTGAGTCTCTCTTCCTTCTTTACCTTCCTTGATAACATAAATAAGTTAATTAATTAATTAAAAGGTCGCATACTTTAACATGGTATCAGGAGACCTAGGTCCAAAGTTTATCTTAGCTTAGTCCCTTACTATGCATGTGACAACACAGACCAGCCTTGGCTCCTGTACAGCATGGAACCAAAACAGCTGTCTTCCACTGTAAGACTCTATTAACATTTTAGAAAACAGTACAGTGAGTATATGAAGGAACAGATGTGCTCAGAGTGGAGTCCCAAGTCAGCTGAGTCACAGAGCTCTTGAACAGAGCCATCTACATTTATCTCTTGGGTCTTCCCAACTTCTAGTCTACTTTTCCTCACATCTGGTGGCAAGATATGGTTCTTCCTGTCTAGCATAAGCACTCCTGATTGAGCTTACCATATTTCTCTTAGTCAATCGATACAGAATACTCATTACTTCTCCAAAATATTCTTAACCTGCTTGAAATCTTATTAACTTAATCCAAGTGCTCACGTCAAATTCCTTTATCCTACCAACAAGGACTATCTGCAAGCTATTCAAAACTTCTATTGCTAGTTAGGGGCTCTCCAGACAGTCCTGCTTGACTGTAGCAGGTTCTGGGTGTCAGTCCTAATGGTAGGCAGGACCAGCTTCTGTCTGGTTGCAGCTGCCCTAACCTCCTAGGACCTTCATCTGCGGACTGCACTTCTCTTAGAGCCCAACCCTGGGGGTCGAGAGAGAATGGAATGAATTGGGACTGTGGGGCACTTAGTGAGTTCCCAGCAGGTCTGAAAATTCCCTCATTGTATCCGTTTTACTGTAGCAAAGCATCTGCTTCTGATCTCCAAAGGCAGGATGGGACCAGTTTTTCATTGCCTCACTTTTCTCCCCAATAGTAATAAAATCTGCTCCCTAGTTTGTGCTTGAGGTCAATCACGATTCTGAGGAATCTCCTTCCCCACCATTGTAAGTGGAGGCTGGATGAAAATGGAGAGAGATGGACAGACGCTGGAATAGCAAGCTGTCTTTGGAACTACAAGACAGCACAGGTGGGCATCATCAGGCCGATGACGTGGGGAGATGGGGTGTAAGCACTAGCATAAGGTCCAAACCAAAACCCCACCTGGACAGAATTCGGGGAGGAGACCAGTTTCAGGGACAGGGAAGGATGGAGGAGTCTCTCTCTCACTGGTGAGCTGTGGGGCCAGGTCTCTTCTGCATCTCCAAATCCTGAGACAGGAAGTGAGGACCAACCACTTGGTCAAATTCCTTTTCTTAAACATATTTTTCTGTCCTGTTTCTCAGTTTAACACCTAAATTCTCCTTTAATTTTGTGTTTAGAGGAAACTTTTTTCCAAATGTGAAGATTATTTTGAATTTGATTATGATTTTCCAAACTACCCTTAGTGTCAGCTGTGAATTTAAGCAGCACATTTGGACCTTGTTTCAGTCCTTAAATTAAGGAGCTTAGTAGAAAACCCAGAGTCCTTTAAAAAAATAGAAAAGAAAAAAAAAATCTACGCTTGCAATGAAGACAATTAGCTCTTAAAATGAAAACGAGGTGTTTCTTTTTATTACCACATTGGGAATTTCACTCTGTCAAGGTCTGTGGGAATCATACTCTTAAGCCTTTGTGTATCAGTGTTAACATACTAGTGTACTAATTGGCTAGGATCTCAAAGGGTGCAGGTTGTAACAGCCTCCTGGTGATACAGAGTACTGCATATGGTCATATGAACTGCAGCCGCTTACTTTATAATCTCTTTTCTTTAAAGAATGGATACACACAACAGTAGCGTAGTCAATGGATAAAAAGGAACTTTAGGGCTTAGGTTAGGAAAAGAAAATAATCAGAAAGAAACAGAAGACTTGGGTATAGGAGGAAGTATTCAATCAAACTTTGTAGAAAATGTGTCACTTTAATGTTCCAAACTAAAATTCCCTGAATCCCTCAGTTGACATATACAATAGGACCTGGAGAAGTGTTGTATGATACATCTGTAACAGTTCCTAAGCATCTGGCAACACAGATAAGCATGTAGATGAAATAATAAAATTCAATTTCAAATCACACTATGAATGTAATAGATATTTGTATTTGAAAAAGAGAACCAAACCTTAAAATTTTTAGTTAAATAACTTTGAGACAGGGCTTGGTACACATCCCAGAGTATCCTAAATCTCAAAGAGTGTTGGAATTACAGGCACACACCACCATGCTCAGCTTCACAGACATACGATCTACTGGGAGAGCTATTTCATACAACACAAAGGTGAAATGTGTGAAAAGTTATTGTCTATGTTGAAGTCTTTCCTTAAAGGTAAAGTGTGAGCAGAGAAATGTTGACCACATATGAATGTGACAGCTTACACACCAAATAACGTAGGGCAGTTTTAGTCCTTAATTCCTAACCCTTTCATTCTTTGCTTTATTACACTGATGGCAGTTTCCATCACAGTTACAGTATGATGGACATTTGGCTCTAATTATTTTTTTCCTTTTCTCCCTCCTCCATCTCTCTCCTTTCCTCCCCCCCCCCAACCTTTCTGCCTCCCTTCCTCCAGTCTCCCTTCTCATTCTCCCCCTACTTCCTCTCCTGTCTTTCTTTTGGGGACAGGACTCATGATGCTGTCTATTCCTGTCTTGAACTCCTGAGCTCAGGAGATCCTCCTGCCTCAGCCTCCTGAGTAGCTGGGCCTGTAGATGTGCACCACTGGACACAGTCACCTTAACTTCTTTCTAATCTCTTGTCATTAAATATGATGGCAGTTCCTAGATATTAACAGATGCCTTTTAACAGTTAAAGTTTCTACACTGCCAAGAGTTATTGTTATGAAAAGATGTATTTCGTCCAAATATATGTGGGTTGGGGGAAGGAGGTTGGTGGGGATTTTTTAATTATCTTTTTATTTTTATTGGGTTTCGCCAACAGATTTGTAGTTCACAGACTTTATAATGTCATATACAGGATTTTGCTGAAGTTTGAAGCTGCTTTCTTCAAAGGGTTGCTAGGGAATCTGAATAAGATCACTGGGTGGTCCCACTGGTAAGGTAAAAGTGTAGCTCACTGGAAAATAAGGGAAGGTGGGATATCTTTGCTATAGACAAAGTTAACAGTTTTGTTTTACGATTAGAAGGTAATGACCAGGGAAGGAAGGAGGCCCGATCTGGTGTCACATACATTCAGGGCTTAAGCCTGGTTCATGGTTCACGATAAACTATCTGCACAGGAAAGGCATATTAACGCCATGTGGCAGCCTTTCCTGGAATTCTTGCTTCACAGTTGGCCGAGGGCTTCACTTGTGTCTGTCCTCTTGCTCAAAGTTTTCAGAATCTCTGCAGCATACATGGGAAAGCAACCCTGAGACAGGAGGAACTGCCTATTGTCAGAAGGGAAGAAACAGCTGAGCTCTGTGCCCATCCCTCCTAAAGGAGGATACCTTTAACCCTTAGGCCCAGGGAGCTCAAGGCTGGCAGTCTGTAGTGAGGTGCTCTTTTTCCTTCCCATGTCCCATAATTTCCTCTGTCTACCTCTCTCAACTCCATCCCTGAGACCTGGAGCCTCAAATCTAAAGGTTTCAGAGGGCTGAAAATTCATTTTCTGTAATTTCTTGATTGTAGACCCTATCTACTCAAGGGTCAACATTTTCAACCCGTTCTGACTAAGAAGGACATGAGAAGATTTAAGCTAGAAACTTGTGTGTCATTCCAAGGTAAATGACAATGTTTCAGAGCGTCCAGGACAAGCACCCAAGACAGCATCTGTGATATCACAGCTCCCAAGTGTCACTCTCAGCAGCCTGAGGAATTCTACTAGACTTTCGGGGACCATGGGATTCAAAGCAGAAACGAATTTCAGTGATAACCAGTAGCAGAATGGGGTTTATTGATAGTATTTTTATATAGATTTAAACATGAGGGTTAAGAGACAAAGAGAGGAATTCAGAAGGTCTTAAGATCTTTTTGATAGTCTTTCAAGGTTTATCTATTTTATCTTTATAAAGAAAGAACTTTGGGTTTCACTGGCTTTTCTCTATTGCTTTCTCTCTTTTTTATTTATTATTCTTATTTTATGTGTATTGCCTGCAAGTGTGTTAAGTGTACTCATGTCATTCAATGCCCATGGAAGTCAGAAGAAGGCATTGGATCCCCTGAAACTGTAGTTAGGCACAAAGTGGGTGCTGGAAATCGAACTTGAGTCTTCTGTAAGAGCAGCCAGTGCTCTTAATCACTGAGCCAGCTCTCCAGCCCCTCTTTATTGCTTTCTATTGTTAATCATACTGAAATCTGTCCTAACCTTCCTCACTTCCCTCCCTATGCATGGTTGGAAGTTATTTTGCCCTTCCTTTCATAATTTGTTTTATTATTTTTTGTGTATGAGTGTTATGCCTGCAAATGTATAACTGCACCCAAGTCATGCAGTGCCTGAAGAGGCCAAAAGAGGGTATTAGATCCCCTAGAACTGGAGTAATGGCTGGTTGTTAGCTGCTGTGTGGGTGCTGGAATTCAAATCTAGATCTTCTGCAAAAGCAGCCACTGCTCTTAACCCCTAAGTCATCTCTCTAGTACCCTTTTATAGATTATTGATCTGAAGCCTTATTTCTTTTCTGCAAGGGAAACATTTAATGCCATAAAATTTCTTCTGATGTTTTAGCAGCAACACATGAATTCCGACATATAATAATTTTACTTTCATCCGGTTCAAAACATTTCTAATGCACAAGAAGCCATTTATCTGCTTTATACATAGATATCTGGGAACTATAACACGGAGGAAAAGAACATGATTCTTAAGATGAGTGTTCAAAGACAGAACAAGATATCAAAACTATAACTATGGTAAGTCAAAAATTCAAATAAAGAATGACACTTGATTCATAACACTATTCAAACTGAAAAAAAGATGACGAAAAAGGCTTTAATGGTCATCTTTGAAGCCTGCTAAGGCACTGATTTATTACCCTGAAAATAAATAAAGGACATGAATTAAGCATTTATCTGTGTTTTTTACATAGGCTATATTTTAGGTAGTAATCAAATATTTTCCACAGAAACCTTTAGCACAAGGCAGAAGATTTATATGTTCTGAAGAGAAACTAGAGCACAATAATCAAAGACTCATGGTGAAAATTCCCCTTCATAGAAGGAGAATAAATTCAGAAGAAATGGAAAGAACTTTAAAAAAAAATACCATTTCCTGTCTCTAATGAAACAGGAAACCGAAGGAACAGCCATCAATAGCTACTAAGATTGGGGAGGCTGTTGGGGACCATTATAACCAACGGATGACTGACACCAGATCACAGACACTGGCCATCAACTTTCTATCACTAAAGTTGAGAAACACTCTTTGTCACATGCACCTGAACATATACATTTAATAAAACAAGAGCATATTATATAGGGCTTGGTAATTTCTCATTAAAAATATCATAAATACCTTTCTGTGTCATGAAAATCTTTATAGCATCATGTTTAATAATAAATTACTTCTTTATTTGTTTAAATGACTTAATTTTCCTACAGTCTGAAGAAGAAATCATCATCTATGGAACACGCTCATGGTCTACTAACAATTTAACTTAGTTCTCCGTAAGGTTATATCTCACATTTAGAGTAATAGCCTGTAGTCTGGTACTGAAGTATCTAGAAAGAAATCAGGATGAAAGAATCAGTAAGATAGCAGACAAGCAAAAGCCCAAGACAAGTGAAAACCATGTTCAAAACTTCTTTTCAAATACTGCTTCAGTTTTATTAGAAATCTAAAACAAAACAAAATTTTAAAAAACTCTAATGGTAGTCATAGAAAGACATTTCATTTATAAAATAAAATAAAGGGCTATGGCTGGCAGTGCTGAACTGGAGATAAAGTGCTTGCCTGGCAGGCAGGCACAAGGCCTAGGTTCAAGGGCCAGCACTGGAAAAAAAAGTTATGAAAACAGTCAAAGTAAGTATTTGAACTTTCTTTTCTTATTTGATGGGTGAACTCTCTATCACCTCTCCAGCCTAAAAATTCAGATGTAAAATGAAATAGACTTACAGATTTTAAAACAACAACAACAAAAATTCCCTAAAGCAGGAAAAATTACAAGAATATTAAAATATGACAAGAAAAAAAAAAGAGAGTTGGAGAATTCAGGTCTATCATTTCACTAACAGAAGTTTCAGAAAGCAAGAAACAGAGAAAAGTAGGAGATTATCAAAGGAATGTGGTGATCTCAGGCAGTACTGGGCATGAGTCTCTCACTGGCCTGTCCAGGGCTCTAAGGCACCCAGGTTGCTGGAGCTCTGGACTCTGCAGTAAGGTAGCACCTGCTCATACTGGTACACAGCAGCAGAAACACACAACGTGGAACTGAGGAATCACACTTTAAATCTCAGTTCATTCCCAGTCACACCTATTCTACCTGGAATGTCTCTTAAATTCCAAGTTCTAACTACAGAGCAAACCTTGCATTTATTTGTTTCTGGTTGCGACACCACAGCCTGTTTACCTGTTGTTTAGAGACCTATGGCACTCATCACTATATATTTAATACTTTTTAAATATATTTGAATTTCATAATAACTTTGGGCCGGGCATGGTGGCACACACCTTTAATCCCAGCACTCCGGGGGCAGAGGTGGTCAGATCTCTGTAAGTCTGAGACCAGCCTGGTCTACATAGCAAGCTCCAGGTCAGCCAGGGGTACATAGTAAGACTCTGTCTCAAAAACAAACAAATGTAATTTATAATAACTTATACTAGTACTATTTAAAATACAACTTTAATGTCACATTACTTCCATAAAATACCAATAAAAGTCAAATTTTACTTTCTTTTTTTAATTAAAAATATTTGACTTATTTTATGTGTATGAGTGCTTTGCCTACATATATGTAAGTACATCCATGCATGAAGTGCCTGCAGAAGACACAAGAGGGCATCAGATCCCCCTAGAACTGGAGTTATGGGTGGCTGTTAAGCTGTTGTGTGATTGCTGGGAACCTAACCAGAGTCCTCTGCAAGAGCAGGCAGTGCTCTTAACCACTGAGCCACCTCTTCAGCCCCAATCTTACGTTAGTGTCTAAAGCCATACTACATTTATTTCTGTATTTTGTTATTGGTTTTGTTTGTTTGTTTTTTGAGACAGGTTCTCCCTGTAGCCCTAGCAGGCCTGAGATTTGCTATACAGACCAGACTGGCCTCAATTTCACAGACATCCACCTGCCTCTGCCTCCCAAGTGTTGGGATTAAAGCCAAGTGCCACCATCATCTATTGTTTCTCTTAAAAATAATGTATACTAAAATGAATGTGACTTTCTGACAAAATGCAGTCAAATTGGTTTATAAAAGAGGAGAGCCATGGGATCATTTCTCAGGCAAGGACACAAAGTATTTTTTCTACCTCCAAATGCCAGCCTAACAGAACAGACACAAGAATAAAAACATGATTACATCTAGAGAAGTCTGCCCGCATCACTGGGACATTCAAGTTACCTTAATTTCCCTACCTCTGGCTTATTCTTCAATGTGAAATAGTTATCAACTACAGAGCAAGATACCTTTTATAAAGAGAAAGAGCTAATTTGGATAGGAAATAAAATAGCTCGCAGGGAAGGATTTTCTCTTCAACTCATAACAATATGCGTTTTCTCTGAAAGATCAAAATTACAATAATTAAGTTTTTCAGAACTGGAAAAAAAAAATCCAGAAAACTTTTGCTTAATTCTTAAACAGAATTGAGAAATTGCTTATTGTTAATTTCTGATCTCAGAAATAATCATCTGAATATTCAAACATTTAGGGCTAGAATAGGGCAGATGTCAAGAACTGTGAATGAAGTCTACTCCCACAAAAGGGAATCTCAGACCATTAAAAATGTAATTGTTTGCTCCTAAGAACATCTGCTTTCCCTTAGTCTCCATTCGAAATAACGGCTGTCAGTCCATGTTCCAGGGGGTCCCATGCCCTCTCTGGCTTCGGAGGTCACCGCATGCATATGGTGTACTTATATAATGCAAACCATTCAAAAATATAAAATAAAAATAAAAATTTAAAGATTACTGTCAGTTTAAATAAAAAATTCCTAATTTGCTTACTACTCTAAGACATATCTGTAATGTTTGAGGTTTGCAAATCCTTTCATATGTGTGTGTATAAATAACTGGGGGAAAGGTCAGCATATTAATTAGGGCTCTATTTATAATTATGCTACCAAAGCTAATCACCAAGGAAGAGCTAAACACTCTGGTGGGAATTCCAAGTCACATTAAATATAGTGCCAGAAACTTTAATTAAAGCTGAACATCTCATTTAAAGTGATTCATTTTGACAATCTAAGTATGAATAGACTTCTAGCTTACTGATTAGTTGAACCCTGTATCTGTTACATGCACTGGGCAGTTTACTAGATACCACATTATTGAACTAAAAAGATGGCAGTATTTCTAGCTGCTGATACAATCCAGGGAAAAGCAACAGAACCTACCAATCATCAACCAATCTTCTAATTTTGCAGTTGTATCTGTATACTTGACTCCATAATGGGGAACTTAAGGGAACAAGGGTAATTAGAGAAGAGTAGTGAAATCCAAAGTAACAATTTCAAAAATGGGTGCTAGAAGGAAGATGAGCAGGTGGTTCAAATGCCAGCACCTAAACAGGAAACACTTCCAGGCAGAGTCATCACAGAAGCTAATGTGGTTAGGCGAATGCTGACTTACTGAAAGCTGATCAGAACAGCGACTTAGAAGCACTCCTGTTTTCCCTGGGGATCAAACCCATGGTTTTCTGCATGCTAAGCAGGTGCTTTACCATTAAGCCCCAGTCCCAGTCTGGACTGCATTCACTAACAAGGCTGGAATGGCAACAGCTTCACTGTAGACAAGAAGGTACAATTTTATGAATCAATTCTGATTGGTACAGTGACAATTTGAAAAAAAAAAATTCCATTTCTTCTATTTATTTCTTTTAATCAGACTATTTCACAGTGAAGCACATCTGAGATGCAAAAACTGTGCTTTGTGCCAGTCTCAGCATCACTGACTCTATGGCAAGTGAAAGTTTTTAACTCAGCAAACTACATCCTCTGAAGGAGAATGAAAATTTGTCTTTCAAAATAAAATGCCTGAAACATATAATGGAAAAATCTTGCATTCATAACAAAGAACAGAGCATAGAACAAAACAATATGACCCTACAGGATCAGAAATGAAGACACAACAGAATTTTAAAAGAGAAACCCATAGAATCAAGGGCTGGGGAGAGGGAGAAGGAGAAATGGAACACATGGAAGACTGTACCATTTCCTAAGGGAGAAATTTAAAGTATCTAACTTAAGCTATACTTTAAAAAATTTTTATTTTATTTTATTTTATGTGTATAATTGTATTACCTGCATGCATGTAAATATAACCTTGTTGTACAATGCCCTCAGAGGTCAGAAGAGGGCATCAGATTACCTGAAACTAAAATTATCATAGGTGCTAGTCACCATGTGGGTGCTGGGAACTGAATTTGGGTCCCCTGCAAGAGCATTATGTGTTTTTTGCCTACGTGTGTGTAGGTGCACCATGTATATGCCTGGTGCATGTGGAGGCCAGAAGTGGACATCAGATCCCCTGGAACTTGAGTACTAGGTGGTTGTAAGTTACCAGGTTGGTATTGGGAATTCCTGGTCTTCCGCAAGAGCAGGAAGTACTCATAACTGTTGAGTCATCTCTTTAGCCCCCATACGGGGAAACCTCTTAATCATGCTGAAAGTACCAGAAACAGAACTATCAGAGGCCCAAAAACCAAAACTAAATTTCTGTTGATTCTCTGCATTTTCTCTTCAGCTGAAACTTGAGCAGGACCAGTATGAAGAGTGCAGTGTCTGGTGAGGAAGCACTTCAGTTAGCAACAGCACTGCGAGTTAATGAAGGGAGGAAGACTGCTAGCTAGAGAGAAATTACACCCCAGTCCCACGTCTACACTAGTATTCGAAGTCAAACTGGAGGATTTTATCTACTGTCAGTTAAAATTGGTCTGAGTCATGCCCCAGAAAAGGACAGAATCCTGGATGTCCTAACCACATCTAAGCAGCCACTGGCCACCCACAGCTTTCACTGAATTTGAGATAAAAAAGGAAAACTAATGGAGTTGAGCCTTAGTCAATGAGAATACTCTGAAAACTTAAAGCAGGGAAAAAACAAAAACTATAACGACTAAGATCCCAGTCAGAGTGCTTTGACCTTATGGGAAGAAAGACTGCACAGGTGATAGGGCTGGGGATAGTGGGGACTGTTCCGTTTCCCTAACAAGTAATTCTCCGATATTAACCCACTGTACATTCCCTTTTTTGTCTGTTTGTTTTTGAGACACGGTCTCCTTGTAGCCCCAGCTGGCCTGGAACCACTATGTAGACCAGGTTGGCCTTGATCTCATAGAGATCTGCCCACCTCTGCCTTCCTAGTGCTGAGATTGAAGGTTTGAGCCACCACGCCTGGCTTAACTACACTTTCTATGGCAACTAAGAACTAAATGCTATGGTATCGATCTTTGTATAGTGAAATTAAGTAACTTTTCTAGTTTCTATGTGTTTTCTACTGGCCATGCATTTCATTTGTTTAAAGAAAATAAAAAGTGTTCCACACCTGTAATTCCACCACTAGGGAGGCTGAGACAGGAGGAGCACAAGTTCTAGGCCAGCTTGGCCTACAAAACAAAATCCTGTCTCAAAAGAAAAGTACTATACAAAGAAAAAGTTAGTGATACAAAATAAGAAGAATGTGAACTGTTAAACTAACATCTAAGTGCTTTCATCCCCCAAGATTAATCTGCCAAGGTTTTGGGCAATAAAAGAATCCACAGTAGGGAGGAAAGTAAGATTGGTTTGGCATTGTTGAAGTTAAAGGAGTTATTTTAAAGGTAGGAAATAAACAGTAAGAACATACACCGTTCATTGTGTGAGATGATCCATGCAAAATAACTGTGAACACATAAAACTTACTCTAATACACTGAAACTGTCAAAATCTACAAAGTGGTAAAAATAATATTTTCCTCATCAAAGAACTTTTTTCAGTGCTGTAAATTAGTTACCACTTATGACCCCATGTACCAAAAGAAAGATGACCAAATGCTTTTGTGAAGTCAAGGAAACTGGCACTTGCAGGTGCTTAGCTACACATTCACAGCTTCGCAAAGGCACCAAATGTGGGGCATGCCAGGGTGTGAAGAGCTCCAAGTTCAGAAAGCAGCCCGTTAAAAAGATCAATGAGTAAAGAGGTTATTCAGTATGAAATATTAGTTAGCAAAGCATAAACTCTGTAAATCCCTATGAGAGGTAGGATACAGTTGTTGCCATATACTGAGTTCACTTAGCAGGACAGGCAGGGCACCACGACTGGTTTTGGCAAAAATGACATAGGACAGAACTCCAAAGTCTGCGCCTCCATAAAGACAGTGACATGACAGACACCCTCAAAGACGTCCTAAGCAATGCTTTGAGGCCTTAGGAAACTAAAAGCTTGAACCTACTACAAAAACACTTAGAAAAAAAAAAAACAGAATTTTGTTAAAATAACAAATTTTTGTGGTTATGTAAAGGTAATATTCTCTCTTCTCCAGCTCAGTGAGAGAGAGCCTTGAAAAGAACACCTGAACCTGGTACCAGGGGGACAGAATGAGCCTTATTCTCAAGGCACTGTAATTTGCTTTGACTTGTCTCATAGCTCTTTGAAAGACTACATCAAAAGATCTGCCTTAGCCAGGTATGGTGGCTCATGCCTGTAATCTCAGCACTCAAGAGGCTCAGGGAGGATTACCAGTTCAAGGCAAGCTTGAATTACTCAGTGATTCAAAACACATTTTTTAAAATTCATATTTCAAAATTGCAAGCCAGGTGTGGTAGCACATACCTGTAATTCAAGCACTTGGGAGGTTGAGACAGGGGGATTATGAATTCAAGGTCAGCATCGGTTACATAGGAAGACCTGGTCTCAAATAAAACTGCAAGTGTTTATCCTGTTTGAAGAAGATTCCTGTGATTTATAATAACCACTATCTTTACATATGCTTATCTTCAGTCACTGCAAGCGTCCCAAGAATAGCCAGTCAACACTGTTATAGTCTACAACATACTACAAAACTGAAGAAGTTTTATGACCTGAAATCATCAAATGTTCCATGTCAATAAACACTGATGATGTTTGGGAAGTATCTATGACCTTATGGTAAGAGCTCAGTTTACCTTAAAATGCTTAGTTTAATAGACTTAGTGTTGTGGTAACTGACAGGATGTTCTGACAGCTGGAAACTCGTCTCACTGAGTACGCAATCTAATACAGCATCTGGGTAAACCATAGGAGGAAGAACTGGCCACCGACTAGAAAAGCTATCATCTTGATAAAGTACTAATTAATACAATCAAAATAAATAAAAACAGAAACCATTAACAGCCATTTCCTCAGACTAGAAAAGACAAAACTACTCAGATACTGGAGTCCTAAGATGTCAAATGTGCTAAAACAGAAGAAAAAAAAAAAAAAAAAGGACTGGTAGGGGGCTTCAAATCTCAATGTACTGTCCTACAAGATCTGACACAGCACAATAAAAGGGTAGAAATTAAAATAATTTTCACTGGGCATGTGGCCACACATCTAATCCTAGCAGAGGCAGGCAGATCTCTGTGAGTTCTAGGCCAGCTGGGGCTACAGGGAGACCCTGTCCCAAAAAGACCAAAATAATAATTTCAAGAAAGGATTTTAAAAAACTATTCAGTTCAACAAAATCTATTATCAAATCAATAAAAATGGACAGTATTTGTTCAGAGTTCACTAATTCCAAGATAAAAGAACAGGAAAAGACATTTACCTCCTCTAAGCTGGGGAGCGAAGAAGAAGATACTGTTCGAGATGACAGTGGGTGAAATGGCTCTTGACTGACGGCGTGTTGATGGTTCTGTATTTGTATAAGAGGGCTCTGAGGTGGCCTGTGAGGCAGCGGAGCTAGGCCATAGGGAAAGCCTGGCCCTATTAAGTGATTCTGTGGCAAGCTAGCAAAATTCCACGCTCCTTCAGGAGTCAGGTATTTCAGGGGAGGTGGGGCGAGGTGTTCAGACGGCAAGGAGAAGGGAGAGCTGAATATCTGAGGAGTGAGACGCTGTGGGAATGCTGGGCTGTTGGCTACTTCTGTGTCTCTGTTATTGTCACTAAAGTTAGAAAAGTGGTTGCTGTGGTCTGTGGCAGAAGGGGGAGATGGGACTGCTGGTGGGCTTCTAGCCTGTACTTGTCGATATTGCAAAAGTCTTGACTGAGGTGGTGGCATCTCGGCTGCTTCTCGAGTGTCACCTTGATCTCGATGAGACAGCTCTCTGATTAGATCTTGAAACCTACACGAAGACCACAAAGCATGAGAGAAACAAAGGACAGGCTCCTTCACATCAAGGACAACAGTCAAGCAAGTGTGCAATCTCCACAAACCAAATCACAATACTTTTATTAGAGTTAGCATTATTAATTGACCCAAAATGTAAGCACTGCTACCCAACAGATGAACTGGAGACAGTTGATAAAGATGCCAATGTCCTAACTCTGTTTTCTTCCTTCTGAATGAAAACTACCCATCCTTGATTCAACACAAAAACTGCAAGTTCTCAGAGAGCACCATGGGTCTTTGAGGTGGCTCACCAGGTAAAGATGCTGGCCACCAAGTCTGATAGGTAACCTGAGTTAATCCCTGGAAGACACCAATTCTCCAAAGGTTATTCTTTTCTTAAATATTTTTATTTTATATGTATGAGTATATGGCCCGCATGTATGTGAGTGCACCCATGTTGTGCAGTACCTGCAGACGTTAAAAAAGAGCATCAGATTCCATGGAACTAGAGTTATGGATGGTTTTTAGCTGCCACGCGTGGGTTCTGGGAACAGAACCCAGGTCCTCTGCAAGAGCAGTCAGTGCTCTTAATCACTGAGTCATCTCTCTAGTTCATAAATCTATCTTGAAAAAAAATTAAAGGCAACCATGATGGTGGGTGTTTTTCAGTTTTTCAGAGAGGAAACAGTTCATAGCCTTCACACGATGCGGGCCGTACAAAAAGCTCAGAGCTAGGACTGAGCCCTCAGAGCACTGGTAGCTCTGTTCCAAGAAGGTGGAAGTCTATACTACCAGAAAAACAGTTAACAATCCTTGAAAAAATTAACAAGCTGGGTGTGGCAGTACACACTTTTAATTCCAGACAGAGGCGGCAGATTTCTGGAGTTTGAGGACAGCCTGGTCTCCACAGTGAGTTCCAGGCCAGCCAGGGCTACAGGGAGACCCTGTCTCAGAAAACAAAAATAATAATAAATTTATAGTTTTTAACTTTAATCACTAATTTACTTCACTGAATAAAACAAATCAACAACAAAGCATCCATTCCTGGTGAATTTGTTTCTCTTGCAGAAGAAAAGAGAGCCTAAAGCAGGGGACTAATGTAGCAGATTAGCCAGGCCCAGGTCTGAGCAAGATTTACTTCTAAACTAATTATCCATGTTTTAGAGTCAATCGAAGGAATTTTGGAGCATTCACCAACAAGGCCAGCTTCTGAATTCTTGGAGATAATATTCCAATTTAAAACTAAAAGAACTACCACCAGACAGAAACCCCAAGACATCCACTCATAATCTGCTGGAATACCTTGAGAATGTCGACTCTGCTTCATCTTCGGCACTGCTGGCAAGTTTCCATTCTGCCCTCACCGGCGGCTGGTGCAGACCTACAGGCGGCTGGGGAAGATGCTGGAGATGAGGGTGGGGGGAGGCGTACGGGATGCTGCCCTGACTGAGGAAAGCCTGTTGCTCGCTCCACTGCTGTAGCCGTGCCTGCTGCTGTCTCAGTGTTTCCAGCGCGGTGCTTCCATGCATGCGATCTGCAGAAAGGGGTGAAAAAATTATTTTTGTGCATTTGGGGCTTCAAGTTAACTTTTTTTTATGATCTTTACAACCAGATTTTCTCCACAAAGACAAAGAAATGGTTACAATTTGACTGGGTAGGAAGCAATATTTTCTACATCTGCCAGAGACCAGACTTAATAATGATGTATGTGACATCAACTTGATACTTATTATACATGTATGAATACAGACTTGGAACTGGATTTTACTACACTAACTGGTTGGCTTTTCTGGCACTATTTGGAGAAATGAATTGCTCTTGACCTAAATTAAGGACATGCAACTTTAAGTAAATAACCTGTGAGCATTTAGCATCTAGTGTTAATAGGTAAGCTTACCCAAAGCTTCTCCTATAGGTAATCCTGGGGAGCTCTCGTCAATGAAGGTGTTCAGATGTGAAGGGAGGATGGGGCCGGGCTGTGCGATGGCTCTCAGAGGACTGTGGCTGTCAGGCAGCATGGGAGGGGGTTGCTGCTCAGGAACCACGACCTCTGCAGGAGGAGACTGTGGCCGGTGAGCAACTGCATTATTGAAAAATGCATTGGTGGGGCCTGCCTGATATGCAGGAGAAAGCTGAGGTGGTGGCTGTGGGGCTGGCGGAGTCACCTGGCTTTGCTGCTGGACTACCTGATTTGGCTGGGGTGCCATTTGATTTGGTTGTTCAGGCAAATTATTCTGCTGCTGATTTAACAAGGTGTGCTGCTGGGGGATAGGAAATGGTGGTCTGGGTAGCTGTGGAAGCGGATGGAAATGGCGGTTAGGAATTGCATACTGTGAGTGGGGTGCGGGAAGAGGAAGGTTTATGTGTCTTGGGTTGAGATTATCTTTTCGAGGAAATTTAGCATTGGTATAAACACCAGGACGTGATTCAGGACTTCTGTTCTGTGGGTTTGATTCCAAATCAACCTGAGGGGAAAAACAGTGAGAAGGCTTTAAGTGCAGAAAGTCTGAGTTCAGTGGCTTTTCATCTTTTCCCAACCATAACACATTTAAAGGATATGATATGTTCTTATCAGTAACAGCAGGGGTGCCAGGGTACCAAATTAATCACTTTCCACCAATCAAATAAGGGTATATTTTTATAAATTAAAAAAAAGTAGTAGAAAGGAAAGCAGCATAGATTTGAGTCAGAAAAAAGGCACTGCCATTTTATCAGAATATCTACTTTAATTCCTGCAACATTATTTCCAAGTCACACTTTCTACCTGAGAAAATCACTAATTTCCTTCAGATATAAGTCAATAAAATGTGTGCTTTCCTTCTGATTTTATTGTTTTTATATATCTAATCTACTTCCTCAACCACAACATTAATAAAAACTATATCTCTGTTGACTTTGGAAGGTGCAAAAAGGTACTGTATCACCTTTGTAGAACTGGTTTGGTTGCTGATTTCTGTCACTATACATATTGACATTTTCTCATTTAACACTGGTGGAGGGTGTCTGACCCTGGAGATTCAAAAACAACAATAAGACTCACCTCAACATACCATCTCCAGTGCCATGGATTTTGTAAATAAAGTTTTATATTTGTCATCAGTCATTTACATATTGTCCATGGCTCCTTTGGTACCATAATGGTGGAACTGAGTAGTTGCAGCATATACTGCATGGCCCATGATTTACTATTTGGCCCTTTACAAAAAAGTTTGCCAACCCCTGGCTAGCAGTACATAAACCCAAAATAAGGGACACTGAAGAGGGGGCTATTGAGATCCTAGAGTCTGAGAAAATTAAGGAAGGCTTCACGGGGAGATGACATTTGAGCTGAATCTTATAAAACGAGCCAGGGTGTTCCAGGAAGTTCAGAAGGCCACTCTAAAGAACACAGTTTATGCAAGGTTTGAGGAGCAGGAGAGCTATGCAGACCTGGCGACAGAAGCTCTGTGCTCACAAAGCTAGATCCTTGCTTCTTTGCACATTAATTTCCCCTTCCTGACATCACTTACACAGACCTTGACTGATTGAACACTGAGAATAAATAGCATTTTTAATTCTATTAGGCTTTGGTAAACTACCAAAGAAAGGTTTTTTAATTAAAGGACTGTGGTTGTCCTGAAATGCATGTTTTGGCTGTGATGATGATATAAAAAACAAAAGTACAATACAGAAAGTGACAATTTTTCTTTTCTGGCTGTTAAGTCACTTCACAAACTGCTTTGGCATATACCGCTCTCCTGATAAGTTTCAGTGCTGAAATGGTTACTGAGGGTTGCAGTGTATTTGCTTAGCCAAAGCCTGTAAAGTTGGACTAATCACCCCTAAGAAGACAGAATGGGGAGCTTGGTTCCTGAATTGAGTGGGGTATACTTGGTGACCAGGCTGGTGTAGGACACAGGCACAAAGTCAAGCTCACATCCCTGGCTCAAATGGACTGCCATTACAGTTGGCTCTTCAACTCCTTGAGATTGCTGAGTGCATACAGATTGTCTAGAAAGGAAATGAGTAGTCTAAGTAAGTCTTCTTACTGGACCTGTGGTTAACACCTCAGTACCTGACTGAGGGTCTTCGGAACCAAATATTTCCTCCAAAAAACATAGTAATCTCGCAAGTGGGTGAAGTTACATTGACCTGGAATACAATTCTCTGGAAGACACTGTTCAAATCCATACTCTGGCCACCCACAAGAGGCCATAACTAGATGTCATAGTTGTTTGTGGCTAATTTGCTGTTTCGACTGCTTCCACTAGTTATTTTGACACAGATGGTAGGCTTAGTCTGTGTCATAAAAATATAGCTCATGACCATAATTCTCTACGCTTTTGCAATGAGTGGGCAGCCTACCTCTCCTACCATCAGAATTCAGTTCTCCGCTTAATGTGCCTCTTAACAAGGCAATGGATCAAACAGAGCTAAAAATTCTTTTTTTTTCCCCCCTGGGCCTCCAAAGCATCAGGACATAAAGAAAATGAAACCTGACTATAAGGCAGCCTTGTCTTCTAACAGAAGATTTACATAAATACATATTTAGAAACAAAGATATGAAAGACTTTAGCTATCTTGGCTTCAGGCACTCTGACATCACCTAGAACTAGCACCTAGCACAAGCTGCCTCTAACTCTGCTCTTACAGCTTCTACTGCCATTCATTTCCCTTCCCCGCACAGATCGCACTTCTTTTCTCTGTAGCTGCCCCCTGACTTCACCGGGAAGTTCCCTGGTTGCTTCACTCACACTGCAGTTCCACCTACAACATGCTCTCTACCTCCAACATCTCTGTCAGTCAGAGATACTTCTGGGATACAAGTGATTAGATAAAGAGAAGAGGTGCTTAGGCAGAGGTTGGCGATACAAACTTGGAAGTCTTTATCATGAAGTGTGCACTTAAAAATCACAAAGTACACTAGTTTACAGCCAACAAGCATAGACTGGGGAGAGAACTGGGACAAAACAGAACTCTGGGAAATCTCAACTTAAGCGCTAGGGTCATCAGGGGAGGGGTAGAAGGGAATTTATAAAAAGAGACAGAAGATCATGTTAGAGAGAACTGTGGGAAGTAGAAACGTTGTGTTAAAGAAAATGGTAGAAACAGTCAAATGCCAAAGAAACCTAAGAAGAGTATATAAAGACCTGGTCTATATAGACTTTATATAGACCTTGGAGCTCATCACATCCTCAGTGGAATGTTGAAAACTATTCCTAGACTGTGTGAGCTAAGAAACAAAAGATGAGGTGAAAAGGATTCAGCAGCAGCTCCAGGGGAGACAAATGTCAGACTGCTTTCCCTTTCTGCCTCTCCTCCCTAAACCGGGGTCTCATGCACACTAGGAAAATACTTTACCACTGAGCTACATCCCCAGCAGAAAGTTGTTTTTCTGTTGTAGTGACTTCCCCTGATGAGGAACTGTATGATGACATACAGAGCTATGGATGTCTCATTGACAATGACCTTAGAATGGTCAGGAACTGCTACAGTGAAGCAGGGACCCTGACCCTGTTCTCCTGTCAAAGCCACTTCCTAAGTCCTTGACTTTACACTGCTCATTCCCCTGCTTTCCTGCTTCCGTGCTAATGACCACGTTAGAAGAGGTGGTGTTCTTGGTTGTATTAGGCTCCCCCCTTCCTTTCTAGTACCTTGGACCTTTGTGCAGTTTTCTCTGTGACTCTTCCCAAGCCTAATTACTGTCCACTTTCTATTATCTGTATTATTAAGAGATGACTTTGCTCTAGACATTCTATCATCAGGATTCCACCCTATTAATTGATAGCAATAAATATCACTTTTTGTGTGTCCTTGAGTCTGTTTATCACCCTCCTTAAGTGAATTCCTCTTAGATTTTCTCTCCTCTATCTCTCCCCTCATAGAACTTGACCCTTCTTGGTTATCTGTAGATTCTTTCCAGCTACCAATTCTTCCTGCTCTGCTTGCAATGTAGTTCCTTGTGTTTTAGCCTAAGGTCTGTACATTGATTGACAGACCTAAAAGATATTTTCTGTGGGACTTGGTGACTCACACCTTTAATTCTAGCACGTGAGAGGCAGAGGCAGGTGCATCTCTGTGAAACCCAGGCCAGCTGTGGCTGCAGGGAAACCCTGTGTCAAAAAGATTAAAAAAAAATAAAAAATAAAAAAAGAAGGGAGATGCTTTTCTTTAAAACAATCAAGAATCCAAGAGAACCAGTCAGACCATATCCATTAGAATAATACATTCACTCAGCATAAGCAACTTACCTGTTTAGGTTCTGTAGGCTTTTTCTCTGGCGTTCGAGTCTTACTAATTTCAGGTCCAGGATTATTTGCATCAGTTTTACCTAAGAAAATATTTTTAAATCCTTATAAATTTTCTCCAGTGAATGTGACAATTCCAGTGACTATCCAATATTAGACAAAGCACAATAGCTTAAACATTATCACTCATTGTTATCGATTTATATTACTATGTGTGTTTTATTCTTCAGAGTTGCATTTTTTCTGCAAAATAGAAAATGTATAAATGAAGCAAATCTCACTGACAAGGCAAAAGCTTAATAAAGGGAAACAACCTTAAAATAGCAAATAAAAAAAGAAACTGCCCAATCTCTAGGAATTTACAGTCTGCTTGTTTTTAAGCTAGATGTGTAAAAGGCCCTGGTATTCAGAGGCTCAGTACTTTGTTCATTTGCAAATGCAACTAAGCAAAACTCAAATAATGTATCAATCCATTTTAGTGAAGGAGTTCAAACTGGGTGTTAGGTCTGGATCTTCCATGTCCCCAGAAGAACCACGTGTGATGTGGCTTGTTCAGCCCGTGGCAGGGGTAAAAACTTAGGAGGTGGGGACCAGTAGAGGAACATAAGGCCACTAGATACACTCCACTGAAGGAGACACTAAGACCTGGCCTCTTCCTCCTTCCTTTACTTTTGCTTCCTGCTCACATGAACTGAGCACACCTCTTCCACCACATATCACAGTGTGCTGTGCCACCACAGTCCATGACAGGGGACAAAGGAAGCAAGGTGGACTGAAACCAGGAGCCATAAAGAGATCGTTCCCCTTGAATACTGTTAATCCCAGGTATTTTGTTACAGAGACAGAAAATGAACACACTGAATAAAAGTATTCCAAAAACAACGAAAATTATACTATTTATAAGTAATGAGACAGGAGACGTGTTAAACATAAATAAATAGGTGATGAACTGTACAGGAAGCAAAATTAGGTTTTCAAAACACAATTATAGTATACTAGAATAACTTCACATATGTAGAAAGATTTAATCTTACAAGAATTAATTCCTGACTCTTCAAAGTCCTTAAGGGAACCCTTGACCTAGGTTCCCGAGAACCATCCCTTTAGCAGTACCACAAGAACTATGTAAAAAAACTCATGTTGAAACAGACTTACCACTAAACTTCAAGAAATACAAATCATAATATCTAAATTTAAAAACTACTGGATGGCACTAGAAGATTAGATATTACAGAAGAAAAACCTGCAAGCAAAAAGGTCTAGTGACGGATACCACTCAGAATGAAGCAGAGGAAAACAGTGAAGAAGCAAGCAAAGGAACACTGGAGATTCTGGAGAAGCTTTGAGCAATTTTTTTTGAAGATTTGTTTTCTTTTTAAATATGTGCATATGTATGTGTGTCTGTGGATAAGTGCGTTTAAGTGCAGGTGTTTGTGGGGTCCAAAAGAGGGCATCAGATCCCCTAGGGCTGGAGTTACAGGCAGCTGCAAGCCGTCTAACATGGTTTCTAGAAAATGGACTCAGGTCCTCTGCAAGAGCAATACATATTCTTAACTGCTAGGCCATCTCGTCAGTCCCCAACCTAAAACATCTTAAGTCATCGGGAAATGGAATCATGAAAGAAGAGAGCAAAAAAGCCAAAAAAATCTGAAGACACCAAGTTTGAAAATCTCTGAACGTCTTATGAAAACTATAAAAAGATCCAACACAAGAAACACAAAGAAAATTTCACTATGATATATTATAATCAAACTGCTAAAATCAGAATAAAATAAAAATCTTTGAAGCAGGGAGAGAAAACACATAGATTACATACTGAAAAACAAGGATAAGGATGACATTCGATTTCTCAGGGGAAACAATGTGAGAGAAAACAACAGAACAAACACACTAAAGGATTGAAACGTTATCACTGTCAAACAAGAAGCCTGCACCCTGAAGAAATATCTTTAAAAAGTAAGGGTTGGGGTTGTTGAGATGTCTCAGTAGATAAAGGTACTTGTTACCAAGCCTAAAGACTTGAGTTCAATCCCCATGACTCACAAAGTAGAAGGAAAGAATCAACTCCCACAAGTTGTCCTCTACTAAGCAGTGGAGTATGTGTACACGCACACACAAAATTTTTAAAATGTAGCTGGTGGTGGTGCACACCTTTAATCCCCGAACTTGGGAGACACAGACATGCAGACCTCTCCCCGTTTGAGGACCGCATGCTCGGGAACATAATGAGTTCCAGACCAGCCAGGGCTGCATAGTGAGACCTTATCCTAAAAGACTTAATGCAATCCCAATCAAAATTTCAGCTGGCTTTAAAGAACAAAAACAAAAACACTAGCAAGGGGCTAAAGAGATGGCTCAGTGGTTAAGAGCACTTGTTCTTCCAGGTCCTGGGATTGACTCCCAGCACCCATATGGCGGCTAACAACTGTTGTAACTCCAGTTCCAGGAGATCTAACATCCTCTTCTGGCCTCTGTGGAGCACTGCACAAATGTGCTGCAGATGTGTGTGTGTACACACACACACACACACACACACACACAGGCAAAACACTCATACACATAAAAATAAGAACAATAAAAATATTTTAAAACTGGAGACAGCATGGTCAGCTGAACATAAACATGCATCGATAAAGAGAGCCCAGTCCAGTACGTGAGAAGCTGATTTTCAACAGAGGTCAAGACTATTCAATGAAGGAAGAAAACAGTTTTGTATAAATGATCCCTCAGCAACTGGCCATTCACATGCAAAACCAAAAGTACATAAATAAGTATCAACAACAACAACAACAAAATTAGTTCTTATCTCACATCATACACAAAAATTAACTCAGAATGGAACTTGTATAAGAGTTAAAATTATATGACCTCTAGGAGAAAACAAGAGGCAGGCTGTGTGTCTTTGGGTGATAAAGACTTTGTTCTGGTGATGGAGATTAAACTCAGGACAAATGCTCTACCATTAGCTATATCCTTAATGCCCTAGAACAGAAAACTAATCAACAGCAAGAGGGGACAAGCTGATGCGTAAAACCTGATGGAAACAAAGCCAGTCACAAAATAGCACACTGTCCGATCTCTTTATATGAGATGCTAAAGACGGGGCAGTGGCCATGGTGGGCTGTAGTTAGAGGATGAGACTGACTACAAAGGGGAATGAGAAAGCTTTCTGAAGTAATATAAATAATCCTGAATCTTGACTCAGGTAGTTCCTAACAAGGAACCAGGTCAGGCATCTCAGCCTGAAACAAGTTCCAGGCCAGCATGGGCTACATTAAAGACCCTGTCTCAGAAAGTCAAACAGAAAAATTCTAAACACTTGTTCAAACTCAACAAACTGTAAATTTTAAGAGGGTCAGTTTTATCATATATAAATTATACTTCCATAGTTTAAAAATCAGTAGGTAATTGATTATAATCGTAGAACATCTGTATGAGAAATAATTATACCAACTATCTTACTATATCATTAATGTGTAGTACACCAAAAGAATATGAGTTCACAGAAATGTTTAATAGGAAAGAACTTTCCAACTCGATGTAATATATTTCAGGAAATTAGTAAAAACAATCATAAGAGGGAGGGTTTAACCTAATAGAACCTCTGAAATTACATGCAAGGCTTATAACCACATATGTATTTGTGTCATCCTGGCAGGGGAGCCATCGCTCTTTTGTTTGTAAGGTTGGTTGGGGTGTTTTTTGTTGTTTGTTTTTTTAATTTAGAAAAAAATCAATTTATTTTTATTTTATGTGGATGAGTGTTTTGCCTGCACATATGTAAGTACACCATGTATATGCAATGTCTCCAGAGACTGGAAGAGCATCAAATCCCTGGAACTGAAGTTACAGACAGTTGTTAGCTGCCATATGGGTGCTGAGAACTGAACCTGGGACCTCTGCAAGAGCAGCCAGTGCTCTTAACCCCTGAGCCATCTCCCTAGGTACCTCCACCCCCACAACTGAGACAAGGTCTCACTATGTAGCCTAGCTGGCCTGAAACTCACTGACTTTGAATGTGAGGTGACCCTCTTATCCCTGCCTCTTACGTACTAGGATAACACATGAGTACCACCAAGTATATGGTAGGTTTTCTTCCAAAGAGGTCTCTTATAAGCATAATTTTCATGCCAGCAGTTGAGGAGGTACAAGCACAGCAGCCTACCATTTCGATTTTGTTCATGTTGATCCTTCTCTGGATGCTGATTCTGTGGCTGCCCTATGCTGACAGGTGGGTGATGTCCAAGGCCATAAGGTATAGGAGACCCTCGCCCATGTGTCTGTAACAGGTTCATATTGTAGGCCATTGCTGCTTGATGAGTAATAATTCGAGGATCAACTGCAAACCTACCCTGGTATCCTGTCCATGGTACCTAAATTATTACAAGAAAGAAATAATTGCATTGAGTATATTTAAATATATAAACATATAGTGTTATTAGAAAAAAAGAGAAAATGAGAGAGAGAACGAGAGAGAGCATAAACTTACAAAGATGGGTAACTACTAAGATGATGCTACTCAACAGTAACAATTGGTAGAATCACTTCTATGTCCTTTATGTCCTTACCAGCCAAAAACTGGCTCTCAAAATCTTTAGCGTGTTAGGAAAAATGGATCATTTGGATGATTGGGAAGAGAATGAGAATCTGAAATTGCTACTTAACTCCTTGAGACTTTAAAGCATTTACACTCCTGAATCATTTCCCTGTGATATAAATATATATATCACAGATTTCCATGAAAATTATCTGTATAAGTCAAAACTGCATAGTTACATAGTGTAACAGACTGAATAAAAGAATCGAGGGGAAAGTTAAGAATATAGTCTAAGGATCCTCAACTCAGAGAGTAGGTATTCTAACTTTATGTGGATAACTTAATAATTTAATGTTCATTTACAGCAGGCAAAATCTAAAGAGGTCTTTATTTTAATTAGTACTTTTGACTAATGCAACTTTGCTTAAAAATACACAGAAAACTTGTATAGGTCTATCTATATATACGTAATCTCTACAAATTAACAGAAATGGGGCAAATATAAGGACATCCAAATGAGTGTCAATATTTTTATTATAACTGTTAGATGCAGACTCTTTTAGAAATCCTACATAATAAAGCTTCTTTGACCTAGTAAAATGAAATATATACCCTAACATACTTACTATTTAAAGCAGATCATATATCATGTCGCCAGGCTGTCTGAGAAGAAATCTCAGCTGGACCCTAAGTCTCCGAGAAGAAGGCATGAAGCACATACTTTTTAGTGATAATTGCTCTCCTGGCTGCCAGGATCATGAACTACAGTGGCCAACATGGAGGATGCCTGTCTGCAGTTCAGCAGTTTCCTTTTTTGGGGGGTGGGGTGGGGGGTGGGGGGTGGGTACGGGCAGGGGATATTAAGCTCTCTGGCAAGATTAATTCTGCCTGAAATCACCTCATTTAAATCACAGACATTGTTTCCTATCCTAAACTTCCTAAATCTGGAAATATTTATATAGCTATAATTACCAAAAAATTCAAAATCTTAAAGAATAAAAATGGGTTTATATATAAGATGAAAGCCCTCTAAAAATCTAGTCTCAGAATTTAGTAGAATTTTTAAGTATCAGTAATGTTTCATGAGGTATGGAATTTTTTCAGACAAATTCAGATCAAAGAGAACCAGACTAAAAAGCCCCTTATTCCTCCAATAAACTCTATATTTAAGGAAGACTTTATGACTTATATAGGTAAAGAGTAAAATAAAGACATTATTCACAAAACAATTTTCCTCAGAAAAAAACCTTTTTAGATACAAAATCTCCCAAATCAAACATACAATTCACAGACTTCATGGTCTCTGATAACACAACAACAAATTATGCAGAACAATACGTCATTTCAAAATTTAATAGTTAAATACTAATTTCTTTAAAAGCAGGATATGGACATTGCAAAGTTAAACATAAAGGGGTTGTGGACTGGGGTATGGCTCAGTGATAGAATGATTGCCTTGCATGCACAGGGCCCTGGGGTCGATCCCCAGTATTGATTAAAGAAAGTTGGCAAAACAGCATTTGGGATTGCCACTACTTAATGAAGCCTGTTTACTTTATTCAGTAGAAAGTATTTCAAACAACCACTTACAGGTAAAGGCACCGACATAACTACATTCCCTCCATAGACGGCAGGTACATAAAGAATGCTTGTCCCAGTGTGAGGATCTATTCTTTGAACCGGGCTTGGAGATTTTCCCAAATTTGGGTGAGGTCCAAGAGGGGGTGGAGGAGTATATGCTCTAATAGGATTGCCAATGAGAACGGAAGGACTGGGCTGCACTGAAAAATAAAGAGAGAAAGGAGACTCAATAGTGTAAACATTCACCGACAGAAATGGTCTAAATCATCCAATAGCAAAACATATCTCTCAGGAGTACCATAAAACACCTCACGGTCAGAGAAATTATGGAGGCAAAATAAAGCACACCGTGGAACATAATCATTTCACCGTGTTCTTGGAAAATCAGCCTCAGCTGTACAAAGGATACTACTCTTCAAGCGCCTGCATAATCTTAGCTTCGGAGGAGCTGGAGATGAGTTTTTCAAGGAAGAGAACCATGTGTGTGCATACACTACTAGGAAACAGCCTCAGGACTATGAAAACAGAGTTCTTCAGAATAAAGATATGATTTGCAGCTGTAACACAGCCACATACTAAGTGAAGGTTAAACAATTATTATAACAGTATTTAAAAATCATTTAAATAAGCCTTATCTTGAAAATTGTATGACACAACATTAGTAGGATAGAAATATTCTGTGAATACTTAGATTGTGTAAAGGCTTAACTACGTCTCCTCAAAATCCGGATACTTAAGCTGGTACCTACAAATCAACCACTTTTCAAAAATGACTAATCAACACATTGACATAAAAGAGTAAAAGAATTAACTGAGGTTATGAAATCCATGTTTACACATGCCCAAGATAACAAGAGAAAAAGCGAGACAGGGACAGATAGAAAGCTCTTCCTCAAACAAATTTTTCCTCTCTTTCTAGGGTTAATTTTTCCACTTACCAATTGCATCATTCTGAAAGTGATCATTCTGGGTATGAAGGAGGCTTTTCCCCTTTAGAGACAAAAACAAACACATTGATAACTAAGCATGTTTTACCTAGAGAACCAAGCTTTTCCTAATCATATGCAAATTAAATATAAACATTCACAATTAAAAAATTTTAAACTCTGAGGCTATAATCAGGAACTAACAATTGCTTGAGTCAACTTTCTTTGGGTCACGGCCATCTCAGATAATATTGCTGTGTCTCTGGTTTTGTTTCAAATTAATGGTATCTAAAATTCTTGTTTGGGGGCTAGAGAGATGACTCAGCAGTTAAGCACATTGGCTGCTCTTGCAGAGGACCCAGGTTCAGTTCCCACCACCCAAATGGCAGCTAACAACTATCCATAACTCCAGTTCCAGGGTATCTTACTCCTTCTTCTGGCCTTTGCAGGCACTGTACACTTACATACATGCTGGCAAAACACTCATATACATAAAATACAAATAAATAAAAATGCAAAATTCTTGGTTTTTTGTTTTGTTATTTTAAAGCTATGGTTTATTTATGTGTGACTGCATGACTGCATGTGAGTGTATGTGGGTGCCCTGGCACAGAGGTCAGAAAAGGGCATCAAATCTCTTAGAGCTGGAGTTATAGGAGTTTGTAGGATGCTAGGCTTGTTACAGAGGTGTTGGGATCCAAACTTTGTCTTCATGACTGCATAACTTCTTAACTACTGAACTATCTCTCTAGTCCCCTGTTTTTTCAGACTGGTCTCATGTAACCCAGGCTGGCCTAGAACTCACTATGTAGTTGAGAATGACCTTGAATGTCTGATTCTTCTGCCTCTACATCCTGAGTGCTAGGAATACAAGTACAGCCATCGTGCCCAATTTTATGTGGTGCTGAGGATAGAACCCAGGGCTCTGTGCATGCTAGGAAAGCACTCTACCAACAGAGTTATATCTCTAGCCCCTAAAATTCTTTTAATGAATTTTGTTTTGCTTCCTTTGTTTGCTTTTTGAGACAGAATATCACTGTGTAGTCTGGCTGACCTAGAACCCACTATGTAGACCAGGCTGGCCTAGAACTTGCAGTGACCCTCCTGCTTCTGCCTCCCAAATGCTGGAACTAAGATGAACTGTGCCGTCAGTGTGACTGAACCCTAAATTCCATTCCATGATGGCTTCCCTAAAACTGTTCTAATAATGAAGTGACAGGGCACACAAGTGTTCTCAAGGGAATCCCATTCTCCTGTTCACAACAGTGAAAACCACATGAGCACAGTTTAGGATTTATGATATTGTCAGTGTGATTCATGGTATCTTAAAGTACACAATTTTCTTTGAAAAAAAAGGGATAGAGACACCAATGATTCTGAGACTCTAGCTAACTGACAGGTGGCATCCGGCAATATAGAACAGAAACATCAAAAACGTACAGACTTTAATCTTGTTATTGTACTTCCATGTGAAAAATGATCAAAATCCAAGTGTCCATTGGTGGAGGCTTTATTACATAAGCAATAACAGAGTCATGCAGTGATATATTAGTCTCCCATTAAAATGATGGCGTTTGAGCAGAAACACATTTGAAGAAATGTTGCTTCTTAAGTTCTGGTCTTTAAAATACAAAACGAAAAACTTTCTGTTTTTCCAAGAGAGGAAAAGTGGAACACTATTCAACTGACAGCTAGATACACACACATTTATTTATAGGTAACAGCTGAGAGCTAAACAGGGAATAATATATATATATATATATATATATATGTTATATATATATATATATAATCAGCATAAAATTCATTCTTGACCAAAGCAAAAATGTTCTCCTACTCCACTTACCTGCTTGGCTTTCTATTACAGACATTAAGTATTGAGAACATTAGTAACACTGAAGGTTTAGGGTCACTTGGTTATGAAAGATCTCTTAGTTTCATTTTCAGTTGCTGCACTAAAATACCCTGACAAAAGCAACTTTAGGTAAAAGGGTTTCTTTCTTTGTCTCACAATTCCAGGCTATGGTCCACCATTGCAGGAAGTCAGGCAGCAGGAACTTGAAGCAGCTAGTCATATAACATCTACAGGCAAGGGCAGAGCGTAATGCATGCTAGGGATCAGCTCAATCTCTCCTTTTCATCAGTCCAGAGTCCAGCCCATGAAATGGCGCCATTCACATTCCTGTTGGGTCTTCCCATCTCAACTAACTCAAGTAAGACTATCCCTCACAGGCAGGCCCATGGGCCAACCTAATCTAGACAATTCCTTACTGAGACTCCCTTCCCACGTAATTCTACATTGTGTCAAGTTGACAGTTAAAGTCAACCATCGTAGTAAGTAAGCAAGGGCATGTAACAGCTAATTCCAAAATTTCAAAAAAAGAGTCAGTAGAGAATCACAATTAGTTCATTAACCAAGAGTAAAAATGTTCACAGTGATCGACATCAGCTATAAAAAAACAAACTGCCCAGGAATAAAGAAGTAATAAGAAAAGCAAGCAAAGGGAGGAGGAGTGAGAAGTGGATAACAACCATGGAGATGACAAAACAAGGGGCAAGCAGGCCAGCAGGCAAAAGGGAGGAGAACAGTCAGTGGCATACACTGACAGACGACAGGAGACCCAGGGACCAATGGTGAGAGTCTTCTGAGGGAGCATACCGCATGGCCATTTTAGCCTCCAAGTCTATCACTATAGCTTGTTACCAACTGTTGAGAAAACTGTGATGTAGAAAAAACACAGCAGCTTACACTTTCATAAGCAAAATGGTGCTCCTGAAGATGCCCAGACCTTAATCCCTGAGTCCTATGAATGTGTTATATTATTCCTCCAACAGACTCTTCAAATATTCTTTAAATTGTGGGATTAAAATAGGGAGATTATCTTGGATTATGTGAATAGACTCAAGCTAATCAATCATACAAGCTCTAAACAGAATAATCTCTCTGGTACAGATATATGGCAGGAAGGAAATCAGATTCCTAGACCAAGGGATTCAAGGCACTGTTGCTGGCTCTGAAACTCAGGAGACACGTATGAGGACCAGTGAGGGGGTCTCCACAGCTGACTCCTAACTAACAATCATCAAGGAGATAAGAGTATCGGTCCTAAGATCACAAGGAACTGGATTCTGACAACCATGCGCATGAGTGTGGAAGCAGATTCTCTCCAGAGTGTGGAAGCAGATTCTCTCCAGAGTCTCCAAGGAAGACCCCTGTTAGCCAACACCCTGATCCCAACCTCGTAAATGCCAGAACAGAGAAACAAAGCAAGCTAACCCCAAATGAGAGAGTAAATGTGATCTTTTTTAAGTCCACATGTTAATGATACCTTACAGCAGCAATGGAAAGCTAATACAAAGCCAAGCACCACTGAGAACAATCCTACTACTAAGAGGGCAGCATGCCAGGCAACAGACAGCAGCACCCTGGGCACTGCACTGTGTGGTATACTAAATAAAAAAGCAAACAGGACTGTCACAACAAAAAGGGAAGTCATGTCTACAAGTATAATCTGTATTCCACAAAGCTCAATATAAGGTACAACTACCTATCATATATTGAGTTAGTGGTAACTGCAGAGCAGGAAATTTACTTGGTTTAGGTAAAATACAATGTTTAATAGCTTATAATTAAAATACAAATGTAGCAGCAAGCTAGAGTTAACTAAGAAGTCATAACAATGTCAAATTAATTTCATTCTGATAAGTCTCAGAATGTATGTTTACTTTTGGTAGAATGCTAATTAATATAGGACTTTTGTAAGCAACTGTAGCTCGTATCATCTATTATTTACAAACTAATGTAGTTCTTATCATCTACCATTCATTCATTCATTCATTCCCCCAGGTATTCATTCAATAAATGTTTACTGACAGTCCATCACATGTGCACCCTGGCTAGGCACCAAGTCTGCTGAAGTAAACAAGACGTGTTTTCTCATAACTAGACAGCGAGGCATAGCATTAGCAGCTAGGTGTAGATGATGCAAAGCAACCAACCAACTATGGTCTCTGAAGTAACAGGATGGTTTTCAGACTATCCATTTCTCAATGTCATCTACTAAGTGGTGTATAAAGACATCCAAGTGAGATGGGACCACTGCAGCAAGACTTCCACACACTAAGCTAGTGTCCTACAGCAGGCTGATGGGGGCAGGCAAGCACTTCTCTGCATGTCTCTTCTCAGGTTCCTATGAAGCTTATCCTTTGCCACAGCTGAGGCTGGAGAGAGGAAGGCAATGGAGGGCCTACTTCTGAATTCCCTAATGTTTTGTACCTTTACCTCAGAACTGAAATCTTAGTGAGGAGTAAAGCCATTTGGCTGCTGGAGAGCCAGGGGTACATTTTGTGGCCAAATTCAGTCCTGAAGGAAGCAGATCTTGGAACATTTTTAATCATCACGTAGTTTCTGATTGCTTCATTTATATGAAATCTTATTAAGATTTTCTCTCTAAATTTTAAAATTACATTTATTTATTATTTAGTGTGGGTACATGTGTGTCATGGCACATGCATGTGGGGGTCAGAGGACAACTTTTGCAAGTCACTTCTCTCCTTCCACTATGTAAGTTCTGGAGATCCAACTCTGGTAGTCAGGCTTGGCAGCAGGCACCATACAGAGCCATCTCACTGGCCCCTCATTAAGATTTTAAATTCCAGGGCTGGAGAGATGGCTCAGCAGTTAAGAGCACCGAATGCTCTTGCAGAGGACCTGAGTTTGATCCCCAGCAACCACAGGACAAGCTGACAACTGTCTGTAACTCTAGTTCCAAGGGATCCGACACTCTCTTCTGACCTCATGGGCATTGCAAGACACGGGTGCACTTACATACATGCAGGCAATACACTCACATACATTAAATAAATAAATAAAATATAAAAACAGCTTTAGATAGTAACACAAAAAATACTAATTTTTACATTACTAATATACAGAACTGTGTTAAAATTAAAGAAGTTTTTTAAAATGGGAGCTGGTGAGATGGTTTCATGGGTAAAGGCACCTGCTGCCAAGTCTGACAACCTGAGCTCAATCCCTGGGATCCACATGGTGGAAAGAGACTGGTTATACCATGTGTCTAATTAACCAGATAGACAAATAATTTGGTGAACCACCGATACAGAAAGGAACATAGGATGTCTACGGGAAGAATGAAGATTGTTAGTTTTTAAGGTTTAAAATAAGTTTTGGGAGATGGCTGCTTTGGCCTCATCATACTTCTCACTGAAAGACAAGAGTCACAACGTACTCAAAAAAATGCGCCAGAGCCATTATTTAGTTAGCAGATACTCACTGAGCACTCACCATGTGTGTACATGAGGTAGGTACTAGGGGTCATAAAGAGCACACATGATAGGATTTTTGTCTTCGGGGAGGTTATGGTGCAGGGGAGTGGGGGGGATGAGTGGACTCAGCATATATTCTTTACCTAAAAAAAAAATCAAACTTAGGGTCTTGCTTAAGGTCAGCATACATTCCAAATCACACCTGAATGCAGCTCATCCACAGTTACTAACTGACCTCATTTCTAATAACTTACTTTTTTGTTGTTTTTCATATTACTGAATACATAATATTAATGATTCTATAACATTTTAAATTAAAAAATAATAAAATCAAGAAGCTTCAGCTTAATGTATACCCCTGTAAACCCAGCATTCAAAGGGCTAAGGCAGGAAGAGTATGAGTCAGGGCCAGTCTGGGTTACATAGTGAGACCCTGTCTTAAAAACAGCCAAGGTTTAAACATGAGTTCACCACTTCTTTAACAACAACAACAACAAAAATTTAAATTGGAGCTGGACATAGCTTAGTGGTTAAAATCACTTGCTACTATAGCAGAGGACCTGAGTTCAGCTCCTAAGACTCACATCAGGTAGCTCACAACTGCCTGTAACTCCAGGGACTTTAAACATCCTCTTCTGGCCTTGGTGGGCACTGCATTCATGTGTGCAAACACACACACAAAAAATTTAAGTCTTTTAAAAATAATGTATGGGGCTGGGAGATAGTTCAGTGGTTAAGAGCACTGTCTGCTTTTACAGAGACCCAGATTTGATTCCCAGCACTAATAAAGCAGTTAACAATTGCCAGTAACTCCAGTTTCAGGGGACCCAATGCCCTCTTCTGACCTCCTTGGGCATTGCATTTAAATACTTGCAGGCAAACACTCATACATATAAAAGAATAAGAATAATAACAAATTATTTATTTATTAGTTTTGTGTGTATGTTTGCGTGTGTGCGTGTGTGATATGTAGGTGTGATTGTAGGCACATGAGTGCCATGGCTTATACATAGAAGTCAGAGAACAACCCTTGGGAGTTGGCCCTTTCTTTCCAGTGGGTCTGGGAGATAGAACTTGGGCTGTCAGGCTATGTGTAAGTGCTTCCACCTGCTGAGCCATCCTGCTAGCCGAGTTCTCTGCTTTCACATCCCCTAAGCTGTGTGGTACCACAGAGAAATACCCCTGTTCTTTCATCTCATGTACTTTTTGGAAAAGCTCAGACTTCAGTCTCATACTCTGGGCAGGTGATCGAGCCTCTAAAAGCCTACTAGTGGGACGACTTTAGGTGACTGAGCATGTGCCCTTGGTGGGACTGTGGACATGGCCCTTCCTCTTTCTTTTCTTTTTGGCTTCCTAGCCATAGAGGTAGGTGGTTTTGCTATTCCACTTATTCCCACCATGATGAGCAGCCCCAGGCCCAAACCAAGGGGCCAACCAATTGTAGACTAAATCCTCTAACACTGTAAGCCAATGTGAACCTTGACTCTTTATGAGTTAATTATATCAGGTATTTGTTACAATAATGAAACACCGACTAATGCAAAGCTTTCTTAATCAAGCTTCACTTATTCATTTAAAAAAGCATTTTTTTTTCCCTTTTAGAGAGGGTCTCATATAATGGACGCTAGCCTGGAAGTCACTATGTAGTCAAAGATGACCTTGAACTTCTGATCCTTTTACCTCCACATCCCAAATGCTGGGATCTCATGTATGTTCACACCACAGCCAGGTAAAAAGTACTTCTAAGCATCTATTATGAGCCAGATAATGTTCCAGGCACAGAGGCCAGGGAAGTAAATAATAAAGGCAAAACTCATGACCCTAACTAAGCTGGGTTTTGTCTGGTTTTTACATTTTCCCTAACCCACCAACCCCCACTGTCTCCGTCCACTCAAACCTCCCAAACAAGAATTCCACAGTATAATCACCAAGAATCCACCTGCTTCCTCTGACCATCCTGCTACCATCCATCAAAGGACTTGGGGCTAATTTAGTTATCCATGTTTCTAGTATAACACCTGGCACAGAGTAGAAACTCATTTATGTAGAATGCTTAATCCCCTAATGATGCCATATCACAGAAGCATTATTTCACGTTAGGTACATTTTGATTGAACTAAGAATACACAACTGTCTATTAACACAAAAAGTCATTCTTGGCTTAGTAACTATTTAGCTAAAAGACCTTCAATTATTAAACCAGTCACTGTTGCATACATAAAAGATATAATAAAGCCCAGTGCTGACAGACTGTTCTCATTCACAGTAGTAAGTTTAACACCATGCTGTGGGCTATAAAGGTACCAGGAGATTAGAATACTACACATGCCATTCTCTGAATCTTCTTTACAGGGCACTAATTGTGAGAATTTTTTTCACACACTCAAGCAAAAAATCCAGCTATATTTTCTCAAAGTAACTATGGCTCAAAACTGGATATGGCCTTGACGTCCCCACTTTCACTGCTGAGTGAACCTGTTCTATGCTGTAAAGCTATTTCATCTTCAAGAAGCCAGCCAGGTTGTCTCAACCATGTCAAACAGTATTTGAAATGAATGGGTCATCAATAAAAGATTAGAATGGTTTTCTTTATTCAATATTGTTTTTACAACAGAAAAAGAAAAATTTTTTTTGAGACAGGATCTCTCTGTAGCCCCAGCTGGCCTGGAACTCACTATGTAGACAAGGCTGGACTTGAACTCATAGAGATCCACCTGCCTCAATCTCCCAAGCACTGGAATTAAGAGCATGTGACACCACACCCAACATAACGTAATTTTTATACATAATCTCATGTAAGAACATTATCTTAAAATGTATGAATGAAGCTAGGTGAACGGAGCCGAGCAAGGTGGTGCACATCTTTAATGATTTAAGATTGATCCCTGGAACTCATATGATGAAAGGAGAAAACCAACTCCCCCAAACTGTCCTCTGATCTCCTCATGTGTGTGCAGCACAAGTGTATTCACACACTAAATGAATAAACAACCAAACAAAATTTTTAAAATATTAAGCAAAAAAAATCTGTGACAATCTTTTTTATGTTTAGGTTGTGAGCCTGACAGCTAAGTCATCTCTCCAGTCCAGTGACAAGCTTTTTTAACTATGTTGTTTTATTCACATGTTAACAGCTACAGGTCTATTGGCAAGAAGCACTGGGAAGTTGTACAAAGTATACCAGAAGTTTTCAGCTGACGATGAGTACAACATTATGCACTCATGGCTAAACACTGAGCTTCTCAAGCACTTATCTGAACCTAGAAAAGGTTCCTTGCAAAAACAGCTGGCCAATTGTAACCTTCAACTACAACACTTTAAGTAATAGCGCAATAAACCTCAGACCCTTCACTCTGTCCACCCTCTAACCTTTTCTGTATCATTAGTAGAACCTTTACCTTGGGTGATGACTGCTGCTGTTTGCTGCTGCTTCCTGAATGCTGCAGTCGTAGAGCCCGGGGGATGAACTCAGGAGCCAGTGGATTCAACACATACGTCTTCTTGAGTTCTAAAGCCTCTAACTGTGCCTTGATCTGCTCAAATGTGATCCCATGTAGGCTGTGATTTTCATGACACAGAGCAATAAACCGTTCCCAAAACTTCCTATAGGAAGATTTTGAAGATTAGGTCACTAAACATAAGTAACTAAAAATGACTTCAAATTCTGCCCCACTCCCAAATCCTTGAGTTTAATATTCATCTGGGTATGATGTAGATATACTCTTTCTACCAGATGACAAGACTTTGTTAAGTTTGATGTTCAAACTACAGTCATGTCTCATAGTATGATATATACACAACAGGACTGCCAGAAACTATTCCTGAATGTAAGTAGCAAGTTCAATGATTGATTCTGAATGCTACTACAGAATCAAGGTTGATGGGGTCATAGCTGTCCTGGTCTGTATAAATTTATGCTATGGTGTTCCATGATGCCGAAATCACCTAGCAATGCATTTCTGGAACTTATCATTACATAATGAATGACTAATATAAAGAGAGAATTCAAATCTGTATACTAGTATGAAATATAAAGTAGAAAGAACTCTTGTATGGGGCTAAGGAGATGGCTCAGTTGCTAAAGTGAGAACTTGAGTTCTGATCCACAACACCCACATTAAAAAAAAAAAAAAGTCTAAATGGTACCTACACCCCAAGAGGATCCCCAGGGCTCACTGACTAGTCATTCTTGCAAGATCGGTGAGCCCCAGGTACAGTGAGATTCCCTGACTTAAAAAAATAAAATGGAGAGTGACTGAGGAAGACACTCCAATATTGGCTTGATTTCCACATTTGCACACAAACATCTTCACGCGTGCACACATAAAAACTCTAGCGCTGGATGATGTAAAACCAACTCAGAATATAAACTGGAGCTGTGAAGTAAATAATCCTCATAAGCATTCTTATAATAACCAGCTACTTTTAGATTTTTCTCCTAGCAGATGCTTGTCAGAAGCACAAATTATAGTATTAAGTTCTAAGAGCTAAATAAATTATGGAAAATTCAGGGGTAGAGTATCAATTTTAATGTTTATTATTCATTTTCTACTCAAATTTGTAAATATTTTTTTAAATACTCAAAACTTGTTGGAAGCATCAAAAACAACAAGAACAAAAATCTGCAAACAAAACACTAAAAAAATCATTCAATCAGAAAGTGGACTAATAAACTAAAAAGACAGTTCTCAAAGAAATAATTTTCAAGTGTTCAACATCCTTAGTCATCAAGGAAATACATATTAAAACTGCTTGGAGATTCTAGTTCACCAATCAGAATGGCTGTCATCAGAAAACAACTGGGAACAAATGCTGCCAAGCATGTGGTGAGAACCCAGACACCCTGCTGGAGTTAGTACGGAGCTTCCTCCAGAAACTAAAACTACATGCCACAGGTGCATGAACATCACAGACACCACACATCCATGTTTAATGAAGCACTTTTCACAACAATATAAAATGGAAGCAGCTGAGATGTCTATTAAAAGATGAAAGGATAAAAATATGCAGTACATTTACAGTGTGTGTAAGTCAGCCAGGAAGAAAAATCATGATATTTGCAAGAAAATGGATGGAATAAGAAATCCTCGATTAAGCAAAATAAGACTCTATGAGATCGAGACCAACCTGGTCTACATAGCAAGTGCCAGGCCAGGTAGGGCTACAGGGAGACCCTGTCTCAAAGAGATAAAAAAAGGGCAAGAGAGATGGCTCAGCAGTTAAGAGCACTGGCTACGTTTGCAGAAGATCTGGGTTCAATTCCCAGCACACACATCAACTAACAACTGTCTAAAGCTCCAGGTTCCAGGAGAATCTGACACTTTGACCTCCATAGGCACTGTACAACTCGGGTGCACTTACATACATGCAGGCAAAACACTGATACACACATAAAATTACAATAATAAATAAAATAGTTTTTTTAAAGATTAAAAAAAGTTTCAAGAAATGGAATTTATATTTAGTTCTAACTTTTCTTCTTATTGTCCCACTGATAGAGCAAACGGCCCCTGATCTGCCCCCAGTAGCTGGGATGACTGGCAAGATTCTCTTTATACTAGTTTCTTCATGTAAAGCAGAAAGGACAAACAATATTATTGTTGTTGTCATTTCTTATTAGTGACACGAATGTTTCTTACTTCTAGACTTTCAAAGAAAACACATGGGAGAAAGGAGCAAAGGGTTCAATCCAGGGCCTCATGCATGCTAGGTAAGCATGTACTGCTCCCTCCAACAAGTCTGTGTGTATGTGATGGGGGTGGCGGTGGAGACATTACATAGCAAGTGTGTGTGGTCAGAGGACAACTGTGACATCAAGTCTCACCTTCCACCTTTACATAGATTCTGGGGATTGAACTCAGGTCTCTAGGTTTATGTAGCAAATACTTTTACCTGCTGAGCCATCTTACCTGTCTCAAAATTCTTAGTATTAAAGCTAAAAAAATTTTTATTTTTCCTCTTCATGAAGACTCTTTAAAAAAAAAAGTTTCTATAAAATTTTAAATTTATTTGGGTGGGGGTGCACATGTGACATGACACATGAGTGGCAGTCAGAGGCAACTTGTAGGAGTCCGTTCTCTCCTTCTACCGTGTGGTCCTAGGCAGCAGGTACCTTTAACCTGCTACACCACGGCTACAACCCCATAAGGGCTCTTTCAAAGACCATTAACATTGATCCTGAATTTCCAAATTTATCTAAGTATGACAGTGGCATTATGAGGACTTTCTGAACACATATCAAGTGGAAGATCACTTGAGAATTTCGACTCTTCATAACCAGGATGGGAATTCGCCACTATAGTTACCTAAAGCCTTCTCCTAAAATTGTAATCTATTATGCTAGCTATTTTTAAAAGTAATGTTGGCCAATTATATCTGTACATTGTAATATAATTTCAGGCATCTGAAAATACATGCTAATTTTGTTTTGTTACTTTTAACTGTGTGTGTGTGTGTATGAATATGTATAGGGAAGCCAGAGGTCAACTTCAGGAACAACCATCTTGGTTGTTTTGTTTGTTTGAGACCCAGTCTCTCAATGGACTGAAGCTTGCTAACCATGTAGACCAGCAAACCTACCATCTGCCTAACTTTACCTCCCAGCACTTGGATCACAGATGCACACTGCTATATCTGGCTTTTTTAGGTGGGTTCTAGAAACTAAACTCAGGTCCTCAAGCTTATGTGGCAAGTACTTTACTGACTGAGCTAATCTCTCAGCCCAGCATTACTCCTAGTAATTAAATAAAAGCATGAACCAAAGCTTTGTTTCTAGAACTACTGGTAAAACACTGAAAAATCACTTGAATATATAAAAGTAGATATACACAGATGTATACATATATAAATATTCACTTGCTGTCCTTGGGTCACACTGTGTGTCATACTCCATATGCATGAAATATGTTTATATTTCACCAAGTTAATAAAATGTGATGAGAAAACTGGATCATAGGGAAGACTCCTCCAAGGCTGTGGTGTAGAGCAATATCATCACCCTGGCACTCTGATTCCCCACAGATTTGTCACAAATATTCACCACTTCCCAGGAAAGGCAGGCCCTCTGTGAGAAGGGCCTGAGTTTTGAAGTCACTCTGACATCTGTTTGTGTGTACCATATAATAGTGCTGTGGCCCTGGGCAATTATTTAAACTCACTGCATCATGCTGACCATTTAAAATGAAAGCAAAATAGCCACACTGCAGAGTTGTTGGAATAACTAAATGAGGTAATGTGTGCTAAGAACATAAGCCAGAACCTGGCTGAGAGAAAGCTGTCAATCAAGAGCAGCCACTAGATTCATATCTGCTAGTGAGTTTACTGCATTTGTCTCAGACCAACAGACAAATTATGCTCAAACCTAAAACAAAGTATATAACTGACTAACTTCTAAACTGGTATAATATCCATAGTAATCATTTCTTAAAAACTTGAATGATATGAGAATACTATGCTAATCTTTTATAAATAGCAAACAGAAAGGTGAAGGGTATTAATGAAGTCACACTACAAAGAATTTAGTCCTCCAATCTGACAGAGCCATGAAACACATCATATCATCTGGACCTATCTGTATTGTTAAATACTATTGATTAGCAAAGTTATTATTACTGACTTTATTATCAACTCTTTGGCTAGAACCATGATTAAACTAATCCAAATAAAACAGATAATCAACACTATGGATTATTAATAGCTATGGATTATAAAATCTCTCCTACTCCCTCTCCTGAACAATTTCTTATTCCCCTGTAAACATTTTGCTTAGTGAATAAATCATTTACAGTCCTAGGCACACCCTAGCTTCACAGACAGAAGCCATCAATAGACCCAGCCTTGAGTTAAAAATTAGCCCTGGACAAGTCACAATACGTCTCAGGGAAATTCTTCACCTATTTGCTTGCCAGAGAAGGGGTAAAAATGCTGATTCTGAGCAATTCAGTAGCATCAGTCTCTATGTAAAGCATAATGGCTTCTTTTCTTTAACAACACTCAGGCTGATAAATATTTGGAGTTACCTATAAGGAGAAGCAGTGTGACTCCACAGTATATATGATGACTACTTATTCCCCATTAGTACAGAGTTGCCTTTAATACACATCCTACTGTATGTGCTCTCAACTGTCCAAATCATAACTATAAATACAAATGGCAAAACACCACAGCAACATTCTAACCAAATATGCTTTGAATGGACAGTTAAGTAACTAAAGCAAAATTCTCAGGAATTTGTAGACTTATTTATATACTTATCTCTGGGCTGGTGAGATGGGTTCAGGAGGTAAAGGCACTGGCTGCACAAAACTGACAACTGGAACCCAACTACAAAATTGTCCTCTGACACCCCGACGTGGCTGTTACACATGTGCACACACACCCCATATACTCATACACATAATTACACACACACACACACACACACACTTAGTTCTGTAACTTGGAATACATTCCTTTTTCCAAGTTTAGACATTAGTGACTATGAATAAATGGCAATTTTTCAAATATGAAATTAATGATAACTTATAACAGAATTGTTTCTAGGTAAGTCATGAAACCTGAGCTTTGTTTTTGTTTTTTAAAGAAAAAGCTATTTTTCTTGGGAGTGGAAAGATGGCTCATCAGTTAAAAGTATTGGCTGCTCTAGCAGAGGACCACTGCTCAATTCTCAGTACCCACATGATAGCAACTGGCTGTAACTCCAGTTCCAGGGAATCTGATGCCCTGTTCTGGCCTCTGCAGGCACTGTACACATACACGGTGCATTTACATACATGCAAGAAAAACACTTAAACATAAAATTCTAAAGAAAATAAAAAATGAAAAGTCATTTTTCCTAATGTAACTATAAATTCAAACTCTACTTGATTCTTTTGTTAACAGCTTTCCCCCACAAAACATACTACTAAGTTGGGGGAACAAAGATGACTCAGCAGTAAAGCAAGGTAGAGTGTGTAAAAAGCTGGGCTCAGAGGCATGGGCCTGTAATCCCTGTGCTGGGGAGATTCAGACAAGAGGAAGGATGGTGGGGACACACCATGAGCCAGCCAATTAGCCAACAATAAAACTCCAGGCTCAATAAGAGACCCCATCTCAAAAAAAAAAAAAAAAAAGCAGAGAATAATTCTAAGATATCAAAAAGGAATAATTACCCAAAGCAAAATGTACCCAATGGTGAACTTACTGTAACAGGTACCATCACACTTATTTATTAAGTCATCCTTAGCATATTTCACTCTTTTATAACAGAATATTATGTTCCTTTCAACATATTTTAACAGTTTTTTAGTACTCCAAATGATCCTACACTACTGGCTTCACACAGTTTAAATTTTTAATCAACTACTGAAAAATCAAAAATGTACAGAGAAATTTTTTGATGGTACTTAACCACATTTTAGTAAAATTGTTCCTCTTAACTGTAGTCTAATGACTGCCAACAATGCTACCCAAAGACAAGCAATAACCACTTCTAACTCCTTAATTTTAAGATATTTTAATTTTAAACAAACATAAAAAGTTATTTACATTAAGCTTTCAAGCTTTCAAGGCTTCTTAATGACAAGTCTGTTGACTAATGACTGACTGAATATATAGAATCATGCATACATGACAGTCCAAGTAAAAGACCTTTACACTAAGAACTGTGCATTTCCCCTTGTCAAGTCTCACAGTGACACAGACTTACCTACACCTTCCAATAGAGCACAAAGCGATGGGATCACCCACCACAGCAACCAGCGACTGTGCCCTTGTGATGGCAGTGTTGAGAAGTTTGTAGTTAGATAAAAACCCATAATCTAAGTCCTCAGTGGAATCTTCCAGAAGTTGTTCTTTCTTTTTAATTGGTGTCTGCTTATGCTTACAAGTGTGTCTTGTACGTACTGTACTAAGAAACAAAACTCTGAATTGCTTTCCTACAAAAAAAAAAAAAAAAAAAATTTGAATGATGAGATAGTCATTCTGAATCACTGGTGTAATAAAAAGCACTGCATTTTGAAAACATAATTGCTAAATAACAAGTGCAGACAGAGAGACACAGAAATTGAAACCCGTATACACTCATGATGAGAAAGCAAAAAAGGTACAGCGGCTCTGGAAAATCATGCAGTGCCTCCGAAACTTATATACAGAATTACCACGTGACTCAGTGAGTCCACTTTCGATACATCCAAGGGAACTGACAGCAAGGTCCGGGTGAGGGCTCCAGCTGGTTCAGTGGCATTGCTCACAAGGACAAAAAGTGCATCCAAGTATCCACAGACAGCAGTGTGATACATACAGTGAGTTACTCGGCCTTAACAAGGGAGAAATTCTGAAACATGCTACAAAATGAATGAACCTCAAAGATACTGTGCTAAACGAGAGAACCAAATCACCAAAGGGCAGATATGATCTGAGCAAAAACCTTAAATCCCAAAGTTCTGGGATCTGAAACATTTGACTTCAGATACTTCTGGAAGGAGATACTCAAGCCATACTACAGATTCTCATTTTACAAAAGACTTAAAATAGTTACATTCACACACAGAAAGAAAGAGTGGTATTCACCAGGGACTGGCTAGAGGAGGAAAGAGAGGTATTTTTTAACAGCACAAAGTCTCAGTTAGGGAAGCTAGAATGTTCTAGAGATTGATGGTAGTGACAGCTGTACAGTGTGAATGCCACCGAGCTATACAAGTAAAAGAGCCTAAAGTGATAAATTTTGTTATGGACATTTATCACAATAAAAATAATTACTCTGTTTTTGAGACAAGGTCTTGCTAAGTTGTCACGACTGGCTCTAAACTCACTATGTAGTCTAGGCTGGCCTCAAGCCTCTGGCAGTTCTTCTGCCTTGGCCTCCTGAATGCTCAGATCACAGGTATGCACCATCACACCTAGCTTAGTTTTTTTTCTAAATGTTACTGCTGGCACCAGTCTTTGAGATTATCATTGTCCAATGTCCACCCACCACAAGAAACCTTCCTTGAGGCAGGGCCATCAAGCCTCTAGCCAAGCAAAACAAACACAGCTGGCTGCACAAGGAAGGCCTATAGTTTGCATGGCATGATTTCTTACAGTAATCTATGGTCCCCACATTCTCTGGCAAGTCTCCATACATTTAATAAGAGCTTTAATGAGTTTTTAGTTTTCTGTTCTCTAAGCCAAATAATCCCAGTTCTTTCTTTTACTTCTAACCCACCTGGGCAGGTTATAGAGAACCCTACATCTACTCTGCATGCATTCTTGTTAACTACTGACCATTCACCCAAAATACTCTAATTCATTATGATCTGGCAATAGGTGGTAGACTGGAGCTGCTTGTTCCCATGCTCTGGATACTATGTGACTTTCACTGCTGCATACTATACCACAAAACCTAATATTACTGTTTTTTTTTCCTAGTGTTCATACCATAACATTGCTTTGTACATTTAAAAGCACAAAAATTATAGCAACTCACTACGTAAATAGTATTTTTTTAAAGTATGCTAGTTATTCACTTGTGAAGGTCTACAGATGAAATATTTCAAATTAGTCCCCAAATACCACAACAGCAAGTACTGTATGTAATTATACCTTCAGCATACAGATGTTACACGGCATTATACAATTCCGTGTATAGAAAAGTCATAGAAAAGGTCTATTAGTTAATACTGCTACTTGGATATAAAATTTTAATAAACATGCAAACAAGTTTTAATTGTAGAAATGAACATCTCATTGCCAGTCCAAGAAAAGAAAAGTGATCTAAGATTTCTTGAAGATCTAAGATCTTTGAGAAGTAAAAATCAACCTGGATATAAGTACCAGAATGATAGAAGTCATTCTAATTAACACTTACCTTGAACATTTAGCACCCTTTCTACATTAACATCAGAAAGTCTTTTTTTTCTGAGTTCAGCACGTATCCTAAACACTTGATCAGCATATGGAGTCACCACACCAATACTGCCATCATCTAACTTCCCCCAGGCTACTGGCCACTTCCTTCTTAGCTCTTCTACACGTTCCACCACTTCAAACACCTTCAAACAAACACACACATATTAAGATGATTACTAGTGTTGGGTAAAGAATATAGTAAGTGAAACAGATTTATAAAGGATCACAATTTAGCAACTAACATTTAAAAATCAACCTCTAAATGGGAATAATGTATTCCTGACATGAACATAGTAAGAAAACAAAATTTTGTTTACATTTCAAGCAGAAAATTCTACAATAATATTATCAGTGGAAACACCAAAATCATAGACAATGTAATGGGCAACTGGCCACTTCCTCCACAGCCCTGAGTCCCCATTTTATGGGAAAGGACTAGAGTCCTCACATGAGAACAGGGAGAGGATAAAAGTAGGAAAAGCATACCCTACTACCACCTTGGTGTTCCTTAGTACACACTCTCTAGAGCAGGCTCAAGAAACTAGCAAATCAACCAGAGGGTTCCTTCAGTCAGTGTACCACTAAGTACCAGGGAAACAAGGCCTGGTGTTTTTGCCCCCCCAATGGCATTACTAAACAGATCATCCAAAAGCTGTTAAATGACACTAAACCACAACAAGGTGTAGCTTCCTGGGCCTAGGACAAGTTTCAAAGGCAGATACAGAATGCACGCCTACTGCGTAAGTCCAGCCAAGCCATTTCATTGATTTTGCTATAGTGTAACACCACATTTTATACAACTGAATTTTTTTGGTCCTTGCTGGATTACATAGGACTTCTACATTGCTTGATCTACTTTATCTCAATGAATTGGTCACTTTCAATGTTTGGTCAGATTAATAAAACATGTTCCTTGACTGCTAAGATATTAATATTCAGATCAATCAATCTCTCTCTCTCTCTCTCTCTCTCTCTTTCTGTCACCCCCCGCCCCTTTCTCTCTACTTTCCTATTTATCTATCTGGCAAGCCCAATACAGAGTCAGGTAAGGCTCTAAGAGCATATAGCTAAAGGGGAAATTCTAAAAATATGCTTTACATTTACTATTTATTAACAATATTAAATACATTTACCATTTATTAATAACATCTATATAAATTTACAATGTTAAATATTCTTAATAAAATTTGGCAATTTTTATCAGGACCATGAAGATTACTGTTTGAAAAGCACTTCCTGTTTCCAGATACAGCAGAAATGAGACTAGTCTCTCTACTGTTATAATGCAACAGCAAGTGCATCAGATGTACTGACTACCCAAGCACTCTGAAAAGCAAAACACAGTATTAACAGGATGGCTGGCATTCTCACTGCAAAGAAGGGTTTGTTACAATAAGGAATAAGAAAAGCCTGTCTTTGCTTGTGTGACCAGAAGGTAAGCAAAACTTGTGAGACATCTCTACTGAAAAACTCCAAGTTTCTACCATGAAGCAACAACACAACCGTTTCTCTCCTTTATCCCTCTGTTCATCTCCTTGTGTTTCAGGGGGCATAAAATTGTATCAAAATGAAAAGTTATCTCCCTGACAGATCTTCTTTAGGCTATTCAAAATTAGCAAAGATTCTGGAGACTGATCAAAGAGCTTACGAAAGAAAGAGGTATTTATTTAACAAACTCTACAGATGCTCAGAAAGAACAGTGGGAGGCTGGGGTATTCAAACTGGGGACTGCTTACAAAATTTTGGGCAGCCAGTTCGACCTCCCTCAGACTCCTTTGCTGAAGAAGCTACTGCAGGTGGTTTTGGCAGCTGGTAAACATTGGCAGACCATTTTCCACAGTTCTGCATGGCGGGAGGCCTATAGTGAGCAGCTGGCAGCAGTTGGGTTGAGCCTGTACCCCTATCCCTATCTCTTGTTGCACAGGGAAATCTTAGTAGGGCAAGAGGTAAAGAGTGCAGCCCCTCTTTTCTAAGAGTTGATCCAATAAGTGTGGAAGCCTGGTGAAGACAGCTTCCATCTTCCAGAGCTTCTCAGAACAAAAACTCTATCCTGTGTCTATTCAGCAGCCTCTGAGCTCAGTGAATTCCAATTTTCCTTGATCTAGGTGTAGAAGAGCCAACTGGGGGTGGCATCAGCTAGACAGCCCTTCCGCTCACAGACACACACAAACCCTCAGCTCCTACAGTGAATGCCAATGGACAGTGAGAACTAAGCTCCACATCCTCCCCCAGCAACTGCTTCATAAAGTTTGCCCAAGACAAGAGTTAGGAATAAGTCTCACAACTGTCTGTGACCCCACATTCAGAGGATCCGACACTCTCCACAGGCACTTGCACTCACACCCACACAGACACATAATTAAACACAATTTTTTAGAAAGAGTAAGCTTCACAAACTGGCAACACTCAGCCAAGAAACCCAAGTTCAAGTTGGATCACAAGTAGAGCTGAAAGTAAAATAACAGAACTGTAAAATACAGCCACAGGTTTCGCCGGGTTTGAGCTGACATAAGGAATCAGCAGAAAAGAAGACGGATAAAATTAAGCAATCTCAAAAACAGGAAGAAAAAATAAGAAAAAATGAACAAAGGGATATCATTAAGCTCAGCAACATATGTAAAATATTAAGGAAAACCAGACAGAGAGGAGAAAAAAACATTAAATATTCAAAGAAAATGAGGAGGGGGCTGAAGAGATGGCTCAATAGCTAAGAGCACTTACTTGCTTGTAGAGACCCCAGGTTCTGTTCCCAGCACCCACATGTTGGCTACCAGCCCTCAGTGAACAGCTGCAGGGGACCCAATGCCCACTTCTAGCCTCCATGGGCACTGCACACACGTGTGCACTTACATACATGCAGACAAAGCACTCATGCACACAAAATAAAATTTTTTTAATTCAAAAGAAAAATTAATAGAGAGGCTTCTCAAAAAATTAAGAACAGAACTATCATACAATTCAGCTTTATTACTTGTGATTATACAGTCAAGAGAATCAAGGTCAGCTTACTATAGTGGTGACTGAATATCTACGTTTATCACTGTACACCTTTGCAATAGCCAAGCTATGGAATCAGCCCAGCTGTCTAGGATTGGATGAATGGAAAAAGAAGTATGATGCGGGGGTAGGAGAGATGGCTCAGCAGTAGAGAACACTGGCTGCTCTTGCACAGGGCTCGAGTTTGGTTCCCAGCTGCTAATAACTGTTCATAACTCCAGTTCCAGGGGATCCAACACCCTCTTCTGACCTCCACAAGAATTGTACTCACAAGTGCAAGCACATAAATTTATACACATAAAATGAAAACAAAGTATGATATAAATATACATACAAAATATTCAGCCATAAAAAAAGAACAGAATTATAGGCTGTTTAAGGGTAAAGGGAAGAACTAAAGATCATATTAAGCTTAAAATAAGCCATCCTCACAGAAACAAGTATCACATGTTTTCTCTCACATGTAAAAATTTAGAGGGACAAAAGAAAGGGCACGGAAGTAGAAGAGGATTATAGGTGCAGAAGGGAAAAGCGGGGGAGTGAAGAGGCACAAGAAAGGGCAACAGAGGTGTAAATAGAACCAAAATACATGGTGCCTAGGTAGGAAAGTTTCATAATGAAACCAACATTAATATATGCTAATAAAAATGTCCAGGAAATGAGGGCTAAAAAATATCCATACCAGATGGAAAACACATCTAAAGCCAATGAACTTCAAGTAGGATAAATACATTCAGACATATCACAGGCAAAATGATGAGTCAACGACAAAAATAAAACCTTGAAAACAAGAAGAGAGAAACAACACAGGACTTACAAAGAGAGTCTAATAGGATAAGCACAAAACATCTCATCAGAAATAATGGAGCGACAGGAAGCAGTGGGAAAATGCATTTGTATGCTGAAAGAAAAAAACCTAACCAACAGTCTTATATCCTGCAAAACCTTTCATAATGAGGGCAAAATGAAAGCATTCCAAGAGAAGTGAAAACTGAGAGAATTCCTTACTAGCAGAATCACTAGACTAGAAACAGTAAAGGGAATTCTTCACACTAAAGCAAGTGTCACCAAGCAGTAATTCAGTCCATAAAATGATAAAAATGTAGCTATGTGGACCATCAGAAAAGACCAAATACAAGTGCATTTAGTTTTCTTTCTCTTAACTGATTGATTGAAAGAGCAATTGAGCCAGGTAGGGTGGCCCATGCCTTTAATCCCAGGACTTGAGAGGCACAGACAAGGAGATCTCTCTGAGTGTGAGGTCAGCCTGGTCTATACCTCAAGTTCCAGGCCAGCTGGGGCTACAGAGAGACCCTGTCTCAAAACAACCCACACAGAAATACACTATACATAACAATGAGCACAAGAGGCAACTGGAAACTACCATTAGATGGCAACTCTCCCATACAGAGAAGCAAAGAGAATACAAACATTAAATAGGAATGTTGGGATAGGGATGGGGAGAGATGTAGCTCAGTGGTAGATCACCTGTCTGGTATGCACAAGACCCCGGGTTTGATCCCCAGCAATACCTGCTCTTCCAGAAAGGGTAACAGTAACATAGTAAATTCTATAAATTCTCTTGGAATTTTTAAATACAAATGTATATAGTAAAATTATGGCAGGTTTATTATTCAAGTTATTACATATCAACATAACATGCACAACAAGAGCACAAAGAGGGAGGGAGGGTGCACAGCGATACAGGAGTAAAGCCAGATCCATCTAGAGTAGATTCTGATAAGATATATGCTGTAAGTTCAAGAGAAAACATTAAACAACTAAAAATAATCAAAACAATTAAAGGAATTAAGATGAAACACTATAAATATACAAAAACAGGCAGTGTCCAGGCGTGGCGGTACACATCTTCAATCCCAGCACTCAGGGAGTAGAGACAGGTGGATCTCTGTGAGTTTGAAGCCAGCCTGGTCTACATGGTGAGTTCCAGGCTAGCCAGGGTTACAGCGTATCCTGTCTTTAAAGGAAGAAAAAAGAACAGGACAATAAATGGAGAAGCAGAAGGGAACAGAGAAGACATGTGCCATATAGAAGAAAATGTAAGCCAGGAGCAAACTCATATCAGTAGTAACTTTAAATGTGAACTGATAAATCCATGAAAGGACAGAGACTTTCAGAGGAGATTTAAACAAACAAAACACATCACTGGATATGCTTGCTCTCCATGAGATATGCAATTTTTTTTTAAGACAGGGTCTCACTGTGTAGCCCAGGCTAGCCTAGAACTTATGATCCTCCTGCCTCCGTCTCTTGAGTGCTTGGGTTACAGGTATACACTACCGTACTCACCTTCAAAAGACATGCATTCTAAGGAATAAAAAGATGAAAGTAAAAGGCTGAGGAAAAATGCCATGCACCTAGCAACCCTACATGAGCTGGGAGACAAATCTATTTTAAACAAACAAAAAGATGTTACTAACTATAGTAATATCATCAAGAAGATAGCAATTAGAAACAAAGAAAGAAAGAAAGAAAGAAAGAAAGAAAGAAAGAAAGAAAGAAAGAAAGAAAGAAAGAAGCAGTTCAAGATTCCCCAAATACAATGGACAAAAATCATTCTCAGGCCCAACAAACCCTGTGGATTAATTGTCCTTATCTGTGGAGCCTCATCTGCCTCTCACTCACCATACTGTCTTACAGTAATGGGCTTCCACAGCAACTCTCTTCAGACTCAAGGCCAAGAATCATATCTTAGTACTTAGTATTTAATTCTCCATTATTATTGACGGGACAGGAACTCTGAATCAACAATCTCTATTCTAGCATTTTAAGCATGGGAAAGAACACACACCTTCAGGTGATGCATAAAACACACAATTAAAACAAAACAAAACAAATCCAAAATATGCTTCCTAAACTAAGGGCAATTATACATAACAAAGGGGCTGCTGTGACTATTTCTTCAGCTCCAGGTTCCTTACTTTTAAGATCAAGCTCTGTTTTAAATTCATTTTAATGGTAACTGTTTTTTGAAATAGGATCTCCTGGTTGGGGTGGACTAGGCTGGTCTTGAACTCTCAGAGATCGACCAGCCTCTGCCTCCCAAATGCTGGGATTAAAGACACTGCCACCATGCCTGGCTGATGACAGATGATAACGCTATATAACAGTACTTCACCCTTTTTGCTTCGTTTTTGTTTTCCTGTCTCTGCCACCTGAGTGCTGGGGCTAAAGGCCTGTACCACTATGCCCACTTACTTTACCTTTACAATAACAGAAAGTATGCTCCTAATTTTAGTAGGAATTTTTACAGAAGATTGTATTTTCCCCTATTAATATAGCTTTGGTCTCTTGCTCTATAACACAAAAGAGAACTGAATTTTATCTTTAAGTTTTATCAAAAAAAAAAAGTTTAGGGTTTCTAAATATATTTTCCTGTCCACATGGGCCTATGGTGGTATTTAAAATCTATGCCCTGCAATAAGTAGATGAATATGACAAAGTACACTATGGGCATGTATAAAAGGTGGTAAGAAAATCTGTTATTCTGTATAATTAATATATGCTAACCAAAAGAAAGAAAAGAAGGAAGGGAGAGAGGGAAGGAGGGAGCGAGGGAGAGAGAGAGACTGATTGACTCTGGTTTCGTCCCCTGTAGAAAGAGCCCTGGGGGCCATGTGCCTCAAAATGTTTCACTGCAGTAACCCATGGGACTGAACAACTATGCTCTGGGAAAGTTCAAAGTCACCTGAAATTTTTCTAAAGCTACATGTTTAATATTTAAAGGTCACAAAATGCTGTCTTATGTTCTTTAATATAAAAAAATATTTTTCCAAAACCTTTTGAGTGATACTGATAGTCCAGGAGGTCTATCCTTTAGACTACCCTACAGCTTGGAGAGTTCTAGAAAACACACCATGAGAACAAGGAGCCCAAGCTGAGAAACTGAGTCTTGGGGATCAAGGGTAACCAGGGCTCAGCTATGATCCCTGGTGCCACAGCTGCTTCTGGATTTCAGGCCCTTCTTGTCCCTCCTTCTCAGCTTCCCACCTCCTACCATGATCAATTTCTAGGCCAGTGGTTTCCAGCCTGAGTGAAAAATAAACAAAGGAGAGCCCTGCAGTCACTCTCAGTATTGCAAACATTGAAAGTTTACCTGTTCCTAAAATTAAATAGCACAGATTAATGAAAATGTCAAGTATCTTGGCCTGGACTAGGGCTTCATCAAGCAGCAATGATGACTTAATTTCTTATACTGAATTCCAACTATAACCATCTGATCAGTTTTTAAAGGGAAATATGAGTTTCTATTACATAATAAAAGCTATTTCAAAATAAAATGAGTAGAAATGAATAATTAAGACCAGCTTCCTAAAGATGACCACACCTTCCACCTCCTTCCTTTTCCTACAGTCCCTGTGCCAGGTAGATCCTTACCCACAAGCTTCCTAGCCTGCTACCCATTCAAGGCTTCCCCAGGATTTTTGCCTGCTGCCTGATCTGATCCTTCAGACTGCCCACATTCTCTCTGAAAGCCAGGAACCAGAAGAGAGCAGTGAGACACAGATGAGATGGCAACACCAGTGTCGGGGGCTGTGTGATCTCTCCTGCAATTCAGCTCTCACACAAAACGATGCCTCCTTCGAGTACGAACTAGAATATCTAATCAGTCTATTTTAGATGCCTACCAAACATGTTGGTTTTTCTTAAAAATGATGTCTTCTGTTTTATCATTATGAAAAAAAGTACATTCAAATTTTTTCACCTTAATCAATGTAAGTTTTATGCAATTTTCATGTAAATAAAATCAACATGCTAAAATTGTCAGCCCTATATTCTAAATGAATGCTCAACAGAACCTAAGAAAATATTAGCAATTTGCATGATGAACTAAAGTACCTCTGCATTATTATAAAAAGCTGTGCTATTTTTTTCTTGTACATCTTCTCCTCGTGCTGTAAAAAAAGTCAGTGGGTAGAAGTCCTTGTGTGCAGGCTGCTTTCCACTGGCCATCAGTTTACCCTCGTAGAAAAGCTCAGAGGTATAGCTGCAGAGCAAAAAGACAAGAAAAAGTAATTGTCAAAATTAATTTCACCCATACAAAAAAACCCAACTCTAATAATATTAATTTAGGTCCACAATTAATTTTTGTACAAACACTGAATACTCATGATGCCAATAATGACAGCAAATGACAGAAAAGGTTCCTGGAATACTGCTGTCAAATGGATTGATTCTGGTAAAATATGAAACCAGAAAGAAATGATGAGAGTCCACTGAAGTAGAACATGAGCTCCTGGGTGAAATGGACTTCCATTTACATGGGTCACATACAGTCATGCGCACCCTAGCAGTTTGGGCCAACAATAGACCCCATATCCTACAATAATGGAGCTGAAAAACTCCTAGACAGCCACGCTGACAATGCCACACATGCCCTCGTGTCCACGGTGCTGCTAGTGTAAATGAACCTAGCCAGCTGGGTCAGGGGGCAGTGTACCCCACAGCACGCTATGTCCTACCTGACAGTGAGCAATGAACAATGGCTGGCTTTCTGTACTGACTGTGCTTTGCTACTTAGAGCGAAGTCTTTCACCTAGAAGACATGAATTTCTGCAAAGCACTCTGTCACATCATGTTGGCAGCAGCCTCATATATCTTGTGTTTACAGTCTTTGGCCAGGAGACCAATTTGGTGACTGATGGAGTGTTCAGGTCTGTGGGTTGCACTCAGTGATGTTCAGGCGACAAAATGCTGTTGACCCAGTCCTCAGAATATATCTTGTCTCTAAGTGATGTGTGACTGTACATGCAAACCCATATGCTGTAATGATAAAATTTTAACTGTACAACTGCTTTCAGAGACACCTGCAAATAGTTGCCACATAAATGAATAATCAATATTACTGAATTATATTAAGCTTTTAAAGAGTGTGTTTCTGGTGTGGGTGTTGACTGGAAAAGAGCACAAAGGGGTTTCCAGTTGGTAGCGTTGTTTCTCTGATTGCATGCTGGTCACAGGGTGTGTTTTGGCTGAAAAGTGGTCACCAAGCCATCACTTTTACACATGTTCTCTATATTTAATAGGCGTCTTTTAAAAAAGTAACTGCCAGCTTTTCTTCCTGCATTTCTGCTTTCCTTCCTTCCTCTAAGATAAGATTCCTTCAGCCATGCTATTTTTGATATAGATTATATATTTATTCAAAGACAAATATATCATGACTAATCAAAACTATAGTTTTAGCACTTTTATGAAGAAGCACAGGTCTGACTTTTCAAGAATTCTTTTTTAAAAAAATATTTTTGTGTATAAGTGGATTGCTTGCATGTATGTAAGTACACCTGTGTCCTGCAGTGCCCAGAGAGTCAGAAGAAGGTGTTGGATTCCCCTGGAACTAGAGTTATGGATGGTTGTTAGCCTCATGTGGGTGCTGGAAACCAAACTCTGGTCCTCTGCAAGAGTAGCAAGTGTTCTTAGCCACTGAGCCATCTCTCTAGTCCCTCAAGTATTCTTTTAAGAACATAGAGTGAAGAATAATTTGCAATACTACGAGTGCCACAGAGCTAGGAGGAGTGGAGGTCACAAGTTGACCACACCCTGGGTCAGAAAGGCGCCTCACACCTACTTGATGATAGCTTCATGGGAGCGGTAGTTCTCACACAGGAGGATCCTGCATGGAAACTCGGCAGGGTAATGCTCGTAGAGTCGATCAAGTAATGAAACATGAAGGTTTCTCTCCCTGGCAAACTCGCTGTAAACAAAAGGACTGAGCTGTAACAGACAAACATACAAAGAAATTTTAACTAAGTACATAAATAGTATTTTTAAACCTACTTAGAAGCTCTTCTATGCTAAAGCTTCTTATACATTTAACATGCTGAATGCTGAAGGAAGCGGAAATCACTAATATTTTCTATGAACCATTTTATTAATATAACACAACTAAACCAAAGTGTCTAACTGTTCATTGAAGCACAGTAAAACTAACCTAGAGTTTCTAAACATAGGTTAATAAAGGGCTCCTTAAACATAATAATTACTTTACTATATCAAAGATCACTATACCACAAGGAGAGGGATAATCAGTTTTTTCACCAAAACCAATCAATTATTTAAAATAACAGGGGCTGGTAAGATGGCTTTTGAGGGTAACAGTGCTTGCCACCAAACTAACAGTAAGACCTGTTTGATTCTCAGAACCCATAGTAGAAGGGGAGAGCTGATGGCCAAAAAGTTGTCCTCTGACTGCTATATGCAGACCATGCATATGCACACATAAACAAATACAAAATAAATAAATGGTTTTTAAAAAAGATTTACTGGGTCTTAGAGGCTAGAAAGATGGTTCAGTAGTTAAAGAGCATGGGCTGCTCTTGAAGAGGATCCACATTCAGTTCCCAGCACTTACATGATGGCTAACAGCTATAACTCCAGTTCCAAGGGTTCCAATACCCTCTTTTGACCTCTACAGGCATTGTATGACATGGATACACTTACATACATGCAGGAAATACACTCATATAAATAAAAATATTTAAATAGTTTTTAAATAAAAATTAACTAAATAAAAAGATTTACTAGGTCTGAAAAGACAGCTCAGTAGTTAAGAGCACTTACTGCTCCCCTAGAGGTTCAGTACCTGGCACACACATAGCAGTTCACAACCTTTGTAACTCAAGTTCCAGGGGTTCCAATGCCCTCTCTGTCCTGCATAGATACTATATACCCATGGTACACATATATACATGCAGGCAAGTAAGACTCATTTTTAAAAGAATAAACTCAGACTAGGCATTGTAGCACACAGCACTCAGGAGGTTGAGGAAGAAGAGTTGAATTTTAAAGCCAGGCTGGGCTACATAGACTGTCTCAGTAAGTACACAAATAAAGGAATAAATAAATAAAATGTCCTCAAAAGATGACTACGGTGAACAAGGATTTATGTTAATGATTAGCAAGTTATTTTATTCCATAATGAAACTTCCTACTTGGTATCCTAACCTTAAAAATTAACTTTTAAAAAAATGCAAAAAAAAAAGTAAATGTTAAGGGTAGATAATTAGTCTGAATACCATAGATAATGGTAAAATATAATGAGAAGCTTTCTTTAATTTTTAAAACTTTATCAAACAAGGGTTGGAGAGTTGGCTCAGTGGTTAAGAGCATTGGCTGCTCTTGCAGAGTACCCAGGTTCGATTCCCAGCACCTACATGGCGGCTAACAACTGTCTGTAACTCCAGTTCCAAGGAATCTGACACCCTCTTCTGACCTTCAAGGACACTGCACAACGCAGGTGCACTTACACACATGCAAACAATACACTTATACATATAAAATAAAAATAATGAATAAAATATTTATTTTAAAAATTTACAAAACAAACCCTCTGGTCTCAGAAAATATAAGGAGCCATTTTAGGCTACCCCTTTTACTGTTTATAAACAAAATGAAGCTACTCTAGACATAGGAGCAAAACTGAATGTGCTTTTCTCATTCACCCTTTCCTAGGTCTTAAAAGCTCGAATGCTCTGTGGGTGTTCTTTTAGTCAGCTATGGTAGGAAAAGAACATACTCCAAACTGCACTTTGTAAAGCAGGCACCTTAATACAAAAAACTTTCTTTTTTTTATATGTAAGTACTCAAATAATATGAAATCTGACATTATTTTTGAAATTTTGCCTACGATTTTTAATTACATACTTTGTTTCTTATGACACCAAAAAAATTAACCCTTCAGAAAAACAGATGTTAGAGGTGGAAACTGGGGACTCTTAAAAGAAAATTTTTTACTTTATTAAGAAAAACAAGCATGGCTAGGTGTGGTGGTGCACACCTTTAATCCCAGTACTCTAGAGGCAGACGCTAGATCTTTGTGAGTTTGAGACCAGTCTGGTCTTTATAGTGAGTTCTAGGCCAGCCTGGTAGTCTACACAGTGAGAATCTGTCTCAAATAAATAAAACCAAAAAAGCAAGAGAACTAGGTGGATATGGCTCAGACATAGTACTTGCAGAGTACAGCATGCATGAGGCCCAGGATTCAATCTCCTGTACCCACCACCAAAAGGAAAAAAAAGAATCTAATATTTCTACTATTAAGAAATGAGGGGATGGAGAAATGGCTCAGCAGTTAAGAGTACTGGCTGATCTTGCAGAGGATCCAGGTTCAATTCCCAGCACCTACATGACAGGTAACAACTGTCCTTAACTCCAGTTCCAGGGGATCTGACGCCCTCTTCTGGCCTCTGTGGGCATTGCATGAGAGGTGTGCACCTAAATACGTGCAGGTAATGCACTCATACGGATGAAATAATGAATAAATTTTTTTTTAATGAACTTGGTCCTGGAGAGACAGCTCAGAGGTTAAGAGCACTGACTGCTCTTGTAGAAGACCCAAGTTCAATTCTCTGCACCCACTGAGGCTAACAACCATCTATCTGTAACTCCAATTCCAAGGGAATCTGATGCCCTCTTGTGACTTCTGTGAACACTGCATGACACAGGCACAGTTACACACATGCAGACTTGTATATATAAAATAAAAAATAATATTTTTAAAAAAAGAAATATAGGAGGACTCAGTCATTAACCTTCCCGGGGCTCCTCTTGTCTCTCCCACCATCCTTCTCTGAGTTGCTGTTTCCTTCAGTCTGAGTTCTAGGATCACAGATCAGTGACACATAAACGTCCTATGCAGCCAATGCTCTGGTTCCCCTAAACAACTTCAATTTCCTTAGTATCAGGAAGACTCTGCTGAACAAACGCTCTTACCTCTCACCTTTGTTTCATCCTGTCACAGCCTCAAGGCTCCTATTAATAGCCTCAGACCTGTGCAAGTCCAAGGCTCCTTTTTTGTCGCATCACCAGTTTTATCATTTGTTCCTTTTAGGACAAGCAGCAGAATTTGGTCAGTTAGGACCCCTAGAGTCACGTTTCTGTTCTGGCAACTGGATGTTTTGGAAAGCAGAACAGTAAACACCAAAATATAATTAAGAGTACTTTTAAAACGGTGACTAAGACGACACCTACCTGCATGTGATCGCCAGCCAAAACAATCCGAGTGCTTTTAGTTGCTAAGGCTAGAGGCATGATGGTCTCGCACTCCATGGCCTGGGCTGCCTCATCTAACAAAATGTGCGTAAAAAACCCTAGAAAGTACAGTGTAAACACAGAACACATATTACAGCAGCAATTAAGGGAGAAGTGGGTGCTTTTTATTCTCTTAAGGGAAGAGTTTTATTTATTACTCTTAAAGTCAAAAGTATTTTCAAGGTCCCCTTCAATCTAGACAATCAATAATTTAACACATGACTTTAAAACAGAGGTTAAAAGAGTAACTACTTAACTTTAACAGACATAACAGACATGTGAACACATCTGGTGAGAACAGTTAAAAATTTGAAATGCTTTAATTAGTAGCATGAAGCAAAAATTTTCTTAAACATTTTATTTATTTTTATTTTTTGTGTATGAGTATTTTGCCTACATGTATGTAAAATGTACCACATGTGTACAGTGCCCTCAGAGGTCAAAAGAGGGTGTCAGATCCCCTGGAACTGGAGTTATAGACCATTGTTAGTTGCCAAGTGGGTGCTGGGAACTGAAACCAGATCCCTATGGAAGGGCAGTCAGTGCTCTAACCCACTGAGCCAACTCTCCAACCCAGAAAAGGTTTTAAGCACAAGACAGTGACTTCCGATGAAAAGAAATGCACATTGACAGCCCCAAAGTTCTTTCACTACTTGGCAAAATACCAAAAATAAAATAATGGTGGTTCATGAGTTACTTTTGTACCTTAAACATGCAAACTAGACATTAAAGAAAGTCATATCCAATATCTAACATAAAGGAGAAAGCTATAATCTAACATAAAACTAAAATCAAAGTGTGTCTTGTAGCAAATTCATTAATCAGATTGTTTGGATCTGTTCTGTCTATGCAGTCATGCATGATTTTCATACAATTAGCAATGCTTATTTCTGATGTGGGCACTTAGAAGACATTTTTACTAAAGTATTGATTTCTCTCTCACTCAGGCCAACAAGGTAACTAAAAATAGAATGAAAGGCCGCCATCTCTACCTTCATTTTACATCTGTATTCTCTTTGGCTTAAGGAAATGAAACAAGTTATTAACCTTAACCTTCCCTCTTGAGTTCTAGAATAGCAGAATCTCACAGGACAGATCCTCACTGCCCCTCCACCTAGATGAGGACAATTGAAACATCCATGATGAAGAATGCCACACTGAGACAACGATGGATGACAGATCCACACTTAACCAGGACTGCGTAGCTATCACACCTCTTGCCCTTTCTTTAAACCCAAACCTCATGTCTGTACCCTGCAGACTCAGGAGGTCACTGAACCCCTTTATTTGTTCATCTTCCTATATGACCACATTAACTAAGTCTCTTCTCTTGCTTTTCACCATTATTTAAGCTCTTTAAATGGTGTACAGGGGATAGGTGGCTGAGCTGAGCTTGTTGGAGCTGCCAGAGCTTAAAAACCTGTGGTAACATTTGTACCCAAACCAAAAAGTACTAAGCTTGTGTTACAACTTTATGATGGCTGTCACATCACCAGGCAACAGGACCCATTCAATTCCATCCCAATTCTGTAGGACCACTGTCACATACATAATTGTCACTGAAACACAGGATCACAGGATGTGGGTATGACTAGGTGCACACAATCTTTTTGTCTATGACCCTATTCTTCTTAAATTCACTATCCTGGGAGGGAAAAAAAAAGGAGGGGCGCTAACTGATAATAGATGTCAAAATTATCCACTATCAAATATCTCCTGACAAAAATCACCTATGGCAGGAATCATCTTGTGTCTTGTACAATTAAAGAAAGATTTTTAAATCTTGAATTTTTTAAAATTGTTTTTATTTTATGTGTATGAGTGCATCATCTTTGTGTAAGTGCACCCATGACATGCAGTGCCTTGAAGAAGAGGTCAGAAGACGGCATCAGATTCTCCTGGAACTGGAGTTATGGACAGTTGTTAGCCACCAGTAGGTATTAGAATTCTAACCCAGGTATTCTGCAAGAGCAGTCAGTGCTCTTAACCACTGAGCCATCTCTCTAGCCCTAAATTTTTCATTAAATTTAATTTAAATAGCTAAAAATCCTCTAATGGCCAGTAGTACCACAAAGTTAACCAGCCTCCAGTACGTTGGACCAGTTAACCATACTTTTTAGCTCGATTTTCATGAATATCAAGAGCTCCAACACTCTGTTTATACAATTTCCTAATGAACCCTAGATTGGGAACTTCCTAAACCTCCCTGGGTGACAGCAGTAGACAACATCCTCAACTATTCAAACAAATGGCTACGAGGGACAGCACAAACAGAACTGTCATCTACACACTGGCAGAGCCTGAACACAACAGCACATGTGAACACTCTGCTGAAAATCTGCAAGTGCTTTACTCTAAAAGATTAAGAAAAATGACTATATAAATATGAGATCAAATTGGAAAAACCGAGACTCATGGAAAAAAAACTGTTTTCATGAGATAACATTTTAATTAAACACAGCTCTGATTCCACCAGGAACTGCAAAAATCGCAAAACTGTTGCCTAGCCTCTAACCTAGAGAAGACAACTTGAATTAATCAAACTGACTTAGTTTGAGTCCTAGTTTTGCTATTTGTAAATAACCCGCCACAGGGTTGCTATGAGAATTAAGTGAAATAAAACATAAAGAACATCTAGAACAAGAGACCTAGCAGCATGACTCCACTCTTCAAAGCTCCTCCCTAGTCTTTCTCACAAAACAAACAAACAAACACTCCCATACTGCTAAAAAGGGCCGGGCTTTTAATCTACATGGCAAATGTGCAAGATAATCAAAGCAATGAGACTGACTGCTAAATAAACATTCCCAATCCACATTTCAAATGAGTGCTGTTCCGGTCCAGGAAGTCACTAGAGATGAACTCTTACTCATCCCAGTGATACTGCCTCAGGGCCAGACGCTCTGGAACTTGGCCTCTGGAACTGCTCTCATAGGCCAGTTAGGAGCTGGAAGCATGAAGAAGGAAGTCTCATTACATGAGGGACACGTCTCTCTTCCTTTTTATCCTTAATCATATTGCCCAGTTTGATCACCCACCTTATTCATCAGACATGTCCCAGAAAGATTTTGAAGGCTTTCTAAAAGTAAGTCTAGCTTCAATAAGGAAAAGAGGGTGGGGGGTTGGCTGCCATTCCTCCATTTAAGATAAACAGAAGTTTATCAAGAGCCTCCAGGTGTCTTCAGCTGGGCCAAGTGCCAGGAATACAAGGTGAAGAGAACAGTCTCTACCTTCTAGGGACTCATGCACAAAAGAATTTGTCACTGGCTTTGAAGGTAATTCCACAAAGAGATGGAAAAGCATGGAACAATGACAACAATTATAGCAGTAAAAAAATGAGCATCCTGCTACAGCATTTTCTTTAAAGTGATACAACCTTCTGATGGTTAAGTTCAACCATTTTCATCAGAGATTTGTGAGATTGGTATACTCACATAAAATTGGATTGAGCTGGGCATGGTGGTACACACCTGTAAGGAGAGCACTTGGGAGACCAAGGCAGAAGAATTGCTGTGAGTTTTAAGGCTAGCCTGAGCTACATAGTGGCTTTAAGGCAAGCATGAGTTACAAAACAAGACCCTGTCTCAAAAATACAAAAATAAATAAAATTAGGTTGATTTTTACATAGCACATAAATATAATAATCTGAGAGACTAAAGAGATAGTTCAGCAATTAAAGAGTACCTGTTGTGCAATCATAAAGGCTGGAGTTCAGATCCCAGCACCCATGTAAAAAGGTATGTCTTCTTCGCCTACAACCCCAACTCCGAAGAGGGCAGAGACACAAGATCACTGGAGTTTGCTAGCTTCCAGCCTAACCAAGTAAATACACGGCTCAGGTTCAAAGAGAGACCCTGACTCAAAGGAATAGAGAGTGAGAGAAAAGAACACCTGAAACCCTCTTCTGACCTCCACATGTGCCCACATTCATGTGTACCCACACCTGTGCATGTGTATCCACTCACACTGACACAGACACCCACATAAATAAAGTAACAAAAAAAGAATCTTAATCTTAAAAAAGAATCACATCTTTGATGTGATAACAAATCCTACCATGGTTGTTGTTTTTACATTATATGATACAAAAGCAATTTAAAATAAAAAGCTGAGAAAATTACAAAAGTCAACACAGGCCAAATATGAATTCTTTCCATGATCCCAAATAAACAAATAACTACCACCTGGCTGACTAGAGAACAAATGGAATGGCAGTCACGAATCTGCCTGGGTCAGAGGCTAGCAAGCGCTTTTCAGCAAAGGGCCACACACTATATGTTTCCACTAAAATTACAACTCGTGGCTTTGCAGAAGAGTCATAGACAAGAAACAGGTAAATTAAAAAAGGGCATGAGTGAACACATTCCACCCAATAAAACTTTATTGAAAAAAGCAGGCACCAGGCCAGATCTGGTCCACAGGCTACAGCTTGCTGAGTCCTGGTCTAAACTGAAGGTACTCCTTAACCCTACCATGGGAGACAGCCATCTCTGTAGGGAGTTATGATCATACCAGGTTCAAGGTCCAGCTGACAGAGGTACTGGGAAGTGTTCAACGTAACCACCACCACTCGATGTTTAAGAATATCTTCTTTCTGGGGCATCTGAAAGGTGGAGTGTGCGCTTGAGATCAAACAGTACTGATGCACGACTGGGTGGACAGTCTTCACCCAGCGATTTCGGAAATATACCCTACAAGAGAGGATAATATTTCCTATTAATACCTTAACAGCATCTATCATTAAAATACTGCATTGTTATTTTAGGACTATGACACCTCAAATTCAACAATCTTTGTAATCATTTGCAATCTATTAGATTTTAGAATTTTGATATAAAGCTGCCACTATACCAATTATGACCTTCCATATCAAAAAAACAAATAAATAAAGGATTTAAACAGGAAGTATAAGTACTACCACAAAATAAATACCTAATTATTTTTAAGTGTTCAGATTAATTTTGAAACAGAACAGCATACAAATGTTCATTTTATAAACAACAGTTTTCCTAAAGCGTTTCCATTCTCAAATTACCTTTCTGTTAACAGTCTTACAAAACTATACTAAAGTCATTTTAATTATCTGTGCTAATAAAAAAACATGAAATTAAATAATTATAACATAAATTCAAAAGTTATTTGCGTTTTACTTGAGAAAACTTATTACACCTATCACTAAATAGACTTCTGCCTGGGGTTCTTGAAACTTAAAAACAAGTTAAAACTTCTGAACAATCAGAAAGTTTCAGTGCACATCTTAAATTTCAACGCTTAAAATAACTGCACTGTCTAGAACCCAGAAACAAGGCGCCTTCCGGTTGCCACTGCCTCCTACTACCATCCTCGCACAAGGCTTTGCAGCAGCCACAACGGTTCTGGCTTTACTCTGAGTTTAGTAAGAAGTTGTAAAAATTCAACAGGGCAGTCATGGTATGACTTACATCACTGAGGAACTACTTTGTCCTCTGGGCGGAGCATACGAGGGGAGAGCGTTTAGCTGCAGCTTACTGGTAAAAATTTTAATAACCAGCTGGGGGTAGGGAGTTGTAATGTAATGTAATGAAATTGCATAGACAATTTCAAGCTATCTACATGTATGATGTCACTGAACATGAACATGGGAAGACACGCACATGATGGGCCTTTATAAGCTCATACAAGTTAGGTCTAACACACTCTTGAGTGAGGTGGAGGGTCAAAGCAGCATGGAGATAAGTTAGGAGGTGAATGCCCAGGTCTGGAAATGAGATGGTGGCTGCTTGAGTAACAGCAGAGATGTACAAATCTGATTCACTGGACATTTCAAAGTGAGGCCACAGAACTTATTGATGAACTACTGGTAGAGTTTTATAAAGAGGAAGATTCCATATTTTTGTTTTTCTGTTTGTTTCCTGAAATAGAGTCTGAGATAGTCCAGGTTGTCCTGGAACTCACTGTGTAGCAGAGTAATCTATAGTCCTGATTCTGCTACTTCTACATCTGGAGTACTGGTATTACAGGAGCACACCACCAGCTGCTGACAAGGGATGAATGGTGGTAGTGTTAACAAAGTCGTGAAGGGGGAGGGGGGGGGTATTTGTGTTGGGAACTGAGAATTCAGTTTTGGGCACATTCAGAAGAAACCAAGAGTAGATGTCCAGTTGTACATACAATATGATGTATGGCTGAGGTTCAAAAGAATGCTGGGTCAAGCAAAATATTCTTGAAATGACACTAAACCTTAAGGTGTGATTATCTGGAGAATATGAGATGAATCAATGATTTCAGGGATGGAAATTTGAAGAATTTAGACCTGGGAGGAAATACAGCCCTGGTTACAGGCAACTGTTTAGGTAAGTTTTGCCTGTGGAATGTGGATATGGTCAAGGTGGATTTCAGTTTTGTATTTCTAAAGAGTGGACATAGTATATTTAAAAGTTATAGGAAGAAAGTAGGATGCAGAAAGAGAAACTGGGTGAAGACAAAAGGGGAAGAGCACATCCAGGGGAGCGGGAGGACTCAGACAGGAGCAGGAAAGGGTTAAGAGAGGAGAAGCTCTAAGCAGATATGAGACAGAGAACCTACTCAAGGACAAATGTGTCTTCTTTTCTGAGAGTTTCAAATCTTTCCATGAACCTGCACAGATTATTAGCTAGCTGTTACTTTCATCTTTTGTGGTCAAAAAACTGAATCACAAAGGGCCGACAGAAGGGCTCAAACTTGTGCCCTAACTCTCTCTGAACCTCATCTCTTCTTTCAAAATGGATAGAATAATCCAATCTCTTGAGGATTTGAGAAATCAAACCAGGTAATGTATGTAACCAGCAAATACACGTCCTCTACTTCCATCACCCACAGAAAAGAGGGAATTAAAGTCAGAATCTCCAGTACTCAGCTAATATTCAGTGAACATGATGCACATGCAAAAAATGTAACATCATGATATTAATAAAAGCAATGAAAACATGAAGAGCTGATGGTCACTGCATCCAAAAGTACAGACTGTGGGAAGTACTTACTTAATAATCCACTATATAAGGCAAAAGGATACTTTTTAACTCAGCCTCCAAAAGCTGAATCTAATGTCTATTCAGCATAACATCCATCAGCCTAAATCTCACAAGTGGCTTCTTTTACTCAGTGAGCCAACCATTTGTTACTGGGATCCTGTCTTAAGCTAATGGTTCTCAATTTTTAGGGTCTCTATAATGTTATCTGACTACTGATATATTTGATACCTAAAATTATTTAAAGGAGCAATTGCTTTTACTACATGAAACAATCATTAAATTATTTTTCCCTTTCTTTTCTTTCTAGAAAGACAAATATAAATCTGTCACATTATTAAATTTTACAAACTACTACAGGGTCAACTTTAAATATTTTTGTTTTGTTCTGATTTTTAGAGACAGGGTCTCCCTGTGGCCCCACCTGGCCTGGAATTCACAATGTAGACCAGGCTATCCTTGAACTCACAGAGACATAAGTTTTTTTAAATCCTCAAAACAAATCACAATTAAGTTCATTTATTCCATTTTCCATTTAAGACATGCTTGAAAGGAATACTTGGCTTGAGGGAAGTTTACATGATATAAAAATCCTAATCTCGATGTCACATATAGCAATTTTCTTCAGAAGGCAAGAGCTGAAAACGCTGGCTTATTCAGAAACACCTCCAGATGCACAAAGACAGTCATGAAATAAATCCTAAAGACTACCAACTCTGATCTACCTGTCTAGACTATTATTGGTAAACAACAAATAACAGTTACGAGCCTTGGTTCTGACGAATCCTACTCATCTACCTAAATTGCCCATTAAATCTAACAGTAGGGTCAGGAAGAGGGCTCAGCAAATAAGGAGACTAGCCTCCCAAGCCTGAACACCTGAGTTCCATCCTCAGAACCCATGTAAAGGTAGAAAGAGAGAACTGACTCCACAATATTGTCCTCCTAGTTCTACATGTGCACCGTGGTACTTCTGCACATGTGTATATACACATACACGTATACACACACTAATGAAATAAAGCTTAAAACTTTAAATCTGACAGTAGAAAAAAGGCCTTTTCAAATATCCAAGTGCTTGAAAGCAATAGCTTTTCTGGACTGTGTTGGAAAGACCACAGGCCCTAGGTGTGTACTGGAAGGGTGCCACTGAAACAAGCAGTGTGTCAAGGACAGGCCTAACACGCAGGAAGCACACTGTGATGCAGGGGAGAGGAGAGATCCCAAAGGTGTCAGCAAAAAGAAGTGTCAAGACAACAACCAACCAGTTCAGAGAGGCAAACGCAGATGGGAAGCGTCCAGAGCGGGAAAGGGGAGAGGGGGACTGTTAGTTATCTATGACCTTTGACAATGTAAAAACTTGATTTTTAAAACAGCTGTTATAAAAAACTTTACTATATTTTGTTTTGGAGGGCATAATCCACAATAAGTGTGAGCTCAGAGGACAACTTGCAGGGGGTGGTTCTCTCTACCATATAGGTTCCAGGAACTGAACTCAAGTCATCGGCTTGGCAGCAAAATGTCTTCACCTACTCAACCATCTTGCCAGCACTGGAAACAAGATTCGACAGGTATTTACAGAGTTACTTATTAGGGTATGAAGACCTGGTCAGATGAGCAAAGCAGAGGAAGGATTACTAATGCAACTACAAAACCAGTACATGAAAGAATAATGCATAGAATGTTAGGAGCAAATGATTTATAAATTCAACTGAAAAGACCAACAAAATGAAAGTACCCCAACAAAAAGTCAACAGTATCTAAAACCAAACTGAAACACAGATGCTTGTCTAGCCTGTAATACAGGAAAACAGAAAGCTCAGAAGCAGCAGCAGCGCCCAAATTATTTGCCTTGAAAATCATGTTTGAGGGCAGTGACGAGGCAAGAAAAAAAACAGCTGTTTTTCTTGCTGTTGTTCTTGGTTTATTTTGGTTTTGCTAGCAACTTTAAAACACAACATGATCTTTTATAATACTATGTGTGCTTTTTTATAGACATAAATATTAATTTAAAACAAAAACTATCTGATTCTGGGATTGTAATAGAGAAAAGAAACTCCCAATTTTGAACTTGACCTCTCACTTACAGATGACTTTAAAATTTTTATTTATTTATTTTTGTTTTATGTGTATTAGTGTATTGCCTGCATGCGTGTAAGTGCACCCATGTCATGAAATGCCCTCAGAGGTCAGAAGAAGGCTGAAACTTTTGAGCCTTCCTATGTTTTCTTCAATTAATATTTCACTGTAAAACAAAGGAGAGTAACTTTCCAAATAACTCTAAGAACCTGCTTCTTCCTACAATGTTTTTTTAAAAAAAACCTGAAGTTTCTCATCTCACTAACTTTTTTACAAAAGCTACTTCAAGTTACAGCTAATAAAAATATAAAGCAGAATGCTCTAATGTAGACTTTTAAAAGATTTACTTCTGTATTTTTACTTTGTGCAGTATTTAAGATTAGGCACTATCATTAAGATTATTTAAGACAAATATAACATGTTTCTAATTCTGAGAATTAACAGTGGCAAATGACACCTTTGAGTTCACAGTCTAAAAATGAGACTGAGAATACAGTGCAGAGGTAAAGTCTAGTATGTTCAAAGCCTTCGGTTCAATCCCTAGCACCACAGGTAGGAAAAATACATACATAAATATATGTATGACAGCATTTAAATACTGTACATATTTTCTAGAAACAAACCAGATATTCCATATGATTTACAATAATCCTTAAAATAAGAAATGGTCTGTTATATATAATTTTAAATATTTATTTATTATTTTTATTTCATGTGTGTATGTTGTTTGCATGTATATAAGTACACCCATGTTGTCGTGCAATGCCCAGAGCTGAGAAGAGGCATCGGATCCCCTGGAACTGGAGTTACAGATGGTTGTTAGTCACCACATGAGTACTAAGACTTGAACCCAAGTTCTCTGCAAGAGCAGCCAGTGCTCTTAACCACTGAGCCATCTCTCCAGTCCCTGGTATATATAATTTTAAATCACTGAATCTTATTCCTGTATTGAATTCATACGTAATAAACAACTCAAATGTTGTTTATTATTGTTACTACTTAGGATATTAAGAAGTACAAAGACCTGATGATCTCTTAAGAAAATCTGTGTCTTTAGCAGCAAAGCACACCTTGTCCAGCAATGTGCTCCCTCCCATGTCATGACTTTTCCAGGTCAGACAATGATCCTCAGAGCCAGTGCAAGAAAAACTGCTTTCTGCTATGTTCCTTTTGTTGTTTCTCAGGAGTTAGTTTGGCTATTTTGAGAAAGAGTCTCACTATGTAGCTCTGGCTAGCCTAGGACTTGTTAGATAGACATGGTTGGCGACAAAACTTGCAATAATCCACCTGCTTCTGCCTTCTAAGCGTAAGGATTAGAGGCATGAACCTCCACATCCAGCTTTCTATCTTCCTTTTCAAATATTTTTGAATTTTATTTTTTTAATTTTTATTTATTTAATGTGTATATTGTATGAGACGTGTATATGTGGTATATGCACACGTGTAAATCTCCCAATTTCAAATAAAGTAAAAATTGAAACTAAATGTAATCTAAAATGGTGTCTAAAAACTGTACTCCAAATATTTTAGGCTCAGTTCAACTAGCAACTAATAGAAATTTTATAAATTTTAACCATAAGTATGTATACATAATATATTCACTTCTGCACTTACTCTACAACTACCCTAACAACGGCATTTCTCAGAGCCAAGCCTACATTATACAGCATGAGAGGCAGTTACCCTTTCATCAGCTCTCCTTCCTAGAAATGCTTTCTCCTTCACAGCCATCTGAAGGCACCTAGTGCCTCCTGTGCCCCTCCCCCACTTCGATCCGGGACACTGAAGTAAAGCTGATTTTTGGCTGGGGGTATAGCTTGGTTGCAGAGCACTTACCCAGCATGGCCAAGACTCTATGTCCCATCCCCAGCACCACCATAAGAAAAGACCAAATCCTCAGTTAATGTCGATTTTCCCCAGAACAGTCAGTCATCCCAAATCTCTCATGTTTGCTATTTGGCAGGAAAGTTATAACTCAATCTGAGCTAATGTTATAATGGATGGTGCTAATAAATACTAAGCATTCAAAGGATTAATTCTCCTAGGACACATCTGTAAGATAGAGCCTTTCCTAAGGAGAAAAGCTACAGTGAAAGTGCCAAAAGTCTACTAGAAAAAGGTAGGTTTTTTCTCACTTTATTCTGCTTACTAAATGAAATAACCTGAACCTTGCATTTGAAAACAATTAAGTGTGTTTCCATCTTGAACTGAATAACTCTGAGAGTCATGAAAAGGTAAGACCTCTGTCACTGGGCAAGTTTCTGCATTTAGACCACTGCAATTATACTCTACTGGAAAATCACTTCTTACTACAGGATGAGACAACCAAAAACTAGTATCACAGGAAAAGGCTGTACAACCTAAGAAAAGGACAGACTGTAATATCAATAACAGCCCTACTACCCTAAACATCAACTTAGGTTAAGTAAACCAAGATTGGAGGGGGCTCTACTTCACTGTTTCCAAGCCAAGAGAGAACACCATGACTGATGCTACCACCTGGCCTATACAACACACAGACACGCAAGCTCTACCAGCACTGAGGAAATACAACAGCCGGCTTCTCTCCACAGAAACACTAGCTACTCAGCTTACCTAGCTTACCTGTTGAGTGAAGAGCAAAAAATCTGAAGCAATCTAGTTATTTGTGAATTTATCCTTCAATAAATGTCACATTTTCACTTACAGTGATAAAAGGCATTTGATAATTCATTATTACATATAACTGGACTCTACTGAAAATAATTACGCCAGCCTGTCTTCAAGAGGAAAACTGACATGCAGAGTGAAACCTGCACTGGCAAAACACATCTCTTCTTTGTTCTCCTTTTCCTCAAAGAAACTGTAAAATCTTCCATGTGGCTTTGGTCATGGTTATTTAAGAATTAAATACCACAACTGCATTTTACTCCATGTCTGAGCTCAACTAGAAATAAAAAGTTAGTAAATTATGAGTCAAAGTGTGTTAGAAATTAATTTAAACAATAATTAATAAGAATTTGAACAACCTAGGCCATGACATATTAGTTTGTAAAATGGCAAAACTAAATATTAATTTATATAACAATGAAAGCAAATGGTATAACAAATAACCATTATGATTCTTTATTGTTTTCTGAAGAAAAGGATTTTTTCCTCCCACAATCCTGTATTTAAGTACATTTCATGTCCATATATAATCACTGGACTTTGCTATAGAAACCTAAAATTTACTTTGATACTTTTCCTCTTAATAGTGGCAAAAAGTCCTAGATATCAGTCAAATACATTTTCTTGCAGAAATCATTTCAGTATTTCATGCTTCTCTATGTGTAGAATTAAATTATTAAATTACCTGCATGGTCACAGTTAAAATTTTATTTTCATAAAGAGCTACCATTGCATGACTACTCTGCCATGCAAAATGCACCAGAATTTTAATTAAATTCAATTTGATTTACATTAATTATATTTCTATTACACTAGCTTTTAGAGGCACATATCAAAATCTACTCCAATTGCAACAACATTTTTTACATATGAAACTTAAAAAAGGATGTCTTTCTGTTTACATAATGTTTCAGAGATGGTTAACTTTTTTTTTAATTTATAAGATTTCTCCAAATGACATTAACCTCCAAATGCCGATGTAAAATTAATGATTTGGGTATTTCCAAAGCCACTAAAATCTTTGCAGACACCTTTTCTTAAGAATAACAAAGTATGATACAAATACATAGTAAGCCTTAAAAAAATACCTGAGAGGTCTTGCCTGGGGATTGCCTGCTTCTACATATGGATGTAAATAATCCTTTATGTAGAGATCAGCAGCACTATTAGAATGGGTGCAAATGAGAATCCTGCTGAAATAAATGGTGCAAATAAAAAGAATGATCCAACACAAAGCTATCCAAGCAGTACAATACCAACAAAAGCCGTGGCCCTCTTAACAGTCTCCATCTCCCTCAACCACTCTTTAGCAAGCTAGCAATTGATGCCTTTGAAAGCATATTATTCTAAGCTAAAAGGAAGTTCCCCCGAATAACTTTCAAATTGATCATATAACTTTTTAAATCCAGCTCTTTGGGTTCTAATATCTACACAATTCCTCGGGAGACTTGAAAGTTTTGATGGCTATTTAAAAACTACCGTTGTTCATACTGCCCAGTTTCAAAAACAGTATATTCTAGAATACAAACTTCAGGGCTTTGAAGTTGTAGTTTTGCTTTAATTTTTGAGAGCCAAATACCAATTGTCTCATTGTCCTTCATTCTATATTTAAAACAAGAGAGGTTGTGCCCAACTAAGGAGATAGAAGCACACCTCCCTCTGCTCACCTCGTCTCCTGCTGCTGCAGTATGTGCTTGACGGCCTGAGCCAGCGTGAAAGTTTTGCCCGTCCCATAGGGTCCAATGATGAGAACGGGCGGCAGCTGGATGGAGAGTGGGGTGGTGATGGCCAGGACAGCTTCTTTCTGTTTTGCATTTAGTCGGGGATCCAACTGTTCATCCCACTGTCTATGGAAAATAAAATGCAAGTTATTTTCAACATGTGTACCTTGGTGATGAAGAGAACATGACAAAGAACATCAGTTTCACTGCACCACACAGCGCCTGGAACAAACAATGCTTACCCTAAAACCTCCTTTATCATACTACCCACGAGGGTCACTGCAAGGTGTTCTACCATGAAACCCGAGTCAGACAGTTGTCTGAAGAAATCAAACACTTCTAGATGAGTTACTGGTAATATTTCAAATTACAGAAAAGCAGTAGAAAACTTTTCTAGTGATAAGGAAGTGGTCATTTCCTTCCACAGCAAATAAAATGCAAAAGGCAAACTATCCAAATTTCTACTTCTACTAATTGAAAGGTCTCCCAAGTGAGGCATAAAACAAGGAGAAAAGACAAAGTCTCAGTAAGAGATATCAAAGTTTTATAAAATTTTGATTTAGTACATAGCAGTTTCTTAAAAGGTATCAAAACCCAAACAAAATGAAACATTCTCTTGTATTTTCAAACATAGATGCTACTTCTCAGGGTGAAGAACACCTGTCCCAACAGCACAGATGGCTGCTGTGATGAAACCCATCTTACTAGTGCCCTTCTATGGCTTGGCTTTAAGTTGAAAAGATTTAAATGGACACCACTTGCTGAGACCGATCACACTAAGTGAGGAGTCTACAGCATTCTTTCTCACAGCTATGGTTAAAAACTAAATATTGCAATAACTCTGGGAAAAATGACAGGGATGTGTACCTAACAGGAGAGTGTGAGGAGATCTGTAAAACTTGCAACGTGCCTACAGGATAACCCAAAATAGGCCAGAATTTAGGCAGGAAAATCCTCTCGGTGGAGCTGCACATTACTTAAATCAGAAGATAGTTACATGTGAAAAACCATCCTAACAATCGGGTTGTTAGGAAATTATAACTGCTACATTATGCTCATCTCAACCAAAGAAATTCTTCTTTAACTACAAAATTGAGATGGCTCAGTGGCTAAGAACACTGGCTGTTCTTGCAGAGGATTGGGGTTCAGTTTCCAGCACCCACGTGGTAGCTAACAACTCTCTGTAACTCCAGTTCCAGGGAATTTGATGCCTTCTTCTGGCTTCTGTGGGTTTTCTTGCACAGGTACACTTACATACATGCAGTCAAAACACTCAAACACGTAAAATAAAAATAAACCAAAATAAATAAATAAATTCAAATCTGAAAACTATAAAATCTTAGAAAACAAACTTTGATGACAAAAGTATGCCATTACTTACTTTCCTGAACTTCACTTTTTTTAACATTACAAGGGAAAAGGAAAGACAATGGAACTCTGAATATGTACTAAATCTTAAGCATTTACTTCACAGTCCTTCTGCAGTAGACAGAATAATCTACAACAACTCCTCTGATAGTTAGCAGCACTTTATCAGTCATGAAAGAAGACACTCTTGCTGATCACTACATCCAAACCACTCATTCCCAGCATCCCTCTCTGCCTTCTTCCACTGCAGAGCCTAGTTACCCAGAAAGACTCAAGTTTCTTTTGCTGGAAAAGAATCCTGGTCAATTAGACACAAGAAGAAGTTTCTGAGGTCACCAGCCCCTATACAGAAGAACAGAAGAACAAAATCTCACTAATTACAATTTTTTACCTAGAAGAAACTCCTTCTCACACAGCTGAATTCCTCCTTGGGCTAGCTGGCAAGAGCATGTGGAAAGTACTCCAGGACAACTATCACACAACCATGGGACCATGGGCATCACAATACACAACCCCCACCTCCTTGCAAAAAAAATAATAAAACAAGCAAACAATATAGAGTGTTCTTCTCCTAGGAAGCAAGGAGGAAAGGGGGGTCTTGGTTTGTGATGGTTTGTGACAGCGTTGCTGTGTCGTGACAAGACCCTGGGTCACTGACAGCTGGGCCAACTTGACTTCCTTCAGCAGGTTAGACCAGAAAACTGTTACCAGTATCCACACCTGACCACTATGACTGTTTGATATCTGCCTGCCATACTTCCTTTACCTGTATGCAGAGGTAATGGCACTGGTACTAGATGGCTGCTTTAAAGTGCAGATGAGATCATACATACATATATTTACATAAGCTAAAATATTAACAGAAAGCTGTTTGGAAAAATAACTGAGCAATACAAGTTTAGTTTCCACTTCAGTTTCTGTTTCTATAATTCGTTTTGATGACTTAAGAAAAATAAGATATTACATGGCTGATATACATTTTAAAAACAAAAACAGCATATCTCAATCTCTCACATCTGGGAGCCTGGATGAATTTACGAATGAGGCAGATATAAGACTACAAAGATTTGAGTGAGAAACTTACAGAAACAACTCTGAAATCTGTTCATATCTCTGTAACTGTGGAACTCTATCAACTGTTTCACTGTAAGTAAGTGCTTCGGGGCAGATCAGAAACTTTATCAATGTTAGACATGAATATAATTCTAGCAATGAATAATGGTATGTAAAGAAGGCCACAGACTAACAATGGTCTTTATTGTGCCACCACCTAATAAAAAAAAGACAACATACACACTACAGACCATTGCTTCCACAATTTAAAACAAAGTCTCTCCAAGTTTAATCTGAATAAATTTTTAACTAAAATAAAATTTCGTTTATTTTCAGAACCAAATTAACTCAGTCTTTTCTTTCCTGGCCAATAGCATTCCTGTAATTAGTTTATACAGTACATGGTCAAAAACAATTTCTCTCCTTCATATATCTGTCTATATTCTACACAGTTCTAGAAAAGATTTTAAATAGCTAATGGTTTCTCAGTATGTTCCTAGATGCAAACCTTCCAACTACTGCTAATATCATGTACGATGTAAAGTCTTACTCTGCTACCTGACAGTCTCCTGTTCCCTTTCCACTTGGCAGCCAGCACTGTGTAGTACATCATATACGATACAATTTCCACAATATAATTTCGCTCCAGAAGCGAGTATATTAAGAAATAATGGCACAAGGTTCATGGGTATGGCCTTACATTTGAAAACCAAGTTTTCTTCTTTAAACTTGAAATTTTTATTAATTTAAACATGTGATGTGCTAATAATGTACAAGACACCACTGATATTCAAAATAAGATATGGTCCCATACCTTACAAAGCTCAGGGTCCAGAGAAAAAAAGTTGTAACAAAAAACAACTTAAGAGAGAAATCATAATCGAAAGCTTAGAAATATCTAGGCTTAGCATCTGGTAAGCTCAGTAAATATGTGTTGAAAGAATGAAACAGAAGGTCAAGGTCATCTACTTGAAGGAGTGAGCACTTAGCTGGATAAGACCTTAATGGACCAAAAGGCTGATACTGGGCTAAGACCATTTGAGAGAGGAAATTGTGCAAACATGAGAAGGGCATATGGGAACAGAAAAGTGGAAAATTATACAGTGAATTCATAGCTTTTCACAAGATGAAAGGTCTGAATATTGCACAAAATGAATATACTTAAACAAATAGACTAGACTCTGTTTTGTATTGTTTTGGTTTTTTTGAAACAGGGTCTCTCTGTAGCCCCAGCTTGCCTACAACTCACTCCGTAGATCAGTAATGGTGGCCAGAACTTTAATCCACTTAGGAACAGAGGCAGAAGGATCTCTGTGAGATTGAGGCCAGCCTGGTCTACACAGTGATGGCCACCATGCCTGGCTCTATACTAGATTTTTGAAGTGGTTAAGGATGGTGAATTCTATGTTGCATGGATTTGACCACAATTTTTAAATTTTGTTTAAAGAATAACACAAGAATAAGGAGGCGAATAAGCAAGTATGGGGAAACATAACCAAACTTCAAGGTGGTTATTGCGGCTAGAGCATGGGGACTGGGAGAAAGGCAGTGTCCATCAGAAAAGTGAAAGACCTTTGGAGAGAACATTGGAAAGCAGTCAGTGAAACCATGTGAAGAGCTCTGAATTAGGCTAGACTACTGACACATGAAGAAGGGACCTTCAGAGATTTGTGTGGTAAAAGGACATGATTATTTTAGAGAACTCTGGAAGAAGTATTTAGGTTGGACCAGACAACAGAGACACAGATGGTAGGATAGAAGACCAACAGGAATGCTACGCTACAGAAATAGCACAGGTCTAATTTCAGCACCACTTAGAATGGAAAGAAAAGAGCCGATGCAGAGAGGCTGACCCAAATGCGAACTGTGATGCCCCTGGGTTTTTACAGTAAGATCATGGTTACTTTCAGGGCAGTGAACAAGGGGAAACAAAGTCACAGTGAATAAAGGGAGTTGGAACCATGCGCACTAGTACCTCTCAAGAAATCTGGCAATAAAAAAGTGGGATGGGGCAGTAAGAGCAAGCAAAAACACAGGAGATTTGCCCTGGGTCTGTCCTGGAAGGTTTTGTTTTGTCCTGTTTTTAGGACTAGAAGCAATGGAATGTTGAGGGCACTGATATGTTCCACTTCTAGCCTGACCCATAAAAATGCCCCACATGGCTCTCTACATTCATTCTTCACCTGTCAATACACAGGGAAATCTTAAACTAATTAGTGATGCCAGGACCTCCATCAGTAAGGAACAGGCCTAGGCCTCTGCCAGGTGGCCACCCTCTGGCTTTGTATACACCGCCACTCAGATCTTTTTATTTAAAAAAAAAAACAAAAAGTCAAGGGAACTGAGGAAGGCAGGGACTAATAGAACAATATCCAGTAACAAAGATAAAAAGAAAACTAACACAGCTATCACCGCCGCACAGTCCTGAAAGAAGCCACAGGTATCCTATTTAACTGCAGGTGGAGGTGGATTAAGTACATCAATAGTTGCCCAACTCTTAACTTGACAGCAGTTTCTGAAGTAGCATCTTCTATCATCCTTTCTTGACTCTGCTAAGTTACAGTATCATCTGCATTCCAAAATTAATTTACATTAACTATTTGAACCACTGGAAAACCACTGTCATAGTTTTCACATTCAAATTCTACTTGGAAATATCCCTGAACTGCTCAGCATGCTATCAAACTGAGACAAGTGAGGGGAACAGTAAAACTCCTTTACATTCTGTGGAATAGAAAAAACAGGTGATGAACACCAAATATTTCATTCTAAGATTTCTCTTAATCGCCTTCCTTAACTTCTAAACCATCTCCCAAGGAGCATGGGCAAATTTTCTAATAAAAGTATGCTTGAGCCAGGGATACTGGCTTGCACCCATAACCCAGGAGGACTGCCACAAGTTCGAGGGCAGCGTGAGCTACATAATGAGCTCCAGGCCATCCTGGCTACAGTGTGAGACCCTGTTTCAAAAACAAAAACAATCAAACAATCAAGAAAGCATGCTTGAATTGACACAGACATTCATTTTAATATTAACATCCTTCCTTTTCTACATTTCCTTTCGTACCTGTTGGGACTCCATGGGATGGTGGGAGTCATACTGATGTCTGGAAACAAAACACCATTGTCCTTGATCCTGTCTAGTGCATAATGCATTTCACAGAGGGGTAATCGATTCAACTGAAACTGAAGTTCAACCTGAAATACAAAATCAGCATTCATTTTTTAAAAAACAAAACAAAACATTTAGGCCAACACCAATGTTGATAACGCACTACATACTTCATGATAAGAATAGTTTGTGGTGACAAGTTTAGAAATTCTTTCAAAATATGATCATATTCTAATAGTATAATGGACAACACTTGCTGTGTTTGATCAGCACCAGGCAATGTAATAAGCAGTTCATATGGATTACCACCCAAGACAGTACTAGTAGAATACATACTATTACTAACCTCATTTTACATACTCACAAACAGATACTTATATCAACTGCAAATAATGATCATCTGATTCCACCACTCCTATGAAAAATACACTTGACAGTACTCGTAGAATAAGGGTTGAGGGATAACCAGCCTTATAATATCGTACAAGATTGACTATGAATGATAATAATTGCTAAGCTTCACATGTTTAAAAAAAAAAAAAAAAAAAAAAGGCAGGCTAGTGGGCAGTTACATATGGCAAACTGAACACAGGATTCTCCTCAAAGCAGAGACAAAGAAGAGCAGCAGGCACAATTGCAGATCACTGCTGATGTCATGTAGAAGTCTAATCAGAGAGCTCTACCTTATATAAATAAGTGGAAGATTCTAGATTTGTTTTCTCTCAGAGTCACCAAAGGCCCAGTTCTTAACCTACCAGGACAAGACTTCAAAGTCAACTGCATTTCTGGGTAGGGAAGAAGAAAAATACCCAGAAAAGGCTGGCAGCTGGCAGCGGGGACTCAGACATTCATAGCGAGCATACTACCTTCACACATACCTGTGTGTCACAGTCAGGCCGAAGATTAAGCTCTTCACAGCATTCCCTGGATATCCTTAAAAATATATAATCTTTTGTTTTCTCTTCAATAGTAGCTTCATAAACCTTCTCTTTGGTTCCCTGGGTCAGCACTAACTTCTCTTTAGGGACTGGTAATAAATAAACAGCATTGACTTTGGTCATCACCAGTCGTCCAGCCAAAGTATCTTCAGAAAGTGTTTCAGTGAGCTTAAAACGACCAAAGAGTTGTCCATCCTGAGCATACTTTGCACCCCCAGAGACTCCAGTGAGCATGAAGCTTGCTAGAATCTGCAATTGCACTTTAAGGTTGAACCTAAATTGAAAGCAAAAAAAATATTTTTTGAGTATTTCTCATCAAAACTATAAGAACTAGAAGAACAAAGCAAAGTAATTCAAATATATTAAAATTTAATACTCCGTTATCAATTCCACTATACTGAGTTATAAAGTATATGCACTATAATATCATTTGGCCTTTAATCCAAACTGGAGACTGTACAAGATACATAAACATATTCAGTTATGTAGAAGAATATGCATTCAAAAATGCCTGAGTGGGACTGGCAAGATGGCTCAGTGAGTTAAGGTACCGGCTACCAAGCCTGACAGCCTGAGTTCAATCCTGGAACCCACATGGTAGAAGGACAGAATTCACTCCCAAAATTTGTTCTCTGATTTCCACATATGAGCCCTGGCACATGTGGGTACGCACACGCGCACACACACACACACACACACACACACACACACAAACAAATAAATAAATCTTTTAAGAGTCTGAGCATTTAAAATCAAATGAAAGGTAACTCTTAATCAAATGAAATGCCATGAACAGACAAATATGAAAGTTTGAACATGGCAGAGACCAGTAACATTAAATGACTTAAGACCCAAAGGAAAGAACTACATTAAGACTACAGCAGACATTCAGGTGACCACTTTCCAGGTGGGCTTCACCAAGAAGGTCTAAATATCAAATTTCTCTTCTGGTAATATGAATAAATAACAACCAGAACAGAATTTTATTCGTCACTACAAGGAGCAAACCTCATGCAGGAAAATTAGGAAAATGGAAGTCAAAGTCTATCTTAGCAGACAATAATTGGGACTCTTTCACACATCCATGTGTACACATGAATCTACGAGAATGTATGTGTGAACACAGCAAGAATCAGGATTTAACTTACACAGTTACAGAGTCATTTATAGAGAAGACTCAAGACAGCAAAAGACCTATACATACTAAAATGAACATTTAATAACATAGCTTTATAGCACATAAAAATAAAATCCAGTAGCATCTGCCTCTGAGAAACCCTAAAAATCAAGTTGCAGTTCTCATTCTCCGCACATTTTTGCTGGGTAATTTAAAGAAATGCAGGTTTCATTTTATGTCTGACTCTTCAAAGACTGGAATTTACACTAAGAATTCATATTAAAAAAACCCAACCATGAAAATAAAATGGAACACTCCCCCGCTTATCACCTCTATTCACCTGGTTCTCTTTTATAAAGCACACCACTTTGGAAGAACAGAAACCTCATGCTTCCTTAAAGAAGGCTTAGCTTTTGCCAAAGTATGATATAAGAAGGCCCTGAAGTCATTAAAACTCACTCACAGGGAAGAGATTACCTCTAACATGTTCCTGACTAACAAGTCAGACCTCTTTGTTGCCAAGAGTGGTAGACAGTTTGCAACTCTTCCCCTTACCTTGCATGGACTCTCTTTAAACCCCTCTCCCACAGTCTCCGGTAAGGCCACCCTTTCCAGTCTCTTCTGCTACCTGTCTGCCTACTCCTCCTATGCCACCCAAGGTCAGCCCCCTTCTTTTAAAAAATATTTTATTTATTATTTTTATTTTATGTGTGTGAGTGTATTGTCTGTATGTAAGGAGTTGTACCAGTGTCATGCAGTGCCCTCGGAAATTAGAATAGGACATCAGATCCCTGGAACTGAAGTTACAGACAGTTATTAGCTGCCCTATGGATGCTGGCAATTGAACCCAGTTTCTCTGCAAGAGAACCAGTGCTCTCAAGCACTCTCCACCCCTCAGCCACCTTCTAAAAGCCCCAGTTCGCCTCTATCTTACTCTCTAATGGACACCTTTGTTCCTGAACTCTTCACCCAAGACATGCAACACTGAATAACCTCTGAATTCTCCAATGTGTCGCCAAACCAATGCTTCCAAGTGTTATGCAAAATAGCACTACCATACACCTAGGTATAGAAACCAGAAGCTCATAAACACCTGGCCATGAGTCTCTCACTCACTGCCATTCCCTACCATATTACCATTAAATCCTGGTGGTTTTTAATGGGCCTGTAAGTTCCTACTACTTGGAACTCATTTGCAACTCAACATTTGTAACTAGGATTACTATAAACTACCAACATGGTTTTTTGTCTAAAATCTATGCTCTATACCACCATCAAAAAGATCTTTGTACGCTAGGCATGGTGGTACATGGCTTTACTCCCAGCATTTGGGAGGCTCAGGCAGATCCCTGTGAGTTCAAGGCAAGCCTAGTTTACATAGTGAGTTCCAAGCCCGCCAGGGCTGCATAGTAGACTAGGCTGGCCTTGAACTCTGATTTGCCTGCCTCTGCCTGCTTCCCAGGTGCTGGAATTAAAAGTATGTGTCACCACATGCCTGGTTCAGGACTATCTTTGTAAAAGGCAAGTCTGAGGATGAGCAGTTTCCTGCAGCTAAGGATGAGGTGACATGCTTTCTTTGTCTTTGTTGCGGCCTGCACACAAGAGCCCTCCCTACCAACTGCAACAGCAGCTTGCAGCTCCTCTCAGAACTGTATGCTCTGCACTCACATGTCATCTTATTCTTATGGCCTATTTCCTTTAACTCAGTTCTTTTATCCTGTTTCTTAACCTGACAAATCTGCCATGCTCAAGTGAAATTTAGGATATCTTTTTCAAAAATTAGTTCAAGTATCATCTGTCCCTGAAAGCACGCCTGATCGCTTGTTCTGACTACCCTGTTTCTTCACAACTACAGGTTGTGTGCCTCTCCTGTGGGGCACCTGCCTATTCCACTACCACACTGCTGATCGTGCTGCACTAGAAGCCCACACATGGGTCTGTCTCCATCCTAGATTATAACTTGCAGGATACCCTGGCAACATCTCTCATTTGTCTTCGAATCAGCAGTGGCTAGCATCAAACTATCATTTTGAGTAATCGATAATTTGTTTCCTGAGCTAGTTTTATATTTCTGTAATGATCTGGTTTTAGTCCAGGCACTATATTCTCATCTCAACCATGATATTCTCTAACAAATTCTTGAAATTCTGTAATATATTTCTCAAACATCTTTGGCAATTTATTCAAATTTTATTGTTGCATTTATTTTGTAATTCATCATCCCAAAACTTCATCATAATTTAGCAGGCATGAAAATTTAATCTCTCAGTTTTATAGCAGCAAGAAAATTCTCTTGTAACATTTAGCAGAGCTTTGCATCAAAACTCTTGAGGTAGAGGCACTAGAAATAAAAACCCTGGAAACAGAGCTTTTCCCACAGAAAATTTATCACATGCTCAAGACACAGGCAGAGACTTTCTACTGGAAGTCACTATTACTAATATTTAATTTTTCTAAAAGACTAGCATACTAAAACTAAAATCACATTAAAATACTCTTTCAGGTATTAAAACAAAAGCATTTTGAAATTTAATAACTCACACGTCTAAAATACGAAACAAATCTTAAGATGAACAAAGATAACTCTTTCCATTATTACACATATTTTGAAGTCAATCTCTTTTTAGTGTTTTATTTTATTATTTTTTATTTTATGTATATGATTGTATTGTCTGCATGTAAGAGCACCCATGTCCTGCAGTGCCCACGGAGGCCCAGAAGAGCCATCAGATTGCCTGGAATTGGCGTTACCTGATATCTGCTAGCTGCTATGGGAACCGAGCCTGGGTCCTCTGTAAGCCAGTGTTCTTATTCACTAAGCCATCTCTCCAGCTCCCCATATTTCAAATTTTAAATGTCAAAGATACAGAATAAATGTAATTTTATGAAATTTCTAACTATATGAACAAGAAATATCAGACCAAGTCATGAGAAGGCCTGGGTTTATTGGTGTAGAGCAGCAAACCTGCGGTTGCCCTCAGAAGCTTCATTCATCATCAGGATGAGATGCAGATCACACTAGGCCTGCTGCACCAGGTTTGCAGAAAAGCCAGGCACGCAGACACAGTTAGGCTTCCGGTGCACAGCTTATTGGTCACAACTATTTCCGTTAAAGTCTACTGCTTTAAAAACTGTAGATTTTAGGATTGAACAGTTTATTCCAAGGTAAAAATCATTGAATGAATGTATAGAAACACATAGCCAAAGACAGATTTTAAAAAGGGAAAAGAAACAAATCTTGAAAAGCTTGAAAGCACTCTAAAATGTCAATGAAAGGAAATGCATTGCCCTTACTATACACATCTCACACTGGGTCTTAATCTCTAGACTGCTTTAAAAAAAAAAAAAAAAAATCACCTCTTTAAAAAATATTTTTAGTATTTTTATTTTATGTGTATGAGTGTACTGATTGCATGAATGTAAGTGAGCCTGTGTTGTGCAACACCCAGATGGTTTTTAACCACCATATGTGGGTGGCTGGGATCCAAACCCAGGTCCTCTCCAAGAGCTGTTAACCACTGAGTCATCTCTCCAGCCGCTAAAAATCACCTCTTAAAACACAGTTAAATTCAATTACTAAATCCAGGCACAAATTCACATATTTTTTAATATTTTATTTATTATTTTTGTCTTATGTGTACGAGTATATTGCCTGCATATATGTAAGTGCACATGTATTGTGCAATGCCTCGGAAGTCAGAAGAGGGCTTCAGATTCCCTGGAACTGGAGTTACAAATGGTTGTTAGCTACCATGTGGGTGCTGGGAACCAAACTGGGTCCTATGTAAGAGCAGCCAGTGCTTTTAACCACTGAGCCATCTCTCCGGCCCCCAAATTCAAATAGTTTTTGTTTAATATTGAGAGTATCCAATCTACTTTCAATCATACAATTCTAAAATAACTGTATAAAACATATGGTCAAATCCTTTCCACCGGGATGTAAAACGGCAATTTGAATTCCTCCAAAACTACTTGCATGATCAGTAAATTCTGTTTAAATTGTCAAAATCCTTTCACAAGTAAATGACATATTCTCTAAACCTTGGGGAACACCCTACAAGTCCTATATGTTTCACTACAAAGTCACAAAAAGGCCTATTTCAAGGCTTACAGGATACATATTCCTGTCAATACACATTCAAGTCACTTAGGGAGATGAGTCCACTTACCCAATACCCTTGTTCTCTATCTTTAAATTGGGTCTTAAATCGTAATGGAACAATTCTAACAGTGATCAAGCTCTCATGACTATTATCAATTGAACAGACCAGAAAAGTAAAATAATTCAAAAGGATACAATGGAGCATGGCTCAAGAATCAAACTCAACTTTCAGATTGTTTTTGTATAGCCCTTGCCCTCAAGCAGATTTTTACAAACAAATAAAACAAAGCATAGACTTTGCCCAGACTAGAGAGACCCATAAACACTAAAATATTGACTATGTGACCTTTTACAATAAAGCTTTGCTGGGAAAAACTTAGGCCCTGCATTAGACCAGTTCACAATAGCTGCCTCCATATGAATCTCTCTCAAATGTATCCCTAACTTTTATTTATTTGTTTGTTTGTTTGTTTGTTTATTTATTTATTTAGAGTTGTAGTTACAACTAGCCTGGAACTCATAGATAGACCAGGCTGGCCTTGATCTCACAGAGATTCACCTGCCTCTGCTTCCTGAGTGCTGGGATGGCTGGGACACTACCATATCCGGCCTCATTTTTAACTTTTTAAAAAAGATTTTCTATTACATGTATTTATTTATTGGAGGGAGGCGGGGGAGAGCATGTCTGTGTGTGTGTGTGTGTGTGTGTGTGTGTGTGTGTGTGTGTGCGTGTGTGTGTGTGTGTGAAGGCATGTGTGTACCACAGCACACATGTGGAGGTCAGAGGACAACTCGCACTCTTCTTCCACTATGTGGGTCTTAGGCTCAAATTCCAGTTGTCAAGCTTGTTAGCAAATGCATTTACCTGCTGAGCCATCTCACCAGTGGCAAATTTATTTTTAATGCTGTATGTTAGTTATACCATTTATGCTTAAAGAAGTAGCAATCATATACAAACTTAATTAAGGTGAGATTAAAGCATGTTAGAGCTAGATGTGTTGGAACATGCATGTAATGCCAGTATTCAAAGAATCTCTTCAGCTCTGGCGTTCAAGACTAGTCTAGACATTATAATGAGCCAACATCTCAAAATGAATAAATGAATGAATGAATAATGATGTTTATGGTGAAAGGAAAAAAGCCAGCTCTTATAAGCTGTCCTCTGACCTCCACATACATACTATGGCACACATGTACAAATATATATACACACATATGAACAAATAAATTTTTTAAAATGTTAATAAAATAACTTGTTTTCGATTCCCAGTACCCACATGTCACCTAAAAACCATCCATAACTCCAGTATCAGGGGAATGCAATGCCTTCTGACTCCACGGGCACTACACAACATGGACATACTTACACACATGCAGGCATAAGTCACACACATAAAATAAAAAACTTTTAAAAAGAACTTGTTGAAATATAATGTTCTGGGAACTTTGTTTATTTGGATTTTTGGGTTGTTTTTTGATCTTTTTTGAGACAAGAGTCTCCTTGTAGCCCAACTCACTACATAGACCAGACAGGCCTGGAACTCACAGAGATCCATTTGCCTTTGCCTCCCAAGTGCTAGAACCCATGGAATGTGCCACCACACCCAGCATTTGGTAAACTTCTGAGCTCTTATTTCATTCCAACAGTTATGATCTTTCCTAAGGAAAGAACACTATGACAAGGTAAACAATAAACATGTATATTCATAATGTGAAGTGTGCATGATATAAGCCACTGTCCCTATTAATAAATACAACTTGATTAGAACAGACTATAGCCACAATCAACACAAATCTTTGAGAATTTACATAAATGGGGCCAGGGAAATGTTAAGTTTTTTAAGAGCAGGCACCAGTTCTATACTCCCAACATGTAGCAGAGCTGGTCCCATAGGAGATACTCAATGAGCTCTTGCAGAAAAAGAACCATGTAGCAAACACAGTTCTTGTTCACACTCCATTTAAAGACAGAATACACAACCAAATGTGATGGTTCACATCTGTAATTCCAACATTTGAAAGACAGAAGTGAGTTCTAGGCCAGGGCTGTATGACAGGACCCTGTTTCTAAATAAATTAATCAACTGGATTGTAGCTAGTAAAGAACAAGCATGTTTATACCCATCTTCACTTATGCACATCTCCACTGTAAAGGTTAAGAATATCACCCAAAGAAGAGATGAAGGAAGGGAGGACAGTAGGGAGGGAAGAAACTTACTTGCTGACTTCTTTATACTGGGCTATCTCCTCAATATAAAGCAGGTCGTGCAACCGTGACTGGTAGTTGCTCCTGGTTAATGATTTGTCTAAAACAGACTGGGTAAATAGCTGGTCAGCAGAAAGAGGAATTTGGTATCTGATCAGAAGGCTCTTCTCCAAATCAGTAGTTTCATTAGGTTCAAAATCTACAATAGTCTTAGAAGAAGAATCCCAGCGCTTAGCTGTGGTTACTAGCTGTTGCTTTGCATGCATCAGGTATTCAAGATCTAAATGAAAACAAGAAACACATTTACAAAGGAGCACGACATTAAATTCCCAAATTAAAATTATGCATACACCTTGGTAAGAGAAGTTCTACAAGTAAAATTCTTAGAAATCAATATAAAAATCCACTGACAGAATATTTTCCTCATATCAGAAATATTGTTCAACTATTTTAACCAAATAACATTCTTAGGAATCCACATATGAATATCATCTTATACATTAGTCTAGGACATGCCAAAACAGTTAACAGTTTTTAAATGTGGGTTAGAACTTAACTCTTCAGTCAAAAGAAATCTGATCTGTAGGGAAAAGACCTGAGAAATTCTGTGCAAGATAAAATTCATCAACTGATAGGTAACAGTAATTTTTCTCCTCAGCCTATCAATACCCAATGCCCACCCCATTAGCAAGAGAAGAACAAAAAAGCTGAAAGGTTAAAACTTTTCTCTTGTAGTAAAGCACAGTGAGCCTATCTGAGCGTCAACGTGCAACCAACACCAATCTTTTAGAAGACATGACCATACAAGGCTGCTGGCTCATATAGTCAACACAGAATAGGAGGCCTTTGATGTCATTTTACCTCAGCGACATTATACCGCAAGTAGGGCACAGTGTCAAAAATCAGTAATTGTCAAACTCTGACACCTCTGAACAAAGGTCACATACAACCAGCAAGGGATGAAAGCCACCAGAAAGAATTCAGAGAGCAGCCCACCATCCCTCTGTAGTACTGTTACTTTGTAAGGGTGGAGCATGCATACACCCAGGAAAATGGAACTTAACTCAAAGGAAAAACGTCGTTTAACTGACTCATTAAGCCAAGATCCAGTTTTAATATAATTGGAAAGACAGTTTTGTAATTCAGACAAAGGTCAGCGAGACTCCAAAATACAAAGAGAAGTTACATTAAACTATCTTTGAAAAGAGAACACAGGTTGACTGCAACATCTTGCTCAATTAGTGCTTTAAAATTTTTATTTTTTCAGGGCATGGTGTCACACACCTTTAATGCCAGCACTCCGGAGGCAGAGGCAGGTGGATCTCTGCGAGTTCAAGGCCAGCCTGGTCTACATAGTTCCAGGCCAGCTGGAGCTACAGGGAGACCCTGTCACAAAAATATTTTTTTAATTATTTTTAGTTATTAATTATTTACTTATTATTTTTCAGCACTAGAGATCAAACACAGGGCCTCACACATTCTAGGTATGTATTCTACCATTGAACTACACCCCAGCTCTGATTTTGCAAATTTTAAATGTCATATATATATCATAAACATATATGCATAGCCATCCACAAAGAGAAATTTCTTAATAGTAGCTAATATCCTAATATCTTAATATAAATATATAGGCCCTAATTTATAACTTTTAGTCCTTGTAAAGACAGTTTTTTTAAGAGTGTTGCTATTTCTTGAATGGCAGTATAAATACATCTATAACAACTGTAAGGGCAGTCTGCCCATTGTAATTATGCTTTAAAATCACTCTGCATTGGGCCAGGCTTGGTGGCCCATGTCTGTAATCCTAGTACTTAGGAGACTGAAGCAGGAAGACTGCTGCAAGTTCAAGGCCATTCAGAGCTATACTGCAAGACCCTGTCTCAAACAAACAGCACCACAATAGAGAAATGAGTAACATGCTAGACCGATGGCCTATTCTTTGTAGTAGCCTCACAAGCAGACAATAAACTACACCTTCCTAAACAGTTCTAAAATTAGCTCTGCCTACTCACTCATCAGAGTATAGCTACAAAAAGTTAAGTCACATAAATGTCAATATTCAAAACAAATTACACCAGCATGGAAGACCAGACTGTTGTGTTCTGTAAACAGAAGGATCTGTACAATTTTGATTCTTAATTTGAAAGCCAAAAAGAAGCAAGACATGGTATTATACAACTGTAATCCCATCACTTAAGAGGCAAAGGCAGGAGGATTACCAAAACTTCAAGGCTAGCCTGGGTTAATAGTGAGTTCTAGACCAGCCAGGACCTCATAGCAAGATCCTGTCTCAAAACAAACAAACAAACAAAACCAAAATAATATTCTAACGTAAACAGGATAATTAACAGTGACATGGCAACAAACCAAATAATGAGCTCTTTAAAAACAAGTATGATTAATCATAAAATGTTAAGGAATATATTTAGTATGTAGGTGGATGTCTACCTTCTGTTTTAAAATAGGAAATTTATACTTTATAATTGTATTTTAAATTTTTATGTTATTTAATCCATAGTAGGCTTAAATGAGCACTGTATTCATATCTTCTGACAGTCACTAGTTATTACTTGGGCAATCATAAACTTAAAACGTGGTGGTTTCCTGAAAAAGCTGTTGATGTCACTCATAAAACATGTAAACCAAATTATATAGAAATACATTTTTCTACTCTAGAAGTACTTAGACTCTCTAGGAAAAGTAGCATAAACAACAATATATTTTCTTTTCTCATTTTAGCTAGATGGTACCTCAATTCATACTCTGGTTTTAGAAAATTCTTTAAAGTTGGGGCTGGAGAGATGGTTCAGTAATTTAAGAGCACTAGCTGCTCCTGCAGGGAACCTAGGTTCAGTCCCCAGCCTCCATATGGCAGCTAATAACCATTTGTAATTCCAGTTCCTGGGGATTCGATGCCTTCTCCTGACCTTCCTGAGCACTGCAAGACATGAGTGCACTTACATGCAGGCAATACACTCTTACACATAAAATAACATATAAAACATTTTTTTAAAAAAGAAAATGAGTGTCTTGAACAAGTAACAACAATTTAACACAATTTTCAGTGTTAACTTTTATCCTGTTTACTTTTGTTGAACAGAGTCTCTCTCATTATGTAGTACAGGCTGGTCTGGAACTCAACTGCCTCTGCCTCCCCAAAACTAAAATTACAAGTATGACCCACTCATTATACCAGGCACTGTTTTTTGCTGACTCTATAGGGGAGAGAAAAGCTAGGGCAGCAGAAAGAAGACACTTAAGAAAAACCAAAAAGCCACATGTATAAGTGGTCATTGTCTGCTAAGGGAGCGCTTTATAAACTACCCATCTCTCCTCCTTCGTGTGCACCCAAGTCAAACTTGAACCTTCATTCTTCACGTCTCTCACTTGTGGGTTTGTATTTTAATTTTCTTTTCTTCTTTTAAATTTACATGTATGTGCACATGCACGTATGCCGTATGCATGTGGGTGCTCACAGAGGCCTGAATTAGGCATCAGATCCCCTGGAGCTGAAGTTGCAGGTGGCTGTGAACTGCCTTATGTGGGTGCTGGGACCCAAATCCAGGTCTTTTGGAAAAGCAGCAAGCACTCTTAAGTATGGAGCCATCTCTTTAGCTGCAGGTTGTTTTTTTTAAGATAGGATCTCACTCTATAGGTCAGGCTAAGCCTAGAACTCATAATAATCCCCGTATCTCAGCCTCTGAAGTGCTAGGACTACAGGTATAATCTGTCAATCCTGCTCCATTCTTCTTACAAAGGAATTTTTAAATTGTGCCATGACCTACCTAACTTACAGGGCTACAGTGCTTAAAGGTCATTAGTTCTTGAGAATCCCTGAAAAAACAGAAGGAGAGGGAAGTACCTCCCCTCAAGTAAAGACATTACACATTCCTACTCTAACAGGTTGGCTCGGTCACCCCCAACTGCAGCTCCAGCACCTGCTAACATCAAAACCAGATGTTGGCATAGCTCAGGGCAGCAGAGCCAATTCATACATGGCATGTACCTTCTCTCAACCTACACCAGGCTAAAACAAAACATACTCTGACAAGACCCAAAATGAACAAACATGGTTCAATACTCCTAAAACTTTTTAGGAGGGTTTAACACTGCTTATTAACCAACTCTTGTAACAATGATCTCGAAGAAAATCTCACAAGAATTACAAATCTATGGACTGTGGCAAGTAGAGAGAAGCTATAAATGCACTTAAGATAAATTCACTAATCAGACTAAATTTACTAATAGAGGGTTTGGGATGTAGCTTTGTAGTACAGCACTTGCCTATCATGGGTGAGACCCAGGGTTGGATCCTCAACACTATCAGAAAAACAAACAAATAGAATATACCTAATATTTTGAGGATAAAGTCATGGAAGAGCTATAGCTCTCATAAATAGCCAACTCAAGGCTGGATTCTGACACAAGAAATCCTTTCCAACACCCTCAGCCTTTCTGATGCTGAGACTAACAGCTTACTCACTTTTCAGAAACAAAGCTGTAACAGAGAAGTATGCCTTGCTTTGAAATAAATAAAGCAGCCAATTAAAACACCTTTACTGGGACCTGGAAGATGGACAAGAAGAAAGTCAAAGAAGGGGGAATCTAGGCTGACACACAAGCATTCAACCAATGGTATTTATTAAAACCAGCTATATTTATCTAAAAGTTAACAATAGTGAGGTGAAATGTTTCCTAATTCCCAAATCAGATGCCACACTCTTCCTTGGAAGATGTTTTGGTCTCTGGATTCACTGCCCACATTAATGATAAAACACAAGCTCACAATAACCCCAAACTACCTCTTCTGCTCCATTTCACACACTTGCCACCCACACTGCTACCTAGAAGCAAGATGAGGACTTCTTGGATGCTCAGGTCATGGGCCCCTGCTTGCTCTCTTGGAAAGAGGCTAACAAAAAGCTGAAACACACTATGTGCATACACCATTGTCAAACAACAAATTAATTAAAAAGTCAGTTTAAAAATCTTGTTCCGTAAAGATATACACACACCAAATGAATAAACAAACACACAAACTGAGACAGCAGGACAGCGAGAGCAACAGATTTTTCATATATGTTTATTCATTTACACTAATGTTTACTGAGGGACTATTTACAAATCTCTTTCTCTAATACTTTGTTGATCACATAATGTTATATGAACAAAAGATATGTGTCAAGTTACCATCAACTTTGGCAGTGCGGAACAATTTTCAGGTTGGACTAAGTTTTATGTTGATGTTAACATGTCTTGCTAGACTCAAAGCACAGAAACATATATCATGCTTTCAGATTAAAATGCAAAAATAAATTTAAACATGTTGCTTTGAGATATTCAAAACACAATTCCAAATCAGTATCTCCAAGCTGAAATTTTCTATGACTCAATGTTGTGGTCTAAAGTGTACAATGCAGTTTTCTAAGGGGGAAAAACTCACTTTCTTCCTTTGTACATTCCTTTGACACATTTTTTTTCCCATTTTTTTGAGATAAGGTCTCCGTATAGGCCCAGCTGGCCGGGAACACCCTATGGAGACCAAGCTGTCCTGGATCTCATGGGGATACACCTGTCTCTGCCTTTTGAGTGCTGGGATTAAAGGCATGTGCTACCACATGCCAATACCACATATCCTTTAGTCATATCTTCAACTTCAGTCCAAAAACAATTTTTAATACATAGGGTCCTTTTCTGAACCTGGATCTCACCAACAAGGAAAAAAACAGAAGAGAAAACAAAGGTAAAGTTACAGACCTTTTTTCAACAGTTTGCAGGATTACATATATAACTATTAGAGGAAAAAAATTCACCTGTGGCCCTTAAACAGAAAGGCTTTGGATAGCACAGATACAATAACAATAATTTTTTTTTAAACTATGGAATTTCTTTAACTCAAAAAACTTAAAAGTAGGTAGGATTTTTAGTTCATTGTTGAACAATGAATTAGGAAAATGCCATTTGCCATATAACTTGATTGTGAGTCTCACTGAGTCTTACACTAATGAACTGAAGATGTACCAAGATCACATCAGAGAGCCTTTGATCCCTGAGAGGCTCTGCGACCCTGACAGAGCAAGAACACTCAGCACTTCTTACCATAGATGGTGCCATTAATTTCAGTGGAATGCAACTGAAGAAACATAAAGCTCACAGATGGCCCAGGAGGACAGAAAGTTGCTTACCAATGAATAGATAGTTAAGTGCAAGAAGCAAAGATAACAAAGATAAAGGTATTTCCCACTCAAATTCCCATTTTACTCTATCACTAAGTTTCTTTGCATGCACAAACCAAATTATGCTGTAATTTATAATATAACGAAAACTATTTGGAAACAAGACACAACTGAGACCTGATTCAGTTACTGGTTACATTTGGCAGACCTGCATCTGGAACCACACTTTTCTCCTAACTGTAAACCAAGAAATCCCAACAATGGATAGGCTAGGCCTAGAAGTCAAAGGGGCCAGGCTTTCATCCTGTCACCATTCAACAAAGTGGTTGCGTTGGCTCTCGGGGTTTCTGGATGCTCTCCACACAAGTATTCTAGGAGACAAACAAAACAGCACCGCCACTATGCGCGTCTATCATCTCTGCGTGTTTTATAAAACTGGGGTTATTGTAATTCAACAATTCTTTGCTCTCAAATTTTTTGCTGACAAGAATTCTGCTCTAATAATCAAAACACTAAGACAGAAGCAGGAATGAAGTACTATATACTATTTATATCTTGCTTCATTTAGGGTACCATATATACACACCACATGGAAACAAATACAGTCAGTTTTTTAAAACTGGAGCAAAGAAACAGTAAGATATTCAGTGACACATCAACTTTAATAGTAAGAAAATTATCAAAAATAGAATTTGGGCTGGCAAGATGATTCAGTGAGTAAAGACATGTGCCACCAACCCTGACAACCTCAGTGCTATCCCTGGACCCCAAATGGTAGAAAGAGAGAACCAACTCCCTCAAATCGTCCTCTGACTAATGTTCAGGCACACAGACACAGAGAGACAGTAAGCACTTATTTAAAGATTTCTTTTATTTTGGTGCTAGGATCTATAAATGAGGGAGAACATACATTGTATGTTTTTCTGAGTCTGTGTTACTTCATTTAGTATAACAGTTTCTAGTTCTATCCATTTACCTGCAAATGTCATGGTTGTAGGATCCTAGCACCAAACCCTTCTATGTATATGTATGTATCCTGCTGTAAATGCAGGAACTGGGAATACTGGAAAGGAACCAGGGAGGCAAAGAGAAAAGAAAGAACCTGAGAGAGAAGAATCATAGGAAACAGGTGTTGCTAAGGGAGAAATAGATAAAAGGGGGGTATTTAAATGGGAGGGGGTAGAGAGGGTTAAAAAAGAACTATAGGGATAATGGGAATGAAGGAGCTCAAGAGAGGTGGGCATCATAAGAGATGGTATTATCAAGGGAGAAATGGGGAAATGGGGACACTTTAAATGGGGAAGGCACGGAGAAAGGGTTATACAGTAAGACAGAGGAGCGATAAATAATGTCTAGCTAGTGTAAAACACCAGAGGGACTCATATTAGTTTAACAACCTAATGACAAATTCCACATACAATATCTCTCTGAGTCCATGTGCACAGCTGAAGGCTACACAACAAGGCTACAAACAGTGCCAGACAAGAGAAACCTTCCTTTGAGCTGTTGGCCAGGGTGGTCCAAGAGACTCCCAAAATTACACAGGCTATTGCCACAGCCCTTGATTGCTTCCCAGAACTTGAACATAAGACCCTATTGCTGAAAACAGGACATACTTCAGAGACCACATTTGGATCAACAGAGCTAGAACAGACCTGAAAATCACTTCCTCTGAAGAATAGACTCACAGCTCTGGAGAGTACCATGCATGCAGTCAAGGAAGAACAATCAGTGGCCCAATACCAGCTTCATCACCAAATAACCACATCAATGGCTAGCACAGCACTTGGCACAGGTGTAGTAGTGGCACTTTTATCTTGGGGTCATCAACAACTACCTAATTGATCTTAGAGCCCACTCAATAGGAGGAAACTCATGTGTGGTACTGTAATCAGTCAAATACACATGGCTGAATAGGCCATAGATCTTACAGAAATCCCCAAGGCTGTCACAGTCCCTAGGCTAATGTAATTTCTAAGTGCAAAATATGTATCCTTATATATACAGTCAAGTATCCCAGTAGCCACTCATCAAAGAAACTTCTGTTGTACCAGATGGAGACTACTACAGAGTACCACAACTGTTCAAACACAAACAGAATTGTCTATGCCTAAGCAGCACATCTACAATGCAACCTCTATACCCAAGGATCACATCAACATCGAAGAAGGGGTAAAAAAGGCACAAATGAATCTCTCAGCTTTAATTAATGAAGCTCCCTCCTGCCACAGAGGGTCAGTAACATAAAAGGTCACAAATGGTCAAAGAATGGAGTTAAGGAATCTGCAGAGTATGGGTCCCTGGAAAGGACATTTATACTAAGTTTCACTCACCCAAGGGCCAGGGGCCTTTGTGGAAGAGGGGCAAAAAGATTATAAGAGCCAGTGAGGAGGTGTGTGACCATATGAAAACAGAATCCTACAAGCTTCTAGGATCCTGCTCACATGAACCTACAGCAAGATTTTGGCCTGTTCAAGACCCATGCAAACTGAAATAGACAAAAACATAGCATGTAACTGGGGAAATTGGTAGCAGACCCCAATCTTCACTGAAGAAATATTTGCAACTGATTACTGTTGGGTGAGGATAAGCTAATCTTCCTCAAGTAAAAGACTCTGGATAGGCTGACTAGACCTTAGTGGATAAACCTGCATTGAGGAACATTTAGGGACACTAACTTAACACAATAGACTTTAACACAGATGAAAGAATGTGTGGATTCTAGCTGGGGGGCTGTGAGAGGTGCCAGTAGGGAAGGAGTGTAAAATTGATTGAGACTGAGGTGATCTGTACTGATACACAATGACTCATAACAACAACAAAAAAGGAGCACAGAAAAAAACAGATTTGTTTTATTTTTAAATTATTGTATATGCATGTATGTGTGAGGGCCCAGAGAGACCAGAAAAGAGCATCAGACCCCTGTAGCTGGAGTTCAGAGAGCTACGAGGCACCTGACATGGATGCTAGGAACTGAACTCAGGCCTTCTGCAAGAGCCATCACTGAGCTGTCCCTCCAGCTTATAAACATGTTTAAAAATAGATAAATAAACTAAAAATCAGTAGAAAAGGTCAGCTAATTTGAGGCATGAACAGAATAAATTAGTCAAATATCATCTACCTTACCTTAACCTAGATTTCAGTTTTTCCTTTTAGAATGACCAAAATTTTCTGTCAGAAGTAGATTTTTCACATTAAAAAAATTTATTATTTATTATTTTTATTTCATTTTATGCATATGACTGCACCCATGTCATGCAATGTCCTTGCAGATCAGAAGAGGGTGTTGGAGCCCTTGGAACTGGGGTAAGGATGGCTGGAATTTGAACCCAAGTCCTCTGTAAGAGCAGCTAGTGCTCTTAACCACTGAGCCATTTCTCTAGGTCCCTTTTAAGTTTTTTAATTAATATGATTTTTATATTATTCTTCTCTTATAATATGTATTTTTCCCTTATCCTTGACCAACAAATTTCCCCTATGTGAAATTAATATCAGATTACAAGAGACAGATTTTGAATCCCAGCACTTGAGAGGCAGAGGCAGGCAGATCTCTCTGTGAGTCTGAGTCCAGCCTAGTCTACATAGCTAGTCAGGGCTACACAGTAAGGCTCTGTCTCAGAAGAAAAAAAAAAAAAAAAAAAAAAAAAAAAAGATTTTTTAAATTTTTTAAAAATAAAATAAAGAGGAAGATAGTTGAATGTGGTGGTGTTTAATCCCAGTTAACATTCTGCAGCAGAAGCAGGTAGATCTCTGAGTCTGAGGCCAGCCTGGTCTACATAGTGAGACCCTGTCTTTAAAAAGGGGGGAGCGGTATCTCTGCGTACATGAAATGGGCTAGATTTATAAGCTGAAACGTCAGAAACACAAGAAAGAAGACTACTTCTTCCAGCTACCAGGCTCTCTGGCAACTCTCCTTTACCTCCTGTATTGTACTTTCATGCCATGCTCTGCAGATGCCATGGCCTTGGGTCTTTACATGGTTTTGGTTATTGGTAGTAGTGCCAGCTGGTTGGTATGTATATAGGTGTGTGTGTGAGGTGTCCCTGTGAGCCCACACATGTATTCAGGTGTACAAGCCTGTGGATGAACTGGTAGAGGTAGAAGTCGACATCCAGTGTCTTCCTCTATGACTCTACCTAGTTTCTTGATTCAGGGTCTCTCACTAAACCTGGAACTCGCTGTTTCAGCTACGCTAGCCAACCAGCAAGCTCTTGGAAAGACCCTACTTCCAATCCCATCATCACTGAAGTTATAGACACATAACACTCACTCAGTATTTACATATGTGCTGAAGATTCAAGCTCAGATCCTGTGCTTGCAACAGCAAGCATTTCATGCACTGAGCCATCTCCCCAGTTCTGTCAGCACCCCCAACCAAGACTTCTTTTAACAACAAAAGGGGCCCCCTCTCTTCTACTTACTCTACTCTGTGTATAAGCCAGAAATTACCTTAATCATGGTTACTACCAAGATGACAATTCTTTCACATTTTATTTATTTATGGGAGAAGGGAATACACATATGCCACAACACATGTGTGGAGGTCAAAGGACAATCTGCAGGAGTCACTTTTCTCCTTCCATCATGTGAGTCTCAGGAATCAAACTCACGTGGTCAGGCTTAATGGCAAAGTGCCTTTACCTGCCGAGTCACCGCACCAGCTGATAATTCTTTTAAATGAACCAGTTATTGTGTCAGGCTTATTTCTAGTCTCGAAAGCCATCTAAGACAGGTAAAATACCTCTCTTTTATAGATACTTCTCCACTCAAGCTCAGAGATGTCAAGATCTCTACCCAAAGCCACAGAGATAAGAAGAAAATTGGAATCCAAATCCAGCTCTATTTAACTAAGCCCCATCCACTGCTCTTCTTGTTCTAGAAATGTAGTAAATGTCTGAGGCAAAAGGAGTCAAAGCACACTCACTTCTCTAGCCCATCCCAGTGCCCAGAAACCCTTTAACACCATGTTTTCTCATTGTCATCTATTCAGACGGCAGTATTTTCCTTTACTTTTTAATTGTAGACATTTAATATTTTGTGTTGACTAACTAGGCTTTTATTAACTAGTATAGACTTTAATATTTACAAAATTATTCTTATAGGAAAACAAGTCATGTATTATCTGAAAACAAACTTTTAAGATAAAACTCATTTGTATACCAAGAAGATTAGTACATTTTGTTCTCTTTCACAATTTAAACTGCCTAATAATTTCAAAAAGTGTAGTTCTGCAGCTCTATGTCTGAGAGCAACTCATTAATACAGAAGGAAAACTACAGCCTGCAAGGAAGATCCAGTTCACTGCTGCTTCTGAAGAACAAGGCTTTATAAGAATACAGTCATAGCCGTTGTCTGAAATAGTGCTTGGGCTGATTTCTTACCACAATACAGACAGAAATTCTACAACACTTCAAATATTTACCCTCTCTAGTCCTTTGTAGAAAGAGTCTGTCAAACCCTATGCTTTTATTTTTATTTTATCAATCGATAATGTTTATTTGGTTACAGAAATTACCATACTCTGATCCTATTGAGAAAATGACAAAATTACATACAATTAAATAAAACAGGTAAAAGAGATCAAAGTGGGTGGGAAATAAGGGTAAAATTAAGTCTGGGTAATATAACCACACATACAAGAAGGTATCACCCAATTGCAAAACCTGGACACTAATGTTACTACAATGAAGGCCAAGTGTGATAGCACACAGGAAGGCTTGTGAGAATTGTGAATTCAAGCAGCCCAGGTTACACAGTAAGATCTGTCTCAGAAAAATAAATGAATAAATAAACAGATCCTTTAGCCTCACCTTGCAGAAAATAAAGAGAAAGACACCAACTCCACCTGTTCACCATGTCCAAATAAAATCCTAGCATCTGCTCATGAAAAGAATTTTTCCAGGTTCTTACCAATGGACACTGTAGTACATAGGGAAAAGCTTCCACGTTGTGGTTAGTTCGAGTCAACACAATAGCAGGCTTCACCCAGCTTGCTACATGAGTATTATTAAAGAAATTCTTAAGCATTTGTTAAGTAAAATAAAATACCTAAAACCTAACCATTCCCAAAGAAGTATGGTCAACACGCCCTTCCCCTTGTCCTGTTGGATTTAGGCATCAAATTTAGCTACAGCCACTAACATGACAATGCACAAATTAGCAGCAGTAGCATGCGGGTGCTTCCTGCTGAAAGCAGGGCCTCTTGCCAAAGCCACAGAGCAGATGCTATTAGAGACACCTTGATCTCCTTAACACTACTGAAGGCACAGCTGACTTAAGGCTGATAATGAGGGCTTTTCATTCTCAGATAACGTACCCACATCAGAAAGGTAGTCAGTCAGGAGGGCACAGAACTAGACACTGTAGGTATATAAGTAATAACCCTTAGAAAAAGACAGTCTAGGAAACAAATACTAAAAGGTTCTACTGTGCTAAAATTATCTTATTTTAACATGAAATTGATAGGAAAAAAGCTAATTATTTACATGTGTAAGTTAGTGGAGTTAGTGGACCTCAAAGCAAGATTTGCCTGATGACTGAATGAAGAGATCAAGGCACAATGCGACCCATTTTATGGCCATTACACAGTGAATGAGTCGATTAGCATGGGACTTTTTTTTATTATTATTATTCCCTCCCTATCCATGGAATACGTAGGGGTTAATACATATCTTTTAATGTCGCCTCTTAATACATGATATGGGGGAAAAAAGTCTAAATATTACCTTCTGTAGAAGCTGCATCAATCATTACTCTTTGCATGAGTACTGGCTCCAATCCAAAGTCGAAAACTATGGTTTGGCGAAAAGTTCCAAATATTTCTGTGTTAAATGCTATCCCGACTTTATACACGTAATGATCTAATCCATTTTGGGCCATCTTTCCTCCTATCCATTCTTGACAGTTTTCGGGGACTTCTTGTGATACCTGGGTAGTACTATCTCCGGCAGATATTGCAATGATACTAAAATGAGGACGATGAGCATCATAAAGCAATGCTACACGATACAGCATTCTTGCGGGCTACAAGGAAGTTAAAATAATGCATTGAGTACAAGGGGGTGAAAATCCAATTGTACCTGGGCTCTTCAATGAAATATTTCCATAAGGGACTGTTACTTTCCCATGCTTCTAAGAGATCACGTTATATTACAAATTGTGCTCATAAGCCATTTAAGAAAACAAAACTCAGAATGGTTTTTTAAAAGTTGCTAAAATGATATGTTTATGTTTGATTACCAGCTTTCCTGGACCTTCTGAAGTGTATTCATCTTCCCCTGTGGCAAAACTGACCACCCTGGACCAACCTCCAACTTTGCCTATGGAGTCTCAAGTAGGAAGCCTTCAAAAGAGGACAGTTACCTCTGGATTGGATTCAGGCTGAATCTAGACACTCTTAAACCTTTCGTCTCAAGATACAGATGGTGCACTGAAAAACACCACCAAAAGGAGCACAAAACTTCCCCAACTGAACAACTGTCTCAAGATTCTGACTCTGCTCCAACCTTAAACTGTGACTGTCACAATTTAAGACGAGAAGCTCGGCAGAAAAGGTCATGTACCGAAAACTCTCCCTAGGCCTGGAGACAGCTCGGTCACGGAGCACTTGCCTAGTATGCAAGGCCCAGAGCTCAATCCCCAGAACCACAAAAAAAGAAAGTAAAATAAAAATAAGAACTATTATAGAATTTTGTGATTTCATTAAACCAAATATAAAAACAAGTTTAAAAATCTTAGAACAGCCAGATTAAGCAATTCAATCATCAAATAGTTAACTATAAGCCATGAACTTCATCCTATGTTCCAACTTTAGAAGGCAATACATGCCATATTTCTTGACCAAATATTTTAGAAAGCATAGAAAACATGTACAAAGATCTTATTTCAAAATGAAAACAAAAGTATATTTAATAATTAAAATACAGAAATTCACTTCAGCACATTACAGAGCCTACATAAATGTACTTAGCTTAAAACATTTTCAGTGTTTTCTTAACAGACTTTAAAGGTCCGATAAGCTTCAAGAAATTGAACAAAACTAATGTTGTTTAATAAGCACAAGATTCATACCTTACAGGTGAGAGCAAAGGTCCATGTCTGGTGGGACTTTTTGGTGTTGACAGTGACTGACAGGTCAGGGCTGTGCTCAACCTTGATTCCCTCTATACATTCGCTAAGCTGAAAGCAAAGAGTGATTCCAGTTAGGGTCTGACTGCTGAAAGCACAAGTGAAAACTAGCACAATAACCAAATGTCGAAAGCAAAGAGAGACAAAGAACTCTTGCCAAGCAGGATACAGTACACATTTGCTCCAGTGATTTTCACAAGAACAATATAAAATAAAGCTCCAATAAGACAAAGAAAATCAACAAAATGACCAGAAACTGAGGATCAAAGTGCCCCTGAAAGAAGGTCAATACTGTAAGAGCTGCAGATCTCCAGACACAAGTTCATTTCTGCATTTTATTTTAACAAATGAGCCAGTTTCTGTTACTAAAAAACAATCAAGAACAAATCTTTATAGATTAAAGAAATAAACCAAAACATAACACATAAAATAGTAAAAAAGTCAATCAAGTTTCTTGCTTAACAGAAACAAACAGACAACACCATATCATTTATCTCCTCACCACTTTCTCAGGCGACAGTGAATTCATCCACTTTTCTATCAAGGTCTCCATGTAGCTGCCTGAGAACTGTCTGCTCTCATTTTGCTGTTTGAGTTTTATCAGCCGGGAGGCGTATCTTCTCTGCCATTCTGCTAGCTCTTCCTGGGAATGTGCTGAAGTGCACTGGGCACCATACCTGCAGATGCCTTGCTCTAAGAATCTGAGTGGAACAGGAAAGACTGTTGTATCATACACTTTGTTCAACCAAAGATAAACTTCCACCAGCTGCCCTCTGCCTCCTCAATAACAAAAACAAGACATCTTCTCAAAGACCACACATTACCACACTGTCAGATACAATGAGAAGAGGTTGATAGCACATGGAAACATTTATGATGATCAAAACATCACCCCCGGAATACGCATTGACTTCATGCTTTGAACATGGTAATCTTAAAGCACAACATATTCAAAACCCTCCTGCCCAAAAGAAGTCATTGAAAACACGCTTCTTTTCCAAAACAGACTCTATTAGACAACTCCTTTTAGTGCACAGTTCATAAAGCAACACTGCCATCCAGTGGCTTTAAGCTGTTCACACACAGGTGTGGCCAGCTTCACAAAATAATATGAACTCAAGAAAATGTTCCATATACTAAGAATTTCACTCTGGGAAAAAAAAAAAAACTATTATATCATTTTTAAAGTAGGCCATTATTTTCATATTAAAAAAAAAACTTTAAAATTTTTATTTTATGCGTACGAGAATTTTGCCTGCATGTACATAAGTGCACCACACACATGCTTATGGAGCCAGAAGAGGGCATCAGATACCCTAGAACTGGAGTCATGGACAGTTGTTAGCTGCCATATAGGTGCTAGCAATTGAACCCAGGTTCTCTGCAAGAGCAGCCGGTGCTCTTAACTGCTGAGCTGTCTCTCCGACTCCCAATCATTCTAACACTTCTACTTTTTACCTTCAAATGTAATGCTTTTCCCCTTTTCCATATTCTACTTTTAAAAAACTATTGGCTAATATTAAGCTTCAAATTAATTTAGAATAAAATTTTTATAGTTCAAAATCACAAATTCGTAAGATAGTTATATTCACTTTTTCAAAGGGTAAATACATAAATGTTCGTTTCAACAGACACAGAGTTAAAAATTTCTCAGTGTTTGTGACTCAAAACACTGGGATGACTAGCTAGGGCTACAGCTCAGTGGTGCAACACTCGTCTAGCATGAGTGAGGCCCTGAGTTCAACCCCCAATACCTACCAAACACTAATGCAGTATATATTTTAATAAAGCTAGAAGATTTTAAGTGTTCTTATAAATGTTTAAGTTGAAATGACTTGGTCCCTACAAAATACATACAAACTCCAAATCTATTATATAGTTACAATTATGCATCAAATTAAAAAATCATTTTTATAATAAAAGACATCTCAGTAATTTGGTTGTGAAAAACAGAAAAATAAATGACTTTGATAATGAATTTTTAAAAACACTTTTAAACACCCCATAAACTTATGGTAACTGCAGATCTGAAGTCAGAGAAAACATTTAAAAAATGACTAAAGATCCTCTGGGAGAAAAAAATTAAAATTAAACTACATATAGCAAGACAGATAATACAGCATGGATAATTTCTGATTGGAAAACACCACACCAATAGAAAATACAAAATGAACACAGAACATCACACTTAGATGAGCGCCTCTAAAGCTTCCAGTGCAACCAAGAACTTAACTTGAACTTGAACTTAAAATGATGCTTCTTATTAAACCCTCATTTGCTTCAGAAGATATATCCAAAATGCCTTTTATTACAAGGTATATTCATGAGACAAACATTTCTTCATCTTTCGATGCATTTTTAACTTATTTCCCTAAAAAAAAATCTATTCTCATCTGTACTGTAACTCTCAGGTTTCATAAGACTGTTTTCTCTCCAATAACTCGCTGCCAGTGGGATTTGCAATGTTTACTACTCGTTTTCCTCATTTCTGCTACAAAATCAAATCTATATCCTGACTATTCCGTCACCAAAGCTGCAAATCAAATTCCTCTCTCATTATCAAAAACAATCTAATTTGTCTGAAATCCCACCAGTTACTCAGCCACACCAGGAAGTAAAGAGCTCAGGTTTTAAATGACTTTAGTACTCTTCTTACCTTAATACATGTTGTTTAATTCTGAAAGGTTAGCACTTCAAATATAAATTACTCATAAACTCCACACAAAACAACTTCATGATGATATTTTTCAGGAAATGTATGAAAATCATTTATTATGACTGTATTTTATGCTCTATTTCAGTTTATCGGAAGTAGTTTCAACTCCAATTTCTATATTAAATTCCACATTAACAAGAGACCAACAATTAAGCTCAGCCATGGGAGTACAACTGACACCACAGAAGACTTCTGAACATTCTATCACTGTTAAAATAGAGTCTCCTGGATTTGGTTTTACTTTTATTAGTTAACTGCAATGACTTTACAGCTTCTGTTTCAAATAGAAAATAAACCATTTTACTTGACCATTATACATTTTCAACCTTCACATATTATCTTTCTTGAATTTAAATTACTACTTTTCAAAAGGTAGAAGGAAAATTATCCTTTCAACAAAAGACATGTAATTGTTTTTAAAAAAATTCACATTACCTTTTACACAAAGTATATTCCTCGCTGCTTGTGATTCCCCTAGGTGGTGGGCGGAAATGCCAACCATTACAAGACCCTAGGGAGTAATCAGGATATAATCTTATCATTTGAGGCTACCCATTATTCTGATATTTTAATGTGTAAGAAATACTATCATCCCTCCACACTCATCTCTCAGATGTCAAAAAGATATGAGATAGTCACCTCTACAAGTTAATCAACTATGTGAAACACAGACCTTACTGAAGATGCAGTCATCTAGCAGATACATCGAGCTGGTGACCCTGACTCTGATCTGGCTTCTTCCTAGTGCAATCTCTTCTCTAAGACTCAAAAGGAGATGTCAGCTTACACGTCAATTCTTTTTTTTAATTTTTAAAAATTTTTATTTGTTTTTATTTTATATGTATGAGTGTATTTCCTGCATATATGTGCCCCGTGTGTGCAATACCCACAGAGGTCAGAAGAGGACATTAGATCCCCTAGAACTGAAGCTATGGACAGTTGTTAGCTGTCACGTGGGTGCTGGGAACCAAACCCAGGTCCTCTGCAAGAGCAGCCAATGCTCTTAACCACTGAGCCATCTGTCTAGCCCTGCTTGTCATTTCTTAAGCATGGGATGTATTTCTATGAGGAATTCCTTCAGGAATGAAAAACGATTACATCTCAGAAGGGACTCTTCTGTACAAATCCCACCACTGCACACTGAATGAGAAGTTCCACACTATTTTCCATGTCCCTTAAGATTTGTTTGAGTGACACTTATCTCTGCCTAACAATTTGGGTGTTTTATGTTTGTTTTGTCCTTTTTTTTTTTTTGAGACCGGATCTCCCTGTAGCCCCAGCTGGCCTGGAATTCACTATGTAGACCAGGCTGGCCTTGAACTCACAGAGATCCACCTGCTCTGCCTCCTGAGTACTGGGATTAAAAATGTGTGCCACCACACCCAGCTGAATAACATTTTGTGGCTGAAATAAAGTTCAAGTAGTTAAATATATAGGATATATATATAATATGTGTGTATGCATATGTACATATATGTATTTCTGAATACAGTGACTTTGGCTCATTTTGATGAGGTTCCAAATAAGTCAAGAAAAATAGGGCCTAAGAGAGAAAAGGTTAAGGGCTAAGGTAGCCACTTTCTATTTTCACAAGTTACTTGTGAAAATGTTGTCACCCCACCCCCACATCCCCAAGAAGAAAAGATACTCTGCCAAGTTGAACTTAAAGTTGTGCTTCATCCGTTACTAGCTGGGCAACCTGGGGAAAACTACTAAACTGAAAGTGGAAGCAGGAAGATCAGGAGTTAAAGGCCAATCTCTGCTACACAGAGAGTTGAAGGTCAACCTACATAGGCGCTACTGTCTCAACTCCTCCTCACCCCTCACAAAAAAAAATTTTTGGTTCCTCCTTTCCTGTGATAAGAGGAAGAACTCAACTTACAGATCATAAGTTTCAAGCAGTAATAATTATACATGTCTAGGAGGTGAGAGGGGGAATCCTCCCTGAAGGGACTGCTGGGAATAAACTTTAAATCATTCCTCCCTGGAGACAAGATGATGAACCTGACAGCCTCTGCAGCTACCTTCATCACCTAGTCACCCTATGAGAAGGTGCCGGACAGAAGCCTGCTTCCATCCACACTCCTTCTAAATTTCCACATTCCTTCCTGCATTTCTACTTACAGGTACTGCACTGAGGAAATCTACTCCCAGAAGTCAATTCAAAAAAGCAACGCCCAGAAATAGAGAATCAGACAGAATTTGGTACTTACCCTCATCCAAGTCGTCTGTGTGATATCCAGAGAGAACACTATTCGCTGCTGTCTGCAACTGTTCAAATGAAAGATGTGTAAAACAAATAAGAAATACCAGCTGGTGCTGACTTGAGCTTGGACATTTTTAATATTAAAAATAAAGGAAGACTCAGTATCTGGTATTATTTACTAACAATATACTGCAAGTCATATTTTGCTTTTTAAACTATAACAGTGTAGAAATGAAGTACTTACAGACCCTCTACAGAGATACCCTCTCCATAATGCCAAAACTCCCTGTTAGCAGAAGAAAAGCATACTCTGAACTCCATCACACGCTTCTTCACAACACCTGAGAACAACTCAGGACCTAGAAACACTTCCTGTCAAGTCTCCCCAAACTGAGATGAGCCTTTCCTCATTCTCTGTATCTTCCTCAAATAGTTCATCTGCACGTGTGGTTCTAATTCACCTTAACTCCACATTCTCAATTTTCACCAAGTACCACACAACACTTCCTTACGGACTCTATACAGCATTTTACTTGCTTGGTCTCTATGGACTATGTTCAGATTTGTGTGTGACAGTCTATAACTGTTTTCTGCATTTCCACACCCCCAGTGTAGCTTGTACATGGTAGACAAATAGATGAATACCTAAGCACTACAAACAAAATATGTCCAAAACAGAATTCATCAACTATATCCCCAACCTGAATCTCTTCCATTGTTCTTTATCTCAAATGAATAGTTTCTTTTTTTTAATATTCACTTATTATTTTTATTCCATGTGTATGAGTGCATTGCCTGCATGTATGTGTCATGCAATGCCCACTGAGGTCAAAAGAAGGTGTCAGATCCCCTGGAACTGGAGTTATGGACAGTTGTTAGCCACCATGTGGGTGCTAGAAACTGAACCTGTGTCTTCTGCAAGAGTAGTCAGTGCTCTTAACCACTGAGTCATCTTTCCAGTCCCAAGGGAATAAATCCTTATGCCCCAAACAGTCACAATGAAATCTTTTTTTGTTTTTAAACAATTTTCTATTTATTTGCGGGGTGGGGGGTGGAGCATCATAGCAAGAGTGTGGGAGTCAGAGGACAACTTGCGGAAGGCAGTCTCTCCTATCATGTGGCTGCTGGGGACTGAACTCACAGACCCTTGGGCTGGGCAACAAGTGTCTTTACCTGCTGGGTCATCCTGCCAGCTCCAGGATGAAATTTTTGTTTTGTTTCTCACCATGTAGCCATAGCTGGCCTAGAACTCACTATATAGACCAGCACTGGCCTGAAACACACAGAGATCCACCTGCATCTGTTTCTCAAATGCTGGGATTAAAGGTATGTGCTACCAATGCCCCATCTCCCAGACTGAAATCTTAAGAGCTATCCTGACCCTTCTCAGCTCACCCCAACAGAGCTGGAACATCTCTCTGTCTGTCTCCCGCCCCATCTGTCTTGTTACTTGTCTCAACTCTTCTTGCATTTTGCCAGTATCACCTCCTCCACCCCCTCTGAACCTTTACTTAGCTGCCCCATTGTAACACTCCTGGCACCAAATTTTCTCTGCAATGCAAAGCCCCCCTCTTCATGCTGAATTTCTGTCATTGTGCTTTCTGACCATGACCTGCCCATCTCTAACTAGCCCAACTGATTTTAGGCATAGCTCAGTCTACCTTGGGTTCAGAGGAAAGTATATGAAGATGAAATCTGGAATGTCTTCTACCACATAAAGGATGGCAGCAATGGTGAGTGCACATGAAATCAGGCTGTCACCCTCATTTCCATGTGGCTGCTAAGTTGGACTTTGAGGATGGGGCTGGGATGCAAATCATTATACTGTTTCTACAGGAAATCGCCAGTCACTATTATCAAGGTACTTAGGAGTTTTAAAGGTAACCTATTTTCTGGTAAAATGAAAAGACAGAATATAAGAACATATAAATGAATCAAGGGTAATTTTTCATGTTTAAGCATTCTATGGTTCATAAGAGATTCATCAAAAGATCATTTTGAATTCTGTAAGCAAGGTCTACCCGCCAAAGCTCCACATAAACCCTTAGAATATGATTATACTGTTCATAGACTAATGAAACACAAAAGCTAAGCATTCAGTCCAAGTGTGAAAATTTCAAAGTGCCACTGTTTTAAATGTTACAAAAATAGCAGGCAGGATGCCAGCACTTGCGTGGCTGTGGTAGGAGGATCCCAAGTTTCAGATCAGTTTGGACTACATAGATGCTGTCTCAAACAAAAACATTAAAATTAATTTATCAAATTTATTGTACAAGAAGAAGAGGAATAACATTTGGACCTTAAAAAAAAAAAAAAAGCTTAAGCCTACATAACTGTCAGAAGGAACCAAGGCATGTTCAAGTCAGCAGCAGAGATAATATGCAAACAGGCAGACACATCTATGCTCAAGTAATGTGACTGGAGGAGAGGGAGAGGTTCTAAGGAAAGCTGGGGAGGTGAGCTGCTCAGCATAGCTGAGAATGGGTCATGCTAGTCACATTCCAAGGTACCATGTTTGTTTTGTGCTTGGCTCCTATGACAACAAGGCAAATCAAATACTTTATCATCTTTAGGCCTTATTAAAAGTTTCAGGGAAGGCAGTAAAAGATTATACTGCTAGACTTCTTACGATTACATGTATTTATTTGTTGTATATATGCACATCTGTGTGCATATGGAGATCAGAGGACAACTTGCAGGAGGGACTGAACTCAGGTGGTCAGAGTTGGTAGCAAATGCCTTACTGCTAAGCCACCTCACCAGTCCTGGCTTTGGTTTTTTGACACAAGGTCTCACTGTGTGGCTCTGGGTCTATAACTTGCTGTTTAGCCTAGGCTGAACTCAAAATTGATGACCCGCCTATGTCAAGTTCCTGAATGCTCGGAGGGAGGGAGCAAGGGAGGGAGGGAAGGAAATATAAGTCCCTTCCTCTGATGATGTAGCTGAAAAATAGTAAAATGATATTTCTGTCCTTACATGTAACAAGTTTATAAACATTAAACATAAAAATAAAGTTTTTATATACTTATGTGTTATCAAAGCTGTTAATTCAGTTAAATAAAAGAACAAAGCCAAAAATATTTTTTAAATATATGGTTATTTTACATTATGTTCTTCTTAAAGTCTCATTTTTAAAATATTTTATTTATTATTTTCATTTTATGTACATGAGTACATTGCCTGCATGTATATAAATGCATTGGTGTCATGCAGTGCCCAAAGGGGCTAGAAGAGGGCCTGGATTCTCCTGGAACTAGAGTTATGGATGGTTGTTAGCTGACATGTGGGTGTTAGACCTGAACCCGGGTCCTCTGCAAGAGCAGCCAGTGCTCTTATCCACTGAGACACCTCTCCAGCCCCTTTAAGTCTCATTTTTACTTTTTTTAACTTCTTAGAAATAAAAAAGGATTACACAAATACAAGACAGAATTGGCTTTGAAGTTAGTGAGAGCCTACTAACTCTTGGTTCACTCACAATAAAGTAACATAAGACAAAGAAAGTGACATTTTTAAAGATTTTCTTTTTCTTTTTCTCTGTGTGTATATGTGTGTGTCTGTATGGGTGAGCACATGAGTGAACATGCCCACAGAGGCCAGAAGAGAGAGTCAGATCCCCTGGAGCCGGAGTTCCAGGCAGCTGTAAGCCTCCTAATGTGAGTGCTGGGAACCAAACCCTGGTCTTCTGCAAGAGCAGCAAGTACTCTTAACCTCTGAGGCAGCTCTCCAACTCCGAAATGACATTTTCAAAATTGTCCAAGAGTAGCAAAACAGTCTCTTTATCAAGCTTGTATAATCTATAACTGTCTTTTTGGCTGACTATTGGTGTGAGCTGGGAAATGTTAATGGGTTTGGAATTTAGAGAATGTGGAGGAGGATGCCTAGGCCTCTGTATCTCCTCCCCTGTCTGGAGTACCTCTGCCTCAATCTCCAAGAGACTAGTATCTTCTCAACCCTCAGCTCTTGGCTCAACTGTCTCAGGTCCACTGGTTTTTCCAGCTGAAAAGCTTATCTACAGCCCTCAGTGAACTGTGCTATTGCTGTTCGGTTAACTCACTTGTTGTCTATCCCCTCTCCCCATACTAACCCCCAAAATGACAAAGACTAAGGGTGCCTTGTCCTCAGCACCAAGCTCAGTACCTAGTATATGTAGTACTCAATTCTCGAAAGAAAATCAGTCATTTTGCATGATAAAAGTTAACAAAATGGCTCCTTTGAAAATACAATATCTAGTGCTAAAAAAATGGTTCAGTGGGTAAAATCACTTGCCACACAAGACTACTGACATGAGTTCAAGCCCCAAAACCCATGGTGAAAGGACAGCACTGACTCAAAGTTTTCCTCTAACCTCTACACTCACACTCTGGCATACACACACCCACACTCACATAAAGACAACATACAACACATACACACACAAACACAATAGTTTTTAAAAAATAAATAAATAACATACAGTATCAAAATAAAAATATTCCTATATGCCTGGCTGAGGACTAGAGAGCTGAGACTTAAAAAGGATGTATCTCCTACGAGCCACTGCTGTCCCTGGCCTGCCATGTGGTCCTTCCCTAGACCACATTTTGTTCACCATTTACCTTGATACACATGATTTCAAATTACTAAACCTACTACCGAAAAGAAAAGTCTTGAAAGTCACAAGTATTTCGTTGCTTAAAAAGATTCCAATGACTTGAAGTATATCTGCTTTTTAGTGTCACAGTTATTAACTGCCAGAAATAATCAAAACTGAAAATTTCACAAATATCATTTCTATTTGGGGACCAGAGATAATAAGAATTATAGGGTTGGGATGTGGGGAATGACTCAGTGGATAAAGTGCTTTGCCATGTTAGTGTGAAGATTCCCAGAACCGTTATGAAAGCTGGGCAGGGTCGTGACCCTCCTGTAATCCCTACAGTCAGGAAACAGACAGGGGATGCTGGGCAAGCTGATTAGCTAGATGAGCCTGAATCTGTGAACTCCAGGTTCAGAGACCCTACCTCAATAAATAGAAAACAATCAAGGAAGACAACCAACACCAACCTCAAGTCACACCCATGCATCACATGTCAGTTTGCATATACATGTGCACAAAACCACACACACTCATATATGAAAAAAAAAGAATTACAGGGACAGAACAAAAGTCCTGGGATACAGAGGAGAAGTGAGAAGAACCTGTGCTCTGAGGCGGGACATTACAAGTTACAGGGAACGCACCACTATCCCCTTTGTCACCTTACATTCTTAGCTGAAGCCACCACATGTTCCAAGTACAAAGAGTGCTCCCCAGCCATTCAGGGCTTGATTCTCCCAAAGAGATCCCTGAAAAAGACTTACCTCTGTTTCTGTGAGAAGTGTTTTCAGTCTGGTCAAATCTTTTGTTACCATCCCATTCTGCAAGAATGAAATGAAAAGAGAAAGATGATCAGTATACTGACTGTTTACTATCACCACTTAGCCCAGTTCCTCAGAAGTTACTAAAGTTTAGCCAAAAAAAGGAGTGTTACCATCCTGCTCCTTCCACATTACCACCACGATGGTACGAAGGCACACAGCTCTGAGAAGTTAAAAGGTGAACAGGAAAAGGACCCCTGTGCCTTTTCTGGTGAGCAAAAACCCTGTATTTACCTAATGGAATAGTGTAACATTAATTCAGTAAAATGTTTGCAACAGGGACCACTGCAGAACAAAACACGACAAAAGCAACCCTAAATTATTTTGAGCCTTCTCCCCAAGGACTAATGGGTATATATGTGCAAAATGGTGAACTCAAGCAGTTACCTATGACTCAGAGATTCACAGAGAACAATTAAAATGCTTTAAAGATGCCTCACAGCAGGGTGTGGCAGTGCATGCCTTTAATCACAGCAATGGGGAGGCAGTGGCAGGCAGATCTGAGTTCAAGGCTAGCCTGGTCTACATAGTGGGTTCCAGGACAGCTGGGGCTACAGGGAGATCCTGTCTCAAAAAAGGAGCCCCCCCGCCCCGCAAAATGCAACAAGTAAAATATTAAACAGAAAAAACTTAAAGGTAAAAGGGTGTACCTGTTACCATAGCACTTGAGAGATTAGGGAGGACCTCAAGTTTGAAGCTAGCTTGCACTATACAGAGAGAGATCTTGTCTCAAAAAAGCAACATTTTTTTTTTTCTTGCTAGGCATAATGGCTCACAACTGTAATGCTAGCACTCAAGAAGGAAATGTGCCACAAGTTCAGGCAATCCTGGGATACACAATGAGTTATAGGCTAGCATAGACTACAAAAGAAGACCCTGTCTCAAAAAGACAAAACTAGAAAAAAAAAAAAAATACTAAATCAATCTCTACATTTATTTAGAACTAAATAAGCATAAAACTTTGCTATGTTCATATTTGTGAATCTGGTGGAATCAGATACTGCCAAACTAAAAAAGCAATTCATCGCACAGTAATTCCTTAGAAAATAACTAAATTACCCCAGGGTGAGTCCATACATCACACTGAACAGCGTGCTAATTACTTTCCTAATTTCTCTGTTTTCACCAGCTGTGCTCTGGATGGTCAAAAGTTCTACCAATTTGGAAGAGTAAGTTACAAAGAATTCATACTGCTCAGTAAACTAGACATATACTTCCCTGGCTTTCTCTGTTTTTCATTATGATGCCTGAAAAATATTAGGAAACAGTTAACACCAACTGGTGAAAAAAGCTAGTTCTTTTGAGTTTCTATAGATTATCAATTCTATAAAGTTCCAAAAAGTAGCACTTCAACTTTAACAACAAAAAATAATCTAAAAGATTATATGCTGTATTTAAAAAATGACCTTAGATAGTTCTACCAAAGTAGATATGGATATTAACTTACACATACACCTTTTTCAGACAAAGAATTATTACTTAGTTTAAGCATAAACATTTATGAAATAAATAGTTGAAGAGCCCTAGCTGGGCATGGCAGTATACTGCTTTATTCTCAGTGTGTGGGAGTCTAAGACAAAAGGACTGTGAATTCAAAGCCAGCCTGGGCTACATAGTGAGACCCTGTCTCAAAAGAGCAAAAATAAGAATCCAGGCACAGTGGTTCACATGTAATCTCAGCATTCCACAAGGTGAACCAGGAAGACTGTCCTGAGATTGAGGTCAACCTGGGCTACATATTGCGACCTGGTTTCAAAACAATGACAACAAAAAGAACCCCATAAGAAAGTTGTACAGCCAATGAACATTCTAATCCCAAAGGCAATTTCAGACTCCGTTAAATTATACCTTTAAAGAAAATCATTTTGTAGGGAATGGAGAGATGGCTTAGCAGTTAAGAACACTGGCTGCTCTAGCAAAGAACCAAGACTCAATTCCCAGCACCCACATGGCCGCTAACAGCTGTCTGTAACTCCAATGCCAGGGCATCTGATGCCCTGTCCTGGCCTCCATGGTCCTGCATGACACAGGTGAACTTACACATATGCAGGCAATACACTCATACACATAAAATAAAAATAACAGATAAAATTGTTTTAAAAAGAAAAGTCATATAGTATGATTAAACCTATTGCTATATATGTTAACATAAGCTTTTTCACTTTTAATTTTAAAAAAGAAAATCCTCAGTTACCTTTTACTTTAGAAATTAGTAAAAGTATCTGTAATATATATATATATATTGCAAAGTACAAGGATCCAGTGATTAAATGTCAGTGAACTGAAAGGAGATTAGCATCTTGGAATTTTTGTGAACTCTATTTCTGACAGAACATACCTGATCTTAGCCAAAAGGCCAAGAAGTGATTCAGGTGGGAAGAGCTAAGAAGGAAAACACATACTTTTCCCCCTCAATATACCCAAGGAGTCAAAAGTATTCAGGCATTCAAACCCAAGCTCATCAACGTACCAGGGACTCTCCTGACAGTGACTTGGCGAGGATGGAGGACACAGGCTGGAGCTTCCCCGTCAGCTGCATGCAGCACAGCGCTGCCCGGAAGGCACCATCTCCCTCAGCCAGTCCTTCCCCCAGCACTGTCATGGAAGAACACCTTATTAGCCATAGTGCATTCAACCACATTTCTCGAGACTACAACAGTAACACATCTCAACTTCAAACATTAGAAGAAGGGATACGATTTCTTCTGTTCTTTCTAACACACACAACACACAGACGAGTAGAATTGCAGTCATGAACACAGGAAGTACACAACCTCCAGCAAATTAGCATCAGATCACACTCAAGAGTACTCCAAAAACTCTCCAGTGTACCACGGGACAAGAGGAAGAACTCACGATCTGTGGCACACAGTGCAACTATGTGGCCAAGAATCAACTGTAAATTTCAAAATGGCGAGTTTAAAGGATCTTGAATAGTTCCCACAGAAAGAATTGATAACTTTAAGGTAATATGCCATTTACCCTGATCTGATCATTACATGCTATAAACATGTCTTGAAATATCACACACAACAGTCAAATGATGTGTCCATTAAAAAGAAAGAAAAAAATGACTAATTTTTTTAAGACTCTAGCAGGGAATGGTGGAACACACCTATAGTCCCAGTTACTGAAGAGGCTGAGGCAGGAGGATAACTTAAGCCATCCAGTTCCAGTCAAGGCAACAATGAGACCTCCAAAAACAAAGTGATTGTTGAACAATCCTGACAACTTGAGTTCAAGCTGTGGATCCCAGAGTAGAAGGAAAGTACTAACTACCAAAACAGGACTTTTGATCACCACACAAGCAATGGTACACACTTACCTTCATTCAGTCACTCTCACACACCTCATACATATACATAATAACAACAAGTATAATAATTTTTAAATACATCCTTTAAAAAAAAAAAAAGGACTGTTTAATCTATGATTTCAAGCTAAATGAAAGATTAGTGGTGGTGCATGCCTTTAGTCCCCTCGCTCAGCAGACAGAGTCGGAGATAGACAGATCTCTGAGATCCAGGCCAGCCTGGTCAAGTTCCAGGCCAGTGGGGCTACAGGAAGACCCTGTCTCAAAAAACAAAATAAAACAAACAAAAACCCTGAAAACCTATTAGCTGCCCAGATCCTGTGCTATTAAAATGCATAAGAGAGCTGAGCACGGTGGTGCACATCTTTAGTCCCAGCACTCAGGAGGTGGAGGCAGGCAGATCTCTGTGAGTTCAAGGCCAGTATGGTAGACATAGTAAGTTCCAGGACAGCTGGGGCTACCCTGTCTACAAAAAAATAAAAAAGACCAAAAAAAATGCATAAGAGAAACTGCAAAGCTCAATCTCAGGATGGGGGGATGGGGATGTAGCTCAGCTCACACAACATTTGTCTAGCATTCATGAGGCCATGGGTTCAATCCCTAGTATCTCATACACCATGCTGGTGCATGCCTCTGATCCTGGCACTCTAGAGATGGTGACAGGAGGCTCAGGAGTGCAAGGTCATCCTCGCTTACCAAGTGAGTCTAAGGTTAAGAGGGTAACTATAGGGTATTGGGGATGGACTATGAATCTCAATATTGAATATTCCTAAGCAAATAAAGATTACCCTTTATTAAGGGCTGAAGAGGTGGCTCAGAAGCTAAGAGCACTAGCGGCTCTTGCAAAGGACCCAGGTTTGGTTTCCAGCACCCACAAAGCAGCTAACAACTGATCTTAACTCCACTTCCAGGGAACTTGACACCCTTTTCTGGCTTCCATGAGCACTAGGCACACACATGATACACTTAGATACATGCAGGCAAAACACTCATACACACAGAATACAAATAATAGGATCTCTTTTTTAAATTTCATTTTTAAAAATCTGTATTCCTTTGCAAGAAAATAATGTTACAATATTTAGTAACTGAACTTTGTAGCAAGTTATTTCCAAGTGAATGTTCCTTTTCAGTATCAATATAGTACTGTACTGTATAGACTGTGGACTTGTTCACAACGTGTTCATTTTGGTAGTAGTGAATATATCCTCTCACCATGGTGTTAGGTTTTTTAAAAATCATACAATTAACATTATAACACAAATGATCTCATCATTATTCATAGTCTTGTCCAATTTCTAACAATAATATTTACATAATTTTAAAAGATTATAACAGATATAAACATGAAAGCTTATTTTGTGGTTTTTTCCTTCTCAACAAATTGAACACTTTCCATGTTAGTGTTTTATTTATTATAACACTGGGTATGTAATATTCCAACAAATAAATATATCAATTTTTTAGCCATTCCTTTGATCCAAAAAGATTCCAATTTTTAACTTTTAAAGTAATACTCTGCTAAGTGCGGTGGTACATATTATAATCCTAGCACTTGGGAAGTAGAGGCAGAAGGGTCAGAAGTCCAAAACCAGCCTAGAATACAAAGCAAAATCCTGTCTCAAAAAAACAGTGCAAGGCCAGGCATGGTGATGCACTTGGGAGGCAAAAACGGGTAGATCTGTAAGTTCAATGACACCATAGAGTACACAGCAAGTTCCAGGTCAGCCAGGGCTATATGCAGTATCTCAAACAAACAAACAAACAAACAAACAAAACGCTGCAATGCATGTGGTTTTCATGTATGTATCTTTAAAGGAATCCATTAAGAAAATTGAAAGCTGTAATAATATCTCTATATGCCTTTAATCTCAGCACTCAAGAGGCAGAGGCAGGTAGATCTCTGTAAGTTCAAGACCTGGTCTACTTAGGGACTTCCAGGTCAGCTGGGGCTATTGGGAGACCCTGTCTCAAACAGACAAAAGAAAAAAAGAAAGAAAGCTTAGTTTGGGCCAACCTACTATTTGACTACATCCATGTTACAGACTATCCACCAATTCACTGTGACTGAATAATTCCAATAAGAAAATATCTTCAATAAGATAGGGAACTGTGTCTGAGTATCTTACAAAACTCCAGGACAAACTCACATCTCCTTCAGAGAGTGCTATTCCTAAAATTACTTAAATGGACCTCCACCAATCACCTTCTTTCCCCTGCACCTGTGAAACAGTACCATGTGTAAATTCCTTGCAAGAATCCAGTGAGATCAAGTAAGTAAAATTCTTAGAAGAAAAATGACAGTGTTCCAGAGATCTGGATTACTTCAATCAGTTAAGCCCTCTCCTCCCTTGTAACTGCAGTGGTCAGCAATGGCCTCATCAGTTGTATATAGGGTAGCCATGTAATTATATGAGTATCTATTAGCCCTCTGTATCAGTAAATGTTCCATCTATGAAACTGTCCCCTGCTAAAACTGTTAAAGCAGTATTCAGATTTCCTAATCCATTTGGACAAAGTTTCCTTGTAGCCCCAGCTGGCCTGGAACTCACTATGTAGGACAGACTGGCCTCGATCTCACAGAGATATGCATGCCTCTGCCACTCCCAGGTGGGGTCCAGTGCTGGGATTAAAGGCATGTGCCACCATGCCAAAGCCCTGTTGCCAGTCTTCCATGAGTAAATTCTCCTGTTCCACCTGTTAACCCTTTCCAGTCCTTCTCACTTTTCCCAACTGCATTAGGACATGCAGGCTACAGTTTTTGTGCCATCTGAAGTCCACCCAACCAAGTTCTTTTGCAGACATGGTTCCTTTACAAAATGCAAACACAGAGGCTGGAGAGATGGCTCAGTGGTTAAAAACACTGGCTGCTCTTGCAGGGGGGCCCAGGTTCAATTCCCAGCACCCACATGGCAGCTAACAATTGTCCATAACTCCAATTCCAGGTGATGCAATGCCCTCTTCTGACCTCTGCAGGCAGTGCATGAGCGGGTGCACTTATATACATGTAGGCAATACACTCATACACATAAAAAAATATTAAAAAATAAGTGCAAATGGAAAATGAAAAGCCTTAGCACTATTGAAAACAAAATAAGACCTAGACTTCTTCCAAGCATCTGACCTCTGACCTGAAATACTGTAATATGTAATATACTTTTTATTCTTTTAGTCCATTATGTTACTTTTTTCGGTATTTGAACTTTAATCTGGTCTCAAGAATCCTTGTGATTGCTCTTGTAGGTCTCTAGTTATACACTGAGCTTTACATTCCTCTTGTTTATTTCTGAGGTGTCCTTTCCCTACCTGCAGGTAAGCATGTGGACTCCAAGACACTTTTCTAGAGAAAAACAGGCCATTGCTTCTGTTTATTTTCAGTTTTCTGACTGAAATGTCAGCACTAATTCTCTCAGTATCCCTAAACTACCTCATTATATACAAATATAAAATCATTAAACATAGCAAACAGCTGACAACACAGCAAATATGAATACAAACCTGAATCCTGGCTGCCTAGAACACTACATGCTTCAATCAACTTTTTACTTCAGGCACTAGTAAAATGATATTTGCAAAAATAGCTTGTGTATGCATAAGACAGAAAAAGAATCTGTTCCTTCGCATGCCTTCAACTTCCTCTTTATTAAAGATCCCTAACTTCCAGAGAGGCGTCTGCCATATGGTCACAGCAAAGCTGTGATTGTTACTGTCCAGTAGCCAAATTAAGAAGCTTTCTCTAAAGAAAAAGATCAGTTGACACTGAATTTTTCTATCCTGAAACTCCCTTCTCCTTTCTCAGTTTCAGAAGTCAGCATCTTGCCATGGCTGCCGCAGCCCCCAAGGGAAATTTTGACTATGGATAGAGCAAGACTTTTCAAACCCTCGGCTCAGGCACTCTTCTTGGCTTCTGTGGCTAACTGCTTACTTTTTACTGTTTTTATTAATTTGCTTTTTAAGAAAAGACGCATTTTTCTCCTCTTTTATTTTCTTAGCCCTGGCAGGGGGTGGAAGGTCTCTGTTTTTAAATGCTCATAATAATCTTTCACTTTAATTCTACTATTAGTACAATATTTATTGAGATTTTACAAGGTAATGTATTATCTTCCTTAAGTCTTCTCTTAAATATAAATACAATTTCAGGTCTAGTGGTAGAGTACTAGCCTAGCATGCATAAGGCTCTGGGTTTAACTCCCAGTATTGCAAAGAAACATACACACACACACACACACACACACACACACACACACACACACAGTTTCAGTAATTATGAAACTAGCACTAACAAATATTCAGTGAATCAAAACTGACAGGTAATAACCTTTAAAATATAATTCATGGGGCTAGAGAGATGGCTTAGTGGTTAAGAACACTAACTGTTCTTGTAGAGGATCTGAGTTCAGTTCTCAGCACACACAGTGGCTCACAATCATCTGTAACTTCAGTTTCAGGGGATTCAACAGCCTCTTTAGGCCTCCAAGGGTTTGCACACACAGGGGGTTGCTAACATACATGCAGGCAAAACACTCATACACATAAAATAAAAATAATAAAAAATGTTTAAATCACTGTTACCTGGATGTTAGCACAGGCCTGAAATTACAACTACTTGGGAGAATGGAAGAGGAGAATCCTAAGTTCAAGGCCTTCCTAGGCTAGAAAGCAAGTTCACAAGGCCTTCTCTCCAAATATAAAAATAAAATTTCAATTATAAATATAGTTGCACAACTAGAAAATGCCTGAATGGGGCTGGAGAGATGGCACATGGCACAGTGGTTAAGAGCACTGGTTACTCTTACAGAAGACCTAGGTTCAGTTCTCAGCACTAACATGGCAGTTCATAACTAGTTCCAGGGGACGCAACATTCTTGTCTGACCTCCATGGACACCAGACATGCACACACACAGTGCACATGCAGGCAAAACTCTCACACACAAAAAAAATTGTTTAAAGAAAATAGTTTGAGCCTAGTCAGTCACAGGAACATGAGACCTCTTTTTGTTTTTGATTTTTTGGTCTTTTTGAGACAGGGTCTCCCTGTAGCCCCAGCTGACCTTGAACTCACAGAGTGCCACCCGAGTGCTGGGATTAAAGGCATGCACCACAGCACCTGGCATAACATGAGATTCTTACAACTGAATTATTAGTTCAAAATTATTTCTTAAACATCTATTCCAACTAAAAAAGAAGAGTCTACTTATCTAGATGACAATACTCTTCAAATTTAAATATGAAACTTTCATTTCTCTTATTTATAATCTGCTCCCAAATTAGTATTCTATAATTTAATTTTATATTCCCATCAATTTAAATGTAGGACTTTTCCAAAGAGATGGAAAGATAGCTCCATGGGTCAAGGCACTTAACACTAAGCCTGACTACCTGAGTTTGATCCCTGGGACCTACATGGTAAAAGAAAAGAATCACCTCCACAAAGCTGTCCTCTGATCTCCACATGTATCTTGTGGCACATTTGTGCAGATACATATGCAATAAATATCTTTCTTAAGGCCAGGCACATGGATGCACATGCCTTTAATCCCAGCACTCAGGAGGCAAAGGCAAGGGGATCTCTGTAAGAGCAAGGCCAACCTGGTCTAAATAGCGAGTTCCAGGCCAGCTGGTACTATAAGGAAACCCTGTCTCAAAAGAAAACAAACAAAAGATTTCTTTTTTTAAAAAAAAAAAGATCTTTATGTAAAACAGTTCATAGATATTTGGGGAATGTTAAAAATAAAAGTCAAAACCCAATTCCATAAACACCTTCGATTCCTGTTTGAGAACAAAGTTGTTTGGTTTTTTTTTAAAGACAGGTTTTCACTATGTAGTTGTAGCTGGCCTGGAACTCACTATGCAGACCAGGCTGGCCTTAAACTCTCAGAGATTGCCCTGCCTCTGCCTCTCTCACACCTCTCAAACCTCTCCCTATACCTCTCTGCCTCTCAAATGCTGAGATTATGCCCACTAAGAACAAAGCTTTAAGTACTAATATACTCAACCTAGACAGATCTCAAGGGCACTGAATGAACGAAAGCAGTTGTTTCAGGAGATCAGAGTGATGGGATAGATCTGAACCTTGGCTGTGTTGGTGGCTCCATGAACCAACAGATGATAAAATGATATACACCCATTGGACTAATGCTAATTTGTTTTTCATTCTGTACAATAGTCATGTTAGACACAATCACCATGGAAAGTAGATGAAGGGCACATGGGATCTCTCTTTGCAACTTATGAATCTATAACTGTTTCAAAATAGATTTAAATTCTAAATTTCAGCTGGAAAAAAATAAAGCCTAGACAAAACATGGAGCTTCAGGTTCAGTTAGAGACCCTATCTCAAAAACCATGGCAGAAAACAATAGAGGAAGTCATCCAATGTCCTGATCTGGCCTATGAATGTTCAGGCATGGGTGTGCATTCCTGCACACCTGTGCATATACCCCACACACACATCAAAAACAAAACAAAACAAAAAACAATTAACGTACCTGGATCTAAGGGACCATGCATTAAAAGATGCAACTGGCTGCATGTCTACTCTGAAGTCAGGTGACTAGAGAAAACAGTGCATAGATGACACGCTTGAATGAAGAGCCAAATCTTCAATCTGTTCCACGGATGATTAGGAAATTCAGAGCCTCAACCTTTTCATTTATAGACTAAAAGAACTGCCTTTTTCTGCATTTTTTTCCCAGCATGTTAGGTCCACAAAACCCTATAGTACATAGACAAACAGTAAATGCAGATGGAGAGCAGTGCAGCCTTCCGATGGGAAGTCTCTGCCAACAGCAGTCCCACTCACACTGTGCTTAACAAGCTGCTTAATCTCCTAAAGCCTGTTTCCTCATCTGTAAAACTGGTGAAATGATATGATTAAATAAAAGGATGTATTTTACAAGGCCTGACCTGGGATATTCTGATTAAACATTATGACTCTATTGACTAAGTATTTTTCCAATAAAGTCTTTTAATTATCATAAAAACCACAGATCCTGCTATCCTTACAATGGGGTAACATCCTGATAAACTCACTGCAAACTGAAAATGATATAAATCAAAAGTGCACTTCAATTTTCTTCTGTAGCTTAGCCTCTGGTAAATAACCACCCATGGTCCTGTCAATAACCCTAAGAAAACTCACAGGATCAACAGAAAGAATAAAAAGCATGGAAGCAGAAAGGGACTTACAGTAAGAAGAGAAAGGGGAGTGGGAGTTTGAGGGAGATAAGGAGGAGAATGGTATGAATATGACGAAAATACATTGTGTATGTGTGTGTGAGTGACAACAGCATCTTGAAACCCATTACTATGCATAATTAATATATACTAATAAAACCTTTTTAAAAGTACATGTAGCTCAGTTGTAGAATGCTTCCCTAGCACAAGGTCCTAGGGTTCAATGCCCTGTACCAACACCAAAAAAGGGGGCATTTAATAGACTAATTTTCCTAAACACCATAGCCAGCAACACAGTACACTAGCTGCAGAGTGTAACCCGAAATCAATGAGCTCCAGAGACCTAGTCTCAAAAATAAGTGAAAAAATAAAGGAAGACTTCTGGTCTCCATATAAAATTGCACGTACATGTGCATGTGCACGTGCACACACACGCACATATATAAAAGGGCAGTTTCCAAATCTTCCATATCATATAAAAGGAATAAAGACTATGTAGAATAACAGAATACAATTAATCAAGTTCTTCCTTATCGGGAGCTACCCAACTTCACCTTTACATACAGCACTGCAATGAACAGTACCGAGTATGGAACTTTCTCTTTCATCTGTATTATTTACTTGGGATAGGATCCCAGAAATGAGATTATCGGGTCAAAGAGTATAACGTATTTCCAATCTGCACTCTCTTGCCCACTCCACTGACACCACAGTGTATACACATATCATGACAACTTTATCTTAGAAATAGTTAAACTTTTGTTTCTTCAAAATAGTGCCTGGTTTTAAAATGCTAAATAAAACAACAGAAAACGAAGTTTTCTTTCACTGACAGCATTTACTTTTCTGTGACTTTTTACAGTTTCTTTAACCTTCTGGGACCTTTGCACATGTCCAACTCCTGAAGAACTCAGGGAAGTGAAAGTTAAAGAAATGGACTATTTCACATAGATGAGACGGGCAAAGCTACAAGACTGATGGGTCTCAGGCAGTGAGATTACAGAAAACAGGCATTCATATACACTGCAGAGGTGGGTACTTAAACCTAAGCTGACAGTGTCTATAAAAATCATAACTGTACATACTCCTTAACCCAGGAATCCAACTATTAAGGCTCTCCTACAAAAATACTGACAATAAGCAGGAAATGTGTTCATTACTAGGAGTTTATAATAACAAACTACAAAAAGAGAACCTGCTGTGGGCTCATCAATATGGGAAAATAGCTAAATAAATTATAGCTATCCACATGAGAATCTGTTATGAACTGGAGCCAATGCATTAACTTGACAAGATATGCAAGATGCATTGGTAGGTAAGCAACTTTGTGACAATCATGTTAGATTTCTTTAATTTTTAAAGGAAAAAAGCAATTCCTGTATTTTAAGCATTTGTGTTTATCACTATAGTGAACAGTACAAGAGGTCCAGCAAATAGCAACATTTCTTCAGAAAGAAGTAAAAAGGGAAGTTATTCCCTCATTTTCCACATATTCTCTGACGTATTATATGTTTACAGTCTTTTGAAATGTCCAAAGATAACAAGGATATTTCTAAGAAGTTGCACTAGGCATTTCTATTTCTAAATTTAACTCACACACCATTACAATTCTATGAAGAAGCTCTCTTCTCTTCACAGAGAGCTTACTGACCTCTGATGTATAATGGTCAAATTATGTTTCATGTGTCACAGGAGTATGTAGCATGGTTTTGTAAAGTGTTAAATAAAAATAATACTTGAAAGTTTTGATACAAAGGAGTAAAGCAGAAAAAAAATTAACTTATTCCAAGCCTGCCTCCACTCCCAGTTCTGGATAAATGAAACAGGATATGACCCAAGGCACTGAGCTGTGCAAATGGCCCACCATGTGTGCCTGGGAATGTACACTGAACCCTCTGCCCCTAGGTTCCTAGGCTCATTCTAGTAAGACAGCAGCAATCTCAAGGAAAAGGAGTTCTGTACAATAAGCACTCAAAGAATATAGGTCTTATTGGTATTAACTTCTGGTCCAGAAGAAAACAAAAAAGAACACTAAAGAACATTTAAGCCAGACTCCAGTAAGAAAAATTTCTTGATTAAATTTTTTTAATGTTGCTAGATTCTAGGTGCACACCTTTAATCCCAGCATTGGTATGCAGAGGCAGATGGATTTCTGTGAGATCAAGGCCACCCTGGTCTACATAGAGAATTCCAGGCCAGTCAGGGGGTGGAAGGTGTCAGGGAGCTAGAGAGACTCTGTCCCAAAAAACAAACAAACAAAATAGGAGGCTAGAGAGATGGCTCAGCAGTTAAGGGTGCTGGCTATTCTTGCAGAGGACCCAGGATCAAAACCCAACTCCCACATGATGGCCCACAATCAGCTGTAACTCCAGTTTCAGGGAATCCAACACCTTATAGCCTCCAGGACATCAGGCACACAGGTGATGCACAAACATACAACATACATGCAGGCAAACATTCATAAACATAAAATATAAAAATAAGTAAATAATAAAATTAATTAGGAGGAATAGTCCCTCTTTTCAACATACCTAAGCTTAACATTCTAATCAATGTGTACTATATTTCTTAAACATGGGGTGGGGACATGACTGCATGGAATTGGGACAGGAATATCAACTTTCATAAACAAGAGCAATATTCATGTGTTTGTTTACCTGATATATGCCTGTCAGGGCCGGAAAGATACCCAAATCAGTAACTTGACACCACAGGAAGACAGGATTTTTAATATTATAATTGTTTTTGAAATTAACAAATTAGAAAAAAAGAATCAAACCTTAATTTGCACAATTAAATAACTCAAATCAGAAAAAGGTCCCATTTTTAAACATACCATGCCTACAATCTTCATCAGCTTGTCCGTAGTTTTTCTGCAAAAAGAAAAAAAAAAAGATAACAAGATAAAATTAAGTATTTAAAAGACATTTTTAAAAGAAGCTACTAAAGAATTCTACAGTTTCTGAGCAGAATCATGAACATCAATCTCATATTTACAGAGAGAGCTGTCTGCTGTAAGGATTACACTCCCACTAGGAACCAACACTGACGCGTGTTCTCCTACTCACCAGCTCCCATCAGACCCCTCACCTTCTCAACCTCAGCTGGCCGCAACCTCTCTCTCCCCTCCTCACCGCCCCGCCCCCGTGCACCCTCTATTCCCTGCCCCCCATCCCCGCACCTCTTCTTCCTTACCAATGCTTGACTGAGAAAACTGGAGGAGAGAATTTCCACCATCTCCTGTGCCTACCTAATTCCCAGCACCCTCTGTCCCCACATAAACTATCCTTTTCTGAAACCAACCCTGCTACTGTGTGGTCTTGTTCCTCCCCCTGCTTGAGAACACACCAAGCCTCCTCTGTTTCTCCCACATGGCTGACATATTGCTCTTCACTGAGCCATTCCTAAACAATCATACTATTATTTCAAACTTTGCTTCTTCCACTAGAACCTTTTTCTTTTGCTGCCTCACTAAGACAGAACTCCTCTTCAAGAATTGCCTATATTAGCCCAGTATGGTGCTGCACACTTGGAATCCCATCACTCAAGAGGCAGAGGCAAGAAGATCACAAGTTTGAGGTCAACCTGGTCTACACAGCAAACCACAGACCAGCCAGGGCAACACGTGAGACTCAGAGTTGCCTATATTAATATAGTTGCATTCCTCCCAATTCTCTCAGGTCTTCTTTAAATCAGATAGTCACCCACAGCTCTAAGGAAGCCTCCACTGCATCTAGTCTGATCCAGTTACATTCACCTGTACCCACTTAGACACATCTCTAGAGTCAGCCACTGACACTAGTGAACACATGGCTCCCAGGACAGTTGGCTCTACAGCTTTTCCTTTTCCTCCAACCTGCTCCTCAGGCTGCATGCAAGTTCCTCTTCGCTCCAATCTCCTGACACTACTATATAAGACTAAGACCTTATCCTCTTCTCTCCTGGTGATCTGAGCCAGGCCCTGGGTGCCATCTAACATCTGTATTCCATACATTCAACCAGTGACTCAACATGACCAGCTAGACAGCTCAATAACATCTCAAACTCTGAAGGTCCAAACCTGAGCTCACAAACCCTATGCACAGCCTTTCTATCCAAGACTACTCCTCTAAGGTCTCAGTAAAAAGAAAGTCAAGTTAAGTGACTACGACAGGTCTCACTCATTCCCTGCATTCAGTATGTCAGGAACTCTGTTCCTACCTTCTGCTTCTGCACAGAACTAGCTGCCATTCTGTTTACAGGCTGAACACTGAGTCACAGTCATCTCTGGCGTGGATTACTCCAACAATCCCAAACTAGTATCCCTAAGTACACTCTGCTTCCTTTACAGTCTGTTTCAACACAGATCAAATGGTTCCTGATGAACCAAATCATGTCACTGCTCTGCTCAAAGTTCTGTAGCAGTTCCCCACCTCACACAGAATAAGAGCCTTCTTTGAATTACTTAGTAGGTCCCACAGGACCCACCTTTTTCCTCTCCCGTTCAAGCACCCTACCCTAGACATGTTGGCCTAGCTACTGCTCAAAGGAGGCAGGCATGCTTCTGCCTCAAGTCTCTGCAGCCTCTTTTCTTTGCTCAGGATGCTCTTCCTCCAGATTTCCACCTGGCTTGCCCCTTTTTCTGCTTCTTACCACCTTCTCAGTGAAGCCAATCTTGACTAGCCTATGGAAACTGCAACCCCATCTCTAGCTGTACTGTTCCCAACTTCCTGTGCTGTTCTTCTTTTTGCATGCTGTCAACCAACGTATTTATTTACCTATGATGGCTATTACTTCTTAGCTATTCTCCTATAAGATGATAATATGAAGAAGGGATTTCTTTTTCATCACTTATGTGCCAAGTTCCTAGAATAGTATCTACTACATAGCATGTACTCAATAAATATTTATTAAATGAGTGAGTACCACAATATACCTTTCAAAGTTTAAAATACAGTTGTTTGATATTGAGGATATTCAGCAATCACCAGACATTTCATTCTTACCTCTTCAGGCCCAAACTAGCTGATTAGGGAATGATGAGCAGAACATGGCTCTACACTAGCTTACCAAATAGCTCTACATACCAACAGTCCTATACTGGTGTACCAACAATTCTACACTGGTATATCAATGTATATTGGTGTACCAACAGGGTACAACAGCCCTACACTATCATATCAATGACGACTACTTACCAGTTGCAAGAAAGAGGCAATTCTGTAAAGAAGACTCTCTATTTTGATGCGTTCTATCTCCAGTGGGCATGGCCCTGTGAAATCTGCCATGGAGTACTGGCCAAGAGAAAGAAGGGCCTCTGTACAGTGCTTGAGGACCATGTCATAGTCCTGCCTCTTCAGGGACTCACATGCTTGTTCACATGACTTTTCAGCTCTTCTGTCTTCCATGACTCAGGGACAAAAATCCTAAAGATGAGAAAAGAACAGATACGATTTAAAGACATAGTTATTATAAACTCTAGCCCCATTCCTAGCTCCATCAGCTTAATGATCCCATTCAGCATCTTCTGTCAATGGTCTTCTGATCATCATAGCTTAGCAGCAGCTATAGATGGTGCAACATCCAAACTGCTGTTTGTATTTTATGAAGTCTTTACTAAGATCCAAGCCAAAATATCTACCATAAGCCAGGATCAAATTGTTTAAAAATGAAGCACAAATGAATACTACAAAGTACAAAAAGACACACGACTCCTTTTTGTTGACCAAAGGTGCAGAAATGTTTCCTATCAAAACCTTTACATTTCAGTCTCTCAACTTTAGCCTTGCAATTTTGTAATCACAGAAAATCAAAGTCTACATTGCACAGGATCTTTTTCCACCTTTAAAATACTTAACATGAAAGTTTGAGCTATCTGGTACTTCAACTGTAAAGATGTTTTCACTGCTTTCAAGGATCTCCAAGTCTAGCAAGAAAGTCAAGGCACAAATGTACAGGTAACAGAGACTCAGTCCATCTGAGACTTGAGTTTGCCAAGAGGTATACAAGAGTTTACCATATAGAGGACAGCAAAAGCAAATGTGAGCTTTGCAGAGAAAAGAGCTCCACTGAGGGCCAGCAAGATGGTTCAGTAGCTAAAGGTGCTTGCCACCAAGCCTGATAACCTGAACCCACATGTAGGAAAGAAATGACTCCCCCAAGTTGTCCTCTGACTACCACACATGCAGCATGGCATGCATAAGTACACACATACAACTAACTGTAATTTTAAAAAGAAAGAGTTCAACGAACTCAGTAAGGGGAGAAAATTCACACTTAAAACTGAAGATGCTAAGAAGTAAGTAGGAGGAACAATGGATCAAATACCATGAGAAATGAGGGCTCCTCTTCATAGGTAATAAAGCATAAAGGAAAGGCTTTAAACAAAGTAGAAATGGGGTTGGGGGAGTGAGGGGGTGGAAAGGTGGCTCAGTGATTAAGAACACTGGTTGCTCTTGCAGAGGACCCAGGTCCAACTCCCAGCATCCACATGGCAGTTCACAACTATCTATAGCTCCAGTTCCAGGGGATCCAATACCCTGTTCTGACCTCTGTGGGCACTGCATGCATGGGTGTACTTACACACCTGCAGGCAATGCACTCATACATATAAAATAAAATTTAAAAAAAATTTTAAGTAGAAACCTATCAGAAGCGCAGTGGTACAGCACTTGCCTGGCATGTATAAGGTCCTGAGTTTGATTCTCAGTACTGTGAAAGAGAAAGGAAAAATAATAGGAGTGGCACTTTCCACCAGGACTGGAAAGGTAGCTCAGTGAGTAAAGTGACATGGCAGCAAGCCTGATAATCTGAGTTCAATCCCAGGGACCCACACGGTGGAGGGAACAAACTGGCTCCCTGGGGTTGTTCTCTGATGCCCACACGTGTTATGGCAGATGTAAACACACAAATACATAAATAAAATGTTTAAAAATAGGTTTTTCTAATTAAGCATAGGTTTATAAAAAGAAAAAGAGAGCCTGGTGTGGTGGCACACACCTGTAATCCCAGTACTCAGAGGGAGGCAGCTCTCTGTGAGTTTGAGGGTAGCTGGTTTACATGAGTTCCAGGTCAGTCAGGACACATAGTTTGAGACCCTGTCTGAAAGAGAGGAAAGAGAGGGAGAGAGGGAGGGAGGGAGAGGGGGAGGGAGAGAGAGAGGGAGGGAAGGAGGGAAGGAGGGAAAGGAGAAAGGGGAGGCAAGATGGCTCAGCACAGTAAGTAATGATACTTGCTGTGTAAATCCAACTTGAGTTTGATCCTCCAATCCCACGGTGGGAAGAGAACCAACTCCCAAAACTTGTCATCTGACCTCCACATGTACATTGTGACATGTGTGCACACACACACACTAATAAATAATAGAATAAAACAGACAGCAAGAGTCCAAGCACATTCACCCCATTTCCATCACTCAGAGAACAGAAACGTGGAAAGAGGGTGGAGGCGGAGGGGCTGACAGCGCAGCACCGACTCCGGGCAGCTGTGCGGACGTCCTCCCCAGCACGCGCAGACAAGCATATGCAGGTTAACAGTCATCACCAGGTGTCTTTCTCAGTCACTCTCCTCCTCCTTACTTTTTAGAGACAAGGGTCTCTCTCTGAACCTGGAGCTTGGTTATTTGTTTAAGCAAGCTGGTTAGTGAGCTCCAGGGATCTGTCTGTCTCTGTCTCCAACATTGGGATTACAAACGCATACTGCCACCCATAGCTTAACTGTGGGGTGATAAGGATCTGAACTCAAATCCTTATGTTTTCCTGGCAGACACTTCACCAATTGAAGTGTCTCCCTGTCTCCTAGAATTTCTAACTAAAAACAAAATATAGTTTTAGATTTTATATTTAAGAACTCAAGGGGGGCTGTCCTTCAAGAGGACCTAGATTCGATTCCCAGTACCACCCACGTGGTAGCTAATAACTGTCCATAACGCCAGTTCCAGGGGATCCAATGCCCTCTTCTGACCTCCACAGGTACTGTATGACATGGGTGGCTTACAAACATGCAGGCAATACATTCAGACACACAAAAAAATAAATAAAAATATTTTTAAAAGAAAGTAATACTTCTCACATGAAAAATGAAACTGAGTTGTTATTAACAATATAATCCAACAAACGGATGACATATCCTCAGACATCACCTGATCTTTTTTTTAAATGTGTGTGTCTGGGTATGGGAGGAGGGGAGGAGTGAATGCTACATGTTTGTGGGTACTCATGGGAACCAGAAGAGGGCATCAGATTCCCTGGAACTGGAACTAGTGCTAGGAACCAAACCCAGGTTTTCTAGGAGAGTATTAACATTCTTAACGCTGAGCCCTCTCTCGAGCCAACCTGATCTCTTTTTAAATTCCCTCAACTTTCCCTCAGTGGGCTATAATTCCCAGTTGGGTTTAAGAGAGTTTAAATGTATTTCAGTTATGATTTGAATTTATGTCCCTGATAAAAACATGTATTGATTTGGTGAAACCAATTATCAAATAAAAATAAAAACCAGTCATTTCTGCACTGTTACACATAAGAATGGCATCACAAGCTAATTACCAACAGGATGTATGCAGTGCTGGCATGAACAGTGCTCAGAGCTGGGCACTTCGCTGCTGTGCAGTCTGTTCAACATTCACAGACCTCCACCTACCAGACCCCAAGGTCACGTTTCCCAACTCAGGATAACAAAAGATGTCTCCAGACATTAACAAGCATCTTTCCCAGGAACAGAATTAGCTCTGGCTGAGAAATGCTGATAGCACAGAATGTATATTTACAAGATAGAGAAACAAGCAAGGTGTGGCAGATCCCACCTACCTAGGAGGCTAAGGAAAGAAGATCCCACATCAAGACCTGGCTGGGCTAAAGAGTGAGTTCAAGGACACCTTGGAAAATTCAACAAGACCCTATCTCAAAATAAAATAATAAATAAGAGGGGCCAGCAGGTAAGGGTGCTTGGCACCAAGCCTGATGATCTGAGTTTGATTTCCTGGACTCATGTGGTAGAAGGAGAAAACAATCTCCTGAGAGCTGTTTTCTAATCTCTGTGTAGACATAGACAGACACACACACACACATACACATACACACATATACATACACTAAATAAGCAAATGTAACAGAAAATTTAGATTTTTAATTGTATGTATGTGTGTGTATGTGGGGATAAACAAATGAGTGCAGGTGCCCACTAAGACCAGAGGCTGGAGCTGGAGTTACAGGAAACTGTGTGCCACCAGGCGTGTGCTGGGAATGGAACTTGAATACTTGGAAGAGCAGCAAGCTCTCTTAACTACTGAGTCATCTCTCCAGCCTGTAAATTTTTTTTTTTAAGATTTATTTTCAGTTATATGTGTGTGTGTGTGTGTGTGTGTGTGTGTGCTGTATAAAAAAAATAATTTAAGTAATAATAGAGCCAGGTATATAGGTCAATGGTAGTATACACAGCACGTATAAGGTCCTAAATTAACCCCCTATACCACAGGAAAGAAACAAAGATAAATCCATAGATACCAATTAGCAGATCAGTCCTACAAAACTCCCAGCCCACACCTAGATAAATATCATAAAAAGAAGTAGCAGTAAAAGCAAAATTAACACTGTACAAGCTAAACTCTGTCCTTGGACAGAAGGAAGCACAGTGGTACAAGGGACAGGCTGGTCCAGACAGCCTGCCCTGAAAACTAAGCCACAGAACCTGAGCGTCTCAACTTGATCACCGGGAAATGGTGGGAAGACAGCTATACTGTCAAGTTAATGACACTTGAAAGTGGCCATTTCCTAAACTCTCTTAAGACTACTGTCTTTACAGAAAATATCATTCTGTATAACAACTTCAACTACCTAACAAAGAAATGATTTTCATCTAAGAAATATGCAAATGCAGTCACTGGAGAAATGACCACATTGGTATGCCACTGACAAAGACTATGTAAAGCCTGGGCTGGAGAGATGGCTCAGGGGCAAAGAATATTACTGTTCTTTCAGAGGACCCAAGTTCAGTTCCCAACACCCACTTAAGCTTACAATTACCTGTAACTTCAGCTACAGAGGATCCAATGGTCTCTTCTGGTTTTTGCAGGTACTACACTAATATACATATATACACACACATAAATAAATAATTTTTTAAAGACTACTTAAAAGTCAGGCATGTTGGCATACTCCTTTAATCCCAGCACTCAGAAGGTAGAAACAGGTGGATCTCTGTGACATCAAGGCCAGCCTGGTCAGTTCTAGCCAGTTCCAGGCCAACTGGGGCTACATGACCCTGTTTCTGCTTCATTCCCTCAAAATTAAACTATTTAAACCCTAAAACTGCCTATGAGGAGCAAATATATTAACTAGAGAGCTGTCAAAAATAATAATATGGAAGATTAAGAGAACCATTAGGAGGGAATAACTTAGCCAACGGAGTTGTTGTAATATCTGATACTAGCTGCAGGCCTGCTTCAGAAGTGGACATTAAGGTTTCTGTCACAATATTACCTTTGTAAGTGTGGTCTCTAGGACTCTTGGTGACAGTTAAGCTGAAGACACCCTTCCAAAACAGTCTACTTCATAACATTCCAATCACTAAGTTACTTTTGACTACTTTTATAAAATAGAAACTTGTCTTAAAAAAAAAAAAAAAAAAATCAATGCATTTTTACCACAACCCATCAAAAGTACAAAATTGGCTGGGAGCCAGCAAAATGACTCAATGGGTAAAGGCACTTGCTGCCAAGACTGATTACCTAGATTCAATCCCCAGTTCCACATGATGGAAAGAGGGAACTGACTCCCACAAGTTGTCTTCTGAGATCCGTGCACATACACCATGGCATATGGTTAGTTGGCTAAACATGGCGGCACACACCCGTAATCCCAGCTGATTGAGAGGCTGAGACAGGAGACTTAAGTTTCAAGCTAGTTTGAGTAACATAAAAAGGAAGGACACTGGACTTTATCAAAATTAAATATTTTTGGACTATGAAATACTACTAAAAGAAAGATTATAGACTAGGAGAAAATATTTGCAAACTACATATCACATATCTATAAAGGTCCTAAAAAGGATTTGTAATATATAAATCAGGTGTGGTGTCACACACCTTTAATCCCAATACTCAGAAGGCAGAAACAGGGGATCTCTGTGAGATTGAGGTCAGCCTAGTCTCATGAATTGCTAGAGAGAATGTAAAATGTTATGGCCATTTACGATTTTTTATAAAGTCAGATATGGGGGTTGGAGAGAAAATTCAGGGGTAAGGAGCACTTGCTACATAATCATGAGGCACAGAGTTTCCCAGTACTCACATAACAAACCAGGTATCTGGCACATGCCTGCAACCTCAGCTCCAAGGAAGACAGAGACAGGAGGATTTCTGGGGCTTTCTGGCTTCCAACCTACTTGGGAAAATAGAAGCTCCAAGTTCAGGGAGATAGCCTGCCTCAAACAGAAAGTTGGAAAGTGATAGGAAACACCTGACACCCTCTTCTGGCCTCTGCATGTGAGTGTACACACACCATAATGCATATATATACTGACACAAATACATCAACACAGTATCTCAAAAACACCTCTTGCTCCATCCAGACAGCTATCCCAAGAAAATGAAAACTATACTTACACAAAAACCTGCATACAAATGTTGACAACTGCTTTATTCAGAAATGCTCAGATGAGAAACACATGCCCTTCAACAGTGAGTATGAAAACAGGCTGTAGTACTTCTCCACAACAGAAAACTACTCAGCAAGAAAAAGAAACAGCCCACAACAACTTGGAAAACTCTCCAAAACATTATTCTAGGTACAAGAGACCAGTCACACCAGCCAGCAAGATAACTCACTGGGTAAAGGCACTTGCCACCAAGCCTGATGACCTGAGTTCAATCCCCAGGACCCATATGGTGAAAGGAGATAAACAATGCCCCCAAGCTGTTCCTCTGAGCACCATACCCAGGCCCACACACATATACATACCAAATAAATACATAAACAAATAAATAAATAAAATGTAATTTTTAAAAAAATGAAGCCAGTCACAAAGTACTGTATGGTACTATTTACATGACCCTCTCACAATGATGAGCCACAGACACAGAGATGAGATCCATCTCTGTTTGCCAGGGGAGGACAACTGCAAGGACACCACGAGAGACTGTGAGGAATGACACTGTACTTGAGTGTAGTGATGACTGGACAAACTAGATGTGTATTAAATTAAAAAAAAAAGAAAACTATTCACTAAAAGAAAGGCAAGTTTTACCATATTCATTTTTAAAACTTTAAAAATTAAATTATTTTAAAAATATTAATGTTAACAATATAAATACAGATAAAATATAAAATCTCAGTCACAATTGACACAGCTTTTAAAAATATAAAAAAATACACAAACTAAGTGGTTACTAACAAATGGAAAATGCTTGCATTTCCCTTCCTCTTATGGAAGGTTTGGAAGCGGAAATGGAGCCTCAGAAAGAGTGTCTCCAAATAAATCAGCCACCAGAGGTCATCTGGCACAAAACAGAGGACACTTTTGAAGAATGCTGTCATAGTTAGATGGCTGGGTCAGGTCCAAAAGGAGATACTGAAAGAAAAATGAAATCGATAGTGTACCACAGAGGTGATAGGCAGACAGGCCTGGACCAAGACATTTTTAGTAACAGGTGACTGGAAGGCATGACTGACTCTCCTCTCAGTGTGAACCTCCATCTGTGAAAGTGAGAATAATCAGCCAATCACCTTAAAGTCACGTCAGGAAATCTTTTTTTTTTTAAATAAACATAGTAGCATTCCAGCATTCAGGGGGCTGAGGCAAAAGAATTACCAAAAGTTAAAGGCCAATCTCAAAAAAAAAAAAAAAAAACATACAAAAGGGGGTTATGGAGATGGCTCAGTCTGCAAAGTATTCACAAGCATGAAGACCTGAGTTCGTTCCCAGCACCATATAGCCATGAGCACTATAATGCAAGCACTGGAATAAGTGGAGACAGGAGGCCGACCTGCCAGTCAGCCTAGCTGAATCAGTGAGCTTCAGGTGCAGTGAGACAAGATAAAAATAAGATGGAAATAGAAAATTCTTCCTAAAAGAAGATTGAAAGCAACTAAGAAAAACTTCCAACATTGGCCTCTGACCTACATACATACACATACACACACACACACACACACACCACCACCACCAATCAGTTACATTTCTTAAATTAATTTCTCTTGTTAATGCAGTCATGGTGCTCTTTATCTCAAAAGCTCTAAATCCTTTATCTGATTAGAGACAGGCTTTAAAGAGCAAAAATGAGCAGTGATCAAACTCCAGGAGCCAACAGTAATAACCAAATTTCTTCAATCTAAAGCCAAGATGATTTCTACATCTGTCTTCTATTAGCACAAAATTATCTACTTCATAATTAACTTAGAAAGAACCACACTATATCTGTTAGGCTTTAAAAGACTAATGAGTTATGCTCAACATCACAACTCTCTCCTTCAACAGAAATCAGTAACAGCCATTACTGATTCTTTTTTTTTTTTGGTTTGTCTTCCTTTTCAGTGCTAGGGTTTAACCCAGAACCACATATATGCTAGTAAAGCACTCTATCATTGAACACTTTCCCCAGACTCATAATGACATTGATTAGACCCCAAAACCTTTATTTATTGGACTCTATAAAGGATAAATTCAGAACTTAAAAGACAAAGAACTATGTAAGTTTTGGAGGGCTGACGATGTAGCTTGGTTGATAAGAGGGCCTACCTAGGATTCATAGGTTTGATTCCCAACATCTCATAAAGCTGGGTATGGTATCATACCCCTGCAATCTCCAGCATTCAGGAGGTGGAGGCAGGAGTTATCCCCAGCTATATACCAGAGTTCAAGGCCAGCCTGGGCTACATGAAATCCTGCCTCAAAAATCAAGGATCAATGAGATGGCTAAGCAGATAAAGGCGTTTGCCACCAAGCTTGATGACCTAAGGTCAATTCCTAGGACCCATATGGTAAAAGGAGAAAACCAACTCCCATAAGCTGTCCTCTAACCTTCACATGCACACTGTGGCAGGGACATGCCCACACACAAGAAATGTTTTAAAATGTTTAAATAACCGGACTTTTGTCATATTAAAAAAAAAAAAATGTGGGCCTAGAGAGATAACTCAAAGGCTAAGAATACTTGCTACTCTTGCAGAGGACCTAGGTTTGATTCCCACCACTCACACAGTAGCTAACTGTCCCCAACTCCATTTCCAGGGGATCTGACAGCCTCTCCTGGTCTCCAAAAGCAATACATGCACAGGGTGCACTTATGTAACATGCATACAGGCAAAACACTCATATACATAAAACAAAAATAAACCAAAAAATTTTATTTAATAGACTTTGTCATATGAAATTTTAAAAACAAGTTTCTTTAAACAAAAATTTTAAAGAGAAGAACTGCTGGAAAAAATTGGAAATTCACATTTTTTAAATTAGCAATATGCCTATAATTTGCCTAATGTATTTCTTTGTGACAGTTACATTATTACCCTGAAATAAGACTATACTAGAAAGCAAATGTGCTATGACTACAGAAAGAAATCCAGATTAACCCGTTACTAAAATAACCCACATGATCTCACTTGGCAGCGAGAGGAAAGCTTATCAGAACATGCCCCTCATGCCTACCAAGCAACAGGGTGGAGCACGACAGCAGGAAGAGAGACGCCTGCCAGAGTACAGCTGCACTGGGCAGCTGTTCTGGGCTGCTCTGACCTGGAACTCCGTAGGTGGTGCAAGTATGGCATGCTTCCTCTAGGAGAAAAAATTAAGAGCCATCATTCCCTAGAGGACACAGTGACTCCACAGTGCCCACCAGATAACATCCAAGCTCATTACCTGGTATCTGGGTCACTCACAATCAACCTACAACCAAACTTTCTCAGCACTCCCCACACAGACCTCGGCTACACAGTCAGGCCTCTGAGGGTGCTGCTCTCTCTCTTTGCCCATGGCAACTTCTCCATCATCTCTCTGGACCTACATGCTGCCCAGCTTTTAATGAACTCCTTAAACCAGCCTTACTTCCTATAGAATTATTTAGCTTCTTAAATCATCTATTATACTAGATGCTTATCTGTCCAACACAATGATTTTATAAATAGAAGTCAGGTTTTCTGCCATTTTTATCCCTATGACAACCACCTAATTCCCTAAAACCATTCAATAAGTAATTAATTTAATTTCCCAAAGAAATGACCTTGAGTAACAAAAATGCCAAGCATTCCAAGAACTGTCATGGATCAAATTCAGTTTCTATTAGATGCCAAGGAAGAATGCTGTACTACCTTTAAATTTAATTTGCTTTTGTCCAATACTGGAATCTGTAATGGTTCTATAGAATACACAAGCAAAATATTATGCCAAGTTTTATTTATTGTAATGTACATAATATTCAGCTAGACTTGCACTTTGTCTAAAATATAAAACCATTAATTACACACATATACACAAATAAGTAAATGTAAAAAAAAATGATTTAAAGACCAGTAACATGGTTTAGTCAGTAAAAGTGACTGCTGCCAAGCCTAATGACCTGAGTTCAATCCCCAGAACCCACATGGTAGAAGGAAGGAACCAACTTCCCCATTAAATTGTCCTCTGACTGCCACACAGTGTGAAACACACATGCACGCAAATACACACATAAATAATAAATATAAAATTAAATTTTTATACTTCTGAATATACAAGAAGCATGTGAAAAAATAAAGCCTATGAGAGAAAACTAGAAATGAAGTTTATCAACAATATTCCATTTTGAATGCCCTTTCACAAGAAATGCTTCTAAACTCCAAAATCAATAGATTTCAGTATTGCAAAGTAAAATGTTTTATTTTGCTTGCTTCTTTATTTGAAACAGACTAATCTAGAATGCATGTAGCCTAGGTTGGTCAAAGCTTCCAGCAATCATTCTGCCTTAGCCACTTGATCATACAAGCCACCATCCTAGGCATACACAAAATATTTGAAATACATGAAAGAAATATCAATAGACCTTCTGCAACCAGTGTTGGTAAGTAAAATGTTTTTTGAGAGTTGAAGAGCTAAAATTGAGATTCTTTTTCCATCTCTCGATGATTTTTTCCTGACTCAGAACTGCTAGCCTTCCTAAGTTTCAGTAATTCCAAATTATTTCCTAGAGTTTTCAGTCTCCTCCTAAACCCTTCATCATATTTTTTAATCAACAAAGATATAAAGAAACCATTCATATTTGATTTTTGTTTGTGGGTTTTTGTTTTGGTTTCTTGAGATAGGGTCTCCCTGTAGCCACAGCTAGCCTCTCCTTGCTATGGAGACCAGACTAGCCTCAATCTCACAGAGATCTGCCTGGCTCTGCATCCCAAATGTTGAGATTAAAGGTGTGTGCCACTGTACCAACCTACCACCCATATTTGAGAAACAAGCAAATTATTCTAAAAGAATGAATTTTAGGGATGGCAAGATAGCTCAGTGGGTGAAGGTGCTTGCTGTACAAGCGAGACAACCTGAGTTCAATCCACGGATCCCATGTAAAGGTGGAAAGAGAACCAATCAGAAAATTGTCCTTTGACCTCCACACAGCACCCACCCACCCCCCCACACACATACAAATTTTAAGGAAATAAATTCTAGGAGATTGCTGCTTTTTCTAATAAGAGTCTGAGACTGTAGCCCAGTATAGCTTAGAGCTTTCCACATCACTCAGACTGGCTTCAAACTCCAGGTCCTCTAGCCTCAGCTTCCCAAGTCCTGGGACTACTGCCATGTACAAACATGCCCAGCTGAAATTTTTACCATAAGCTTTTCAACTTTATTATAAACTGATTTCCCCAGCTGTGGTGGTTCACAAAGTAGACAAACACTGAAAAGGCAGGAAGAACACACGCTAGAGGCCATCCTGGGATATATCATGAAAAATATTCTCTATATTATTGTCTAATGTTTCTATATTTTACTGTTATTTTCCTTTGTATTTTCCTTTCCCTTTCAGATTCTCTGAGTAGATATGTAATTGTATCATAACTCAAAACACTTTAGTTTCTTAAATGAAGGAACAAATCATGGGGCTGGAGAAATGCACAGTGGTTAAGAGCACTGGCTGCTCTTGCAGAGGATCTGGGTTCAGTTCCCAGTACACACAGCAGCTAACAATCGTCCATAATTCCAGTTCCAGGGGATCCACTCTCTTCTTCTGGCCTCCACACACATTGCATATCCATGGTTCACTTACAGAGAGGCAGACAAAACACTCATATACATAAAGTTCAATTATAAAATAGAATCTATAGTCTAATTTTTCTAATGTATACGTGTACTGAATGTTTTACATGAAAAAATAAGAATAAGAAACAAAATACTGGGGCTGGGAAGATGGCTCAGTGAGTAAAGTGTTGCCCAGCACCCACATAAAAAGACAGGAAATGGTAGCCCTCAGCACTGATAGGGCAAAAACAGGCATATCCCAGGGGCTCACTGCCCAGCCAGTGTAGCCAAGGTGAGCTCCAGGTTCAGGTAGACTTTGTCTAAAAAAATAAGATGCACTAGAAAGGTAGTTCAGTGAGTAAAAACACTTGCCACCCAGTCTAAAGTCTTGAGTTCAATCCCTTGGGACCCACATGGAAGGAGAAAACAAACTCCTCTGACCTCCACATATACACTCAAATAAATGTAATTTTTTAATCAAAAAAAAAAAAAAGAATACGTAGAAAGTGATAGAAGACACACAGTGTGGATCGCTGGTCTCCATGCATGCATTCACAGGACACACATACATGCATACACAAGTATATGTATCAAACATGAATATCTCTTTCTCAAAATATATATAATTTCAATCTAATTATGAGGGAAAACTTAAACTGAAGGGTATTCTATGAAATAAACTTAATCAATATTCTTCAGAAGTGTCATGAAAAACAAAATCGGAGAAACTAGAGGAGACTAGACATGACAACCACAATGTGGGATTCTAGGCAGGTAGACGCTGGAATAGAAAAGCAAATTAGGAGAAAAACTATAATTAAGGACATGAGAGATGGTTAGGCAGTAGAAGGTGCTTGGTGCTTTTGCAGAGGACCTTAATTCAGTTCCCAACACCCAGTTAGGCAGCTCACAACTACTTTTAACTCCAGCTCCAGGGGACTGAATGCACTCTTCCGGTCTCCTCAGGCACCTGCACTAACATGCACACACACACACACACACACACATACAAATAAAAAAATAAAAATAATCTTAAAAGTTCCTCTAAAAAGCTAAAATTAGTTCAAAGTTAAATGTTTATTAAATGTAAATATGGAGGGAGCTGGAGAGATGCTCACTGGTTAAGAGCACTGACTATTCTGGCAGAAGACATGGGTTCAAATCCCAGCACCCACATGGCAGCTAACAATCATCCATAACTCCATTTCAATGGGATCTGCCACTCTCTTCTGTCCTCTGCAGGCACTGCACAACATTGGTGCACTTACATACTGCAGGTGTAACACTCAATACACATAAAATAAAAATAATTTTTAAATTTTTTTAAAGTTTAAAGAATAGTAAATATAGAAAGCTTTGCATAGTAGAATTGCAGTTTCTCTTACTTCATCTGTACTTTATAATTTTCATCAAGGAACAGGTTTCACTGTCACAAAATGGAAAGGGCTTAGTTTTTACTTAAGAAGACATAGTAATCAGCCCAACACACAAAAGGCAACACAGGAATCCTGCAGGTAATCAGGCTGCTCTTCCTGCAAAATCCCTTCCATACATCCCTCCCTTGGAGCCTCTCTTATTCTTGGAAGTTCTTTCTCATTTTTCCTTAATAACTCTATATTCACTCCACTTTAAAATAACAGCACCTGGGAGGCTGGAGAGATGACTCAGTGGATAAGAGCACTGGCTGCTCTTGCAGAGGACCCAGGTTCATATCCAGGACCCACATAGCAGTTGACAATCATAATAACCCCAGTTCTAGAGAATGTGACACCCTCTTCTGACCTCTGCAGGCAATGTGTGACATGGTGCACTTATATACATGCAAGCAATACATTCATACACATAAAATAAAAATTTAAATTAAAAAAAAAAAAAACGTTCCATAAGCCCAAGAACCACACCATTCTCCTTCCGAACATAAGATCTAGGGTCATCAAAATGTGTCTTGCATTTGCTTCATTGTGTCTGATGGGAAAAGGAAGGAGATGAAACAGCAGTGGTGCTGGGCCGTGACAGTTACACACGGGACACAGTCCTCGTCTTCCCACAGTTCTAAGTCAGGAAGTTTCCATAATAAGATTATTTAAATTAAAAATCACCATTCTTGGGGGCTAAAGAGATGGCTCAGTGGTTAAGAAAAACTTGCTGCTCTTGCAGAGAACTGGGGTTTGGTTCCTAGCACCCTCATGACAGCTAACAATTATCTGTAACTCCAGTTCCCAGGAATCCAATGTCCACTTCTGTCCTCTGTGGGCAATGCATGCACATAGTTCACTTATATATATTCAGGCAAAACATACACATAAAAACAAATAATTTTTTAAAAAACCACCATTCTCTACACAAGTGTCCCACTGAACTCTACTATGCTCTGACACCTGGGTGAGGACGGCCACATTGCAGGTGAAGCAGAGGAGCAGGTACTCAACAGAAGGCAGCAGTCTTCCGCACTCTAGCTTCTGAGGACCTCAACTTCCTTCACCATTGTCTCAATAAATCTCTCAAGTGCCTAGGATGTTAAAAGGTATGATTTCAACTTTCTGATAGTTCCTTAAACTCAATATCATCAGAATCAAACTCGTCAGTCCATAAGTTCAGTTTCCTGGTTTCCTTAGCCTCATGTCCAATTCTTCAGGCTCCCTACCATAACAACCTTATCTGACTTAAGACATAGGACTCACTGTTCCTTCCTATCCTCCCCGACCCAATCAGCCACCACCTCTCCTCTATCGGCCACTAAAATACACCTTACATCCATCACCTCCTTCCCAAGGTCACCAACTTAATTCAAGCCCTCATCACCCCTTGCTAGCACTACAACCATGACCCCAAGCAGCCTCTGACCCTCTTCTCTCCTTTCTATCAGTCACCTTACCCAGTCCTAACCACTGGCAGCTTAACCTTCTGCTTTGTAACATAACTATCCCAGGACCCAGGTAACTAGGATATGCAGTTTTCTGCCACCCACACTTACCACACACTCCCAACTTCCCTCCAGAACAGTCTTCTTTCCATTGCTCTTCATCTACATGTGACTTAAGTGTCACCTCTTTAAATGGAAATGTTCCCTGCTATACCCAAAAGGGCAGGATCACTCCCCCACTGAATCCCTACACACTTTATGTGAATCCCTTTCACAGTACACCAAATTCACCTCTTGGTACCCTTATTCTTTCTACAAGATGGCTAGTTTCTTGTCAGCAGGAGCAATGCTTTGCTTCTGTTTACATGTCTTAGAATAGTTTCCCAAAGAGTGCGCTGAGCACACAGACCTGCTATCAGTAAATTAAAGATGCCCTACCACAGTGTTCTCCCCAGCCTTTCCAGAAGCCACAAGAGACATCAGAACCAGAAGCCCCAACTGATTAAGCCTAAAGCAAACTCCTCCTTCAATCCAGTATATAACTTTAGAATTGAGAAGCACTTAGATGACACTGAGGTAGGTAGTGAATGCCCAATAAATACTTACTTAATTACTTGCTTAATTACTTAAATACTGGAATAACCATCTGTCTGCCTTTAGTCACAATCTCCAACATCGCTTACCACCTACTCAAACCGTATCTTCTTACAAACATTTTCTGGCTATCTTTCTAATAATTACCTATTTATTACCATCCAAAGCCCATATTAACTGTTTATTACATAACAAAGGAAAGGACAAGAACAAACATAACTCAAATAGTTAAACTCAACATTACAGCTCAATGAGATACAGGTATCATTTTATACTACTAAATCAGAACAGAAAAAAAAAAAACTCTTAAGGAAAAAATGGATCTCTACCCAACTTTCAGTAAAACAGGTAAATGTCTATTTGCAACGAGTACAACTTGGTATGACACCCTTAGAATTACTATAAAACAATATACATCAAAAGCCATAAAAATATTCATTAACGTAGATATCCTGTAACAAAATAATGTACTCCAAAATCATGCCAGACATATTAGTCTGAAAAGAAAATATAACATCCACATGGTGTAGATTAGAGAGTTAACTGAAAGTCAGTCAGCAACTTAAATAACTAACATAAAAAGATTTAAGTAGGTCTAGAGAAGTAGCTTAGTAGGTAGAGTGCTTCCCTGCATGCACCAATTCCCAGGTCCAAGTCCCAGCACCAGATAAACTGGGTGTGGTGGTGCACATCTGTAATCCTAGTATTCAGGAGATGGAAACAAAATGATCAAAGTTCAATGTCATGCTTGGCTACATAAAGAGATCAAAGCCAAGCAAGATGAGATGGGATTATTTTTGTAGCCTTTCCACTTACAAATTAAAACTGAGAAACTTGAGGCTAGAGAGATGACTCAGAGGTTTAAGTACAATCACTGCTCTTCTAGAGGACCTAGAATCAGTTCCCACCACTCAGTAGGCAGAGGCAGGCAGATCTCTATGAGTTTGAGGCCAGCCTGGTCTAGAGAGTAAGTTCTGAGACCAGCTGGGGCTACAGGGAGACCCTGTCTCAAAAAAGACTAAAAACAGAAAAAGGCAAAAAATAGGGGCTAGAGAGATATCTCAGTGGTTAAGAACATTAGCTGCTTTTGCAGAGGATCCAGGTTCAGCTCCCAGCAGCCACATGGTAACTAACAACAATTCATGACTGCAGTTCCAAGGGATCTAATGCCTTCTTCTGACCTCTGTAGGGATTGCACACTATAAGTGCACTTCCATACATGCAGACAAAACATTTATATACATAAAAAAGTTTTGTTGTTTTTTTTTTTAAACTGGGGGAGGCTGGAGAGATGGCTCAGCAGTTACAAGCACTGGCTGATCTTGCAGAAGACCCAGGTTCGATTCTGAGCACCTACACGATGGCCAACTGCTCCAGTTCCAGGGGAATTTGATGCCCTCTTCTCACCTCCACAGACATTGCATGACACGATGCATTTACATACATGTAGGCAATATACTCATGCACACAAAAAAATAAAAATAATAAATAAAATACATTTTTTTAAAAAAAAAACCACCCATCCCTTCATTCTGACTTTTTGAGAGCTTGCATACATTCCTCCATCAGGATAACCAGGTCTACCTCCACCTTTCCTTTTTTTTTTAAAAAAAAAGTTGTATTTGTTTTTATTTTCTCTGTATGTTTGCCTGTAAGTATGTGAGTGCACCACATTCATGCCATGCCTACAGAGGCCAGAGGGAATCAGATTCCCTGAGCTGGAGTCAGCAGGTTGTGAGCAGCACTGTGGGAACCCAACCTGAGTCCTCTGTAAGAGCTGCTGTGCCATCCATCCAGTCCTTTTTTTTTTCTGTTTTGTGAAACAGGATCAACCATCTTGCCCCGGCCTCTGAGGTGCTAGGTCAGGCATGACACACTATCCCAGCTCCTTTTTCTAGATTTTTCAGACAGGATCTCACTGTATCTCAGAAAGCTTTTGATTCAGTATGTAGTCTAAGCTGACCTTGAGCTTGTGCTTCTCTTGCCTTCCCCTCCAAGTACTGAGATTACAAACATGGGCCACCATGCCCAGCTCTTGATTTTTTTAATGATCAATTAATTCACCTCAAATAGACTTCTAACCATCCGTACAAACCTAAAGTAGACAAATCGCACAAAATACATATATTCTTAAGAAAAAAAGAACAATCTTAATGATTAGCAAGAAGCTGAGTCCAAGTTTTACTGTAAATTTTAATAGTATACAGTTTTGCTGTGTTAATTAATGTCTGTAGGAGTCGCAATATCAATGTGCTGACTCAGCAGTGGCTAAATCAGTCAAAAGGTAATATGGGTCTATGGATAAATCAAAGTCTAGGGACCAGAGAGCATGGGTAAAGTTAAAAGAAAAAAAAGGAAAAAAAAAATTTTCAGGGCTAGGTGTGGTAGCACACTCTTGTAATCTGAACATTCAGGAGAGGTAGTAGCAGGAGGATCCCAAGTTTGAAGCCAACCTGGGCTATATAGCAAGGCTCCATCTTAGACAACAACAAAAAAGTGTCTAGTGATGGCCAAGCTCTATGGTGAATGCCTTTAATCTCAGCACTTAGGAGGCAGAGGCAGACAGAGCAATTCAAAGCCATCTATTTCTAGGTCAGCCAGAGCGGAACATGATGAGACCCAGTCTCAAAAAAAAAAAAAAAAAAGAAAGAAAGAAAAAGAAAGTAGCTAATCTTGTATATCTTACCAGACAGAGTCCAAAAAGCAAGGCGGAGGCTTTCTGGAGATGGAGAGTCCAACAAAAGACTAGTGTTGAAAATACATCAAAAAGTAAGTTTAGAGCGAAGGGTTGTAGCTCAGTGATGAAGCACGTAACTAGCGTGCTTTAGGCTCTAGGTCAATCCTAGAACCAAAATAAAGACAGTATTTCAGTGCTGATGGCCTACAAGGTTAATACTCAAAACAATCTTTCAGAGGCTAGGGATATTGCTATAGTAGAGCACCTGGCTAGCATGTGCAAGGCCCTGAATTCAAATCCCAGCACAGCAAGGGGGAGGGACAGAGAGAAGGACTAGAGAAGGCTCAGGAGTTAAGAGCACTTGCTGCTCTTGCAGAGGATCCACGTTTAGGTTCCTAGCACCTATATCAGGTGGCCCGAAACCACCTGTAACTCCAGTCCCAGGGGATTCAAAGCCTTCTTCTGGCTCCATGGGCTTCTGCATACACTGAGTACACATACATACACATAAAATGGAAAAATCTATTTTTCAAAAGAGAGATCTTTTTTTTTTCTTCCTTTTTTTAAGATAGGGTCTCATGTAGCCCACACTGGCCTCAATCTTGTTCTTTAGTTGAGGCTGGCCTGCCTAAGCCTCCAGATCACTAGGAGTGTGTGCCACCACACCTGGCTCACACACTCTTTTCCATAGTATTGCCATTTTAGTATCAAAGATCATGATGTTACAATGGACCAAGAAGCTTAATTAAACTATCTTTCATTCACAGGCATTTCAACAAAAGATAAATAATTTGAAGGGCTAATAGCAAAATGGGAGCAAAACCATTAGGAAAAGTTCCACCTGATTTCTACTAGCATGCTTTCAGTATTTCAATACTCTAGAATTCCCGTGTGCGTGTGTGTATGTGTGTGTGTGTGTGTGTATGTGCGTGTCTGTGTGTGTGTGTCTAAAGTCACTCATAACCCAATATACAGAACAGAGAACAAGAAAGCAATTTATTATTTGTCAGAACAGAGTGATTACCACTCAAGAATGCTGACATAAAAGCTCAAGTTCATAAATTCGATTAAAGAACACAAAAATGATCAAGTTTTAGAGCAGGAGAGATGGCTCAGTGGTAATGAGCACTGGCTGCTCTTGCAGAAGACCTGGGTTTGGTTCCTAGCACCCATATGGCAGCTAACAATCAACCGTAACTCCAGTTCTAGGGGATCTGATGCTCTCTTCTGACCTCCGAGGACACTGTATTGACACACGGGTGCACCTATCTGTATATAGGCAATACACTCATACACATAAAAATAATAAATTTTTTAAAAAGCTCAAGTTCCAGTCACATGCAAACAAGTTGAGTCTCAATGCAGTTACTCATTCAGAACACAAGAAGCAGACTAACCTACCCTCACCTCTCTCCACACTAGCTTGACAAGGCAGCAGGCAGTATCTGGAGAACTGGTTCATCAGCAGTCTGTTCCTGAGGTAGCCAACTCGATTAGGTCCTGCAGCACCCAGATACCTGTTTCATATAGCCCTACCACCTTGTCCCACATCATTCTTTCTAGTCAGACATTCTTGTAAAGATGAAGTCTCCAAATACGGCCAATGTACACTGATAAATAGCTATGAAAATATCATGAAGAGTTGGAGAGATGGCTCTCTTGTAGAGAGATCTTGTAGAAGATTCAGATTCAGTTCCTAACACCCACAGAGTGCCTGACAATCATCTGTAACTCCAGTTCCAGGGGATCTGATGCCCTCTTTTGGCCTCTGTGGTCACTGCACATACATGGTATACTTATATGCATGCAGGCAAGCACTCATACACATAAATCTTAAAAATAAATCTTTTAAAAAATATATCACTGAAATCCTCTACTTTGCACACTAAAAAAATCAATAAAAATTTTAAAATGGCTCTTATCCCTTTTTCAGGTATCACCAAACTTTTATCTTCTACATAAAGCTCCCCTAAACCATACTCACCTGCAGTTCACTGCACTGGGTATCACCCAAATAGCCCATCAGAGCACTTTATAGTTTCTAAAAGAGAGAGAAAGAAGCTTTAAATACTTGATATAAAAAATCATTGACTGCTGGATATGGTGGCACACACCTGTAATCCCAGCACTCAAAAGACTAAAGTAGGCAGATCTTAGATTCAAGGTCAGCCTTGATTATATATCAAAACCCTGTCTCCAAAAAGACAAAACCCAAAAACCTTAGCAACTGATAGATCATTTCTAAAGTACCTGTATCCACTATTCACAGCCTCTGGCCTTTCAGTCCATAGTAATTCAGTCAAATGAGGCAGAACCAGCCATGGACCAAAAGTCCTGAGACAAGCCTCCAGAAATAAAAGCTTTCTCACTGCTACTACTGAACTGTGTAACCTTGGGTAAGTCAATTTCTCCAGGCCTACATTTCCTCAGCTAAAGGAAAGAGAGAGCAGGGATATAACTTACTTAGTAGAGTATTTGCCTGGCATTCAAGAAACCCTGGGTTCAATCCCCAGCACTGGATTGGTGCCACATGCCTGTTAATTCCAGTACTGAAGAGGTAGAGGCAGGAAAATCTGAAGTTCAAGGACATTCTGGGCTATCTGAGATTCAACATAGATCTAAGAGAAATAAAGAAAAGAAAATGAGAAGTTAAACTAGCTAGAGATAGCAGAGCCAGGCTTCCCAGAAAGAACACTGGCTCTCCCACCCCACTGGTATTCTGGCATACTAGTTGGTTTACATTCAAGCCTAAACTTCCTCCCTGACAAAATAGAAGTAATTGTCTTGAGAGTTGTTAGATTAGAGATGATGGGATATAAAAAGCCCATAGTGAATAGTTGGTGCAGCATATCATAAAATTCAACAGATGGTAACTTGCTACCACCATTCCCCATCCCCAAGATTATACGAACTCAATTTATGAATATTGCTTTAAAAGGTCAATAAATCAGAACTTTCCCCAACCTAATCGCAAACTAATTTTCTTTTTTTAACAATTCAATAGTTTAAGATTGTCACCAACATCACTGCAGAGCATAATAGGCACCCAAGCTCTGGTTCAAAGACCATGGCTTCCCGACTTCTCACTCTAATCTCACTATTACCAAGACCAGAGGATTCCTCCAAATGCCAACTGACATGCAACCATTTACCCAGGCCCATGCAGGGGAGCAGGACTAAATGGAGGAAGAAAGAGGCTTTGGGGCTTTTTTTAGAAAAATAAAAATAAAGGGGTGTGTGTAGGGTGTGTGTGTGTGTGAGAGAGAGAGAGAGAGAGAGAGAGAGAGAGCGCTATGTGCTATATGGTACAGGTGTCCAAGCAAGGACAAAAGAGGTCACTGGCTCCCCTGAAGCTGGAGTTACCACAGTTTTGAGAAACCCAACATGGGCACTGAACACTGAATTCAGGTCCTCTGCAAAAGCAGTAGGCACTCTTAACCACTGAGTCACCTCTCCAACCCTTTTTTAAACCTTTTTTATTTTATATACTTAAACATTGCTCAAATTAATTAACCATATGCATGTATGACTTCTGCAGGCAAAGCACTCACACACATAAAATAAAAAAATAAACTGTATTTGTCACAATATTCCCTATTGACAGGCTTGTGTCTACAATAATACTTCCATTGAGTTAAATTTCCACAAAGGAAAGCAAACAGGCAAATTCAGATGTGGTAACAAACACCAAAAATGGCTCGGAAATTAAACAATCATTCATACTTCAGAACAGGTTGGCCAAAAAATATGAGGGCCAGAGAGATGGTTTGAATGGCAAAAGTACTTGATGTGCAAGAAATTCCCAGATCCCATGTAAAGGTGGAAGGAGACAAGTTTCAAAAGCTGTCCTTTGACCTCTACCTGCTGTGGCACGTGCATACACATACACACATACCAAAATTTTTTAATTAAAAAAATATATATATAATGTGATAGTCCAGTGATAGACAGGAGATAGATATAATGAAACAGATGAATGTATAAACTCTGGTTTTTACATAGAGAAACTGACCCACTATAATGTTTATAAGAGTATACAAGTTGCCAGGCATGGTGTTCTTCTCAACTTGTTTACTCTTTTCTTTTTTTTTTTTTTTTTGGTCTTTTTGAGACAAGGTCTTCCTGTTGCCACAGTTGACCTGGAACTTACTATGTAAACCAGGCTGGCCTCAAACTCACAGAGATTCACCTGCTTCTGCCTCCCAAGTGCTGGGAATTAAATGCATGCACCAGCACACCTAGCTTATTTTTATTTTTTATGTGTATGAGTACTTTATCTGCATGCCTGTAAGTACGTCACATGCATGCAATGCTCCAGAGACCAGAAGATGGTGTTGGATTCCCTGGAACTGGAGTTATAGAGGGTTGTTAGTCACCATGTGGGTGCTGGAAACCAAATTCACCATCCTATGGAAGAGCAGCCAGTGCTCTTAACCTCTGAGCTATCTGTTCAGACCTATAACAGTCTTAAAAAGAGGCCATGTGTGATGGTGCAGGCCTTTAATTACAGCACTGGGAGGCAGAGGCAAATGGGTCTCTGTGAGTTCAAGGCCAACCCAGTCTACATAGTGAGATCCAGGTCAGTTGGAGTTACAGAAGATCCTGTCTCAAAAAGACTAAATAATTTTTTTTTTTAATTTTTAAATAGCCTTAAAAAGAGGAATACTGATTATAAGAGTCAAGATTTCTCAAAAGTATTATCTGAGCCACCCCTGAGGTACTCTGGGCTGCTTCTAGCTCGTGCTGCAGAAGTAATTCTGGCACGCTCATGAACTGAAAAGACCTGTAAACTGATATGGTCACTCTCTCCGCATTACACTTCTCTTCTAGAAAACATATTCAAAATATTACTTAGCAATCCAATTACATTTCCAAGTATGTTTACCTAAGCTTATGAAAATAAACAACCCTAAGCACCTCATTTCTTATACTGGGCCTGTATTTGGACCTTCAACATAGAGTGACAGGCAATTCTGGGCTAATTTTGCATTCAATATTAAAGGAAAGCCCTCTTAAGCAGAGAACACAGAGGCATTCATAACATCTGGTTGGTGTACCTATAAGCCCCTCTGCACTATTCTCACCCTCTCATATATATGCTAGAGATTTGAAGGTTCACAAAGCCCTCCACAAGCAGGAATAACTTTCATTGTTTTGGCATTGTTCTTTAGTCACTGAAAACAGGACAGTCTATAAATGTATACAGACTTTAAGACAATGAAAACTGAGTATGATATTTGAAAATAAAATTTCTTACTATCAATGGCAAAACGCAAATTTCCCAATTAATAGAGAGGTGTGAAACTATATTTATTAACTCCCCAAAACTACAACCTTACCTAAAAATAGTGTTCTAGCTTACTAGCCAGAGGACAGACTAAAAAAGTCACATCTTTATTCAGCTCAAAGACACGGACTTCTACTCCACCACAACCTTTAATACTATGGCATTTCCCATTTTAGAATACTCTGTGTAACAAGCTGTTTGGTGGCCAACTACTGGCTTCACTTTGAAGAGAATAACACTTATCTACATGTGTGGAAACTGTGAAATGTCTTGTCACAATTCAGGCCAATGAACAGGAGCCTCCCAACATTGCTTACTTGTAAATACTCAATTTGAGATTGCAAATGAACTTCTTCAAAACTGAAAATTATTTTTAAAGTCTATATTTATTTGTTCTGCCAAGAAACAAATTAACATGATATGCAATACATAAAAGCACTCCTGAGTTCCAGCACAAGCAAAGGCAGTGTATTTACAAAAGAATCTTGGTGTGTGTCCACCTTCCTTTCCCAGGTTCCCCACCCCTTTTGCTATAGTTTAAAGGCAAAGAGTCCATTATATATTTCAGGGGTTGGAGGGGTGTGGTTTAGTCTTTAAAAAGTGTTGAAATAGATATGAGTTTGTGAGGATTTCAAAATCTACATAACTAAATATGTTAATGGGAGAAAAAAATAAATCTGCAATAACAAATTGATAATTACCTTCATTTTTCTAAAGCAACCATAAGAAAATATTTTAAAGTTGAGAAACTGGTTGTAAAAAAAACTTTGACTAGTTCCATTCTCTCCCTAATATACAGTACAAGTTGTTCGCTAATATATCAATAATGTCTCTTAAATCCCAAGCATCACAAGTTCAAGTAAATAAAGCAATTTGAATTTACATGCCATATAGAAACAAAAATGATGACAAAGTTGTCTCATTCCCAATAAGCTACACTGAACTTCACACAAGCATTTTTTAAAATATTTTATTTATTCTTTTTATTATTTAATGTGTATGAGTGTATTGCCTGGGTGTATACAACCACACCTGTGTCATGCAATGCTCAAGGAGGTCAGAAGAGGGTGTCAGATCCCCTGGAACTGGAGTTACAGACAGTTGTTGAGCCACATGTGGGTGCTGGGAATTGAACCCAGGACCTCTGCAAGAGCAGCCAGTACTCTTAACCCCTAAGCCATTTCTGTAGCCCCCACACTAGCATTTTTGTTTCAAAATAATTATTAGATGTTTACTCTTTGGTTTTTCAGAAAATAAAAGGAAAAAATAAATAAAATTTTAAAAAAAGAAAAAAAGTGGAACATGATGACATACACCTTTAACCCCAGCACTTGGGAGGCAGAGGTAGGCGGATCTCTGTGAGTTCAAGACCAGCCTGGTCTACATAGTGAGTTCCAGGACAGCTGAGGTTACAGGGAGACGCTATCTCAAAAAAAAAAAAAGACTAAGAAAAAAAAAAAGAAAGAAAGAAAAGAAAAGACAGGACTGGGGAAGAACTACAGTGATTTACCACTAGCTTAGCAAATGCAAGGCCTTAGGTCCTACCCTGGTATACCACAAAATTAAAAAATTAAATAAAGTACAAAGAGAAGCAGGAGGGTACTGAGAGATGGCTCAGAGATTAAAGAGGGCTAACTGTTCTTGAGGAAGACCAGAGTTCAAATCTAAGCACCCACCTGGTGGCTAACAATCATCTGTAACTCCAGTTCCAGGGGATTCGAGGCCCTCTTTTGCCCTCCATATGCAATGCATGACACGGGTGCACTTACACACATGCAGACATAACACTTAAACATATAAAATAAAAATAAATAAATAAAATGGTTTATAAAAGAGAAGCAGGAGTAATTGACTTGCTAAGATAACTATTTCCAGTGGAAGGAGTATACAAAAGTGTCACAAGCTGTAGGTACGCAGACTCTATCTACCCTATCTCTTATACTCAATGTAGGGTAAGCAATGGACATCAAAACAGATCAAATCAAGACGTCCAATTAAAGTTACATGAGGAAATTTGAAGAGGCAAACTATAATTACTCCTGAAGATACTGATCAAGAATAGCTGCAAATAACATTTGGCTTTGGATGAGTTCCACTGAGTTTGAATTAGTTGGAGTCACTAAAAAAGTTCATACATCTGACATCTTTACCATCCTAAATCCAGCCCTGCCCATATCCCAATTGACTAAGTGATATATTTGGAAAATAAAGATGGCCCCGACAAGTTCCTGAGCTTCAACCCTCCTCAAATGAGTTCATTACAATAAAAAAAAGGAGAAAAGGAAATTATTTTCAAGTGTCTCACCTTACACATCTCACCAGCACTGTAGTTCATTAGTGATCAATTACTTCATCCGATTCCTAAGACAAAGAGAAAAATAAAAAGTGTCTATAAATACCAGTAACAGGCATTATCTGAGGCAAACATTTTATCTGCCTGAAGTGAAAGAACATGGAGACTTCAAGTGGAAAAAGTTACAAAAACGGTACAGTATGAAGCTTTGCAAAAGAATCTGTTTCTTTTACCTAAAACTGAAAATATTTTTTCAGTAATAGATTACAAATGTTCTTTAAATCTTAAATATAATAAAGTTATCTTTTCCAAGACTGGTTATCTTTATTTTCAAAAATAAGGGAGGGAGTAATGAAGAAAAAAAATCCTTATTAATATGAGTGAAGAGAGGTCAAAATTAACAACAAACTCATCCAGATAATGTCTCCCTCTTTCCCCCACACCAGGAATCCGCTACCTCTAGAGGTACATTTTTTATTATATTAATGACTTGTCTGAAAAGCGTAAGTTGTAAAGAAGAAATGACAATTTTAGAGTCACATCAAAAACTTAAAAGATTCCCAACCCCAAAAGAATCTAAAAACTCTGGCTTCCAGCCCTGTCTGAAAAGACCCTCAGCAAAGGCCAGAGGGCAGAAGATTCAAATCATCTGGAGGACAGAAATCAAAGTTCCTAATTAAGTATCCCAGCCCAAGAAAAAAAAAGGGGGGGGGACCCTTGGAGGTACCTCCAGGAAGATAGTGGTTTTGTTTTTGTAGACGCGCTCACTCGCCAAGGGGCATTTCCCAGGAGGGGGCGGGAAGCGGGGGGACCAGTGAATCTTGGGCAGAACCCAGGGCCGGGGAGGGGCGCTCCCCTGACCCACTTTTCCCAGCATCCTCTCCCGCGGGTCTCCGCCCCACCCGGGTGGAAGTCCCAACCCGAAGGCTGCACCGAGCGGGACGTGGGAGGCCGCCCGCTCCCCACCCCCAGCCGCGACCCGGGGACGCAGGGCGTGCGGGGACCCCGGAGCGGCCCGTGCGGGAGCAGCCTCGCGCGGGCTCCCGGGTGGCCCCTCGGGCTTGTGCAAGGACCGACCCCCTCCACCTCCGGGCTTCGGCTTGGGCCCCGGGCACCTCGGCCCCGGGGCAGAGGGGAAAGGAGACTGAGGAGAGGAAGAAGCTGTAAACAGCCCCAGCGTCCGGGCCTCGCCTCGGAGAGAGCCCCGCTTCCCAGGCCCCGCCGCGGGCCGCCCGGAGCCCCAGTTTTCTCCCAGGCCGCGCTGCCTGGGGCCCGGAGCACCCCGGGGGAGTCGAGGTCTCTCCCTGGACGGCTCTGGACGCTCCAGAAGCGACCTGGGCAGCAGAGAAGGGGGAAGTCAGGACTTACCTGTCATTACTTTCTACGCCATCTTGGATCCACTTGTCAACGTCCCCACAAAGCATTATGGGTAAGAAAGAGCCTTTAAAGTGACTCCCCCCTCTCGGCCCCCGACTCCCGCCTCCCGCCCGCGGCGCCGCCCCCTCCGGCCGCACCTCCCTCCGGAAAGTTGCCCGGGGTGGCCCGCCCGGCCCCCTGCGCCCTGCGGCCCGGCCCCCATCATCGCCCGCGGGACTTCGCGTGCCACATCCACCCCGCTTTTCAACTGTGGCTTTGGGGTGCCCTCTCCTCTCCCGGTCCCCGCCTCCCCTTCCCCCACGCGGGCTGCTTGCAGGCACCCCACGTCTGCATTCAATCAACCCGAGGTCTCCCAGACGTGGGTGGCGGCGGACCGAGGGATGGAAGGTCGCGATGGAGGCATGCATGCATGCCTGCTTGCGCACGCCTGCGAACGCTCCCCCCTGCTCCGGGTCCCGTTTCCCGCCCCGGGGCATCCTCCCGGCACGTCGCTCCCGCACCCGCGCGCGGGGAAGGTGCCTCTGGCCTGGGAAGCCGCTCGTGGGCTGTGCGATTCCAGGAACTCTGAACACCTTGTCCCTGGGTCAACCAGCCATCGAAGCGGAATTGGGGGTTGGGGAGATGAAGTAGATGCAACTTTTACCCTCAGTTTACTGCGCCCCACGCCGTCTCCTTTCCGCTGGTAACGTGATCCGCGACCCTCTTGGTCGGAGGACCCCTCCCCTAGGAATGTGGCTTTGGTTTCCCGAAGGATCCACCCGGGTAGAGTCGGATCTGCGAACCGTAACTTCCCCGGGCAGGTAACTCAGGGGAGCTGGGCTGCAGGCTCCGGGTGGGGCGTGGAGGCGCACCAGGGCCGGGAGGAGGGTCCCCCGCAGAGTAAGAGGTAGTGCCTACGGCGAATCCGACTGCCCTGTTTCTACTGGGCGGTGACCCCAGGCGGCGGGGTAAGGGTTGAGGGCGGGCCCTCCGCTGGCTCCCGGGCGGAGAGGGGAGGGGGATGCTGAGTGACTCGGAGGCGACCCAAAGCGCAGGAAGTAGGAGGCGACCGAGCGCTGGCCGGGGACCTCAGCAAACATCCCGCGGGCATCTGGCTCTCGCTGAGAGGAGCCTAGCCTAGCTGTCTTCCCGCCACTCCCACTTGCTTCCGTGGCGTCAACCTCATGCAGGTGACCCCCTTGCTCCCATATTCCCCAGGGTCCACCTACCGCTATCCCATCAGAAATGGAAGTCTGTTGATTAACTTCCCCCACCTCCCTACCCAGCGCGCTGTCTTGCTTAAGCCTCCAGTGTCGACCGCTTTGCTGAGTTAGGGGATCTTTGATTGCGCCTCCTCCCATCTCCATTTCAAGTAAGAGTTGATGTACAAAAGTGTCCGGAAAGAAAATCCTTCCAGGACTTGTGGGTAGATCCCAGGCTTAGAATTCGCTAGGCCCTGGGTTCCACCTCCAGCACCAAAATAAATAAATATTCTCCAGCATATCAAAGCTTGAGAAAATGCTGTTCAATGGCTCTGCAACTTAGAACTTATGGGCACTGGAATTAACATACATATACTCAGGCCTTTAGGTTGAAGGGGAGGGGGGTTGACTAGGTTAGTTCTAACTTTTTAAGCACCTCCAGATCCCACCAAGGTGTCTGGAGGAACTTAGACGGTTGCTAACAACCTCTGCCCCCAGGGAGCCAAAAAACTTCTCCAGTCAATTGTCCCAGTCTATGGAGTAGGGTGAGGCGCAGACTCATTAAGGGATTGGCCCCGGGGTCACTCTTGTGGGAGGGAGCAGGTGAGTCATTCCAAACCAACTGGGAAGAGGTGTTCAGGGGAGGGACCTCCCCTGAGTCAGGTTTTTCTGAGTTGAGAAGCTGGGGTGGAGTTGGGAAACTGGAGCCTGGAGCCAGGTCCTTAGTGGTCCTAACTCTGGCTGTTACTAGAGAGGGTGAAGGTGTCCCCCACCAGCCTCTACCCTGCTTGGAAAGTGGCATACAAAGTCCTGTTTCCAGTAACCCCAGTTATTCCTCCTCCATTTTTTCTTTTGTACTTTTTGTTTTTAAAGGTTTATTTTATTTTTAATCGTGTGTGTGTGTGTCTGTGTCTGTTCCTGCAGGCGGGCGCATGTGTGCATGTACATATGAATGCTGGCATCCACCGGGTAGGCTCCCCCGGAGCAGGAATTACAGGTGACTGTGAACTGCCTGACCTGGGTGCTGGAAATACAGCTCAGGTTCTCTGGAAGAGCAGCAGTCCATGTGCTTAACTATTGAGTCATTTCTCCAGTCCCCTTTTGCAATTCTTTTATAACTTTTGGGGGTTTTGATTTTGAGGCAGGCAATCACTGTGTAACCCTGACTGGCCTGGATCACAGTATGTAAGCCAGGCTGGCCTTGAACTCAGAGATCTACCTGTCTCTACCTCCTGAGTGCTGGGATTAAATTCATGTGCCACCATGTGCAGCACTCATTGTGGTTTTGATTCTTACATATAATTTTTTTTTTTTTAAGATTTATTTTATGTGTGTGTGAGAATGTTTACTTTGAGTACAGTGCCCTCAGAGTCCAGAAGAGGCCTCCCTGGAGCTAGAGTAACAGGCAGCTGTGAGCTAGAGTAACAGGCAGCTGTGAGCTGGGAATCAGACTTCTGGTCCTTTGGAAGTGTGGTGTTTGCTCTTAACCACCAAGCCATCTCTCCAGCCCCCTTTTGTACTTCCTTCACTAGTAGGATGCACTGATGTAATGATTGTCACCTTTAAGTGTGAGATCTGAGCTTCTTCATATGTAAATAATCCACAGAAGAGCAAGGGCTGTTCCTGCTAAACATGCATCTTTGGTACCTTTTTCCTTACTTTAGAAAGACCTCAGCCCCAAGACAACACAAGATTTATGTCCTTTCCTCCAGTGTGTGTCCTGGTCCATCCTTGTCCAGGGTACTATTACCTGTTACCTGAGCTAAGAGAGCTTTCTTAACTCTCCTTGCTCCCAGCCTGACCCTTAGAGTCTGATGTCCATCTGGCCAACCCCAGGGTATTTATGAAATGCAAATCAGGTCATGTGACAACTCCTTAAGTCTTTCCCATCGGTCTTGAGATCAACCCAAGTTCCTAGCCATGACATCATCCCAAACTTTCTTCCCCCTTGAATCTTATTTCCCCATTTCTGTCAGTCATCATCTTTTCTTCATTCAGGTCTAAGCTCAAGCGTCCCTCCTCAAAGAAGACCTTTGTAATACCGATAACCAAAGCAGATCACTCTGAATTCCTACTGTGGTTGGAAATTATCTTACCAATTTGTCTTTTTGTTATCTGACCCACTCCCAGTTGTTTTGTTTTGGTTTGGTTTGGTTTGGGTTTTTTTGTGGGGGAGGGGAGCATCTTTTTATCTGTAGGATAGAAGAGGAGACTTAAACATAGGTGCTTAGAAAATGTGTGTTGACTGAATGACAAGGAGCAAGACAGTTAAGGAGGCAGGATGCTGATGTCTGAAATGGACTGACTTTCATCTCTTCAAATCACTGTAACCAGGTACAGCTGGAACCCGATGGAAATGTTATTGGGGGGTGGGGGTTGACTGCCTAACTGCTGTTAGCTTGACTGTCTTCTGAATCTGAGCTGGTAGACACCTGCAGCACTGGCTGATTCTGCTTCACATCCCTCTTCTTTCCTCATCTCTCCCCATCACTGTAGGCCACACCTTAGTTTAAAGGATGGCAAGACTCAGTTTCTGAGCCTCCTGTCTTCATTTATACTCTCTAGTCACCTCTTTAAAGGCTTTAAATCTTTATCCTGAAGAAGGATGCCCAGATCTCTTACACCAGTTCCAAGCTTTCTCCTGTGTGAGATTCTATCCAACTACTTGTCCTCTTCACTTAGATCTCTCTTTGACACTTCAAACTCAACATTCCTATAACGATACTTCATTCTTCCTCCTTGGCCTCTTCCTCTTCCTCCTCTTTCTCTTTCTCCTCTTCTTCCTCTTCTTCCTCCTTCTCTTTCTCTTCCTCCTTCTTTTTGAGATATGTCTCATATAGACCAGGCTGGCCAAAGGAACTTGCTGTCTAATCAACAATAACCTTGAACCCTTGATCTTCCTGCCTCTGCCTCCCAAATGCCAAGATTACAAGCATGTGTAAGCATGCCTGCCTGGCTACAACTGTGTGTGTGTGTGTGTGTGTGTGTGTGTGTGTGTGTGTGTGTGTGGTATACACATGTGCAGTCTCGTGTGGAGGCCAGAGGACATCAGGTATCTTCCTCTCATGGAACCTGAAGCTCCCTGTTTCATGCTGACTGACTGGCCAGGGAGTCCCCGGTATCTATTTCTCTCTGCCCCTCAGTGCTGTGGTTACACACATACTCTACCATTCCCAGTTTTCTATGTAAGTGCTGAAGATTTTAATTCAGGTCCTCATGCTTGCAGAGAAAATGTTCTTACCCACTGAGTCATCTTGCAGGAATCAGCTGTCTCCTGCCATGTGGGTTGTCAGGCTTGGCTGCAGGTGCCCTTCCTGTTGAGCCATCTCACAGGCCCCCCTTTTTGTTTTTATGAAGCAAGATCTCACTATGTAGCTTAGGCTGCCCTGGAGCTCTCAATCCTCCTGCCTCAGCCTTCTCCATACTAAGATTATAGGCACATGCCACCACACTTAACTCTATAGCCTCCTGTTTTGAAGGTCTACCAGGCTTTTGCCTTTGTTTCCAAGCCCTCACCTCCAAATCTTTGCTCACTCCAGTAAGTTGTTCTCTCACCATCCTATTTAAAATTATAGTATTCCAGGGGCTAGAGAGATGTCTCAGTGATTAAGAGCACTGGCTACTCTTGCAGAGGACCTGGATTCGGTTTGGTTCCCAACATCCACGTGGTGGCTAACAATGTCTGTAACTCCAGTTCCAGGGGAATCCAACACCTTCTGACATCAGAGGGCATTGCACGACACAGGTACCCTTAACATACATGCAGGCAATACATTCATACACAAAAAATAATAAATTAATCTTTTTTAAAAAAGATTATAGTAGTCCTACAATATATTCCATATTTCTTTCTCTGCTTTATTTATTAACAAAGCATTTTCACCCTCTCATATAATTTATTTATGCCTATGGAGGGAGACAAGCCTCATTATAGCACTTAAGTTATTTCTTTAAAAAAAAAAGGCTGCAAATAGGGACTGAGTAGATGGCTCAGCAGTTAGAGCAAAGGCAAGCACTGGTTCAGATCCCCAGAAATCCACATAAATGCCCAGTAGGTGTTGCAGCCTACCTGTAAATTGCAGCCTGGAAAGGCAGAGACAAGGGATCCATGACCAAGCTGCCTAATGAGATTAGCCATATCTTTAAGTTTTGGGTTTGATTGAGAGACACTGCCTCAGTGAATAAGGTAGAAGAGCAGTCAAGGATGATTCTTGACACCAACCTTGGACCTCCACATGTATATCCACCTCCACACCTATGCCCAAATATATGCGAAAACATGCATACCTACTTGAAAAATGGAAAAAGAAAAAAGTGGGGAGGGGAGCTGCAAATATAAGCTCCAACACATATCAAAATGATAGGCACAGAAGGAAAGAAATGGCAGACAGCAAAAAGTGGACCTTAAGGGCAGCAGCTTTTAGAATTATCAGGCAGACTATAAAGCATAATAAAGTACAGTTTGAAAAATTTAAAGAACAAAAATAGCATTTAAAAAGAACCAAGTAAGCTGGGCATGGTGGTGCACGCCTTATTAGTCCCAGCACTCAGGAGGCAGAGGCAGAGGCAGGCAGATCTCCATGAGGTGAAGTCCAGTCTGTACTACATAGAGTTCAAAGCCAGATGGGGCAACAGGGAGACCCTGTCTCAAAAAAACAAACAAAAATCAAAAACAGAAACGAAGAAAGTGTGAATTCTTACAAAGGATGCAGTTATAAAGTAGATTAAGCAGTACTTTAGACACAGCTGAAGAGGAAATTTGTGAGTTGGGTGTAATATCAAAATAAAATATAGACACAAAGATGAAAAATATAAAAGAGAAGAGATGTGACAGGGTATTGGAGAAAGTGTAAAATGTGCTGTTTGAATCAGAGAGGAAAAGGAGAGAGAAATGAGGGCAAATTCCAGGAGAAAAACTACTGAAGGGCGTCACGCACAGCTCAGCAAGGCTCATAAAATCCAATCTGGACTATCAGAGTAAAAGTACTGAAACAGAAAACAGAAGCAAAGACGTTTGAAACCTCAGTGTGCACCTTCAACGTCAAGGTAACTGGAAAAGCAACTTACAAAGATATTTTTGTTCTTGTTTTTGGTGGTGGGTTTTTGGGTTTTTATTTTGTTGCTGTTGTTGCTGCTGTTGTTTTTGACATGCCTCCTTAATCCCAGCCCATCTGGAAGTCACTCTGTGAACCAGGCTGGGCTCCATCTCACAGATAATCCTGCTTCTGTTTCCCTGAGGCTAGGAGTGAAAGCGCAAGCCACCAGCGCACCTGCACCTGGCCTGGTGAGTTTTGGGTTCTGTTTGCTTGTTTTTGAGATAGGGTCTAAATATGTGACCCTGGCTGGCCTCAACCTCTGAGAGCTCCGCCCGCCTCTGCCTCCTCAGTGGTCGATTAAAGGCGCGCACTACAAAGCCAGGCTTTGGGATAATGTTTTTTTGTTGTGGTTTCTTGTTTTTTTTTTTTAGCTTTTAAAAATTTATCCAACCTAAAATTTACAATTCAGAAAAAAAAAAATCTCTTCCAAGAATTAAGCTAAATACAAGACTTTTGTAGCCATGCCAAACTAAGAAACCTTGCCACCAGCAAGTTGGTAGTAAAGAAGTCTATAGTGAAGTGTATTTTTTGGGAAGCAGGAAAATGATCTCAAATGGAAAGAATTAAGAGAAACAAAAAAATGATAAAACATAAGGAAATATAAGTGTCCATTGGCTATCAAGAAATAATGGCAGAGCACAATGGTCTGACCTATGGTCTCTAATATTTGGAAAGCTGAGGCCAAAAGTCACTGAGCCTAAGAGTCTGAATTCAGCCTAGACAACCTAACAAGTCCCTACTTATCTCAAATAAAGAGATAAAAGATCAAATAATATCTCAAAACATAAAATACCTAAAATTAAAAATTTTGATGACAGTGAATGTGAGTCAGCAAAGGTTGGTCATTATTAAAGTTCAAGTGTTTGGAAGCTCTAACATTATCTGGAAATAAGATAGTATTTGATTATATGTGTGTGTGTGTGTGTGTGAACTTTTTTTTTCTTGAGGCAGGATCTCCCTATGCCACACTGATCTCCACCTGCCTCTGCCTCTAGAGTGCTGGCTGTGGTAGCACACGTCTTTAGTCCCAGCACCAGGGAGGCAGAGGCAGGCAGATCTCTGTGAGATCTAGGCCAGCCTGGTCTACGTAGTGAGTTCCAGGCCAGCTGAGGCTATAGGGAGACCCTGTCTCAAAAAGACAAATAAATAAGTAAAGAAAGAAAGAAAATATATTTTTTAAAAGAAATAAGATGGAAAGCAATTAAGATATCTAACACTGACTCTTGGCTTCCACATGCATGAACACACACATACACAAACTATAAATAAATGAGAAAAGGAAATTGTGACACATACCACAACGTGGATGAACCTTGAGAATTTATGCTAGTGAAAAAAACAGACACAATAGGACAGATGCCATGCAATTCCACTTATATGAGATTCCTACAGTAACCAGATGCATAAAGGCAGAAAGTAGAGGTGTGTTACCAAGGGCAGGGTTGGAGAAGGAGTGAATGAGGAGTTGTGTTTCACAGGTACAGAATTTTCATTTTGCAAGACGAAGAGTTCTGAAGACCAACTGCAAAACTGTTGACCTGTATACTTAAAAATAGTGGATTGGGGCTGTAGAGATGGCTCTGCCATTAAGAGCACTGGCTGTTCTAGCAGAAAACCCAGGTTCAATTCCCAGTAGCCACGTGGCGGTTAACAACCATCTGTAACTCCAGTTCCAGGGGATCCAACACCCTCTTCTGACCTCATGTTGACCTTGTACAACATGAGTGCACTTACATACATGCAGGCATAACACTCATACACATAAAATATAAATAAATAAAAATAGTGAAGATAGAACCCGTGACTTGGCTCAGAGTGTAAGAATGTTTTCCACACAAAACTGATGACCTGAGTTCAATCTGCAGAACCCATTGTAAAGGTTTCCGGAAGTGGAAACCAACTAATGAAGATTGTCCTCTGACCTCCACACATGAACTTGTGTGTGTATGCATATCACACACACAAACACACTATAGATACACATATACAATAGTAAGTAAAAATTGTTTTAAAAATAGTGATGATAAATTTTATGTAATATGTATTCTACCACAAATAAATGCGTTTAAAGACAAGCCAAAAAAAAAAAAAAAAAGAAACTAGCTTAAAAATATACTGAGCAAAACATTTCACTAGAAATAAGAAGGAACACAACAGGTTCAATGTAGCTCAGGTTGGTAGCATGCTTGCCTAAGCATATATGAAGCCCAGGCTCCATCCTCCCTACTATACAAATAGGGTATGGTGCACATCTGTAATCCCAATACTTGGGAAATGAAAGGAGGAGAATTAGGAGTTTGAGGCCAGCCTGAGATACTTGAGACCACATCTCATTTAAAAAAAAAAAAAAAAAAAAAAAGCTGGGTGTGGTAGTGGACTCCTTTAGTTCCAGGACTCAGGAGGCAGAGGCAGGTTGATCTCTGCAAGTTCAAGGCCAACCTGGTCTACATAGTGAGTTCCAGGCTAGCTGGGGCTATAGACCCTGTCTCAAAAAAAAAAAAAAATTATAATAATAATGACCAGCCATGGGGTCATCAAGAGCACACCTTTAGCACTTGGGAGGCAGAGGCAGGCAGATTTCTGCAGTTCCAGGCCAGCCAAAGCTATGGGGAAATCCTGTTTCAAAAAAAAACAGAAAACAAATCCCAGCATGGTAGAGCACACCTTTTATCCCAACACTCGAAAGACAGTGGTAGATCTCTATTATCTAGGCTAGCCTGTTCTACATAGTAAGTTCCAGGCCAGCTGTAGGAGAGAGAGAGAAAGGATCCAAAAGAAAGAGTCCAAAACGAACAAACCGAAAAACCATAATGAGAGTCTAGAGAGATGACTCAGTGATTAAGAATACTTGATGCTCTTACAGAGGACTCAGTTCAGTTCTCAGCACCCACATGGTGGCTCACAACCATCTGTGACTCCAGATCCAGAGGATCCAACACGGTCTTCTGCCCTCCTTGGAGATTGCATGACATAAATGTGCTTATACACATGCAGGCAAAACACTCATACACATAAAATAAAAACAAAATTTTCAAATGATAATATACTCAATTCACCAAGAAGTATAACAGTTCTAAACTTGTGTGTGCATCATATAGATAGCCTCAAAGTATAGTAACAAAAAGTGGATGGAGTTTCAAGAAGATATGGAAAAATCTACAGCTAGAGTAGAAGTCATGTTTATCCTTAACTATTAGAACGAAATTAGTAAGGAAGAAATCTGAACGATGGGCAAACTTTAGCCAAGTGGACAGATAAAAGACAGGACACTCACAACTGCAGCTCATACATTCTTTTCAAATGCACATGGAATGTCTTTGAAATGCCGAATGATACAGCAAGTCCCAACAAATTATGAATGATTTAAATCATAGAGTACATTCTCAGACAGTGATGCAACTCAGCCAGAAAATGAGAATTTTTAAAAAGGTACATAGAGAGGGGCTGGAAAAATGGCTCAGCAGTTAGGAGCACTGGCTGCTCTTGCAGAGGACCTGGGTTCAATTCCCAGCACTCACATGGCAGCTAACAACTGTCTATAACGCCAGTTCCAGGGGATCCAACACCCACTTCTGACCTTTGCAGGCATTCCACGGACAAGGGTGCACTTACACACATGTATGCAATACACTCATATGCATAAAATAAAAATTACAAAATATTTTTTAAAAAGGTAACTGCACGTTCAAAAGTTGTTTATGTATTTTTTAAATGTGTATGAATGTTTTGCCTGCATGTATGTAAGTTTCTGAGGAGGCCAGAAAGTGTCCAGTTCCCTGGAATTGGAGTTATAGATGGTTATTAGCCACCAAGTGAGGGAGGGGAACTGAACTTGTATTCTATGGAAGATCAAGCAAATACTCTTAACCTCTGAGTCATTTTTCCAGCCATTTGTTTATATTTTTAAATGTCACAGATTTTTCTTTGAAAATCATAGTAAGCATTAGAAAGTATTTTAAAGTGAAAATTGGCAAAACTATTACATCTATGCAGGCTATAGATTGTGGTAGAGTACTTGTCCTGTATGCACAAGGTCCTGAGGGCCTTGAGACTACATCTCAAGACTACAAATCAATCATAAATGAGATATTAAATCCTAAAATTAAGATACAACTTCTTCCTCCACAGATTCAGGTCATCACTGAGGTCAGGCAAGGTATGCCAGGGCTGGAGGCACTTCGAGAAGGTCCTGAGAGGCGAGGAGGCCATGAGAGGCTATTGAAGGAGGCTATGAGAGTGAAGCAGTGAGACCCCAAGATGTTGAAGATGCCAGAGCCGTTAGACATCTGCCATGGAGAGCTGCATACATCAATTAGAACCAGCCCACAGCTGGAGGGCTGGAGTCATCCAAGGCCTTTGGAAGTAAAGTCTCAGACACAGAGCTACAGGATTTGGTGTCTGCCCTGCCAGGTTTCAGTCTTACTTTGGTCCAGTATTTCCTAACTATGCCTCCATTTCTCTGTTTTGGAGTGGAAGTGTATATTCTGTGCCATTGTTTGTTGAAAGTTTGTAATTTGTCTTTTTTTACTCTACTGGGGGGTTCTAAAAGAGACTTTGGAATTTTGAATTATCTTAGGTCTGTTAAAGACTATAGGGACTTTTAAAGTTGGACTAAATTTCACATTATGATATGGCCTTGAGTCTATGGGAGCCAGGGAGCAGAATGTAGTGATTTGAATGAAAATTGTCCCCCGTAGGCTCAGGTATTTGAGCACTTGGTTTCCAGTTAGTGGCACTGTTTGGAAAGGTTCAGGAAATACAGCCTTGATGGGGGAAGTATGTTACTGGAGGCAGGCTTTGAGTATTTATAGCCTTGCCCAACTTCTGGCTCGCTCTGTCTCTCTCGCACGATCTGTCTTTCTCACTCCCCTTTTTGTGTTTGTGGTTAAAGATGTGATCTCTCAGCTTCCTGCTCCAGTTGCCTGTTCCATGTCTTCCCCTCCATCATGAACTCCCCTTCTGGAATCATAAACTCTTCTTTCTATTGGTATTTTATTGTATATTTGTATTTGGACTTTGTATATTTATACTTATATTGTATTTTATCACAGCAACAGGAAAGTAACTAGTACAGTTGCCCAACAGAACTAAATGGTAGAACCGTTTTCTAAGATTTATTTATTATTTTTTTATATATATGAGTGTTTTGCCTGCATGAGTTTATGTATACCACCCATGTGTCTGGTGCCATCAGAAGCCAGAAGAGAGCATTAGATATCCTGGGACTGGAGTTAAGGGCAGTTATGAGCCACTCTGTGGGTGCTGGAATTTGAACCCAGGTCCTCTGCAAGAGCAGCAAGTGCTATTAACTACTGAACCATCTCTCCAGTCCAATAAGACCCTATTACTAAAGACAACACACACTTTAGTTACAGAACCAAGCTGGAGCTGAGCTAGAAGTCTCCTCCCTGCCGGTTAGCTTTCATGGTGCCAGAAAATGCTGTTCAGACCACTAGGGAAGAAAAGTCAGTAATGGTCTTACCCAGCAGTGGAGCCAGAGCAGTACCATACCATGCCAACCTCACCATCAAGATGTGGCCCACTGGTGAAATGGCAGCGTGACTATTATTGGGGGATAACCAGTCACTTTCTGGTGAATTTGAGTCTTCCTCCACTGGCAGGAATTCATGCCTTGGTACTGTAAACCTGGTCAAAAGCCCGTGACCATAGAGAGGTCACGGGGGTAACTCACTACCGTTGTTTTCCTAAATGCTCATGTTGTCAAACTATCTTTGAAATAGGTATGTTCATACCTATTCTCTCACCTGCAGTCGGAGAAGCTTCTTGTTGCAATGGGTGATAGTTAATGCAGAGACTCTTAACAGATCAGAATGCCAAGAATAAATGACTATTGAGTGCTCAGCCCTAAACAGGACATGTATATCACCCCCTCTAAGAGACAGGGAACATTGCAGAAGTGAAAAGAATGTGAGAGCCAGAGGATGGGGAGGAATGCTGTGACACACTACTCTCTTCTGGACATGACTAGACCATCGCACTCGTGAATTGATAGCAGCATTCACAAGAGCTGCACAAGATTGAGCCCATCAGCATTCCATCATGGATAGGGGAGGGCTTAGGAGGCCACACCCAGAGCTGAGGAGCTCTTGGGAGTTGATGGCTACAAAGGAAGAAGGAGGCATTTTTCTTCTGTGACGTAACCACTAGTAAGTTGCCCAAGCTCCAGTAAATAACCCCACATCCGTGCTCATGCAGGCAACCCTAATTAAACCCAGTGGATCCTTTAAAAAACAAAAACAAAAAAAGACATGAAAGTATGAGGGATACATGTTGAGAAGAAGGACAGGAAACAGAGGGCGATGGAGTGGATGGAGTCAGAACACATTATAAGACCATGGGTACCCCTTGAACACTGTGCTCCTCGTGTCCAGGGCCAACAGGAAGGAAGAGTCGCCATTGTGGTAGAGGTAACTGACTCTGAGAATCATGAAGATGTAGTGTTGCCGTTGGAAATGGGTGCAAGCAGGAATACTCTAGAACTCAGTAGGTGCTCTTTGCCACATCTTGGTCTCCTTTGCCCAAATATGACTGAAAATGGGCAGAAGCAGTAACCCAGCTTAAGGACACAATGACCTAGGCTCCTAGGATGAGAAGCTGAGTCATTCCCATCACCAGCCACTGACAAGATGAGAGATTCCAGCTGGGGTGAACTGGAATTCTAGAATTAGTAAAGGATTCTAGCCATGAAACCAATGGCAACAAAGGAAGCCACAGTCCATACCACTGGCTTGGGTCTTCTAAGTTTCCCCTTAGAAAGAGAAGTCTACTGGATTATGGGAGCTGCCATGGAAAGGCGTAGAGACAATGGGATCCAAGTAGTGCAAGGGTTGGAGCATACTGACAGCACAAGATACACTTCATTCCTCCTTCTGGGAAAGGAGTGCTGCCTAACTATGGGGAAGGCACTACCTCCTGCTTTTGGCTCCTGGAGGCCTGCTCAAGGATGCTTGACCTGAGATCATGCCCTTCCCAAGGCAGCACACACAACATGATCCAGCGTGGACATTCAAACCTCGAAGGATACTAAGAGCAGTAATTGCTCCAAAGCGCAATTACCATAACTTTGTCAGGCAAATTGACCCTTCTCTGTGCACAGCTCTGCTTCTTACTGCTTTCTGTCAATAACAGTTGATGCCTTCTTGATCCAAAAAAAAATAAGACCATATCAGAATCTCCAAATATCGATTCTTATGGAATATGACAACTCAATTCTAAAATCTGTTGCGAAATACAAAGGATCAAAAATTGTCAAGTCAAGCCAGGGGTGATAGGCAGGAGGCTAAGGCAAAAGGATTGCTGTGAGTACAAGGCCAGGCTGGTCTACACAGCAAGCCTGCCTCAGAAAACAAATTGTGCCAGCTGCAGTAGTACATGCTTTTAATCCCAGCACTTGGGAAGAAGAGGCAGGTGAATTTTGGTGAGTTTGGGGGCCAGCCTGGTCTACATAGTGAGTTCCAGGCCAACCAGGGCTACACAGTGAAACCCTGTTTCATAAACAGAGCTGTCAAGATATGAGATGAGTGTGGTGAAATACCTATAATCCTAGGATTCTGGAGACTAAAGCAGAATTACAACTTTGAGGCCAGCCTGGGCTATACAGCAAATTCTAGCTGGAGTTTGAGTATTATCTCAGGGGAAAAAAAATTGGGGTCAAGACATCCTTAAAGAAACAGCAGTTAGAAAGATTTGCTGTATCATATCAAAACTTATGATAAAGCTACAGAAATTGAAACAATATGGTTTGGGTAGAAATCCATGAAAAGATAAGAAAAGCACAAAAATGAACACATTCTGTTTGGGCATTGAAGGAACAGTCTTCATCAAATGGTCTGGGGGAAAGTCAAGCTCTGTATGATAAAAATGAAACTTAACTTCACCCTATACCATAAAACAAGGTAATTGGAGGTACATGGTAGAACCCGGTAGAAAAGAAAACTCAGTAATGCTTTTAGAACAGTGCAGACCAAGAGAAAATGGAAATACTCCATAATGGGAAACATTCAATACAAGCAACTAAGAAAATTGCTTTCTCCCCATTATATTTCATTTTAATTCCTTCTGGTGTTGTTGTTATTTCAGTTTTTATTTTGAGACAGGGTTTCCCTTGAACCCCAGCTGGTCTGGAAATCACTATGTAGACCAGGCCAGCCTCCATCTCACCAAGATCTGCCTGCCTCTGCCTCCCAAGCACTGTAATTCCTTTCTGTTTAAATAGCCTTAGGAGACTGTGAAGACAGCACAGATTAAAAAAATAATATTAAAATAGGTTGGCAAGATGGCTAGGAGGATCACAACCAGTAATAGTAATAATGATAATGATAATATAAAGTTTGGCTCTATTAAAATTAAGAATGTCAGCCCAACACAAAAGGTATAGTCAGGACAGTGACCTGAAAGCCAACCTGGGCTACATAGTGAGTTGGAAAGCAATGTAGAATTATGAGATCCTGTCAAAAACAAAAAATTAAGAATTTCGGTACATTAGAGTCAATGGTAAAATGCTGGCCTATAGTGAGTGCTTGAGGCTTTGGGTTCTATTTTCAGCATTGAAAAGGGGGAAGACGGGCCAGATGGCTCAACTGGTAAATGTGCCTGCCTATAAGGCAAGCCTGACAACCTGAATTTAATTTCTGGGATCCACATGGTGAAAGGGGAAAAACCGACTCCTACAAGTTGTCCTCTGACCTCAGCCTGTGCTCAGTAGCAAAGTCCTCCCACCCCTGTGCACACACTAAATAAATAAATAAAATGCCATATAAAAACTTTTTAAGACCAGGCATGGTCGTACATGCCTTTAATCCCCAGCACTTGGGAGGCAGAGGCAGGCGAATCTCTGTGAGTTCAAGACTAGCCTGGTCTACATAGCAAGTTCCAGGCCAGGTGGGGCTACAGGAAGACCCTGTCTCAAAAAGACAAAAAAAAAAAAAAAAACTTTAAGGGCAAGGTAGCACATGCCTTTCACCCCAGCACTGGGGAGGCAGAGTTGGTTGGTTGGATCTCTGTGAGCACAAATTCAGCTTGGTCTATACAGTGAGTTCCAGATCAGCCAGGACTACATAATGAGACCTTGTCTCAAAAACAAACAGAAAAACTTCTTTAAAACAAAATAAACCTGAAAAAAAATATCTCAGATCTAGACTATAAAGAACTCCTATGGGCCAAAAAGAGGGAAGAAAAAAAGAAAAATAAATAAATGACTTCAACAGGCAATTCACCAGAAAGGATATCCAATGACCAATAAACAAAAGTGATCAACCTCACTACTAGTCAGAGATGTACAAACCAAAGTCATAATAAGATATCACCACAAACCCAGTAAAAGGTCTAGAATGTGAAAGACTAACTCTACTCAAGGTACGCTGGAGATGTTAGGGTCAGAGCCTGAGCTCTGGCAGCCCTAACAAGCCAGGTCTCAATAGGCTAATTAAACAGACAATTCAAAAAGCAGAGAAAGGTGGAACACATGAGTCCCACTGACTCTCAAGTCTGTCTCTGGAGTCCTGACATGAGATTTAGGCTTAAATAGAGGATAAGAGATGTGCTTAACCAAGCAGTTCCGGTCAAGGTGTAGATCCACCCATCACCACTCTCTCTCCCTACAAGGTAGTCTAACTATATGAAATCGGGAACAAGTTCTCCCTCTGACTGGCACCAGGCTTCAGGCTTTTCCTTCTCCCAGCATGAGGTTCCTGGGGAAAGGCCAATTTAGAGAGGACCATTGTTTCGATCTGATAGCCCAGCGGGGTGGGGCACAGTTGTCCCTTTGGAATATCTTCATTCCTGCCAGGACAGTCACATGTAGAGGGGTGTTGAGGATGTGGAACAAGGACTCTCTTAATATACACCTAGGAGCTGAAATGGGTGTAGGTACTTCAGAAAACCTGTTTGCCAGATTCTATTAAAATTTGAACATAGTCCAGGGATGTGCTTTACAGAAATACATGAACCTATGTATCACAAGGCATGTTCAAACCTGGAGCTGCTCTCCAATGGCAGAGCCCTTGCCTAGCATGGGCAAGGCTCTGGGTCTGATCCCCAATACCACGAGAAAAAAATATTTACAGGGACCAGCAAGCTAACTCATCAGGTGAAAGCATCTGCCAGCAAGCTTGAGGACCTGAATTTCATCCCCAGGACCCACATGGTGGAAGGAGAGAACCAATTCCTGCAAGTTGTCCTCTGAGCTACACACACACACAGTGACACATGCATACATGTACATACAAGATTCAAAAGAATGTTTTGGACATTTACAAATGTCCGTAGCAGTATTATTTATAGAATCTACCATGTGGGACCCAGGGTTGCCAGGTCGTTGGGCTTGGTGACAGGTGCCTTTACTCACTGAGCCATCTTGCTGGTCAGGTAGCAATATTATAGATAATAATTAAAAGTTGAAGGAATACCAGATATATGTCAGCAATGGAATATAACAGAATACTATACACCAGTAAGAAAGAATGAATGGCTGATTAACATTCAGCAAACATGAATGGATTTAGAAAACTGGGAACAAACATGTCGGTTACACCAGAGTCCATGCAGTGTAAGTCCAAGTATATAGAGCTTGGAATGCAAACAAAATCAAACCGCAACACTGACCCACACACACTTAGCAAAGAGATACTAGACAAAAAACAGCACTCTGTCTCTGAAGGGAAGTCAAAGACATGGATAAGGATTCTCAGTTGCTTGTAGTAGCAGTTTTTTGGTTTGTTTTACAGTGCTGGGGATCAAACTCAGAGTCTTGTGCATGCTTAGCAAGCATATTACCACGGACACACCTCAGAAAAGAAAGTGGTAAAATGCTAGACTGAATGTGTGCAGAGTCACACCTTTTTCCTATCTTTACACGTATAGAATCATTATTGAGCTATGTAGACCAAGCCGGTGTTGAACTCACAGATCCGCGTGCCTGCGCCTCCAGAGTGCTGAGGTCAAAGGCATTCTTGGTGCGTGCCTAGCAAGCTCGGGTTTTGAAACAGATTATCTTCATTTATGCCTGAAAGATGCTCTAGGGAGTCTCCTAACTCTAATCTACTGGTCTCTGACTAGACTATTGTTGGGGAGAATGAGTGGGGGAAAAGTACTGATTGCAGCAGGAGACCTCCTGAGCAGGCTGGGTCTCTCTCTGCTTCTCCCTCGCAGGGCATTTCAGTCCACAGAAGCAGTGACCATGTGACAACACCATGTGCCTCAGTGCAGGCAGGATGGGAGAGGCATTTTACACAGGCGCTGTGGGGGACAGGGGCTAGACTGGGGAGAAACAGAGTCCTGTTGAATCCTGTAAAGGATCTTCCTTTGAGTGACAAAAATGTTTTAGAGTTAGATAGAGATGAAGGTGGCACAATGGTTCTGGATGTTTCCTAAGTACCACTGAACCATGCACTTCAACTGTGTTTGGTAGAGCATTTGCCTAGTATTCATGAGACCCTGGCCTCAATCCCCAGGACTGCAAAACATTATTTAGTTAAGTAAATGAAATACCTAATTTTAAGCCAATCACAGTATTACATGCTATAATCCCAGCACTTCAGAAATGGAGGCAGGAGGGTTAAGAATTCAGGGCCAGCCTCAGCCCTGTGTCCTACAGTGTTTGAGACTAGTCAGGGCTACATGTGACCCTATCTTTAAAAAAAAAGAACGAACAACCACAACAAAGGCCTAATTTTGTTGTGGGAATGTCACCTAAAATTTAAAACTTTTTTATGTATTATTTTATGTGTATGTTTGTTTTGCCTGTATGTATGTAAATGCATTATATGTGTGCAAATTGGCAGAGGCCAGTAGAGGACACTGGATCCCCTGGACCTGAAGCTAGGGACAGTTGTTAGCCACCATGTGGGTGCTGGGAACTGAACCTGGGTCCTCTGCAAAAGCAACTGGTGCTTTTAACCTCTGAGTCATCTCTCCAGCCCCAATTTCACCTCAATTTAAAAATAATAATTTTAAACTCGGAAAATATGTTTAACACAGGAAGAGATTTTTCTCTTTGCCAATGAAAGCAGAAACCTTTTTAAAGAGAAGAATTTAGAGAATTTCTGGTGTCTCCAAACCCATCCTCAGTTCCTGGCTCTTACTTGTATTTACCAACCCTTATCTTTTCTCTCCTACTCTAAATATATTGGGAGTGTGTGTGTGTGTTTACATATGTTCACTGTACCCATGTTTAATAACATGTGCATGTTCCATGTGCATTCAGAGTGTGTATATATGCGTGCCTATTCAGTGTATAAATGTGTTCCATGAATGCATGCATGTGTTCAGTGTGTGTGTATGTGCATGTGCACGCAGGTATGCACACAAACACCTGAGTGTGCCTGCAGCTGCCTGGGACCCTTTGCAGACTCTTGCATTCACAGCATGGCAGTGCTGATTCTGCATCTCTGCAGCCTGTCCTCCAACTGTCCCTGACAGGAAGCCAAGCTTCCTAGGGTCTTGAATCAGCAGAGCAGGAAGGAAATAAAGGCCACAGAGCTGTCAGAGAGGATGAAGCCCACTTAATACCCTTAAGAACAGGTCTGGAGAGGGTTTCCATGGCTGGAATTGAAATCCCAGGATCCAGAACAGAAGCACTGACCCTGCTTCATGCTGCTGACTGAGCAACACTAGACAAGGTCAGTCCCACTTTCGGCTGTAGCTTCGTCCCATGTGACAGGAATAAATAGCCTTTCTCTTGTTGGTGGTGGATTGCAAGTGTCTTTTTAAAAAAACTTTTTTAAAATTACATTTTTTTAAATGTGTGCGTCTCTGTGTCTGTCAGTGTTTTTGCACATGTGCGTCAGGTATGCACAGGTGTGTGCACTATGGCATAGCTTGGAGGTCACATGACAACTCTTTCCTTCCATCATGCAAGTCCAGGACTCAAACTCAGGTCTTTAGACTCGGTGATAAGCATCCTAACCTCTGAGAAATCTTACCCATTCTTTTTTCTAATTATTTTTTATTTTATATTAATTATATTTTATTTTATGAGTGCCTCACATACATGTATGCTAAGAGCACCCTTGAGTGCAATGCCTGTGGAGGCCAGAAGAGGGGTAGGATCCCCAGGAACTGAAGTTACAAACAGTTGTGAGCCTCCACGTGGGTGCTGAGAACTGAACCCACGTCTTCTGGAAAAGCAGCCAGTGCTCTTAAGCCCTGAGCCATCTTTCCAAAAGGCCCCGTGCCCGCAAACCCCCCTTTTTGCTGTAGTTTTTATTTTTAATTTTCTTGAGACAAGGTCTCACTCTCCAGCTCAGAATGGCCTGGAATTCACTATGCAACCCTACACTGCTATCAAACTCATGGCAGTCCTCCTGCCTCAGCCTCCTGAGTGCAGTGTTTGCAGGAATATGCTGTCACACCCAGCTTGACAGGTAATTCTTTTGTGCTGTATCTGATGGTATAGAGTTAATCCAAGATGAAAAATTGACAGAGTACAGGATTGTGTGTGTGTATGTCTGTGTGGGGGTGGGGGGAGTGAGGGAGAGAGAGAGAGAGAGATGGACTCCACATTCATAGCCGAGTATTTGGCAAGCTGTTCTCTCATATATTGCGAAACAAAAATGTGTTGCCTTCAGTGTGTTTTTAATAGGCAGAGGAGTCTGGTCCCAATGCTTAGGTCTCACTTAACACAGATACCAGAACATTCTTGTTACATTTTTTGCTTTGTTGGTTAATGTATGGAATTTCCCTCTGTCCTCTCTATAAAGGACAGTTTGGGGTCACTCCAGAACTCATTTCCTGAGAGTTATTACAGACCCTTGAACAGGGAACCTTTCTCTTAACCGAACTGTTCAAAATCACTCAGATTTTGATTTGCGTAATATTTCACAGAACTTGCAAGAACCTACCAGTTTTCGATTTTGCAATAGTACAGGCAATCTAGAGTCGAGACATTCTCACAAGTGGAGTGGAGTAGATTTCTATAAACAAAGCAAGATGCAGTCTTTCCAGCCTTTCGTAGAGATGCTTACATCCAAAGAGAGGGGCCCCTGCACCTCCAGCACACTAATCACAGAAACATGAGTGTGAACTAACATCAGAACCTTTAAGAATACATTTTACCCAAACACATCATTTAGCCCCATATACTTAACCAAAAGGTAAGCACAGAAGGGGAGTTTCTAACAAGAAAGAAGGGAAGTGTTCATTGATTGCAAGGTAGGTTTTTTAAAAGAAGTCTTAAAAACCAACATTTTATTTTGTATATATGTGGCGTATGTGTGTGCTTGTATGGGTGTGCTATATGCATGTGTATGTGCGTGTAAGTGGAGGCCAAAGGCTGATGTTCAGTGTCTTCCTCTATTCCTCTCCACCTTACTTTTTGTCACAGGGTCTCTCAGTGAATCTGGGGCTCACTGATTCAACCAAGCTAGCTGCCAGTGAGCTCCAGGATCTGCCGGTCCCTGTTCCCTCAGCACTGGAATTACTGATGACCAACATCACCTAGCTGTTTACGTGGAAGCTATGCATTGAACTCAGGTCCTCACACTTGTGAAGTAAGCAGTTTACCCTCTGTGCCTTCTCCCCAGCCAAATAAATAAATAAAATGAAATAAGAATCTATTGACACAAAAGCCTTGTGACCAGCCTGCACAGTGGTCACCAGACCTCCTCAGAGCCACGACAAATAGACCTTCCCATAATCTGAGCCCTGGGGTCCCAGAAGACAGCCCAGAACCGCAGGCTGATTTATCGGTAGTTATTAAAATTCTTCCTTGCACACAATTGGATTTATTTTAAATGCAGCCTAATTTTTTTTCTGGCCCTTAAACCATCTTCACTCGCCTGATTGAGTTATATGAAGGCTTTATTTGAGGTCAAGAGAGTTTCCAACACTACAAATGACAATTTGAAGTGAATAATTGTTTTTTTTTTTTTCTTTACACCAAATAAAGCTGTCTTTGGTAGAACTCTCCACAGAGCCCATATAAAAGTTGTTAGACCCAGGATGGGCTGAAAAAGAAGTTTGGAAATTGTTTTCATTTGGTTTTTTTGCTTATCTTTTTTTCTTTCTTTCTTTTCAAGACAAGGTCTCACTATGTAGCCCAGACTGGCCTGGAATTCCCTATGTAGACCAGCCTAGCCTTGAACTTGATCTGATCTGTTTCCCTCTGCCTCCTGAGTACCTGGGTTTATAGGCATGAGCCACAATGTCCGGCTAAAGTAGGAAATTACAAGAACTCTAAATCCTTTTTTAAAAAAGTATGTGTACATGTGTGTACATGTGGTTATGTGCACTAGAGTGCAGTGCCAGAGAAGGCTGGAGGCAACAGATCCCCTAGAACTGGAGTTACAGCAGTTGTGAGCTACCGGAACTGAACTCCAGTTCTCTGCAAGAACAGCATGTACTCAATCCCCTGCGCTCTCTCTCCAGCCTTCCAAGTCCCTTTGAGCTGGGGGTGTTGCTTGGTGGCAGAGTACATGCTTAGCACATGCAAGAAAGCCCTGGGTTCAGTCACCATCACAGCAAAATAATAAAAATAAACACATTTGGAAATTTTCATATGCTTAATAGATTCCCCCTGTGACAGAGAACAATCCTATAATAATTTTAGTGTTCAGGTGCAGAAAGCATTATGATATTTTGTGTCTATTTTTGGCATAATTGAAACTTACAAAAGACATTGTAAGAACAGCAAAGGGAGTACCTAATCAACCCTCACCCACGTTCCTCCAAATTTTAATATTTTATCACATTGGCTTTTATTCTCTATCTTTTTAAAAAACATTTGAATATGTCACAGACACAGTCCTTTTTATTCCCAAAAATCTCTTTGAAAAAGGGTCTCATGTAACCTAGACTGGCCTCAAACTTGATCTGTAGTCCAGGATGATCTGGAACTCTTGGTCCTCTTGCCCCCACCTCCCCAGAGCTGGGATTACAAGTGTATGCTGGTTTATACAATGTTGGGGATAGAACCCAGGGCTTCATGTACGCCAGGTAAGGACTCTACCAACTAAGCTACATCTTGGAACCCTTAAAGACTTTAAATATATATTTCCTAAAAGAAGGATATATTGGTAATATAACCACAGTCAGTCTTCAGTTCTGTTTTGTTTTGGTTTTGTTTTCGTTTATTATCAGGGAGCACACTTGCCATGATCCAATGTATGGGGGTCAAAGGACAACTTTGTGGAGTTTGTTCTCTCTTTTACATGGGCTCTGGTAATTGAACTCAGACTGCATAGTAAGCACTTTTACCCACTGAGCCATCTTGCTGGTCCTTGTTTGTTTTTTTTTTTTGTGACAGGGTCTTGCTGTGAAGCCCTGGCTTCTCACTATGTAGACCAGGCTAGCCTAGAACTTACTGAGATCCTCCTGCCTCGGCCTCCCCAGTGCTGACATTACAGGCGTAAACCATCACACACTGCTCACAGTGAGGTTTTTAAAATGAAGTCAGGAACCGTGGTGTGATAGAATTCACTCACCTATTGATGCTTTTCAGGTTTTGTCAGCTGCTGCCTTGTGTCCACGTCCCTTGGTTCTGTGGGCTCGTTTGCCTTTCGGTGCAGCTTGGGAGCAAACCCAGAGCCTGGAGCATATGAGGCGAATGCTCTCAGTTATACCAAGGCCCTTTTTTTTTCTTTCTATCTAGAAATGTTTCTTTCTTCCCATTCTCAGCCTTGACATTTTGGAGGAGTCCCTTATTTTGTAGTTCCCTCGGGAACATCAGATACTCCTCTCCTGATTAGGTTCAGTTTGTGCATTGGGGTAGAGTACTCCTGAGGGAACACGGTGCCCATCTCCTGGCATCCTAGCAGGAGGTGACCCATATTGATGTGTCTTGTGGCCGGAGGTGGGAATTTTGATTACTGATCAAGAGCTGTCTGTTCACTTTCTTTTCACTGCAAAGTTACTATTTTCTCTTTGTAAGATTAAGGGGTCGGGGCTAGGCTGTAAATTGGTGATAGAGGGGGCTTGATTAGCATGCCTGACGTCCTGGGTTCCATCCCCAGCACCTTGAAAAAAATTAAACAAAGTAAAATTTATAGTATCTTGTGGGGAGCTACTTTGTGACTAGAAATAAGCCATTAATCCTTCATCTTTTGCATATTAATTTTAGCAAATATTGATACTTATGTGAATCAGTTATTATGATTAATTACTAGAATGATGAGCTAATAGTGAATTTTTTTACACTTGTTTATTTTCTGGCAGCTTAGGGGAGGGGAGCATGTGTGTGCCATGCCATGGGTGGAGATCAGAGGACACTTGAGGGAGTCAGTTCCGTCCTACCACTATGTAGAGCCCCAGGATCAAACTCAGTCATCAGGTTTACGAACAAGAAAGGGCCTTTATTCTCTGGAACCATCAAATTGCCCTCCCTAATAGTGAAACTACAACATCATTTCTTTTCCAAAGAGGATTGGAATTAATTTAAGATGTCATGAAAACAAAAATCCAGGCATTGCTTCTGTTCTTTGTTTTTGAGACAGGGTCTCCATATGTAGTTCAGGAGTTTGCTATGTAGCCCAAGCTGGCCTGGAGCTAATAAGCTTTCTGTTTCCCTGCCTTGAATGCTGAGATTCCAGGCCTGTACCACACCTGGCCCAAAGGTTATCTTGTTGTTGTTTTCTTTCTATCTTTTTTTGTTTTTTGTTTTGTGTTTTGAGACAGGGTCTCCCTATGTAGCCCCGGCTGGTCTGTATGTAGATAAGGCTGGTCTTGAACTCACAGAGATCTGTCTTCCTCTGCTTCCCAAATGCTGGGGTTATAGACAGGTGCCACCATTCCTGGCCTCTTGTTCTCTTAATAAACAGTTTGGTGGGGTTAGAGATGGCTCTGCAGTTAAGAGCACTTACTCTTCTTTTGGAGGACCCAAACTCAGTTCCCAGCACCATCATGGCAATCAGAACTGACTGCAACACCTGTTCCAGGGATCCAATAACCTTTCTAGTCTCCACAGGCACCTGCATGCACATGATACACATACACACACAAATAAAAATAAAAACCAATGTTGAATGTATCTAAAAGTTTTATTCTCATTCATCTGATAAGTATCTTCTTTTACAAAATAAAAACAAAGGGGCTAGCAAGATGGCTCAGTGGGTAAAGGTGCTTGTTGCCAAGCCTAATGACCTGAGTTTGATCCCTAGAACCTATATGGTAGAAGGCAATAATCAAATCATGAAGGTTGTCCTCTGACCTCCATACACTCATGGTGATACATACACATGCACCCCCCGATAGATAAATTTTTTAAATTAATGAAAAAGAAATAATAAAGCCAAACTGAGTGTGTGAAAAAATACATGCTCACACCCAGAACTGGAGACACTAAGGCAGAGGAGGCCAGCCTAGGTTACATAGTGAGTTCCTGGGCATCCTGGGCTATGGTGTGAGACCAGAAGCCAGTGTTTTCCTCAGTCACTCTCCACCTTCTTTTTCTTTTCTTTCTTTTTTAAGACAGCATCTCCCTGTAGCCCTAGCTGACCTGGTACTTGCTATGTAGACCAGGCTGGCCTCTGCCTCCCAAGCACTGCAATTAAAGGCATGCACCACCACACCCAGCCCACCTTATTTTTTCAGATAGTCTCTCACTGAACCTGAGGCTCCTAGACAGCTAGCATGGCTGGTCAGCAAGCTCCAGGGATTTGCCTATCTCTGCCTGGGCTTACAGATGTAACACCACAACCAGCTTTTTACATGGGAGCTGGAAATCTGAACTCCAGTCCCCATGCCTATGTGACAGGCACCACTTTTGCTTTATGGACTAAGCCATATTCCAAGCCCCAAGACTTCCCATCTTTAAAAACTGTTAATCAGGTCCTGGGGAGATGGCTCAGTGGATATAGCACTTGCCACACAAGCATAGAGACCTGAGTTTGAATCTCCAGAGCCCACCTAAAAGCTAGATGCAGTGGTACAAGTCCCTGCAATCTCTACACACACCTCTGAGATGGGAGGCAGAAACAGAAGAATCACAGGGAGCTTGAGGTCCAGCTAGCCTGGTGTACGCAGCAGTGAACAAGAGAGAACTGGTTTCAAACAAGATAGAAGACAGGGATCGACACTTGAAGCTGTCCTCTGACCTCCACATAGAGACTAAAATACCAAAAAAGAAAACATTTTTAAGCACCCATCACGATTACTGCAACTTATGTTTACTGTAGAAACTGTTACTGATCGATTCCAAGCACATTGTTTTAGGTCTCAAACCTCGGAAACAATCTTGGAGAGCTCATAGGCCCAGCCACAGTGCCCAATTTTTAGGGAACATTTTTTTAGGTTGCAAAAAGTTTCATTTACTTTATCTCAGAGATAAATATTGCTTAGCTAATCAAATGTACTTTTGCAAAAACAGAGACAAAGACACAGTAAGCTTTGTATTCAATTTATATTCACCCATTTAAAGTACTCAGTACATGCCAGCAAGATGGCTCAGTGGGTAAAGGAGCTTGCCACCAAACCAAATGACATGAGTTTGAGCCCAGGACCCTCATGGTAGAAAGAGAGAAGTAACTCCCATAGCTGTCCTTTGACCTCTGCACTATGGTACACATGAGCTGTGGTACATGTGTGTGCACACTAAATAAAATGTAATAGAAATACTCAATTCATATAATATTTCAAAAAAGTCATGTGCCCATTTTAAGATACTCGTATTCTTCTTTGACAAACCACTAATCTACTTCTTGTGTATGTGTGTGTGTGTGTGTGTGTGTACTCAAGAGTGATACCAGGGATTAACCTGAGGCATTGTGCACGTAGTCAACTCTCTACCATTGTAATAGGCCCTTGCCTTACTTTCTTTCTATTTCTATAGATCTCCTTTTTAAAATTATTATTATTACATTTATTTACTTATTTTGTGTATTTCATATGTGGATAAACACATATATGTGGAGGTCAGGGGACAGCTTGGGGGAGCCTGTTCCCTCCTTCTACCTTGAGGCTTCCGGGAATTGAACTCCGGCTGTTAGACTTGGTGGCAACTGCCTTATCTGGCTGAGTCATCTCAACAGCCCTATGAACTCCTTTCATAAACAGTCCATGGAATTATACTTTTTTGTGTGACTACTTCTTTCAGTTAGCTTAATGTTTTTTCAGTTGGTTTGTTGGTTGGTTTGTGATGATGGAGATCTATCCCAGGGCCTTTCACACGATAAGCGTCTCCGGTTCAAGATTAAAGTTTTTGAGGCCGTCCACATTGTCATGCCTCATTCCTATGGATCTTGTCTGTCCACTCAGTTGATGGGCACAGAGGTGGCTCTTGCTCCCTTGCTGGGGCCATCTGACTTATGATGTTTTGAATAGTCTGTGCAAATCTGTATGAACATGCAATTTCAGTTCTCTAGGAGTGGAATAGCTGGATTATGTGGCAATCCTTGTTTAACAACTTGGGAAATTGCCCAACTGTTTTTGCAGTGATTACAGCAGCTATGTTCATAATGTGGGCTTTACCTTCTCTACATGTGTGCTGACATGTGTTTCATTCCTTCCCATAGGGATCCTATCAGGTGTAAAATGGTAGTTTTTTTTCTTTGTTTTGTTTTCTCCTTTTTTTCTTTTCTTTCTTTCTTTTTAAAAAATTATATTCTCTTTTAAGTGATTTATTTTTATTTTATGTATGTGAGTGTTTTGCTTACATGTATGTAAGTGCATCACGTGCATGTAGTGCCTGCAGAGGCCAGAAGAGAACATCAAATCCTCTACAACTGGAGTTATAAACAGTTGTTAGGCACCATGTGGGTGTTGGGAACTGAGCCAAGGTCTTCTGGAAGAGCAAATTCTGGACTTCGAAGAGTGAGCCACCATGCCTAGCCTCTGATGTTTGTTTGCTTTTCTGAGACAAAGGTTCACACTATATCTAGCTAAGCCTCAAGTTTATCATGAACCTCCTGCCTCAATCCCTCCCTAGGTAGTATAGGTGTGAGCCACTGTGCCTTGCTTTATTGGTATTTATTTGTGTTTCCCTAATAGCACCTAATGCTTGGCATCTTTTCATTGCCTACTGGCCAGTTGTATTCAGGGGTGGGAGGGAATCTATTCAAATTCTTTGCCCAGTTAGTTAGTTAGATAGTAAGTTAATCAGTTACTTACTTAGTTGAGACAGGTCTCTATACAGTCCAGACTAGTCTCAAACCCATGATCCTCCTGCCTCCGTCTCCCGAGCACTTAGACTGAAGATGTGAGTCACCGCACACTCAGCTTTTCTTGCCCATTTTTATAATCATTTTTTTCAACTTGTGTGTGTGAGTTAATGTGTGTGTTATATGTTCATGAATGTCACATGTGTGTGCACATGCACAGAGACTAGAGGAGGACATGGGGTGTCCTAATTTATCACTTGCTGCCTTATTCCTTCAACAGGTTCTTTCATTGAACCCAGAGCTAGGCTGACTGCCCCAAAACTCCAGTGATCTGTCTGTCTCCGCCCCCAACAGCCCTGGAGTTATAGGCATGTGTGTATTTTTGTGTAGGTTTCAAGGATTTAAACTTAGGTCTTCATGTTTGCTCAACAAGTACTTTTAACCACTGAACATCATTCAGCCTCATCCCCCAACCCCAACCTTAAAAAAAGATGTTTAAGCCAGGGTCTCACTTCGAAGCACAGGCCGACCTCAGACTCGGTGATTCCTCAGCCTCACACTACTGTGCACCACAGCACGCAGCTACTCCTGTGTTTTGTAATTAGCACTTCAGGGCCAGCAAGATGGCTTAGCAGGTAAAGGTACATGCTATATAAGCCTGGTGACCTGATTTCAATACCTGGAATTGATGTAAAAGTTGAAAGATAGACCCACAGAGTTGTCATTTGGCCTCTAGACTCATACTATGAAACCCCTCCCCCACAGCACACACATCATGCACACAAACACACACAATAATAATAATTAATAACATTTTTAAAATATTTTATTTACTATTTTTATTTCTGTGTATGTTTATTGCCTGCATGTATGTAAGTGCACCTGTGTCGTGCAGTGCCCTTGAAGGTCAGAAGAGGGCATCGGATTCCCCAGAACTGGAGTTGTGGATGATTGTTAGCCACCATGTAGATGCTGGGAATCAAACCTGGGGCCTCTGCAAGAGCAACCAGTGCTCTTAACTCCTGAGTCATTTCTCTAGCCCCATAAATAAAAACTTTTAAGAGTTTGATAACTTAGTTCTCACAATTAGGGCTATAGTCTATTTTGAGTTGATTTTTCCAATTCCCTGTTTCTCAGGCTTTTGCTCTTAGACTAAATGACATCACCACTTCCTAATTCCTATGATAAATCTCTTTTTGGATATATCTTTTATTGATTCTTTTTGTCTGGGGAACTCTAATTCATTAGCTTAGAACTAACTTCACTGCACATATAAGCATTGAGCGTTTTATCATGTTTCTGTTAAGCATGAAGGAAGATTCTGGGTCCAACCATCCCTTGATTTCAAGAATAAATGTATTTGATTTATATTTTTCATTTTTTACATTTATTAATATCCTCTCCCTCTGTGTGTGTATGTGTGTACGTGCACACATGCATGCATGTGTGAAGGGCAGAGGACAACTTGTGCAAGGTGGGATTGTGTTCATTACCTCTGTCTGCCGAGCCATCTTAAATGCATACGATGAGGTTTTCTAACCACTCCATTTCGACAGAGTTCTTGCCTGTGTTGATATTCTTCTGGATCGTTCTGAGCTCGTTTTCCTGCCAGTCCAGGAACACAGACCCACCCCTTCAAATCCTGGCTTTGAACTTAATATTCCAAAGCTTCCTTAATTCCTCACTGGTGCTTTCCTTAGGCTCTTAAGCGTGTATTGAATCTAGTGTTTGCTGCTTGCCAGAGGATCAGAGATATGTCCAAAATGATCATTCCTTGCTCAGAATTCTAAACCACAAATATTACCTTGTTTGCATCATGTAAAATCGAAATCCATTGGAACTCTGAATCTGAGGGCTGGTGAGGGCTCAGTGGGCAGAGGTACTGGCGGGACAGCCAGTAGCCCGTGTAATGGTAGAAGGCACAGACACAGACTCCACAAACTTGCCTCTGCCCTCCACTCTCACACTGTGGCACATGGTCCCAATCCACACACACACTAGTAATAACTATATATAAATAGAATTACAAATATTTCTCTTCTTTGTCTAGAGTATTCTATGATGTCCCAAGAAGAATTCCCTCCTTGGCTTCCTTTCTCTTTTATATATATATATATATATATATATATATATATATTTTTTTTTTTTTTTTTTTTTTTTTTTTTTAATTGTGTGCCTGCTGGGGTGAGGGAGGGCTTGTGTGTGTGCCTGCAATGCTCGAGTTACAGGTGATTGTGAGCAGCCTGATATGGGTGTTGGGAAATGAACTGGGGTTCTCTGGAAGAGCAGCACCCACTCTTAATCTACTGAGCTATCTCTCCAGGCTCCGTTCTCTCTTTCAAAACAGCCCTGGCCCTTAGCCTCTCCCCCTTGTCAGACCCCTCCCCACTTCCTTCACAGAAATCCTACAGCCTGCCCCCACCTCTCCCTCTCCTCCTCCTCTGTGTCTTGCAAATTTCCCAAAACCTCTGATGTCAAAGGGTGTGGAAGGCTTTGCTTACCAACCACTCTGGGCTTCCTGACAGGCTCTGGGAGATGTGAAGAGAGAGTTAGCTTTTCAAAGATAGGGAGACAGCTTATTATCAGGGCAAGTTCCACTGGGGCTTGGGCTTGGGTTTGTTTGTCCTAGTGTACTTAGAATCAAGCAATCCTTGCTTTGGCTAATTTTCTTCCCCAACTTTCTTCTGTCTGGATAACGTGTGTGTGTGTGTGTGTGTGTGTGTGTGTGTGTGTGTGTGTGTTTTATCAGGCTTGGGTTTTGCCCGTACTTCCTGTAAATTACAGTTGCTAGGAAGTTTCTCCCCTGCTGGAGAAATGCTTTACCACTGAGGTCCACTCCAATGGGGGTGGGGATGGGGGTGGGAGGGGTAGGGGGTGAGGGGTGGGGAAGTTAGGGGGGTGGGAGGTGGGGGGATGGGGTTGGGGGGGCACTAACTAGAGCCTTTTGAGTTGGGATAGAATTAAAGTTCAGTACATCCAACCTCATAACAACTTTGATGTTTGCTTCTGCCTTGATACCCCACTCCCAGGCTGGGAGAACCCGAGGAAGGACATTTGCTCATTTCTAAAAATTGATGAGCACCTTATGACCTAAAAGAAAATCTCTATTGAATGGAAGAGCTATTGTAAAACCGCAGCATAGCGATGCACAGGCGGTGAGAAGAGTTTCTGTCCAGGACCCCATCACTCCCATAACAAGAGACAGGTCGGAGGGGGACCTCACATGCTCATTTAATCAACATTTGAGAGGACCCAAGAGCCTCTAGAGTGACCACCCAAAGACTCAAGGGTAACTTATTCAAGGTCCCATGAAGCAGTAAAGGGCCTGTCTGGAAGGAATGGACATATTCCAAAGAGACACTGGAGCTACTATCAGACTACAGAAAGAACAGACCCCAAGAAATTAGAGTTTCCCTGGGAATCTCCTGCTGGGAGAGGAAATGACTGAAACCCTTGGGGCACCCAGAGAAGGAACTTGTCTACAGAAGAAAGATTGGCGACTTGTCAGATGACTTCACAGCAGAATGACCTTGTAAAAAAGATTTAAAGTTGAGACCTTGGTGGGCAGAGGACTACACCTTGCTGGCCTGCTTACATATATATATATATATCTTGCTTTCTGTTAAAACCCTACCTGTGGGAGTTTGAGAAATGGTTCAGCAATTAAAAGCATCTGCTGTTCTTTCAGAGGACCCGGATTCGGTTCCCAGTACCTACACCATAGCTCACAACCATCTATAACTCCAGTTCCAAGGGATCCAATACCCTCTTCTGGCCTCTACCAGCACTGCACACATGGTGCAATTACATACATTCAGGCAAAACACTCATACAAATACGTGAAAACTAAAACAAACCCTACCCTCATGTCAGGATCCCAAAGACGGACTTAGAGGGTCACTGGATCTCTTTGTCCCTCCTCCCACTGAAGGGCCACATTGAATAGATCTTGTTTTTCTGCTTTTCACTATTCATTTGATTCTTTTAATTGGCTTACTGGGAACAGGTAGCCAAACCTGGCTTGTTGGAGCACAGGTCCTCACCCCTAAGTCCAGTAACAAAGCCTGAACAAGTCAATGATATAGCTGAGTGGCGGAGTGCTTAACCAGCATGCAAACTACAAAACAAAATAAAAATTCATCAAGCTTCCACAGCTATGCAGAAACGTAATTGAAGCAAAGGATGTGGTCTGAGGAAAAGAAGTTGAGTGGGAAACCCAGCAAGGCCTGATCAGATAGATGTCTCTTGACCCTATTTCAGCAGCTTCCTCCTGCCTTTGAGGCAGGGTCTGCTCCGGAAAGGGCATCAGTGCCATAACTTACTATGAGACAAGGGCAGGCAAGATTTTCTTAAGGTCAAAGCCTACACTGATGCCCCTTATCTGTGGGGAGATAGAGTGAAACTGAGAACCATTCTGAAAGCCCATGATCATCAAAGCAACTTATAAAAGGAAGAATTTATTTTGGCTTATGGTTCCAGAGGGATGAGAGTCCATTATGGCCGGGAGGCACAGCAGAGAAAGCGAACCAGCAGTGGGGCCAGGCTATGAACTCTCAAAGCCACCCCCAGTGACATATTCTTCTAATAAGGCTGAATTTCCTAACCCTCCCAGAACAGTACCACCAACTGGGTACCAAGTGTTCAAATGTTTGAGCCTGTGTGGGACATTCTCATTTAAACCAGTACACACATGAATCTCAGTAGTGTGACTCTGTGACACCAGTGTGCTTAGCATGTGTGAGGTCCTGGGTTAAATTTTTGGTATCCCACTACCAGTTTTTTAAAAAATATGAAATTTCCAGGACTTCTTTATCTTACAATAGCTGATCAATCCCCCTTTGTTTGTGTTGTTACACTCTGGGAGTCTTGATCAGGGTTTGTTTCCTCTGCCCATTAAAGAATTAAAAGACAGGAAGAATCTCAGGCACAGCAAGCAACACACTTTATTAAAGTGAAGAAACAGAGAAACAAAGAGACCGAGAAACAGATTCCCCACAAATTAGGAAGGGATTCAGAAACAAAAATCCAACTCCCCCAGGGGTGTTTGGGCCTTTTAAGTATTTTAGTAATACAGGATGAGGTGTCCTCTACTTTTATTTTGGTCAACTGAAACAAAGAAGAGGAAGCTGATAGGCACGCAGCTTCCTGCACACTGAAATGTCCAGGATGACCTGAGCTTGGACAGTGACAGGGCAGGTCAGCCAGAAGGGGAGCCCTGCTAGGATATAATGTAAAGATCCTCAAACCTTTGTCTTAGGTAAAGAAGAGTCTGGAAGTTTGCTACCTTCTTGTTTATCTTTGGCCTCTTTACCCTTCTGTTAGGATGCTTATCTGCCTTCAGTTGTTTTGGTATTTTGTTTTGTTTCATTTTGTTTTGTGAGACAAGACCTCATGTATCTCAGGATGGCCTGAAACTCACCATGTCACTCATCTGAACACCATCCTCTGGCCTCTCCTCTCAAATTCTGTGCTGCCATGGTCAATTTATGTATCAAACCCAGGGCTTCATGAATTCTAGACAAGCACTCTCCAGCTGTGTTACATTCTCTGTCCCTGTTTTCTTTTTTGTAGATAAGAGTTTCACTCTGTAACCTAGGCTGGCCAGGAACTTGTGCTGCTTCTACTGTTTTTGCCTCAGAGTGCTAAGATTGCAGGTATACCCCACCATGTCCTGCTTGCCAGCTTGATCGGTCTGTTTTGCTGTTGTTGTTTGTCAGATGTCAGTTAGCCCGTGTCCAGCCCTCCTGCCTCTGATCAGAAAACAATAAAATATGCAGTTAATCATTTAAAAAAAATTTAGGAACCAGGGCGTAGCTCAGTGTTAGAGTACTCGCACATGGTGCAGGAGGTACACATAAGGGCCTGGGTTTGATTGAAAGAAAGAAAATAAATGAAAGAAAGTGAGACGTGAAGCCCCCCAAAAAGCTACCTCTTGAAAATTCTACTGATTGACTGATTAGAACTCTGTGAATGTAGAGAACTGGAAGTTGCAGATCAATAGCTGAAATAATCTTGGGCCATTTGTAGTCGCCTCCATACTCATTTTTTGCCCACTTTGATGTCTGGCTAACATCTTTTTGACTATCAAGTAAGGCAGCATGTGAGACCCACAGAAGAGATTTTGCTGCTTTGTCGTAACCATCTATTGATGCCCTCGCCAATGCATTTGGTAGATGCCTTGATGATTGCCTTTTGTTCTGTGGCTATAGAAATCCATGTAAGCTCTTTCACAGGGGAATACATCATTGGGGCAACCCGAATTCCTGTTTCCAAGCCATAGGCACAGCATAAACTGTCTTTTATTCCGTTTTAGAGCAAGAACTGTTTTTCATTTGTTATCATTGTTGTTTTCTTTCGAGACAGTCTGTGTATCCCACACTGGCCTCAAACTCGCCTCCCAAGTGCTGAGCTTACAGGCGTGCACCACCATACCTGGTTCATACAGGACTGAACCCAAAACTTCTTGCATGCTAGGCAAACACTGTAGCAAACAAGTAACACCCCAATCCCTGAGAGCTGTGCTTTGCATTGACTTTATTGCAGGACATAGAGAAATCAATCTGGAACTGAGTTGGAAGCTTCCTAACCTCTGGCTAGCGTTCACAGTGCTAGAAAGTGCTGTATAGACTGCTAGGGAGACAAAAATAATCAATAGCCTTACACAGCAGTGAACCCTCAGTGTACAGTAACCAAACCACCAGGCAATGTGCTTACTGCCCAGTGCAATACTGGCACAGCTGATATGGGGATAACCAACTACTTTATGATTGAATTCGAGGATATGGGGATAACCAACTACTTTATGATTGAATTTGAGACCTACTCCACAAGAGGAATTCATGCTTGATATTGTAAGTCTGGTAAAAAAAAAAAAAAAAACATGGCTTAGGTTGGCTGTGGTGGTGCATGCCTTTAATCCTAGTACCCAAGAGACAGAAGATGGTGGATCTCTGTGAGACCAAGGTCAGCCTGATCTACATAGGGAGTTCCAGGCCAGCTGGGGCTACAGGGAGACCCTATGTGAAAAAGAAAAAAAAAATAAAGCCCAGAGAGGTTATAAGGCCCTAGGCAGAGCCTAATACTGTTGTGTTGTTAAATAACTCATGACAAACTGTTCTCTAAATAATGTTTATGCCAATAGATGGCTGCTCTCAGCCTTAGCCAAAGAAGCTTCTATTGTAACTGGTCAAAGTACAGAGTATGAATGAATATTGAGTGCCCAGGCCTAAACAGTTATCTGTATAACTGCCCCATGACCCCATACCAAGGCTCAAGGAATAGCACAGAGGAGGAGACAGAAAGAATATACAGGCTGCAGCATGGGAAGGACATCTGTGAAGTACTGTCTTCTGGACATGAAGTGGCTGAACCCACAGCAGCACAAGACCCATAAAAGACAGGACCCATCAGGCTAGAGAAATGACTCAGAGTTTAGGAGCACTTGCTGTTCTTCCAGAGGACTTGAGTTTGTTCCCAGCATCCATGTCAGATGACTCACCTGTAACTCCAGCTCCGAGGGATCCAACTCCCTTCTCTGGTCTCCATGTGCACACTCATACATGGCACACACACAGAGACACCACACAAGCAAAAAGTTTAAAATTTTTAAAAATAACTTTTATTTATTTATTTTTATTTTGTGTGTGTATGTGTGTGAGTGCCATGTGGATGTCAGAGGACAACTTGCAGGAAGAGTTAGTTCTCTCCTACCATGTGGGTCCTGGGGATTGAACTCAGGTTGTCTGGCTTGGTGGATAGTACCTTTGTCCACTGAGTCATCTCATTTGCCTGTCTCTCTCTCTCTCTCTCTCTCTCTCTCTCTCTCTCTCTCTCTCTCTCTCGTTTTTAGACATGGGCTCACTATGCAGCCCTGGCTGGCTTAAAACTTGCTCTGTAGACCAGGTTATCCTTGAATTCATAGAGATTTGACTGCCTCTGCCTACCAAGTGCTGGAATTAAACACCATCATGCCCCAGCGTCCTCTTTTTCTTTTAAAAAATTTTCTTTCTTTGGGTTAGAGAGCTGGCTAAGAAGTTAAGAGCACTAACTGCTCATGCAGAGGGCCAGGTTCAATTCCCAGCACAGACATGGCAGCTGACAACCATCCATAACTACAGTTCCAGGGGAATCCAACATCCTCTTCTGACCTCTGTGCCTACTGCACAACATAGGTACACTTACATATATGCAGGTAATACTTTCATTCACATAAAATAAAATAATAAAATATTAAATTTTTTTCTCTTTTTAAAAAATTATTTCAGGGAGCTGGAGAGTGCTCAGTGATTAAGAGCACTGACTGCTCTTGCAGAGGGCCAGGTTTAGTTCTCAGCACCTACATGGAGCTAACAACCATCCATAACTTCAGTTCCAAGGAACCCTCTTCTGGCCTCTGTGGGCACTGTACATATATGGTACCATTACATACATGTAGACAAAATGCTCATACACATAATTTTTAAAATTTTTTAATTATTTCATTTTTTAAATTTATTATTTCTTAACTTCATACATATATAATATACCTCGGTCACATTCTTTCTTTTACCCTCTTTAGCTCCCTCTCACTGAATTCTTTCTTCCCAACAAGGCTCCTTCCTCCTTCCATCTTCCATGTCCTTTTTCTCTTCTTTATTATATATTATATATATTATAAACATATATATATATATTTCTTGAGGCAGGGTCTCCCTGTAGCTCCAGCTGGCCTGGAACTTGCTATGTACACCAGGATGGCCTTGAACTCACAGATACTGACCTGCCTCTGCCTCCTGAGTGCTGGGATCCAAAATGTGCCCCACCATATCTGGCCTTTTTTTTTTTTCTTTCTTGAGATGACTCTCATGTAACCCAGGCTGGCCTCAAACTTCTATGTAGCCAGGTCTAGCCTTAAACTCCAGATCCTCCTACATCTACCTCCAGAGTGCTAGGATTTACAGACATGTGCCATCATGCCCAGGTTTCATGCCTGTTTTTGGTTTCTTTGAGGCCCACTGCATTTAATTACGGTTATCTGTACAAACATGGATGGTGAGTCATTTCCTTAAGCAATGGCTACTTACCAGTGTCTATACCACTGAGGTATATGATTCTTCTCCCCCAGTATAACCATTAACTGACTATCACTCCTTTGGGAGGGGCGTGGTTTCATAGGCCTTTTCCCCAATTCATAATAGATTAGGGATGAATTCAATCTTAAAAAAATGTTTTATTTTAGTTTAATTTTTAAATTTTTATTTTTCATTTATTTTCATTATATGTGTATCAGTGTATTGCCTGCATGTATATAAGTGCATCCATTTTGTGCAATGCTTGTGGAGATCAAAAGAGGGTGTTGAATCCCCTGGAACTGGAGTTACAGATAGTTGTTAACAGCCCTGTGGGTACTGGGAATCCAAACCAGGTTTTCTGCAAGAGTAGAGTGCTCTTAACCTCTGAGCCATCTCTCCAGTGCCCCACCCACCCCCACAACTTTTTAAACTTTCTGAGCTCAGTGGTATGGCTCTTGCTTTGTAAGTGTGAGGACCTTAGCTTGATTACCAGAATGAACATGGTAGGAGAAAACTCTCTCAAGTTGTTCTCTGACCTCCACGTGCACACTCTGTCACACACACACACACACACACACACACACACACACACACATACGGACAATAAATAAGTGAATATAAAAAAAAAAATTAAGGAAGGCGGGTCCTTTAATTCCAGCACCGGGGAGGCAAAGGCAGGCAGATCTTTGTGAGTTCAAAGCCAGCCTGGTCTACATAGTGAGTTCCAGGCTAGCTGGGGCTAAAGGGAGACCCTGTCTCACAAAAAGAAAAAAGAAAAAGTTAAAGGAAAGGAAAGACCATTGAAGAGAAATGTTAATATGGAAGGATAGCAAGCCTGGGATCCATTGACTTGGGCTTGTAGAGGCAACTGTGTTACCTGCATTTCTGACTTAGCCTAGTTAATAAAAGAACAACCAACAGAAGTCCAAGATCCAAGAAGAGTCTACCAGACAGGCTTTTCCCCAAAACAGTGAGTGAGGCCTGCATGACTAAGGCAAGGGCAAAGGAAGTTTAGGTCGGAAAGAATTCTAAATGAGGTCATGATGGAAGTCTTTCTCTGGCTCTCTCTAAATCCATGGAGTGAGCAGGAGAGTCCATGGGCCTGAGTGACACTTAGGCATGCAAGTGGGACTCATTTATAACCAGTGCTCCGCTCCCAGCAGCGACATGCTGTTTGTGGACTGTCCACAGGGGCAGGAAGCAGACGGGAAATCTCCGCACCTCCCTCTCAATTTTGCTGTGAACCTAAACAATTAATTTGGGGGAGAAAAAAACATCAAAAACAAGGTGATGGTAATGGTACTTGTACCTCCATTATAAGTTTGGGGGATTAGGGATATGACTCAGGACTACAGTATTTACTTCCCATGTGTGAGGCCCCAGATTTGATCTCAGCATCAAAAACATAATAAAATTAAATGCATCATATGCTTCCTAAAGCCTCACAGGACACTTCTACCATCAAAGAATACTTTTCAATTAAAAACTTGATGAAGAGCCAGTGAGCTGGTTCAGTGGGTAAAGGCACTTGTTGCCATCTGACTACCTGAGTTCGGTCCCTAGGACATACCAGTGGAAGGAGAGAACTGACTCTAGATAGTTGTTTCTTGACTTCCACATGTGAGCCATGGCTGTGAGCATGCATGCGCGCCCCCCCCGCCCACACACGCACGCGCATGCACACACACACACACACACACAAAATAAATATATAGTAAAAAATGTTTAAAAAAAAGTTTAAAAAAAAAAAAAAAAAGACTTGGTGAAGAGCTGGGTGTAGTGACACATCCCTGTCATTCTAGTACTTGGGAGGCTGAAGCAGCAGGATTTTGAGTTCAAGGCCAGCCCAGAACCAATTCTGTCTCAAATAGGGGCCGGAGAGATGGCTCGGTGGTTAAGAGCACTGGCTGATCTTACAGAGGACCTGGTTCAGTTCCCAGCATCCACATGGTAGGGTGGCTAACAGCCGTCGGTAACTCCAGTTCCAGGCAGCTGATGCCCTCCTCTGACCTCGGGCATTACATGACACTGGTGCACACATGCCCATGCAGGCAATAGTCACACATAAATAACATTACTAAAAATAAGTAAATAAATAAATAAACTTGGTAATGAAACTAAAATACATTTAAAAGAGAAATTTAAATACATCACAAGAACTCTCAAATGGTTAACTTTCTGAGTTTATACGTTCTAAAGCAGGACTTTCCAAATGTACATTGAATTTTCGTGTAGAAAATAGCTGGACCTCATTGCTGCTGTTGACTGGACTCTTGTCTAGAATACTGAGGAAGACAGTGTCCTAAACTAGAGCCTGTGGTGGCAGTCTCTTTTATTCTTTTCTCCACAGATGGAAGCAACAGCATTCCCACAAAGCTAAGCCTCTTTTCCTGGAGGCTGAAAAAGGCCAAAACAGGCCTCTCAGCCGCCTTCCAGCAGGCAAAAGGGCCTGTGAATTGAGTTGGTCACGGGACCTGTTGGGGGGCTTAGGGAAAGACTTTTCCCTTGGGACAAGGACATGCTTTGAAGGAAAGGCCCTTCTTGGCTGGAGGTGTCCATATCTGTGATGCCTGGAACAGCTCACCCTGCCTTTGACCATGAGAAGTGCTGTTGCTGACAGGCTGAGCATGTCATGGCCAAAGGGAAAGTTGAAAGGTTCATCAGCCTTCAGAGTCATGGTTGAACTGCTGCGTCCACACAGGAACCCACTGTTCTTCCTCTAAAGGTTAGGTTAGATGAGGTAATCTGTGTCCTTATGGGTTAAGCCAATGGCTCTCAAACTTTTTGTTGAACATTTAAGGATGCCTTTAAGTTCTTAAAAAATCACCGAAGGGAGGGGCTAGAGAGATGGCTCAGTGGTTAAGAGCACTGGCTGCTCTTGCAGAGGACCCGGGTGCCATTCTTGTACCTAAATGGTGGCTAACAACCATCCATAACTCCAGTTCCAGGGGAATCCGATGCCTTCTTCTGACTTCTTCAGACATTGCGTGACACAGGTGCACTTACATACATGCAAACAATACACTCATTCAAATAAAGTAAAAAAAAATCAAAATAATTGATGGTCATAAACTGACCACGGTGGCACATGCCTTTAGTCCCAGCACTTGGGAGAGGAAGGCAGGATCAGAATTTCAAAATTATCTTCCCCTATATAGCAACTCTGAGTCTAGCTTGGACATGAGACACTGTCTCAAAAAAGAAAAATTGAGGGTTCCTAAGAGCTTTGGTTTATGTGTGCCATGTACATGGAAATATAAAACAAGATGTGTGGCTGGTGAGATGGCTCAGCAGTTAAGATCACAGGCTGCTCTTGGAGAGGACCCAAGTTCGATTCCCAGCACCCACCTGGTGGCTAACAACCATCCATAACTCTAGTTCCAGGGTGTCTGATACCTTCTTTTGACCTCCACAGGCATTGCATGACACGGGTTCACTTACATGCGGGCAATACACACATAAAATAGAAATAAATAAAGACCATGTGGAGGGGCATGATGGCTCAGTGGGTAAAGGTGATTGCCACCAAGCCTTGTGGCTGAGTTTGATCCCCTGGACCCACATGGTGGAAGGAGAGAACCAACTCCTCCTGGTGGAAGGAGAGAACCAACTCCTCCTGGTTGTCTTCTGACCTAGGTATGTGGTCCATGGCACAGGCAATGGTCATATATGCACACACACAGCTAAATAAATCAAATTTTAAAAAATTTTTTAAATGTTCTGAAAAAAATGTTTTATTTTCCCAAAGGGAAAACAAGAAAATTACTAAGAATAGTCATTTGAGTTTTTTGATTTGGATTTTTTCCACAAAAGATTCATTTTTATTTTTAGTTGGGGGGAGGGGAGATCTTTGTGTGAGTGCCCTCGGAGGCCAGAAGAGGGCATCAGATCTCCAGAGCTAGAGTAACAGGCAGTTAGTTGTGAGTTGCCTAGTGTGAATGCTGGGAACCAAACTTGGAGTCTCTGGAAGAGCAGCAAACACTCTTAAGTGGTAAATTATTGCTCCAGCCTGTTGGTTTTTTACACTGTGTGTATATATAAGTATATAAGTGTGTTTGAGTGCGTGTGCTACCCGGCATGTGTGGTACCAGAGGACATCTCTCCTCCCATCTTTTTTGGGGGTCTTTTCAGGACAGGGTCTCTCTGTAGCCCCAACTGGCCTAGAACTCATTATATATAACAGGCTGGTCTTGAACTCACGGAGATCAGCCAGCCTCTGCCTCCTGACTACTGGGATTAAAGGTCTATACCACGACCCCCTCCCATTTGTAAGATTTACTTTATGTGTAGGAATGTTTGCTTGCACGTATGTATGTGTACCACTTATGTGCCTGGTGCCCAGGGGCCAGAAGAGGGTGTCAGACCCCTGATACTGGAGTTACAGATGATTATGAGTCATCTGATGTGAGTGCTGGGAGCTGAACCCAGATCCTCTGCAAGAGCCGTAAGTACTCTTATCCACTGAGCCCTCTCTTCAGCTCCTTTCTTTCTTTTCTTTCTTTCTTTCTTTCTTTTTTTTTTTTTTTTTTGAGGAAGGTTCTCACTTTGTGTCCAAGCCTAGCCTAGAACTTCCTATGTACAGCAAGCCAGCCTTGAACCCATGGTGATCCTATTGCCTCTGCCTAACTCAGTGCATGTATCACAAGCACGTGTGCACTACTAACCCCAACTTCCCGAAGGTTCCACTAGTCCCAACATTGCCACATGGTGCACCAAGCCTTTAACTGCAATGGACCCTATGCAAGAACTCTAATTAAGGAGGCCATGTATCTTTGAAGACACTGCAGTTCACATCACAGCCCAGCTCTTGTTCACCTGATAAGGTTCACAGGCAAAAATTGTTACCCACAATCACTTTCTCTTTACCTGTGAGTCAGCTGTGGTGGGATGGATCCTCAGATTTCATGTAACTGGGGAGGAAACTGTAGGGTACACTGGGCCGTTTCTTATTCTCAAATACATAAGCAGATCAAGTATACACACACACACACACACACACACACACACACACACGCACACTATCAGGAAGCAGCCTGTCCATTTTGGCTGTGGAGGCAGGGATTTGGGTTTCCTTGGCTTCTGAACTGTTCTTGGAGTGGGGCCACCGAGGGAAACAGAGCGAGTACATGGGTCCATCGAATTTGGGCTGGATCCATCAAGGACACAAAAAACAGACTACCCAGTCCTCTCCCCCGAGTGGAGCAGACAAAAGCGCCCTTGATGCTGAAGCGGTGGAAAGCTTCAGCAGGGCCCGTGGGAGGAAGCTTGGCATGGGAAGCTCTGCCTGAACCTGGGAAGGAGCAGCAGGCGAGGGTAAGATCCAGGGCTCTGCTCAGCCAGGGCCGTGTACACCCACCCTGCGTTTCTCGGAGCTGATGGAGAGCCACGGCCTTCCTGGTAGCTTTCCCTGGGTCCAGAATTCTCTCTGGTCTTGGCACAATTTTTTAATATTTATTTATTTGTGGGCAGGCGTGTGGAGGTCAGAGGACAACTTTGAGAGTCAGTTCTTTCCTTCCAACATGTGGATCCTGAGGATTGAACTCAGATCCTCAGATTTAGCAGCAAGCACTTTGCTGTTGATCCATCTTGCCAGCTCCTGGTATTTTGTTTTGTTGTTTTTTTCTTTTAGACAAGGCCTCCCTGTAGCCCCAGCTGGCCTAGAACTCACTATATATACCAGGCTGGTCTTGAACTCACAGAGATCTGTCTGTCTCTGCCTCCCAAGTGTTGGGACTAATGGCATGTGCCACAATGCCTGGATTCTTTTTTTTTTTTTTAATCTCATCTTTGCATCTCTGTTTTTGAATCTTCCCACAGATAGAATGTGTTATTTGATCATCATAAACATGTTTTGTAATAACAGACATCACTCTAAACTGTACCAATCCAGCAGCCCCTCAGCATGGTGGAAGGTGTGGGCCATGGAAAAAAATAAAATGAAATGGGTGGGGAATGCACTTCGGAATATTTGGCAGTTGCAACATACTGGCTGTGGAGGAGAAATGTCTGGAAGGCCAAAGCGAGGGTCTACTGGCTGTCTTTTTGCCTCAGAGTTTCCTTAGAGTCTATCCAGTTTCCCAGATTGTTGGCCTGTTTAGCAAGGAGGCTAGTAGCAGATGTTATTTTTCCCAAGAATGTAAAGTTCCAAGTCCCAGAGCACAGTGATCCTCTAGTCTTTCCTTCCAGCTTCACACTGTCACCTGAAACCCAGAAAGCCTTTGGTCTTGACTTGCCACAAGGCTTCTGGGGCTGGACATCTCTGACACTCAGAGTGGGGCCTGATGCCCGAGCACTCGGATCTTTGCTGGCTCCGCAGGGCTCTGCTTCCAGTTAAGCTTCCCTGCAGCCTCCCCAGCTGTGCTGGGACCACGTGGCCGACACCAGCCGCCTGTGGATAATGCCATAGGAGTCTGTCCTTTGGAAACATTTGGCTTGTTTCTTCGAAGGAAAAACTGAGCTCATCCTGAGGGAGGGAAGAGTCAGGGGCGGTGCAAGCATCTCTGGATTCCACAGGAATCCATTTATTGGCCTTTTAAAAATCCTCGGATTTTTTGTAAGCCTTTAATTTTTCAAAGTATGATCTTTCTTTAAAGACATGCCACAGGAAGGCTGTCATCCCAGGCACTTCAGGGCAAAATGGTAGCTTCTTCCTAGCTCATTTCTCAGCTGCTTCCTTGGAGGAGGCTCCCCTCTTGGACCTCAGAGACCCCCTGAGCCTAGGGATAAAGCTAGCACGTTCTCCAGGAACTTCGGAGATGAGCAACATTTGAGCACACAGGAGATCTGTGCAAGTTTGAAGCCCAGGGGCGGCGATGGGGGTGTTGTTGGAATTGTTCCCAGCCCCACAGAAAGCACGGGGAAGGAGAGCTAGAAGGTTTGGCCTGCCTGCAGCTACCCCATGAGGGGACAGAGGGTGCCGCTGAGAGAGGGATGCACCTCTGACCAACATGGCAGATGCTGTCCTGAGGCTATGATGTCTTCAAGCAGAGCTAAGGAAATCACAGCACAAGGGGGATGGCAGAAGAGGTTAAATATAAGAGAAGGTTCTGAATGGCTCCCTATTGTCCTGTACTCGAGACCTTGATTGATTGGTTGGCTGATTGATTGATTGATTGATTGAGGCAATGTCTTATGTAGCTCAGGCTGACCCCAGATTCCCTATGTAGCTGAAATATGGCTTTGAACTTCTGATCCTTCTGCCACTACCTTCAAGTGCTGGGATTACACGGACGGACAAGGCACCACAAACAGATTTTTAAAAATAATTTATTTTTATTTTTAAATTTTTTGTTTATTATTTTTATTTTGTTGGTATGACTGCTTTCTTTGCCTGCATGTATGTAAGTGTACCACATACATGCAATGCCTGCAGAGGTCAGAAGAGAATGTCGGATCCTCTCGAGCTAGAGTTATAGACAGTTGTTAGCCATCATGTGAAGGCTGGGAATTGAACCCAGGTCCTCTAGAAGAATAGCAAGGGTTCTTAAATGACTGAGCCATCTCTCCAGTCCCGATTTGTTTTTATTTTATGAATATGGGTGTTTTGCCTGCATGTATGTGAGTGAGCCCATATCAGGCAGTATGCACAGAGGATAGAAGAGGGCATGGGAGCCTCAAGAACAGGAGTTATGGACTATTACTAGCTGCCATGTGGGTCTGGGAACCTGGGTCTGATGCAAGAACAAGTGCTCTTAACTGCTGAGTCCTGTCTCCAGCCCCACAGCAGGAACTGGGGATGAAACCCGGTGCTTTGTGTATGCTGTATTCTACCAACCGAGCTGCATCTCCAGTCCCCCAGTCAGGGTCTTTAATAATCCTCCAGAATGGTAAATGTCCCTGTTCACAGAGTCCCTTTGGTCTGGACTGGACACTGGATAAGTTTTGCCCTCTCTTCATCCCTCCAGAACCAAGTGGCCCCATCCTGATCAAGGAGGGCAGTGTGGTGCTCACTTGAGGGAACAAGTGGGCACCACATAGGAGCAGCCCCTATAGGACATCCCTGTCCACAGGAAGCTCCACAGAGCCCACATCACCCCTCGAACCTCACAAATTCTTCTGCCTTTCCCATAAGCCAACTGGAGGTGACATCTTTGTCCTCAAAGGGACTCCCTGCCCTGACTCCTCTCCTAAGCTGATGGCAGAGGAGATCCCTGATGGTGGTTTTAGCTGCTCTGGAGAAGAACTGAGCCAGGTGGGTCTGTTCTCAGCTGAATTCAAATGCTGCTGCCCTAACTTCTGGACCTTAGCATGGAACAGTATTTGCAGATACACAAGGCCTTTACAGAGGTGCTGAAGGCCTGCGAGGGGCAGCGTTGTGCATCTTTACAATTCCAGCACTCAGGAGGCAGAGGCAGAAGGACTTCTGGAAAGCATGGTCCACAAAGCAAGACCCAGTTTCAAAAACGAAGAAAATACAATACAGGCTAAGGATGTAACTCAGTTGGGAAGTGTCTGCCTAGCATGCATGAAGTCCCAGGTTTGATCCCCAGCTCAGCATAAATCGGGCTTGGGGTGCTCATGCTGTAATCTCAGCACTCAGGAGGTAGAAGCAAGAGGGTCCGAAGTTCAAGGTCATCTTCCTTTACTTATAGAGTCCAAGGCCAGCCTGGGCTACACAAGAACCTGTCCCAAAAACTAAAATATAAAAAGCAAAATCAACAAGACACAGAAAAATAACTTGGTGATCCCACCCTTGCAGGGGCCCACAGTCAGCTTTCTACCTCTCTTCCAAGCTTCTCTCTCAGGAAGGGAAATCCCCTAAGGCTCAGCCAGCATCTCTCCTGCAGCCTGGAGCTTCAGCAGTTCTGGGAATGTGCCCCAAGGCTCCAGGCGAATGGCCACAAGCTACTCACCTGGGCTACCAGTCACTACAAGGAGACAGCCCTTGCTTCCGGCTGCCCTTTGAGCACCTGGAGATGCTGCCCAGTGTGTCCTTGGAGATACTGCCCAGGACACACTGCCCCTTGCCTCGGGGCTCTGTAGCTGCCGCCCAAGGCCCAGAGGGCCCTATAGCCAGAATCGCAGAGACCGCCACAGTCGCCCCCTGGTGGCCCGTAGGAGCCACAAACACTAGAAAGTTTGTTTGGCTGGGCTTGGGGGCAGGATCTCTGTGAGTTCGAGAACAACCTGGTCTACATAGCGAGTTCCAGGCCAGTTGGGGATACATGATGAGACCTTGCTTCAAAATGAAACAAAACAAAAACCCTAAAAAGATACATTCATTTTATTTTATGTGTATAGGTGTTTTACCTGCATATATGTAAGTGCCCTGAAGAGGATGTTGGATCCCCTGGAACTGGAGTTATAGAAGGACCAAACCTGGGTCCTGGGTCCTCTACAAGAGTAGCAAGTGCTCTTTTTTCTTTCTTTCTTTTTTCTTTCTTTCTTTCTTTCTTTCTTTCTTTCTTTCTCTCTCTCTCTCTTTCTCTCTCTCTTCTTTCTTTCTTTCTCTCTCTCTCTTTCTCTCTCTCTTCTTTCTTTCTTTCTTTCTTTTTTCTTTCTTTCTTCCTTTTTTTAAAGACAAGGTCTCCCTATAGCCCCAGCTGGCCTGGAACTCACTATGTAGACCAGGCTGGCCTAGTTCTCACAGAGATCCACCTTCCTTTGCCTCCCAAGTGCTGTGATTAAAGGTGTGCTCCACCATGCCCAACTAGAAGCAAATGCTCTTAACCACCAACCCATCTCTCCAGCCCCTAGAAAGTTTCTCAAAAGATAAAATGAGGGTGTAGTGTTACATGCCTATAATCCTAGCACTGGTGGGGGGGGGGGGGGGATGGAAGAACAGGAGTGTAAGCCCAGTCTTGGCTACATAGGGAATTTGAGGCTAGCCTAAAGTACCTGAGATCTTGTCTCAAAAAAGTTAGACAACTTAGTAGGTAAAGGCGATTGCCAACAAATGTAAGGACCAGAACTGAATCCCTGGAATCCACATAGGAGGAGAACCAACTCCTGCAAGTTATCCTCTGACTTCCACACATGCGCCTGGCACACACACAATAAATAAATGCAAACCCACAAAGTACTGGGGGGAATGCTTGTTACCCTTCCTCCTTGTAGAGGAAGGGCAGAGAGAGGAGAAACGGGAGCCGGCAGGAGGCCGGGGGCGTGTGCAGTCTGCCTCACAGGAGCAAAGCAAAGGGCCTCTGCCTCCCAAATGCTGGCATGACAGGTTTGCCACACACAGCTCCAGTTACTGAACCTTTACAGATCTCTAGCTAAGGACATTAGTAGCATTATCGCCATTTTGGAAGTGAGGACTTTGGACACTAAAAAGGTTAGGTAAGTGGCCCAAGGTCACAGAGTGATTAAGTAATGAAGTCTGGATCTGAGTACAGAACCCTGTCTCCCTCTGAGCTGCTCCAGCCAGCCCTGGGGAGGGCTGGGCTCCCGGGACACCCGCTTCTTCAAGGTTCACCGCACCCTCAGTCCTTTCTCTTTGAAGTCCATCCGGCGGCACTGTTACGCCCACCTCCACTGAGCCTCGCTACCTTCTGCCCACGGAACTTCAGACTCGGCTGTTCTCCTCCTTGATGAAATGACGTTTGGCAAGCTGAGGTGCTCCACAGATTTCTGGCACTCTCCAAGCCTGTGATAGACAGGGGGAGTGTGGTGTGCGGTTTATTTCTTATCTTCCAGTAGCTTTTAAAAAAATAATTTATTTCTATTTACGTGCATATGTCTGTGTACTTGCCACCTGTGTGCAGGTGCCTGAAGAGGCCAGAAGATGGCGTCGGATCCCCTGGAGCTGGAGCTGCAGGCCGCAGTTGTGAGCCGCCCACCTTGGGTCTCCTGCAAAATCAGCAAATGTTTTCAACATCTGACCCATCCCTCTAGCCTCCTAATAATTCTTTTAAAAATTTCCATTTATGCTAGGTGTGGTGGTGCACACGCCTTTAATCCCAGCACTTGGAAGGCAGAGGCAGGTGGATCTCTGTGAGTTCAAGGTCAGTCTGGTCTACATGGTGAGTTCTAGAACAGTTAAGGCTACAGGGAAACCCTGTCTCAAAAAAAAGACCAAAAAAAAAGTTCTACTTATATATTTTTAAAGATTTTTTTAATGAGTGTTTAGCCTGCATCTGTGTAAATGCCTGATGTGTGTGCAATGCTCATGGAGGCCAGAAAAGGGCGTTGGATCCCTTGGTACTGTTATAGGCAGTTGTTAGCTGCCATATGGGTGCTGGGAACCAAACCAGGCTTCTCTGTAAGGGCAGTTGGTGTTCTTAACCACTGAGTCATCTTTCCAGCCCCATACGTACACCCTGTGTGTGTGCCTGGTATCTGAAGAAACCAGGAAAGGGAACTGAATCTTTTGGAACTGGAGTTATGGATGGTTGTTAGCTACCACGTGGGTGCTGGGAACTGAACCCATGTCTTCTGCAAGAGCAGCAAGTGCTCCAGTGCTCCTAACCACTGAGTTATCTCTCCAGCCATTTATTTCTTTATTTATTTTATTCATTTTGTGTGTGTGTGTGTGTGTGTGTGTGTTTAGGTCAGCAGATAAGTTGTGGGTCCCAGTTCTCTCCTTCTACCGTGTGGGTTCTAGAGGCTGAATTCAGGTTGTCAAACTTAGTTGCAAGTACTTCTACCCACTGAGTCATCTCATTGGCCATATCCCCCAACACCTTTTTTTTTTTTTTGACAGGGTCTCATTGCCTAGGCTGGTCTTGAACTCATTGTGTACCCAAAGATGACTTTGACCTCCTGATCCTTCTGCCTTCATGTCTCCAGTACTGGGATTATAGCACACTGTCATGTCCAGTTTATGTAGTGCTGGAGATGGAGATCAAGCCTAGGGCTTTGTGCATGACAGATAAGCACTCTACAAACTTAGCTCAGCTCTGTCCCTAATCTCAACTGTTTGATGGACTTGACTCTTGATTCTTTGGGCAAAAAAAAAAAAAAAAAAAAAAAAGAAATGACAAATGTAATGCAAGAAATGCCAGGGAAGTCTCTTCCTGGGCAGAAAAGCTGGTTACTTCTACAGATTACAAACCACTCTTGACATTTAAAACAGCCTACCCAAGGGAAATAACTGACCAGAATTCAACCACAGGTTATTCATCCAATCAGCAATGGGGGATTTCACATTCAATAGACATGACTTCGTACTCTGGTCCAGGAACAGTTCTAACGGTAGGGATAGGACAGAGAGGACAAAGTCTCATCTTCTCGGTCATGGAGTCCCAAACAAGGAGACTTTCAAGTTTCACAGAGAGAGAGAGAGAGAGAGAGAGAGAGAGAGAGAGAGAGAGAGAGAGAGAGAGAAATAACATGTGGTAGTTGCTTTATGCAGTTATGAATGACTTGGCTAAAAGAAAGCTAGATGATATTATAGAGAGAGGATCTTGGGACAGGGACCACCTTGACCAGAGATGTCAGGGTCTTGAAGAAGTAATATTGGAGATGAGTTAGGAAAGATCCCAAGAAGAGCTAGTCATGTGAAGGTCTGGGGAGAGAGCATTTCAGGAAGCCTCTAAGTTCATTGCCAAGCTGCCACCACAGCAACCGGCTAGATGAGTCCAGCTGTCAGAAGACAATGCCGAGGATGGGAGTTGCACGGTGGAAGGGCCAGGAGGTCTGTGATTACTTTTATTTGTCAACTTGACACAATGTAGAGTCCACCTGGGAAGGGAGTCTCAATGAAGAGACTAGACTCAATAGCCTAGATCTAGCTGGCCTGTGGGAAGGGCCTGTGTAGGAGTTATCTCAGATAAGGTGGGAGGACCAACCCACTGTGGATGGCACCAATCCCTAGGCAGAGGATCCTGAACCACATAAGAGTGGAGAAAGCTAGCCTGAGCATAAGCATGCATGCATCCACCTGCTCTCTGCTTGACTGTGCATGTAAGTAGCTGCTTCAAGTATCTACTGCCTTGTCTGCCCCACTCTGATGGACTGTAACCTGGAATTGTGAGCTATAATAAATCCTTTCTCCTCTACACTGCTTTGGGCAAGGTATTTTATCACAGCAAAAAAGAAGCAAAACTAAGCCAAGGTCAATAGGAAGCATCTGGCAGGAGCTTGTAAGCCACGATAGGAAACTTGGATGTTTACTTACTTACCTAATTATTTACTTACTTACTCACTTACTTACTTTGTTTGGATGGCTGTGTGGTTATAAGTGTTGGATATTCTTGCAGAGGACTTGGGTTCAGTTCCCTGCACCCACATGATAGCTAACAACAATCCCTAACTCCAGTTCCAGGGGATCCAATGCCTCTTCTGGCCTCTGCAGGCACTGAATGCATGTGGTACAGTTACATGCAGGCAAAACACTCATTTACATAAAATAAAAATAAATAAATAGATAAATACTTTAAAAAAAAAATTGGCAGTATTAAGGGAATGAACCCAGGGTCTCACACCTGGTAGGCAAGCACTCCATCACTGAGCTGTAAATCTCAGCACATTTTTACCTTATTTTGAGACACAGTTGTACTAAGTTGTCCATATTGGCCTTTAAGTTTTTAAAGAGATGTTTTATTTGTAATTAATGTCTGTCTGTCTGTCTGTGTGTATGTATGTGCATGTGCCCATGGAGGCCAGAAGAGGACACTGAATCCCTTGGAGCTAGAGCTACAAACAGTTGTGAGCTGCCTGGCATGGGGAACTGAACTTGGGTCCGCCTTAAGGATAGAACATTCTCTTAACTACTGAGCCGTCTCTCCAGCTCCTGGCCTTGAACTTGTGATTCTCCTGTCTCAGCTTCTGGGGTAGCTGGCATTACCGATGCATACTCCCATGCCCAGTTGGAAGTCTGGGTTTTATTGTCCTTAGAAGGGATGCTGTTGCAAGGTCTAGTAGCAGTGATGGGATATATGATTGTTAATTTTGATTGTCTGCTTGTCTAGATTCAGAATTCCCTAGGAGACACATGTTTGAGCATGTCTGTGAGGGATTTCCAGTGAGGATTAACTGAGGAGGGACGATCCACCCTGAATGCACCTCATGTGCTGGAGTCCTGGACTGAACACAGAGAAGATGGCAAGCTGAGCATCAGTATTCAATGCTCTCTGTTTCCTGACTATGGGCACAGTATGACCATCTGCCTCAGGCTTCTGCTGCCACAGCAAGAGCCACTCTTAACACCATGATAGACTGTACCCTCAAGCCACGAACCAAAATCAGTTGTGTTAGCCAGATATTTTCACTCAGCAATGAGAAAAGTAACTAATCCAAGATACAACCAGACCTCAGTTTACCAAAACATTGTTCTGGATGGGACAGGAGGTACAGAGAAGTCAGTTAAATGGCTTTTATGGTCCAAAAGATGTGACAGTGGCTTGAGTCGGGGTGTGGGAGTGGGGTGAGGAGAAACACGAGGTTCAGTGTGTTGGTGTAGCATGGAAAGGGGACCAAGAGGTCCTGAAAAATGGTCAGCTTGGAGTAGGGCAGCTGGCCACTGCCTGCGACATGGTGGACGTTGTTCTCCTTGAAGGAGACATTTTGGCTGAGTGACAGACATGACAGACATGTAGAGAGAAGAGAAGGGAAGCAAAGCAGGCCCAGGGAGGCAGCTTGAAGATGTTTGTGCCTTAGTTTCTATGATTTCTGGGTTTTTTTTCCTACTTCCCTCTTAGCCAAAGCACTACAGAATGGATCTGCCCTTGCTAATACCAGATTTTATAGTCCCAAGGACTTGGTATGTCAATCATACCTCAGCAAAACTGCTAAAATGAAAATGGTGGTCTAGTTTCATTTCTGTTTTCTGTGATAAAGTAGCCCGATTTTCCCCGCCCAACCTATGCTTCCACACTCTTCCCTGTAAACAGTCCAAGGCATACAAGCCGCACGGTGGTTTAGGACAGCAACACCCAACTCCTGGTACCAATTTATGTTCTAATTTCATTTCTGTTGCTGTGATAAAATGCCCTGACCAAAAGCAACTTTGGAAAGAAAGAATCTATTCAGCATACAATTCTACATTAGTCCATCACTGCAGGACAGTCACAGTGACAGGAGATTGAAGTAACTGGTCACATCCACAATCAAGAGCAGAAGGAAATGACTGCATGCACACTCACTCGCTTACTTGCTTGTGTTCAGTTCTATTTCCCCACCTGCAGTGGGTGGGATCTTCCTATATCAATCAACTTAAGACACTCCCCCATAGACATGGCCACAGGCCAACCCAATCGTAAAATAGCAATAGTAACGTTTAGAATTACAAAACGTGGAAACAACTATTCAGCCAATTGGGAACTAACTCAAGAGTGACAGTTTGGTCTATTGAAAGTCCATGATTCCTTTAAGAAAGAGGTATATCTGTGTGAGGAGACATGGAAATACCCCCCAAGAATAGAAATAGAAAAAGCAAAGTTGGGAGCAGTCTAGTGTAGTTTTTGGTGTAAAGTTTTATAAAGATTTACATGTATACCATGTTAGGACATTGGGCTATAAAATAACCACAAAAGGGATCTTGGGACTAGGGATGTACCTGCATGCACAAGGCCCCGGGTTCAATGCCCAGAACTGAATAAGCCAGATGTAGTAGCACATACCTTTAATATCAACACTTGGGATGTGGAAGCAAAAGGGTTAGAAGTTCAGATTTATCCTCAACTACATGGTGAGTCTGAGGTCAGCCTATGCTACACACGACTTTGTCTCACATACATACAAAAATGTCTTTATGGCTTAAACATATAATTTTCTTATTGTTGTAACTTATAAGACCAAAAATGAGGTGGTTTCCAGGCAAGGTGTTATTAGCAACTCCAGGACAACCATTAAGAATCCGAAATCTTACATAGGACACCCTGCAACACAAAAACAAGAACAAAGCTGGCCGTGGTGGCACAGGCCTTTAATCCCAGCACTCAGGGGGCAGAGGCAGGTGGAGGCATCTCTGTGAGTTTGAGGCCAACCTGGTCTACATAGCCAGTTCCAGGTCAACTGGGGCTATAGAGAGGCCCTGTCTCCAAAAGACCAAACAAAACAAAACAAAAAAACAAACCTAAAACCCAAGGTCTAAGCTGGGCACGTGGTACAAACCTATAATTTCAGAACTTGAGAAACGGATTAAGAGGCTCAAGAGGTCAAGATTCAAGGTCAGCCCCAGGAAGGAAGGAGAGAGACAGAGAGGGAGGGAGGGGGGGGGGGAGGGAGGGAGGGAGAGAGGGAGACAGAGAGGGAGGGAGGGAGGGACGGAGCCCAAGGAAGGTGTCAGTTGGGTCTGATGGTGCATACCTGTCATCTCATCACTTAGAAGGCAGAAGCAGGAGGATTGCCATGAGTTTAATTGGTTTTTCCATTTTCTGTTATTGCAAATTATATGAGAAGATAAACTCACATGTCTTGTAGGGTGAGAACATGACTCAGTGGTGCAGCTCGTATGTGTGAGGCCCTGGGTTCCATCCCCAGTGACGCAAAAAAATAAAATAAAATAGGTGGGCATGATGTCACACACCTGGAATCCTAATAGTAAGGAAGGGGAGGCAGGAGGATCGTGGACTCTAAAGTATGCCTGGGCTACATAGCTCTTAGCAAGTACACCCAAATCCTGAGTCCTATTGGAACAAACAAAAAACAAAGCACTGGACCAGGAGAGCAGTGTGTTACAATATACTGGATGTATATTCAGTGGAATTTGTAGAGTGCAATTGCTCTGGTATGTGTTCCACTCCCTGCCTGTGTATCAGGATGATTCACATTAACTGAAGTAGTTTTTAAATTTTTAATACATTTATTTAGTGCAAGCGCATGCATGCCATGGCTTGTACATGGAGGTCAGAGGACAAATTTTAGGAGTCAGTTCTCTCCTTTTACCATGGGTCCTGGATATCGAACTCAGATGGTCAAGCTTGGCAGCAAGCACCTTTAGCCTCTGAACCATGACTGACCCTGGTGTTTTGACTTTTGGTTTTAGTATTTTGCAGAAGAAATACCAGGAACAAAATCCTCAGTTAAATACATTTCAGACACAAATTATTCAATTATTCTGAATAATTTACCTGAACATATACCCAAACATTCAATAGTAACCGGAGTTTAGCAAAGTTCTTTCAGCAATATAATTTATCTCAAAATCCAAGAGTTCATAAATGATTAAACATTTAATTAAAGATTTGAAAAAAAAAATAGTCCGGGCCAAAAATGAAGTTAAGTTCAAATAAGAAAAGGAATTTCTTCTCTCTTGAAGATATACACAGAGCTGAGAGTGTCTCAGAGAGATGTCAAAAAACTATCCAGAAAGACTTAAGGCTGTGGATATAGGCCACTTGATAAGCGTGCTTGCCTAGCATGCATGAGGCCCTGAGTTCAATCCCCAACACTCAAGAAAAACCAAGAGTGGTGGTGCACACATGTGACCCCAGCACTTGGAGATGAAGGCAGGAAGAGGAGTAGCTCAAGGTCGTCTTTGACTACCTAGTAAGTTTGAAACCAGCCAGGGCTATGAGACCCTGTCTATGAAAAAACAAAACCTGGGACTGGAGTGATGGCCCAGCAGTTATGAGCACTGGCTGCTCTTGGAGAGGAACCAGATTTTGTTTCCAGCACCCGCATGGTAGCTTATGACACTCTTACTCCAGTTCCAGGGGATCCAACGCCCTTTTCTGGCCTCTGTGGGCATTACATGGCATGGGTGCACTTACAAGCACGCAGGCAAAAAATTCATACACATAAAAATAAAAATAAAATAAAACCCATAACGGTAATGTACTCAATTCAGCGAGAAGTATAACAATTCTGAACTTGAGTGTGCGACAGCCAGGTGTGGTGCTGCACACCTTTAATTCTAGCACTTTTGAGGCAGAGGCAGGTGGATTTCTATGAGATCGAGGCCAACCTGATCTACATAGTGAATTCCAGGACAGCTGAGGCTAAAGGGAGACCCTGTCTCTAAAAGACTCCCAAGTAATATATTACATATCAACAAAAAGTGGATGGAGTTGCAAGAAGATAGAGAATCTACAGCTAGAGTAGAAGTTATGTTTATCCTTAACTATTAGGATGAAATTAGTAAGGAAGAAGTCTGAACAATGCGGTTACAAAATGCAGGCAAAATGCTTATACTCATAAAATAAAAATAAATAAATCTTTAAAAATAAACACCACCACCACCACTTTAAACCTGCTTGCTCAAACTTGTTGCTTTCCTATTTGTTCTTTTGGTGAATTTTCTGTGGGTTTTTGGGAGACAGGGTCTTCCTGTAGCCCCAGCTGGCCTGGAACTTGCTATGTAGACCAGGTTGTCCTTGAACTCACAGAGATCTGCCTGCCTCTGCCTCTGGAGTGCTGGGATTAAAGGCATTCACTACACCCGGTCTTATTTATTTATTTTTTTTGTAGCTTTAATTTTTTACTACTCTCACTGAACCTAAAAGTCACTGACTTGGCTAGGTTACTTGGCCACATGGCTCCAGAGGTCCTCCTCTTTCTGCCCCACCAGTATCACTGTGCAGAGGCAGGTGGAGCTCTCGGAGTGCCAGGCCAGCCGGGGCTACATAGTGAGACCCTGTCTCAAAAACAAAACAAACAACAAAAACAAGCTCTTGAGAGTTGGAGGCAAGAGGATCAAAAGTTCAAGGTCACCCTTCACTTCAAAACAAATTGGTGGGCTGGAGAGTTGGCTCAACAGTTAAGAGCACTGGGTTCGATTCCCAGCCACCACATGGTGGCTAACAACCATCCTAACTCCAGTTCCAGGGGATCTGACACCCTCTTCTGATCTCTACAGGCATTTCAGGGCACGGGTGCATTTACATACATGGGATACACTCATACACAGAAAATAAAAATAATAAAATATTTTTTTAAAAATTGGAGACCAGCCTGGACTACATGAGATTATATGAAGAAAGAAAGGAAGAAAGAAAAACAAACATGTTTGTTGACTGTTTGTTCATTTACTATTTTTGGTTTTGTTTTGAGACAGGGTTTCCCAATGTAGCTGGCCTTGAGAAAATGATGTTCTTGCTTCAGCCTTCCCAGTGCTAGGGTCACAGTCTTGTATCACCACACCAAGCTCTATAATTTAAATTCTAGAAGAAAGAATCAATCTCTAAAATCTCCCCATGATCCCTATGTTCTGATTTCAGAAAAACCACAGTATTCTTCTCTTTCAAGGTTTGCACTCTGTACATTTATTTATGCGTGTGTGTGCGCCTGGAAGTCAGAGGACAACTTCTCAGGCTTCAGTTCTTTCCTTTTACTTTGTGTGTCCTCGCGATTGAACTCAGGTGACAGCTTGGCTCAAGACTCTTTACTCTCTAAGCCGTCTTACTGGCCCTGTACCTTAAAGGGTAAAGAACATGTGGTCGGCATAACCTTTCCTTTAAGTCAGGGACATAGGATAAAATCATTCTACTGTGATGGAAATCAATGGGGAAGTGTCAAGAAAGGTGGCAACCTGGAGTATCAGGCTTCACCCATTAGCAGTGTATATGTGTTTTAAGAAGCATCTTATTCCTCTTAGCATAAGTGTGTGTGTTAGGGCTGGGTGGGATGATTCAGCAGGTGAGGGGGCCTCAAGCCCAACTATCTGAGTTCAAGTCCCTGGACCCACAAGTTGCAAGACAACAACTGAATCTTGCACGTTGTCCTCTGACCCCCACATGTGTTGTGCCATGGGCATGTTCAGACACATACACACACAGGCAGAGAGACAAACTCACAGAGATACCTAAATAAAAACATATAACAAAGATAAAGTTAACATGCTTTGTTGTTGTCCTCATTCTTTCTTTTTTTCTAAATTGAGTTTTTGGGTGTTTCTTACAGGTGAGTTTTGTTCTTTAGCATTAAGCCATCTAATTCTTCAAATCCTTACAAACTGTGAGTTCAGGGCTAAATCTTTGATCAAGGCACTCTAAATCAGACCGCTTTAACCTTCATTGGTTTAAATGACATTGAAAAGAAAGCATTAGGAACTTAGAAAACATTTTCTTCTATAGTTCAAAGAAAATGTCCGAAGTTCAAATTAAGGTAGGGAATGGAATCAGATTAAGTTTAGAACTAGTAGACTTAAGGGTGCAGGAGGTTTTACTGAAAACTTGGAACTCTTAATGGATGTCCTGGCTGTTAAATAATAGGGTCCTAACAACTGCAACATGGGGAAAAAAATATCAAAAGCTGTCTGTGGAGACGTCCCTCTTTCTAGAAGGCAGAGCTGCTCAGGCTAAGAGCATTACTTCTAGATTACTTGGTTTTGTTTTCTTTTATTGAGGTAGGGCCTCATGTAGTCCAGGTTAGACTAAACCTGGCTATGGTAGCTAAGGATAACCTTGAACTTCTGATCCTCCTGCCTCTACCTCCTAATTGCTTATGAAACTGCACCTGGTTTATTCAGTGCCGAGAATCAAACCCAGGACTTCATGTTTGCTAGTCAAGCACCCTACCACGTGAACCACATTTCTATCTCCTGAGAACATGACCTCTATGCTCTGAAGTTTCTGAAAATTTGACCCAGAGGTATGTCTGTGGAGGTATAAATACTCAGTATTTGAGTTCTTATTTTTTACATATTTATTATTTTATTATATATATATGAGTATATTGCCTGTATATGTGTAAGTGGACCAATGTCATGCAATGCCTGCAGAAGTCAGAAGAAGGCTTTGGATCCCTTGGAACTGGAGTTATGGACAGTTGTTAGCTGCCATGTGGGTGCTGGGAACCGAACCTGCGTCCTCTGGAAGAGCAGCCAGTGCTCTTAACTGCTGAGTCATCTCTCCAGCCCTGTGCTTTCGAGATTTAAAAAATTTAAAATATTTGTAATTATCTTTAATTGTGTGTGTGGTAGGGTATGCACATGTGAATGCAGTGGCCAAGTGTTGTGCCCAGGTTATAGAATCCTCTTAAAAGACCACCAGGGAGGTCAAATCTGATGCAAGAACAAAGGGTCTTTATTTACAAGCTCGAGCTCGGTCCACAGTCTGACACACCGATGCAGTGGGTGATAAGACAGTGGCCCCGAGTGGAGGGTGAGGTGATCTTTTTATAGGGTTAAAACAAAGAGAGGAGGGACAAGGGTTGGGATTGGTTAAGGAAGCCCAGTGGCGCGAAAAGCATCTTACTCATATTCAGGTTACAGGGCCCATGGAATGTGCTGACCAAAGGATGTTACAAGGTCTTGTTTCTGTCTCTGATTTTAGCCTTGGTCAACCTGACCAGATTTCATGTAGTCCTAAGTAGGGTGTTTTTACAAAACCGTCTGGTATTTGAAGGCTACATCCTTGCAGGTGTTTTCCTATGAGTGTGGGAAAGACTATATCTGTGGCCTTTCCTGGAGCTGGGAAATCAGGCTTACATAGCAGAGGTTTTTCTCTAACAAAATGGAGTCAGGTTTGCTGCAGCCTTCACTTTTCATTTCTAGGGGGTTTTTACAGAAGGAGGCTGGAGTTGATGCGCTTCTGGAACTGGAGTTTCAAGCAATTGAGAGCTGTCTGACATAGGAACTGGGAACCAGACTTGAGACCTCTACAAGAGCAGTAGGTGTTCTTAGGCATTTAGCCATCTCTCCTGCTTCCTGCTTTTGAGTTTTTAGTTGTAACACCCTACAGTTCTCAATGGATTTCAGACATGAGGATGGAATTCAGTAAGTCATAAAGAAAGAACTGTCTGATTTGATGACTGGGGTTCTGTGTGGCTTCTGCCAGTGACACAAACCCAACACCCTGAAATGATCCAAGGAGAGGGTCACAAGTACTTCTTTCACTGGCCCTTGGTTCCCTTCACATGGGAACAAGAGAATAGGAATTCCTGAGTTGGGTTTGGTGGTGCATGCTTATCGTCCCAGCACTCAGGAGGCCAAGGCAGGAGGATCACCATGACTTTGAGGTCATCTTGGGCTCCGTAGTGAATTCAAGGCCGACCTGGTTTACATAGCTCTTGTGGAACTGTGATTGTGGTTCATGAGATAGGATTGTCCTGAACGCCTACCTGACGTGGGCACACAGCCTGAAAGTGGGAGGCACATTCCTGGGTTTGGGGCCCTGGGCTGTGTAAGGGTAGAGAAAGCCAGCACAGCCCTCAGCATGCATGCTTTCATTTCTCTCTGCTCTTGGCTCAGGATGTGACCGACCAAGTGCTTCAAGTTCCTGCATTGATTTCTCCACAATAATGGGCTATAACCTGGAGCTGTGAGCTGAAATCAACCCTTTCTCCTCTAAGTTGCTTTTCTCAGGACATTTTATCATAACAAAAGAAATGAAACTAGGACCCCTACTTTCCATATTGGTAGGCAAGTCCTTCCTCCTCCAGTGGTGCTGCCATCCAGCACCCTGGAAATCCACTCCTTAAGAACTCACCTGCTCTTGTTGGTCAGGCTCCAATCGTGTCCCCTTCCTTTGAGGCTTCCGGAGCTAGGTTATTCTGAAACTTAACCCTAGTTACTGGTCTTGGAGGATGCCACTGTTGATTTATTTGTAAGGCAGAAACCAAGGTACCACCTTCAAGTGAGGGGAGGGGTATTCTTTAACAGGAAATGGATCTCTTCTGTAGGATTAGAATCCAGAGGGATCTAGGGTTTCAAGAATCTGGAGTACAGGAACCCAAAGATCCACCGGCTGTCTCACAATCTCTCTTTTCTAGTGCAGTCGGGACCTGACAGGAGCATAATAGTCATTGAGGTTGATTCCTCCAAATGCCACACTCATGGAATTCCAGAGGCCGGGTTCTCAAAAGTTCTTGTACACCATGGACGGGTCACTAAGCTGCTAAGGCGTATCCTCTGGTTTTCACACTTAATTCACCAATTGAGGGTGAATCACTGTGAGTTTTTGTCTCCCAAACATTGACTGTCCCAAGAAGCATCTGTTCAGTTCCACGTGCCCTCAGACCATGTCCGCAGCACTTGTTAAGGGCCTGGGCTCCCCTTCCACCAGCCAGCCTCGGGCAATTGGGCTAGTTTTAACAAAGCGTCCCCACCGATTACCTGGGGCTATGTAAGCTTCAGTGATGGGTTCTCACTGCCAGCCAGCCAGTGGGTAAGTTGGTTACAGAATCCCATTGTAGAGTCTATTTTCTTGGCTTTCTTCCAGCACCAACTAAATAAATCCAGTTCCCCCAGAAGCAGACTCTGGGATTGAGACTCCACCAATGGAGTGAGGACTGGAGAGGAAACATTGAAACACAAGGTGGTCTCAACCCAGGGCAGTTTTCCAGAGCCATCTCACCCTGCTGCGGGAGGCCTGGGCCTTTCATGCTTGTGGGAAGCAGCTCTCTTCGGATGAAGGTAACAGGAGGTGGGCACTGTGTGCTGGGAAGGCAGGCAAGGACAAACTCTGAGTCGTTAACACTCCAGGAGCAAGACTTTGAGTCTGAGGGAGACTGTGGGTGGCACACCACAGTGTGCACCAGAGTGCCAAAGAAGCAGGCATGTTTCCCAGAGAAGTCAGAGTGCCCGAGGGCTGAGGGAGGTAGGAAGGGCAGCTGACTCAGTCCCTGCCTGCTGCTTACAAATGGGGCCTTTCAGACTGCTGTTGAGACGTCTCTGTGTTAGAAACAGTGAAGAAATTAACATGGCTTGGGAAGGCCCAAGTTGGGAATCGATTTAAAAACTTGCAACGTTTATGTTCCAGGGCAAATTAGGAAAGAACCCTCCAGAGTCATATACAGTTGGAAGTGAGGATTAAACAATTCCAGGGGGCATGAGAATGAAGGGTTAAAAAGGATGGATTGGTCAAGCAACAACTCAGTAAGCACACTGCAGTTTCCACTATTAACACAAAGACAGCTCCTGGGGCTGGTGAGATGGCTCAGTGGGTAAAGGGGCTTGCTGCGGAGCTTGACAACCTGAGTTTGATTCCCAGTACTCACATGGTGGAAAGAGAGAATCAACTCCCACAAGTTGTACTCTGACTTCCACATGCACTTTGTGGCACACATTTATGAACATGCATGCTCACCCACAAATAAATAAATGCAATTAAAAAAAATAAATTAATATAGTTCTCAACATTTAGTTTTTGTTTTTTTAAAAATTTTGAGACAGAGGCTGGCCTCAAACTCAGTATTGTTAACTGACCTGCCCCTGGAGAAAGGTTCGGGGTTAAAGGTGCTCACCACCAAGCCTGATGACCCAAGTTCAGTCCCCAGAACTTATATGGTGGAAAGAGAAACAACTCCCACAAGTTGTCCTTTGATCTCCACATTCACACTACGGTATGCACACACACACAAATAAAAAATCTACTGTAAATTTGTGCTGCTCTTTGTAACATACATTTTCAAATTCTTTTGATGTACTGGGGATGCAGCTGAGTGAACACCCCACAAAAATGGTGGATGAGGAAGAAGTTGAAAAAAGCGGGATGAGGACCTGAGTGAAGGCAGATGTGACAGAGGAGCCACGGTGGACCCTTCTCCTTTGCCCATAATTGAGTTTAGTGTTTTGGAAGGCTGGGTTTATACTGCCTCCTAAGATATAACGCTCTCATTTTTCAAGCAGCTATGAAACAGTTGTTGGGGCTCGAGAGATGATGGCTCCGTGGTTAAGAGCACTGGAAGCTCTTGCAGAAGACCCAAGTTTGGTTCCCAGTACCCACATGGTGACTAACAAGTGTTTGTAACTCCAGTTTCAGGAGATGCAACACCTTCTTCTAACCTCCTTGGGCTTTGAAAAACATGGGTGTACTTACATACATGCAAGCAATACACTCATACACACAAAATAAAAATAAAATTAAAAAAATAAACGGATAAAAAAAGACACGAAGGAAACATATTACCAAGTGAAAGCAGCCCATCTGAAAAAGGCCATCTGTGGCACAATTTCAGCTACATAGCATTCTAGAAAAGGTCAAACGTCAGTCTCTTTTCCGAATGCTTTGGCAGTCACACCTTCAGTCTGCAGAGGTAAAAGCACTGAGATAGCAAAGCACTCAGAGGTGGCTCGAGGAGGAACGGCAAGCAGTGGAAGTGCTGTTCTTGGTGGATCCAGGTCTCAACAAAACAAAACAAACAGCAACAAAAACAAACAAAAAACCTACAAAATTTAGAAGGCAGAGACAGAAATTATCTATGACTTCAGTTTAAACAGTAAGAGGGGGCTGGAGCTGGCTCAGCAGTACGAGCACTGAATACTGACTGTTCTTCCGAGGACCCAGATTCAGTTCCCGGCACCCATTTGGTGGCTGCCTGTAACTCCAGTTCCAGGGATTCAAACACCCTCTTCTGGCCCCTCTGGAAACTGCACACACAAGTCCACTTAACATTCAGACAAAACACTCATGCATATAAAATAAAAATAAAAATACTGAAAAAATAGTAAGAGGTCTCAAAGAAAGACAAAGTAAAAAAAAAAAATTGTAGGAGAACTGAACTAAGAAGCAACATTTTAAAGGATGGGGTTATTCTCTAGATTTTCTTAAATACCTAAATTAGTGTTTTTATTGTTGCTATATCCAGAGGTAGAAAACTTAAAATATGTATTTTATCATACATTTAATACTTAAAAATGGAACTAGGAATTTCAAAGATCAACTTTTCAATAACTGAGTACAATAACATGGAAATTGAAGATAAAAAAGATTTAGAAGCACGGTGGTCTACAACTTTAATCTTAGCACTTGGGAGGCAAAGACAAGTGGATCTCTGAGTTCATGGACAGACAGGTCTACATAATAGTTCCAAGCCAACCAGGGCAACAGAGTGAGACCCTGTCTCAAAAAACAAAATTTATAAAAACCACATTTGTAAAGCTATTGGACTTCGTCAACCAAAATACTGCTATCCATTTGTGGATGCCAACTTTAGGATTAAATTAGGTTGTGAAAAATACAAATTAAATTTTCTTAACATATATTTATTGAGTGTGCACATGCCATGACATGTGGTTAGACAACTTGTGGGAATAGGTTCTTTCATTTCACCGTGGGAGTCCTGGAGATTCAACTGAGGTCCTCAGGCTTGGCCATAAGCATGTTTAGCAGCTGAGCCATCTTGACAGGCTAACATCTCAGATTTTGATGACTTGCTAATGATTATTTTTTTCTAACACCACAAAATAGGCAAATAACTGCTTTATAGGAAAAAGCAAGCCATGGAAAAGTTATTTATGGAGTTCACTGAGATTTGGTCACCAGGGTGCCAAAGCATCACACACAGCTGAGTTTTCAAGTAGGTATGTTTAATATTGACCAATGAGGAGCACCTGAGACATCCAGGGTACGTGGTCTGGCCAGTCCAAGCTTGGCAAGCTTGCAGGTGCTGAGCCCCTCCAGACAGACGAAGCTAGATTCAATTCTTCAAGCTTGCTTACAAATGAGCAACACAAAATGATCACTATCCTTTTCATTCAAAAGAAAATTAAAGCCATACTCTTACTGCTGTGTGAATTCCTGATGGCTCACAACTCAACACACTTGGTTTTTAAAAGATAACAGCAGAATGTTGTTATTAAAGCATTAATTTCCCAAGAATTAAATCAGATCACTCCTGAACTGTATTGACACCATGGCTGGGGGCAAAATATTACAAAGCCCACAACTGTTCCAAAACCCAGGATCATGAAGTAATTTAATGATCATTAAATGGGAAATTAGGAGAAACATTTCCAGAGTGTTTAGTTTTATTCTCATTTGGATTTTTAAAAAATGAACACACCACGTTTCATTTAAAAAACCTTAAATAACTTTCCAATATAGTTTCATTTTTCTATTTTCTCTGAAATTTAAAAAATGCTTCCAAAATTTACTTGTATTGATCTCAGATGTTTGATGGTAAAACTAATTTTTGTTTCAATTTTGTGGAAAAAAATTTGAAGTATAAATTTTATTGAGGGTGGCCTTAAGCCTTGTCATTTTAAAGCGTTAAACAATTTGTAAGACTGTGCAGAACCAGACAATGGAAGTGACGTTCTAAGAGACAGCTGGGAACATGAAAGATGAAACTAGACCTTAAGTAAAGGCCACAAAGAAACCTTACAAAAATGGCTTGATGGACCAAGTCTGGTGGCACAGGCCTATAATCCTAGCGATCTGGTTAATTTAGGCATGAGGACTCCAAGTTCAAGGACTGCTGGGTTTCAGTGAGTTCAGGGCTTATCTAAGCAGCCTAATGAGACCTTGTCTCAAAAAAACAAAAAGCAAAATGGGGGATGTAGTTCTTGAGAGAGTACTTATCTAGCATGTAGGATGCCCTGGTGTAGATTCCCAGTACAACAAAAAGACTCATGCATTAAGTTCATACAAAGAAAGTTGGTAAGGGGTGGCACGTGGTGGGGGCAATGGAACAGAGAGAAAAAAAAGAGTAACTCCTATTAACAGCATTTAACAGAAAACAGCTTCTGCCAATATAGTCATTTAAAATAACTGGTCAAGCTGGGGATGGGGGTGCAGGCCTATAGTCCTAGCACTTGGGAGATGGAAGCAGGAGGATCAGAAGTGTAAGGTCATTTTCCACTACATAGCAAGTTCCAGGCCAGCCTGGGCTACATGAGACCATCTCAAAAGAAAACAATAAGCTCAGCTATAGACTTCCTGCCACAATACCAAAACACAAACCAAAACTCTACTCAGAACATTCTTGCATGTTCTATGCAGCTTCTCTATCCCAGTAAACCAGCAGTGGCTTTACAACACAACTTCTTTCACCAACACACATCAAATCACTGCCCCAGGAAGCAGAGGTGACTCTAGGAGTAAACACACACATTCTGCTTTTATTACTGTTATATGGCTGTTAGTTGAATAAAAACAAGTAACTGCTCAGAAGTTTTCAAATGAAAGGAAAACATACTTGGGTAAATTATGACACAGATCTGTACGGAGTCAGACAGTGGACCGTGGTGTACTGCTGCATCCATTCCAAGTGCAGCGTTAACAGTGACACCAGGAGTAGAAAGGCAGGGTCGCACACATTCACAATTTTAAATTCTAGTCAAAGGAGCAGAGAATAAGAAAAACAACATATACACCATGAAAAGTCTTTTTTCTTTTAATGACTTCCAATTTTGTGTCTTTCCTAAGAGCATGGAGACCCTCATTGTAGATTATGTATCATCTCCTCTTTGGCAATGAGGTGCGTAGTCTTGTTAACCAGAGACATCAACGAGTTCAGTTTCTGAGACCAGTCATTTAATAAGTTATTTGGATCCTTGGGTCTCTGGAAGTTGATAATTCCTGCCAACCTGTCTACTTTAGCAAAGATGGTCTTGTTAACAACTAGATTCGAGAGAAAAGCCTCTGACTCCTGTAAGACACAGATATGATGGATTAAGACAAGATAGAGAGAAACTTCAGAAAGCATTTAAAAAACCTTTCATCTAAGAATAACCAAGGCTGACCACCATGATGTACTTACAACATTTTATCCGTCTAATCAGACTCTGAGTCTCTCATCAGGTCTGATGGTACACACAGCACTTGGGAAGCGGAAGCAAGTCCTAGTCTGGACTATATAGTTAGACCCTGTCACCAACCAATCAACCCATTCCCACTAACACATACCACCTGAGAGTGTTCAGAGCCAGGGCAGAGTCTGAACAGGCCTCCCTGCAGTCTTAATCCTGGTGGTGGTTGGGACACAAAGCTGGCACCAACAATGAGCTAGCTCACTCTTTTTCTCACAGCCACTCCCTTCTCTGTTGCCCGTGGTGCTGGAGTCAAACCCAAGGCCTCTCAAATGCTAACAAGCACTCCACCGCTGAGCTGGATGCCCATCCTTAAAAGGTGATATGACAGAGCTGTTTCCACAAATGCTGGGTGGAATGTATGCTCTGCAGTCACAGAAAGATCACTTTACTTTTGAGGATTTGGTATTCCATGAGGATAAGTCAGCTGACCAAGAATAAAGACTTTTAATTTGGATGTGTTTGAGACAGGGTCTTAACTATGTAGCATGGCTGGCCTGGGATTCACAAAGACCTGTCTCTGCCTTCTGAGTGCTGGGATTAAAGGTACACACCAACAGCCCAGTTCATGATTCTTCTTTTTTGGCTGAACTATTAGAAATGGCCTTTCCCACCTTGTGTTGGGGCACTTTCAACAGATGGCAGTGAGAAAGCTGTTTTCCCTAACTGAAACTCCAGATCCCCCTCCCTCCCAAGTGTGTGATTCCAGGCATGTGCCAGGACATTCACGTTCCTCCTATGTCTTCCTGTGCTGTCAACATATATGCAAACATTATTGTAGTACTCCTCTAATAAACGCTGAAACCATGTTAAGTGAGTCAGTCAAGTCTATCCCACAAATTTTATTTCTACAGACCATTTTTATGGTAATCTGAACATATTTAATCACATATACACTGTGGATTTCAAATTAATCAATATAAAATTACTATTTAAAGGATGAATTTGGGGGTACTGGGAATTGAACCCTAGCCCTCCAATGAAGGTTTAGCATAAACCATAAAACAGTTGCTCTCACTCCCTCCCTCTTTTTATAAGCTGACTGCTAAACACAATGGTTACAAAGAACCCAGGGAAGGCACTGAGTACTTACATCCACAGAGAGATCCAGAAGCTGTGCCATTCTCTTCACTGTTATCCGAGTGTAGTACTTGGCCATTATTCTGATGTTCTGGCAAAAACCACACAACAGTGATCAGCAGGTTTGAAAGCCAGCTGGCTGTTTCATCAGACTGAGCTTTCATTACTATGGCCTCCCATTAGAAAGAAGTTGGTTCATAACTTCAAAATAAAACTCAACACTGAATTGACTTTGGCTTCTGTGAACTTAGTATTTTGCTTAACTCATGCTGGGTGTCCTGGTACACCTAGGAAAGAGGCTGGTGAGTCTACATAGTAAGTTCCAGAGAGGCCAGGACTATACAGTGGGACCCTGCCTAAAAAAACAAACAAGTAAATAAACACTTAAATAAGCAGGTGTAGGGTGTGTGGAGGGGAGGTGGAATCCAGATTAAGAGTTCAAGGACAGCCTCTGCTACATAGTGAGTTCAGACAGCAGTCCAGACTACATGAAATCCTATCTCAAAAAACACAAAAAAGTGACATTTCCTAATCTCCATGGAAAATGAAGTTAATATTCATTAACATTAGTTGTTCTTAAAAAGGCACCAAGACTCGTAGGGAAAAAAAAATGAACTCATCTTTAAAGAGAGGATCTGTCGTGTCCCTCAGCATTGAAAGTACCAAGAACCTCTGGGCAACCTGATAAGCCTTTTATACTTTAAAGTCTACTTTCCCTTTAACCTGTGAACTCTTATCAATCATCACATTCCACCTTTTCTTTTTCTTCTGAAACAGGGCTTCCTGAAGCTGAGGCTAGCCTCAAACTTGCTATGTAGCCAAGGACTGGCTTGAACTCCTGATCTCGGTTGAACTCCCCAACACTAGGGGTACAGATATGAGCTGCCACACCACACTTGCTTTAAAATTCTGGATTCCCAAGAGGCTCTCCCTAATTGGAAACTGTCAAAATATAGTTATCTGGTCTGTTTCTTTTTCATTTTCAGCTTTTTGAGAATGTTTTAGCTGGGCAGTCCTGGCTAACCTGATCTAGCTATGGAGTGTGGGTCAGCCTTAAACTCTCAGCAGTCTTCCTGCCCCAGCGTCCCGAGTGCTGGGATTCACGTGTGCCATCACACTCGGCTGGTTGTCTGCTCTGAAGAGCCCAAACCAGGAGGAAAACAGACAAACAAGATAAAGAAGAATTCTGGCACATGAAGAATGGGGATCTGAACAGGTTCGACCACCGCTCCACTGAGCACAGGGGGGACGTCCTGCAGTGAAGCTATAAAAGCACAGGCGGCTGGTGCGGCGGCGCACGCCTTAGATCCCAGGTCTCGGGAGGCAGAGGCAGGCCTGTGAATTCCAGGCCAGCTGGGCCTACAGGGAGACCCTGCCTCAAAAAGATTTTAAAAAAGGAAAAAAGTTTATGGCCAGGCATGGTGGCTCATAACCTGTAATATTGGCAGTGGAGGGGCAGGGGCAGAAGGATCACTGCAAGTTCAAGGCCGGTTTGGCCTGTGTTGTGACTTCCAGGCCAACCAGGGCTGTACACTGCATAGTGGAACCCTGTCTCCACCTGCCCCTTCCCAAAAAGAAAAAAAGCTATGCACAAATTTACCTAAGTTTAATTCTAAGACAATCCAGAAAAGTAAATGTGCTAAAGGTTAAAGTACAAAGTGGCATCTCTGCATGCCAGACTCTTACATGCTCAACGACTCTGTTCTTCAAGTCTTTCCACCTTTTTTCACCTTCTTCTGTAGAACTGAAAACATCAGTGGCAGGACTCTCAAGGGAACCTTTCCGTAACTCCATTCCATAGTCCTCAACAAGTGTGGACCAGCGCATCAACTCCATTGTGGTAAAAAGCTTCAAAAGATCCCTGAAAATTTATACAACTTAGTATTCCAAATCTGTAATCAATAAAGATCACCTAATATGGGCTTAAGTATCTGTACCACCCAAACCCTAAATCCAACGCCCTCCAAAAGCTGGCTCTTTCTTTTCATCCCATCTGTTGTTTTGTGTGTGGGTGTGTGACTGCAGGTGAGCATGCTCCGTAGCACATGTGTGGTGTCAGAGGACAATTTGTGGGAACTGGCTCTCTCCTTCCACCATCAGGGTAAAGACTGAACTCTGATTGTCAGGCCCGGCTGTAAGCACTGTTATCTGCTGGGCCATCTTGCAAACCCAAAACCTGAAAATTTCTGGGTGCCGATGTGTTGCCAAGTAGAAAATTCCACAACTAACCTTATGTATCTCAAGGCAGACCGAGATACTCACAATGTTAAACTTACATGTGATTGAGTGTAAGGAAAGTGGTGCTCACTGGCAGCACAGACTCAGAATCAGGAGCACAGCAAGACAACTGCCCATAACTCCATAGAGGGTGCACACATACATGCAGGCAAAACCCTCATACACATAAAAAGTAAAATAAAAATATTAAAAAAGAACCATAAATATACTAATCAAACACACAAAGAAAAAAGTTCTTTTAAAAATTCTTTATCTTTGTGTATAAGCATTTTGCCTGCATGTGTGTAACTGTACCGTGTCCTGCATGGCCTAGAGAGGCCAGAAGAGGGAGCCAGATCTCCTGCAGACAGGTGTTAGTAGCACAGACAACCAGTGCTCTTACAACAGGCCATCATCTCCCCAGCCCTAAACAGTTCTTAAAATAATAGTCTAAAGCAGACAAGGTGGTGCATGCCTTTAATCCCAGCACTGAGGAGGCGGAGGCAGGTGGATCTCTGGGAGTTCAAGGCCAGCCTGATTTACATGAGTTTCAAGCCAGCTGGGATTACAGGGAGACCCTGTCTCAAAAAGAAAAAAGACAAAAGACAAAAGACAAAAAAACAAAAACACTCAAAAAAAAATAATACATCATGCTTCAGATGAAGCACACCTGCTTTATAGGACACACTTTCAGACCAACTCTTGAACACCTTAAAGCCCCAGGACATTAATGTAGTTTTGTTCTCTACTTTATTCTATCAGCAGCAAGAGTAAAGCTGGAGGGATCAACTTCCTTCTAAGGTAGTGTTTCTACAGAGACGTCCTTTACCAGTTACAAATACTTACTTGTATTTGGGGATTTCTTCTAATTTCTTGTCACTACTAATTCGGTGAACCAAATCTGACTGTTCATTGTCAAAAGGAGCCAGGATAACATAGAGAACCACGCTTTTCAGAGCCTGAAAAAGTTGTAAGGAATACTTTACATGTAACTGGAAACATAATGGAACTTTGGATAGAAGTAAAAAATTATGCAACAGCTACATGTTCTAATTTTTAATTTTTTACTCAAAAAGTCTTAGAAGGGAAAAAAAACCTTAACAGGCTGACTTTTACACACGCTACACACACTTAATTTTCAAAAAATTATTACAATAAATATATATTATTATGAATTACTACTTCAGATGACTTTTTTCTTGTCAAAGACTTATTACTTTTACTTAGTGTGTATGTGTATGTTTGCCATGTGTGTCTGTCTGAGGAGGTCAGAAGTTCTAAGAGCATCTTCTTACCTGTTGCCACTTCTCACTTTCTGCCTGTATACAAGGAGTATCATAGATGGCTCTGTAGTGCTTACAAATCGATAGATAGGATCCCTCGTGCTGATCCAGCTGAATCATTAAATTATAGTACTTCAACTTTAATTTCTGAAAAAAAGTTGACAAAATAAACTGGGGCTTATGGGTTTTATTCAAATACTTTGAATGAAAACACGAAGTCAAGAAACAATGCTCACCTCTGTATTTTCTTCCTGGAAGAACTTGGTGTTAATTTTCTTGCTGATGATCTGTGTGCGGATATAATCCTTGACAGCTAGGCAGAGCCTCATCTGCTCCAAAATAAACTCCACTCGCTCTTTTTTCTCCATTGATCCATATGTCTCTACCTAGCAGAGTGATTCCTCAATTTTAAAATACTTAGTATTTTTCACAAGTTGCAACAAAGTAGATATTAAACTGTTGTTCACTCATGTCAAATATCTAAACTTTATTCATGTACAGTGTTGATTATATAAAAACAAAGTTAGAGCACTGGAGAGATGGGTCAAGAGTTAAGAGTACTTGCTGCTCTTCCATAGGGCCAGAGTTTAGTGCCCAGCACCCATGCCAGGCAGCTCACAACTGCCTATACCTCCAACTACAGGGGGAGCTAATGGCCCTCTTCCAGCCTCTGTGGGCATCCTCACACACATATATCCACCTTTAACAAAATAAGCAAGTTACCTTCAGGAACTTATAATTTACGAATTATTACACACTAAAATGCAGTTTTATCCCTGTTGGTATATAGTTCTATAGATTTTAATACATGTATTGGTGTGTATAACCACTATCACAATGAAGACACAGGATACTATTATCAACCAAAAGATTACCTTAAAAAAAAAATTAAAAAACCAAAACTCTATGGTTATATATGCTTTGCCTACATGTATGTAAGTGTATCAAGAAATGCCCCCCAGAGACTAGAAGAGGGTGTTGGGATTCCCTGGAACTGGAGTTATGAATGGTTGTTAGCTGCCATGTGAGTGCTGGGAACTGAACCTGGGTCCTCTTCAAGGGGAGCCAGTGCTTTTATTTTTTTGGTCTTTTTGAGACAGGGTCTCCCTGTAGCCCTCGCTGGCCTGGAACTCACAGAGATCCACCTACCTCTGCCTCCTGAGTGCTGGGATTAAAGGTGTGTACCACCACGCCCTGCTCCAGCTAGTGCTTTAAAACGGTGAACCATCTCTCTAGCCCCCCAAAGAACTCTCTTAATGCTACCATTTACAGTCACAGATTCCCTACTCATAAGTTCTGACAAATAAGTGGTCCATTATCCATTAGCACAATTGTCAAGAATGTCAAATATATATATGTAGTTTCTCAAGACTATTCAAGCTAGGTATAGTGGAGCATGCCTTTAATGCCAGCATTTGGGAGGCAGAGGCAGGTGAGAGCGAGGCCAGCCTGGTCTACATAGTGAGTTCCAGTCAGCAGAGGCTACAGGGAGACCCTGTCTCAAAAAGATCAAAAAAACAAAAGACTCTATTCATTCAACAAATTGTCCTGAGTTACAAGATTTACTCCTCTATCAATAGCCCATTCTTCCTGCCCATCCCCTTTGGTTTTCTGAGAATTCAAATGGTACAAAAATTAAGACAAATCTGTTGATCCTAACTTTTCTTTCAATTGTGCTTAGCAGGTTAGCCAGTTTCCAGGGGTACCTTACCTGTAACTCTTGTAGAATGGAGGCCGCCTCCTTCACGTCACCATTCTGCTCTTTTATGGTTGCTAATGTTTTAGTCAGTCGAGCGCGCTCAATTTCAACATAAATCTACAAACAGAGAATGGTATTATCAAAACTCTTGCAGAAATTTGAAACTCCTGTAAAATTCATAAAATTTGAAAAGCAGAATTGAATCAAAACAGCTAAGAACACTTACTCCACTGCTACTGAATACTGTATCCTCCACATATAACGCCAACAGACCTTTTACATCTTACAAACAGAACCATAATTTGAGAGAAAATAGTTATCCAGGGCTGAAGAGAGGGTTCAGTAGTTAAGAGAGCTTACTGCTCTATCAGATGCCTAGAGTTTGGATCCCAGTACTCATACTGGGCAGCTCACAAAAGCCTGTGACTCCAGCTTCAAGGGATCTGATGCACAATCACACACACACATCGTGTGCATACACACACAATTTCATAAATTAATTTAAAAAAGTTATCTACATTTTCCATCCTTGCTTTGAGAACCTAAATATAAATTTACTGTTTAACAAACTGCATCAATGGCACAGAGACTGGAAAGTGGCTTCAAATGAATTATCTGAAAGATAATAAGGAGGAAAAGCAGTTTAACATCAAGAATCCAGTCAATGCCAATGCTCTAACTCTAATTCACTGTTTGTTTTGGATGCTGGAGATTGAACCCAGGGCCTCATATATACTAAGATATACCCCAGCCCAATCCATCTTTAAATCAGAGCCATTTAACAAACATCTGAGGCCAGGTATGGCACATATTTGGAATTCTAGCCCTCTGGAGGTCAAGGTAGAATTTCAAGTTCAAGACTATCATAGGCTACACAATGAGACACTATGTAAACTGCTCCTCCCTACTCTGATCATATTGATCAACTTAGCATTGCTAGCATGGTTTGTAGAAATGTTAGTAGATTCATAATTTCCAACAAATTAAACATTACAAATATATACAAACTAAAGGGCCTAGGAAACAAGCATTCATTCTCTGCAGCAACCCCTTCCTTATCTCAACCTTCAAACCTCATTTCCCATTAATATCAAACTATTCAGATCGTCAGAGTTTTTTAAAATTATATTTATTTTAGTGTGTAGGCATTATGCCATGGAGCACATGGAGGTCAACTTGCAGAAGTCAGGTCTTTCCTTCTACCATGCGGGTCCCAGGGAAGAAACTCAGGTTGTAGTAAGAAGCTTTACCTACTAAGCTATCTCACTGGCCCACTTAGGTACCTTTATATATAACTTCCTCATATCTAAAATGTCCTGGACATGTAAAATTCTGACTCATTTTTTTTTATTTTATTACTTTTATTTTATATGTTTGATTGTACTGCCTGAATGTAAGTGCACCCATGACCATGATGTGCAATGCTCAGAGTGTCATCCCCTAGGACTGGAGTTACTGAAAATTGATAGCCACTATGCAGGTGCTGGGAACTGAACCTAGAAGAGCAGCCAGTGCTCTTAACCACCAAGCCATCTCTCCAGTCCCTTCATTCATTCTTAAAAAGTCACATAACCCAGTTACTCAAGAGGCCAAGGCAAGAGGATCACAAGGTCCAGGCCAGGCTGGGTTGCCCAGTGAAACCTTGTCATACACCCACACCCACATCCCCACACACCCACAAAGCTTCATGAATTTTGGGATAAGATCAATAATTCCTTAAAAAAAAAAAAAAAAAGGCTGGTTATACAAAGAATAACACTATTTAAAAATATTAATTCACTTACAGAAAGATATTTAAAAGGCTATACAAAGACAACAACGGTTGAATTAAAACATAAAATATACATACAAATACACTTCCATGAAATGTATAAATACTTAAGTCATCTCTGAATGCAGATAAGAAGAAATAGAAAACTCACCTTTCCTTCTGTCACCATCCGTAGAGTATCAATTAATCGAAGTTTGACTGGGAGGTCTGTGATCTCCTCAACATAAGTACAGCACTGTTGAACCATTTTTGCAACAGCCTAAAATATTACAAACCAATCATCAGTGAAATTCATTCTTCACACAGGAAAAACATATTCTATTGAATGGAAGGGCTAAGATCATATTTGGTTTTCTCAAGTAATGTTAATTCACTAAAAATTCACTATAGTAGAATAAAGCAGATCAAAACCTCCCTATAGAGAAGCACTGACTATCTGTTAACAGGTACAAACATGCAGCCAAGCAGAAGGGCATGGAAGAAATGGCAGCAGACCAACAGGGAAAAAAGGGAAGAGCAGAGTCTCCGGATGAACAAGGGGCAGAGACAGAGGTAAAACAGACTCTTCTCAATTAACATGACTATGGAAAGTCGAGTCCTTGCTCTTACTTTCCTCATGGGTTATAAAAGAGGTCAGACCATGTTCCCTCCAGCTCTAAAAGTCCATGATCTGAGTCAGGACAGTCATTTTCCATACATTTTAACAGAGATTTGTAAGTAACTATTCTAGGCTTTGTGAATCATACAGAGTCTGTGGCAAATATTCAACTCTGCAGCTTTGTAACTTGAAAGCAGAGACTTTTTATACAGATATACATATATATGCATGTGTGTGTATAAATGGATGTGTTTTCTTCCATTTATTTACAAAAATAGAAGGCAGGTGAGATTTGGTCTGTGGTCCACCATTTGCTAACCCTAAACTAGACTTTAAATAACAGCAGATCACTGATAATAATTAGGACTATGAGACATCAAGAAAACACTGATTTCATGTTACATTATCATTTAAGACATCAAAAAGTAGGTTGGGCATGAAGGCACACATCTTTGATCTCAGCACTCATGAGACAGAGGCAGGTAGATCTTTGAGTTCAAGGCTAAACTGGCCTACATAGGAAGTTCCAGGCCAGCCAAGGCTACATAGTGTGAAAAAAGAAAACCATATTATCTTGGAAAGACGTCCACAAAAAACAATGTTCAAGTAGCTCAGGTTATATTTGTAACTGTCTGAAAAAAACTGGCTGTAGAGACCCAGATGTTCCAGAAGGCTAAAGCTTTAATCAATGAGCAGGGCGCACAGCAAAGGCTTCATTGTAAGATTTAACTCTTTCAATAATTGTAAAGTTTTGGAACAACTAGTATCTCAGAAAACATAAACCCTCTAAATAGGTTATGGAATGATTTCTTAAAAAAAAAAAAAAAAGGAGGGAATAGAGACAATGTGCACATTCTAACTGACAGCAAACAGCCTGCTGATCTGTGAAAATATGTAGGTGAGTGGTTGGGAAAGTTAAGGCTGGAGTGATCTTGGCTGCTCTTGTACACGACCTACATTCAGTTCCCAACACCCATATGGTGGTTAACAATCCCAGTAATCCCAGTTCCAGGGGATCCAACACCTTCTTCTAGTCTCTGTGGGCACTGCATGCATATGGTGTACTTATACGTAGGCAAAAGTCATGCACATAAAATACAAATAAATAAAATTCAAGAAAAAACTTTAAGTTCAAGGTTATTTTTAGCTACACAGCCAAGTTTGAAGTCAGCTTGAGCTACAGGAAATTCTGTCTCAAAACAACACTAACAACAAAAAGATAAAGAGAAATAATGAAAGAGAACAAAGCTGTCTTACCAAACTTATACAATTTTGTAAAAATACACAGAGGATGAAAACAGTTGTTATGCTACTACAGATAAAAATTTAAACCTCTAGAATACTGAAATGTTGATTAAACAAATTTTCAAAAGATTGAGAGAATAATTTCCTAAAAGTACTTATTTAAATGCAATGTTTTAAAAGTAATCATAAACTTACTTGTTTTAACTGACTCCGCCTTTTTGACAAAAGCATAATGTTTTCATTGAGTAAATCCCATTCTTTAGCCTCATAGCACATTTTCACTACTGCAACCAAGATGCGGGATGTAGACACCATATCAGAGGCCTGCAAGAATGAAAACACACTGAAAGTGAATGCTTTCCAATGTTAAATGAAATGAATGGCAACTGAGGTTCTCACTATAATCTACTCACAGTACGGGTCTGTTTTTCTAAAGAGAGAAGGGTTTCAATGACTTCTTGAAGTCTTCCTTCCTGAAACAGATAAAAATCAACAATGAAAAAGAATCACCAACACAAACCAAATATCTGACCTAAATAGAGGTTTTTGACACAGAAAAGGAAAACCAACGGCCCATTCTAAAGGAAAATACTAAGCCAACTGCTCTGGTTTGTTTGACCATGACAGTGCCTGCTTCTCCAGGGATTCCTAAGATTAGAGACCCTCAAGCTTCTCTTTCTCCCATTCATTCTTTCTGGTGTATGTGCATGTACATATGTGTGCACATGTATGTGTATGTGTGTGTTGCTGGGGCCCTGGGCATACTGGGCTAGTGTCCTACCACTGAACCACACTCCCACCCCATCCACAAGTTTTCCCTCCTCATACTCTCTCTCATTTTCTTGAGACAGGATCTCTCCATGGCACCAGCTAGCCTGGAACTCTGTATGTAAACTAGGCTGGCCTTGAACTTAGAGATCTACCTGCCTTAGCCAGTACTAAAGGCCACCATACCCAGCTTTTCTTTTTTTTTTTTTTTTTAGGCAGGGTCTCATGTAGCCTAGGTTGGGCCTCAAATTATACGTACCAAGGGATGACCTTGAATTTTTGACTCTCCTGATGCCAACTCCTGAGTTATAGGTACATACCACCACACCTAGTTTACTGGGTGCTGGGGACAGAATCTACTGCCTGCTGCATGTGAGTCAAGCACTCTACCAAGTGAGCTATATGCCCAGACCCACAAACTTTTTTTTAACATGTAAAGAAACCTAAGAAAATGGAACCTGAAACTACAATAATGCCTCACTGGAAGAAAACACCAAGTCTTTGTTTTGAATTCTGAATTTATCAACTCATAGTGGTGATACCTGTTTATCTTGTTCTACACAGAAACTCCTAACTGGCAGTGTGACTCTGAAGAGTCGAAATCCAAGAATAAAGGCTTTGAAGACCATCTTAGAGAACACCACAAGTTGTCCTGAAAGATGAGGGAAAGCAAAGGAGAGGGACAAGTGTAACAGGAAAACAAGAGAGGCACTGAGCAGAAGGACTGCAAGTTTGAGGCCAGCCTAGACAACTTAGTGAGCCCCTGCTGAATATGAAGCAGAGCTGGGGTATAGCTCTTTAGCATGTACAAGGCCCTATGTTAAATACTCAGTGCTCTACACATTATATTTCTAATGATATTCATAGACAACCCATAAGTACTATCCTGTTTTCACTCATAAAAGAAATCAACTTAACAGCATGTGAATTAAGGTCACAAATGTTTGGGCTTTGCCTTAGTTTTCAAGAAAACCTACAAAAGAAGTATTTTCTTTTTGCTGGGGGTCTTGGAGGTGTGCTAGGGATTGACCACAGGGTCTTGTACATGCTAAGCACACATTCTACTGCTGAACTATACTCTCAGTCAAACCACAAAGCACCTTTTATGGACTATTTGAACGTTTTAAAATCAAATCTGGAACATATGAACATATAACAATGCTTTCTATGCAAAAGGGAGCATCAGTCCTGAAAGTTGTATGGATCCATGTACACAATACTGGTTAAATGTTCATCACAGGAGAACAATAAACAAATCTAAATATTCTCCACAACTGAAGGTTAGTAAGTGACAAAAGATAAAAGAATCTTAGACCCAGGAAGTCTGCTACAGATTATTTGCTACCTCATTTATTGATTTAAGACTTGCTCAATCCCAGAAGCATCAGAACAAGATCTCAGGGCTCTTCTCTCTGTCCCGCACTCCCTTCCATTCCAGGGCGTGGCTTCCCTTACTTAGTACCAATCATGCCCTTTGCTTTGGTCAAAGGAACCTCTCTAGGTAAATGGTTACTACATGGAAATGAATTAAAGCCTAAGGTCAAAATGCCAAATATCTTTTGTCTACTAAGATAGCTGTCATATTTGCTATGGCTGTGCTCAGGTGGAATGCAGAGGAACACATGGCATTCTAACTCAGAAGCAGGGCGCTAAAGACGGTCCCCTACATGGGAGAGTCACATGCGTAAGAGCCATGCACTGCGATATCAAGAGGGCATCAAAAATCTTCTCAGAGAGGCTGGAGAGATGGCTCAGTGGTTAAGAGCTCTGGTTGTTCTTGCAGAGGAACCCCCCAGGTTTGATTCCCAGCACCACATGGCGGCTATGGTGGCTAACAATTGTCCCTAATTCTAGTTCCAGGGACCCCAACACCCTCTTCTGACCTCCGTGGCATTGCATGACATGTGTGCACTTACACACATGTAGGCAATACACTCATACACATTAAAAAAGTCTTCTCAGAAACACACTCTTGGTGAATGCTCTCTAAAGTCAGTGATTACTCAGCACCTCCTTTAACACTCAACCCTACCAACTCTGCTGTGCAGTGAACTACAGTCTAATGTCTCTAGTCTTTGTAATCTTACTAGAATTTATCCTCTGGAAGATCAGGACCCTCTGCTGTTGATCATGGCAGCTCGGTGTGAAGCTTCACCAGCCAAGCACAGAACACTGCTTCTCTAGGTACTTTTGTGTGTTTTCTGAGATAAGGTCTTACTCTGTAGGTCAGGCCATCCTCAAACCTGGAAAGATTTTTCTTCCTTGGCCTCCTGAATGCTGAGATACAGATGTGAGCCACTGTGTTTCGCTTGGAGGTATTTTTCCACACCCATACAACAGTGATAAGTGTACACTTCCTACCTACTAAGTGGTCTTTGAGCTCTTCAGGGCTGGACCCTTGCTTCCTGGATACCAAGCTGCACATAGCCTGTGTCAGAACTATTTGGCTGATATTAATGGTTTACAATTCTTGGTTCTGTCACAAAAAGAAATATGTGACAAATGACATAGCTGCCAATGCTGTGCTTTCCGAAGTGTACTACCATCAACTTCAGTAAATACAACTTCCAATTCTCAAGCCATCTTGCATCTTCCTTGCTCAATCCTTCCGTGTTCAATCTATCTTCTTCCTATCTATTCATTCAGTTCCTGAAATTCCACCTCTTCCAGGCTGCCTTTCAGCACAAAGGGAACAAGATGGTTAAAAGCTGCCCAAAGCCAAGGGGTTAAAACATGTGACTTCTGTGACTTATTTCCTCATCAACATAATCCTTGTAAATGAGGTAATAAGGCTGTGTAGCTCAAATGTAGGTTCTTTAATGTTTGCCTCGACTGACTCTGCTAATGGTTTGCTAAACTTAAGTAAGGCACCCACTCATACAGAGTTACCCCAAGAAACAGCTAAATTTTAAAACCAATCCAAAACTTACTTATACATGACCTACTTCTTAAAGGGATCTTTTGTTCAAGCTAACAATCATTAAACTGTTTTACACTTCATGTTCTCTTTATGGCTAATACTTGCTTAAAAGAAGCTGCAGGTGACTGAAAGAAATGGAAAGCTTTCAGAGGAAGGAGGAACAAAGGATACAGAATTCAGAAAATACGCAGGGCCTGGTGGCCTGCGCCTTTAATTCTGGTAGAGGCAGAGAGATCTCTTGCAGTTCAAGGCCAGGCTGGTCTATACAGCAAGTTCCAGGCCAGCCAGTGTAACATAGTGAAACTGTAGCTCAAAAAAGCAAAGCAAAACAAAACAAACAAAAGAACACAAACAGTCTCTAAATAACCATGTGCCAAGTACACCATAATCAAAGGGAAAGTCCTCTGCACAGACAACTGTGGAACCTCTAGTCTGCAGCTGGGAAGAGGCTCTCCTCAGACTGAGTCAACACTAGGTAAAGAGATGCTGCCATGGAAAACCAGTATCTTTTATCATCTCATCATCCTATTGATGAGACAAAGAGCTACACCAGGTCACGTTTCAGGTTAGGATGCCAAGGTCTGGTGATTTTACTACTCAGGTCTAGACTTTCAGTCTGCCTTAAACAAAACAAAACTACCTTTTTTAAGATTTTTATTTTTTAACTATGTAGTATGTGTGTCTATCTGTGGGCATGTGCAAATGAGTGCAGGTGCCTGAGGCCAGGCATAGGATCCCCTGAAAAAGCAGTATGTGCTCTTAACTGCGGAGCCATTTCTCCAGCCCACAGTCCACAGAAACCTTTAAGGTTTCTGCTAAATGTGTGGTTTTTTTATTTCACACATTTTTACCAAGTACCTGTACCCACAATTTTCACCTTCAAATTTCACATGTAAGAAAAACAATTAAGTGCAGAATTGATGATCCATTAAGAGGAAGTGAGATGTAGCAAAATTGGTAACTATTCTTGTTGCTAAGTGACCTGAACTTGATCCGCCTAAGATAAACCACTGAACTTTAAGACTCACAAATGAAAAGAGCAAAACTGTCCTGACAGTTTTACTGATGAACTTAAAATAAAAACAAAAGTGTTACATTTTTAACAAATGCTCCATTCACTCCAAAGTAGAAAAGTCACGTCAAGGGGATGGGACATAGCTCAGCGGTAAAGGCACTTGCCTAATGTGTGGGTCCCTGGGTTTAATCCCTAGCACTGGATTAGGGGTTAGGGGGAAGCATGATAAAAACATTTAAAAGGGCCAGGGGACACAGTTCAGTGGCATAATGCTTACCTAGCATGCCCTAGGTTCAATCCCTAGCACGACACACAAAAGAAGTTTGGCAGAATGGTTTAAAAATATAAAATGAATAAATTACAAAACTGCTAAACAGATCTTCTAAAAAATTAATCAGGACTGTAAGACAATCTAAAGTTAAAAACCTGTGTTTCAGACAAAAAAAAAATGTATCCTTCTGTCTCTTAGTCCTCTTTCCCACAGGGCTAGAGAAATGGCTCAGTGCACTTAAGAGCACTGGCTGCTCTTGCAGAGGACCTGGGTTCACTTTCTGGTACTCGCATGTCCACTTGTCCACTGACAACTGTCTGTAACTCCAGTTCTAGAGGATCCAGCGCCTCTCTTGGCCTCTTCTGGCACCTGACATGCATGTGGTGCACATATATACATATAGGCAACTCATGCACATAACAAAAACAAACAAAAAAACTGACCTATTTATACCTTTTGTTTGGGAAACATAACAGGCTTTAAAAACAAAACAACCCCCTCAGAATCCAAATATTTTCAACTGTACCCTGTTCAGCAGACTCAAACATTCTTTGTTTCGGCCACTTCTATTACTCAACAAACACCCAGAAAGGCACCTGGCATTTTGTTTGCAAGTCTTTACAACAGTCGTGAACAGATCGGTGTCCTAAATTAAAAAACACAATTTTTAAAACCACTGTACCATGGACAGACTTTTGTCTTGGACAACATTTTAGTCTACTTTCCTCTTCTTTTGAGACAGAGTCATGCTATGCAGCCCAGGCTGTCTGTCCTTTAACTCCCAGAGATTCTCCTGACTCCATTTGCCAAGTTCTGGGATTTCTGGTATGAGCCTGACTTGTTTGTACTTTCTACAGCAAACAATGTATTTCTCCTTTGTGAGTACTATTCTGTTAATTCTAAAGTAGAAGTTCAGGAGGCGACTTTAGCCTGCAGGTATGTTTTGTTAAATCTACACCATGTGGTCCAAATAATACTTTAAGACAGACTAAACATTCCATAGTGTCCTAAAACATGCAAACCGCTAGGCTGGGCTTGGTGGTGGTAGATCTCTTGAGTTCAAAGCCAGTCTGATCTTCATAGAGAATTCCAAATCAGATAGGGCTATATAGTAAGATCCTGTCTCACAAAAAGGACAGACTATGGGCTAGAGAAACAGATCAGCAGTAAAGAACACTGGCTGATTTGGAGAGGACCTGGGTTTGAATCCCAGCACTCACATGACAGCTGACCACTATCCGTAACTCCAGTTCCAAGAGAATTTAATGCTCTCTTCTGACCTCTGTGGGCACTGCACGACATGGGTACACTTATCTACATGCAGTCAATACACTCATACACATAAAATAATTCAGATTTCTAGTTTCTTCTTCAAACTAGCAGTGTTGAATAGGATACATCTTCACGGAAGATGAACTGGTGGTGGAGAGTTGCTGCTTTCCTTGGGCAGGTGCTCAGAAGTTCAGGTACTCATGACACCTCATTAAGAACAACTGTGTGCTACGTTCGAGCTTCAACTCAGTCTGCCTGGATTTTCATCCTGGCTCCACAACTTTACTACTGTAGTTATGTGATGGGGACTATCTTATCAAGCCCTGGTAACTTCAGTTTCCTTGTGTGTAAAGTAAGAATGGTACTGTACAAGGCTGAGGCGAGGATCAAGTGACTTACAGTCATGTTCAGTAGAGTGCACAGTACTGTACAGCAGACTCAATAAATGCTGGTTATTGTTACCTGCCTCACATTGAACAATTAGATATCAGTTTTTCTTCCTTAATGGAACCAAAGATGTTTCTTTATACTACCTTCTATAAAGCTCAATTTAAAACCGAATTTACCATTCCCTTAAGCATGCATACTGAATTTAAGAGATACATGTATAACTTATTTTTTTCCTCATCCTTGCTATTGTAAAGTTCCATTAATTTTTTTTTTCCCAAGAAAAGCAAAGCATTAAAAGAATTTCTTTGGCTCAGTGGATAAAGGTACTGGCTGTACAAGCCAGGCAATCTGAGTTTGATCCCCCACACCATGCACACACACTCCAATAAATTTAAAAGAACCATTTAAAGGTTTCTAAGAACTGTGCTGCACACTAGAGAGGCTGGGAGATGTAGCTCAATGGTATTTTGCCTGGCGTGTGTAGGGCCCTAAGTTCAATTCCCATCACCGCAAAATAAACGAATATATAAGTTAGTTCCCGAGAGATAACAGTTGGGCCACTGTCCAATAGCTAATATTATGCTATTCTACACTTTAATATCTCTGTTTTTTCCCGGACAATGTCCTTTCTAGAAATGATTCTTCCCTATCTTAACCTTATTTTTTCGTTTTAATCGGGCCCAACACAAAAGTCAACTTCTAGCCCGAAGAATAAACAGCTTATTTCTGTGTTCCAGTCATTCATCATCATGAATGACTCGTCCTAATGCGTTAAGAATCTGCTCTCCTTCAGGACAGGGTTGCTTGGTCCTACACCTTTGCACTCTCCCTTTCCTGATCCTTCTCCCGGCCAAAGACCAGACACACGGTCATGATTTACAAACGATTTAACCACATAAACTGATCCGGCCACAGCAACACTGGAATCAAACTCTCTGACCTAGCCTGAATGTATGAAATTATTAAACTAAAGCGTTCCTTGGCGTCCCGAGAAGAAGCAAGGCTTACACAGGGCACCAATGTCTATAACAAGTGACCACCTAACTCGGGGAGGGCTGGGGAAGCTGGAGACACTAGCGGCCGGTTGCGGAGACCCTCCCCCCGGAGGCCACACCCGGGGTCTCCCACTCCAGCAGGCCCAAGTCGGGCTGGGTAGGCAACCCGGACACGCGCGGCAAGCCCGCGGGCCCCCTGAGGCCTAGGCAGGCTGCACGCCGTGACTCAGCCCCTGGCGCCCGCCAACAGCCGGCCGGCCTCTCCTCACCTTGGCCAGCTTCTCGCACTCGGGCAGGCGCTGGTCCACCGTGGCGCTGTAGTCCACCTCCATCTTCACGATGCGCCCATCGGCCCGCTCCGAGCCGCCGTCCGCCATGGTACCTGCTAGAGCGTCCCCGGCTTTCCCCCTGCTTCGGCCACCACTCGTCACTCACACCGGAAGCCGCCCAGGCACCCACTCAGGCAGTGCGCCGAGCGCCCGCCCGAAGGACCCCGCGAGGCCCTCTGCGCTGACCTCCAGGCAGGCACTGCCGCGGACAGCTCTGAGGGCGGGGCGTGAGGTTGGGGGTGGGGCCTCAAAGGGAGCGACGTTCCCTAGCTCAGAGCCGCAGTTCTTCCCCGGGTTTTGGGGTTGGGCTTCTTGGTGAGGAAAGCGAATGGGATAGAGCAGGCCATCCCACGTACTCTTACGTCCGCTACTTCAAACTACGGTTTTTCAGAACCGTCGGTCGAGCCACTTTTCTTGGACCTCGGTTTTCTCGTCTGTAAGTGAAGAGGCTAAAATCCGACTCAGAAGACAAAAGTTCTAAGGTTTTCTAGGGTTGAGAATCTGGCTTTGAGCTGAGGCATTTCTAATTGCTCGTAAGAGAAAATGTGGCAGCTCGTTAATATGTAATATAACAAGCAATGTATTTGTTTTTGCCAACAATAAGAACCACTAGAGACAACAGGTCCCGTTTCTGAGAAAATTGCAATTACTATTATTTTTTTACTTAATTTTGTATGTGTGTGCATGTAGAGAACAGAGGACCATTTGCAGTTGCTTCACCCCTTACACCTTGTGGTTCCTAGAGATACAAATGGGTCTTAAGGCTTGGCGACATGTGCCTTTACTGGCTGAGCCATCGACCCCGCCTGAAAATTGAAGTTTAAAAAAATATATATTATTTTTATTTTATGTGTATGAGTATATTGCCTGCATGTGTGTAAGCGGACCCGAGTCGTGCAGTGCTGGAGGAGGTCAGAAAGAGGGGGTTGGATTCCCTGTAACTGGAGTTAACATTTGGTTTTTTAGCCGCCATGTGGGTGCTAGGAATGGAACCCCAGGTCCTCTGCAAGAGCAGTCAGTGCTCTTAACCCTGAGCCATCTCTCCAGCCCCAAAATTACAATTTTTAAGGCCCATATAGATTTTATTTTATCATCCTATGCGATAATGTAGGATCCGTAAAAGAAAAAAAAAGTCCAGAATCTTTGAAATGGGACTGTGAGGTTGTATTTGTTGTGGTCATATGGTCAAGAGTACTTTGGGAGGCAAACCAGAGATGTTGGAGTGTTTGTTATAACTGAATTGGTTGTAATATCCCTTTATACGTTCTGAGTAGACCTTATGCTTCAGTGAAGATCATGGAAAATATGATCTGTTCATAAGTGGACATTGGGTTTAAAGGAGAAACAGAATTTTAAATAGCAAAATGGGCTCCAGGTTCATTTCTTTCAGCACCACAAAAATATAAACATATATTTGAAAATATACAGCCTAATATTAGGGATATAGTTCAGTGATAGTATGCTTACCTAGCATGTATGTATATATGTATGTATGTATATATGTATGTATGTGGGCAGTAGAAAACAGCTCAGTAGTTCAGTGGTAGATTTATAGGCAGGAGGCCCTGGGTTCAGCCTCCATAATGGCAACAACAAGAAAACACAAAGAAGTGATCTATTTGAACCCGTATCTGTACAACTACAAGAGGTGTGTTTTCTTGGGACCTCAAGCATCATAAAAGTTTACTGCTGACAACAGAAAAAAAGGATCTGGGGGTTTAACTTTTGTTTGAAGAGTCTGAGACAGCAAAAGTGATCAAGGTAGGTGTATAGTTTTTTTTGCAGCTCAAAAGCTGAGAGCACGAGATAGAAGAAAGATATAGAAAGGAGCTGGAGAACAAATCGGTCTGCAGCCTTACTTTGCTAAGCTTAAAGAAAACAAAATTAAAGCAAATTTAAATCTAAGAAAACAGTAAGTTAATTTTAAATAATAAAAAGGACCTCAGGAATCAGGCACAGTGACACACCTGTAATCCCATTCTGTGGAAGATCAGGAGTTCAGAGTCATCCTTGGCTACATTGAGAGTTTGAGGCAAGCCTGGCTTACATATGTCTCAGAAAACCAAACTAAACCTGCAAATATCCAAAACAACAAAAACACTGTAGCTTTATGAGGAAGGATCTGGTTTCAGAAGAGAAAAATTGGCAGTGATCGATAGGGTTACTCACAGATGAGAGGAAAATGTTGATTAGAAAAATGGAGTTTATTCAGAAAAAAAGTGGAAATGGGGCTGAGATCCTCCTTATTAAAAGTGATGTGCCCATGTATTCATTACTAGGCTTGGTCTATTTTTTCAATTCTGGCACATTCTGATTGATTATTGCACACATCATACACAAAATTCTTGCTTTGTGAATTGAAGATTCTATTGGGCAGAAGACAGAAAATAAACATCTATGTGTCAGGGCGTGTGTGTGTGTGTGTGTGTGTATGTATGGAAAAATTTAAGAGGTGGTCAAGAGCGGAATCACTGGGGCTGGAGAGATGGCTCAGTGGTTAAGAGCACTGGCTACTCCTACAGAGGATCAGGGTTCAAATCCCAGGACCCATATGGCGGTTAACAGCCACCTGTAACTCCAATTCCAGGGAATCTGACCCACATGGGCATTGCATGTTATAGGTGCACTTACATATATTTAGGCAAAACACTCATACACATAAAATTTAAAAAACAATAAAAAACATTTTTTACATTTTTTTTTTAATTTTTAAAAAGAGAGGGGAGAATCATTGAGGAACTGGAGAGATGATTCAGAAGTTAAGAGCACTTGCTCTGTAATCATGACAACCAGAATTCAGATTCTAGCACCCATGTAACAAAGTGAGTATCCTACATATGCCTGTAACTCCAGCTATGGGGGTTACAAACAGAAAACAGGAAGATCACTGGGGCTTGCTGGCTTCAGCTTAGTCCAGAAAACATGAGCTTTAGGTTCAAGGGAGGTGATTTAAAGGAATAGATGGACAGTGATAGACATCTCCTCATGCTCTCTTCTAGTCTGTCTCAAACAGGTGCACAGATGCACATGCATTTGCATACACTCACACACACAAACACAAATCTTTAAAAAGGTAATGAGAGAGGGAGAGAGAGAGAAAGAGAGAGAGAAAGAGAGAAATCAGGATGCAGTGAATTGAGCTGTAGGTGATAAACTTTTGAGTGATTTTTCATTATGTAAACTTGGTTTTTAATCTCAGTGAGATGAGAGCCGGTGACAGCTTGGGGCAAAGGAGTGACATGAGCTAACATGCATATTAAAAGAATTGCACACATGTACACAGGAATATACACCTCCCAAAATGAATCAGCCTAGAGCTGGGATGTGACTTGGTGCTAGAGTGATTACTTAGTATTCATGGATTTAACCCCCAGCACTGTGATGACACACATGAAACCCCAAACCAACCAACCAAAAAAAAAAAAAAAGAATCACTCTCAAGGGGGTTGGAGAGATGGCTCAGCAGTTTAGAGTATTTGTTGCTCTTCCAGAGGACCCAACACCTATGACAAGCAGCCACCCCTAACTCCAGCTTCAGGGGATTGGGACTCTCTTCTGGCCTCCATGGACACCTGCAGTCACATGGACATAGCTCCATGCATGCATACACATAATTAAAAATAAATCTTAAAAAAATAAGTCTGGATGTTATATGATCATTGAATTGGGCGGAAATTGGAATACTACTTGGGAACTTATTGCAGTAATCCAAGAGGAAGATGATGGTGTTAGGGATTAGGAGGAGGCAGTGGCTAGATTCCTGAACTATTCTGAAGAAAGAGCCAAGATAGGATTTGTTGATGGATTTTAGGAAAGAGGATAAACATGTCTCCAAGATTAAAAAAAAATTTATTATTTTTATTTTATGTGTATGAGTGTATTGCCTGCATGTGTGTAAGTGCACTTGTGTCATGTAATGCCCCCATAGATCAGAAGAAGGCATTGAATCCCCTGTCACTGGAGTTACAGATGGTTGTTAGCTGCCCTGTGGGTGCTGGGACTTGAACCCCAGTACTCTGCAAGAGCAGCCAGTGTTCTGAATCAAAACAACAAAACTAAAACAAAATATCTGGGCATGGTGGCTCACACCTGTAATCCCAATATTCAGTGTAAATTGTAGGACTGGTACATGAGGGAAAACATACTTGTCTTACTAAGGCTGGCTTAATGTTCTTAATATGATTATCTTCAGTTGCATCCAATTAAATACTTTTTAAACATATTTTAAATATTTTATTATTTTTGTTTTATGTGTATGGATGTTTTGTTTGCACGTATGTTAAGTGCACAGGTGTCATGCAATGCCCTCAGAAGTCAGAAGAGGGCGTCAGATTCCCTGGAACTGGAGTTGTGGATGGTTGTTAGCTGCCATGTAGGTGCTGGCAACCAGACTCGGGCCTTCTGCAAAATCAGTGGATGCTCTTAACTGCTAAGCCACAGCAGAGCCATTTCTCTAGCCCCTTTTTAAACAATTTATTTAATATTTTTTTAATGTGTATGAGTGTATTGCCTGAGTGTGTATAAGTGCATTGGTGTCATGTAATGCCAGTAGAGGTCACAAGAGGGTGTCAGATTCCCTGGAATTGGAGTTAGGGAAGGTTATTAGCCACCGCATGGGTACTGGGAATAGAACCTAGCTAGGTACGCATGCAACATAACCAGTGCTTTTGACTACTGAGTCATCTCTCCAGCCTCCAGTTAAACACTTTTTTTAAGACCAGGTCTGGCCCAGGCTGGCTTCAGTCAAACTCACTATGTAGCTGAGGATAACCTTGAATATGTTCCTGCCTCCACCTCTAGAGTGCTAAGATTCCTGGTGTGTAATAATATGCCCAGTGTATGTTCTGCTGGGGACTGAACCCCGGGCTTTGTGTATGCTAGGCAAGTGTTCTGCCAGTTGAGCCATGTCCCCAGCCTCTAAGTGCATTTTTAAAACTATTTTCACTAAGTTCAAGAGCGTTCATATAACAGGTGAATAAAATCAACATAGATCATTACACTTATTTCTTGTTGCTATAACAAGTTAGTGGCTTAAAACAACAAATACAAGCCAGGTGTGGTGGCTTGCCAATAATCCCAGCATTTGGAATGCTGAAGCGGGAGGATTGCCACAAGTTCAAGGTCAGTATAGGCTACAGAATGAAACTCCCATGTTAAAACAAAACAAAACAAAAGAACCAACATACGCACATTCTCTCACAGTTTGGCGTCCAGAATCCTGAAATCAGGTGTGGGAGGATTATGTTCCATCCAGAGGCTTTAGGGAGAGCCTGCTCCTCACCTCTTCAGCTATAAGCGGCTGCCATAGTTCCTTGGTAATGGCTGGATCAGTCCTAATCTCTGCCTTTGAGATCACAGTCCCTTTTTCATCCTCCACCACCTCCTCTCTTCTTTCTTCTTTTTTTCTTTTTTCTTTCTATATAGCCTTGACTGGCCTGGAACTCTCTATAGAGACCTGACTGGACTTGAACTCACAAAGATCCACCTGCCTCTGCTTCCCAAGTGCTAGGATTATAAGCATATGCCTCGACATCTGGCATTTTAAAAAAAGATATTTTCTTTTTAATTTCTGTGTGTGTGTGTATGGGTGTGGGTGCTGGAGGAGGCCATAGAGGGCATTGAATCCCCTGAATCTGGAGTCACAGGTGGTTTTGAGCTGCCTGATGGGTTGAGAAGAGAACACAGGTCTGTAAGAGCAATAGGCCCTCTTAACTCCTGAGCCAGGTCTCCAGTCCCACTTCTTTCTATGGGTGTGAAATCTCCCTCTAGCTTTCTTTATTGCAGACACTTGTGATAGGTGTTTTTTAAGGGCTAATCTAGAATTAAAATCTTTAAATTATATATGCCTAGATTTTCTAAGTCTTAATGGTCTGTAATATATTAGAGGTTGTATGTCTGTGTCAAAATACCTGAACAAACAGCTATTAAGTCCACAATGCCCTAGGACAAATTAAAGCAGTAAAACCATCATCTCAAAATCTTTAATTTGATTACATTTGCAAAGACCTTTATTCTATATAAAGCAACGTTTCAAGTTCCAAGGAGTTGGAACTTAATGTCTTTGTGAGCCATTGTTCAGTTTACCACAATCACTTAAGATTTTTTTAACTGGGGTTTTGGTATAAATCATTGTATTTCATCTCTTTTGTCTTTTGCAGTGCCAGGGTTGAAATGCCTGGCATATGCTAAGTAAGCGTGATACCACTGAGCTACCTTCCCAGCTCTTCATTTATGTGTTTGCTTTGTTTGTTTTCTTGCCTGCTTCTCTTTCTTAAAAGATTTGTTTGTATTTATTTATTTTAAAACACTTTTTTGATTTATTTATGTGCTGGATAGCATCAGTTGTCAACTTGACACACCTGAGTGGAGGGAACCTCGATTTCCTCTATTGGATTGCCCTGTGGCTGTATGTCTGTTGGTTGTCTTGGTTGTTGAGTGGGCCCAGCTCAATGTGGGTGGTGCATTCCTGGGCAAGCGGAGGTCAGAAGAGGGTTGTGGATTCCCCTGGAACTGGAATCACATACATTTGTTAGCTGCCATGTGGGTGCTGGGAATCAAATCCTGGTCTTCTGCAAGAGCAGCCAGTGCTCTTAACCACTGAGTCATCTCTCCAGCTCCCAAGAATGTCAATACTGGCTTTTACATGCCTGAAATGAGGAACTAATGGCAAATGAATGATGGTCTTACTGCTTTAATTTGTCCTAGGGCATTGTGGACTTAATAGCTGTTTGTTCAGGTATTTTGACACAGACACAACCTCTAATATATTACAGACCGTTAAGACTTAGAAAATCTAGGCATATATAATTTATATAACATATAAATATATATTTTATAATATATAACTATATAATTTATAGTTCAGCGTCCTTAGCCATCAAGGAAATACAAACTAAAACCACTTTTGAGATTCTACTTCAACCTAGTCAGAATGACTATGATCAAGAAAACACATGATAAGGAAAGGATTTAAGGAAAAAGAGAGAAACCCTTGATCACTGGTGATGGGTGCGCAGCCATTATGGAAATCAATTCAGAGTGTTCCCAGAAATTATAAATAGGGGCTGGAGAGATGGCTCAGCAGTTAGAAGCACTTGCTGCTCTTCTAGAGGATCCAAGTTTGATTGCCACTCAGCACCACACTGGGCAGCTCACAACAGTGTATAATGCCAGTTCCAGGGGATTTAATGCATTTTCTGGTCTCCATGGGCACCTGTACACATATGTGCCACACACACACAATAAATAAAAAATTTAAAAAGTAAAAATAGAGCCAGGCATGGTGGCTCATGCCTTTAACCTCATCATGGGGGAAGCAGAGGCAGAGACAGGCAGATTTCCATGAGACTGAGGCCAGCCTGGTCTACATAGTGGGTTCCAGGCCAGCTGGAGCTATAGAGAGACTATGTCTCAAAAAATATTTTTTGGGAAAAAAAGAGGACAGTGTAAGCCTTTAGCTCATATCAGACTTTTCCAGTGTTTGGTCAGTTCCTGAAAAACAAAACTAAACCAAAATCAAACCAGACAATTTGCTAGAAAGCACAAGTTTGATTAATTTATTTTTAGTTTTTTTTTGTCCAAACCCAAAAGGCAAACAAACTTTTCACTCATAGCTTCCAGATAATTGTTTTTAATTCTTTAAAAAAATTTTTATTTTATGTGTGTGAGTGTTATGCCTGCATGTAGGTAAGTGCACCTGTGTCATGCAGTGCCCACAGAGGACAGAAGAGGGCGCTGGATCCCCTGAAACTGGAGTTACAGATTGTTGTTAGTTGCCATGTGGGTGCTAGGAATTGAACCTAGGCTCTCAGTAAGAGTAGTTAGTGCTCTTAACTGCTGAGCCATTTCTACCAGCTCCCCAGATAATTTCCTATGTGAAGGCATTTGTACAACATCATTGCCAATTCCTTTTTATTTTATGGGCTTTTACCATACAGCTATATGCAATTTCACATAAAAGACATTCTCTGAGCTGGGCAGGAACCTATAATCCCAGCACTAGGGGAGCTGGAGGGAGGATCAGGAATTCAAGGTCATCTTTGGTTGCACAGTGAATTCAAGGTCAGAGTGGGTTACAAGATATCCTATCTCAAAAGAAAAAAACCCTCCATATTTAATAGAAGCCTTATAAATGGGTCTGTCCTTAACAGTTGCCTTAGACATGTTTTGTGTGATTTTAGTAAGAAACGGTTTAACATTTGCTTAGTGATCAAACTAGGAACAAGCATACAGGAATGTAAACACATATAAACACAGCAAGTTATGCTTTGTTGGAATCAAGCAATTAATATCTCAGTAAAACAAGAATGAATATAAAAAAATACCATTTGGTTTTTCAAAAACTGCCTTTTAAAAAGTGGGGACAGGGCGAAAGGACACAGTAACAACTCGAAAGAGCTGAAGATAGCTAAAGTTGGAAGGATTTGAGCAATGAAATTAATAATATAGTACTGAAAATGTTTTTACTTTTATATGTATGAGTGTATTGCCTGCATGTGTGTAAGTGCACCCATGTCATGTAGTGCCCTCAGATGTCAGAAGAGGGTGTTGGAACCCCTGGAACTGGTATTATGGACAGTTGTTAACCACCATGTGGGTGCTGGGAAACGAACCCAGGTCCTCTGCAAGAACAGCCTATGCTCTTGACCACTGAGCCATCTCTCCAGCCCCATCATAATAGTATTGATTGTAACATGAAATAGAAAATAAATATGCATGAGTCCATAGCAGTTAATTAATAGGGGAATGGCTTCATGGTTAAGAGACTGGCTGCTCTTGCAGAAGACCTGGGTTCAGTTCCCATTACCTACTTGGTGGCTAACAACCACCTGTGACTCTAGTTCTAGGGGATCCGACCCTCTTTTCTGCTTTCCATGGGTACTGCACACATCCAGGCAAAACAGTCCACAAAAAATAAAAATTTTTTAAAGATTGAAGAAATTGGGCTAGGGGTATAGCTTAGCAACAGAGCACTTACCTGTAAGGCCTGAGGTTCAATCTCCAGTACTGAAGAAAAAAAAAAACTGAATAAATAAATGAGAGGCTAGGGAGATAGCTGTTAGTAAAGCACTTTCTGTGCAAGAATTGGGTCCTGAGTCCTTTCCACAGAACACTCATGCTGGTATGGTGGCTTGAGTTTGTATCCTAGTGCTAGAAAGGTAGAAACAGGTGGATCCTTGAGGCTTGCTGGGTTGTCAGCCTAGCCTAGTAAGTGAGCACCCGTCCTAGTGAGAGACTTTACCTTAAAGGGGGTGGGGGAGATGGATAGCTCTTGAAGAATTATACCCAAGGTCGATCTCTACTCTCCACATGTGTGCACATACATGCACACACGCGCACACACGCACACACACACACACACACACCACATACACATCCAGGCACATAAACCAGCAGAAAAATTCCACATCATAGATGTCAATACACTCTCTCTTTGAGGAGGTAGGCCTTAAATGTATTCCCTTGGGTGTAGGCTAGTTTTGAGGACAGAAAAAAATGTACGGAAAGGGAAGTTTAGTAACTTTATGGTGGAAATTTTTGATAGATACTGCCTTAGCCAAGTGATCAAGGTAAGGTTAAACAGCCAAAAAGGGGGCCTTTATCAAGGGTGACTTTGGTAAGGTAAAACTGAGATGGGAAATGACAAGAAACCTATCTTACTGTCTTTCCTCAATCCTTCCTTCTCCATCCCACAGAGCCAGGGGTGGAACCCCGGCCCTGTGCATGAGCGCTTTCCTACTAAGCTACATTCCCAGCTCTCCCTTAGTGGACGAACTGAAAGCCAGTCTCTCCACAAGCTTCTATGAACAGCTAGACATTTGCACATGCTTGGTAAATGTTACACTAATAACTTATCAGTCCCTCACCCCAACACTGCCAGATGCTGGATGTGGGAGGGTTGATGCATTTAATGAATAAGGTCAAGTTGTCACCCCCATAACAAAGAATCATCTGCCCCAGCAACTCACTACGTGCAGTGTGTTGACTTTGTCTTCTATGTGCCCACACCCATTTTTATATTTGATGGTTGCTAACTATAGATTTCATATTGTTTTTTTAAAGTATTTTGTTATTTTATGTGTATGAGTGTATTATCTGCATGTGTGTAAGTCCACCTGGGTTGCGCAATGACCAAGATCAGAAGAGGGCATTGGATTCCTTGGAACTGGAATTATGTCATTATTAGCCACCATGTAGGTGCTGGGAATTGAACCCCAGTGATCTGTAAGAGCAGCCATTGCTTTAAACTGCTGAGCTATCTCTCCAGTCCCACTTTTTTATATTGTTAATGGAACCTTATTACTCATCATAATGATGATAGCAACACCTTCAAAGCCCTTTGTAGATAGAGTTCACAACTTCATTGGTTGAAAAGACACAAAGGTGCAATACTTGGGAAACACTTGTACAGGAAGGCAAGACTTGAAACATTTTAAAGCAATCACTCTTGACCAGTAGATGGTGCCCTCCTCCCTTAGACTAAATGAGTTATGAATGAACTTTTTCTAACCCCTGACCAAAAGCCTTAGTTAATGAATGCTAGCCACCTCCAATTCTTGCCCAGCTCCTTTGAATTCATCCTCTCTTCTTCATTCCTTGCCTAGTTCATATGTTCCCATATATTTCCTGTATTATCACTTCAGCACAGTGACCTCCAGCCTCTAGTGTTCTGTCCTAACCCATCCAGCACATTGCTGTTAGTTAACATTACATTCCAAAACACAGGTAGTCAATGCCAAGCATGATCTTACATTTCTAATCTGCTACCACCTTGTGAGTGCTTGGATTGCAGGCATGTGCCACATGTATGGTTTAGACTATGCATGCTTATAAAGAAAGTTCAGCACCCCTGTGAAGTGGATATCTGCGGGTGGGCTGGAACTAATGCCTCATGGGACAAAGTCGGGCAGTCCTCTCTATTCAAGAATACTTAATTCTAGAACCAATGTCAGGAAAGGTCTAGGAAGCTAGGAATGGAACGCACATATCAGATGCCCTGTGTACTTTGGTATGTGGGGCTACCCAAGGTATTCCAAAGCTGACTCTTCAAAGGTGATCAGATGCCCTGAGCTAAGTTATTATAATCACTTTTCAACTAAGCCATAGAAAAACAAAACAAAAAGCAAAACCAAAACTTGCTTTGTGTTCCTTTTGTGTTGCCGGCTTCCAAAGTGCTGTTATTCAACACTGTAGTCTCACACTTAGATACTTCCACCTCGAGGAATTTGTTTAACTTAATGAGTCGCTGTAAATACTTCAGAGGCAACTTTGGGATTTAGATAGAAAGCAGTTTCACTAAAATATAAACTGGACATAGGGTGTCATTTTCCTAATGGGTTGTGTCACATTTGTAGAGTTATAAATTCACTCCAGCCATCTGGTCAGCTTTAGCTACAGCTCAATCCCTAATTACATTGAATAGTGACTTATTAATCATAATTTTAAAAATACCATGTTGAGGCCTGTATTATTTGCATTGCACAAAGCATGCTCTCTGAGAGACTGAAGGTTTACAGAGTATATTTTTTAGATGCTTACAGGTTATTCTCCTATAGGCAACAGATGCATTTTTCATCCAGTAACTTTTCAGAAAAACAAGCTCAAAAAAAAAAAAAAAAAAAAGAAAAAAAAAAAAGCCCAGACAAATGAAAAACAGACTTCAGAGCAGTTACATGTTGTTTCCTGAGTAACTGAAGAATGTGTTTCTTGTGGTTAAATGAGAGATCTGTTTAATATGGATGAAATACCAGCACTCCGGGCATTTTCACTGACATGCCACTTTGACTTCTTGAACTTAGGAGTGCTGACACGGAATCCTATTCTTTCTGCTCCGGAGAAGGCTTCAGTGGCAGAGGCAGACGGGCCAGAGGTAACAGGCGACAACGGGTACAGCTCTCGTTTGCTGCCTATCTTTCTGTTTGGACTTCGTTTTCATCCACACTGCTATAGGATTCTGTCCTTGAAACCGTTTAGCAAACAGGACTTTCAAACCCATCGCCTCTCCAGCTCCTCCAGCCTTGCTAACCTGGTTGTGGTGTGGTGGGCTTTTGTAAAGACGCCCCACCTTAGCCCCCCCCCCCAAGTCAAAGGACACTTGTGCACTTCAGAAACAGAGGGTTTCCACAGTAGGCAGAGCCCCGTGTATCCTATGGTACATTTGAAAACAGATTCAAACAGTAAGAGTCGAGGCTCTTTCCCATCCTCCCGGTGCTCGTAGCTCTGGGCTCCAGGGCAGCCTGGGTGTCTGGCTGCAGCCGGGGAGAGACATGCTGTTTTGTTTAAATCCTCCACATTCTTTGCCATTTCCCCATTGGCCGGATGGGGCTACCCTCCCCGCCGTGGCCGCTGCTGATGTCAGCCTCGTCATTCGCTCCTCCCGCACCCACCTCCCGGCCCCAGGCACACTGCAGCTCGGCGCGGACTCTCCCGGAGAGGTGGCTGCAAACTCGCCGGCACGCACGGCGCTCGCACCGCCAGGGGACTCGGGGGAGGGGACGCGCGGGAGGCGCCAGTTTCTTTGCCTGGCCCTGGCAAGACACCCGCCGGGGTTGCAGGCACCCGGGGCCCGTAGCTGGGCAGAGCTGAGCTGTGGCGGCATTTGCTTCCCCTTTCTCTACCAGCTGAGATCTGGAGAGACTTGGGGACTGGCCCTAAAAAAAGAGCAGGAAATCTTGTTTACCGCCCGGGGAGAGGAGCCCATCAAGCCTTTGTTTGGAAAGTCAGCATCGCGGGCTCCCGCTGCAATGTGTTCCTGGTGACATTAGTCCAGGGTAGACCGGCCGGACGAGGTGGGTCGCCTGGTTCAGCTCTGCTTTCAGAGGAAGACCGAGCGGGTGACTTGTGTGCATTTGTTTGAATTTGTGGAAATCTCTTTTATTTGTTTATTTATTTATTTATTTTTGCCTCCCTCGTTGGCTGCGGGGCATGTCCTGATCTGGTGGCCGCGCCTACAGCCTGGTGCTACCGATCCGAGCCTTCTCCCGCGGGTCTCCCTTCCTCAGTCCCTGACTTTGCAATACTGTGTTCCGGGAGCACCGATCTCCGCGAGTAAGGAGGACCGAGAGCCATAGCCACTGGGACCCAAACCTTGACATGCTCCGGGGCGGACCCGAGCCAGCCAGGACCTGAGCACAGCGCCAGGCTGCTTCTCCCGCCCGCTCCGAGCGCCCTGCCCTCCGCCTGGGTGCCAGCCTTGCTCGTCTGCTGGGAAACCCCCTGCTCTCCCGGGGGTTCGCGGCCGGCAGGACCATGTTGCTGAAGGAGTACCGGATCTGCATGCCTCTCACGGTGGACGAGGTAGGTGCCCGGCCCCGCCGGCTCTGGGGTCCTCAGACTCCCGGTTCTGCGTCCCCAGGCGCCGCCACTCGGCGGGCTGGGAAACCCGGGCGCAACCCCGCCACCCCAAGCCGAAGGCTGCAGGGGGAGGAGGCTGGGAATTCACCATTCCCACTTGTCACCCCAGCGGGGGGGCGGGGGGTGAGGGGACGGCGTGGTGGGGGTGGGGGACTCCAGGTGGGCTCTTTAGGGACATCAAGGATCAGATTACTGGGGATCACAATGCGTCAAAGGGAGCTGCTGCGCCCCCTCCCTCCAATTAAGCAAATGCACGGAGCGAGCCCAAAGCACGCTCCGGAGTCGGGATGTCCGGGACACCTATGTCTTGGCTGTGGTCACTGTCCCCACGTCCTTTGTCCAAGGTGGGCTTGCAGGGGCAAATCCCGTACGAGTGGGATCTGGAGACCGGAGTCCCACCTGGGGTCTGTGTGGAGCCCCGACTTCTGATGTCGCCTCTGGTCTGGGCGCTGGCTCCCGCCCCGCCTGGGCATCAGGACTCCCTGCCGGACCTGGCTTGTCCTTTCGCCGAGCGCCTGGCTCGGAAACTTTCTGCGTGTCTTGTTTCTTCCGCCGCGGGGAGCGTGGGTAGGGAAGAGCCCCGAGCGCCCGGGGCTGCAGCGCGGCCACAGGAGGGCGCTCCAGCACGCGGTGCCGGGCTAGGGTCTGGGTCCCGCTGCTGCAGGGTTGGGGGGCTCCGGGCCCCAGGATCCGCCTGCTGCACCCTGTCTGTCTTCGGATCCCTAAACAGCGAGCTCCGCCATTCAAGAAACGGTGACTCAGTGAGGGTTACTCTGACCCGGGTTGCCCTTTCTTTCCCTCTTCCTCCTCCCCACCTTTTTGGCGATTTCACAATTGCTTTGCGTCTGTCCAGGGACAGGGAGAGAGAGAATGTGAAGCCAATCCAGGCAGGCAATTCGAAGCAGACTAGTGTGGTTTGGTGTGGCAACAAATGAAATCAGCGGTCCACAACGTATTTGTATTTAAAATCAGTGTATTTAATCCATCTGACATCATGTGATCTACGCAGTACTTTGTGGAAAGGGGCGGTGTGCTTTTGTATAACCCAGACCGTGGCTGGCTCACCAGGGGTTATCTTCCTTTGGTATCTGGAGCCAGTGTTAAGACCCTAGGACAATCCAAGGCAAGATCAAAGTAGCCTGAAGTTTACAAAATTTATCACGGGGACACTGGCTGCCAGAGACAAAAGGAGCGCTTAGCCACCGTCCCTGCTCCCCGCCCCCACAGCCAGATCAACAAGATTGGAGTTTGTAAGCATTTCTGGGGTGGCAGTATTTTGAATAGGGTGGAAGCCGTGTGGGTAGATGCCCTAACCTCACTTATCAATAGAGAAGCTGCGTACAGCTTTGGTGGAGAATGAGGAAAGCAAACGAATGGGATTGGTTTAACCCTGGTGCTTCGAGGGCAGTTTGCTAACTTACCATGAGACAGCTGAGCTGGTCCAGTGCAGTCTGGAGGAAGGCACGCTTCCTCTCCATCTCCCGCTGTGACCATGGTGGTGGACCGGAGTATGCGTTCCTGGAGTAAAGTCGAGACTGCAGGAACTATGTAAAGAAAAGAGCCAGTTCTAGAATCCTCTTTTCTGCCAACAACAGTTCTTTATCTTGGTTGGTTCTCTTCTGTGGCTTTCTTAAATACTGAGAGCACTTCCCCACTCTTTAAAAAATATATTCAGTGAAGTGGTCACATCTGAGTGGTATAGGTGGGACCCTTAATTGGCCAAGGAAATCAGACTCCACCTGTAGGATAATGTATAATTATAAATGATTTAATGTGTAACTCATCTAGGCTAAAATAGTATGATTCAGTTTCCATGAGGTCGAGCTCTGATTTATTTTATTGTACTGTCGATTGAATGCAGGGCCTTGAGAATGGTAGGCAAGCACTGAACCCAAGGTCATAGCATGAACTTGTTTTCTACTTTGTTAGAGAAGCAAAGCAGTGAAAGAGCTGAAAGAATTCACATTAGTGAAAGCAGATTCTGGATATGGAAGGTAGGCATGGCTTGTTACATGTCAGATCGTTAGAGGCTGAACTGGTCTCAGACCCCACAATCTCTACCACCCCTTGATGGTGTCCCATTCTCCTTAACACTCAAAACTGAGAAGCAACTTAAGTGTCATGGGTCATAGGAGATGGTTGCTATCATTTTAAGTAGTCTTTTGGAAGCTGAACTTTGGCTTCAACTTTCGAATCCCTTTGGATTTGATTCAGCCTGTGTGGACCTTCTGGTACTTGCTCCTGATTAACCACCACTGTTAATTAGTAGCAGTATCCAGGGTTTTGCAAATGGAAGAAAATGCTTGTGTTTGGGAGACTCATTGAGAGTCAATGTCCAGACTTTGTGCCTGACCTTACCCCTGTCCCCACTTGAACCGCTGCTCCTCGTGGGGAGTTAGAGGAACTGGTGGGTGACTCACTGGTGGGTTATCCACATGTTGCCAGTAAGTGCACTGGTGTGCAAAACAGTTAAATATAATCAGCTGTAGTGCTTGTAACCTCAACACTTGGAGGTGGAAGCAGGAGGACAAGGAGATCAAGACCATCCTTGGCTACTGAACAAATCTGAAGCCAGCCTGGGCTATCTATATGAGACTCTCAAAACAAAACAAAAAGGTTAAACACTACACTCTAGGCGTCACAACTAGCTAACAGCTGAGCATGTAGGAGAACTGGTCAAGTCATGTTTGTTTTTCCTTACACTGCTCTTTTCATGTTTAACCCATGAAAAGGAAAACCATTTATTGAAAACAGTAAAGTTAGCACTATCAAGTAAGAATAATACCAGAGGGCTTTTGAATTGTTATAGATAGTATTGACTTTTACTCTTTCTCTGGTCTTATTTTACCACATGAAATTTTCCCTTGTTCCAGAAAAAACAAAACAAAAACAAAAAAACCCAGCTCTGAGAGATGAAGGAGATAAAGCTGAACTACAGTCTAAATTGGACTGTTTGTTAATGGTGTATGTGTGTGTCAGGGCCTGGTGTGTAGCTCAGTACAAGAGAGCTTGCCTAGTGAGACTGAAGCTCTGAGTTTGAGTCCCAGCACTGGGGAAAAAAAAAGTTAATTTCAGAACAAAGAATTATAAGAAGTAACATCCCATGGATTAATTACACAAAAGTTTTAAAAATTAAAAATCTTTTAAAAACTTCACTAGTATTAAATGCAGTTATCTTGGAACTAAACATAAATCTGTTGGAAAGTTATTAAACAGGGGGAAGTTAAACTTTGGGGGTTGACAGCTGCTGTGAAGAGAAAGTTGCCATTATATTCATCTGAAACATCTAGAGTTTTAGACTTGGAAGAGCTATTTTTTAACAGCATGTATAATTGTGCCCTATTGTTTTACAGAGGATCCCAAGTCTGTAGAAGGCTCAGTTAGTTGTCAGTCTCATAGCTGAGGCAGGGGATGGGCTGGTTAGTACTTCTGATTTCTGGTGTGAACTTTTTTCACTGAGGCCCACACGGGCTGCAGTTTCTCCTCTGAGATTCATGTTGGAAGAAGATATAATCCCTAAGCCCCATGCACATGTGCAGCAGGGAGCCTGGGCCTTCCCTAGTTGAAGGTAGCTTGGAGACTCTGACCTTATATCTACCTAGGGAACATAAAGGGTTAGTTAGTGTCTGTTAGGACTTACTGAAAGTGTGGCTAGGGACCTCTGTTTGAAGCTGCTTTTGCATAGCAGCCCACCGGTTGGGTTAGATGGCAGGTTTTTGCAGATGGCTTTGGGATGGGTGGCTTTCAAGACCTCCCCCACACCCAGCCATTCCTCAGGCTCTTGCTGGCACTAGCGTCCTGCTCATCATCTTCTGGGTTCCCTGGAACACAGTCTGAGGATCACCCTTCCTTACAGAGGTACTTACCATCTGGGTAAGTTGAGAGGTTCGATTCAGTGGGGGAGCACTTGCCTAGCATGCATGAAGCCCTGTGATCAATCCGTTACCCCTCCCCCCACAAAAAAATCACTACTGGCTGTACATGATGGTACATACTTCTAATCCAGGAGCAGGGAAACTGAGGCAGGAGAATCAAGAGTTTAAGGCCAGCCTGGGCTTCATGGTGAGACTCTGTCTCAAAAAATAAATAAGAAAAAGGTAAGTGCCTCCTAGGAATTAAGTATCCTAAAAGAATTTAAGGCAGGAATCTTTCTTTTTTGTTGTTTTTTAAGCTGTTTAACAGTTACTATCCTGATTGCACTAACACTCACGTTTGTGCTTTCAGGGATTTATTTGTGGTCTTTAGGGATTTGCCACACAATGAAGAAAAATAGAAACATCTCCTTCCTCTTCAAGGAAAGAGGAAAAAGAATAACAATTTTTCTCATAGAATATTATTTTGTGTGTTTTTATGGTAGAGAGCCAGCACACTTTACCCAGGCGCCTCTGGCTCCAGCACAGCTCTCCTCCTGACATTTCCTAGAGCAGATCTAGGAACAGGGTACCACCGCCTCTGGAAGGATGGAGAGCAGACGTCAGAAAGCGCATCTGTGCTCTTTGTTGAAAACACTGTGCTACAGAAAGCATCTGCAAACACGCCAGGGTAGCCCTCCTTGAAGGAAAGAAAAGTCTGATCCTGGCATCCACGTTGTGTCTTGTGAAGAGTGGTACCCTTGGCCAGGAAGGACAGACTCCTTTGGTTGATCTCATGCATCTCTCATCAGTGTGCCAACATGTTCTGAAAAACAGCTTTTTAAAATCTTTTGTTTTTAATTTTCTCATTCTTGAGAGAGACCAAAGCCAGGATCACGGGTTTGATTTCTGATTGAGCCAAGTAGCTTCCTTTGCCAGTGTCAGTCAAAGCCAGGGACAATGTTCCTGAAGCCACTCTGCTATCTTGCAGAGCTTGAGTCTTGCTCCTGAGTGACATGGAAGGTTAATGGGTAAGTGCAGGTCCTTCATCACTAATGGATAGACAAGTAACAGATGCAGAGGACTGCTGGCCAGGGGATGTCGACTTTGTGTGTGAAGGATACTATATTTCCCATCATTCGAGGATTGTGGGAGCCTGTCATATGAGATAGATTCTGGGCCTTGAGAAAAAAAAATGTTTACTAGTCTTAAAAAAAAAATTTAATATTTATTATTTTTATTTTTTATGTGTGTTTGCCTGCATGTATAGATATGCACCATGGGTATGCCTGGTGCCTGTAGGAGCCAGAAGAGGGCACTGGATCCCCTGGGAATGGAATTATTGATGACTGTGAGCAGTCATGTGGATGCTGGAAATTGAACCCAGGTCTTCCACAAGAACAGCAAGTGCTCTTTACCACTGAGTCATCTCTCTAGCCCCAACCCTAAAGGTTCTTAAAATGTTACCTTAGAAATCTTGCATTAGATTTCATGAGTATCATTGATATTCAAAGAAAAGTGAATGATTTTCAGAAAGGCTATTGTTGCAAAGGCATGGAAAATCCTTTTGTAAAAATGTTCATTATTTTTATTTTATGTCTATGAGTGTATTGCCTGCATGTGTATAAGTGCAACTGTGTTGTGCAGTGCCCATAGAGTTTGAAGATGGTGTCAGAACTTCTTGAACTGGAGTTATTGACAGTTTCCAGCTGCCATGTTAGTGCTGAGAACTGAGCCCAGGTCCTGTGCAAGAGTAGCCAGTGCTCTTAACCACTGAGTCATCTCTCCATCTCAGAAAATACTTTTTAAAAAAATGGCATTGGAGCTGAAACCCAGGGCCCTTGTGCATGTTATGAACTATATCCCTAGAAATTTAAATGTGTGCATATGTGTATGTCTGTGTGCACATGTGTGTATATATGTCTGTGTCTGTGTGTCTGTATTCATTGACATGCCATTAACATTCTTCAGGAGCAGTAATTACTGGAAAAGTACATTTGGGTTTGTTGCTTTAGTCTTGTCAGTGAAGGCCAGATCCTCTGACTGACCAGCCTGGATAGTATCTGTTTCTGTTGACTAGATGGTTTAGGCAACTCTGAAAACTTGTTTGAAAGCTAGCTAACACTCGAAAAAGACTGTTCTAGGACTTAACTAATGAATAGTGAGAAGTCAAGAAAGCTAAGTATTTGGCAGAGTCCATCTGTTGGGAAAGGAAAAGCCTGTTTCAGGTTACATTCATTCTGTGCTCCCCAGTGCCTCCTGGGAATTGGGAATTTTCTGAGATTCCCAACTGGAGATATATTTTGTGGCCTACTGGGCAGATGGAGTTTCAGTGTATCATAAATATTATAAACTGAAAAATAGGTCATCTGGAAAATAAAGCTGTTTTAAAAAATCTTCCGTTTAGAGAAAGTGTAGCTCATACAAAAGAGTATTGTGGCGAGGCACACCTCCATGGGGCATTATTTACATGGAGCCCAATGGAAAATGAGCTTTGAGATGGGCCTGCAACCAACAACTGCCTTTGTCTGCCTTTTCACTTCCCCAACGCTGGCATGTGCCAAACTTGAAAGTTTAGAGCAAGCTTGTGAGTTTGAAAGTAGAACCTTCGAATGGTGTTTCCTGACAAACCCATCTAAAATAGTCCCCTTGGGCTAGGAATAGTACATTTGTGTAGCCATGTATACCTAGCATGTACAATTCTTTTAAATTAAGGGACTGACAAGATGGCTCTGTGGTTAAGAGTATAAACAGCTCTTGAAGAGGACCCAAGTTCAGTTCCTAGTCCTCACACTGGGTGACTCACAGCCACCTGTAACTTCAGCTCTAAGGAGATCTATCAGCTTTCAAACACACACACATAGACACACACATGCACACACTAATAATAAGTCTTCAAAAAGAGTTGACTTATAAATAAGATTTATGATTTTGGGGGGATCTGTTTGAGACCGAGTCTCCTTGTAGCCCTAGCTGACCTGGAACTTGCTACTATGATTCTTTTTTAATTAAAATAATTCTTTAAAAATACTTTAGTAGGGATTGAGGTCCATCTTTTTTTTTTTTTTTTTTTTTTTTTTTTGAGACAGGAGCTCACTGTTTAGCTCAGGCTGACCTGGACCTCATAATCCTCCTGCCTCTGCTTCCCAAGTCCTGGGATTATAAGATTTCACTGACACACCTAGTCCCCAAGGGACTGATGCAATCTGGATATTTTCCTTTTGCCTTCTGGAATGGTATGCTAGCTTCTTATTGCTATGTAAGCAATTATCAGAAATTCAGTGGTTTAAGACAACACCTAGGCTGGTGAGATGGCTCAGTGGATTAAGATGCTTGATGCTAAGCCTGGTGACTTGAGTTCAATTTCCAGGATCTGCATGGTTGAAAGAGAGAAGTGACTTCTGCAAGTAATCCTCTGACCTCTGACCGGTACTCTGTGGCACATGTATGCCCACCCACATCCCCCCCCCCCCTCCACACAAATTAAAAAATTTAAGAGCTAGTGAGATGGCTCAGTGGGTAAAGATACTTGCCACCAAGCCTAATGAACTGAGTTCAATCTCCAGGGCCCACATGGTAGAAGGAGAGAACTGACTCTTGCAAGTTGTCCTTTGACCTTCACATGCACACCATAATGCATATGTCTGTCCCTCCCAAACACACATACAATAATTAAAGAAAAGACAGCACCCATTTATGATCTCCCTTTCTCTGTATATCTCAGATCTGTCTCTAGCCTGGTAGGTTTCTTTGCTGAGGGTTTCATGAAGTTGAATTCATGATGTTATCTTGGCTGCTTTCTTTCTGGAAGGCTTACAAGGCTGTTGACATAATAAAGTTCCTTGCAGTGGGAGAACTTAGTGCTCTACTTTCTAACTGTCATTTAGAGATAGGCTTCTAGAAACCACTTGCTGTTTCCTACTGTGTGGCTCTCTCTACAACATGGCACTTTGTTCTTTAAGGCTAACAGAAGAGCTGTTCTGCAGCAATGTTTAATTTCTTAGGTTTGTTATCTCTGACTTCCAGGACTCTTTCAAAAGGACTCACCTGATTAGGCCAGGCTCATTATTTTCAAGGGAAGAGTATTATGTGTAAACAGGGTGCATCCACCAGGCAATAGATGTCTTAGGATTCTGCTTAGCATAGGGTGATTGGCTACATTGAAAGGTTCCATTGGAGGGGCTGGAGAGATGGCTTAGTGATTAAGAGCACTTACTGCTCTCCCAGAGGACCCAGGTTTGATTTCCAGCATCCACATGGCAGCTAACAGCAGTCTATAACTCCAGTTCCAGGGGATCTGATGCCCTCTTCTGGCCTTTTTGGGCACTGTACATAAATGGTGCACTTACATGCATATAGGCAAAATACTCATATACATAAAATAAAAACAAATTAATTAAAATTTTTTTAAAAAAGAGGAAGTTTCTATTGGAGAAGAGAAGGTGTTATATAGTGAATCTAGACCATTTAGGAAAATAGAAGTTCCAGTTGGTACTTGGGACATATGAAAGCATTCATTTCACAGATAAGTTCTTGACCTCCTGTGGGTGCTTGGTATAGATCAGCAAGCAAGGCAGGCACAATTGCTGCCCTTCTGAAGCTCACAGGCCAGAGGATACTGAAGAAGTTCATTACCATTTTAAAACAGGTTGTATTGGGCTGGGGACATAGCTTAGTGGAACAGTACTTGCCTAGCATGTGCCTGGCCCTGGGTTCAGTCCCCAGCAGCAGACAAAAAAAATAATAATTGGATTGGTATATATAATATATCTCAGTAAAGCTCTTTAAAAAGTTAAAGAGATGGTCTAGGGAGATGGCTTAATGGGTAAAATGCTTGCCCTACAAGCATGAGGACCTCAGTTTGAATCTCAAGAACCTACATTAAAGCTGGACATTTTGCTTGTGTGTCTGGAGCCAGACAGAAGACTTTCTGGAAGCTCCCAGGCTAGCTAGCATGACATATGCAGCAGAAAACAACAGAGATCTTGTCTCAAAAGAAGGTGGAAGTGGAGGACTGATACCTGAGTTTGTCTTTTGACCTCTACATATAAGCCATGTGTGGCATGTGCACACTAGCGTGTGCGCACACACACACGCACACACACACAGTAAAAGTTAAATAGGTACATAGAGTTATCTGAGCACCATAGATGCTGATATTCAGAGAGACCTACTGGCAGAAAGCGCTGAGTTGGAAATTATGAATGAATTAGAAAGTTATGGTCTCAGTCCATGAAGAGATAGCTCTGGCTGTTCTGGATCCAGACAGCTTTACGAGGAGCATGTCCTCCCCGATACAATGTGGGAAAAATGTGAGTGCCAGATTTGGACCAAATGGTTAGGTCAGAACTTGATACTTAGAGAGTATAATTACTACAGGGTACTGTGGACTGTCTTTGAGGTCTGGGTTCCCAGGGACCTCTCCCTCCACCAGCCCTTTGCAGGGGACAGAAGCTGGTGGCCACTGTGAGGGTATAGAACAGCACCTCAGAGAGCCTCAGGATCTTCCATGCTGCTGTGACTCTTCTGCTTGGACTCCCAGGTAGAGTGAACCTTAGCATCAATGCTCAGGAGGAGATGGCTTCCCTTGGAAGTCAGTGCTTGGCTGTGTTGATTACTGGCCGATGACCTTAAGACATCTGGGTCCTGGGCTTGATCTAAAGGTGGCTAAGGGACTATTAAACAGTGTCTCAGTTATCTCCATCTAGGATGGCGGTTTCTCCTGGGTTAGCCTGGGTGCATCTCCTAGCATGCACATGGTTGAGGGGGCAGTTCCACAGTCCAGAACACTCTGTCTTGGCTGGTGACTTTAAATAATAGAGGAAGGAGTCTGGGGTCACCCACCACTTCCTGGCTGGCTGCCTGAGCAGCATCATAAAATGCTGTTTGTTGACTTAGAAACTCTGAAGTCAGAGCTCACCAAGATTTTAACAGAGTATTCAAGTGATTCACTTTTTCATTTCCCAGCACATTGACAAAAAGAGTCTGCTCTTAAAAATGCTTCTTTAAACAGTAGCAGAAGTCATGTGTCAAAACGTGTAGCCAATATAAGTTCTCCATCAAATTTAATCTCTCTCTTTCTAGCATAGAAGTTGCTATGTAGTCTAGGATGGCCTTGAACTCATGATCATCCTGTCTCAACCTCCCAGGTACTGGGATCATAGTTTTGCATCATTGTATCGAGCTTTATGTGTATATGAGTGTTTGTGAGTGTGTATATGGTATTTATATGTGTGAGGTTTGTGCGTGTCTATAGGGAGGCAAGAGAAGGACACTAGGTGTTCTTTATTACCACTGTCTGCCTTATTCCCATAAGACAGGATCTGTCACTGAACCTGGAACTAGTCTGACAGCCAGCAAGCCCCAATGATCCTCTGGTCTCTACCTCCCCCAAGTGCTGGGGTTATAGACTCATGTAATAATGCCTGGCAGTTTAGAAGCGGGCACTGAAGATTTAAACTCAGGTTATCAAATTTGCTCAGCAAGTGCTTTTACCCACTGAGACATCTCTTTAGCTCTGGTTTTTTTTTTTTTTTTCTAAACTCCTTTTAAGTTTGGCTGAAGTATGACTTTCTAGAACTCCAATTTTGTTCCAAAGCAGAGAGAAATCATTAGCACCTCTAATTCCCTCAGCAACCTTATCTGACTATCTGTAGGGTGTTGCTTCTTTCCCAGACTGGATCATCCCAAGTTAAGAGTAGCCAAGCAAATATAATTTGATGATAATCTATAATAATATTATTTAAGCACTTACCTAAGTGGCCAATCTCCAAAGATTGTTCTCTGGCCTTGCATACTTTACATACACACATATACATATAGATGCACATGTACACACAAAGGAACATAGAAACACACACACAGATATACACACAAAGGTACATAGATATACACAGATATACACACAAAGGTACATAGAAACACACACATATAGTCATACATTCACAGACATACCTACACACACAACAGTGATACACAGATACGTATATACATATGCAAACACACAGAGACCTGTATACATTCATGCATAACTATACGTACAGATATACATTAAGATATACACATAAACCTAGAAATACACATATACAGCATATACTTACACACAAATTCACACACATGCCTAACATTCACACATAACACATAAACACATACACACGACCCATTCTGGTCTGATTATATTAGTTATATGAAGGCCTCCTCCAGAAGTTTCTAAGTCTGTATGTTTTCACACTGGAAAAAAACTAATCTTTATGCTTATTTAAAATAATTTGCTAAGGAACGAGAAATCACCATTGATTTAGACTTTACTATAATTCAATTGTTTAATCTGATTTGCTGGATTCTTTGTATTTCCTGACATCTCTCCATTATTTTCTAGTTTTAACTATCATAGCAAGGTTTTTCCCTCTCTTTTGTGGTGCTGGGACAAACTACATCTTGTATGATGGAGCTACATCTTCCTCCCTATTTATTTTTTTCCTAGTTTGGTTTTCTAGTCTTTGACAGACTCTTGCTATGTAGTCCAAGCTGGCCTTGAACTTGCAACCCTCCTGTCTCAGCCTCCCTGATTCTGGGATCACTGTCTTTGCACCTGGCTGTTTTAAAAGTGCCATCTTAAGATGGCAAAGTCTTACTATCTCTTGTGTCTGGCAAAGGTATTTGGGACTTATAGGACCTGTATAGACAGATTACAGAGGGAGTAATACAACCTGTCAGTGAATCTTGTACTTAGGCTTCCTGGAAAGCCCTGTGTAGGACTGTGTAGTCCCTAGAAAGCCGGAGGGCTGTTTATCTCAACCATCTCTGTTTTTGTGTCTGACATAAATTGTGTAAGCTCCTTTTCCTGGCTCTGTTGATCTGCAGAGAGAGGAACTAGTCAGTTGCCTTGTGGCACGAGGTCTTGGTGGCATGTGGCTTGGCAGTAGTTTGTTTGTTTGTTTATTTGAGTTTACTTATTCTTTCACGGTTTCATATATATACATAGTGCACTTTGACCTTATTTTACCCATGATCCTCTTATCCCCTTCTCCTTCCTCTTAACTGTTCTTCCTAATAACGTCTTTCCTACTTTCATCTCTTGGTGTGTATGTGACTCACTGTATTTAGTTCAGGTCACCTGCATGAGCGTGGATGGGGACTTATGTATTTGAGCCAAAGGCAACTTGCCAGTGGCTACACCACTCCCTCAGCAACCATTAACTGCCGATAGCTCCTCAGGAAGGGATATGGCCTCCGGAGCATCTCCTCCCATCCATGATGGAATGTTGTTGGGCCCCATCTTCTGCAGGTCTTGTGTAGGCAGCTGCTGCTGCTGTGAGTTAATGGGTGCACCAGTCACACCATGTCCAGAAGACACCGCACGTGTCCCCAGTCTCCAGCTCTTACCGTTTTTCTGCCCCCTCTTCTGTGATGTTCCCCGAGCCTTGGAGGGGGTGACATAGATGTCCCATTTATGGATTATGGATGAGCACTCAGTAGTCATTTATTCATAGCACTTTGAGGAGTTGTGAGTCTCTGCATTGACTGTTGTCTATCTGGCAGTAATTTGTCTACATATTTATGAGATCAGCAGTTTGAGATACTTCAGGGAGACAGTGTGGGAGTGGTTCTGTTTGAAACTTGAATGTTAAAATTGGATTTGTGAGCACACTCAGGGCCCTGGGCTGGATCCTCAGCACCACAAAAAAAAATAAAAGGTTTTGATTGATTGATTTTCTGTGCTTGGATCATTATAGTCACTTTTTACTTGCAAAGGGCTCAGGGAAAGAAAGACAACACTTACTGAATGCTTGTTCCCCTAAGTACTCATGACTAAGTAGACGTGAACCATGGTATGTCCACTCCTAAGCTCCTCAGACCCTTGTAGCTAAACATCCCTGGACTCTTTGCTCTACCAAATTCTGCCTTTTTCAGAGTAGTAAAAAAATGGAAAGAATTTTAAGGATTAGCTAGTTTCATCACCATCTATGTCTCCCAATTGCTTAGAGATTAAATAATGTATTATAAAAATAATTAGGGAAAAGTAACTCTGATCTTCCAGTAAGAGAAAATAGTGGTCCCTAAACATTATTGCACAGTGAAAGATAAATTTAGGGCCATTGGAATAGCTCAGTAGGTAAAGCTGCTACCAAACGGGTGAGTTCAATCACTGTGACTCACATAGTGGAAGGAGAGAACTAATTCATGGAAATTGTCCTCTGACCTGCACATGTGTGTTGTGGCATGATGTACCTGTCTGTCCTCACACTCACAAATATCACACAAATAAATAAATAATAATAATAATAATAATAGGGGCTGGAGAGATGGCTCAGTACACAAAGCACTGATTTCAATGTTAATTGAAATATAGACAGTCTTGAGACAAAACTCGAATATTTGGAAGATTCACAGGCTTGACCATTTCATTTCAAAAGTTACCTATGGTTAAGTTTGGTTCCCAGCACCCACATGACAGTTAACAACTGTCCATAACTCCAGTTCCAGGGAAATTTAACACCCTCTTCTGACCTGCTGGCACTGCATGACATGGGTGCAGTTACATACTTGTAGTCAATACACTTATACACATGAAATAAAAAATAAAATATTTTTAAAACACTATAATAATAATAATAAAGATACATTTTTAGCTGCTTGCAGTGTGCCTATAATCTTAGCACTCTGGAGACAGAAAGAGGATCGGGAATTCTACATAATGAGTTTGAGGACATCCTGGACTACTTGAGACCCTACCCCCCGAAAAAAAAGCGAGGAGGGGTAGGGAAAGCAATCTAACCTGAGCATTAAACCAAGTGCCATTCTTCTGTGCAACTTTAATAAGTGAATCACATTCCTCTTTGAAAAGAACTTCTATAGTTCTTGATCTAAAAAGAACCGCCCCTACACTCCTGGAAATTATTCCTTTTAATGGAAGTAAAAACCTTTGGTTTCAGAGACATCATCTGCAGGGATGTTAGCTCAGAGCACCTATGACTCGCTCAAAATTAGTGTCTGAAAATAACACTGGGAACAGACAAGTGATGCCGGGCTTCTGATGGTTTAAAACTTAAAACTGTTCGTCTGGCGGGTAAGCAGATTGGAAGGTCTTAATAAAGATGATCAAAATGTGCTATTCAGAGCTTCATGTTTGCCATCCCAGCTGAGACGCTGCTCATCGAAGCTGCTCTCTCTGTCTCTCTCTGTCTCTTTCTCTTTGTCTCTTGGCAGTAATGGAGATTGAACCTGGGACCTCACACATACCGGCAGTCTAACCACTGAGCTGTAGCCCCAGCCCCTGGCTTACCTTTCTTAGCACTGCTTCCTAAGAAAATTTACAGACTACATGGGCAAATTCAGAATCACACTGCATATGGACTAAAAGAAATACATTTGGGGGGAATGTGCTATGAGTTCAAGGCCAGCCTGTTCTACATAGCAAGTTCTAAGCCAGCTGGGGCTACAGGGAGAACCTGAATCAAAACGATAAAAAAAAGAAAGAAAAGAGTTTGGATCTCTAACACCCATATTAAAACAAACCATAACAACAAAACCAAAGCTAGGCATGACTGTATGTACATCTGTAACTCCAGCATTGTGTGTGTGTGTGTGTGTGTGTGTGTGTGTGTGTATTTGGGAGGCAAGGACAGGAGGATCTTAGGGGCTGGCTTCAAGCCTAGATCCAAGTTCAGTGAGAAACCCTGTCTCAAGGGAATAAGGTGAGATGGAATGTGAGAGTAGGACACCCGATGTCTTCCTCTGGCTTCCACACATGTGTACATGGGCATACATACCCAAACATACTTATGCCCATATACTACACAGACAGACAGACACACACACAGAGGACCAGGATCCATTCAATTAAGGATGGCCTACTTTAAATAATCCATCTTAGGTTATAGCACATTTATTTCATCAATAGTGCTAGAGAGCTAAACATCTTTGAATTTCTCCTGAGAAATTTGAGGAAACTTTTTTTATTTTAGACAGGGTCTCACTATGTAGCCCTGGTAGGCCCAGAACTTGCAATATAGACCAGGCTGGCCTTAAACTTAGAATGATCTGCCTGCTTCTGTCTCCTGAGTGCTGGGATTAAAGGTTTGTGCCACCACACCTGGCAACTTTCATTGTTTTTAATATGATTGCTAAGTACATTTTAGTTAAGTAAATGCATTAAGAGCATTGGCACTGGTGGCTGGCTATTGTACAGCTTTGTGTCACTATAACAAAATACCTAATGTAACCATCTTAAAAAAAAAAAAAGGTTGTTTTGACTTCTGCTTTGAGGTTTCTCTTTATGCTGAGCAGCAAGGTGGTACATCATAGGAAAGCACGTGACAGATACTTCATGGTGGTTGGGGAACAGACACAGAAAAGGGCCCAGCTCCCTTGTCCCTATAAAGGCATGCCTCCAATGATCTGACTTCCTCCTAAAGACCCCACTTCCTGAAAGTTCTACCACTTTCAGGGTGCTGGGGATCTAACTCAAAGCTTTGGGCATGCTGGGCTAGCACTTGACCAACTAAATCAGATCCCAGCCATGAATTCAGCCTTCTTGTGAAGAAGGAAGACCACAAGGTAGGCTCCTGTCTGCACGTAGAATGTCCTGAATGAGTCAGTCAGGGCCTTTGCCTTCAGGGCAGTAGCCATAGCCTTAAACAGTGTTTTTTTGTTTGTTTTTGAGAACTGCAAAAGTGCATTTTGTTTGGAATACTCAACTAAAATAATAATTTAAAAAACCCCCAAAAAACCTCATGCATTTTGGAAACATTTCAGACAAGTGATGTTGGTACTAACAAGTGTTCTGCTAAAGTGAAAGGTAGAATATTAGATTAGAGATAATGCTGATATTCGTGTACAAGGCAGAAATAGATATTAACTAGACCCCTTTTCTCAGTAAGGAAATACGGTTAGGATGTTGCCCTATTTTCTTATAATTTTATAAATGTTTAACTCAGAAGAAAAAAATAATTGAAAACAGTGTGATGACTTCCTAATACATGGACATTATAACATTTTCTTTCTTGTCTCTTTTTACCTATATCTACAAATGGAGCTTTTGGTTCACTAGTGAACCACCTAGGTTCCATTAGTCTTTTTTGGCCGGGGAGGAGGGGACGCTCTGGGTATTGAATCCAGGGCCTTGCACATACCACTGAGCTATATCCCCAGGCCCTTATTATTGTTATTATTACTGTTTTTATTATCGTTTTGAGACAGGGTCTCACTATGTAGCCCTGAGTGGCCTGAAACTCCCTGTGTAGATCAAGCTGGCCTAAGGCTCATGAAGATCCCTTGTTTCTGCCTCACTAGTGCTAAGATTAAAAGCGTGTACCACTGCACTTACCTTTTTATTATATGTTTATTTTATGTGCGTGTGCGTGTGTGTGTGTGTGGAGGTCAGAGGGTAAGTTTCAGGAGTCAGTTTTCTCCTTCTACCATGTGGGCTCCAGCTATCACTTTCAGGTCATCTGGCTTGCTGGCAGGTGCCTTTACCCACTGAGCCTTCTTGTTGACCCTCTTCTCTTTTAAAGGTTTATTTATTTTTATTTTATGTGTATAAGTGTCTTGTTGCATGTATGTAGGTGCACTGCATGTGTGCAATGCCTGCTAAAGTTAGAGGAGGGTGTTGGATCCCTTGGAGCTGAAGTTACAGGTGGTTGTGAACTGCCAGTGGGTGCTGGGAACCAAACCTGGTTCCTCTGCAAGAGTGGCAAATGCTCTTAACTTCTGAGCCATCTTTCCAGCTCCTTTTTTTCTTTTTCCTTTCTTTTTTGAGGTAGCATCTCACTTTGTTATTCAAGTTAGTCTTGAACTCCTGTACTCAAGTGATCCCAAGAAGCTGGGTCTACAGGCATGTGCGGTCATGTGTACACATTGCACTGTGTATACACATGTGAATACATTATATACACTAAGTCCCCCTTCCTCCTCCGGTCCCTAGTCACCATCATTCTACCTCTTGGACAGGTGTTTTTTTGTGAAGACTGTTAGAAGAGAATTTTGCACCAGAGCCATGGGAGTGTCTTCTGAAATGTGTAATCACTGTGGTTAGTGCTCTGGTGACATAACCCTCCATCAGGAACATTTTGCTGAGTTTGCCCAGTTCTGAATTGACATCACACAGGCTTCCCTATCCTGCCTTAAACACGTTCTGCTTCATCGTGACTGCGGGTGGTTTTCTCAATACCTAGAAACGCTGTGAAAACAGTTCTTTTGCTTAATGATATGGTTGAAAGCTGAGGAAGTATGGTGATCTAACCTTCCCGGTCTCATGTGCAGAGAGTTTAGTAGCCTGAATTGCCTTTTTTCACTGAGGTAGAAGTTGTACCTTGCAAGTTGGAGACTTAACTCTAGTTCATTGAAGGCAGGGATGAATGGGCTTTTTTCCCCCTGGTTTTTTGTTTTGTTTTGTTTTAATTTTTTTGACTAGTTCATTCATTATTTTGTGATTTTGTGTTTTTTGAAACAGGGTCTCCTTGTAACTCCGGCTGGCTTGGAACTCATCATATAGACCAGGCTGGCCTCTGTCTACAGAGATCCACCTGCCTCTGTCTCTGGAGTTCTGTGATTAAAGGAGTTCTGTGATTAAAGGCATAAGTACCAGGGCCAGCCTTCCTTCCTTCCTTCCTTCCCCCTCTCTTCCTCCTTCTCTCCCTCCCCCCTCTTTCTTTCTTTCTTTCTTTCTTTCTTTCTTTCTTTCTTTCTTTCTTTCTTTCTTTCGTTTCTTTGTTTCTTTCTTGTACAAATTTTTTGACTGCATGTATATAAGTGCACCTGTGTCATGCAATGCCCATGAAGACCAGAAAAGAACATCAATCCCCCAGAACCGGAATTATAGCCAGTCGATAGCTGCTATTCTGGGAACCCAACAGGGGTCTTCTGCAAGAGCCACAGGTGCTTTTACCTGCTGAGCCATCTCTCTAGTTCCTGTTTTGTTATGTTTTGAAACATACATCTTGCTATGTAGACCAGTTTGGCTTGAAACTTATTATATAGCCCAGGCTAGCTTCAAGCTTTCTGTAATCCTTCTATCTCAGCCTCCTGAGTGTTGGTATTACAGACTACCATGCCCAGCTTGAATATCGTCCCCCTCATATAAAGAAGCATTGTGTTCAAATGAAAACTGCAGATTCAAGATTCAGTTGTTTCACTTCTTTTGGATTATGTGTGACGGAAACTTGGACACAGGCATGTATAATTAGGGTTTTGATTGGGATGACTTATGGTCCTGCAGATAGAAATGTATTTAGATGTCTGTTTTTGCCAAGATTTGGCTGAAAAAGAGCTTGTTAGTTCTTTTTTTCCTTAAAAAAATTAGGCTATTAGTTGTCCAGATGGAACAATCCCCTTATGGTTCCTCAAGAAAAACACTTCTGAAAGGGTCAAGTATGTTTTAAATCAGCCATTATTTACAGAGGTGTTGAGGCTCTTGTCTACACTTTCAGAGTGTGTTCTTCTTTTCTCTCTCTCTCTCTCATACACACACACAATGTTGGTTATGTCTGTCAGACCATTTTATTTTATTTTTTAATATTTTATGTGTATGAATGTATTGCCTGAATGTGTGCATTGGACCTGTAGTTACTGATAATTGTTAGCCGCCATGTAGGTGCTTGGAATCAAACATGGGTCCTCTGCAAGAGCAGTCAGTGCTCTTAACCAATGAGCCATCTCTCCAACCCCTTATTTTTTCAATTTTGATATATTTACTTATGTTTTTGTGGGTGTGTGAGACAGAATTTCTATATGTAGTCCAGGTTAGCCTTGAACTCACTCTCTAGCCCAGGCTGGCCTTTGAACTTGCACCGCTTCTTCTGAGCACTGGGCTACAATGCATGGACATGGTATTTATTATTATTGTTATTGTTATTGGTGTTGGTTTTGTTTTTTTGAGACAGGGTTTCACTAAATAGCCCTGACTGACCTTGAACTCACTATGTATACCAGGCTGGCCTCAAACTCATAGAGATCTGCCTGTCTCTGGAGCACTGTATTTTTCGAAAAGATAATTTGGTACTGGTTCTGAGATCAAAAGCAGCCAAATTGGCCAGCCTCCTAGAAGCTGAATCACAGCTTCACCTATATTTAATCTTGGAGTGGCTCCCCCAGATTGACTGGGGCAATCAGGGCTCACGGGCCGGGGCTCTGGGGCAGAAGCCCACCCTACAGCAGGAAGCCAGGCCTGTGCTGCTCTCTTCTGGGCTCCAGTCCTGGGTGTCTCTTGGATCCTGACTTGAGCTAGGACTTGTTCGCCTCTAAGGCAGACTAGAGGCTGTGCTGGCAACGTGCTTGTGGGTGCGGCTCATCCTGCACAGGATAATCAGCTTGCTTTCTGCTTTTGTTGGATCATTTTGGATGGCTAATCAGCCACACCTTGCAATGTTGACATTGTAGGTTCTGCTAATTGCCCCCCTCCTACAGAAAGTATCACCCCTGAAAAGACATGTCGTCACTTCCAAACGTGTGATGTTTCTTCCTTGTCTGTCTGCTCTTTTATTTCATTAAACACCTCTGAGTTTGTCTGCCTGAGCCAGCTAAGTTGCCCTTCAGTGGGGTTTCTGGTTTAGGTTGGTGTGGTAGGGAGAAGGAGAGTGGACAGGTTGTAGGTGGATTGGAGTCTGCCCCTTATGCCATCCCTGATTTGATTTGAGAAGACTCAATTTGTCCGAGTCTATATTCTCAAATTTAGCTCAGTGAGCCCTTGACTAGCTTGGGTGAAACCCTGGGTTCCAACCCCAGCACTGAAAAAAAAAAAAAAAAAAAAATCAAATAAATATACAAAGAATTCCCCTCCTTTTTGTGTATCCAAGGTGCTGTGCTGTGTGCAAAATATCAGTTCTCCTCTCTTAACAACTTAATCAAATACTCTGCCTGTCTTTGTATTGTATGACTTTCACCTTTTAAAAGATCTTCCTTTTAAAAATGGAGGAGATGGCTCAGGAGCACAGTGCCTGCTGCATAAACCCGAGCACGGAGTTCAGATCCCCTGCCCTCACATAAAGTACTGAGGTGGTGGCTCTCACTTGTGATCTTAGCCCTGGGGGGTAGAGGCAGGACAATTTGTGGAGCTCACTATTGAGCTAGTCTTGCCAAATCTGTGAACTCCAGGTTCAGTGACAGACTCTGTCTTAAACAATAAGGTTTGGGAGGAAGAGACCCTATTTGACTCCTAGTACACACACACACACACACACACACACACACACACACGTACATGTGCATGTGCATTCATACAAATGCACACTCCCACACATAAATAAAATAAAACAATTAAAATGTCTCCATTTGGGGGCTGGAGAGATGGCTCAGCTGTTGGGAGTTTGTACTCCTTGTTTAGAGGACCTGAGTTCAGCTCCCAGCACCCAGCCTGTAGCTCCAGCTCCAGGGGATCTGACTTTCTGGCCTTTGTAGGCACCTGCACTCACATTCGCATATCCACACATAGCCATAAACACCTACACGTAATTATAATAATAAAAATAAATTTTTAAGAACTATATTTCCTTTTTAGAGAGATCATGTCGTAGTTCAGCTGACATCTTGGAGTGCACACTTTTCAAGTGGCCCATGGGAAAACCTGCGTTGTCCAGGAGTCTGAGTTTGCTGGGTGGGAATGCGTGTCACAGTAATAAATGCTCAAGGGTTCGTTTATTTCCAGCCCTGCAGGAGCTGTAAATCGCTGCTTTAAACTTTATTCTCCAGTCCCCTGCTGTTTATGTTGCTATGGTGGTGTGTCTCTGGCTTGGGTGTGAAGGTTGCCATTGAAAATAGACGGGCCAAAATAACAGCGTAACAGGTGGCTGTGTGTTGTGAAGTCGCTCGTTAAACTATTTTGTGGAGTCCAGGGCAAGTGAATCACACCACGCGGGGTCTCGTGCATGCCAGGCGAGCACTCTACCAACTGGGTTACACCCACAGCCCCTGTGCTGTGAAGGATGGTGTGTTTGTCTAGTTTTCCTACTTTGGGGAAAGGGACATTCTGCCCTCCTTTCTGTTTTTATTTTTAGACTTTTCTTCTTCCTTCAAGCCACGCCATGCCAGTTTCCAGTATAATGCGAGGGAAGATTCAGCTCGCTTTATTTAGCAGGGGTTTCCCTTCCCTTATTTTGTGTAATTGGAGCCCTCCTTCTAAAAATAGTCTTCCTTTTCCTAATAGGATTCTTATTATAACTGATGGACTCTTTGTTTATATGGAAGACCTTTTTAAGTATGCCCCTTTTAATTGATATACATACATATCACATATAAGAATATATATGTAATAAAATATATTTCCCTATGAAATCAGTCCTTATAGAATATGTTAGTAGAAATTGTTTATTATAGCTTCATTTGCCAATGAGGATTATTTCTTTTCCTTCTTCTTTGTTTTCTTCTGTCCTTCCTTCCTTTTTTCTCTTTTTTTCTTTTCTCTTTTCAGCACTAGGGATGGAACACAGGGCCTTGAACATGCTGAGTGAGCACTCTACTATTGAGCCATATCCTCAGTCATTTGCTCTTTTTTTTTTTCCTCTCCTTCTTTTGCTAGAGGCAGAGTCTCATATAGCCCAGGATGGCCTTGAACTCACTGTGTAGCTGAGGGTGAGCTTCAATTTCTGATCCTCTTGTCTTCACCTCTTGAGTACTGGGATCACAAACCTGTTATCATGCCTAGCACATACGCAGTGCTGGGCTTTGTGCATGTGGGGCAAGCATTCTACCCACTGAGCTGCATCCCAGGCATAGTTGTTTTCTTTTGAGATAAAATCCTAGAAAGAACTTGAGCTTTAAATCCATTCGACTTCCTACCCACTCTAAGACCCCTTTCTGTAGGAGTTCTGTAAAATCCATCTTGCCTTTTGACTGAAGTAGAAGACTTGGCAGGTGCTGCTGTCCTGTGTCAGAACCTCTTCTGTGAGACTGTCCACCTGAATTTGTCAGAGATTATTATGTTTACTCAATATCTGATGACTCCCTACAATTCCCTCTATTACCTCAAAACCCAAGTCCCTTCTACATACTGACTCCTGAAACACTGAAGAGATCTATGGTGTTGTCCTTCAGGCCCCTCACACACTAGCTTAATACCCACTTTTCTTTCTATTCAACTTACTACCAGTCTCATGTCTCTCACAATGCCTGTGATCCTTCTGTATTATGACCCTTTAAATAGTATTGAAGGAGTTGGGGAGATGGCTCAGGGGATAAGAGAGTTTGATGTGTAAACATGAAGACCTGAATTCAAATCCCAAGCACCCATGTAAAAAGTTAGGCATGGCCACAGGGGCCTGGACTACTGGTATTAGGGAGCAGAGACAGGTGGAGCCCGAGAGTTCAATAGCTGGGCAGCCTAGCTGAATTGCAAGCTTTGGGTTTGGTAAGTGACCCCTATCTCAAGCCAATAACCTGGAAACCAATAGAGAAAGACACCCAACATCTTCCTGTGGTACCACACACTCACTTGAGTATACCATACACAACTAACACACAAATACCACAACACACACACACACACACACACACACACCATACTAAACCCAGGCATTAAAAAACAAAACAAAAAATCTTGTGTAAAAAATACTGACCATGAACCAGGTGTGGTGGCACATCCTTGAAATCCCAACACTTGGGAGGCAGGGGCAGGAAGATTATGAATTAGAGACTACCCTAGGCTACATAGCGAGACTCTTGTCTTCATGATTCAAAACAAAACAAAACAAAAACAAAAAATGGGGCTAGGACTGTAGCTCGGTAGTAGAGCTCATACTTGAAAGATGAGAGCATGAGAGAGTAAGAGAGAGAGAGAGAGAGAGAGAGAGAGAGAGAGAGAGAGAGAGAATATCACTATGTCTTTCCAGGTATATAGACTGAGGCAGGAGGATTGTGTCAAGTTCTAGGCCATTTGGGTTATATAGTGAGTTCTAGTCCAGCCTGGTCTACAAAGTGAGACCCTGTCTCAAAACAAAATAAAACAGGAACTGGAGAGATGGCTCAGTGGTTAAAAGCACTGGCTGCTCTGGCAGAGTTTGGTTCCCAGCACCCACATGGTAGCAAGCAACCATATATGACTCTAGTTTCAGGGCATCCAGCACCTTCTTCCAGCTTCTGTGGGCACTACACACATGGGTATACTTATGTACATGTAAGTGAAATGCTCATATATAAAATAAGAAAATTAGAAAGTACAAATTCCCCGAATCAAAATAGAAGTAATAACAGAATGAAATCTATTGAACACAATGCTTGAGAGCAGGACTTAGCTAACTTTCTACAAATGTCTAGAAACATCTTGAACTTGTAGGCTATAAAGTGTCTCAACTGTTCAACAATCAACTTTGTAGCACAAAGCAGACATGTGGCTTCATTCAATGACATTTTAGTTTGGGACACTGAACTTTGAATTTCAGATAATTTTCACATGCTACAAAACATGATTCTTTTTTGTATTTATTATTATTTTTGAGACAGGGTCTCAGGTAACCCAGGCTAGCTTCAATCTTAGTATGTAGCTGAAATGATCTTGGACTTCTGATCTACCTGCCTCTGCTTCCTGAGTACAGATGTGTAGCACTATACCAGGGTTGTGTGGTGCTGGGGATAGGACACAGGGCTTTCTGCACGCTGGGCAAGCACTCTGCCAGCTTAGCCACATCTTCAGCTTCTTGGGATTCATTTTTTTTCTAAGCCTTTAAAAATGTAAAGCTCATTTGTGGTTCAAAGGCTATACAGAAATAGGCGGTAGACTGGGTCTGGCCTGTAGGCCATGGTTTGCTGACCCCTGCACAAGAGGAGATCCTGGGGAATGGGTGCCTCAATCCTGGAACTGTGAAATCAGCACCTTGTGCTTTGCTCTGCCCTGGAACAAGCATTACTGCCAGAAGTATATCATAGCACTGACCACTCTTGACAAGGCTGGCATATACACCTGATTGTACTATGGTTTCAATATGGAGTGTTTTCCACAGGCTATTTTGGAAGTTTCTGGAAACTTTCAACCTAGCTATAGGAAGCAGGTCACTTGGGGGCGTGCTATTGAAGGTTGTGCCTGGTCCTGGTCTGTTCTCTCTCTTTCTCTCTGCCTCCTGGCTAGCATGAGGTGAATCATTTCCACCTTATGCTCCCACCACCATGGAGCCAAGAACCACGTCAAGAAGCCCCTGAAACCGTGAGCCAAGATGAATCCTTCCTCTCTTAAGTTGTTTATGTCAGGTGTTTTGTCAAGGTGATGAGGAAACTAATAGCCTTCTCCCTGGGATCTCCGGACAAGGCTATATATCTATGTGTGTACAAGATCTATTAACTAAAATATCCACCTGTTAGCCACTATAACCCAAGGACTCTGAAACTTAAATGTAAAGAATGAAGGGCATTGTTGATTTAAAATCCAATCAACTGGCCTTGAATATTACTTTCTCTCTCTCTCTCAAAGGTTTATTTATATTCCATGTGTATGAGTGTCTGTCTGCAGTGTGCATATGTGTATATGCATCATGTGCATGCAGTGCCCATGGAGGCCAGAAGAGGGCAGTGGATCCCCTGGAACTGGAGTTACAGCACCATGTAGGTGCTGGAAATCGAATCTAGGTCCTCTGCAAGAGCAGCCTGTGCTCTTAACCACCGAGCCATCTCTCCAGCTGTGATTCTTGCTTCTTTTGCCTGTTATATTCACCACTAGCTTGTTGCTTTTTCTCCAACCCACTGGCTTTTCAGAAATACCTCATTTCCGAATATAATATAGGATATTACTGCTTTCCGTTGTTACAGAAACCAGTAGGTACTAGGTATAGAAGCAGAACCCTCAATTATATTAATAAGCTCAAGCCTGGATTATTCCCTACCTACTCATTAGTTTTAATTTGTGAAATGAAGTTCTTATTAGATATTTTTTTGTGAAACAGTTTAGCAAAGATTATGATTTAGCATGCAGCAGAGAAAATTGAGAAAGATGAAGCCAAGTTATTTCTAAGTATATAAACATTTAATTAAAATGATGCATTTGTGTATGTGGACAATTACTTAAAGCAAGGCTTTGCTTTCAGGAGTAAAGGGAAGACACAGAGGGTCAATATCTGAGGTCCACTCTAGCCTGCCAGGCTCAGTGTGCTAATCATGTTGCGATGGCTCATTTTAATTGTCAACCTGACACAATCTAGAATCACCTAAGAAGAGAGTCTTCTGCATTCCCACAGCATTGTCTTCCAGTTGGTTGATGTCAAGGCCAAAAGACATCCGTTTTTTTTTTTTTTTTTAATCTTTCTGAGACAGGGTCTCCCTGTAGTCTCAGCTGTCTTATGTAGACCAGGCTAACCTTGAACTCACAGAGATCTACCTGCCTCTGCCTCCCGAATGCTGGGATTAAGGTCATAGACCAAAATGTTGGGCCAAAAGATATACTTTTAAGAGAAAGGACTAGTCACATATATGATTTCATGTCAGTATTTTATCTATGGTTCTATAAGAAAATGACCTCCAGGAATTTAAAAAAAGGAGGCAGGGAGAGGGAATGGAGAGTAACTATTGAAAAAAAATTAATATTGCCTTGTAAGTCTTGATAGCAAAACAGAACAATAACAGTACAGAGTGAGGCTGGGGTGTCCCTCAGGGATAAAGTGCTTGCCTAGCATATGCAAAGCCCTGGCTTCCATCCTCAGTATTACAAAAGGTTTTTAGATATATCAGCCTGAAATAAAAACATAGACATGAAACTCCTATATAAAATATTAGTAAATCAAATCTTTTCAGAGTGTAAGAATAGCAATAAGCCATTACCTAAACACCTGAAATTCATTATATTAGTATTGAATAAATCTTTCTGTGTATGAGTCCACAGTAAAGTTGAGAACAACATAAAAACTTTTGCTACCGCCACTTTGGTCCAACATTGTGTGATGTCACTAGCCTATGCAATAAAATAAGAAAGAAGAACTGGGAAGGGGTGTATCTCAGGGGTAGAGTGCTTGCCTAGTGTGATAGTTTTAATTGTTACTGTGGCACAATGTAGCATCAATGAGGGGTCGTCTAGATCAGATTGGCCCATGGGCATGTCTGTGGGGGATTGTCTTGATTGTGATATTTAATGTGGGAAGACACAGCCTGAATGTGGGTCCTGGACTGTAGAAGAGAGAAGACACTGAGCTGAGTGTAAGCATGCACACATTCATTCTCTCTCTGCTCTTACTGTGGATGTGACTGGCTGCTTCGAGCTCTTGCCTTGGCTTCCCCGCCAATGATGGACCATCACCTGGGCCTGTGAGCCAGACACACTCTTTCTCCCTTAAAGTTGCTTTTATCAGGGTGTTTTCTCACAGCAATAGAATTGAAACTAGAAACATATCATTTCTTTAGTGGGGGAGCCTGTCTTCAGTTTGCAGATGTGGAGATTGGTGTGCAGAGGATCTGCCAAGCTCACCCAGGTGGTCAGCAGTGGAGCTGGGGTTAAAGCACCAGTCTCTGGTTAACAATTCCATTTGCTTTCTGCAGGACCAACTGTGTTTTCCACAGCCAAAGAGAAGTGGACATGAACAGATTCATTATTGAGTTAATGGAATCAATATGCTACGTAACTGGAAATGAATATATGTTCCTGACGTATTTACTGAATGACACATTTCTGGAGCAAATAACCCAGAGCATATGTAAATGAAGAATACTGATCTTGGAGGGAAGAGATGGCCTAAGTTAATCCTGCCTTCCCTTGCTGTTCCTTTGTAGAACTGGAAGCTTAGATGCAGTTTCAGATGACTTTAAAGCTGTTTTAAATCTTGAGGAAAACGTTTTTAGAAAACATCTCTCTCTAGAATGTACCTTGCAAAAAAAGGCACTTGAGGATGTCATTACATATTCAGAAATGAAAATGCCATAGAGCCTAGATGAGAAGCTGGGCCATCTACAGATATCGTGTAAGTCAGGGCTTTAAAATACATGATTTTGGACCAGTGAGATGGTTCAACAGGTAAAGGTGCTTTTCACCAACCCAAATGACCTAAGTTCGATCCCCAGAACCCATATGGTAGAAGGATTACCAACTCCCACAAGCTGTTCTCTCACCTCCACGACAGCACTTTTAAATGCACACATCATATTTATACACAATAATAATAGTAATAATAATAAATATATGTCTTTAAGTAACAAAAAACCCTTGTAAATAATTCTTTACAATTAACTAAACATGTAGTCCCCAGATATCCCTAATACTTAAAAGCAACTTACAAAAGGGAATTAAGGACTAGGAATGTTGCCTTCCTAGCATGTGCAAGCTGTGCGTTAGATCCCTAGCATTGCATAAAACCAGGAGAGATGGTCTACACCTGTAATTGTAGCACTCCAGAGGTGGAGGCAGGAAGATCAGGACTGATCTTCAGCTACATAGGGAGCCTGGGCTACCCGAGACCCTACCTCAAAAAAAAAAAAAAAATTACAAGGGAGATGAAACCTATTCCCAACATTTATTTTTGAAACTCAAAAGAAAAGATATTTAATAGTTGTTTAATTCCTGAAATGAATTCTACAAAATGGTCATTGGTGCTGGGAAGAGCAAAACCTTTGCTGAGACTGTCTTATGAGGAGGCTGGTGCGTGGGGGTGAGGAGAACTTGTTGTTTGGCTCTGGGAGGATTTGTGATTGGTTGATTGTTGCCTTGCCCCCTCCTCCCCTCATGAAAACCAGGCTCTCACTCATGAGGGGCAAGCCCTCTACTACAAGGTCACATCCCCAGTGCCTTGTAACTCTTTTTTTTTTTAACACCTGCAGTGACTTTTACAGAGCTTTGCATATAGTGGTTGTTTAGAAGAGGTGACTTCCAGTTTATGGTCATAATAATTGAGATTTAATTTGGGGTTGACTGTGTCTTGAGAAGCATGGGGAAATGTATTGTTCTTTTTAAAGTCTTGGTCTCTTAAAATTGAATAGTGAATAACTAGGAAACAACACACCCAAAGTCTCACTGCCCAGCTTCAGGAGTGGAATGACAAAAGTTCGTGGAGTATTCTCTGTGTGGCCCTCCCTGATCCGAAGCCTTTTGTACACAGGAACTATAGAGGACAATTCCCAGTAGCTCACTGCTATTTTCATATTAGCTGTTTTCATTGAGTTGTAATCTCCATACCACAGATTTCACTTTCCTTACTTTCTTTCTCTCTCTCCTCTCCCTTTCAGACAAGGTACCACTATATAGGCCTGGCTAGCCTGAACTTTACTATATAGACCAGGCTAGCCTCAAATTGCAGCATTTCCAGTGTTGGGATTCTGGGCATGCACTATCACATTTAGCCTAAATCTCACTCTTTTAAGTAATTATACAAGTTAGTTGTTTTTTTTTTTTTTTGTATTCCCAAGGTTATGTAACCGCCACCATTAGTTGATTATGGGACACTTAAAATTTCTAAAGAAACCCGTCCCCACTGGTAATCATTCCCCATCCTTCCCTGAGCCTCTGGCAACCACAAATCTACCTTCCAGCTTTGTGGATTTGTCTATTCAAGACATTTCATAACAGTAGAACCATACTATATGTGGCCTTTTGTGCTTGACTTCTTTTGTTCAGTATCATATTTTCAAGGTTGCAGCATGGAACTCTTCATTTTGATGACTGAATAGTATTTCATTTTATTGATACTGTATTTACCAATCTATGGACTCTGTGCACTTTCTGCTTTTTGGTGGTTATGAACAATATTGCTGTGAATATTCATTTATACAACACTTGTTTTCAGTTCTTTTAGTGATATTCCCGGGGGTAGAATGGTGGGGTCATGTGAAGCTCCTGTGCTTAATCTGTTGAACTGGCAGCGTGTTTCCCATGGTACACCTGTTGTGTCCCCACTGGCAGTATGTGAGGATTCCAGTTTGCCAACGGGTGTCATTTGCTGTCTTTTTTATTTTAACCACCCTGGAGGATGTGAAGTGGTTTGGATTTGCATTTCCCTAATGGCTCAGCATGTGGAACATCATCTTATATGGCTGTTGGCAATTTGTATATTGTCTTTTGAAGAAATCTCTATTTAAATCCTTTGTCCAGTTTTTAATTGGGTTACTTTTTTTTTCAATTATTGAGTTGTAACTATTTCCTTTCAATGTGTTCTAGATGTTAGACTCTTTTTAAGACTTATTTTTATTTATGTGCATCTGTATATATTTGTGTGGGGGTGTATGCACATGAGTGTGGGGGCCAGTCAAGGCCAGAAGAGGGTATCAGATCCCCTGGAACTGGAGTTACAGTCTGTTGTGAGCTGCCCAATGTGGATGCTGGGAACCAGATTCAAGTCTTCTACAAGAGCAGTGCATTCTCTTAACCACTGAGCCTTCTCTCTAGCCCCTGAATGTTAGACTTTTACCACACATGTGGTTTTACAAACATTTTCTCCTATTCTGTGGATTATTATATCTTTTATGTTGGCCTTTAAAACATAAAAGATTTAAATATTGGTAAAGTTCATCTATTTTTGCTTTGGTCCCTTGAATTTTGGACTTGACATTTTAAAAAACCATTCTGTAATCCAAGGTCAAAAAGATTTATACTTATGTTTTCCTTCAATGAATTTTATAGTTTTAGATGTTATACACAGGGTCTTGTGGTTGCTTTCGGTTGGTTTTGGGTATGGTGGGAGTGGTTCAAATCTCTGGTTTTGTGAATGTCTCTCTCCATTTGTCCCATCATTATCTGGGAGTAAGAGGATTATCCCCCCCCCATTGTATTTATTGTCTGAAGCTTTTTAAAAACTCAGTGGTTTATTTATTTATCTAGTTTTTTTATGGATGTGTATGTACAAGTTCACTTATGTGCGTGTGTGTGCGTGTGTGTGTGTGTGTGTGTGTGTAGGCCAGAGCTTGACATCAGGTATCTTCCTTAATTACTCTCTGCCTTTCCCACATCTATTTACTTATTCACTTCATTCATTCATTCATTCATTCTTTCGTGTGTATATCTGCCATGTGAGTACAGGAGATCCATGGGGAGCAAGAGAGGGCATCAAATTCCCTGGAACTAGAGTTAAAGGAGATTGTGAGCTGCCTAATGTGGGTGCTGGGAACTGAACTTTGGTCCTCTGGAAGAGCAATGCTCTTAATGCTGAGCCATCTTTCCAGGCCCCACTTTTTTTTTTTTTTTTTTTTGAGACAGGGTCTTTTGTTGAACTTGGAGGCTGCTTGTTTGGCTAGAGCAACTGAGCCAACAAGCTCCAGTGATCCTCCTGTCTCTACATCACCAGCACTGGGATTACAGGGCCTTGTTGCCAGGCTTTTTTTGTGTATGTTTGTATATGGGTTCTAGCAGATCTAATCAGGTCCTCAGGCTTATGTAGCAGTTTACAGACTAAGCCATCTCCACAGCCCCTTACTCAAAATGTATTTACTGACTGATATACATAATCTCAAATCATTCATTTTCTTGTGGTTCTGCATTATCCTTTGTAGGAACCCTCCAGGGTGTGCTTCTCTGTTCTGTTCTGTACCCGTTGGCTGCTAGACGTAGCTGTCACGAACTCCGTTGTCACGAACACACTCGAACATGTCTTTTGCTTCTTGTGTGTGAGAGGAGAGAATTGCTCTCTGTGGCATATGCCTAGGAGTGGAGGGTATGCGCATGTTTCCCACAGTGATTGCAATATTTATGCTGCTGTTGGCAATGTATGAAAATTACATTTGGGAAAACTTAGTCTTCAGCATTCTGTTTGTTTTGTGCCTCTGTAAAAAAAAAGTCATTATTACAAAGAAAGATACAGTATTTGCATGTGAAATTTGTCTTTTGGGCCCCTGGTGTGTTGCTATTAGTAAGAATTATGTTAAACAAGCAAAATGCCAGTAGCTGGACAATTTAGCATGCAATTAATATTGGCTTAAAAAATTCAAACATCAGTATATAGCTTAAACAGATCTTGGCTGGTTGATGTGGTAAAGGCTTTTGCTAATGGTACAACAGTCTCCCTTACCCACACTTTTGCTTTCTGAGGGTTCCATCACCCAGAGTTGAATGTTATCTGAAAACATTATATGAAAAACTCCAGAAATAAACAGCTCCATATGTTTTAAATTGCTGCTGTTCTCCTCCTCTTGGGATATGAATTATCCCTGTGTCCAGTGTATCCACGTGGTATGTGCTGCCTGCCTGTTAGTCATTTAGTCGCTCTCTGGGTGACCAGATTGCTATCAAGGTGCTGTAGCCCTTGTGTTCAAGTAACTCTTATTTTTCTCAATAATGGTCTCAAAGTATAAGAGGTAATGATGCTGGCAGTTTGGGTATGCCAAAGAGAAGCCAGGAATTGCTTCCTTTAAGTGAAAAGGTAGACGTTAGACCAGTGTGTTGGCTCATACCTGGAATCCTAGCATGTGGGGTGGTGGTGAGTGTCAGAAGCAGGAAGTCACATGATTGAGGTCAGCCTAGACTGCTCAAGATCCTACCAAGCCTATCCAAACCAATCCAAACCGTGTGTTTATCATAGGATTGTATATATAGGAAAGAAAATAGCACATATATAGGATTGGGTGCTTGTTACAGTTTCAGGTATGCACCTGGGTTTTAGACAAGGGTGGCTACTCTAGATGAACCTGTGTGTTCATTAAAGGAACATCACATCCTCTTGTTATTGCTGTTGTATAGGTCCTGAAGTAAGCATAATTTACAGAGTAGAGTCTCTGTGTGGAGGGGTGGGGATGCATCTCTTTCTTGGCACCCACATATTAGCACACAGAGGTGATGCTGTGTCCCCACCTTGTCCCATTACCTCATGCCGTACTAACATGTGGAAGGCTTGGCAGGTGACAGACTAGGTAGTGAGTGCTCCGAACTTTGGAGGAGTTGGAAGTAGCCTTTAGGACAGGGCATTCTACTGCTTGTGGTGAAGGGAGTCTTACCTAGAAAGCCTGACAATTCAGGGCCAGGCCAAGGTCAACAAGGATGGTGAAGAAGAGCCCCTGGATGGAGGTGGGTGGGACTCTGCTGAGATAACACATTCCCAGAGCAGATCATCTCATCGTGCCTTCCCTCCCTCTTCTACCATCTACATTCATGAAACTCCCATCGCATTGTAAGTTTCCCAATGATAAGACCCAAGCCATCAGACTTTCTGAATCCTTCCGGTCAGCACAGCCTCTATTACAAGTCCAAAGTTCCTTTGTGTAACAAAGCTGGCTTTGCCCAGCTTCAGACTCTGCCTTTCCTTGTGTCTTGAGTCTCTGCCAAGTCAAACTCTTCCTCATTCCCCAAATGTGCTACACAGCTAACTTTTAATATCTCTTTATTTTATTGCTTAGCCTCTCTCAAAAAATCAGAGCTAATGAAATGTTGGCTATTACAATTACATGGGCTGGGTTATGTGATGGTTCCACTGAGCCCTTAATAAATGAGATCTGAAATGTTACATCTTCCTAAACCCAGAAACTCCCTCTGACTGAGTTAGTTCATTTGAAGCTCTGGCATATTTTCTGAAGAAAATGTGCTAGAAAATGTACTGTTAGTATTCGGCATTTGTTCATAATTGTTGATATAGTTCTACATGTGTGTGTATGTGTATGTATGTGTGTGTGTGTGTGTGTGTGTGTGTGTGTGTGTGTGTGTGTAGGCTAGAGGTCAACTTTGAATGTCTTCCTCAGTTGCTCTCCACTTTATTTGTGTGTGTGTTGGGGTATGTGCATATATGTGAATGTGCCAGTGTTCAAACCCATGTGCCACTTATGGAGGCCAGAGCAAAGACATCAGATGTCTTCCTCCATCACTCTCTACCTTATAGCCTTGAGACATGGTCTTACAGTAAATCAGAAGCTCACTTTTTAAAAATGTGTATGAGTATTTTGTCTGCATGTGTGTAAGTGCACCAAGTATACACAATGCCCACAGAGGCCAGAAGGGGGTGCCAAATCCTCTGGAACTGGAGTTATGGTTATGGACAGTTGTTAGCTGCAGTGTGGTTGCTGTGAACAGGACCTGGGTCCTCTGGGATAGCAGTAAGTGCTCTTAAACTCTGAGCCAACTCTTCAGTAACCTCTTCCCTCTTTTCCCCTTGGCCAGCTAGTTGCCTTTCAGGATCTGTCTATTTCTGCCTCTCCAATTCTAGGGTTGCATGCATGCCCAGTCATGACTGGCTTTTATGTAGGTGCTCGTGATTTGAACTCAGGACTTCATGTTTGCAGGGCAAGTACTTTTACCCACTGAGCCATCTTCTAACCCTTTTCACATTATGTTTTTGAGACAGGGTCTTTCAGTGAACCTGGAGCTAACCAACTGGGCTGGGTTGGCTAGTCAGTGAGCTCCTGGGATCTTTACATTTCTGCTTCTTGAGCTTTGAGATTACAGGCTTCTTCTGCCATGCTTGACTTTTATACCTTTGCTGGGGATCTAAACTCAGGTCCTCATGCTTGAGTGGCAAGCACTTTACTCATAGAACCATTTCCCCAGCTCTGTTATTGCTTCTGTTGAAGAATAATCACAAAATTGAAGACACAGCAGCATCAGTCTTGTGTATGGTGAAGGGCAAGCTGTGGGTGGCAGTAATTCGAGTCTTGTTAATCCAGGTCCTGACTTTGCAAACCTCAGGTCTCCAAATAAGGCTTTGTCAGGTTGTGTACCCAAATGTGTATACCCTATCATTGTTACGTGTGCCATTGTTTGAATATGTCTACATGTTAGTGGTATTTGGGAGGTAATTAGGATTAAGGGAGCTGGATGTGATGGTTCATACCTGTAATCTCAGCTCCTGGGAGGCTGAGGCAGGAGGAATCCCAAGTATTAGAGGCCAGCCTGGACTGTGTAGTGAGTTTTAGGCTGGTGTGGGCTAAAAGTGAGAAGTCCATATAGATAGATATATAGATGGATAGGTGGATAGATATCATATAAAGGATCAGATGATGAGGTTATCAGGGTAAGGCTCGTGATGACCTTAGTGACTTTATAAGAAGAGGAAGAGAGACCTGGGATAGGACACATATATTCACGATGTGCCAGCTACTCATGCAGCAGGAAGACCCTTTCACATGTTCCCATCAGATGCAGGCATTATGCTTTTGAACTTCCCAGCCTCTAGAACTGTAAGCTAAATCAACTTCTATCCTATACAAACTTCCCCATCTGTGTTTTTTTGTTATAGCAACAGATAAGTAGGCATGTAATGCTATTTCATGAAATTTTGCATAATTTCACCTCCTGTAAGATTAGGCAAAAAAAAGATCCTATATTTATACTGAAGTATGCATAAACCTGGGAAAAGCATAGTAGTTATAAACAGCTGGACCTAGATGCTTCTGCTCCGTGCTGCTGCTGTTGTTCAAGGATGGTGGTGTGTCTGACTTAGCCCTGCCATGTCTGAGAAGTTCAGTTTGTACCATAGCAGACTCCTCATTTGCTCAACTTGATACCTACAAGAACAACTTATGACAACAGTCTGTGCCCTTGAAAGGAGACTGTCACATCATCCAGGACCCTCCTGGATCTTGGGCACAGTGCCATGTCAGCAAGAAAGGCAGAGGCAGAGGCACTCTGATCTGCACATGTGACTTCTTGCTTGCCAGCCTTCCTGGCCCTCTTAAAGCTCACTGTCCTGCAACCCTGTAGTATGGAAAGACCTGGATGAATACCTCCCCCTCCCTGTCTAAGCAAGCACTCTCTCACTGAGTTACCTGCTTCCCCAGCTCTGTGAATGTTATATTTTCTGTGGGAACGGCACTCAGGTTTGTTAACAGTGCTGTTAACTGCTGAGCCATCTTTCCACCCCCACCTTCTTTTTTTTATTTCAAGATACTTTATTTCTTTAAAAAAATTATTTATTAGCCAGGCATGGTGGTGCATGGCTTCAATCACAGCACTCAGGAGGAAGAGGTAGGTGGATCTCTGTGAGTTCAAGGCCAGCCTGATGGAAGTTCTAGGCTCATTAGGGGTCAAGGAAACCCTGTCTCACAAAGATAAAAAAGATTTTATTTTATGCATATGATTTTTATGCCTACGTGTATGTAAGTGCAACCATGTAGTAAAATGCCCACAGAGGACAGAAGAGGGTCTTGGATTCCCTGGAACAGGAGTTATGGACAGTTGTTAGCCACCATGTAGGTGCTAGAATTTGAACCCTGGTCCTCTGCAAGAGCAGCCACTGCTCTTAATGGCTGAGCCATCTCTCCAGCCCCAAGATACTTTATTTTCAAAATGGGTCATAACACTACGCTTTTGGCCCATTCTGCTTTTTTGTATAAGCTACAGATGCTTGCTCAACAGCTGACCGCATCTTATTTTTTGAGACAGGATCTCTCACTAGCACTTGGGACTCAGTGATTAGGTGAGGCAGGCTGACCATTGTGCCCAGGGATATAGTGTCCACTTCCCCAGCCTTGGGGTTTCAAGTATATGCCCTCATACTTGGTTTTATGTGGGTACTGGGGACCAAACTCAGGTCCTCATGCTTACAAGGCAAGCACTTTACCAACTGAGCCATTCCCCTCGCTCCCTAATAGCACACCTTTTTAGTCAAAACCACTGAAACGGTCTCCCTTGGACATGGCAGCTCTCACTGCTCAAAGTCAATGATTTGAATGAGGCAGCATTCCGGGGTGTGTCCCTTCCTGGGGAAATGTATGGCATGAGTCTTCTCCCCTGACAGGTGATTTGAGTCTTAAAGCTCCCAGGCATAAGACCTTATTATTAGGACCTGATAGGTCCTAGGCAGCAGATTAAGATCTGTTCATTGCCTTGTCAGCTACATAAATCCCTCAATACCTATGTTCACCGAAGACTCCATTTCTAGTTTTTCATTTGGTCTGTTTATGACAGCTTTGCTCTGCCTGTCAAAGGAGGACAATTTTATATTGAAGTGGAATATTCTAAGTCTGCTTAGCAAGTAGTGACCTAAAAATTACAATGCAGGAAAATGTAATTTCACCATTTTACCAAAAAAGTTCCTGTCACAGGGGAATTGCAATTTTCATTCTTTGGGTAGGTAAGCAGATTTTTTTTTTAACATGGTCCAAGAAACCATGATGCTGGAGAGAAAGGCAGAAGAGGAAGAGAGTAGCAGCTGAGGAAGGCACCACTTTAAGAAAGATGTGGGCTCTTGACGGAGAGAATGGATACTGATAGTGCCCAGGCCTGTGCTCAGAGGACTCCCAGCCTGCGACATCTTCATGTTGCTTAACTTGGTTGGGCATTACAAAGTAACTAGCTGTTGAGCAAGACTGCCAGGTAAAAGGCAGGGAAGCTGCGGATGTGGCTCAGTTGGTAGAATGCTTGCCTGGCATGCCCAGAGCCCTGGGTTCGATCTCTAGCAATGCGTAAATTGGGCATGATGATAGATGTTGTAACATCAATCCTGGGGAGATGAAGGTAGGAGAATCAGACATTCAAGGTTGCCCTTGGCTATGTAGTGGGTTTGAAGATAGCCTGAGCTACATGAGACCTTATCTTAAAAAAGAAAAAAAAAAGGGGCAGAAGGCAAGAGCCTGTTGGTCCAGGTTAACACTGGATTGTTATTGCTAGAACAGACTGTGACTCTCCACTAGAAGTAAAGGATGCTTGGGAGAGGGAACAAGGAGAAAGCACAAAGATGGCAGGAGAAGTTGAAGTTAGAAAGGACAGGCAGAAATGGGAAAGCTGGTCTGGGGGAGTGGATACTCACCCAGTTTTTCCGTTGTCTCCAGCTCTCTGGCACAGGGTCCACAGTTTCCTTGTCTGGGATGATGGAGTACAGACATGGCGTGTATGGTAGACAGAGTCCCATCTCAAGCTGCTGTGGCAGATGCGTAGATCTTCCTGGCTTTGCCTCAAGTGATGTTGGCTCAGTAAGAGCCAGCATCCTTTTCATATTGTTGTGGTTTTCTTTTTGCCTTTTAAAGTTATTTAATTTTTGAGACAGGGTCTCCTTACGTAGCCCTGGCTAGCCTGGAATTTACTGTGTAGACCAGGCTGGCCTTGATCTCACAGAGATCCATCAGCCTCTGCCTTACCTGAGATTAAAGCTGTGTACCACCATACCCAGTTACTTTGTAGTTTTGACCTTAAATAGAGTATCTAGAAAATCCCAAGAAAAGAACCCCCTCCACCTACCATGAATTAAAGGGTCTAGCAACAAATAAAACCTTTTGTTCTAGAGCCAGTCACATCTGGAGATCGAACAGAGACAGAGGTGGGTAGATCCTGGCCTTGCTTTCCTTTGTGTTCTATGCCCCTGACTCTAGACTACCTTTGGTCCCCTAGAAGAGGCAAGAATAGCGGGAAGCTGGAAAGAGAGGCCTTCTGTTGAGACAACTATGTATTAGGAGTGATTACTGAGTCTTTATGACACACTTTGCCTTAAATATGATTTGAAGACTTTCAATGGAAGGTTCTCAGGAATTATTACTAAGTTACCTGCCTGTCATCATGCTCCTAGATGATGACAGAGTATCTCCATATGTGGCCAGATTCTCAAGGGTGCGTAGAATTAGCTATTCCCAGTTTAGAGTTTTTTGCAATTTTAGTGTGTGCATGTGTGTATGTATGCAGGCACATGCGAGCCTTGGAGTCCATGTGGAAGTCAGAAGACAACTTTCTAGATTTGGTTCTCTCCTTCCACTATGTGGGTCCAGCAGATCGAAGTCAGGCTGTCAGGCTTGGCAGTAGGTGCCTTTACCTGCTGAGCCATCTCGCCTGGCCCAGGCACTTCAATTTTCTACATGTGTTTTTATTTACTGACTTAAGTACATTTTCTCGTCATAGAAGCACTTAGTGTCTTGGCACCTGGACTTGTTTTCCAGCATTTTCTCTGATCAAATCAATAGCTCTCCTTATATTTCCATAAGTAGTAGACAGAATCAGAAATGCCTAACGTGGGTGCCTAATTCATGCTGGAGCCTCAAAGGCCTTTGCCAGCAGTGAATAATTCATCATCCATACTGTTAGTGGGAATGTGCTGGGCTCCAGTCTCTTCAGGGTTTCAGGAGGATCTTTAATTCAGGGTGTAGAAGGGAAGGTAGCACTTAAGGAGAGCCGTGCACCCCTCTTTGCCTTCTTCCCAACCAGGTACTGAAATGCCTTCTTCTGGAGGGAGCCGGGGAGAACTGGACAGGTAGAGCGAGACCTGTTCTCTCCCTCTCCCCGCTCCCCCTTCTCTCCTCTCTCTCCTCTCCCTCTTTCTCCCTTTCCCTCTCTCTCTCAGTCCATATATAGGGTGGTGCCTTTTCCCTCAATGCCAAAGACTAGGGAACAGGATAATAACCCTCCCCCCCTCTCGGACAGGAGTCTTACTCTATAACCCTGGCTGGCCTCACAGAGATTCACCTGCCTCTGCCTCCTGAACCCCGGGGTTAGAGGCATACACCAGCATGCCTGGTTAATGGTAACTTTTAGAACCTTTTTTTGCTGTTCCAAATCCCCTTTTTACTAGGGGCTGTTGGTGGAAAAGCCAGGTTGTCCTATCAGATGGATACCCCTGTTCAGAATATGTCTGTTCTTAAATTGCTTTATGTAAAATATATAAAGGCCTAGTCTTTGGTGTTATTAGGGAAGTTACTTTGATTTTCCTGTGCCTTGAAATGGAGTATCCATTCATTTCATAAATATTGATCAAGTTCTGGGAATACAGTAGTGACTGAGCCAGCAGATCCTTCCTTGATGGGCTGGATACTCTAACACGGCCAAGACAAATTAGAAACCTTCCAGAAATAATATTGAGAGTTAAATTCTACAAGTAGGTGATACACGAGACCAACAGGAAATGACTTCAGGTTAAGACTCACACAGCAAGAGTGATGAGCCAAAGATCTGTGAACCCTCAGAACTCAGGCAAGGTGAGCTGGTGTAACCCACAGGAAATATGAGTCAGTCCTGACTGTAGGCAGGAAGGCTTAACTGAGCCATCTACTTCCACAGAGTGAAAGGAAAGCAGAGTGAAAACCAAATACCATGTCCCAGGCCTGTCCCAGCAAGAGCAGGACACACATTTAGCCTTTGTTTAATTACAAGAGCATAAAGTGGGGGATGGGGAGACAAGCTGAGCTTGACCTTTCTTCCCTTGTCCTAGTTTTAATCTCTCTGTGTGTGCAGATGGAGACCAGAAGTCTGCCCCAGTCATTGTTATCCTTTATTCTTTTTCACTTAAAAAAATTTATATTTATTTAATGTGTAAGAATATTTGCCTTTATGTATGTCTGTGCACCACATGCATACTGGGAGCCTGGAACTGGAGCTATAAGTGGTTGTTAGCTGTCATGTGGGTGTTGGGAACTGAACACGGGTCCTCTGTAAGTGGTCTTAACTGCTGAGCTATCTCTCTGGATCCCCCACCTTGGTTTTGAAACAGCATCTCTCATTGATCCTGGAGCTCATTGATTGGGCTCTGCTGGCCAGCCAGTGTGCCTTGGGTATTGATCTATCTCGGCCTTCTCAACCCTGGGATTACTGGCATGTAGCCTCTGCTCCTGCTTTTAAAACGAATTTATTTATTTATTTATTTTTATTTTTTATGTATATGAGAATTTTGTTTTTATGTCTATAAATGTACTCATGTATCCGGTACCCATGGAGGTCAGAAGAGGGCATCAGATCCCCTGGTACTAAGTTATGGATGGTTGCTAGCTGCCACGTGGGTGCTGGAAACTGAGCCTGGGTCCTCTGCAAGAGTAGCCAGTGCTCTTAACCATTGAGCCATCTTTCCAGACCCTCGATTTTTATTTTTTAATCATGTGTATGTATCAGCATATGGGTATGTGTAGTGCCCACAGAGGCCAGAAGAGGTAGTTGGATCCCTTAGAACTGGAGTTATGGATGATTGTTGGCTAACATGTGGGCACTAGGAACTGAACCTGGGTCCTCTACAAGAGCAGCCAATGCTCTTAATCACTAAGACATCTCTCCAGCCCTTGAGGTCTGCTTCTTGTATGTGGGTGCTGGGGTCCTCACGCTTACAAAGATTTTGCCTTTTCCCCAGCCCCAATTTTTAAAATTTTTGACATGGGAAAAAATTAGGTAAGGAAGAGCTGTGTTTTAATTGTATTCCTGCTCAACTGCTAACTGTTTTGATATGTTGAACAAAGTCCATTGATTCTTCATGGAGGAGTGTTGGCTGGTGAGTCAGCGGCGGCTGTGTTATTAACTCAGAAGCCCTTTTGTGGCAGATTGATTTAAAAAGCCCCCAACAAGACAGGATTTTATTTAATAGAAATATTGTCAGGATGGCACTGAGAGTTAGGTTTGGTTTTCAGATCATTTAATATAAATTGGATAAGCATTTCACACCGATTTTCCATATAAGAATTACAATGTATTAGGGGCAATAAAATGGTCTGTTGGTGTCTGAGAAAGGTAGATTTCAAGCCCCTTGAATAAGATAGACACAGAACTTATCTTCATTTGTCTCTAGATGATTATAATATCTAATACAACAAATGTGCCCTGGAAATGATTATTATATAGTATTGTTTAGGAATAACAGCAAGGGGAAAGATGTCTACATGTTCAGTATAGATACTATTTTGGGGGGGGGGTCTTTTTGAGACAAGGTCTCTCAGTTCCCCAGCTGGTCTGGAACTCCCTATGTAGGCCAGGCTGGCCTTGAACTCAGAGAGATCTGCCAGCCTCTGCCTCCTGAGTGCTGGGATTAAAGGTGTGTACCACCACACCCAGCAGATAAGATTATGTTTTTTTAATCTATTTATTTTTATTTAATTTATTTTTCTTTCATGTGTGTCTGTGGTATGAATATGTATGTTTGCTTGTATGTTCACATGCATATTATATATATATGTGTGTGTGTGTGTGTGCAGGTGTGCAAACACATGTGTGCCGGTATAGAGGGCAAAGGCTGGTGTTGAGTCTTCTTTGATTCTCTCCTCTATATCACCGTGGTAGGGTCTCTCTCTTGAACCCAGACCTCACTGATTCTGATAATCTGACTAGCTAGCTTGCTCTGGGAATTCCCTGTCTTTGCCTCCCAAACACTGGAATTACAGGTGGGCCATCGTGCTTACTCAGCATTTGGGGGGAGGGCTGGGCATCTTAACTCTGGTCTTCATGCTTGCTGAGCAAGTACTTTACCTGCTGAGTCATCTCCCCACACCTGACACAGTTTTTAAAAAAAAACTTACTGTGTGTGTTGCAGGCCCATGTATGTATATGTGTGCATGAGGGTGTACATGCCATTGCACATGTAGGGAGGTCAGAGGAGAGCTTATAGAGGTAGTTCTTTCTCTCTTTCTGCATTGCTGAAGAAAAGTCTCTCTTGTTTGTTTCTGCTGCTATATACTCCAGGTTAGCTGACCCCAGAGCTTCCAAGTGAATCTCTTGTCTCCTCTTCCCATCTCATAATGGAGTTCTGGGATTACAGATACATACCACATCCGGCTTTTTAGGTGTGTTCCTGTTTACCCATTAAGGCCAGTCCTTGATGCGTTTTTTTTTAAAGAGTATTTCCTACCTAGGATTGACTGAATCTGCAGATGCAAAACACTCTCTGCATCTCCAGGTATGACTTTGCCCACTTCTACCTTCTTTGTAGTAAACAGGAGCTTATGGTGCTTGAATCCTTCATGGATGGAGAAGGTACCATCCCCTAGCCAGAATGGAGACTCCACGTTTTGCCTTGGATGAGGATGGTGGTCTGGGATGCATCTGTCTCAGTCCTCAGGGCTCTGGCTTTGTGAGACCAGCTATTTTATTCCTTTGTCACAGCACACGTTTTCTTGGTATTATAACCTCTTTCTAGTTCCTCACAAGAAGTGTGAGCTGTTTGCCATCTTTCCAGAGTCATCTTTCCATGTGAGCATGGGCTGCACTTCAGGCTTGGCTGTGAACTGATTATTCTCACCGGGGCCTGTTAACACAAATCCCATCACTCTCAGTGCTAAAAATAAATCATATTTAACACTTGGCAGCAAAATTCCAGGCAAATATATAATCTGATTTGATTGAGGCTTTGTGGAAAATGTTAATGGTGGAATCAAAGGCTTGTCTTGAGGATGGAAGATTGATTCCTTCCTTCGTGTGAATAAGGTAGATGGAGGGAAATCAATTCACTCAAATCATCTGTTGTTGTAATGGGGGGATGGGGTGTGGACACCTGAGTATCCGAAATGATGCTGGTTTATCTTGGTGTTGGATATTTGCCTCCAACTTGTGAGAGTCAGTCTTCTATGTAGAGCAAGCTACCATCTTAGAGGGTCTATGGATAGGTAGTGCTTATTCTAGTACCTGCATAATGAGAAAACATACTGGACCTAGGAAGAAAAACATTAATTATCTGTAAGTAATGTGATAGAACCTAGATGATTAAAAAATAATTTATTATTTTTATTTTATGTGTACAAGTATATTGCTTTCATGTAGGTAGGTGCACCCATGTTGTGCAATGCTCTCAGAGGTCAGAGGAGGGTATTGGATCCCCTGGAACTGAAGTTATGGATGGTTGTTAGCTGCCATGTGGGCACTAGGAATTGAACCTGGTTCCTGTGCAAGAACAGTTGCTACTCTTAACTGCTGAGCTAGCTCTCCAGTCCTAGATCCTAGATGATTTTTAACTTTTTTTTTTATAGTTTTCTTGTATTGGACAAATGTTCCTTATTTAGTCTTTATTGCTCTATGAAAAACAGTCCAAAGGTTGGTTTTTGGTTGTTTATTTTGCTGGTGTTTAAAAAAAACCCACACATTTTATTTATTATTTATTTTATGTGTATGAGTGTATCGCCTGCATGTTTATAAGTGCACCCATGGTGTGCAGTGCCTTCAGAGATTGGAAGAGGGCGTCAGATCCTCTGGAGCTGGAGTTATAGACAGTTGTTAATCACCATGTGGGTGCTGGGAATCAAACCCGGACCCTCTGTAAGACCAGCCAGTGCTCTTAACTCCTGATATATTTCTCCAGTCCCCTATTTTGGTGTTTGCCATGGTATCTCATGTAGACCAGGCTTGTCTCCAATTCTCCCTATAGTTGAGGATGACCTTGAACTCCATGTGCATTACCACCTACTTTATTAGTGAGGGTCAAATCCAAGGCTTTGTACATGCTAATAAGCACTCTACCAACTGTGGTATATTGCCAGCCCTCAAAGGTTTTTTCTTTTTTTTTTACATTTATTTAGTGTGTGTGTACCCACTCTGGCACAAGCATAAATGCCATAGCTCTCCTTGGAGGTCAGAGGACACCTTTTGGGAGTCAGTTCTCTCCTACCATGTGGGTCCTAGAGATTAAACTCAGGTCATCAGGCTTGGCTGCAAACACCTTTACCGCTGAGCCATCTCATTGGCCTTCTGGACCTCATTTTATCCATCTGAACAAGGGTTGCCTTTAAGAAGCACAGTAATAAAAGTTTACAAAAGTCTTAAGAAGACATGGAAGTTTATCAGTGATAAATTGTGTTTTTTTTTTTCCTGGATCATTAACTATAGTGCTTTATGATATAAAAATTTGGAGTGTTAAAAAGATCTTTATTTTGTATTTCTGCCTTATGATGCACTGTGCCTTTTATGCTATTTTGTTTGGTTTTGTGTTCTTGAGACTTGGCCTCATGTAGCCCAGGCTGGCCTTGAACTCCTTCTCTAGCCAAGGCTGACTCTTGAGCTTCTGGAACCTCCTGTTTGTATTCCTCAAGTGTTTCGCAGAAGTGCCCCACGGTACCTGACTCTTCAGTGATTTCTGTTACTATTGTTTTTACTCTAGTCTTACCTCCGGCTTTACCTCTCATACTATGTTTCCCTCTGTCTTTTTATATTCCATCTGCCTCTTCCTACCCTTATTCATAACGGGGACCTGGTACACCTGCTGGTTTGGCTTTAGGATACAGTTGGCAAATATTCTTTAACAGTCCAGCAGGTTTTCAGTAGTGAGTTTGCAGTTTCTAAGTTGTGCTTTTTGCTAGAGATATTAATAAAGAATTGGACACTGAGTAGAAGACTAAGAAAAGGACACGCTTAAAATAGCTGTCATGTGCTTCTGTTTAGTTACAGGGTAATTTGTAAAACATGGGGATCAAACCCAGGGTGGAGAGCACGCTAAGCAAGCACGCTGCCACAGAGCTGTGTCTCCAGCCCTTAAAACAGATGGCTTTTTGTCTCCCCAACTCTGAGTACATAATTGTCCCTCAGCACAGCTTACCTTAGAGTCAGAAGCTCAGAACGCATCCCCCATGTTTATTTTTATCATCAAGGAAGATATAAACACCCTGAAAAAACTTTTGCTTTCTTTGTCTTAAAGTTCTAACTTTCTTGACAATGGGCTGTATTTACTTTATTTAGGTCTTTATTTAGGTCCCTTCCCCTCGGCTCACCCAGCCTGGATCAGTTTCAGCTTGCTCCGCCACACCCACCCAGAGGGATTAGCCCTCCAGGAAAACAACTATCTGCCCTACTCAGGAAGCCAGCAGGGTGTTCCTGAAAAGGAAGGTCTCTAGCATGTTTTGTAAGAGCTGGTATTTTTGTGAGCCTGCTATATTATAGAAACTTCATTGCAGGCCTCAAGAGCATTATTTCCTATGATTCTTTGTAAATGTCAGCAAATATAGACTCTATTGTACCAATTTCAGGTACGTGTAAGTCTGTTGGACTCATTCAGTTGTTACTGTTTATCGGGTAGTTATTATATGTCGCAAATGTGTGTAGACACACACACAGCAATGACCTGAACTCACTCCCTGACTGATGTGTGTGTGTATATGATATGTATGTTTACGCACACATGTGTGCATAGGGAGGTCAGAGCTTTTTCGAGACAGGTTTTCACTCTATTATATCCTAGGCTGGCCTTAAATTCACAGTCTTCCCATCTCAGCTGGGATTATAGACGTATCATCATCATCCATCATCATATCCTGCTTGCCATCCTCCTTAAAATTTTTTAAAATTACATTTATTTAATTTTTTGTTTATTTTGTGTGTCCTCATCTAGCACAACAGGTTCCTGGGTTCCATCAGCAGCACTGAAAAAAAATAAAGGTCTTAGAATGTTCAGTAGTGAAATAGATATTAAATGACCAAATGTTCATATATCCAGAGGTCAAAGAACAGCTTTTGGGAGTGGGTTCTCTCCTTCCTCTATGTGGGTCCCAGGGATCAAACTCTGGTCCTCAAGCTTGGCTCCTGGATTGTTACTTGCTGGGCCATCTCCCTGGCTCTCCATCCTCCCTTTTAAGTGCTCAGTACTTCTGTTTAGAAGAGTCGGACAAGTGACCCAGAAGTGTCATCCTGGGTGCCAACTGCACAGAGTAGTCCCACTAGGGGCTCAGTTGTTACTGGTCTTTTTTGTTCAGAGTTTAAAGTGCTAAAAAGGAAGAGAATCCTCTGGGTTACAGGATTGCAATCCTGCCAGAGGTTTACCCTCTCTGGATAAATTTCCCCTGGCTTGCCCCATGAAAGCATTCAGGGACTATGATCAAGCACTTTGTACTAATTAAACTAATGAACTGCACTGTCTGCAGAATTCAGGTCCAAATGGTAATGCCCTGTTGGACACTGGTCTTTCCCCAAAAGCCTAGCCTTTTGTCTTGGTCACACAAGTTCCTGGTTATGTCTGGACACAGTGGGTGCAGATTGTTTCTTTAATTGAAATCAATGCTGAAAGGCAGTGTATGTGGTCCACAGCCTATGATATTCTGACTTGTGATGTGCAGTCCTTGCAATTTTGAACTAGGAGTTTTCTTGGCTAATGATGTCTGGTTACATATTCTCTTGCAATGCTGGGAGGCATTGTGGGATCACTGGCTGTTTATGATGTTTTCAGCATGTAGTGGTTAATCAGGACATAGTAAACAGAGGGTCCCGTGAGTTTGTTTACATCTGATTCACCTAGGGGATTGATTAGGTCTGTGTTACCAGATGGCATCAATTTGTTGTTTATGATATGAGCCATCATACCCAACATTCTTTGTTTTCTAAGGCTATCAAACCCTGTTCCACATTCTGTCTCTCCATTCTTCCTGACCTCTACTTTTACCCTTTTAATTACATAGGGGAAGAATATTGTACTAGGAACCAAACAGATGGGAGTTTGAATTTTAGACCTGCCACTTAATCAGGAATATCTGGAGAAGTTACTTAACCCTTTGGGGAAAAAACTGCCTCCAAAACATTAGAATAGAGCTAAGGATGAGGCTCCATGGCAGAGTCCTCATCTAGCACAACAGGTTCCTGGGTTCCATCAGCACTGAAAAAAAAAAAAAAGGTCTTAGAATGTTCAGTAGTGAAACAGATATTAAATGACCAAATTTTATCAAGGCTCCAAGGGAATATGGATTTCTTTCATCTTTTGGTGTTTCTTCCTTCTTCCCTGTTTCTTTTTCTTCCCCCTCCTCCTCCTCCTTCTGGTGTTTTGAAATAGGGTCTCCTTAAAGTAACCCAAGGTTAGTCTTGAATTCAAAATCCGCCTGCTTCAAGTCCTGAGATTACAGGTGTGGACCACCATGCCCAGCTAAATTTATCAATTTCTGTCACAGCTCTTTCCCTGTGTAATTGATGAGCCTCCAATTGTTGATTTAAAAAAAAAATGAAGCACTCTGTTTAGTTAATCCAAGCCATCCAGGATAGGATTGAAAGCAGCTGTGTTTGCTGTCGGCTTGGTCGTTACATGGTCATGTGTGCAGGAACAAAAGTCTAGAAATCAAAGGATGACTTCTGTTTCTCCAGCTACTAGTGGCAGCCCACAGCCTCGGCTCCTAGCGTGTGTTTGTTTTTACATCTGTTGGTAGGCCTCAGAGAGTATCCTGTGAGGCAGATGTTTGAAAGACTGATAATTATGGAAACTAATTTTTGTAGAAATGAGTATGTTCTCCAGTTTGGACAGAGGGCATAACAGTCCTCTTGGACAGTTCATTCATTCATCTATCCATTCATTCATTTATAGGCAAATGAAAAAGTATATATATATATATATTTATGATATACTAGTGATATTTTGATATATGTATACACTGTGGTATGATTAATTTTATTTATTTATTTATATATTTCGGTTTTGAGATAGAATCTTGCTATGTATCTCAGGCTAATGAGCAACTCTGAATTATCCTGACTCAACTTCCTGAGTGCTGGAATTACAGGCGCATCCCACCATGTTCAGCCACTGGAATGATTACTTATTTATTCACTTATTTTTTTATTTGTGTATGTTTGTGTAAATGTGAGTGCATGCATGCAACGTGTATGTGGAAGTCAGAGACAACCTTAGGTGTTGGCTCTTCCTTCCACCTTTCTTGAAACTGTCTCTCTAGTTGGAGATGCCAGACTAGCCCTGCCTCCCAGCTTCCTGTAGGGACACCAGGATTATAGATGTTTGTGCTTTTATGTCTAACTTTACATGAGTTCTGATAATTCAAACTTAGGTCCTCATGCTTACCTATGGAACTGTCTCCCCAGCTTTAGGGTGGTTTTAAAAACTGTTTTGATTGTGGTGCTAGAAACTGACCAAGGACCCTGAGTAAGCTTTATATAGCTGAACTAACTGATCAACATACCCATCAATATCTATATATTTTTCTTTTATTGATTATATGGGATGTTTTGCATCCTGTTTCTCAATTATTACTAGATTAGTTACTTTTGCCTAGCTGTGATCAAAACACCTGACAGGAACACCTTAAGGGAAGCAGCATCTATTATGCTCTTGGTTTCAAAGGGTTCAGTGAGGAGCAGTTGCTTAGCCCTGTGTTCTTGGACAAAATCTCATGGTGGTAAGAACCGGTAGAAGAGGAGGTTGTTCACCTGGACTGGAACCTGAGCTGTGTTAAAAGGAAGTAGTTAGGAGGCGGCCCCCTAGTGACCTACTTCCTCCAACGGACCTGACCTTCTACAGTTCCATCCCTTCTGTAAATCCACTGTTCAGATTTTGAGTCCACCAATGGATTAAACTAGCTATTACATTATAGCCCTTGTGAGCTAATGTAACTCTTTACATTGGAATGAAATCTCATAGACAGACCTAATCTTCCTACCAGTCTGCTGATCCAGTTTAGGTGTCCATTTGAGTTCATAATCAAGATTAACCATAGCAGTCATTCTTTGCTACATTTCCTCAAAACAAATAACGAGTAAAGGAACAAATGAAGCCATGCATGGCAGTACACATGTGTAATTCCAGCACTCAAAAGGCTGAGGACAAAAGATTATGAGCTCAAAACCAGCCTAAACAGGAAGACTTTGTCTAAAAAAATAAAATGGTGGCCAGGAAGATGGCTCAGTGGGTACAGTGTTCATCGTGCAAGCATGAGGACCTGAGTTCAGATCCCCAGCACTGTCGAAAAAAGCCGGGTTTAGGAGTGCACATCTGAAATTGTATTGCTGAAGGAGCAGAGACAGGAGGATTCCTGGAGTTCCCTGTCTGGCCAGTCTAACCAATCAGTGAGCTCCAGCTTCAGTGAGTAACCTTGTCTCAAAAAACAAGATGGAGAGTTATAAAGGAAGATACTTGAAATTAACATCTGGGCTCTCTGTCTATATGCATATATGTACATATGCACCAGCACACACATGTACACATCTATAGGGAAATGTACATACATATACACATATGCAACAATAACACAATAAACTAAAAACACTATAATATTTTCCTCAGTAGGTTTTAATTTTGATCATAAATCTTCTGAGGCAAATGGAAAATCTGTCTGAAAAGATGTCTGTTTGCTTAACACAGATGACCACAAGTTGTCTGTGGTGTTGAGGGGAACCTGAAGGAGGGTGAGGCTAATAACACATGCCTTTTGGGTAAAAAATTCAGCTGCTTGCCCAAAACTCAACAATCAAACAATATTTTCATACAATATTTTTTTAAAAAACAACTTAATGCAAAGTACTTTAAAGAAAGAATTCATTGTGTGTATGTGTGTGTGTGTGTGTGTGTGTGTGTGTGTGGTGTATGTGCCTGAGTGAGTGTATGTATGTGCATCACATACATGCAGATACCCACAGAGGCTGAAAGGGGTCATTGGATTCCCTGGAACTGGAGTTACAGACAATACAGGTGCTGGAAACCCAACCTGGGTCCTCTGCAAGAGCAGTAAGTGCTCTTAACCTCTAAGCCGTCTCTCTAGCCCCAATACAAAATATTTCCAGTGAACAAAACATCTAGATGTTAAAGGATTTGCACCATGCAGCAGCAAACTCAGCCTGCCTTGTTTCTCTCTTTACCTTGAGTAGCCAAGAGTAAGGTCACAGAATCCTCAAAAGAAAAAAAAAAGTCATTCCCTGTAAGCCTGGATCTGCTGTGGGTTGAATTTCAAATTCCACTTTGTGATCTTAGGCTGACGACTTAGCCTGTCTGAACTTTCTTTTCTAAAAGTGGAAAGTGCATGCTTTTCCTTGCAGGACTTTGGGGCGGTTTCAGAAGGCTGTCTATAAAGCACTGGGTACATTGTGGCATCCAGGAAACAACAGCTTTAGTAACTAACTTGTGATTATTCATAGTTAACTAAAATTGCCTGGAGACACTCCCCAAAGTAGCACATCATACACTTCTCTGGGTTAACCAGCTTTCATAGGATGTATCTGAGGCTAACTCTTCTTTAAATGCTGTGAACACTCCTACATCTGTTTGAATGATAAGTAACTGATTTCCTATTTAGCCATAGTGCCTTGCCTGGGTCTGGCCAGGGCCACAAGGACCTTGCAGGTCTCCTCTCTCAGAGCAGTTTTCTGAAGATGTCTAGATTCTAGGGCCTGTAGGATTATTATTATTGTTATTATTATTACTATTATTATTTAACCAAGACTTTCACCAATCTCTTACAAATATTTCCCACACTTAATGATTCATGGGTGAGATGCCTGCCCTTAGTGTTATTTACACTGCCCACATTGGAGATGGGGCCACATTACTATCACATGAGAGTGAAGTTCCAGCTGGCAGAGTGGAACTCAGACAAGGAAGTGGGGAGTCAGTTTATATTGGACCCAGCAACCTGAAGGCAGCTCCTTTGTTCAGCTGTACCAGGCAGACTGAAGCAACTAATTTTGGCAGGCTCTGTTCTAATCTGATCATAGCTGTGGAGGCCAGATAGCCCAGTGCTCACGCCCTTCAATCCTTCTCCCTCTTGTCCTGAGAATACAAAATGAGATGGAGGGGGAAAAAAATGACAGAAATGTGTCACTAAAATAACTTATTAGACTTGGGGAGTCTTAGTCATCGCTAATGGTTGAGACTTTTGAATATTCATCAATGCACCCTGCTGTCTGGAGAGCACTGCTGTGTGTGGAGGGGCTGGCTCTGATGCGTGCACAGTGGATTTGAGCTCAGCCTTTCCACTCAGTTAGTTAGCAGGAACTTACTGAACGGGGAGTAGAAAGATGCCGAAGAACAGGAGGATGGGTCTTTCGTAACTGCAGCCTTTATGACTTACGTGGGTAGAACAGATTTTGCTTATCTGGTGTGTAGTAGCTTCCCATGTGGCCTGATTCTGCTTTACTCACTTCTGTTTAGAAGCATGTCTATCTTCTCCTGGGTCAAGAACCTCTGAACTCCTGCCTTTGAGTAGCATTAAAGCATTCTCCTTCCTCATTTTTTATCTATTGTCCTGGCTTGTCAGATAATACTGGAGTCTTCAGGCAGAGATAAAATGTGCACCCCTGAAGAGGTAAGGTACTCATTAGACCAGAACTCCCATATCATGATGCAATTGGGAGACTTTAATAAAACTCTACAATTAAAAAAAAAGACTTCTTTCAGTGCAGGGGCTTGAACTCATGGCCTCTCTCATGCTAGGCAAGTGCTGTATCACTGAGCTATGTCCCTAGCCCTTCATGTCATTGGTAACCCCCATAAACTCATCAGCTGGTCTAGGGATGGGTTAAGGGGCATTCTTAGACATAAAAGCAGCAGGTTGGTAAAATAAACAGCAACAGCCTATTTTCATGGTGAATTTTTACTTTCATATTTTTATTTTTAATGTGCCTATGTATGTTTGTGTGTATATGGGTACATATGGAAGCCAGAGGACAAACTCAGAAGTCATCCTCAAGAACTCTGTGTACTTTCTTTGAGACAGGGTCTCTCATTGGCTTAGAGCTCAGTAATTAGGCCAGCCCAGCTGGCCAGGAAATCCCAGGGATCCTCAAGTCTCTACTCCCAGCCTCCGCCCCCACCCCCACCCCCACCCCCACCCCAGCACAGGGATTATGAATGGGCTGCCTCTGTTTTTAGTTGTATTCTGGGGATTGAGCTCAGGACCTTGAGTTTGCCAATCAAGTGCTTTACTGACTGAGCCATGCCCACAGCTGGATTTTTTTTTTTGGCATTTATTTTAATATTTTTAAAGTATTGTATTAAAGTAATATTTATCAGCATGGCTGATAATTTTTGATCCCCTTTAGGTTTTGAATCTGAAGCGAGAACCTCCCTCTCTCACCCTAATTCTGATTCTTGTCTGTTGTAAAAGTCTATTCCTAGGCTCTCCACACAGCTGCCAGCTGCCTTCCTCATAGACCCACAGTGATCATGGTTATTATTGGCTCCTGTTTGTTGGAGAACTAGAATCCAGCCCCTTCAACTTGGCATTCGAGACCCCCCTACTTAATTTATGAGGGCATTTATCCTGCCTGGCCCTGTTTCTTCCTCTTGTCCCTCACTAACCTTCAAACGGATATACTTGGGAGGACCCATGCTGTCACTCCTACCTGAATTGTGCCCCTGTCCCCAAAGCCCTTCACCCAAAATAGTCCAGCTGAGTTCTTGAATTCCACCTGAGCTCTCTTCTCCTAGCTAGGCTCCCCCGGGGAAGGTTTAATTGCTGTTTTCCCATAGGAAGCTGTTTGTTTCCACTCAAGTCACATCTTCGTTGTTGCACTCACTATTAGACGGTGATTTATCTGTTTACCTGTGTCCTCAGAACTATTGCCAGCTCCTTGAGGAGAGCAACTGGGACTTTTCATGTCAAATGAATAAATGAATCCAGTTTGATCAGTAGCAGCCTATGAAAACAATAGCAGAAGGACCACTGGCCTTACAGTCAGGAGATCTTGAAGGGCCACTGGCCTTACAGTCAGGAGATCTTGAAGGGCCAGCGGCCTTACAGTCAGGAGATCTTGAAGGGCCACTGGCCTTACAGTCAGGAGATCTTGAAGGGCCACTGGCCTTACAGGCAGGAGATCTTGAAGGGCCAGTGACCTTACAGTCAGGAGATCTTGAAGGGCCACTGGCCTTACAGGCAGGAGATCTTGAGCTCAAATTTTTATTTTCTAAAAATATTTTTATTTATTTTTATTTTATGTGTATGAGTATTTTGCCTGCATGTATATAAGTGCACCCATGTTGTGCAATGCCCCTAGAGGTAGAAGAGGGCATCAGATCCCCTGGAACTGGAGTCATGGAAGGTTGTTAGCTGCCATGTAGGTGCTGGGATTTGAACTCTGGTCTTCTGCAAGAACAGTGCTCTTAACTGCTGAGCCATCTCTCCAATCCCTTGAGTTTAAATGTTGACTGTAAGCCAGCTTTGTGACAAGGTAATAATTTTCAGGTTTTTTTTTTGTGTGTGTGTGTGTGTGTGTGTGTGTGTGTGACCATGTTCCTGTGTGTGCAATGTGTGCACAGATGTGTATGGAGCCAGAGATTGATCTGGATGTCTTCCTCAATGCCTCTCCACTTTCCTTTTTTGAGACAGGGTGTTTTACTGAGCCTGGAGCTCAGTGGTTTTGCTAGGTTGGCTAGCTAGTGAACTCAGGGACCTGCCTGTATCCGCCTCCTCGTGTACCAGTGCCCCTGGTTGGAGACGGAGCTCAGGTTTCATGCTTGAGTGGCTTGCCATCTCCCCAACTCCTGGATTTATTCATTTATTTTTTTACTTTGGAAACCTTCAAATGTAAGCAAAAGTAGGACATTGTGATGGGCACCCCCATTATAGTCATTGCCTTGTTACAGAGCTAACTCATGGCCAGTCTGGTTTCTTGTAAAACTGTCCTTTTTATCTGTTACCATCCCTGGATTACTTTGTCTATAATTATTTCTGCAAGATCATGAGCAGTTCAAATGTTGGCAAATTGGCTATGAACTCTGAGTAAAGGAGCATACCATGAGCTTGGCTTGTAGGTAAGCCCTCTGAAACAAGCCATTCAGGAGAAAGATGGATTTGTCAGAAGAGGTTTGTAACGGGAAGCATAGACAAGAGGTAAACAGACTGTTTTCATGGGAATGGGGACAGAGTAGGGAGAGGGAAGGGAAACTGAGGCCTGGGACCCAGGCAACTTCCTGGGTGACAGGAGAGGCTGGGAAACATTTTCGTTTTATGTAACATGTTATTTTGAAGGGTTGGAATGTGGGACCATGACAGGGTTTCTTATGTAAGGTCCTTCAGCTCCAAGCACTTTCTTGTTAATTTCTCCTTGAACAGGGAGAGGAATTGTGACAGCACTTTTTTTTTTTTTTTTTTTTTTAAATTAAAGGAACCAATTCCTAAAGGTTCCTGTACCAACTCTGAGACTTTGAGACTTTAGGGGGTAAGAAAGGAGAACTCCAGTTTTCCGAGCTCAGCCCCACCGAGGTGACCAGGCATCTGTTCCTTTTATCCTACTGGGTTTAATCCTTATGAATAACAGAGTGGGGCTTTGTGGATTTCTGCTGCTGGGAGAATTAGCTGCAATTTTATTTGAAGGTGCCTTCTGATGCAAGAGGTCTCTGGAGCTGTGCATAAATAGGGGCCATTGTTCAGGCTCTTGGTGCATAAGGCTTAAATTCCTCCCGAAGTTCCAGTCTGACTCCAGGTAGCTTTGTTTGGCTGATTTCTTTTTTCTTTTCTTCCCTTCCGGAGGCCACAGGTGGTAGTTTTCTCAGTATTGCTTTAGTTCCTGTCTGTTTAGCACTTTCTCAATCCAGCCACAACTCACTCTTTCACTGGAGCCCTTTCTGCCTAGAGAGGGAAGAAATTCTTCTATGTCCAAATGAAAAAGATGGCAAATGTAAAAATGTACAAAGTTAACCAGGGTGTACCGCACAAACAGAGCTGTCAGGAGCACGATAGAATCCATTTTGTTTCTGACTTAAGATGTGTGTGTGTGTGTGTGTGTGTGTGTATGTGAGAGAGAGAGAGAGAGAGAGAGAGAGAGAGAGAGAGAGAGAGAGAGAGAGAGAGAGATACTGGGGTTGAATCTAGCACTCTGCCTGTGCTAGACCGGTGTTTTACCTAAGAGCCATATCTCCAGCCCCCACATTTTTTTTTTTATGGCACTGGGGAATCAAACCCAGAGCCTTGAACATGTTAGGCAAGCTTCCTACCACTGAACTACATTCCCAGATCTTTTAAAATTTCCTTTTTTCTTTTTCACTTTGAGACAAGGTCTTACTGTGTAGCTCAGGCTGACCTTTAACTTGGATCCTTATACCAGGCTAATTTTTTAATTACATCTTAAAAATTTTATTTTGTGAGCATGGAGGGGACGGGCGTGCTATGGTGTGCCTGTGGAGATCAGTGGGCAACTCGTGGAAGTCTTTTCTTTCCCTTTGCTGTGTGGGATCCAGGAGTCAAACTCAGGGTGTCAGACTTGGTGACAAGCAACTTCCATCTTGCCAGATCAAGTTTTTTAAAAATTTATTATTTGTATTTTATGTGTATGAATGTATCACCTGTATGCATGTAAGTGCACCTGTGTCATGCAATGGCCATGGAGATCAAAAGAGGGAGTCAGATTGCCCTGAAACTGGAGTTACAGACAGCTGTTAGCTGCCATGTGGGTGCTGGGAATTGAACCTGGGTCCTCTGGAAGAGCGGCCAGTGCTCTTAACTGCTGAACCATCTCTCTAGCCTGGTCCAATTTTTTAAAAAAGTAAAGATAAAAGAGGTAGAAGAACAGTGTAAAATATGCCTGTTTATCATTTATGTCCAAGAATATCTTAGGAAAAGGAGAGGATATTAGTTATGTTTTTACTTTTTTTTGAGACAGGGTTGTACTATGCAGCCATGGCTGACTTGGAACTCCTTATGTAGACCAGGCTGGCCTTGAACTTACAAAGATCCATCTTTCTCTCCTCCTGCATCCTGGGATTAAAGATGTGGTGCACATCTACCTTAGCTCCTTTTTGTTGCTATGATCAAAGACCTTGACCAGAAGAAACTTAGGAAGTAAGAGTTTATTTTGACTTCTAGTTCCAGAGGAAGAGTCCATGATGATGGGGAGGCATGACAGTATGCAGGCATGGTGGCTGAGAGATCACATCTTTAACTGCAAACACAGAGAGGGAGAACTGGAAGTGGGGTGAGGCTATAAACTCTCAAACCCAGCCCCAGTGACTTACCTCCTTCAGCAGGGCTCTACCTCTCACAGGCTCCGTGATCCCCCAAACAGTGCCATCATCCAGGGCACTTCAGGCCTTCAAACACATGAACCTCTGGGGGACGTTCAAACCACTGAAGTGAGATGTTTAGTGTTGCAAAAGAGAGTATCAGTCTCAAAACCCACTCACCCTGTGACCCCAGCACAACAACCTTTTCATGGTCCTTTGAATCTATAGCTTTTAGATATCCCAGACTGTCCTTAACTCACTACAAAGCCTCTGATGATACTGAACTCCTGATCTTCCTACTTCTATCTTCTGAATGCTTGGATTGCAGGCATGCACAAACACATCCAGTTATGTGGTGCTGGGACTTGAACTCAGGGATCCTGTGAAACAAGCATTCTACCAACTGAGCTACTTTCTCAGCACTGATGTCTGTATTTAAAAAAACAAAAAACAAAACACAACCATTTCTCTGCAACCTGTTTTCTTGTCCTTGAAACCACCAAGAGAAGACCTTTCTGCTTTGAAGGTATCTGTGTTCTGAGCTCTTCCCCTGGGATTCCAGCGGACATGAGCCTTTTCTGTCAAGGCACACTTGAAATGGCAGGGGCTTCATTCGAGCACTTTCGTTTGCCCCTTGTCCTCTTCATCTACAAGTATTGCTGAATGTGTAGATGTCTGTGGGCCTTTTACTCTGAGTAAGGTGATTTTTATCATAGGGAATAAGCTCTCAGAACTGAAACAGCTTTCAAAAAAAAGCTGAAAGGGATGGGGATTTAGTTCAGTGATGGAGCACTTGTTTAGGATGCAGAGGCTGTGGGTTCAGTGACAGCACCACAGAGCAAAACGAACAGGGTAGCATTCTCACTTTAGGGTGTCGTGTCCCCTCCAGCTCCCCACGCAGTTGAGACTGGGTGGAATGGTTGGTGAGCTGCCCTTGCAGGTGCTGCATGTGTTAGTCTGCTCGTCCCCCTCTCTCTTCCGCCCTCCACTGGGTCTTTCTGGAACCACAGAGCCATGTTTCTCTCTTTTTCATGCTCCTGTATGTCTGGTTCATCCTTGGAAAGGCTTCTCAATACAAAGTTTTTTGTCACCATTCAAGGTCAAAAGTACCAGGAGACTATATTTATGTCACCTACTTGAACTGAAATTATTGATAGCTTGTTGTCCTATCAGCTCTGGCTGCATTCAGATGCCACTGGTTTGCAGAAGTTAAAAATCATGATCAATAACCACATGCTTCCAGTTGCCCACCAGCTATTCCACCCAGGTAAACACCATACCATCCTGGTTCAAATGCCAGGTTGATATTCCAAATGACCTTAAACTCATTGTAATTTCATTATAATGATAAAGACCAGGTCCACCAGCATCATAAACATCTGAATATGCCCAAATGGAGGAGGAAAAGAGACTGTACCTTAATTCCTGGATGTCATTTCCTTTCTTTTCCACGAACAGTTCTGGTTTCATCTTGCTTATCTTGCCTCTCTCACAGACATAGTAAAAACCCAGACCTTAGGCCTGATGGGGAGAAGGAACCTTCAGAGTGTGAGTGCTCCCTACCCCCACCCATTTCATTCTTTAACAGTTGAATGAAGTGTCATACCTATTCCCAGAACTGGTTGTTTCCAAATGATACTGAGTAGGACATAGAAACTCCAGATACAGTAAGGTATACCAAGTGGAGGCAGGTGCATGGCTCTCTGCAGCTTAACAAGCATCCAAGAGTTCATGCCTTTGCTCTTTCTCCCTGTCATCTGTGAATTGTCAACCATTAAAGCCATTTGGTTATACTTACTCTGCGCCGGCTTTCTACGGGGTGATATAGCAAAATCCCTTGCCTTGCACTTTTTTTCCTGTGCTCTAGTTTGGAAAGACTCAACATTTGGAAGTTTAAAAGTGACCCAGAAGCCAAATAACACTTGCCTATAATCAGTATCTTGGAGGAGGAGGAGGAGGAGGAGGAGGAGGGGGAAGAGGAGGAGGAGGAGGAGGATCAGGAATTCAAGGTCATCTTTGGCTGTATAATGAGTTTGAGGACAGCCTGGGATATATGAAATCATGATTCCAAAACAATGTAAAAAAATATTTTATGTGTTATTTTTATTTGCTTTCTATGCATATGAGTGTATTGCCTACATGTATGTAAGTGCACCCATGTTATGCAATGCCCATGGAGGTCAGAAGAGGGCATTGTATTCCCCTGGAACTGGAGTTATGGGCAGTTTTTAGCTTTCATGTGAGTGCTGGGAATCAAACCCAGGTCTTTTTCAAGAGCAGCCAGTGCTCTTAACCACTGAGCCATCTCTCCAGCCCCTCCAATACATTTTTTAAAAATGTATTTTTAGTTTATGTGTACTAGTAGTTGGTCTACATGTAAGTGCACCCCATGTGTGCAGTGCCCACTGAGGCCAGCAGAGGGTGCCTGACCATCTGGAATTAGAGTTACAGAGGCTTGTTAGTACCTATGTGGTTGCTGGGAACCAAACCCAGGTCCTCTACAAGAGTAGCCAGTGCTCTTAATTGCTTGAACCATCTCTTCAGCCTCTTCAATACAATTTTAAAAGATGTGGGCATTGGGGGGGGCGGGGTTGGCAAGATAGCTCATTGGGTAAAGGTACTTGCTCTATAAGCCCAGTGACCTGAGTTCAATCCCTGGAACCCACATAATAGTAGGAGAAGAGAATCAACTTCACAAAGTTGTTCTTTGATTTCCACACTCCTGTCATGGCACACTTGTGTACATACACCTGCACATAGACAGAATAATAAATAAACAAACACATAAATAAATAAATACCCAGAGACTTGCTTTGGATGATGCTATACACATCTCCTTTGAAGCCTTAGTTTTGGGTGCTGTCAGGTCATTGGAGCCTGTTGATATGCCAGGTTCTTATTGTTCATTTTGAAGCCCTTAACAGGAAAAATTTTTTTAAAAATGAGTGTGCCCTTTTATTTTCTTGAGAGATAAAAAGGTAAAACAGATCTTTCCGTCTTTACGTGCCTGGCCGGAGGTTCCATTTTCATGAGCTCTTCTTTGTGATCATGGGGAGCCTCTGAATTGAAACCCAGAGACTTTCCCAGTCTGACAGTAAGGGAAGAAATAGTAAACTGTGCATAGCCAGTTGCTGAAATGGTCATTCAGGAAAGTTTCTTCATCTATTTTTGTTTGTGTTTTTTGGGGGTTTTGAGACAGGGTTTCTGTAGCTGCATCAGGCCTGGAACTCGTGGCTGTCCTCCTATCTCTGTCTTCCAAGTGCTGGGGTTAGAGGCTTAAGCAACATGCCAGTTAATTCATTCATTCATTTTCTCTCTCTCTCCCTCCCTCCCCCCTCCTTCTGGCTAAGTGACATTTGTTATGTTGTTATTTATCTAATAAAAAATTAAATACCTTTTATTTATCAACTTTATTTTATTTGTTTATATTATATTTGACAACTTCATGCATGTTTACACTGTATCTTGATCCTAACTACCCCCAACAGCCCCCTCCTATCCTCTCCAGACACCCCCCCCCCAACATGTCTCCTTCCCACTTTATGTCCTCTCCTTTTTTTTTTTTGTAACTCACGGAGTCTAATTAGTGCTGCCTGGAATGCTGACTGCTCTTAACTTGGTCTTATACACATAACCATAGCTGCAGTGAGTTCATGAGTGCCACGGCCACTTGGTGTCCAGAAGACAGCATTTCACAGCACTCCTCCTCATCCTCCTGCTCTTAGCATTCTTTTCACCCCCTCTTCCGGGGTGTTCCCTGAACTTGGGGGTAGGGTGGGATTGATGTCTCATTTTGGACTGAACATGCAACAGTCATTCATACACAACACTTTGACCAGCTGTAACCCATCTCTTTTTGAAAGGGTAACCCTTAGGTATCACAGCTGGTACTAAAGAGCAATTCGACTAGAAAGCTTTTTGTCTCTTAGCGCTGGGGATCAAGCCCAAGGCTCTGTGAATGCTAGGCAAGTGCTCTGTACTGAGCTATGGCTCCAGTCTGGAAACTTTTCTTTTTGCATGGTACCGAGGCTGGAGCGTAGGGCCTCACCCGTGCTAAGCAAGTACTCCATCCAGGCCACACCCCTTGCTCTTTTCATTTTCTTTTGATTTTTGAGACCAGGCCTTGCTAAATTGCTCAGCTGCCCTTAAACTTCCTCTGCAGCCTGAGCAGACCTTAAGCTTTCTCTCCTTCCCTCCTCTCTTTCTCTCCCTATCTCCCTCCTTCCCTTGTGTGTGTGTGCGCAAGGGATGGGTATCTGTGGAGGTCAGAGAAAACCTTTCAGGAGTGTGTGTTTTCCTTCCACCATGTTGAGGAAGGGTGTCTCTCATCTCTGCTGTGTACTACATATCCCAATGCACAGTACTGGGCCTGGGAGCTTCTAGGCTGTTCTTTTCTTTCCACTTCTTGCTCTAGTTCTAGGATTGTAGATGTGGGACATTATATCTGACTTTTTAACATAGGTTTTGGGGATCAAACTTGGGTTGTCAGGCTTATATGGATAGTGTCTTTACCTACTGAGCCATCTCCCAGCCCAGGCCTTGAATTTTGAAGTCTCTCGTTCAACTTCTTGAGTAGCTGAGATTACAGACCTTCACTACCAGGCGTAGCTCAGATTCTCTTTTTTTTTAGTTTACGTGTAGGAGTGTTATACCTGCATGTGTGTGAATGTACCCATGTTGTGCAATGCCCTTGAAAGACAGAAGAGAGTTGGGTTCCCTGGAACTGAAGTTGTGGACAGTTGTTAGCTGCCATGGGGTTTGAACTTCAGTCTTTTGCAAGAATAGCCAGTGTTCTTAACCACTGAGCCGTCTCTCCAGCCCCCACAGGTTTTTTTAACTTTTGCATTTATTTCTTTATTTATTTTATGTGTGTGTGTGTGGGGAGGAAGGGTTGTGGTATATACCATGGTACATGTGAAGGTCAGAAGACATCTTATGAGAGTCTCTTCTTTCCTTCCACCGTATAGGATCTGGGTCTTCAGGTTGGGTGACTGGACTCAGGTCATCAGACTTGGGGACAAATGTCTTTACCCACTGAGCCATTGCGCTGGCCCCTTGGCTGAGACTTTAAATAATAACATTATGGTAATATATATTGGCATATATATTATATTTATACCATATATATGGCATAAAATTTTACCATTTTAAGTGTTCAGTTCCATGACATTAAGGACATTCACAATGTTGTCTACCTCTAATATTGCCTGTTTTCAGAACTTTTTTATTGTGCCAGATAGAACCTGTGTAACCATTAAGCGGTTCTTCTCTGGCATCCCTTCCCTTCATCCCTATGAATTTTCCTATTCTAAGTGCCCCACAGGTCCCTTCCAGTCTTCTTTCTTTCACTTAGCACCATGCTTTCTTTCAAGGTTCATCCAGGTGATAGCATGTCAAAATTTTATTTCTCTTTAAGGTTGAGTAATATTCCATTGTATATATGCACTGTATTTTGTATTTTGTTTATGAACTTTTCTGTTAATAGATGCACTTTATTCTTAAGAAATTTTTATTATAAGGTTTTTGTTTGTCTGTCTGTCTTTTGTTTTTTTTTACTGATGACTGAACTCTTTTTGAGGAGTTGGAGGTTAGCTCAGTGGTAGAGTGCTTGCCTACCAAATGCAAAGGCCAATGTTCTTTCTTAACACCCAAACAGAAAAGTCCCGTTTAAGTCTTTCCTCTTTTTACTTTCTTGCTGTTCTTTGCTCTGGAACCCTTTTACTAGACATATGTGGTGCGTGAGTTAGAGAACTCAGGGATAGATGGACTCTACTCTGCCTCCAAGGCTCTTTGCCCGGTGGGTGGCCACCAGAGTGAGGCTGGGGGCAAGATGGAGACTCCGCACCAGAGGAGGACCGTAGTCAATGTCGGGGCAGAGGGTGAGGCTCCTTAAAGCTGGGGGCAAGATGGAGACTCTGCGCCAGAGGAGGACCGTAGTCAATGTCGGGGCGGAGGGTGAGGCTCCTAGCTACCTAGGTTCTCTGTTTCAAAAGCTAGAGATAGTGTGAGTAGATCTCCCTCCCTCCCTCCCTCCTTCCTTCCCTCCCTTTCTTCCTCCCTTCCTCCTTCCCTCCCTCCTCCCTCCCTCTCTCCTTCCCTCCCTCCTCCCTCTTTCCTTTTCATTCTTTTCACTGTTCCCCAGGCTGGCCTCCATCTTCTGAACTCCAATGTTCCAGCTGCCTCCACTTCCCCAATACTCAGGACTGTAGATGTACATAGAGCTGTGTACTCTTGTACCAACTGGATATGGTGGCACATGCTTGTAATCCCAGGATTTGGGAGGAGACAGCAGAAGGAGAATTAAGAGTTAAAGGTCATCCTTGGCTACAAGTTTGAGGACAGCCTATGCTGCCATGAGATCTTATTGAAAAAACAAAACAAAACAAAAACCCAAAACAAACCAGGAGCAAGGTTATGTACCCTAGGAGCTAGGAGCCTTAGTTACACTGCGGTTCTTTCATTCTTCTGTATGGTTTCTTATAAATCATTCTCAATGAGATGGCTCAGTGGTTAAGAGTACTTCCTGTTCTTACAGAGAACCCAAATTCAGTTCCCATTACTCACAGCAGGTGACTCACAATCACCTATAACTCCAGCTCCAGGGGATCTGACCCCCTCTTCTGGCCTCTGTGGGAATCTGCACACAGGAAGCACACACACACACACACACACACACACGCACACACACACAAATAAAAGTAAAACAAATAAATGATTCTCAAGATTTACTACCAAAGACAGTTTCTTCCCCTTAAAACAATAGTAGATAACTTTGTTAACTTGTTTGGCCCCTAAGCATATACAGTACCATGTGTGTGATATGGCTAGCTTTTATGAAATATCCTCATCCTTTATATAGTAGTCAAATCTTCAAAATCTAAACATCACATTCCCTTCATACATAGGGGAAATGTCTATATTTCTTAATATTTCTATTATATTGCCTGACGTTTTCTGGCCTCTCTGTGTATCACATGTTTGGAGGCATTGGGAAGATCCATTGGTCAGGTTGATGATCTGTGTGATAGATTATTGACCGGAAATTGAATCCATGTGTACTTGGGCTATTGTAGGCCCAAATGGATGGAGTCGCATCCATTTGGCTTTACTCCAAAAGAGCAGATTAACACATCTATCAATCAGAGGAGTGATTGAGGGACAGGCAAACATCACACCTTGCTTTCTAGAGACCCACTCGTGCCGCATGAACTGTGCTGTTCTGTGGGGCTGCTTTGCATTCCAGTCTGTGTACTGGTTAGCTCATTGGCATGTCTGGTTGGTAATTACTGACTGTTTCTAACATGGGTTGACAATCTGTATAGAATAAACTGCCTCCTGAGTGTGATTCAATGGCCAGACCCTTTTTTTTTTCTTGTCTTTAAGTCCCTTTCTCACTTTGTCACCAGAGAACATTCTAGAACTCAAGTTTGATTGTTACCACCTCCTTAAAACTCTTTGTTGGCTTTCTAATGTGAGTCAAGGAGCCAAGTGCCCAATTCCCAGAAAGGATGTCCACATGCATATCTCTCCTAAGAGTAGTCCCCCTCCTACAGCATCCTTCAAGCATCCTGCCTTCTGGAGTCACATGCTCGTCCTTTCCCAAAGATGACCTGAGTTTGTGTTTTCTTTCTTGGTGCACAGTTCAATTCCTACTGGCTCCCAGATATTATTCCAATGGTTCACAATTTCTCTTTCTTTGGAACCTTTTCTTTCCTTCTGCTCAGATACACAGCAGCTCTTTAGCTGAGTGTTTGTTTTAAGCAATTTTCTTTGAGATATAATTTGCATATTACCCATGTAAGCCTATTAGTGAGTTTAGTAATTCCTTACCTGTGTTCAGCCTTCGTCACAATCTGAACTTCGCATTGGTGCCTAGCGGTTCCTGATGGTAGCCTACCCACTCGCAGTCTCTATTTGTTGATTGTCTTGTTGCTGTGACAAAAATCCCTGATGAAAGCAAATTAAGGAAGGAAGGGTTTGTCTTGACTCACAGTTTGAGGGTACAGTCCATCGTGGTGGGAAGCAATTCATAACGGCAGGAGCTGGAGGCAGCAGTCTGGAAGCAGAGGGACACGGATGCTGGTGCTCAGCTCACAGTCGCCTTTTTACTCAACCCAGTGCCCAGGCTATGGAATGGTGCTGGTCACATTTAGGGTGATTCATCCTACCTCAATTAACTTAATATTAAAAAAATCCCTCACAGGCACACCCAGAGATTAGTTGATTTTAGAGCCTGTCAAGTAAGTAATTAACCCAACCTAGGAAGAGGAAACCACTGATGTGATTTATGTCGCTATGAGTTTGTATTTCCTAGTATTTTATTAAGTGATATACTGCCAGGCATGGTGGTGCACACTTTTAATCCCAGCACTCAGAAGGCAGAGGTAGGCGGATCTCTGAGATTGAGGCCAGCCTGGTCTACTTAGTGAATTCCAGACCAGCTGGGGCTCTAGGGAAGACCCTGTTTCAATCCTCCCACCAAATAAATTAATTAAAAAAAGAAAGAAATTCAAAGTCAATCTCTGCTACCTAGCAAGTTCACAGCTAGCCTGGGCTATACGTAACCCTGTCTCAAACAAACAAAATAAAAATAAATCATGTTGTTACTTACTGGGTGTGGTGGTGCATGCCTTTAATCCCAGCACTCAAGAGGCAGAGACAGGTGGACTCTGTGAGATGGAGGCCAGCCTGGTCTACATAGCAAGTTCCAGGCTAGCCAGGGCTACATAGTGAAACCCTGTCTCAAAACTAAGAGAAAAAATAATGTTGTTGAAAGTATCAGTAGTGGGTTCTTTTATATTGGTGAGTAAAATTCCATTGTTTGGATATATCACTTTTTGTTTTCCCAGTCACTTGCTAATGAGTATTTAGGATGTTTTCAACTTGTAGCTATTGTGAATACTGCCTGTATGATCATTTGTATGCCTGTCTCAGTGTAAGTACATATTTTCTGTCCTTTTGGATAGATACCTAAAATTGCTATAACATATGTCAAATGCATATTTAACTTCTAATGAAACTGCCAGAGGGGCAGTGAAATGGCTCAGCAAATAAAGAAGCTTGCCTGTAAGACTGATGATCTGAGTTCAATCCCTGGGCCCCACATGGTGGAAGGAGAAAACTAACTCCTTTAAGTTCTTCTCTGACCTCCATGTTCTATCCCTCACCACACAAATATATAGATGATTTTTTAAAAAGAAATAAACTACCAGACTATTTTCCAAAGTAGCTGTTTGTTGCATTTTTACATTGTGTGAAATAGCATGTGAGGGGTTGGGATTATTCACATCCTTGCCAGTTCTGGGTATTTCCTGGCCCTTTGGTTATAGATAGTCTAATGGGTGTTTGGTGGTTTTAGTCTGCATTTCCTGTACTCTCTTAGGACTGCTTTCAGTTACAGAGTATGTTGTGCTTTGCTATATGTGTAACTCTACTGATTATGTGTGAGTTGGTCTAACGGGTGACCTCAGACACCCATTAAACGCACACTGTCTGCACTGCTCAGGCTTCTTTGTCACCTGATCAGATTAAGCAACATCTAGGGAATTAGTGAGGCTGGCTCACCTTTGTGTGTGTGTCTCTGGGCACATTTCCAGAGAGGATTTTTGAAGGAAGAGATACCACCCAGATTGTGGACAGCACCCACGGACTGGGGTGCTGGACTGAATTAAACAGGAGAACACCACTGTGCTGGCAATGCCTCCCTCTGCTGCCGGGTCCGCTGAGATGTGAGAGCCCGAAGCTGCACACTCCTGCGGCCACAGCTGGTAGCTGCTCACCCACCTCGCTTTGTGTCTCCTCAGGGATCCCAAATAAACCCTTCTTCCCTTAAGGTGTTTCTTGTCTGGGATTTGGTCACAATAACCAGAAGAATCACTAATATGCTGAGTGGCCAGTCACCAGTTATTTTGTGACCGAAAGCACAGAATAGATCAACTCCAGAAATATGAAAGTCAAATAATTTCCCGTGAACAAACTTCCTGCCAATGTTTCTAGGAAGTGATCCATTTGACGGAGTTGAGTCGGTTTCCTCTGCCTTGTTTACTCCTTGGTGAGAGGTAACTGGATGAGGTAGAGACAGAACTGGAGGAGGAAAGAAACCCAACCTCTTCATGACTCAGAGCTTGTGGAAGAGCTGGGGCGAGAACCATCTGGATCATTGCTTGCTCCAAGGTCCCAGGTGTGGGAATTTCCATCTGCACTGGGCCTGCCTACCTCTTCTCTCTGCCCCCTCCTCTGCACCAGCTAGAGTAGGGGGTCTACAAACATTTTCTGGAAAGGGCCAAATGGTGACTAGTTAGGCTTCATGAGTCAAGAGACTCATGTTGTTTTGTCTCTCATTATGTAGATGTTTACATAATGAGAGACAAAACAAATATCCATGCTTTTAATTGATGAAATTCAAAATATAATTGGCCACTATTTTCAGTAATATGACTCTACCAAGGAGAAGAATGGAATTTTTTAGGGGAAGGAGAGACATTTACCAAGTTGGAAGTTTACAGTCAGTGTGTCTGGTTGTCATTGTAGAACTGTGGCCCCATTTCTCCTGCAAATCTTCTCTAAGCTGGTGGACTTCTGTCCTGAGAGCTTACCATACTGTGTTTGCTGAATCTGCCTTTTTGATACTGGAGAACTCAGCTTGGGGGAAGCAGGCTAATAGTATAGGCCCTGAGGTGGCTCTTTGGATCTGAATTCTAAACCAACGACCCTGTTAACTGTGCCATCTTTGATAATTTTGACCACTCATGTAGAAGTTTCTGTTTCCTACTTATAAGATGAATAATGGCGAGCCAGGCTTGCTGGCATACATCCATGAGCTCAGCACTCACAGCACTGGGTGAGTTGGGAGACTGAGGCAGGAGGACTTTGAGTTTGAACCTGGCATGCAGAGTTCAGGACCAGTCTGAGCTATAAAGAAACAATATCCTGTCTTAAAAAAGAGAAGATTGGCAAGATAGCACTGCAGATAAAGGTGTTTGCTCCTAAGCCCGATGACCCGAGTGCAGTCGCTGGAACCCTGGAAGGTGAGAACCTATTCTTATATGTTGTCTTCTGACCTCCACATGCATGCATGCTTCACACACACAGAAAGTAAATGTAAAAAAGAAAAAGAAAGATGAGTACCAGTATACCTTCACAGAGTTCTTATAAAATTAAACACAAAGATTTCAAATGACATTTCATCTTTCTTTTGATATTTTTCTCTTAACCATTTAAAAACATAGGATTCTTAACTCCTAGGCTGAATGTGGCCTGTGGATAGTCTGTGGACCTTGCATGAGCTTATACATTGGAAACACTGTCACTTACTTTAGAAACAATGATTGCTTTTTTCCTTAATTGTAAGGCACCATATGGTCACCTCAGGAAATTTGGAAAACAGAAAAGCCCAATAAAACAAAAGTTATTCATTCTCCAGCACAGGGATGCTTCCTCATTTACATCCTCATTTACACACTGCTCTGGATCTTTCCAGCCTGTTGTCTGTATACATCACACACATACAATTTTTTAAAAAAGATTTATGTATATGTGTGTATAAGCCACGTGTGCGCAGGCTCCTGTGGTGACCAGAGAAGGGCATCAGCTGGAGTTATAGGTGGTTGTGAGCTGCCTGAGATGGGTGCTAAGAACTGAACTTGGGTGTTCTATACGAGTAGCAAGGGCCCTTAACTGCTGAGCCATTTCTCTAGTTCCAACACAACAAGCCTATGACACGTCTACTGTTTGGTTAACTTTTTCACTTTTTGCTATACAGTATCCTCTTAATGTTTTTTATACTTTGACTTTTAATGACTGCACTCTATTCTGTTATATAAATACATTAAAATATACTTATATATATTTTGAAAGGCATTGGAGTTGATTTGCATTTCTTTTATCTGTTAAACTCAAGTCAGCTCTAAACTAGTTCATACATGTTTGTACACATCTCTGATTAATTCCTTGAGATAAATTGCAAGATTGAATCACCGAGTTCAAAGTTGTCTATATCTGGGGCTGCAGATCTCAGTGATACAGGGCTTGAGTGATATAATCAAGGCACTGGATTTGAACCCCAGCACTGAAAAAGAAGCCTATCTATAATTCTGTGTGATTTTGTCTCTGTGTTCATGTGTGTGCATATGTGTGTTGAGGTCAAGGATATCTTGGATGTCATTCATCAGGCTCTGTTTACTTCATTTTAAAGAGACTCTCATTGGCCTAGAACTTGGTAAGTAGTATGGGCTTTCTGCTCACCTTTCTGTTACCAGGCTCCAGAGATCCACCTGTCTCTGTCTCTTCAACACTGGGAATACAAATACATGCTCCCAGGCTTCCAAGCTTCATTTTTTAAAAATGTGGTTTCTGGGGATATACCTCAGGTCCTCATGGTTGCCAGGCAAGCATTTTACCCATTGCACTATCTCCCCAGCCCCAGGAAGACCGCTAAGTCTCTAGGAGGGGTGTTTAGTCCTTTGTCTCTCAGACATCACTGATGACAGTGCTATTTACTGGCTGCAGTCTGGTGTGTTTATTTGTTTTTTGGGTTTGTGAATTTAGAAACACTTTTGTCTTTAAAGCAATTCAAATCCCTACAAAACTGACCAACAAGAATGAAACTGGCACTATGGCCCACTAGCAAGATCAGACACGTACTAACATTTGGCTATATTTGCGCTGTTATTTTAAGAGAAACACATTATAAATTCAAAAACACGTCTATAATTAGCATCCTGTTTTATAGATGAGGAAACTGGCTCCGAATGGCAAAATTACTTGTTTAACTAGCATGAACAGTTAGTGGGCAATCTGAACAGTAGCTTTGTCTTATTCTGTTCTGATTGTGTTGATGTAGCTGTTTTATCTCTTTCCCTTTTTGGTTGACATTTATTTGTTATGTTGTCTATTCTATTATTTTTAGCTTTATTTTATTTTTATTATTTGTTTGTGTGCATGTATGATGTGTGTGTGTGTGTGTGTGTGCCCATCGTGTATGTTGTGTGTGCTATAGGGCACATGTGGAGGTCAAAGGACAACCTTGGGTTGTCCTCACCTTCCACCTTGTTTAAGATAGACTCCTTTGTTGATTTTTGTTTGCTTGTGTTTTGGAGACAGGTTTTCTCTGTAGCTCCAGCTGGCATGGAGCTCACTATGTAGCCCAGGCTGGCCTAGATCTCACAGAGATCTGCCTAACTTTGCCTTCTGAGTGCTGTGATTAAAGTTGTGCACTCCCACACTGGGGAGAAGATAGGCTCTTTTTTTGTTGTGTGCTGCTGTGTATGTGAACTTAGCTGTCCCCATCTTCTAGAGAGTCTCCTGTCTCTGCCTCCTGTCTTGCTGGAGGAGCACCTAGCTTTGCATGGGTTCTGGGAAGTTCAACTCAAGTCCTCACAGTTGGGCAACAAGTCTGTCTCCCACCTCCCTGGTTCCTTCTTTATTGTGTTTCAGATATGTGGTTTGTAAATTGGGTACAACTTAATTAAAAGAAAAAAGTCTGATTTTTTTTTTTTTGTCTTGTGGTAGTGAGGATTGAACCTAGGGCCTTGGGCAGGCTAAACAAGCACTCACCACTGAGCTACATCACCCAGTCCTAGTCTAAATTTTTAAAGCAATTACTGATAGCCTGTTTTTGACCAGCTATGTTTGGGTTTGTGCAAATTCATATTTTAAGACTTATTTTTGAGCCTACTGTGGCTAGCATGCCTGAGTCTCAGTTCTAGATAGGCAGAGGCGAGCAGATCTCTGTGAGATTAAAGCCAGCTTAGCCTACCTGGTGAGTTCCAGGCCTGCTGGGACTGTGTCAAAAATGCAAAACAAAACAATCCAAACAGACAAAAACCCGCTTATTTTCTTAGTTCCAGCTTCTTAGTTCCCATTGTTTCCTCTGCTTTCTTTTCCTTTTTCTGTTTCCTATTGAATTAAACTTTAGTCAGGTCTTCCCTTTTGTGCTCTTTTGACTTTGTTTACTCTTAAATATTTAGCATATGTATTTAAATAGCTGTGTGAAATCAACTCCAGTAATGCTCCACTTCCAGTTCATTCTCTTTCTTTTATATTTTATTTTTTATCTCTTTGGGGCATCTTATTATATCTGTATTTGTTAATTTTTAACTTTGTAGTTTTGGTTTTCGGAGGACAGTTCAGTTGGTCCGAGGTCCTCCTGCCTCCTGAGTGCCGGGATTATAAACATTCATTTCCATGCCTGGTTGTATCTTTGTGTTTTATTTACTATTATTTTTGTTGTTTTACAGAACCAGTTGTTTGTATTTGTTTTCCAGCATCTTTGCTCATCAAGGCATCAAACTTGTCTTCTAGGTACAAATTTCCTGTTCTAGAAATATATTTTTCAGTGCATTTTTTAGCACGAACTTGTGGGTGGTAGACATTCCTGAGGTCGTTGGTTAAAAGCTTCTGCCTTTTTTGTTGTTGTTAGAATTGTTTTTGAGACAGTCTCAAAGCTATTTTCTTTCTTTATCTGCCGCTTTTTTCTTCATCTTCTCTCTCTTTTAAATTTTATTTTATTTTGGGGGCTGGAGAGATAGTTCAGTGGTTAAGAGCACTGGCTGCTCTTACAGATAACCCAAGTTCAATTCTTAGCACCCACATGGTGGCTAATAACTGTCTACAAGTCCAGCTCCAGAGGAGCCAACACCTTCTTCTGACCTCTGCAGTCATTGTACAACACAGGTGCACTTACACACACGCAGGGGATGTACTCATACACATACAATAAAAATAATAAAAGATTTAAAAAATTTTATTTTATGTATATGAGTGTTTTGTCTGTGTACATGTAAGTGTACCATGTGTGTACAATGTCTGTGGAGGCCAGAAAAGGGTGTCAAATACCCTTGAACTGGAGTTATGGACAGTTGTTAGCCGTCCTGTAGGTGCTAGAAAACAAACTGGGTCTTCTTCAGGAGCAGCCAGCGCTCTTAACCACTGAGCCACCTCTTCAACCCCATCTTTCTTTCTATAAATTATGTCTCTATGTGTGGGTATGTGCACATGAGTATAGGTACTCTCAGGTGCAGAGGCATAAGATCCCCTGGAGCTGGAGTTGCAGGCAGTTGGGAGCACCATGTAGGTGCAGGGAACCAATCTCAGGTCTCCCGCAAGAGCAATATGTGCTCTTAACCACCAAGCCATCTCTCTAGCCTCACTCTTATTTTTCGATGACAGTCTTAACTAGGTTGAGAATCTTCTGAACCTCTAAAATGGAATTCCATTTGTCTTCTGGGCTTTTTGTTGTGCCTAACAAGTCTCCTGTCTGACTGTTTTCCCTTTGTGAGTTATCCTTTTTGTTTTATTTTGTTTCTGAGACCAGGTTTTTCTGGCTGTGAACTCACTGGGTAGCTGAGGATGATCTGGAGCTTCTGATCTTGCCGCGTGCTGGTTTATAGGTGTATACCATCATGCTTCACTTCTGCTAGCTTTTCTTTAGGGATTTCTCTTTGTCGTTAATATTCTTCAGTTTCACCACAGTGTATATAGATTTGTTTTTCATTCTGCTCAGAATTTGGCGCCCTTTATATGGAGGGTTCATGCCTTCACAATTCAGAAAATTTTTAGACATTATCTTTTAAAACATTGCTGCTTCTTATTTGTAATTGAAGTAACAGCATGCTGTGATCCTTTGCTACAGGAAGGGGTTGACTGACAGCCCAGAGGCCACACCTCAGAGGTCTCTGGAAAAGCATACTCCCCTGGGCTGATGACTGAACATGACACAGATGCCGGGGCTGGCCCATTCCTGCAGGATCAAGACTCCTTGAATAAGCAATGTTGGCTCAGGACTCCCTATCAGTATGGCCCCACACTCCCTCCCCACTTCTGTCCGCACTTTTTCCTTCCCTTCCTTCTTCTAGAAACCCAGACCCTAGCGTATGTTAAGCAAGGGCCCACCACTGAGCTACACCTCCAGTCTTCAAACATTTCTCTTGAGTACACTGTACTTTTGAGTCCTTCCTTCTCTCGCTGGCCCATCTACTCTGTGATTGGAAGGTTTCCCTGCCTTCTCCTGCTCTCCTTCTTTCTTCAGAGATGTTTCCCCCGCTTGGTACCTGCTCTTTAGAGGATGCAAACTAACACAATATCTCCTTTTTCATGATCTTGTTCTTGTACTAAATGTGTGTGGATCTTCCTCCTGCCTCTTTTTAAAAGAACAATTTAAAAAATGTGTTGATTTATGTGTATGTGTGTATACCTCTGTGAGCTTATGTGTGCCACATGAATTTATGTGCACCACATGTGTACAGGACCCCATGGAGGCCAGCAGAGGGCAGCAGATCCCCAGAATTGGAATTACAGGAGCTTGAGAGCTGCCAGGATGGTACTGGGAACCGCATCTCGGTACTCAGCAAGAGCAGCAAGCACTCTTAACCTCTGAACCATCTTGCCAGCCCTCCCTCACCTCTATTACATTTATTTTTCTCTATTTCATTTCTTTTACTTATCCTTTCCCCCCTTCAATCCACCTGATATCCTTTGGATTATTTCTTTACATCTGTCATTTGTTATACTCTTTGTTTTTTTGATTGTATGTAGTCTAACTTATCTATTGACTTTGTCCTTTCAATTATATTATTTATTTGGTTTATTTTTAGAGCTGGCTGTTATTTTTTTCATAGAATATATATATATATATAATACATATATATTTGAAATATATATTTAATATATATATATATTTGAAATATATATTTAATAGATATATATTTCAGGATTTTGGGTCCCTCTTTTTGCTTTTAATAGTTTTAAGCATACTTATTTTGTATTCTCTTTTTCAAGTGGCAATTTTATTTATTTTCTGAGATTATTTTATTTTTAATTATGTGTGTATGTGTACATGTGTATGTGTGTAAGTTATGTACATGTATGACTGCTGGTGCCTGTGGAGGCCAGAAGAGAGCATTGTATCCCCTGTAACTGGAATAGGTGGTTGTGAACCACCTGATGTGGGTGCTGGGAACCAAATTCTAGTTCTCTGCAAAAGCAGCAGATGCACCTAACCACTGAGCCACCTCCCCAGCCACCTCCCCCAACCCCAGCTCATTAACAGCAGTTCTCTGGTGTGTTAAGAATCTTGTTATTGTTGTTTGCTGTTTGTGATAGATTCTAGTTCTTAATTTTCTTCTAAGTTGATCTTTAGGTTATATTTCATAACTGTTGCATAGTTTCATCTAGAGGGTCTAAGAGTGCCTCCAGCTTAGAGTCAATGTTCCTGGTAACTTCTTCGTTTAGAACACCCTAGATCACCTTGTTTAAGGCTCAGATTTGGGATGTTGAGATATCCATTTAATCAGGGGAAAGGTTTTGGTTTTGTTTTACTTGGAGCCCAGGGACACAAAATTGTCCTTTGTTCTGAAGAATAAGTTTCTCCCCCTCCAGCATTTCTTTTCACTACAGAAGAAGGCAGCCCTTTGAGAATCTTGATCCCTCCAGGGTTTTAGTTCCAAATGTCTGCCTAAGGGTGACTCAGAGTTTCACTTCTTTTTCTACTTGGATTGCTTTAAATGCAAGCCTGAAAGCAACTCCAGCAGTCTCAGAGCCGGGCACAAACTCTCTCACTGTTTCTCTGTCCCCTTCCGCCTATCTTATCCAGCATTCTCAGATGTTTGCAGCAGGAGGCCTATTCACTCTCCACACACACATCGTCATCTTCTCACTGCCATATATTTGAATCAGAAGTCTTCTCTGCCACACTGAGCTCTGGACTTCACTGCTTGCAGGGCACCCACTTCTAAGCACTCTCATTACCAAAGCGTATCAACTCATCCATTATTGGAAAAGCAAAGTGTGGAAGATCTTGTGACTGTAACATGTCCTGAGGGGTACAGAAAGAAAGCTACCTTTATTTTCCAAACCATGGTAACTTCCTTGATAAATCCAGATGATTCTGTCAGATTTTACAAATGACAGTTTAGGAAATAAAAATACAAGGCCTGTAAGACCGCTCAGCTGGTAAAGTCACTTTCTGCCAAGCTTGATGACTTGAGTTTAATCCCCAGATCCCATACAGTGGAAGGAGAGAACCAACTCCCATAATTGTCCACTGACCTTCACATGTAAACTGTGGCACTTCCACAGGTATACACAAACACACAAATAAGTAAATGTAAAAAAAGTAATGAGTTGGGGCTGGAGAGATGGCTCCACAGTTAAAAGCTCTGATTGCTCTTGCAGAGGACCCAGATTCAATCCTCAGCTCCTACAGGGCAGCTAACAACTGTCTTTAACTCCAGTTCCGGGGGATCTGACTCCCTCTTCTGACCTCTGCAGGCAATGCAGAGAGTGCAATTACATACATGCAGGCAATACACTCGTATACATAAAACAAAAATAATAAATAAAATGTTAGAAAAAGTAACGATTCCTTTACCTTATTTTATCTATTTCAGAAGCCTTGTAACAGAGCTCTTCTTCGTCTCCCTCTCCTTCTTCTTTCCCACCATTCTTCTCAATTTGTCCTTTGTCAACGGGGCAGAGAAGAGAGGTTGAAGTGATATATGGGTATGATCCACTGTGCCCTGCTGAAAAGATAAACTTAAATGAAGTGATTTATTACCTGTGGCAGGTATCCTGCACCAAGATTGTCTGTCAAAGTGAATGCTTATTGATTTCCCATACCGCCCTTTCCAGTCTCTGGATCGCCATTGTTCATCAGCGGTGATTAAGCAGTTCAAGATGGCAGAGTGTCCTCCCTGCTCTGACCCTTCTCTGTGAGGGGATGGCCCTTTCTTCGTGTTATAGGGATTAAAACTCTTTCTGCCTTCAACTACGCAAATTCCACCAGTACCTCAAATTTCTCCACATGAGGAATAAGACATTCTGAAAGCTTGGGAAATGCTTCTAGAACCTTCTACTGGAGTCAGATAGATAATAGGTCCTAATCGAACAGCATGGGATAATAGCATTGCTTTGGAGGTCAGTGCCTGAGTAGCTAGCTACTCAGTGTTAAAGAAGTCTGTGGGAATTGGTTGAGGACCACTCAGGGGACTGCGCACTCATCACACGGGATGCATCTTTCCTATTTTTCTCTTTCCATCCCATTATGTTGGAGAGTGATGAAACAGAAATTTTCTAACAGTCACGGCACAGCCTTAGGAGCCAGGATCAGTGTCTTTGAGCCTCAGCAGTACCCAGATATTGAGGAGACTGTTCTAAAAGTCAGAATTTTGAACTAATGTGAACCCTTGATGTTTTCATCCAGCATCCTCCCTTTATAGATGAGGACTCAGAGGCCTGAAAGTGCCACATAGCATGAATGGGGTCCCAGAACTGGTTAGCTCTATGTCCAGCATTGCAGCCTGGGCCTCTCTGCTTTCTGTGCTCCACCATTCTGCAAGGCTTCTATTCTGTTTCTTTCCTGGGTAACTAATGTTTGCTTTCACAACACCCCACTTGAATTAAAATAATAACAACTCTGTGAACTGTGCTATTAGTGATATTTGATTTCTTTGGTCTTTTGGCCAGGAAAGGAGTTCTGTTTATTATGGGAGGAATGGACTTAGCAGACTTAGGTTTTTTTTTTCTTTTCTTTTATCTAATGTGTGTTTTAGGAATAGTGATTATATTTAGCGTGCATGTGTGTGTGTGTGCGTGTGTGCCTCTGTGTGCGTGTGTGCCGTGTAGGCCAGCCGACAATCTCCGGTATTGCTAACCTTGTTTTGGAGACAGGGTCTCTCTACTTGAAGCCTGCAGAGTGACCTAGGCAAGCTGGCCAGTGAGCCCCAGGGATCTACCTGTCTCTGCCTCCAAGTGCTAGGATTACAAGCACATGCCACCATGTCTGACTTTTCCATGGGTTCTTTAATGAAGCTTATGTCCTCTTGCTTGAAAGATAATCACTTTACCCACTGAACCATCTCACCCCTAGCACTGGGGTTTTAAAACCATAAGCATTTTAAGCCAGGCATGGTGGCGCATGCCTTTAATCCCAACTCCCCAGAGGCAGAGCCAGGCGGATGGATCTCTGTGTGATTGAGGCTGGCCCAGTTCATATAGTGAGTTCCAGGCCACGTGGAAACCAAAACAAAACACCAAAAAATATAAAAAACACCAGCGTTTTATCATACGCACGAGTCCTTTTGCATAGCAATGTATTGTCCTTGCTGTTTCATGATGTTGGGGATCAAACCCAAGTCCTCAGGAATGCTAGGCAAGTGCCTACCACTGAGCTGCAACCCTAGTACCCACTTATAATCAGTGAAGAGGAGTAAACACTGATAGCATTTGTTTCTTTAGTTGCAATTGGCTGGTTGGTGAGGCTGGAAGCTTATTTTTGGTAGGTTAAAATTTTTTTCCTACCTATTTGCAATACCGATGAGTCTCTTGATTGAATTTGTGTGATGCATTTCTACAGTGCACACCCACGGCACCATCGTCTCTGCTTTCCTGAACTCAAACCCATTTGCTGTTACAAATGAAACAGGGTGTTAGTTTTTATGTTGTCACCATTTCACAACTCACTTAGGACACTGGAGGTCTGCGGAAGCAGCTTGAACTTCTAGAAGGTCCTTAACTTCAGGTCAAGAACCTTCAGTGTCTGAGGAGAGGCCAGAGTGGGACTGTGGCAGCAAAACTAGTGATTCTTTACATGTTTCAGTGAGCAGAGGGAAGTGACTGGACCCACACGTGGACTCACACACTGTTTGTTTGCTTCTTCGGGCTCTTGTGTGGCTGGACTGTTCATCTAGCCCAGATAGAAGATCTTTCAGAGCTTCTAACATAATTGTTATTCACAAAGGCATTTAGGCTGATGGCTTTCTCAGAACGTTCTGCTGCTCATGATGGACTTCATCTATATTTCAACGAATTTCTAAATGGGGGAAACAGAACGTTTTTTCCTTTTATTAATTCATTGGTTTTTTTTTTTTTTCTCAAGGACTCATGGGTTGGTGAACTCCAAAAGGAAGGCTAATAAATTGGAACTGGAACCATAGAGCTGGCCCCATAAAAATCTTTGAACATTGTTCTGAATTTCACATCAGCAGCACAATGGAACTGGTGAAGATTCATGAAAACTCATTTGTAAAGTGAATTTTAAAACATCACACAAAAGGGGCCCAGGGTAGGGAGTTTAATAAATCAAGAATCAAACACATGCTAGCAAGTTACTAGTAGGTAGGCCACAAAGGTGTGCTTTGCATTCTGGGTGCTGGGAATCGAACCCAGAGCCTCATACATGCCAGGAATGATCTGTCCCACTCAGCCACATCCATCTGTAGAAGACAGACTAGAGAGCCCTAAGGGGAGACCTGTGCCAGGATGGCCATTATGTGAAAACTCCACAAACACCACCTTCAAAGAGACTTGTTGGCTGAAATAACTAAGACACAGGGTCTCACATAGCCCAGGCTGCTCTGGAACTTACTACATAACCAAGGCTACTCCTGAACTCTTGATCCTCCTGCTTCTACATCCTGAGCACTGAGCTTACATGCGTGTGCACAGCTCCAGTTCTGGACATGGGGAAAGGAGTGTCAGGTGCCTGTGCCATCTGTACCTCTGGCTTCATGGGTCCCACTGGAGACTCCAGAGGCCTGGGCAGCAGGTGGAGTGGGAGATGATGAGCATTTCAATCCTGGTGTCTTTCAACCACTTTCTTCCAGGTGCAGTGGGGAGCAAATAAAACTCAGTGGCAAGTATTAATTTTCTGCCCCAAACAATCCAGCAACCAATCTGGTTTTACAAAAATATGTTTCTCTTCTGAATAAGGCTTTGACCTTAACTTTTTGCACAGTTCTTGCAGGGCATCCTTGTACTAAGGTCCACTTGATTGCTTCCTGAGCCTGCTTTTGTTCCATTTTAGCTGAGAAGGGCTCTCTGAGCCACCCAGGAGATGTTTTTCTGAATTAGACTTCTTTCTACATCCAGGGTTTGAGGAGGGCAGTGTGAACTGATGAGACGGATTTCATTCATTCCCCACCCTCCCTTCTCCCCTCCCCTCCCTTCCCTTCCTCCCTCTGCCCTCCCCCCACCCTCCACATTTATTTATTGATTTTGTGTATGTGGAGGTAGGGTGTGTGCATTGCCTTGGTGTATGTGTCTGGAGCTCAGGAGACAACTGACAGGAATCTCTTCTCTTCTTTTACCATAAGGGTTCTAGGGATTGGACTCAGGCCATTCTGCTTGATGGTAAACATCTTTTTATTTTATATTATTGATTATTTCTATTTTATGTGTATGCTGCTTGATGGTAAACATCTTTTTATTTTATATTATTGATTATTTATATTTTATGTGTATGAGTATATTACCTGCATGTATGTAAGTGTACCCATATCATGCAATGCCTGTGGAGGTCAGAAGAGGGTGTCAGATCCCTTGGAACTGGAGTTAAGGATGGTTGTTAGCCACCATGTGGGTGCTGGTGTTTGAACCTGGGTCCTATGCTAGAGCAGCCAGTGCTCTTAACCGTTGAGCCACGTCTTCAGTCCCAATGGTAAATATCTTTACCTGCTGTACTATTTCATTTTCATTTGGACTTGGGGTGACTGGAGTTTTATTTTAATGGATGTTGCCACAGACTTTTGAAGTGGCCTGCTTGGTTATCGAATGAATGATTGTTACAAAATTGTGAATTTGGGAAGGAGTTATTACTCTCTTGTTATCCTAATCTGTCCCTTTAGGAATCTAAGGTTCTTTGCTTGACTTGTACCTAAACAGATTTGTGTTACAAGTTATCACTGCTCAGGGCAAACACTCAATTCTGTAGGTAAAACACCAAGTAACCAGTGAGATACAACTAAAGGTATGCTGTGTGTTTGGATTATGTCAAAATATCTTTGTGATCTAAGAACAAAATAATATCTGCCTCAGGAGGTCAGCCTGATCTGAAGAGCTGTTCCTAAGACTATTAAAAAAATAAAAAAAACATAGACACTTTAGATATTAAAGTATATGTTTTGAGGCTCCTAGGTGTTAGAAGTGGGCTCGATGAAGCTGGACTTGGTGGCACATGCCTATAATTCTAGCTCTGGGGAAGCTGAGGCAGGAGGAGGATCCTGAATGTGAGTCTAGCTTGCACTGCAAAGTGAAATCTATTTCAAAAAGTGAATTGAGGACTGAAGAGATGTCTCAGAGGGTAAGAATAATTGCTGTATAAGCATGGAAACCTGAGTTTGAATCCCTTGACGCTGGGTGTGGCTGCACATGTACCTGTAACCCAGTACAGGGGATCAGGGCCAGAGACAGGAAGCCACCAGCGTACCTCCAAGTTCTGTGAGAGACCCTGTCTTAAGAAAATAAGGCAGAGAGTGATAAAGCAAGACACCCAGTGTCTGTGTATACATGTGCAGGAGCATACACATGTACATGTACACACATACAATTAAAAAGGCATTGGATTAATTTAATTAAAAAAAGAAATTAAATAAAAGTAAAGAAAAAGGGCTGAATGTATTCCCATGATGTCATTGCATGCCTGCCCCTGAATGGACTGGACTCCTCTCTGCCTTGCACGCACCAGGTCCTCACTTGGTGCTAGGGCAAGTGGAGGAGCAGATCATTGGTAGAGGGAACTCCTGTCCACTTACTGTCCTGAGAGAGATGGACAGTGATTAGCTGCAATTGGAGGAGTCATAAGAGAAACTAGAGAAGGTGATACAAGGGGACTATCCCAGGATCACGGTCGTTAGAACTGCAGGGATCCACTGGCACAGCTGCCAGCACCCAGGGAGGAGAAGACAGAAGGCAGGTGTGCTTCGGACAAGGTCGTTTGCAGGTTCAGTAGTGAGATGACTCAGTGGTAAAAGTGCTTGTTGCCGAACCTGACAGAGCTAAGTTCAATGGTTGGAACCCACATGGTGGAGAGCGAACTGACTCCTGCATGCTGTCCTCTGACCTCCATAAGTGTGCCGAGGCTTACATAATCCTACCCTTTGCCTCGAACATAAAATAAAATAAATTGTGATTTCAAAATAAAGAGTTTGAGGGCTGGAGAGATGGCTCAGTGGTTAAGAACACTGGCTGCCCTCGCAAAGGGCCAGGGTTCAGTTTCCAGCACCAAAATGTTGGCTAACAACCATCCATAACTCTAGTTCCAGGGGATCCGACACCCACCTCTGACCTCCTTGGGCATTGCATGACATGGGTGCACTTGCATACACATGGGCAATACATTCATGCACAAAATAAAAAGAAATAAAATTTAAAAATAAAGAATTTGAATGCATAGCTAAAACCATTCCTGCAATGAATGCATATTTTTGAAGAGATGCTCTGGATCCTAAAGTCTGGCCACCAGTCTTAACATTCTCTCCTGTAGTTGCTGTTTTGGTGTGTTCTGCTGATTTTCTGTCTCTCATCCCTTCTACGTTTGATACATGGAATTCTTCCTTTACCTCCATGTATTTATCTATCCTATCATTTATTTATATCAGAATGGGCTCACAGCTAGTTATTTTATTCTCTGAGTGAGAGATGTTCTTAAACCAGGAAACAGCCTCTTCATCACATGAGGAGATGGTGATGAGGGAGGCAGCGAGTCCTAGGGAAGAGTCAAGGGGGTGAGGAGCAGAGTTCCCGAGGTCATCAAAGATTGGATCCAGAAGGGAAGGCTTTGGCAAAAACAGGGACACTCTGTCCTTGAAAAGCCAGCAGGAAGAAAGCTTGGGAGGGTCCGTGTCAGGAGGGAGAACTTGGAAGGAGCTCCCATTAATTCGCTTTTGTCTTCTCAGTCAATATGTTTTTCTGTGACGACAGTGGGAAATTGGCTTTTGCAATTAGAATGTTATTGCCCAGAATTCCTGGCCTCTAGAGCAGTGTTTCTCAGATTCAGGACTATTGACACTTGGGCAGGATAATTAATTGTGCAGTCTTGTAGACTGGGTGACATTCAACAGCATCCCTGACCTCAGCCTCCCGGATGCAAGGAACATCTTCTCATTTCCCCAGCACCACTCAGCAGAGCATCTCTAGGTACCTGGGGAGCATCACCCCATGCTGGTAAGCACTGATGTAAAATAATATACAAGATAGATCATGCCAACCTGCAAGGTCCCTGATGATCACTCTTATAAAGTTAAGGCCATGACCTTCATCTGTTGCTTTCTACAGAGAGAACTAAATAACTTCATTCAGTGTACATTGGATGGATGAAGAAATGTCTTGTTTTCTTCTCTCCCCCTCCTGTGTGTGTGTGTGTGTATGTGTGTGTGTACGTGCATGCATGCCTAGAAAATAACCTGAGGGAGTCAGTTCTCTCTTTCCCCCATATGGGTTCCTGGAATTGAACTCAGGTCATCAGGCCTGGCAACAAGTGCTTTTACCCACTGAATCATCTTGCCTACCTTGTTTTGAGACTGAGTTTCTCACTGGGACCTGGAACTAGTCAATTAGGCTAGATTAGGGATCCACCTGTCTCCACCTCTCCAGCCACTGGGGTGCTCTTTTTTTACATGGGTTCTAGGAATCCAAACTCAGGTCCTCCTGCTTCTGCAGGAAGCATTTTACTAACTCAGCTGTCTTCCCACATGGAAAGGCCTTGTTTTCTTGGGGACAACTGGCAGTCCTCTTAGCCCACAGCCAACCAAATCAGGAGAACATGTTCTGGTTCACTGAGGTCTGAAATGCCTCTAAAAAAGGTTACTGTATGTACAGTCTTACTTCATGGTGGAGGCTTCATCTGCGTTCTCTGTGGTTTCCCTGAGAAGCAACTGACTCAGTTGTTATGACAGTTGGGGATATAGAAGCTCTTGTCACTGGTTAGTCTCTCAACCCCATTTGGCTCAAATCCAACATGACACCTACAGAGCTGGTACACATTGGTTACTGGTAAAGTTGTTTCCCAATGCAGCTGGTAGACGTGGGAACTTCACGCTCTTTACAACTTTCATTTTATCATCCAAAGGCACTCACATTTTGGCCTAGTCTTTTTATCTATTTTTTTTTTTAATTCATCACTGTTTTTATGATATTGTCATGTTAAACCTAGTAAAGGTGACAGAGGTTAAGGAAGGAGGCCAAGGTTGAGGCCAGAACCAATGACCTCGTACAGCCGTTGAGGCCACCTGTTGGTGGCTGGCAGAACGGATGCCCTTGGTCCTGGTGGGGCTTTGTTGATTGCATAGAGCCGAAAGTTGGCAGCTAGAATCTTCTTTCCACTGGGAACATGAGATTGGCAGGAGGAGGGAGTAATGGGGGACTCAGTCAGGTTGGTTTCCAAGTCAGCTTAAGTAGTCTGGTGGTACTGGGAATCCAAAGTGGAACTTTGGGGAGGATTTTTTTTTTCAAGGTACTGAGATACTGTTGGGACCTGAAATCCATTTAGGAGTCATTTTTCAGCTAAGAAATTGGGCTGTGGGGAATGAACTAAGCAACGGAGAACTCTGAACAACCACGAAATAGTGTCTTCTGTAGAGTTAGCATGTAATTGCTGCTCATGAAATTTGATTATTGAGGGATGCAACTCCACACTACTAAAGAAATGAAGACAACAGCACACAAAACAATGGTTCTATCTTCTTCCAAAGGCCTTTCAAATAGTGTACATTTGTTTCTGTACCAATCCAGTTAGGCCAGGGCATCCTCATATTTCCGATGTTAAATCTGAGATTCTGGGGCTGGGAATGTAGCTCAGTTGATAGTGTTTGCCTGGCATGCGTGAAGCTCTGGGTTTGACCCCTAGCACCACATAAAGTGGGCATTGGAGTGGACATCTATAATCCCAGCACTGGGGAGGTGCAGGCAGGAAGATCAGAAGTTCAAAGTCATCTCAGCTATCTAGTGAGTTGAAAGCCAGCTTGAGATATATAAGACCTATCAAAAAAATAAGACAAATTCTGGGCTGGAAATGTAGTTCAGTGGAAGAGTGCTTGCTTTGTATGCAAGAGCCATTGGGTTTGACTCCCCAGCACCACAAAGCTAAAACCCAAACAAATCTCCAGCCTAGATGTGGTGGGGCACATCCCTCATCTAACACTCTGAGAAGTAGAAGCAGGAGAATCCTGAGCTGCGATTCAACACAGGGTACTTAGAAAGTTAAAGGATAGCTTGCATTACAGCTGTAAGACCCTGTATCAAAAAAACCCACAGCACAAAACAAACAAAAACTCTCAGAGATTATGTTCCATAGTATCAGCATCTGGTTGATAAAGAGAGATAGAATCAGTCCAGCCAGAAAGTCTTTTATCCTGTCTACACACAAATCCCTTGGGAAGCTTTAAAAGTTCTCAGAGAAGGGCTGGAGAGAGGACTCAGTGGTTAGGAGCACTGGCTGCTCTTGTAGGGTCCCTGGTCCCTGACTGTAACTCTAGTTCCAGGGGATCTGACACTCTCCCCTGCCTCTGTGAGTTTGCATGTACCTTTACTTGGTACAGCGTTTGCCATGCAAGCACGAGGACTTGAGCTGGACCTGTAGCTCCCATGTAAAGACTCAGCTGTGGTAGTACTCGAGACTATAATCCCAATATGGGAGGGGCGGCAGACGAATCCCTGGGTTCTCTGTTCGGCCAACCTAGCCTATTTGGTGAGCTCCAGATTAATGAGAGACCCTGAGGTGGATGGCATCTGAGGAACAACCAAAGTTGACCTCTGGCCTCCACATAGATGTGTACATACGTGCACACACACATACACAACACACACAAACACACACACACACACACACACACACACACACACACACACACAGGGTTCCAGTGGTTCCCCTCATTGCTAGATAGATTGATTTGCTCAAGCCTGGACTAAGTGATGGATGTCCCTTTTGGACCCCTGTGACTCCACCTCCTGGGCTAAGTCCTGCTACCCAAAGTGTGGCCTGTGGACCAGCAGCATCTGAATCTTGTTAGAGACTCCCCTGACTCTGGACTATCTGAATCAGTCTGCATTGTAACAGTGCATCAGGTGATTGACCTGCACAGTGAAGCATTCAATGCAGGGTGTTGCCTCTGAGGCCTGATTGACAGAGCTACCACTTGGGCAGCATTCAAGGCCTAGTTTGGATGGCTTGCTCTGAGGACCCAGGCTTCTAATGCCCTGTAAGGCCTGTGTGCATTTGATGGAAGCCAAAATAGAACCGGGAGCACCCCTTCTTCCCTCAAAGTCTGGCTCACTGCTCGCAACCTAGTGTTTCACAGTCCCTGATTTCAAGATGCATCATAGGGCAGTCACCGAGCCAGGACTGTGGGCTGCCTCCAGGTTCTTCCTGGGGAGAGTGGTGGCTCACTGGTGACAGATTAACACCCAAGAGGTGGCTTTGCCTCAGGCTCAGAAACTGCTTATTCTGGAAAGGGGAGGCGGAAACCTTTTATTTTATATTTTGAAGCAGCAGGTCTCCTGTAAATGCTTGGTTTTGAGTGTGAGTGAAATTGGAGCTGTGGGTGCCCGGGTGGTGCTGGGTGCTATGCTTTGGCTTCAGCCACAGGGTCGCTAGGTTAGGAGGCACGATGCCTCAGCCAAACCCATCTGCTGTCTTTCTAAAAGGGATCCTTCCATCCTCCCATTGTCCCACTCTCCCTTCTTTTCCTTCCTTCCTTTCCTCCTCTTCCTCCTCCTCCCCTTCCTCCTTCCCCCACCCCATTCTCTCTTTCAGTTTTTCTTCTTTTGATATAGTGTCCCTCGCATGTATCCTAGGCTGACCTTGAACTCCCTATGTAGCCAAGAATGACCTTGAACTCTTTAAACAGTCTTTTTTAAGAAAAATTTTATTTTTAAGTAAAATTTTAAAGATTAATTTTATTATTATTAATTATTATAATACTATACTATAATAAAATAATATACATAATAATAGATAAATAATAGTTATAATAATTAAATTAATTATTATTTAACCTATGTGTATAAGTATGTGTACCTGAGTGCAGGTGCCATTGGAGGCCAGAAAAGAGAATATGATTCCCTAGACTTGAGTTACAGGTGGTTGTAAACCACTTGATGTGGGTGCTAGGAACCAAACTCAGGTCCTCTGCAATAGTAGTACTTGCTCTTAACTACTGACCCATCTTTCCAGCCTCTAACCTTGAACTCTTGATCCTCCTGCTTCCACCTCCTGAGTGATGGGATTACAGGTTTGTGTCATCATACATGGCAAGATTTTTAAATTTTCACTTTGCTTATTTCTTTAGTTTTATTTTTGTAGGCAGGGTCTCATGTAGGCCAGGCTGCCTCAGACTCAGTATATAGCTGTGGATGACTTTGAGTTGATTCCCCTGACACCCCATTTCCCAAGTCCTGCGATGCTACACAGAGGCCACTGAAGTGGTTTATTTATCTATTTTTTGAGGTGGTCTCACTATGTGGTACTAGCTGGCCTTGATGGCCTTGAACTTACAGAGATCTCTGCCTACCTCTGTCGAGTGCTGGGATTAAAGGCCTGCACTACCATGCTGGGCTTTAATTTCTTTTTTTAATTTAATATTTTCATTTTATGTGCATGAGTGTATTGCCTGCATATATGTAAGTGCACCCATATCGTGCATTGTTGGTGGAGGTCAACAGGAAGGCATTGAATTCCCCTAGAACTGGAGCTGTGGATGCTTATTAGCCACTGTGTAGGTGCTGGGAGTTGAACTCAGGTCCTCTGCAAGAGTAGCCAGTGCTCTTAACTGCTGAGCCATCACTCCAGCCCCATCATTTCTTAACTTCCAGTGCTATGCAAGAGCCAGTGGGATTTTCCAAATCTCTGGTTTCATTCTGGATAGCTCCTAGGTGAGACATTACAGCTGGCCCCTGTTCTGGGTCTTTTGGGGAAACCCAGAGCCTTGACCTTTTTTTCCAAACCTCTGCTGTCTCCAGCAAGTCCCCTTTGATGCGAGTAGGAGAAGCCTCCTTTTTTCCCATTCCTATATGGCTTCCAAACTTCCTTTCTGCAGACAAACAAGTCCAACTCAAACTTCAAGAAACAAGAGAGGCCTGTCCCCGCTGGCGAAATCTCCTGAAAGGACACCCCTGAGAAAGGCTGTCTGTGTCTGCCTCTTTTTTTCTGAAAACGCTGGGAGGTCTCTGTGGATGCGACCTGGAGAGACCCAAGCACTAATTATACTCACAGAAGTCATTCATTAGCGGCCACCGGTCTGAAGACCTTGCCAGCACTTGTTACTCCTTTGAATTCAGAGGGTTTAAAAGGACCCATACGAGACTTATGACTTGATTCAGTCCTGATTTTTAATTCCTTCCTTCTCTAGCCTTGCTTTTCACTGCCTCTCTTCTCTCATCCCCAGAGCTTCTCCTCCGTTGCCCACAGCAACCCCGGTGGCTGGTTGGTACCTCTTTCTGAAGGAAGCCTACCAAGTTACCTGGTATGGAGCAGCACTGAATAGTTTGTCCCATCATCTCTGGGTTCTAACCACCTTCAGCATGTAACCCATCTTGCCTTCTGTGAGAGGGCCTTTCCTCCCAGGCAGACTCTGCCTGGCCCCACCTTCAGAGGAGTCTGTTTACCAACAATGCTTTGTAAACTCTTTCACACATTTCCTTCTGTTCACACTTTCCATCCACGCTCACATACTCCGCAGGGAAGGGTGTCAACTTCATGGGATGCACTCCCATGGAGCCTCAGACAGGCGAGGGCCAATATGCAATGACTGGCCACCAGCCATCCGTGTGGGCTAGGTAGACAGGCTGCAAAGTTTTCTTTTCTTGCTCTTTGTCACAAGAACATGCTTTGTCAAAAGGAAGTCATAAAGTCATGGAAACGAGCCATCAGTTACATGAACCAAGCCATCCCTCATAGTGTGTCTAATCTCAGTTTACAAATGAGTGTGATGATTTGAGTCCTCACACTCTTGTCTATTTTGTGTGTGTATGCATGCTTGTGTGTGCATGAGGGTGTGCAGCGTGAGGCCAAAGGTCAACCTCAGATGCCTTCTCTAAGGAACTGTCATGTTCTTGGCTTCAGTTTTTAAATAATTTTTTTGATGTTTTATCTGTATGAATGTTTTGCCTGCATATATGTAAGTGTACCCTGAGTGCAATTGCCCATGGAGATCAGAAGAGGGGGTCAGAGCTCCTGGAACTGGAGTTACAGATAGTTGTGAACCTCCATGTGGGTGCTGGGAACTAAACCCAGGTCCTCTGGAAGAGCAACCCGGTGATCTTGGTGACTGAGCCATCTCTCCAGCTCCCCTCCTTTATTTCTGAATGTTATTTTATGTATTGTATATATATATATGTACATGGTGTGTGTGTGTGCGCGCGCGCACGCGCGCGTGTGTGTGTGTGTGTGTGTGTGTAGATCAGAGGACAATTTTCAGGAGTCAGTTCTTGCCTCCCACCATGGGTTCTGGGGATCAAATGCAGGTTGTCATGTTTATGTAGTGAGTACTTTTACACACCAGCCCCACCTTATGTTTTGACATAGAGTCTCACTGGAGCTTGTCCATTAGACTAGACTAGCTAGCCAGAGAGCCTCAGGGATCTTCCAGTCTCTGCCTCCCAAACTCTAGGATTGCAAGTGTCTGCCACCGTGCTGTTTTTTTTCTTGGGTTCTGGGGACTGAACTCAGGTCCTTGTGCTTGCCTGGCAAACACTTCACTGACTGAGCTATCTCTCTAACCCTTCTTGTGATTTTCCTTCCTTCCTTCCTTCCTTCCTTCCTTCCTTCCTTCCTTCCTTCCTTCCTTCCTTCCTTCCTTTCTTTCTTTCTTTCTTTCTTTCTTTTATGAACCTCTATTAGAAGACTTTCTTTCTCTCAGGATACATTCTCCTGAACCAAAAGCAAACAGAGTATGGAAAGAGATCAAGTCGAAGACGATCATTTTTTTCTGAAGGGGAGGAGGAAAAGCTAAATTTGGAAATACCAAATACTGTTCTTCATTCCTCCCTGCTTGGTTTCCAAAAGTACCGTTTCTTTAAATCTCAAGGACTGGCCTGTTCCTTGAGATGTTTGTCAGTGACGTGAGCCGTGCTCTGAGTGAAGGCATTTTCTTCCACACTGTTCATTTCTGTTTCAATGGCTTGCCTCAGTACTTTTCTTTAATTAATACTGTTTATGCTCACTGATGAATAATTCAGAGTCGTACAAGCAACAGATGTCAGAGGATTCAAAATGATTTTTCCTGAATTATTTATTATTTCCAAAAAAGTAACAGGTTTGTTGAGCAAGTAATTGGCAACACAGATGTAGATCAAGGTTGTCAGCAGGCAACAAGGTCCCCCACATCCTCGCCTTTTGTGCATGTTAATAGCCAAAGCTGCACTGCAGCCTGGGAGTTTGATGGCTCCGGGAGTCATTCATTCATCCTGGTTTGGTTTCCAGGTTGTTTGTAGCTGATGAAACAGAGGATTCATCTAGAAGTAACCGGTGAATGCTGCCTTGCAGGTGCCTCTCAGTCATGATGTCCCCCCAGGAACAGGGGGCATCTTTGTTTGCAGGGATGTACTAAAAATAGAGACTCTTGCTAGCTGTGATGGTGCACGTCTGTGATTCCAGCTCTTAGAAAGTGGAGGCAAGAGGATCAGGGGCTTGAGGACAAGCTGGCTTACATGAGACCCTGTTTCAGAAAACAGAACAATAACAAAGATATAGGTAGAATAGAGATATAGAAGAAAAAAAACACAATATGTGCGATATCTAAAATAACATTCTCTGCACTGTTTATGACTGAATTTCACATCTTTAAATTTGATTGATTGAATGTGTGTGTGTGTGTGTGTGTGTGTGTATGTGTGCGCGTGCGTGCGTGCGTGTGTGCGTGCCTGTTATGGTGGATGTGGAGGTCAGATAACAACTTGCAGGAGTCATTTCTGTCTTTCCACCATGTTGGACTTCGGGGTTAAACTAAGATTATCATGCTTGCTGACAGGGGCCTTTATCCACTGAGCCACCTTGCCAGCCCTGTGGTTGAATGAAAACAAAACAGAAGTTAAAGGTCAACAGTAAAAGATTAGTTAAATCAATTCTGGTAGATCCAAGCAATGCAATAATTCATAGCCATTAAAATTATATACAATGTATTTTTTATTTGAAATAAAACCATATTAAGTAGAAGATAATGTTAAATGAGAAAAGCTGTAAGACAGCATGATTTCATTTTGGAAGAAAAATATGTGCACTTTTTTTTGGCATAGAGAAAAGTCTAGAAGGAACTACTCCAAAATATTAACAGTGGCTAGTTAGGAGGGAGATCAGGGTGATTTTCTTCTGCTTTATACATTTTCTCAGTATCTTCATGATAAATATGCATGTATTAGTCATTGTGAAAGGTCAAGCTACTAAAACAAGACATCCAACAGTGCTGTCATCAAAAGGAGGGAATTCCCCTCCTTGAACAGTGTGAAGTAGGTATTCCAGAAGAGCAGGTGACTCTGCTCCATTTGGATTCTCTGGACCCAGATTCCCTCCAGCCTGTGACCTGTCCACTCGCCTGGGGCTTCATCAGCTTCTAAATAGCCAGTGCTGAGCTACCTCGCCAAGGCTGCCATGCCAACTCAAGGCATCAGTCCCCAAGTGGCCCATGTCAGCCTTGCCCTCATCTCTCGGCAGGGACAGGTCCCTTGTATGTGGCCCTCAGCCATTTGCAAGGTAGGTTGTGTTATCTAGGTGATCAGCTGCAGTGCTGTGAAAGAGAGAGGAAATGAGTTCCGCCAAGCAGCCCTGAGCGCTGCTGAATATATTGCCTGTGTAATAAGAAGAGAGGCAGAGAAATTCAAGGAAGTAGAGTTATGTATTAGGTGTCTTCAGAGGGCGTGTCCTTTGGGAATTAAGTGGACAGAAGAGGGACACATTTTGGTTGCTTCCTTTCCTGTGGATGACAGGTTGGTTGAGAAATGAGACCTACATAAGAATTCAAAGTAGTATATGCAAAAGCCTGAAGAATGTTCGGAGACGTGCAGAGTGGAGAATCACTCAGGGTCATGAGATAGGTTTGGAGAAATTGAAAACCTTGCAATTTTCTTCATCGAGCCTCTGGGATTACTTGTACTTACAGAAGAAATAAATTGATTTATGTTTTATGACATTTCAAGGGTAGCATGACCTCCCTGTCTACCACAGAGGAAACAAGTCACACTTGCCTACTGACCAAAACCACTTAATGAGTTTTACTTAGCTGTTGTTTGTTGTCATTCTTTGTTAACTATGTAGTCATTTTTAACATGAAGTGTCCCTGAAGAAGGGTTATAAATGAAAGGAAACAACTTCATCATGTGAACATTATCTTTTATTATTTATTACAAAATTTAAAATATTTTATTATTTTATGTGTATAAATGTATTGTCTGCTTGTATGTAATTGTACCTGTATTGTCAAATGCCCATGGAGGTCAGAAGAAGGTGTCAGATCTGGAACTAGAATTCTGGACAGTTGTTAGCCACAACATGAGTGCTAGGAACCAAACCAGGTCCTCTCCAAGAGCAGCCAGTGCTCTTAACCACTGAACCATCTCTCTAGCCTGGTTTTTGGCCTTTTTAACCCATATGATTAACCCAGGCCAGTCTGTGTTACAGAGCAAGATTCTTCCAGAGAGAGAGAGAGACAGAGACAGAGAGACAGAGATAGAGAAACAGTCAGAGCAACAAAGAAGCAGAGATTAGAAATTGAAAGCAGGGGCTGGAGATGTGGCTCAGTTTGAAGAGTGTTTGCCTAGCATATACAAAACCTTGGGTTCCATCTCTAGCACTACATAAACCAGATGTGGTGACTCACATCTATCACAATCCCAGCATTGTGGAGGTAGAAGCAGAAGGATCAGGAGTTCAAGGCCACCCTCAGCTACCTAACTGGGACCAGAACTTGGGTCCTCTGCAAGAGCAGCAAGTGCTCTTAACTGCTAAGCCATCTTTCCAGCTCCCTATTTCTTGTTTATTTTTTTTTTTTGGTTATTGTTTTAGGTTTTTTTTTTTTAAGGTCTCACTCTGCAGTTTATTTAGACTTGAACTCACTATGTAGTTCATGCTTGTCTTGAACTCACTTTAATCCTCCTGCCTCAGACAGTGCTGGGATTGCAGGCATGCCTTTGGAGCCTCTGGTTTGTAGGAGGAGTGGCTTTGCACTGAGCTGAGGTGGGAGGGAGAGCCTGCTGCTTTCTGGTGTTTTGCTTGCAGGACATCTGTAGGGAGGCTGAGGAGCATGTCTTGATTCATATTAATAAGAAACCCATTTGGGGCAGAAATTAGACTTGTGGCCAATTTTGTAAGGAAGTTTCACAGCCAAAACATCTCTATATAAAGACTTTCCCTCTGTTTTTCAGAATGCTGAGGGTTGGAATTTCATAGTGACAACAAAATGCATATATTCCTTCCCATTCTGATGGGGGCAAAGAGTTTTGAAACAGTCTTTTTCATTTTGTTTTGAGACAGGGTCTCCCTGTAGCTACAGCTGGCCTGGGACTTGCTATGTAGGTCAGGCTGGCCTCAATCTCACAAGAGATTGGCTTGCTGGGATTAAAAGAGTGTGCCACCATGCCTGGCTCAAGGCTGCCTTTTAGAATAAGGTTCTCAGTCCTATTTGGAACTACAGCAAGATGAATTGTCACTTAGGGACATGGTTCCAGTTTAATTATTATAATATTCTTTGGGAAATGTTTATGATCTGAGGGTTTATTGATTTCCAAGACTATAAAAAATGCATCTGTTCATCTATCCATCATTTACCCAGTCACTGGAGGCAGGCGGTGAGTTCCCACCAAAGGGCTAACAATTTGTGTTTGGTAGCCTGCAAGCATGAGCCACTTGGTACTTTACACTGTGGTTCTTTTCTGACCTTTCCTTTTCCTTTGTAAGAGAAGACTCCAGGCTGACCTCAAACTCACTATGTAACAGAGGATGATCTTGAACTTCCAGTCCTCCTACCTCCACCTCCCTAATGCTGAGATTACAGGTACACACACCATGTGGAGTTGTAAGTTGTGCTGGGGATTGAACCCAGATCTTCCTGTGTGCTAGGCAAGCATGCTATTCACTAAGGTGCATCTACAGCCCATACTGTGGCTTTTGTACTTGGAAAACAGATTTTCTTTTTTAATGATTTGTTTTTACTCATGTGTATGTATGCTGTGAGTATATGCCACACGTGTGTATGGATGCCCTCAGAGCTGGAGTTACAAGTGGTTGTGTACCACCTGGCATGGGTCCTGGGAACTGAACTCTGGTCCCTTGGAAGAGCAGCAAGTGCTTTTAACCACTGAGCCATTTCTCCAGCTTGAAAACAGATCTTAACTTTCAGAGCACAGTTCTGTTTGTCACAGAATTTTCGGATGCAGCTAGTGTGAGCGTGCAATACCTATTCTCACCCTTCTTAACTGTTTATTTTTAAATGTGTGTATGTGTATGTGGTGCATGTGTGCACACATGCATGTCCATGTATGTGGAGGCCAGAGGTCAACAGCAGATGTTGTCTTCAGTTTCCACCTTATTTTCTAATTTTTTTGAAATGTGTTTGCATGTATGATGTGGATGTGGAGGCCAGAAGACAACCCTGAGCGTCATCCTCAGAAACCGTGTCCACCTCCTTTGAGAGAGGGTCTCCTGAGAGCCTCAGTGATTCTCTCGTCTCTACCTTCCAGCTTTGCTGGGAGCACTGTTGTGCCTGGCTTTTTTTTTTTTTTTTAAATGTGGGTTCTAGGGATTGAACTAGGGTCCTTATTCTTGTGAGGCAAGCACTTTACCCACTGAGCCATCTTCTCAGTACTCCACCTAATTTTTTGAGACAGGGTCTCTCACTGAACCTGGAGCTCACCAGTTCTCCTAGAGTGGCTAGACATCGAGCTCTAGGAGATCTCCCATTTCTGCTTCCCCAGCACTAGAATTAAGGTGTGCTGCATCATACCTGGCTTTAACAAGAGGACTGGGGATCAAACTTGAGTCACAGGGTAGGCATTATACTGGCCAAGCACCTCTCCAGTCCCTTAACTCTTTTTTTCCATTCAGTTTTCCTTGCTGTGAGACCAGCATAACACCCATCCCAGAGAGTTGTTGTTGGTTTCTGCTCAACTTTGCCTAATTAGATTTCTGTGAAGCTCGAGGTCATTTACAGACATTTTTTTTCCACATTAAAAACATGAGCCTCTGTTGAAATGTTTTGTTGTTCTAAATTGGGACTATCCTGTCTTGACATCAAATCATTCATCCTTACTAAAGTCACCGCATAAGTGGATCTAATTCTCTTGGGGCTGCTGTCATTGTCAATTTACATCTGACCTTGTTCTGAAAAAATATTTAAGGCTCCAGAGCTCATTTAGGACATGCTGGCTCTTACTTTACCAATTAGTCTAGATCCATGAAAATATTAGGCCAATAACATAAGAAAAGAGGGGAAACAATAGGAGATCTGTGGTAATAAGTGAAAACGACAGTGGGGTGTTTGCTTTGGTTTTGTTAAAATTTGAGATAAGGTCTCATGTAGTCCAGGTTGGTCACAGCTTCTCTTGGACCTTACCTCTATTTTCTGAGTGCTGGGATTACAGGTGAGCAGCACCCCACGGGGTATCAGGAAGCAAACCTAGTGCTCTGTGCAAGTTAGGAAGTATTCTTACCGACTGAGCTACATCCTTAGCCTCAAGATTACAGGTGTTAATCAAAGTTCCTGAAAGTGTTTAAGGGACTAGAAAGAGATGATGGCTCAGTGGTTAAGAGCACTGGAGCTCTTATAGAAGACATAGGTTCGGTTCCTAGCCTCTACATGGCAGCTAACAACTGTTCATACCTCTAGCTCCAAGTGATCCAATACCCTCTTCTGACCTCCGTGGACATTATTTTTATGTTATGTGTATGAGTTGTTTTTAAAATATTTTAAGTATTTTATCTACTTTAAAATTTTTATGTGTATGAGTGTATTGCCTGAATGTATGTAAATGCACCCATGTCATGTAATGTCCTGGGAGGTCAGAAGAGGGTGTTGGATCCCTAGAACTGGAGTTATGAATGGTTGTTAGCTGCCATGTGACTGCTAAGAATTGAACCTGGGTCTTTTGCAAGAGCAGTCAGTGCTCTTAACTGCTGAACCATCTCTCCACCCCTATAAAAATTTTTTTTTAATTAAAAAAAAGTATTTTGAGTCTCTTTTGAGTCTTGGCTATTGTGTCCAAAAAAAGTGGTTAAAACTGATATTCTTATCTTATAAAAAGTGAAATAGAGAACTCAGGCCAGATGAATTATGGGGAGAAGCAGAGGCAGGATTTGAACCTGAGCTGTGCATCACTGGTCCTTGCCCCTAACGATTAGCAGCCCTGCTTCGTGTCTCTATATGTGTCCATATCCTAGGGCTTCCCACAACCCCGTCCAGGAGCCTTCCCCGTCCGTTCGGCAGGAATCACACGGAGCAAGCTGGAACACGTAGACGTTTCTATTTTCCTCCGGCTTTGCGGATTTTGTCTCTTTATGTCCTCCAGGCAGTGAGCTAGAATCGAGAGCCTCAGAGTCCTCAGATGCTGTAGTTGATGGGTGTTTCTGAGGGAGAAAAACTGATCTGCTAAAGCGGTCTGGAAGTTGAGGAACATCAAAGTCACAGGGAAACATTATTAAAGATGACTCTTAAGATGTCAAGAGGCAAAAAAATGACTTCTTAGGTCAAAAGGAAAAAAAAAGCTATCAGTGTGTATGCTTCAGCTAAAGGATGGTTTCTCCAGGGTGGCTTAAATGTATTAGTTTAGTCTGAGAAGTGGATTAAAGGACTGTGGGATTTAATAACTTGTATATTAACAAATGGCCCTGTAAGTGTTCTCCTGTCATAAAAATGTAACCACTGTAATCGAATCTGGAAGCAATATTAAAATTATTCTTTTAGTGATGTTTCTGAGATACATTAAATAAAACATCAAAAGTCGCAATCGATTAAACCGAAACTTTACCATGTGAGCGTTGTGAAGCACTAAATTCTGTTGCTAGCAAGTTTTATTGTATTTTTTTGTGAAATATACTAAGAAAATTCTCCCTTTACATAATTTATACGCAAGCTGATGTTTAAATGTGCCAAAAAATGTTCTCAGAGTCTTGGCAGTGTTTTGGAATATAGTATATTATCTTAGTTCTGGGCTATATATATAAAATCAACTCTCAATATATATTGATGGCTGTGTTTACTCTCTGAGCTGAATTCACTCTTATGGGCAAAGGAAAGAATTGGCTGACATATAAGATGTGATGCTCAGGGTGCTTTTAATGAGTAGTGGTAGAAAAAGATCTTTTCCTCCTCTTATGGCCAGCCCATGTGCAGTATTGCTAAGCTTGTGTCTCCTACATAATCCTAACAAGAGGATGGCTCTGGTCTGAGGTGGTAAGAAGGTCATTCCAGCCACATTTCACCTCTTCCAGAGCTTCCAGAGCTTCGTGGATTTTGTAGTCATGAGGGAAAGAATCCTTTTCTTCTTTCTTTGAGACAGGGTCTTGTGCACCTCAGGTACACAAACTCTTGTGTAGCCATCACCTCCCGAGTACTGGGATTTGTAGGTATGTGCCCGTGCCCCGGCTCTTCCTTTTATGTTCCCTCCCGTCCTGTCCCGTCCTCTCCCATCTGCTCCCTTTCACTTCCATTCCCCTTTTCCATCCTCGCCTTTTCCTCTTATTCTCTACAGTACCAGAGATCAAAGCCAGGTCCTGTGCCTTTTGGTAAGTGCTCCACTGTTGAACTACATCTCTGGTCTTCATCATCTTCATCCTATCCAAGGATAAGCAGATGTAACAAACATGAGGCTGGGCAGAGGCAGAGAGGGTATGCTTTCAGTCCAGACGCATCATAAGGAAGAGAGCTATCCCAAGCAGCATCTAAACAGTTGCAGTTGTGGCCAGACAAGAATGTGAGGGACACCTTCTCTCTTACCCCACATACACGTGGCATTCTGAGATTTCAGAAATGGCATGCTCTGAGTCATAGTGTTGTGAAATATTCATTCATTCATTTATTTATTTATTGGCGATGTTGGGGATCAAACCAAGTGCCTTGAGCATGCTAAGCAAACACTACCACCGAGTTATACCCCAGCCTGTATAATTTATTCTTTTTTTTAAAAAATTTTATTATTTTTATTTTATGTGTATGAGTGCATTATCTACATGCATTTAAGTGCACCCATGTCATGTAGTGCTCACAGAGGTCAGAAGAGGGTGTCAGATTCCCCTGGAACTGGAGTTCTGAGAATCAAACCTGGGTCCTCTGCAAGAGGATCTCCAACTCCACAATTTATTTTTAAGTGGGTATATCGGAGAAAAAAACCCACCATATAAGATAAGGGTACGACTTACAACTTAACACACACACACACACACACACACACACACCACTGGGATTGGAGAGATGGCTCAATGGTTAAGATCACTGGCTGCTCTTGCAGAGGACCTGGATTCAGTTCCCGGCATCCGTATCTAGAGGCTTTCAATACCCTGTAACTCCAGGGGCTCTGACACTCTCTGCTGGTCTACACAGGCACTTGCACTCACATGTACAGTCCTACACACACAGACACAGTTAAAAGAATAAAATAAAATCTTCAAAAAAAAAAAATCCCACCGCTTGTTAGATTCCCCCTGACCACCATGGACAAGGATCCCATTCTACTTTTCCTTTTGGGTTACTCTTCAGATTTAGAAACATTTCTGTTTTGTGAAATGATGCCGAGGAAACAAGTGTGAGCTTTCTCTGGGCATCTGAGCTCCATGGGATGCCCAAGCAAGAGGCCTTTCCCTCAGCTCCCCTGGAATGATGGACTTCTGGTGGAACTGTTAATTTGCAAAATCTAGAAAGGGGAAAGTTTAAATTTTTCCAGCTGCCAAACTTCGGACTTCACGGTGAATCATGAGAACTGGCTTTCTAGGCCAAGTGTGAGCAGGGCTCTGGAGCTGCGAGCTGACGGTAGAGAGCATGACGGGTTGGTTTATTTAGATGTTTGGCCACAGTTCAGACCCCCGGACTCAGGGGTCAGCCTCCAGAGCCCAAGCGATTTCCCCCAGGAAACGCCTTCCCGTCCCATCCTCTGTACAGAATCACCGCAGATTGCTTCCTGGTGGAAGAAAAGGGTCAGGTCCACAGATGAGACAGAAGCTGCGATTATTTCTTTCTGTCGGTTACCTGGTGTCAGTGAAGGAGAACGCTTACTCCCTGAAAGGTTTAGATTACTGAGCAGCTCAAAAAGAGCTGTTGGCGGCTGGATTTTTCTCTTTGCTGGAGCTGTTCTTTGCATCTAGAATACTAAGGAAAGGAGAAGGAAAAGATGAAAGATACACTCTTTAAAAGTACTGTTTGAGTCAACTCATCACAGAGAAGCAGAGTTGCTCAGCTGTAAAATGAGAGGCACAGTGGCGCTGGGGAATTAGAAGGCGGTGCATCCACCATCAGCATCGTTTCACTGTCCCCGGCCTGGAGCCCATCAGAGTTCACCTCCTGTTGTTTGGAAGCTGGCAGCCTGGCAGTTATGTAACGTGGACTCTGAGGCCTGCCAGCCAGCCCTCAGCAGGCCCTGGGGAGATACAAGATTCTCTGTCTTTCTTGAACCAGCCAAATAGATTCCTCTGGCCTGGTGTACCCTGGGAACAGATTTCAGCCCTCACGACTTTCACAGATTGTGACTGTGTCCTTCAGTCACCTTCAACACCTAAGCCTGACCAAGCACGAGTCACACTGGGGGCTCTGTGTTTTGCTTAACTTTGGAAACTGAGGTGAGATCTGCAACAGCAAAATTTATCATCTTAAGCATTCTTTTAAAATTATGATTTCATTTGAAGTTACCTGTATGTGCGTGGGTATGTGCATGTGAGTGCTGGTACCCTCAAAGGCCAGAGGTCCCTGGAGCTGGAGTTACAGAAGGTTGTGATCTGCCTGACATGGGTACTAGGAGCTGAACTCAGTTCCTCGGAAAGAGCAGTATGCATTCTTAAGTGATAAACCATCTCTCTAGCCTCTTAAGCATTCTTTTCTTTAAAACAAAAATTTTTATTAAATCTTTGAGAATTTTATATAATGTATTTTGGTCATCTTCACCCCAAAGTCCTCCCCTCCCTTTAAGTATTTATTTATTTATTTTGAAGACAGGGTCTCACTATGATCACCCTGGCTGGCCTGGAATTTGCTGTGTAGACCAGGCTGGTTTTAAACTCACAGAGATCCACCTGCCTCTGCCCCCTGAGTGCTAGGATTAACCTTTACATTCTTATACATACAGGTCAATGAGAGTAATTTGTATTAATTTTCTTTTTATCTGTGTGCCTGAGTGTGTGTGTGTGTGTGTGTGTGTGTGTTTGTGTGTGTATCATAGCATGTGTGTGGAGGTTAGAGGACAACTTGTAAGGCACTAACCACGTGGGTTCTGGCCATTGATGTCAGGTCATCAAGCTTGGCAACAAATGCCCTTCCCTGCTGAGCTGTCTTGCCAGCCCTGCACTGATATTTCCACTGCTACCACTATCCATCCCAGACCTTTTGTCAAATGAACACTTCTCTTCCTTTGTACCTAGAATCTCGTCAGCTACCATTTTGCTTTCTGTTGTATTTGACTGCTCTGGGTAGCTCATCAAAACACAGGCATTTGGTATTTGACTTTTCCTTCGACCATAATGTTGCATGTGTCAGAATTCTTTTTTATTTATAATTTTTAGTTGTGTGTGTATGTGTGTGTGTGCGTGCGCTAGTGTGTGTGTGAGTGTGAATGACTACAAGTAAAGGTCAGAGAATGACTTTTGGGAGTTGGCTCTCTCCTTTTACTATGGGTTTTGGGGATCAAACTCAGGTCATCAGACTTGTAGGGTAAGTGCTTTACCCGTGAAGCCATCTTGTCAGTCCTCCCTTTCTTTTTAAGACTGAGAAATGTTCTGTACCACGTTTCTCTCTCCACCCATCCATCAGCGGGCACTTGACTTGGCTTCCTTCCTTTTGGCCATGGCGAATGGTGCTGCATGAACAGAAATGCGCGCACACCTGTTTGAGTCCCTTTCTCCACGTCTTTGGGGTGTATGATCAGACTTGGAGTTGCTGGGTTACGTAACTAATGTTCTCCCTTTTGTAATGGTATCCTTTATTTTTATTTGGTTTTTAAGAAAGGGCAGTCCCCTGAGGACCAGGGACTCACCCGAGGGCACAGGACCCAACTGCTTGCTCTGCTTCCTCTCTCCTCCCTGGGGCTGCTGTCCTCACAAGTTTGCAGGGGAGGGGTGGCCTTGTTTCCACTTGATCATCATGTCCTACAAATGACTCCTCCCCATTCCTCTTCATTTCGATTCCTTCCTTTTTCTTCTTAGATGTTTTGATCTAGACACACAACTACTGTTTCCTGTGTGGGGATCAGGGGCACTTCCTAGCATGAGAGCTACACAAGGAATCCTGTGGCTGCCTCCTGATGCCCACAGCTTGCCTCTGGAGAGTCTGAGGTCGTGGGTTTGAGACCTTGCACTAGGTGTTGGGAATTCCAGAAGCCTCCAAAAAGCTTAGTGTGCTCCATGGGAGCCATGTCAATGACTGGATCAGTGTGTGTGTGTATGTGTATGTGTGTGTGTACATTTCTAAAATTTATTATTTTTGATGTGTATGAGTGTTTTGCCAGCATGTAAGTGCATCATGTGCATGTAGTGCCCGTGGAGGCCAGAAGAGGGCAGCAATCCCCTGGAACTGGAGTTACAAAGGGATGTTAGCTGACATGTGGGTACTGGGAACCAAACCTGGGTCCTCTGCAAAAACAACAGATACTCTTAACTGCTGAGCATCTCTCTAGCCTCTGGGTCAGTGTGTGTTTTCCATCTTGGCTTGTCTAGCTTTTTTTTTTTTTTTTTTTCCCGAGCATATCTATAGATATGAAGAAAATCTCAGCTCATATTTCAATGTCTTGGAAACAAGCTTATTTGATTGTTTTAATTTTTATTATTTTTAGCTTTTGAATTTTTGCAGTGTTGGGGACAGAACCCAGAGCCTCCCCCATGTTAGGTTAGTGCTCTACCACTGAACTATACTCTTAACCTTGTTTTAAAAAATTTCCTTTAAGACAAGGTCTCGCTATGTACGGCTTCCCTGACTGGAGCTTTCTATGTATGACCAGTATGGCCTTAAACTCATACAGATCCATCTGCCTCTGCCTCATGAGTGCTAGGATTAATGGCATGCACCAATGCAGCTATCTTTTTCTTTTTTGGGAGAGAGAGAAAGTCTTTGACTTAAGCTGCCTTGATGAAGATGACCTTGAATTCTGATCCTCCTGACTCTACCTCTTGAATGCTGGGATTACAGGCATGTGCCACCACACTTGGTTTATGTTGTGCTGGTGATCAAACCCAGGGCTTTGTGAATGCTAAGCAAATATTCTACCAACTGAGCTACATCTCCAGCCCCTTTAAATTAATGAATCTACATGATGTATTTTAGAACCAAGAACAATGGGAGTTAGATCCCACTTTTGTTGTCATTATCCAACCAGGAATGACAAATTATTCTATTTTAAAAGGATCTTTTCTTTTTAATCTTGGCTTTAAAAGCCTCTGGGAATGAGCAGGTCAAGTTGAAGGGCAGTGGGAAGGCCTGGAGAGAGCATCTGGGTGTGAACATCATCATGTTCCAGCAGAAATGACCAGGTGGAGGAGAGAGGCTCCTAGAAATTTCTAGTCCCCAAGAAGCAGCCTTCAGGGAAGATCTGATCAATAAATAAAAGGATATGAAAGAAAAATCTGGAAGGATCTGTAGTTAATAAGAAAGCAGGAATGTATTACTAGGGAGATTGTTATAGAGTTGAGGCAGTGAAGCCAGCCTAGCGGGAATCTGGTTCCAGTGGGACAGAGGCCTTTGTCTCCAAGAAAACTGTCACCCTCTAGTTCATGGTCCACTTCAGGCCGAATCAGCATTTCTCCCTGGCTTCTTTTAGACTTTATACTTTCTTCTCTTCTGGGATCCTGTTTGAAGAGTGTGAATGGCTCAAAGTTTTGTCTTTGTTCCTCTCCTTTCCAGATGAAGGCGATAGAAGGCTAGCAAGAGCTGTTGCTGTAGGAAACCAGAGAATGCAGTGTTGGCCTGGGCACAAAACTTGCCTTCTCTGGTGACTTGTTAGTCACATGGGAAAGGAAAAGGGAGAGGGAGGTCCTTCTCAGCTAGTTTAGGCCTCTGGGACTGGAAGCTGGAGCCAGCGGCCAAAGCGTGTGGCCATCAGGATGACGCATGACACGGGGAGGCGTGTGAATGCGCCGGCCACTGCAGCTGGTGCGCTTGATTCTGAGCAGCTCGTTCCCAGGAATGCATAGGACACTAAGGACCATGATGTAACCCAGATCTGCCAGATGTGGAAGCCAGCATGAGTCATGCTGGGCGATTCATTAAGAAATGCTTTCTGGGTCATTTGGGCACAGAGTGCAGGCTGTGCTCCCTGCCATCTGGGGTTGGAGGCACCAAATCTACATCCCAGGAATCCCTAAGTTCACTAACATCTATCAAAAATTACTGTCTCATTCTCTGAGCTGACATAATGTGGAGCCAGGGTAGTCTCATGGCCTCTGGCTTGTTATTTGCTAAAGGATTTCACCTCTTTGGATTGTGTGTGTGTGTGTGTGTGTGTGTGTGTGTGTGTGTGTGTGTGTGTGTGTCTGTGTATGTGTGTGTTCTAGTTAACTTCCTATTTATTGTTGCTATAAAACACTTTGACCAAAACCAACTTGGGGAGGAAAGGGTTTATCTTATCTTTCAGCTTGCAAGTAACAGTCCATCACTGAGGGAAGCCAAGGCAGGAGCTCAGGACAGGAACTTGGAAACAGGACCTGAATCATAGACCGTGGAGGAACACTACTGATTGGCTTGCTCCTCTGGCCTGTGCTCAGCCTGCTTTCTTATACAATTCAAGACCACCTGCCCAGGGGTGGCATCGCCCACAGTGAGGTGGCCCCTCCCACATCACTCAGCAATCTAGAAATGCCCAGAGGCCAGTCTGATAGAGGCCATTCCCCAGCTGAGGCTTCCTTTTCTCAGGTATGTCAAGTTTCCAACTGAGGCTATCCAGCACAGGGGGATTAGGTAATAAAAATGTTTGCTCATGAGGATATGACTCCATGGCAGAGCATTTACAAGGTCCTGGGTTTCACCCCTAGCACCTCAAACCTCACCACCCCAAAAATATCTCCTGTTTTAAGGAAGTTTCCACACATTCTGGTAAGATGAGAAATAGGATGGGATGTTGGGAGAAACAGAAAACTCTGCTGGCACTCTGCCTGTGAGTTGCCAGGAACTGTGGTCTTTTTAATTAGATGTATGGAAGGTGCCTTGTGGTGAATAATAGGTGTATTTCTGAGAAACTATAAACTGACCCTTAAAAAAATTTCTGACCAATGTGTAACATGCAGTCAAGAGAGTATGTATACACAGCTAGGTGAATTTCACACCCAGCTCACAGCAGAGGGTGGTGTTATTAGAGTTGTTAGGGTCAAGAGCTGGCCTCTGATGGGCTTACAAGCTAGGCTCTGGCCACCCATCCCCAAAAGGCCAATTAAACAGGTGATAGTGAAATTCAGAGAAAGGAGAATCATTCAGTGTCATCACATTGGGAAGAGAAACAGATAAAGATGCCCACTAAACCTTCAGCTCTTCTTCAGGGTGGTAATCAAAGGTTGGGGTTTAAATAGCCAGCCCCCCACCACTGACCATCATTGTCTCCATGCCAGTCTTTCCTGCAAGATAATCTGGCAAGTTGTTGGAATTGTGTGAAAGCTTTTCCTGACAAGTTCCTCCTTTGGCCAGTTCCAGGACTCCACAACCTTTTCATTCCTCAGCATGAGACTTATTGGGAAATTCCAATTTCTTGGGGGTCTATTGTGTCTCACTTTAGAATATGTTCATTTCTGTCAGGATGGTTACAGGGGCCCCTAAGTGGAGATATCCCCTTTGTAGACACAGTTCAATCAGGGATCTGAGGTCAGGGTGTCCTGGAACTCCTACAGACCTGGGGTCTAATGACACGTGTCCTTTAAAAGAGATGGTGACTAAGAGAAGCACTGCCAGTTTGAACAAAGGGGACCCAGCAGTTAGGATGGAATGAAGGAAGGCTGTTGAACTTGGAATTATACAGAAGAGGACCACAGAATTGTCTGGCTTTGAACGTGAACATGCATTATCTTTCAAGAAAAGGGAATTGTGCCCCCCCAACCCCCCGCAAGTGATTAAAAGACTGTTCAGCAGCGTTGACTCCTCGCACAGTGGTGCACCTTTGCATCTCCAAATGTGTTTAAAAACAAGCGCTTCTCGTGGTGGAAGATAGAAGACTCTATGAAACTTGGAGAATACAGACTTGCATTGCATATCGGTGGCCATCCTTTACCAGTGACGACTTAGCTCACCCCCTGAGGTACCACTCAAACCACCTCACATACATCCCTAGAAACCCATTTGTCAAAACTAAACCAAAATAAACATGTTATAACCCTCTTTAATGAAAGAGGGACCAAGATTTCAAAAGAAGGAGTGAATAGGCCACAATGAATTTATTCTAGAATAAAACCATGAACATGAAGGAGAAGAGTTTTAGAAAGAAACACCGATCAGTAGCCAACCAAGACATAGTGAAAACAGAGGTACTGAGGACAGAGAAGACATAGACACACAGGGGGACCGTGGGAAGAAGGAGGCAGAGATCAGAGTGACTGGTGCAGAAGGAATGCCTGCAGCCTCCAGGAACTAGATGAAGAAAGGGACGGGTTGTTTTCTAGAACCTTCGGAGGGACTGGGGCTCTACTAACAACTTACCTTCCAACTTTTGGCCTCCAGAACTATAAAGGAATAATTCTTATTGTGTTCATCCACCATCTCTATGATAACTTGGTATTTGGTGGGGAAGAGACTAGGTTTCATACACACAGGTCGATCAAAGAATGTTACGAGCACCTTAGAATCCCGTCTCAAATCCCATCCCTGTTACACACTGCCCAAGGATCACCATTCTATGGAGGCATGACCCTATAGATAGGTATAATATTTTCTTTTTGCAGTGATCCAATAACCTGAGAAGAAGCAGCTTAGAGAAGGAAAGGTTAATTTAGGCTCACAGTTCAAGGGGAAGCAGTCCACCGTGGCAGGGAAGGCTATGACAGTGGGGTGTTAGCTGGTCACAATTTGTCCACGGAGAGGAAACAGAGCATGGGACCCAGCTAGCAGGCCTCAAGGCAGCTCCTAGTGGCTCACTTCCTCCAGCAAGGTTCCACCTCCTAAATGTTTCACCATCAGCTAGAGACCAAGTTTTTGGACTCATGAGCCTATGGGGGATTTTGCATGTTCAAATCACAAAGGTTTTATGTCCCTTAAATAACATTCAATGGAGACATGGCTCTGCAGTTAAGAACACTTGCTACTCTTCTAGGGGACCAGAGTTCTGTTCCCAGCACCCACATCAGGCAGCTTACCACTGCCTATAACTCAAGCTCTAGAGGATTCTTCTGGCCTCTGTGGGAACACACACACACACACACACACACACATGAATTTTTAAAAAACCATTAAATGGAAGCATTTATGTATGTATGTATTCTTCTGTATCAGACTTCTTTCAGTCTACATTTTGTGAGATGTGTTTCTTCATTTTGTTTTGTCTAATGGTTTTGACACAGGATATCACTATATCACCCAGGTTGGGCTCTAACTTACAATCCTGCTCCAGATTCTTGGTTGTTGGGATGACAAGCATGCACTACTATGCCCAGCTTGTCTTTTATTTGATCGTTTTCATTACTGTGTACAGTTACCCTTCCTTGATCTGCGCTTTCAGTTACTTGCAGTCAAGTGCAGCCTGAAAATATGAAGGGGAAATTCTAGAAGTACACAATCATAAGTTATACCAGGCTTTTATTATATCATGGTAGTGTATTGCTGTGATTGTTCAATGTTGTTAGTAGTTATTGTTATTCTTTTGTTGGACCTCATTTATAAAATACACTGTCATCATAGACACGTATCAGTATAGAACAGACAGCAATATAATATACAGGGCTTGGTACTAACCAGGCATCTTCTGGGTCTTGGAATGCATACCCCACAGATGGTGGGACTGCTGAACTCTGTGTCTTAGAAAAGCCCATTACAGGGCTTCCAGGGATGAGCAGACGGCAGAGCACACCAATTTTCTGGGAATCAGAGAGTTGGGCTGCTGACTATGAATTTTAAACATTCTTAACCCATCGCTGGGAAGATGACTGGCACAGCTGTCGTACCCTTCATTGCCCGTCTTGGAAATAAATTTGCATGTTTTAGTAGCTCCAGCTCCAGTTCCCCTCTCTGGCTCTCAAGTTTTATGTGCTGTAACTTAGGCTGTGTCCACATGATGCACAGCATTTCTGAATATCCTTCTTTGATAAGTGTTGGAAATAGCTTCAGCTCGGCAGAAAGGACGAGATTAAAATCCAGGGCCCAGCTGTCAAGAGAAGCAGTGCTTCTCATTTGCCTCACGTGCCCCTATATCTTTATGAGGGAGGCTGAGTTTAATCTTGAAGAACTGGAATGAAGGTTGGAAGGTGAGGCAAATGTGGTGAGCACACCCCAAGTGTTGGTTTTACTAGAGACTGCGATGAGATGTAGGATGAAGTAGTAACCCAGCTGTCATGGTGAAAAAGTCTTTATTTTCCTGGGACAAAGGCAGAGTATCTTTCTTTCAGCATAGGAAAAATACAAGGCCACCAAGAAATACCCACCAACCCCATACCATCCTTCAACCACTGTTGGGTATATTTGCATATACAATTGCATATACAAACCTTTCTTCCTGTGCAATGTGATTTCTGCAGTTAGGGAGGGAGTATGTGCCAGTCCATAGAGAGATAGCAGAGATAAAACAGACAGTCACAATTGCCCCTGTCCTGATGGAGCCGACATTCCAAGAGGGGCTTATATATAAAAATACATGGGGACTAGGAGTGGTGGTATGTGCTTGTCATCTCAGCTCTTGGGGGGTAGAGACAGGAAGATCAGAAATTCAAGACCAGCTTCAGCTACATAGCAAGTTTGAGGTCATCCTGAGCTACATGATCTGATAAGACCCTATCTCAAAATTAAAACAACCAAACCCAACAAACCCAACCCCCCAAACAACAAAACAAAGAAACAAACATCCCCAAACAACAAAAATGCATGGAACTAAAATAAATTCTCGTGGCACGTACTTAATTATCAACTAATTTTTCCACCAAAAATCATGTGTAACCTCTTTCCATTGCAACAGATATTCTGATATAACTCATGGATTTATCAATGGACAAAATCAGAAATAAACCCCTGGTGGGTTTGCTTGCTCATGATTTGAGGAGCAAAATCTGAGACTGAGACGGCAGCTGTTCTGTCAGCCTGGGTCCCTGGATGCCTGTAAGGACCAGAATGCCTCTGCTGACTTGCTATAATGAAATACCCCAGGTGGATAACTTTGTAAAGAACAGTGATTTATTTAGCTGGAGTCAGTTCTCTCCTTGCATCATGTAGGTTCTAGAGATCCAACTCAGATCGTCAGGCTTGGCAGCAAGCACCTTTGCCCACTGAGCCATTTCCTCTACATATTGATATAGGAATCAAGAGACATATCAGGGGTCAGCTACAGGTTTTCGTGACAATTCACTTACAAAAGAACTCATTCAGAATGACTAATATTCCCTTCCTAGGATCTAAAGACCGCTTATCATCTCCTGCCTCTGAAAGATTCCCATCTCCCAACATCCCAACACTGAGGACCAAGCCTTCAACACAAGAGCTCTTTGGGGGACAAATGCCATTCAAATCATAGTAGAGATCTTGGAGTGGTTGGTCCCAAATGGAATTGGCCAGGTCTGAAAGATACAACTACAGGAGTCATGTGCAAAGCACCTTAAAAGAGGGAAAGACTTAGCTCTGTTAATAGAGATTTGCTTGTTTCTTTAAGCTGAAGACATATAATCAGCACTTTTGACACTGTAGGGGCTGAGAAGATGGCTCGGTTGGTAAAATAAAATGCTTGTCATGCAAGCAGGAGGACCAGAGTTTGAATCCCCAGGACCCCAATAAAAAAACAAACAAAAAACAACCAAGCTGTGCACAGCAGGGCATACTGTTACCCTGGGTGTGTTGAGAAGGTGGAAACAAGTGTGTCCTCAGGGCTTGCTGTCAGGGTAGCCTCCTCTGCATGAGCTTCAAGTTCAGTGAGAGATCCTATCTTAAAAAGGAGGTGGAGAGCAATACAGGAAGACACCTGGCATCAGCCTTTGGCCTCCACCCGCACCCTCACACGTACACAAAATAAAAACAGAGGGGAGGCAGGGCACCGCGGAATGGACTAGTCTTCGCTGATCCCACAGACTTCAAGTTGAGTAGCTATGCACACACCAACTTTCTCCAGAGCTAAGGAAATCAGCTGAGAGCCCGAAGTGCCTACTTTCAGGACAGAAAGATGCATGGTGGAAGGCAGGAGGGAAATGTCTGACTCGTCCAGCTTGCTCACACTGAGATGCTTCTTGCCCAGGGAACAGAACAAATGAAGTTTAAGCCTTTGAACAGGTGCTCAGATAGGTCTTTGAATGTGAGGCAGTTTATCCATATTTTGACTGTCATTTTTAGAAAAGAATAGATATATATTTATTTTGAAATTATGTGTCTATGTGTTTCTGTGTAGGGGTTTGTACACTTGTGAGTGCAGGTTCCCAAGGAGTCCAGAAGAGGGTGTCTGATCTCCTGGAGTTGGCTTCTAGGTAGTTGTGAGCTGCCTGACATGGGTGCTGGGAACAGAACTCAGCTTCTCTGCTAGGGCAGCAAGTGCTCTTCACTGTGGAGGCCTCTCTCCAGCCTGTTTCCACCTTTTACTTGATTGTTTCTCACTCCTCAGACTCACAATTTTGGACATTCTAAAATACAGACACTTTTTAAAAAAATGTTGCAAGGAACTGAATTCTGTGAATCGGTTTTTACTGGAACTGTAGAGAGTGCTTCTGAAGGACATGCTTCACAGTACTTATCTTGAGGAAAATATCGCAGCCAGAGTCATGAGTACAGACGAAAAGGCCCACTTTTCACCCGCCGCCTAAGAAACACATTCATAAAGGAGGTTCCCCCTTCCCCTTATTTTTCTCATTTCCTTCTTATGTTTACTTAACTATAATTACTTTGTGCTGTAATTCCCCATGTAAATTATATGGAAAATATTTTTAAGCCTCTAGTTCCATTACCAAATATGCAGCTTTTAACTGATTCCAAGAGGCCTTTAAATCCCATGCACAGCTATCTTTGAGTTGAGTCATAGAAAGGTTATTGCCTGTCTTGGTGAAGGCCACATTGCATTGGAGCCATTTGTGACGTGTGTCACCCCAATCCCAAGTCCCAGTCTCTCCATGGTTGCTATGGAACTATTGAATCAACAACCTACCCGACTCTTTACTCCTCTGAAAAGCGGAAGGCCTCGCTGTTGCACTCTGGTGGAGCCCTCCTGAGTGCCACAGGCACAGTTTGTTCTAGAAAGGACAGGTTCACTGTCAGAGCATATCAGGGTTTTACTACCAGAAGCTATTAGGGGGATGGAACAGCTTCTTTGGATTACAGGATGTTACAGAGTTATTTCTATTTAGAATAGAGATGAGAAGGTTAGGGTGAGCTGTGGGTGTGGGTCAGTGACTGCACACTTGCCTCGTGCATGGGAATGAGGTCCTGGGTTCCATCCCCAGAGAGAAATAGTAAAGATAGAGCTAGAGATAGAGATAGAAATAGAGGTAGAGAGCTAGAGGTAGAGAGACGGAGGCAGTGATACAGAGAGAGATAAAGAAATAGAGTGATAACTTCAAACATTGAATATTTAAAAGGAATATGTGAATACCGCAATGAAAACGAGGGCATTAAGACAAAATCTAGACTGGGGATGCAGCTTGGTTGATAATATAATTGCACAGCATGTGTGAAGACCTGGGTTCCATCGCCAACATTGCTTAAACCAGGCATGGTGGTACATGCTGGTAACCCCAGCACTGGGGAGCAGAAGCAGATCAGGAGTTTAAAGTCACCCTCAGCCACATAGAAAGTTTCAGGCCTGCCTGGTTACACGAGATCCTGCCTCAAATGTATATATTTTGGTAAAGAAAAATCTTTAAGGTAATAGAAGAACTTGGAAATGTTTTTATCACAGATACTAAAATCACTGTGAGAAAATAAAAGATAATAGTTTTTACCCTCCGACAATGGCACTAATTTGGAAGGTTCTGGAAACTGTAGGGAGTGAGGCCTTACTGGGGCAGGTCCTTGAGTATCTTGTCCCGGTCTCTTTCTGGTTCTGCTCTGCTTTGTGTTCAGCATAGGGTGAAGAAACTCCTTTGCCACAGGTTCCCGCTGCCCTGTCCTGCTCAAGTGACCCTATGTTGAACCTTCTGAAACAAGGAGCCAAAAATAATCTTTCCTCCTTGAGCTAGGGATATATCTTAGTGGTAGAGCACTTGCCTAGCCCACAGAAGGCCATGGGTTCAATCCCCAGCACCACTAAATACATGAAAATCCCTTTTATTTGATTGTGTTAGATCCTAGTCAAAGAGATGAAAAGTAGTACCTAACATGGTGTCTACCTAATAGGTTTGAGATGGTATATCATTGGGGTTTTGTTTTATATTTGGTGAGTGAGGCTGAATATCTGTTTCATATGCTTGTTGGGTATTTCTATATCTTTTTTGTTTTTAGAAAGTTTGTTCATGTTGTTTGCTTATTTTTAAATTGGGTTATATGTTACATTGGTTAAATATGGGCTATATGCTTGTTACTGAATTGTAGGTGCTCCTTCTTAATATTTTATTTATTATTTTAATTCTATGTGTATGAGTGCATTACTGCATGTCTGTAAGTGCACCCGTGTCATGCAGTGCTCATGGAGTCAGAAGACAGCATTGATTCCCCTGGAATTTGAGTTACAGACAATTGTTAGCCACCATGTGGATGCTGGGAATTGAACCTGAATCCTCTGCAAGAGAAACCAGTGCTCTTAACCACCGAGCCGAGTTCCTTATATGAGAGTGATCCCATACCGGATACATGATTAGTAAACAGTAATCACTCTTATGGCTTTTTCCTTTTGCTCCATGAGAGCATTTGAAGTTTCATGTAGTCTCAGTGATAAATCATTACATGTTGTAATTTGAAGTTTTCCTACCACATTTTTTTCTAGAGATGTTACAATTTCAGGCCTTAAATTGGGTCTTTAATTGATTTTTTTTTTTAATATTTTAAATTTGGGGCAAGGGGACAAATAAGGAATCTTTTATTCGTTGAAATAATACATACTCACAGGAAGAAAAACATAAAATAAATCATAGCTTGAGCTGAATAGGTGGATGTACGCTCACAGGAGCCAAAGAAAGGGAGCCACTTGTGGGACCATTTTTCTCTACTGTTCAGTGCTCGGGGACTGAACTCAAGTCTTCAGGCTTGACATCAAGCGCCTTTACTCACTGAGCTGTCTCACTGCCCTCCCCAAGAGAATATTTATTTTACTTTATTTTTGAGACAGCATCTCAATATGTCACCCTGGCTGGCCTGGTACTCCTTATGTCGATCAGTCTGGGTCTAAATTCACAGAGAGCCACCTGCCCTCTGCTCCCAAATTTCTGGGATTAAAGGTGTGCACCATCATGTCAGGCCTCCTTAAGATAACATTTCATTCTGTTAACTGTAGCCCAGGCTGGCCTCTTACAGCAATCCTCTTACCCCAGCCTCCCTCGATGCTCCATGTGAGCCATCATGCCTGACTTTAGGTTATAGGTTGTTTCTCAAACTTCAGTACCAATATCCCACATATATGTGATTGTGGCTGTGTAAACACCATCACTGCAGGTCTAAGTGCTCAGGTCACGCTGCCTTCTGCGTAGGATCAACTTCACAGCCCACAGACAACTCAAAGGTCCACATTTCATGCATCAAGGTTTGGGTAGACTTCTCTTTTCTTAGGTACCATCAAGAAAAAACTTTTGTTTTCCTGGAATTCCTACTTGTTTTTCTTTTTCATGTGGTCAAAAGAAAGAGGGACAGAGGGAGGGATGGATGGATGGAGGGAGGGAGGGAGAGAGAGAGAGAGAGAGAGAGAAACTACCCAGAGCCGTCGCCATCCATTTTGTTCCAGTTCGCTAGCCAGCTTCCTCTTTCTCCTTCTCAGCCTTGACTCAGACATTGTGTAGAGTTTCTTCCTTCCTGTTTTGTTCAAGTTCTTTGCTTGGCAGCCTTAAGAATGAGTCTCACCATTTGGAAACTCCACAGAAGGAAATGTCTAGCATGCTTGAAGGTGTCCTCCCTTGGGCTTTCTTGGTCAGAGCCTCAGTTTCCTCATCTAGACAAGGAGAGTAATCCCCATCACCTCTACCTATTAGAGTTATTAGTGAGAATTAAAGCATCATTTCAGGAAAATCTCTTAGACAACGTCTGGTACATCATACATTGGCTTGGGAAGTGGTCACCATTGAGGCAGTGCCACAGCCTTCCATGCTCTGTGAACCTCACGTGGACCGGAGGTCCAATACGAAGCAAGTTTGTGTGCTGAAGGAGACGATCCTTTACCCTGGCTGAGCCATGGGCTTATGAATTATTCCTTAGCAAACTTCTCTGCTTTCATAGAATCACCACCAATGATTATGGAAGGATTTACTGCTTTTTAAATTTCTTTTTTAGGTCACTAGGCTGTTCCTAGTTCTCTGGGTTTTTTAGGAAAGAGCAATTGTTTCCAGGAAATGGACTTAAACTACAGTGAAAATTTAGTTTAGATGTAGAGAGCAGTTTTGGAGAATAAGAGTGCAAGTTGTGAAAGGAAGTAAAAGAATTTCAGAGCTGGAAGATTTAAGGAATGAGTTGGTCCATGTACAGAAGTAGAAAAGCATCAGTCATCAAGGCCATTGGATGATAGTGGTTGCCTGGAATACTGTGGATGATTGTCCCAGCATGCACTGGGGCTGTGAGGAAGTGATATGTATGGTGGGGAGGCCTAGCCTTCCATTCTGCCCTCACCTTGACTGTTTCTCATGAAGGTGCGCTAGTGAGTGTTCCTGAGAGGGAGACTTGGGGTAGTCCCAGGTGCTTCTGGAGGGCTTGGGAAGTTTGAGAGAGTGATAATCAGAAGCCTGATTGAGAAAACCAGAAGTGAAAGCATGGAGCCTGAAGGGAGTTGACGAGAGTGTCCTAAGGGATGTCTGAACACTAGGCGCAACGGTAGAACACTCGTCCAGCATGAGCAACAAGGCCCTGGGTTCAAGCCAGTACCTCAAGGGGGACAGCAGCAACAAAAGCCCTAAGAGAAAGAAGGCACATCCCTGAGCTGGAGGTGAAGGCCAGGGTTCAATCAGACAGGGTCCCCATGCTGAAGACTAAAGGGCTTCACTGGAAGAGATTTGTGTCAGGAAGCACCAAAATCAGATCCACAGAGAGGAGATGGGGACAGAGAGAGACACATGTGGATCTGGCCACTCACTTTGGAAACTTATCCAGGATCTAGAGGAAAGTGGTGGTGTCTTCAACACAGGCAGCTGCAGAGTGGAGAGAAAAGCCAGTGGGGGTGAGAGCTATTGAGGAGTGGATCTGCAGATGCGCTGGGTGATGAGCTAGGGGGTTCCATGCGTGGTGACTTCAAGAACCTCCATGGGAGAAGGGTGGTAGGAATCAGGAGGAAATCATAGCTTATGAGATGCTTTGTCTCACAAGGTCTGGAAAAGATAAGGGACTGGTTCCACCTCCCAGAGCTGGCAATAGAATAATAGAATCAGGTGGTTTTGTTATGTTTCCAAGGGACTGGAATTACATTGGCCATGTTCTTCCTCAGGTGCTGAGTAACAGCTTTGCAGCCTTTGTATTTTTTCCAGCTTTCCAGGAATCTGAAGCATCCTTCCCCCAGTGGAATGGAGCTCTTAGCCACGCTACTGAACATTAAGTTGTTTTTGTCTTTGAGTCTAGAGCAAATGAAAATAGGACAACACTATGTAAACAGAACCCCAGAATAAAATGACTCTGGTTTTCCTGTTTTCTCGGGTAGGGGAAAGAGGTTTTAAGAACTGAGCATCACGGCGGATACCTGTAATTGCACCTCTCGGGAGGAAGAGGCAGGAGGATTATTGCCGATTCAAGGCCCGCTTGGTCTATATAGCAACTTTCAGGCCACTCAGGGCTATATAGCAAGACCTTGTCTTGTTGCTTCCCTCCAAAAATAAAGAGCAGGTCTATCTACACCTAGAGCTCGCTGATTGGCTAGTGAGGCCACTGAGCTCCAGGCATTTTCCTGTCTTTGTCTTCAGTGCTGGGATTTTAGGAGTGCAGTGTTATACACGACTTGACATGGGAGCTGGGGACCCGAACTCAGGTCCTCATGCTTGCACAGCAAGCATGTCACCAACTGAGTCATCTCCCCAGCGCCTGGGAAGGATTTTAACAAAACAACTCATTTGACATCTGTACTTTGAGTCTTTTCCTTATTTTACTTGAACAGCCTTGTAAGAGTTTTTATCAGTTTTTGCTGATCTTTTAAAGAACCAACTTTCCATCTTACTGATTTTCTATTTTCTAGTTTATTAATTTCTGCTCTATTGTTTCCTTCCAGCTTCCTTTGACTCTAGTTGTAATTCTTTTGGCAATGTCTTTAGGAAGAGAGTTGGTGCTTGCTTTGAGGGCTTGTATATATGTTCCCATATGGTCATGTATATACATATATGTGTGTAGGTGCATGTGCACATATATGTGGAGGCTGCAGTCAGTGTCAGGTGTCTTCCTCGTCTCTCTCTCTCTCTCTCTCTCTCTACCTTATTTTTTGAGACAGTGTCTCTCACTGAGCTCAGGGCTCACCAATGAGCTACACTTGCTGGCAAAAGAGCTCCAGAGATCCGCCCATCTCCACATACCCCTCCACCCAGGGTGGAGGTTACAGATGCCGGCCACTGCATCCAGCTTTTACATGGGTTCTGGGGATCTGAACTCAGGTCCTCATGATCATGGAGTAAGTACTTTGCCATTTCTCCAGGCCTGGGATTTAGTTTTGTTGACGTTAATATATAGTGTACAGTTGGACTCATGTTGGTCAATTTGCTTTTCACATGTCCTGTATTTTGTTGACTTTTTCAGTGCTGGGGATTAAACTCAGCAAGCACTCTACCACTTAGTTGCCTCTGCAGCCACAGCGTACCAGTTCTCCCTCTCTCTCCACCTCTCCCTCTCTCTCTCTAGTTTTCGAGGTTATTTCTGTTATTGGACATGCTACTTACATTATTGCCCATCGATTTGCTTTTAATAAAAGCAAAAGCCCAAATGGCACACAACAAAAGGGGAATTATCTTCCACTTCTGTAATTGTTTTGCCCTCAGTTCTATGACATGGGTGCTGTTTGAAGCTGGTGAATATGAAGCTCTGTAGTCACCCACCAGTGTGAAACTTGATCCCGCCCCCTGCCCCAAATCAGAGACCGTAATGGTTATACATTGTCGACCAGTGTGCCACCACACCTGATCTCCAGGCACAAGACTGGAGCGTAGGACGACGTTGCAGGGGCACACTGACTACAGGTTCTTGGTAGGTCATAACCAGGCTGCAGCCTTCAAGTCAAAGCAAAGGAAAGAATTTTAATCGCCTCTCTCATCTTGGCAAGATGATAGTTTGTTTTGTTTTGTTTTTCCTAACCTCCTATGACTGGAAATTATGTTTTGTTGTGCTTTGTTTAATCTTATCCTGATTACAAAAGTACTACATGTGCATCGAGACTATTTAGAAATTTCAAAAGAAAATGGAAATTCCAAGACACAGAGATAACTATGCTCTTTTCTTTTTTTCATTTCTTTTTTTGAGACAGGGATTCCCTGTAGCCATGGCTGGTCTGGACCTTGCTGTGTAGACAAGATAGGCTGGCCTCTATCTAACTGAGATCTATCTGCCTCTGCTTGTGCTGGGATAAAAGGCATGTGCTACCACACTCTGCTATCAGACTAAATTGACCAACGTTCATAAGTTCTTCAGATGTATATTTCATAAGTCCTTACCCCTTTAAATGATCTGTTTGAATGATAAAGTCAGAACAGAACTTTGCTGTGCATGAGTGCCTGTGTGTGTGTCTGTGTGTGTGTCTGTGTGTCTGTGTGTGACTGTAGTACTGCCTCTACATTACATCTCCAGCCCTGTTATTTTCTTATAGTGATTAAAAATTGAATTCAAGCTGGGTATGCTGCCGCAGGCCTTTAATCCCTTCATTTGGGAGGCAGAGGCAGGAGGATCTCTGTGAGTTCAAGGCCAGTATGGTCTACATAGGGAGTTCCAGGCCAGCTGGGGCTACAGGGAGACCCTGTCTCAAAAAGACACTCCGCCCCTAATTTGACAAATATCTTCTGAATGGTTACTATATGCAGTGTGGAAAGCTAAACAAACATTTTAATGCAAATGATTTTTAAGTTTTCATTCAGAGCCGGGCACGGTTGTGCATGCCTTTAATCTCAGCACTACCCTTTGGAGGTAGAGCCAAGTAGATTTCTGTGAGGTGGGAGGCCACCCTGGTCTGCACAGAGTTCTCGGCCAGCTGGGGCTACAGGCAGACCCAGTCTCAAAAAAATAAAACAAAAAAACTTTTAGTTTGTAGCTTGGAGTTATGCCTATATAAAGAGGTATTTGATGTAATCACTGATAATTTTTAGTTAAAAAAATACTTACCTTTTCACAATTTCATGCATGAATGCATATATAATGTACTTTGATTATATTATACCCCCCCCTTCAATGAATTTTTAGGTTTTTTGAGACAGGGTTTCACGCCTTAGATTCAAACTGCTCCTACTCCACTTCTTGAGTGCTGGGATCACTGTGGTATACCACCACCCCCTGACTCACCATTGATAAATTTTGAAGACTCCTTCAGGATATCAAAAATGCTGATAATATATTCAGTTAGAAAAAGCACATTACAAAGTGATATATTCAGTGTAATTTCCACTTCATCTTTTAAAAAGCCCTCAAAACCAGAAAGAATATGTTCCTAAATGTCAATATTGTTTATTTCTGGATCAGCAAAACTTTTTCCCCCATATTCTAATTTTCCTGTAATGAAAACAAATGGATTTTATGATCAGATGGCACAGCATGACAGTGCTGGTATTTTAAGGACAGGGCCCTGCTTTTTAGGATTCTGTGCAACAGGCACTTTCATCCCCATTTCAGAGATCTATTTTGATCTCTTGGGAAAAGGATCAAAGCTGGGCCTTAAAGGGAGTGTAAAAATGGAGAGTCATGTTGAGAACCCACGCCGGATGGAGCAGGAAACAGCAGGTAACAAGCAAGTCTGGACCAGTGATGCTGGGCTGGGAGGCAGGGCCAGGCCAGGGACAGCTGTGAATTCTGTGCGGTGAGGTTTTCTTGTGCACACTGAAGAAAATCATCATGGGTTTTATATTTGAGGAGAATCATATCAAGGGAACATCTGGGTTTCAACAGGAAGCTCTGAAGGAAGGGCTGAGGGGCCACGCTGAAGGCTTGGAGGCGGTGTCAAAAGATAGGGAGGCAGCCATCAGAATGGCTCTGGTGCTGCCTGCCTGGTTTGTCTTCTGCCCCATTCCTTGGTTGCTGGTGCTCCTGGCCGTATAGTACTACTTTCAAGGCCAGTGCTGCAGCCTGGATCTCCTTCCTCTGGCTCCAAACCAGTGTGTGTTCAGTTACATGCAATTTACTTCCACCTAGTAGTAGTCCCTGTCTCTTGAGCCTCATAGAAATTTTCATCTTTCTAGTTGGGCATGGTGGTGCCTATCTGTCAACCCAGTACTTGTGAGTTCCAGGACTGCCTGCTGTACATAGTGAGACCTTGCCTCAGAAACAAACAGGCCAGATGTGATGGCAAAAGCCTGCAATCTAGGCACTTACTTGGGAGCTGAGGTGGGGGATGGAGAGTTCCAGGTCAGCCTGGGCTACATGGCTGTCTCCAAACAGAAACAAAACAAGAAAACAAAACAAAAAACCCTCAAAACCAACCGAACGTCCATCCTTCTTGCAAAACCTGCTTCCCCATTCCCACCTTTCAAACTGAGACCTGGGTGTCATCCTTAAAGAGACAGGTGGATATATGCCATGTGGCTCCACGTACAGGAACTGCCTAGAACAACAAATCCCACTGATGGCCACAGAAAAGACTGGCTGTCAAGCTCTGGTGGGAAGGCAGGAATGGAGGATTATTGCTCCTAATTCTATTTATGTGATGAAAACATTTTAAGTGGTGGGTGGACAACGTGGTGTGTACACTCAATGCCACTGAATGATGGAAATGGGGCCAGGGAGATGGCTTAGTGGGTAAAGTGCTTGCCACAAAAGTGTGAGGACCTGAGTTCAAATCCCCAGCACCCATGTAAAAGCCAGGCATGGTAGCATGCATATGTATCTAGCCACAGTGATCCTATGAGAAGATGGGAAGCTGAGACAGAAGTCCCAGAAGCTTGTGGACTAGCTAGTCTAGAGTTCATCCTGTACAAAAAAGAGACCCCATCTCAAACAAGATAGAGAGGACTGACACCCAGGATATCTTCTGACTTCCACAACAAGCTCATTGTGACATCTGTGAGCACACATATATACACACACACATATAAGAACATGTAAATGCATACACATCATGTATACATACCTCATACCTGCACACACACATCACATATAAAATTTTTAATGGTTAAAATGGTAAATTTTATGTCATGTATATTCTACCACAATTAAAAATAAAAATTAATATTAAATAAGGGCTGGTTAGGTGGCTCAATGGTTAAAGCATGCCCCACAAGCATAAGGACTAGGGTTCAGATCCTCAGAACTCACATAAATGCAGGGTGGGCATGGTGGCTTCCCCTATAATTACAGTCTCAGAAGGCAGAGACCCTAGGGGATCCCTAGAGCAAGGTGACTGTCAATATTAGTCATATCTGTGAGCTCTGAGTTTGATTGAGAGAGCCTGCCTCAGTGAATAATGTGGAAGAGTAATGAAGATGATTCCTAACATCAACCTTGGGCTTCCATGCACACCCCAAGCACAAATTTGTGCCACACACATGTGCACCCCCCCCCACACACAAACAAAAAAGCCAAAATAAATACATTCTGTTCAACTTGGTACTCTGCATCCATCCCCTGCCCCCAGGCTTATTTGGCTGTGGAGGCTTCTGGTCAGGGGAGGTGTGAAAACAACTTTAGGGTATGACAGGTGTGCACATCCTTGCAGTGCTAGTTATTTGGGGTACCTTACCCCCTTCGGGGTTTGGGAGAGGCATGGAAGAGAAAAATTGCTCGCCTCATGCCGAGCCCAGGGTATTCCTTATTGAGGTTTTGTCAGAAATGATCATTGGATTTTTATTTAGGGGAATTGTGGGCCAGTTAATCTTCTCTGGAAATGCCAATTAGATACTGCCATTATTTTAGGGGAGAATGGATTGGGAGCTTTGAGACACCACAGCCTGGAAAGGAACTTCCAGAACACAGTTCCCTCAGATGGAGGCTTGGTGTGCCTGAGTCTAAACATAGTTTGCTGGCTTCTTGCAGAGCCTTGCAAATTTCTCTGGGAAGATCTGGAGGTTCCACTGATTTGGGGGTAACTCAGCTTCCAGTGGCTCTCAGATCTTGGAGGGTGGAAGCTCCAGGCTGACCTCTGGTGACCTTGTGTCAGCGTGGAAGAAGCCAGATGGCAGCCTAGGGTGTTGGGCTTGTCCCTCTGTCCTCCTCTGTCCCACACTATTCTAGGTCTGAGACCAGAGGTGCACATTTAATGTTTGTCACTGTGCACACCTGATCATCTCAGTCTTGCTGGGCTCCTTTGGTGGCTCTGTGGCCTGCTTTGAGCATGTACTGACCTTGCCTTGCGGCTGATTCCCACAGCTGGAACTGACATGCACATTCTCTGCCCTCTGACCAGTCAGTCTTCCCAGTAATTCCAGTGTTCCTGCCTGTCTTAGACTCCTGGACTACCACATTTCTGCTTCAGAATCCTGTGTACTGCTAAAACACTGCACAACTCATGGAAGACACCTTTGGGTGGTGCACAACCTGGGTGACCACCCGTCTTGATGAAGATTCCCAAATCCCTTCCTCACCGTCTCCCCCCCTCCCAGGAATCGGAATCCCACCTTTCCCTCACCAGCTTATTATTTCTTGTACCTAAAAAGCATATGCTCTAAACCTTAACAAAGTAGATTTCCCATCCTCCTCTCCTCTCAAGACTTTGCCGCTAATAATGGGCCGTGTCTTTTAGTCTTTTCTTACTCACACCTGAGTCTAAGTGTGTGCATTTTATCGGAACTCCTACTGTTTTGAAGCTACTTTTTTTTTCTCCCCTTAATGATACATCTGGAGCATTTTTGCATTTTGGTAAATAGAAACCCATTTTATGATGTACTGACTGTGTGGTGTTTCATTATTCGGACATACCAGGGTTTATCTAAATGGTCCCACTGACAGACCAGTGGAGTTTTCTCAGCATTTTAGTGTTGCATATAAATGGGCATGAATAATCTGAAGCAGATCAATTTTTGAACACTTGCTCAAGGCTTTTCCTAGGATAAATCCCTAGGTTGAGCAGCAGGGCCAAATGTAGAAATCATATACTCCATAGGCATCGGCAAATCTCTTTCTACAGGGTTTAACAACCTGCAGAAGTAGGGGTAAGAGTCTGTTCCCATTGCCTCAGAAATCCAAACTAACTCTTCTCTCTCTCCCTCCCTCCCTCTCTCCCTCCCTCCCTCCCTCCCTCCCTCCCTTCCTTCTTTCTCCCTTTTCCATCTCCTTTTGTCAGGGTCTCATTTGACACAGTCTGGCCTTGAACTAACTATGTAACCAAGAATGACTTTGAACTCCTGGTTCTCTTGCTTTCACCTCCCAAGTGCTGGGATCACAGGATTGTGTCACCTTGCCTGGCTTATATAGTGCTGGGTATTGAGCCTAGAACCAACTGAGCTACACCCCCAGACCTTGCTTGCTTTCTTAATCTTTCTTTCTTCTCCTCCTCCTCCTCCTTCTTCCATCATGTGGGTCCCAGGGCTGGACTTGGGTTGTCCAGCTATGCAGCAGGCACTATAACCACTGGGCCGTCTAACCGATCCCGCATCTTTGATTTAGGGTCTTTGCTCTGGCACTGCTGGTAACTCATTGTCACTCTTGCTTTGTTTGTTGATGGTAGAGGGATATTTCTTGTGACATTGGAACACATTTCTTTGCACAAAAAAAAAGGATATTTCCAAGGGCTGGAGAGATGGCTCAGTGGTTAAGAGCACTAGCTGCTCTGACAGAGGAGCCAGGTACAATTCTCAGCACCCACATGGCGGTTAACAACTGTGTGTAACTCCAGCTCCAGGAGATCAGACGCCCTCTTCTCATCTCCATGAGCATTGCACTTACACACGTGCGAGCCATACACTCATACACATACAAATTAATAAGAAAGAGTAATTCCAGACTGAGGAAAGTACTTGCCTCACAGTGTGAAGACCTGAGTGCAGATCTCCAGAACCCGTGTAACAAGCAAGGTGCAACGGCGTGTGCCAGCAATCCCAGCAATGGTGAAATTCAAGGTGCAACGGCGTGTGCCAGGAATCCCAGCAATGGTGAAATTCAAGGCGGAGACAAGCAGATCTCTGAGACTCACTGGCCAGCAGCCCAGACTGCTGGGCAAAGTTCCAGGCCAATGAGAGATAAAAATGGAAGACACCTGCGGGATGACACTTGAGGTCATCCTCTGAGCATACACAGGTACTCACATGTACATTATGTGCTTGCATCCATGATAGACGTACATACACACAAGTGTGCGTACAAAAGAAAGGAAAAATATTTCTTTAACTGTCCAAGATAGTGTATTTCATCATTTTAGCCATTGACTAACCCTCCTGGAGGCAATGCAGATTTTCTAGCTATCTGCCCAAAGGGGTGCTCTAGAGCCCCTGCTGCCCTTACCTCGAAGGAACTTAAAAGAATATTGTTGCCTGAGACAATCTTACCCCAGAGACCAGTCAGCACAGAGTTTGATTTCTAAAGCTCTGTACTGTATAGCTTGCACAGAGAAATATTCCATTCAGGATCTAACCCCTGAAGATGGGAAATGTTCTGAGTAGGTCCAGAAGAGAAGCACTGATCCATCACCTGTCCTGCTCAGGAAGGCACAGTGAACGAGGGAGACTTGACCAGGCTCTGGTTCTAAGGGACGAAAGAGACACTCCCGTCCTTTCCCCTGAGTGTTGTTTCCTTGGATTCCCACTCCTCCCTCCCAAATGAGCAAAATTCCAAGGGTCAGGTTTGGCTATGGACTTGGGGACAGAAGAACCCGGCAGCAGCTTAGCATGGTTCTCTCTCAAGAAAAAAGGCCTGCTGGTCCCAGGGGCACTGACAGCTTCTCCTGCTCCAAATGTAGTCTAGCACCTCACATCAGATCCCATCATCAAACAAGTCAACAGTACCAGCTTCGCATCCTCCAAACACCCGAGAAGGAAGGGCTCCATCTCCTTGCTCACACCTTGAGCTTCCCTCCAGAGTGACTATATTTTTGTTTTTCTTCTTATGTCTGTTTCCTTGGCTAGAATCTGAGCCTTGATTACAAGGGGTTTTTATCTAGTCTCACAACTCCAGTGCCCAGGCCATCATTGCTCTGCAATTAATATTTTCGAGTGCATTTAAGAAGTGTATCAATTCTTATGCTAGAAGAAAAGATGGGTTTTCTGGGTGTGGTGTGCATCTGTAATCCCAGCACTCAGGAGGCTGAAACTGGTTGATTGTCAATTCAAGGCTAGACTAGGCTGCATAGTGACACCCGTCTCAAAGAAAGAAAATAAGCGGGTGGGGGCAGAGGAAGGGAGAGAGCGAAAGGAAGGGAAGGAAAGGGAAAGGAAAAAGAAAAGCAGCCGATTTTTTTGATGCAGCGGGAATGTAGAAAATGTTCCAAAAGAAGCTCCTATTCTGAAGGAACTTATTAAACAGCTAGTTAGAGAACCTCCATGATCATTCAGTTCTTCACTGTATCATAAGCATCTAAGCTTTGGTCAGATTGGCATTGGGACAGAAGATAAAACAAAAAATCTAAGTGTGTAACTCACTCTTAGAGCAACTTCCGTTACGGTAAAGGAAATGTATGAGCATCGAATATAGTCTTAGGTGCGATGATAAAACTTCCAATAATTACCAAAAACATGAAGTCAGAGATAAACACTAAAATATGATGGAAGAGCTGTCAGAAAGCAGTGTGTGGAGTTGGTAGTTGCCCTGTAGAGATAAAGCCCAGCTTGTCTGTAATATGTTGTGGGCCACGAAGGGTACACCGAGCCAAGAGCGTGAAGAAAGGTGCAGTTAGTGACTCGTGGTGCACTCCCGTGCTGCAAAGGCTCTTGGCAGATTTAATTCACATCTACTTGGCCCTGGGCGGCTTGATGTTTCCCACTTTTTCTTTTAAACTGTAGAATTCTTTCCTCTCCGTTTTGTTGCATCCTACGGAACTCTCCTTCTTTACAACTATCGCGGAACAAGCAGGTGCAGGTACCATGGCATTCATAAGCTGGCCTGGCAATGTGGATGCTTTAAGAAATGAATGGTTGAAAAGGATGGTGCTCAGTTCAGGAACCTCTGAAGTTCATCCAGCACCTTCACTTCACGGGGACAGAAGAGAAGGGGGAAGTCCTGGGGAGGGGACACCCCCATGGCAGAGAGAGAAGCTGGAGGAGGCAGGTCTGCTCAATATGACGAATGAGGAGCGGGGATCACCGTAGTTTGTGAAGCTGCACTCAAACTGCGTGGTGTGTACCAAGCAGTTTCTAGTGACTGTGTGTGACTGTAAGAGTGGAGGGAGACAGAGTGCAAGATGAGTCTAAGTTGGGGAGCCACAGTAGGGTTATTTACAGAACCAGGAAAGCCATGGAGCACAACTTCCACAAGCCCGAATCCACATTCTCATCCCATTGAAATGTCCCCAACTTGCCTTTATTTACGAGCACTCAGTCTCCCATCTGAAAATTCATTCTAAGAATTGCATCTGCACATATAGCTGGGCATCCTACCTTGAATGGTTAAAAATCAGATCTGCCTGACTTCTAATTTTAGAAGGAACTGGGCTGACCTTCATTCTGCTGTTGCTAACTGGAGCCCCGTTACCTGGGTGACTGGATTCACAATATGTCAGTATGCAAATCCCATCTGCCCAGAAGGAGAAAGCAAGAAAGGCCTTGCTCCTAGAGGGGCTGTCAGCAGGTTTTGGAAATGTCTCCCTCCAGGAACAAGAGGAGCGATGCTGAAGAAAGGGAGGGCCAGTCCATGGCCAGAGCCTTTTCTCCTGGGTAGGGCTTCACCCTGGGGCGGAGTCGGGAGGTTCTAAAGGGGTGTCACAAGGACTCTTCTATGGGCTTACAGTGGGCAACTCCTCCAAAGGAGTGAGCAAAGATGGCACACTTGGAGTTTGATCGTTGGACTTGCACAGCGAAGACTTTGTTACATTTATTTATTTGTTATTTACTTACATGCGTGTCTGTGTGCTCACATGCCATGGCACACATAACTTGCAGGAGTCTGTCCCCTCCTTCCACGTGAGTTTCAGGAATCTAACTGGGGTTGTCAGGCTTGACCGCAAGCACCTCTATCTGCTGAACCATCTTAAGGCCCCACATAGTAAAGAGTTTGGATATTTGATTCTCGCCTTCGAGGGGCCACTGGAAATCTCATTTCCTACAGGAGATTTGCACACAGGTAGATCTATTCAACACCCACCGCCTCCTCCACTGTCAGTTTGCAGAGAAGGGCTTTTTTTTTCCTCCCAGGGATGTGTCTATATCTGGCTTTTGTTCTGGGTGGTGTTCAGGCTGTTGGTTTGAATCACAGAGTCACATTCAAATACATCCAGCCCTGAAGGCAGGGACACCAGCTTATTCCTTTTCATGAAATAACTGTCACATCAGCTGTCAGCTGCAGGAATCTTTGCCACCCACACATTTGGGGTGGACTCATTAATTTTAATTTATACTTCGAACTTCAAGGGCGACCATTGGCGGGTGCGCTCCCTTCAACGACGCGTGGGAATTGGTACCAGTGTACTTTCCAGGAGCAGGGCGGGGAGCTCAGGTCTCGGCTTCTGGTTTTGTACACCCTAATGGCTTCTGCAGTGACCGCCTCTCTCTTACTCCCCTCTCTGCCACCCCCACCTCATTTGACAAACCCTTTCTACATCACTGAAAACTGTCAGCAGCAGCAGCAAGAGCGAGGAAAGTCACTATTTCTAGTGAAACTCACAACCAGACTTAGAAATGGCCAAAAAGATGCCGAGCACTGGGTCATGGAAATAAATGAGTAGATCCTGGCGTTAGATTGCCTGGGTTCAAATCCCAGTTCTATCACTTACTAGCTCGGGTGAACTCAGGTGTGTTACCTAACCTCTGCGTGCACCAGTTCTTCACAGTACAGTATAAATGTGGCACTGCTTGGGGCCCGAGGAAGCCAGCTGTCTGCGTAGCAGCCTCGGCAGGAAGTCTGGCAGTAAGCAAATGAATTTCCAGGAATGGCTTGCAGGCGGTGTCCTCCTCCTCTCTTCTTCTGACTCATGTAGCCCAAGTTGGCCTCAAACTTGCTATGTAGTCGAGGATGACCTTGAACTCCTAGTCCTCCCACATCTACCTTCCAAGTGCTAGGGTTACAGGTATGTACAACCACACTCAGTTTATAGAGGCTAGGGAACCCAGGGCTTTTTGAGTGCTAGGCAAGCTCTCTACCAGCTGAGCCACATCCCCAGCCCCTCCCCCTTCTTGCCTAGTTTCTCCTACAGTTCACAGGTGAAGCCACCGGCCATGGGGATTCTCCTGCCAACGCTGTGCCCAGCTGCTGTGCTCTGAACCCTTGGACATTTCTGGTCTATACGGCATAATTAGGACATTTGGATCCGCATATTACATTAATCGCCTCAAGTGTGAAATTGAGGTTTTTTGTTGCCTGGATGTGTTCTGTAAAGAGGACCCGTGACTGGAAAGTTGCTAGGGCTTTGTTCAGTGGACCAAAGTGTCCACTGCTCAAGTGTAAGGCAGTGGTATGAGGGCCATGTGTGTCACAGTGTTTACTCTTTATCTTGGATGCTACATGTCTGTTTGCATTTGTGTATGTGTTTGCACATGTGTGAACGCCAAGGGTCAACACTGAGTGTCTTCCTCTATTATCTTCCACCTTATTTTTGAGACAGGGTCTCTCTCTGAGCCTGGAACTCAGTTAGTTAGACTAGCTGGCAACTAAAGCCCAGGGATCTTACTCCCAGCTCCTGGATGACAAGCATGTGCTATCACAGCTTGCTTTTAATGTGGATGCTTGGTATCCAAACCCAGGTCCTCATGCTTGCACAATAGGTATTTTACCCACAGAGCCATCTCCCCAGGCTGACATTCTTATTTTTATAAGTAACCGAAAACTATCCAAAAAGAGTTTGAGACATTGCAGAGGGGAATATAGAATGGTGTAGCTGCAGTGGAAAAAAAATCTGACAGTTCCTTAACAGGTTAAATATGTTATTGCCACATAACACAGTAATTCCAAAGAGCAATGTAAATACACTTCCCAATGGAGACTCATGCATAAATGTCCATCTAGCATAATTCATAACACCAAATGTTCAGCAATAGGTGATAGATACATAAAATATTTTATGTCCATACAATGGAATGATATTTGGTATTGAAAAGGAAGTACTGATTTTTGCCACAACATGGGTTGTGCTTTAAAAAGTGGTTAGTAAAAGAAACTCGTCATGAAAGGACATGAACTGTATGATTCATCTATAAGTAATGCCCAGAATAAGCACTTCTATACAGACAGGAAGTGGATCAGTGATTGTCACAGTCTGGGGTCCAGGAGAAGGGGAAGTGACAGTTCATGAGCCTGGGGTTTCCTTTGGAGTGATGAAAACATTCTAGAATTAGGGCTGGAGAGATGGCTCAGCTGTTAAGAGCTCTGACTGCTCTTGCAGAGGACCTGGGTTCAATTCCTAGCACCCATGGCAACCAATAACAGTCTGTAACTCTAGTTCTAAGGGATCCGATGCCTTCTGACTTCAGCGGGCATTGCATGACACAGGTGCACTTACACACATACAGGCAATATATATTCATACACATAAAATAAAAATAATAAATAAAGTATTTTTTATAAAAGAAAACACTCTAGACTTAGATACAGATGCTGGTTGCATACCTTGTAAGTAAATGAAAAATCACGGAATTGTTTACTTTAGAAAGGTGTGAGCAGCACCTGTATCATCTTGTACAGGATTTTAAATCATTCCAAGGTTACTATCTCAATAGCATCTGATGTAGAATGGTGACAATCAAAAGAAAAACCTGAAAAGTGTCAATGATTAAAATACTTGGGGGGCCACAGGGCAGTTCAATAGTAGAGCCCTGGGCCTAGAGGCTCTGCGTTCTGTCCTCAACACTTTAAAAAGAAAAAGGAGAAGGAAGAAAAGGAAGAGGAGGGAGAGAAAAGAGGAGGAGGAGGAGGATGAAGGAGGCAGGAGAATAGGAAAAGGACAGGAGAAAGAAGAAGAAGAGGAGGGAGAGAAGGAGGAAGAAGAGATTTCCATTCGAAAAAGAATGACGTTCATCCTAACACTGAGTATAAGTTATATACAAGTAATTCATAAATTCTGTAGGACTCTCATGCCTTCCGTGTTGTGATTCTATAATTTACCACAGTCCTGGCTGGGCCATCAGAACTCAGAGAGAGCTTCTATAACAGAAATAGCAGTGCCTTTTCAGATCATACCCACCTCCACCACCCGAGCTCCCCACAGTAATAATTCCTAGCTGCCTCCTTGAGGTGCCCTTACAAAGAATGACTTAGCTGCAATTGTGTTTGGGCCTTTTCAACCTTAAAGTGACTTACTACATTGTGTTTATCTGCCCAGAGCATTACAGGGACACCTGAAAAGTAACCATTACAGCTCATGAGTGTAATCTTCTGGCTTATCAGTCCCTGGGTGGAAACCTCACCCAGGCCTGTCTACCCTCCCTTGGAAATGGGTTTGGTGTCCACACACCACCCCAAATGGGCTTGGCAAGAATAAGAGGTCCGGGAAAGAACATAGAGCTGACTTTAAAATATCCTGTGGCCTCTTCACACCCGTTAGTGTGGCTTTGGTTTTAAGAAGGGAAGATGGGTGTTGATCAGAGTGTGGGAAACCTGGAACCCCTGTGCACTGCCAATTGGAGAAGCAGAGGGGGACAACTGTTGTGGAAGCAGTTTGAGGGTTCCTCAAAGAGCTAAGCCTAGGCGGAATAGACAGAAGACAAAAGAAGTTCAAGTGGAGAAGAAATAGAGGAACCTGTCAGCTTCCTCAGTCATGGGAAACGAAGATCAAAACCACACGAGAATCTGAGACTTTGCCTCACAGTTAGAATGGCTGTCATCAAGAAAATAAATGAGAGCTTGGGAGGATGCGGGGAGGGGAGCCCTCCCGCCACTGCTGGTGGGAATGGAAATTAGTTCCTCATGGAAATCAGTGTGAAGGTCCCTCAAAGATTAAACTAGAGCTACATGTGGTCCAGCTCTACCACTCCTCGGAGTATTGCTGAAGGGTTCTGGGTCAGCACACCACACAGAGACATCCATGTTTGTTGTTGCACTGTTCACAATAGCCAGAGTATGCAACCAGTCTAGAGTTCCTTCCACACACGTATAGACAAGCGAGACTGGGTGTGGTGGTGCACGCCTTTAATCCCAGAACTTGGGAGGCAGAGGCAGGTGGATCTCCGTGAGGTCAAGGCCAGCCTGGTCTACACAGTGAATTCCAGGCCAGCTGGGGCTACAGGAAGACCTGTCTCGAAAAGACTACCACCAAAAACAACAAAAAGAAATGAATGGACAAAGAAATATGGTACATATACACAACAGTGTTTTATTCAGCTGTAAAAAAGAATGAAATTAGGACATTTGTGGGGAAAATGGGTGGAACTGGAGATCACCACGTTAACTGAAATAAACCAGACTCAGAAAGGCAAATAGCACATGTATTCTCTTATACACATCTAGATAAAAAAAAAAAAAAAAAGACAAGAAGAGAGACACAAGAAAATAGAGACAGAGGGAAGGGATAAAGACAAAGATGGGCATGGAGGAGCTGAATTTGAGAAAAGTTCCTTATATACATATGTGTCATATGAAGCCGTTTCTACAATTAATATACAGTAACAATGTTTTAGAAGTTAAGCACAGAGGGGCTATCAGATGACTCAGCAGGTAAAGGCAGCTTCCACTAAGCCTGATATGATCGATCGGAGTTCAATACCTGAGACTCACATGATGGAAGGAGTGGACCAACTCCTGCAAGTTGTTCTCTGATATCCACATAGATGATGTGATGTTTGCCCATACACATACACACACATACACACACACACTAAACAAAATGTAATAAAATGATTCAAAGTTAAGCACAGGATTTGCGTAAGATCCAGTTTTCCGCCTCTTGATCTGCACTGGAAATAAGAAAGCAGAGACTCAGACAGACGTATGGATGCTCGGGCTCACAGCAGCATCATTCATAATACCCAGGAGGTAACGGCAGCTGACGGGTCTCCCTGTAGATGGATGGGTAACCAGTGTGGCCCATCATGCAGTGGAATATTATTCAGCCTTAGAAAGGAAGGAAAATTTGACACATGCTGCCTGCTACAGGAATGATCATGATGAACTGTTATGACATTTGAAAAACACTGTGCTACACACTGAAACAAAAAAAGGACAAATGTATGATTCTACTTCTATGAGGCATCTGGAGTAGGCAAATTCATAGAAACAGGAAATAGAATAGAGGCTACTGGGGAATGGGAGAAATGGAGTTGTTATTTACCAGATGCAGGGCTTCTGCTCAGGATGACCTAACAGTTCTGGAGATGGGTGTTGGTGATGGCTCTGCAACATTGTGAATGCAATTAATGGTATGAATTGTATGCTCAAAGTGGTTAGACTGGGCGAGGTGTCTACAAAGCCTGAAATCCCAGCATTCATGAAGTGGAGGCACGAAGATCAGGGGTTCAAGGCCAGCAGCTACATAGGGAGTTTGAGGCCCTGACTGGGCTAGATGAGACTCTATTTCAAAATAGACACACAGGAGCTGGGGGTATAGTTCAGTTCATAAACTATTTGTCTAGCATGCGTACTCTGGGTTCCATCTTCAGTACTACACAAACTGAAAATAGCCATGCATGTCTGTAGTCCCAGCACTCAGGAGGGGAAGGCAAGAGGATCAATTCTAAGACAGACATTCTTGGCTACATATCAAGTTTGAGGCCAACCTGGGCTACATAAGACATATACACAAGCAAAAGGGGCTAAACATAGCTCGGGCTGTAGCTCAGAGGTTAAGGCTCAGGTTATTCAAGGCCCTGGTTTTAATCCGCAGCATCACCAGAAAAAAAAAAGTCAAAATGGCAAATTTTGTCTTATGTATGTTTTACTTCAGTTAAAGAAAAAAGAAAAGTCTCTGAAGAACAATACTTCTCATTCATCATTTTGCCTGCTGTGTTCTTTTTGTTCATTTTTATGTATTTAAAATGTTTTATTATTTTTATTTTATGTGTATATTGCCTGCATGTATGTAAGTGCACCCGTGTCATGCAGTGCCCGAAGAGGCCCAAAGAAAGTGTCAGATCCCCTGGAACTGGAGTTGCTGACAGTTGTTAGCTACCGTGTGGATGCTGGGAATTGAACCTGAGCCCTCTGCAAAAGCAGTCAGTGCTCTTAACTGCTGAGCCATCTCTCCAGTCCCCTTTTATGTATTTTTTATGTATATGAGTGTTTTGCCTGCATGAATGTAAGTGTACTTGTGTCATGCAATGCCCTCAGAGGCCAGAAGAGGGCGTCAGATCCCCTGGAGCAATTTGGAATTATGGATGGTTGTTAGTGACCATGTGAGTGTTGGGAACTGAACCTGGTACCACTCACTTTTAGGGTGGGTCTTCTCACCTCAGTTGACCCAGTCTAGAAAATCTCTCACAGACATACCCAGAGGTGGGTCTCCTAGGCAATTCTAGATCCTGTCAATCTGACAGTCAATATTAACTGTCACAGGGTTCCCTGTAGCCAACTACATACTCTATCTGCCTATGAGCACCCCCATATCTGTGGAAACCAGGTCTCTCCTCCAAAATGAGGCAAGGAAAGCCACTGGAGTCTTCCACGCTCAACTCTGAGATGGGATTTGTCATGACCCCTCCCCCTCTGTCACTGCAAGTTGCTAGCACAGCACTCCACTTACTCTGCCAGCTCGCACTTAAGCAAGCCAAGCAGTTCGGTGACCTTCAGATACTCCTGAGGTCTTGTTTTTATAGGCATGGAATGGCTCGAATCACTCAGACATTAAGAACTGCCATTGTTCAACTGTATACAGAGCAGCAAGTGCTTTCCTCCTCTGCTGGTCCAAGGTCTCCAAGGCACAGCTGCTAACTGCTGTCATTCCTGAAAGTGTATGTCTGCAAAAGTTTTAGCTAGATACCATGGGATACTGAGAGAGAGGATCTCGTGATTTGTCGATAGGGTTCTCTTGTTCTAGAAAGACTCTCTTATCTTGGTACTCAATGAATCTCTCTCTTGGGAATACCTTGATAATCAGGTCAAGGTACTAAGATAAGCACGGACAAAGCAGGCCCAGGTTATATGTCCCAGAAAATCTCTGTTGATGTACTTGACTTTCCAGTCTTGGGATTGGCTGTGGGTTTCTGTTCCTTAGGAAATGCCTCCTTTGCTTGCTAAAGGTCAGATCTGTCATCAGACCTCTCCATTTACTTGAATTGTGATCCACTTTGCATTTGCTTGGCAAATTGCTAGAGAGCTTCTGCAGCTGTATGGTCTTCAAGGCAGAAACCCTCTTCTTTGCCCGACACAGGGTCTATTGTTCACCTGCTTCCAATGTAAATGGGGTCTGGCTCATATGGTATACTTGTTTTAAAAATGACCCAGGGACTGGAGAGATGACTGTGAATATAGTGCTTGCTCCATAAGCATGAGGACCTGAGTTCAAGTCTCCAGGACCCATTTAAAAAGTTAAGCATGGCGGTGAGCCTGTAATCCCAGAACAGGGGAGGCAAGGACAGGAGGATTCTAGGGCTTGCAAGCCAGCCAGTCTAACTCAACTGGCAAGCTCCAGGTTCAACGAGTGACCTTGTCTCAAAAAAAAAAAAAGGTGGAAAATATTTGAGGAAGACACCCAATGTCAAACACACATATGAATATACACACAAAAGAATGATCCAGAATGCATAAGACTCAAGTAAGAAGACTGTCCTACAACCTGTGTATGGAGAAATCCCAGTTTGTTCTAGGACAACTTCCCTTGTGGTTTTACCTTGCTTTCTAGAAGTTTCTGCCTTGGCTCTCTTAATGCTTCTTCTGGGCTCCCACTAATGGCTTTTTATTTTTCTTTCCCAGCTTCTCATTTATAAATGCAAGGGCCTGACACACCCCACACCTCAGCTGATGCTGGAAAGGTGCACCATGGTCATTTTAGCTTTTCAACTTGTGAGTCAAAAGAATCCTTGGGGGCTTGAATACAACCCCTAAATGTGAGCACCACCCCCTGGAAGGCACACTGTTTGTGAGTGCGTATTCTTATCCTTCCCTGTAAAATGCTTGGAAACTCCTATGCTGAGTGGAATGGGGTATTCTGCAGCTGCCTGTAGTCACCCACAGGGACAGCCAGGCTTGCACCAGGGAAGCCAACCCCCAGCCCTTCCCTCTACTCTGTTCAGTCCTCTGAAATTTGGAATGGGTTAAGTATCATTGTGCAAGGTTGTTTTTGAGTTTGTCACAAAAGGGTGTTTTTTTTGTTGTTGTTGTTTTTTTTTTTTTTTTTTTAAAGTTAAATGCCAAAAACCCAGCTCTTTTTAAAATCTTTTCATCAGCTTTTTCATTCCTGGGCCTTCAGTAATGACACAGGCACTATGTAAACAAGGTGCTTCTGAGGGCTGCTTATAAAAGTCCAGGAGAAAAGATAAATGTGCTGATGTGCTGATATCCCGAAATGGGAGCCGCAGGTTGGATTTTCTTTGTGGGATCGGATATTGGTTTTTGTGGTTTATTGACCTGGCAGAATGACATCTGATGAAACACCCAAGAAAACTTTAAAACTTCTTAAAAAACTTACCTGTCTGTATGGAGAAATCTACACATTGAATCTGTGAGCCTGGAAGCTTATGCTGAGTAGAATACAATCAGGAAAAGAGAAGGAAAAGAAAGAAAGAGACAAAAAAAAAAACAAAGTACTTTTGCAAAGACCATGGAGTTGAGACTGGCCTTGGGGTGAAGTTGGTCTTGGGCAGAACCGCAGACGAAGTGGCTGAAAGGAGGCTGTAAAATGACACAGTCAGGGTCAGTAAGGAACACGAGCACACAAGTGTTAAGGTTAGAGGGACCAGAATGCATCTGTGCTTAGCTAATCACTTTTCCTTTTGCAGGGTCACTGTCACAACATGGCGCTGGCACTGTTTGTCATTTGGAGCATCTGTGATGAAATTCCTCTAGAATGCTCATGTGAATAGTCACTGGGTTCAGGGCCCAGCCAAGGATAGTTCCTCTGGTGTTGTAAAAGTCAGAGTGACAATTCAGGAAGTTGTCATCTGTCTCTCCTGTCCTTTGGTTTCAACAACTTCAAATAAGCTTCTTAACCACAGATGCATATAATAGTAAAATGTAGATTCCAGTTCTTTTAAAAAAAAATTTTTTTTTTGGCGAGAAGGCCTCATGTGTCACAGGCTGGCTTTGAATTCACTACATAGCTAAGGATAATCTTGAACATCGGGATCCTAGGGATCCTATTCCCTCTACCTCCCAAGTGCTGGGATTACAGGTGTGTATATAGTCACATTTGGTTTTATTTACTGGGGATCAAGGCCTTTGTGCATGCTAGGCTGACACTCAGTCGACTAAGCCATACCCAGAACCCAAGTAGTTTCTCTTTCTTTTTCTCTTTCTCACTCTTTTCTTTTATTGAGACAGGGTTTCACTGTATAGACTAGGCTGGCTTCTAACTCATAGTGATCTGCCTGCCTTGGATCACTATGAGTTAGTTTTCCCAAAGTACTCGGGTTAATGGTGTAGCCACCATACTTGGTGGAATTGTTTTTCTTAATCATATATAAATAAGTAAATTTCTGCTAGATGGCCACATTGAAGAGATAGCCACACTTACCGAAAAATGGCATGCTCTCAGGTCTTTTTTTAAAAAGTATCAAAATTGTGATAAATTATACATAATCTCAAATATAACCTTTCAGCCATTTTTATTATAATGCCAGTATCGTGATGCATATCTACATCGCTACCTAGCCAACCTCACCATCCATCTCCAGAGCTTTAAAAAAAGATCATATTTATTCATTTATTGTGTGTGTAGGCATGGTCAGAGGACAACTTGCAGGAATCAGTTCTCCCCCCATGTGAATTCCAGGGATTGAATTTAGGTCATCAGGCTTTGCAGTGGGTGCTTCTACCTCCTGAGCCATCTCACTGACCTAACTTTTTCTAAAGAGGTGTATTTTTTTTGTTTTGTGTGGGTGTATGTGTTTGCCTGCATGTGTGTATGTATACCATCTGTGTGTCTAGTACTCTCAGAGGCCAGAAGAGGGCATCAGAGATCCCCTGGAACTAGAGTTAAGGATGGTTGTTAGCTCACATGTGGGTGCTGGAAACTGAACCCACGTCCTCTGCAAGAACAGCAAGTGCTCTTAATGGCTGAGCCATCTCTCCAGCCCCCACCCTAGCTTTTTTTTTTTTAAAAAACCATCTCATACTGGGACTCTGAAGCCATTAAACACTAGCATCCCATTCTACCTCACAATCTCACAATACCATTCAGGTTTTGGTCTCTAGTGAACCTGGCAGTGTTAAGTACTTTGTTTCAGTGGACACTCCCTGGCTCTTTGGGAAGTATCTCATCTGACTACCACTTGTTTTTTGTTTTGTTTGTTGAATTGGTTTGGTTTTTGAAAACAGGATCTTACTTTGTAGCCCAGGCTGATCTTGAGCTCAAGATCCTCCTTCAGCCTTCTGAGTAGCTGTGATGATAGGTGTTTACCGCCATGCCCTGTTCAGGTTGGTGTTTTGTTTGGTTTCTAGTCTACAGCGGGTGCCTCATTCTCTTAAGTTTCGTAGAACTCTAAGAGGGTCGAGACTGAAACAAATCTGCTAGTCCAGGTCCCTCATGCGTCTGGTGTTGTGCTCAGTGGTGTGGTAGTTTGTATACAGGCTGGTGATTTGTGAAGCATTTGAATTAGTGAATTCTCATTTGATCCTTCCTGTGCCCTCTGAGGGGTTTTATTACTTCCATTTTGATGGTTGCAAAATGTGTCTCAGATGTGTGAATCCTCTTAAGGTTACAAAGCTAAGTCAAAGGCAGAATAAGGACACCAGCTCAAAGTTTTCTTCTTGACAAGCCAGTGCTTTCCACAGGGAAACAATTATCACTTCTCAGGAGGCCCTGGTAATAGCTGGTCCTGAAGAAGGGCAGCTTCTCCCAAAACATCCCTAATTACCAGTGCTCCACCATGCTGACTTGAAAACACTCAGAAATCCTTGGCCAGGCCCTGCTGCCTGACCAGAGGTTTGGGAATGGCAAAATGGGCTCACTTTGAATCCTGGTTGTCACAGGTTAGAGTCTAGACCAGCACTGCTCAGCAGGGCTATGAGAAGTGAGTTTGAGCTACCCAGAGAGTTTCAAATTTTCCAATAGCCACATTTTAAAAAAATATTGTTTTTTTTTGTTTTTATGTATATAAGTGTATTACCTGCACGTATGTAAGTGCACTGCATGACGCCATGTCCACGGAAGTCCGAAAAGGGCATCGGATTTCCCCTAGAACTGGAGTTACAGATGGTTGTTAGCCACCATGTGGATGCTGGAAGTCAAACCTGGGTCCTCTGCAAGAACAGCCACTGCTCCTAACCACTGAGCCATCTCTGGAGAGCCAGCCCTACTAATAGCCACATTTTTAAAAAGTAGAAGAAACAGGTGAAGTTAAATTGTAAGATTATAGTCTAAATTAGAGTCCCCAAAGCCCCCATTTCAATATATAATTGAAGGGTTGGAGTGATGATTTCATGGGTAAAGTGCTTACTAAGCAAGCATAAGGACCTGAGTTCAGATCCTCCACATTCCTGTAGGAAAGCTAGGCATCGCAGGCACTCACCTGCAAGTCCTGCACTGGAGGGAGGAATCAGGTGCACCCTCGCGGGCCTTGCTGGCCAGCCAGCACCAGGTTCGTTGACAGATCTGTCTCAAAAAATATTTTATGCAATAAAGGAAGATACCTCAACTCAGCCTCTGCTTACATACATACACACACATACACACACATACACACACACACACCTCATGCATGCCAAAAAATGTAAGCAATATAAAAATTATGAATGAGCTTTTCTTTTCCTAAAAAATTTTTTTAAGTTTTTGTGTATTTGTATTTTATATGTATCTGTGTTTTGCTTGCATGTATGTAAGTGTACCAAATGTGTGCAATGTTCACAAAGGCCAGAAAGGAGCATTAGATTCCCTGGAATCCAGCAAGTTAGGGATAGTGGTTAGCTGCTGATGCTGGGAACCTAACCTAAGTCCTCTGCAGGAGCAACAAATGCTCTTAACCACTGAGTCATTTCTCTAGTCCTTGTTTTCTTTTCTTGAGGTGCATCCCATATAGCTCAGCCTGGCTTGATCTCACTGCATACCCAAGGATGACCTTGAACTACTAATTCTCCTGCCTTCACTTCCCAAGGGCTGGGATTACAGGCATATACCACCACTTCTGACAGTGGAACTATTTTTTTTTTCACTCTGGTAGCAAGTCCTTAAAATCCCATATGCATTTTTTTACTGACAGCAGTCTCAAATCACACACTAAATTTTCAAATGAGGATTCAAATCTGTATTAAGATCTGTATTTCATAAACTTTCTGGTTGAAAAATTAGTTTGGGGGCTGGAATGATGGCTCAGAGGCTAAGAGCACTGGCTGCTCTTGCAGAGGACCCTGGTTTGGTTCCCAGCACGCACATGACAGCTAATAACTGCCTGTAACTCCATTTCCAGGGGATCAGACATGCTTTCTGACCTCCACAGGCATTGCACACATGTGGTACACTTGCATACATGCAGACAAAACACACATATAAAATAAATAAAGAAGTAGATTCACATAGCTATATTCCCAGCACTTGGGAGGTGAAGGCATGAGAATCAGTTCAGAGTCATCCTCAGCTACATGACTGATTTGTTCTAGACCAGCCTGGGCTACATGAGACCCTGTCTCAAAGCAAGCAAACAAACAAAACTAAACTAAAGTAAACTTATATAGTCAAAGTGTTTCAAACATATGTGAAGGTTTTCTAATAACTGAATCAAGTCTCCATCTTTTAACTTTCCTTACAATTAAAGAAACTTTTAAAATCATGTTCCTCTTTTACGTAAGTGACATGTCAAATGCTCACTAGTCATATACCAGATAGATAGTTACTAGGAAGACAGTTAAGGCTGGCCGAGGCTGGATCTGAAAAATAGAACAGGAGTCGCCCAACTTCTGTGAAAGGTTGGACAGCAAGTTCTTCCAGCTTTGAGAGCCACACACACAAGTCTCTGAAAACCCCTCAGCTCTGCCACTATTGTACAAAAGAGGCCACAGGATAAGTGAACGTCTTTGTGTTCCAATATACTTTATTTGAAAGGAGATGCCAACATGTAGGTTTCCAACCGGTAGAGCGGAGCATTCCTTCTGGTGCTTTGGCTGTGCTGTGTGGTTGCAGAGACAGCTGTAGCCTCTAGCTTTCTGAGACAAGATTGTGAAAGTCTGCACCTACTACATCTCCTTCTGTGTGTAATTTCCATTTTGATGCCACTTGGCATAAAGCTGGCAGTGGGCCTGAACCTTGGGTCTTAAACCTTTCATGTATTCTGTTCAGTGCATTCTTTGCCACCGTGAACAGTCACTTTGTCATGTTTTGAGGTACATGTATTGAGAATGGAGAATGCTGGATGAGAGGTTTCCAAAAAGCTTTGAGAGTTGTATGAACCACATGAAGATCTCCCAAGAATGCTGAGTCATATCATCTTTGCTTGTCCCCTGTTCACATCACCATGTAGCAAGATCAGTAACCACAGAAGATTTAAGCATGCTTCATGGATGGAAAAATACATGATCCCCTTAGGTTAAGTGGAATCCATCCATTTTGACAATAAAGGCCAAAGTAAATCTAAATATTGCTCACATGGGGCATTGCAATCCTGGGTCATGTCATCAGGGAACAAGGCCACCTAGAGTTGACCATGCTCACTGTAGAGCAGTGGTTCCCCATTTGTCCCATCATATGTTTGGAAATGGGATTGGACTAGATGAGAAAGAAAAGGGGACAAGAGGACCCAGACTGTTTGAGAGAAGACTGACATCCCCCTGGTTCTTCAGGGTAGAGGGTATGAATGGGCTTTGCTGAGACTGTGGAAGCTCAGCAGAACACTTGGAATTCTGTTGACCTAGAACTTGAGGTCCAGTGGCTCTGTAGGCAAGGGTGCAATTGAAGAAATTATTGACATTCCATTACTAATTCTCCTGACGACATTTAGCTTGTTTTAGCTTGGAGATTCCTTTAAAATTTTTCTTTCTTTTCTAAAAAGAGCACCTTTATGGGCTGGAGAGATGGCCCAGTGGTTAAGAGTACATATATCGCTCTTGCAGCAGACCCAAGTTCATTTCCCAAGAACCACATTGGGTGACTCCAAATGGCCTGTAACTCCAGCTCCAGGGGGATCAATGCTTCTGACCTCCAAGGATACTTGCATTCACATACACGTACCCATACACAGAGACACACGCACACATAATTAAAAATAAAATCTTTTAAAAGCCACACCTTTGTGTGTATATGTGTGTGCATGATGTGTGTGTGTGTGTGTGTGTGTGTATGTGTGTCCTGTGTGTGTCATGGTGTATGTATGGAATTCTCTTGTTTCTGCTTCCTATCTTCCCCCTTGGAGTATTGGGATTACAGATGTCCATTACACGTCTGGCTTTATGTGGGTTCTAGGGCTCCAAACTCAAGTCCTCACACGAGTGGTAAGCACTTTCCCCATTAAGCCATCTCCCCAGCCCTATTTCTTTTAAAGTCAGACTCTCACTTTCTAACCGAAGTTGATTTGAACAAATGATCCTTTTGCCTTAGCCTCTCAAATCCTTGGAGTTACAGGAATGAACCATCAGGCCTGGTTCTTTTTTTATAAGTCAAGACTCAGGGGTGAACTGTGTTAAGTAATTTACTGAGGTTGAGACCTACAGTTAGGACAGGTGAACCACTTGGTTTCTCCAGGCACATTCTGCACCTGTCCCTTGCCCTCATCTGTACAGCATCATCACACACACACAGCCCTGTGCACAAACAGGAGAGCCCTGTGTGCAAACAGGAGAGGTCTGGACCCCACTTTCGAGATAATTAGGTGGGGTCATTGTTCAGACAGCCGCTCACTCAAAGATTGAGCCTGCTGCATGGAGCTGCCTCTAATCCCAATTGCCTGTAATGATGATTGCCAAAACTCTGGAATTATAACAACAGATTCTACAAGTTAGAGACTAATTGCCCCACCAGTGTCATATTTGAGCACAGAAGGAGCAACTTTGATCTTTCAGTCAACCAGACCTCTTAAATGACGAAGGTCAGTGACATGGTTCTCTGCCTCCGCCCCACCTCCCTTTCTTTTCACAGTCATAGTAAGACCTGGATTTTTTAAAAAGCAGTTCACCTATTAGAGATAGAAAGGCCAGGAAGAAGATTCAGTCAGTAAAGTGCTTGCTGTGTAAGCATGATAGCCTGAGTTTGATCTCCAGAATCCATAGAAAAGATCTGGGCTTGGTAATATGAGCTTGTAATTCCAGTACTGGGGTTGGAGGAAGGCAGAGACAGGTAGATTCCTGGAACACAGTGGCCAACCAGCCTAGCCTACTTGGCAAGCTTTAGGCCAGTGAGAGACTCTATATCAAAAATCAAGGTTAAATTAAAGAAAAAAAATTAAATTGGGGTCTATAGAAATGGTTCAGCAGTAAGAGCACTGGATGCTCTTATAGAGGATTAAGGTTCAGTTCCCAACACCCATATGGTGACTAACAACCATCCATAATTCCAGTTCTAGGGGATCCAACACCCTCTTCAGGCCTCTCCAGGCATTGGATGCAGGTGGTACACTTACATACAAGCAGGCAAAACACTCATACACATCAAATAAAAATATATAAATAAAAATTTAAAAAGTCAAGGAGAATGGCGCCTGAGAAAAGATACTGAGGCTGACTTTTAGCCTTCATATGCATGCAACACACATATGTACCCATGAACACACGCACATCTGAAAAGAAAAGATAGGACTAAAATTGAGTGAAATGAAAAGAATTAGACTTTTTATTGAGATCCCTTCGGTCATTAAAAAACTGCAAACTGCCAGATGTGGTGGCACAACTTTAATCACAGGATTTAGGAGGCAGAGGCAGGCTGGTCTCTGTGAGCTTGAAGCCAGTCTGGTCTACACAGTGAGTTCCAGGCCAGGTGAGGCTACAGGGAGACCCTGTCTCCAAAAACAAAGGCAAAACAAACCAAAAACCCATCTTTGACATCTCTGAAACTCTGTTTCCTCTTCAGCACCAGTTATAAGCATCAGAAATGAGCTTAGGGCACCAATCAGTGCTGACTGGCCATCGATAACACTTTGAAATATCGCCAGCCCCAGCAGCACTGTCAGCCCTATGGTAACTCTCTGGCCTTGAAGTCATCAGAACCCTCAGAGTCTTTGCCATTTGGGGCCTTCATTCAACGCTCAAGTTCATTTGGAGGTGGTTGTCTTCAGTAAACGGGAGATGGAACAAGCATGAAAGGATGGAGCTCCCGCCTGTGGCTCTAGTCCTGAGCAGTCCGGGTGAATGCCTTCACCACAGTGTAACGTCCCAGGGTTCAGTTTTCAGTGTACCCAGGAGTAAACCTTCCATCTCCCATCTCTTCAGTCAGAATGTCAAAGGTCTAGGATGACCTCACATGTGGCTTTTTATTTCTACTTATGTGTACGTGTGAGTATATACACATGTGTGCACAGGTGCTTCCTGGGGCTGGAAGCGGGTGGCAGATCCCCTGGAGCCGGAGTTACAGGTAGTTATGAGCCCCTGAATGTAGATGTTGGGAACCAAACTCAGATTCTCTGAAAGAGCAGCAGGGGCTCTTAACTGCAGAGCCATCTCTCCAGCTACCGCCCCCACCCTGGTACCAGATATGGCATTTTTAGGTGGTTCAAACACTATCTGTCCCTTTCCCCAGCTGAGCAACTGTTTGCTACTTGTGTCTGAGAGTGACAAACGGACCTTATTAATAAAACAATAAGCGGACGACTTCTGAAAGGTCACTTTCCTGTGAGGGCCACACCAGCAGAGCCCCTGCCCATGTCTGATTTGGGGTTTGAGTGTCTCGATACCCCCAGCATCTGCAGGTCACCCTCCCACTCCCAGACTGATGCTGTCTTAGTGAGCTAAGGCTGGTGTCTGCCCTGAGCTGGCCCATGAGGAGCCACTGGAATGATCAATGAGACCTGGCGGCCAGGCCCCTGCTGGTCGCCTGTGAATCAGTCACCCCTGCCTTGCTGGATCCATCTCCTCGGAGCAGAAAACACTTGAGCTGCACCCAGCCAGGCTGACTCGCGTCTGGCTAATGGCTTTTCTGTGTCATGCATTGACCTTGGTACCCTACATTTTTTATATGTGAGTGGGCTGGAGACTGTTGCTAGCCTAAGCCCTTCTATAAACCTTCTAGCGAGGCTGTTGATAGGGCTTCGGGTTGGGGGTGGCTTCTGGCACCACACATCTAAAACTTGAGGTAAAATCCACATAACATGAAGTTAGTCTTTCTAAAAAGTTTTTTGATTAGCAGGTGTTGATTATAGGTGATGTTTCCATACATCTATTCAACGTCTTTTGCACGTATTCCCCCTTACCCTGCCGTTACCCTCCCTTGCCCACCCCGACCCGCACTGATCCTAACCAATCCCTCCTCTGCTTTCTTGACTTTTCTTTTGGTGATCCGCTGAATTTCATGAGGGTTGCTCACAGGAACATGGGGGAGGGGTTATTTATGGGCAGGTGACAAGTGGCTATACCACTGAAGAAAATGCCTCTCTCCCCCAGCAACCGTTAACTGCCTAGAGATCCTCAGGGAGGGGTGGAGTCTTGTGAACACTCATTTTTTTTTCCCCAGGACTGTGAATTGTCAGGGCCTTGGGCATGCTGCATACATGCTCTAACACCAAGCTCCACCTTCAAATAACCCCTACGAGTGGAATTTCATCTGGTATCTTCATGTATGACTCCCACCTCTACCCAGAGCCTGTCATTACTCCAAGAGGAACTTTGGACCTATTGAGCTAGTTGTATGAGTGTGCTTGTTTGTTCTTGGGAGTACAGATGTGTGTGTGTGTGTGAGATCACACGTGTACATGTCATAGCAGCATGTTGGGGTCAGAGGACAACTTTCAGGAACCAGTTCTTTCCTTCCATCTTTATGTGGGTTCCGGGGATTGAAATCAGGGTGCCAGGCTTGTGCAGCAAGCACCTTAACTTCCAAGCCATCTCACCAGTTCTGCATTTTATTCTTTGAGACAGAGACTCTCACCAGCAAGTTCCAGGTCTCTTGTCTCCATTTCCCCTGGCCTGGAACTGTAAGTGTGCACTACCATGCTCAGCTTTTTTATAGGGGTGCTGGTTGTCCAACTCAGCATCTCACACTTGCCCTGACGCTGTTTACCAACTGAGCTATCACCCCAGCTCCTGCGCTGGGTCTTCAAGACTGCCTGACAAAGCAGCCTGTGCTGGATGGCCAAACCAGGATGCTCATCTTCCCCAAATCCTGGAGGCCAGAAGCGAAGTGTCAACAAGGTGGTTTTTTCTAAAGGTTTTTTCTAAAGGCCACCTGTGTCTTACATCATAGTCCTCTCGTACTTTTCTGCCTCTGTGTCCAAACCTCTCTTGTTTATAAATGCACAAGTCACAGTGGGTTAAGGTCCATCCTAATGACCTACTTTTAATCCAGTTACCTCCAAGAAGCCCTATTTCCAAATAAGGTCACATTTTGAGATATTAGTAGTCAAGATTTCATCTTTTGAAGACTGGGAAGGGGACAAACTTCAACCCATAACACACATTAAGCAGTGTCAGTATCGGCATTGCACTCCTTTTTGCGACTGAGTACTATTCCACCACGTGTAATCATTAGGTTTTTGAACATCAAGTACAAACACCTGTGAGCAGCATCTGTCCCTATAGAGTACCCTGCCTCAGGCTTGTGTGAGGTGGGCTGTTGATTCCACAGGTGTAGCTCCCAAATCCCTAGTCTGGGAGTTTGTTCTTACTGTCCTTATTTTTGTAGAAGGACTAGAACACTGGACAGAGGGGAAGCCAGGTCAAGCCCCTGATCCTCTGGTTCCTTTTTAAAAATGCAATTTATCTTCAGACATCCTCTCTCCTCTTCCTGCTCTTATCTGGTACCCTCCCTCCCTGCAAGTGCACAAACACACATTAAAAGCATTTTAAACACAGACAGGTTCTGGAGAGGACCATGGGCAGAGAGGAAGTACAGTGCTTTGAGAAGACCCAGTCAGCAGGCCAGCTCCGTCGTCATGGTTACTGGGCCTGGTCCCTGGGGCTGGCCGCAGACTAGAGCCTGTCAGATCTTCACACTCCCTTCCATGCACCTGCGTGTCCTTTCAGCTTTGGAACCAACGGTGATACTGACTTGAATATTTCATTTGCCCCTGATGTTAAAATAGATTTTTCTCTCTTATGCACACAGACAGGGAATCTGCATCCCTGCTGGCCAGGACCCTTTCAGGGATAACTCATCATTGGCATTAGCTTACAGGAGTCAGGCCTTGGTGGTAGTGACCTTGTGAATAAACCATGATCACGGCAGAGTCAAGTCCTAACCCTGAGCATCCCTCATGCAAAAGTTGTTTTATTCCTCTGCCCTCTCCTCTGCATCCTCTCTCTTTTGACCCTCCCTTCCCGACCCCTGCTACACACACGCACACGCACGCGCACGCACGCACACACACACACACACACACTTGTGGTATCAAATCTATTTTTCCCCTGGGGGAAAAATATCCTCTTTTATTTCTGTGTGAGTGTAGGTGTACATATGTGTGGGCACACAGGCCACAGTGCACATGTGGAGGTCAGAGGACAACTTGAATGAGTCAGGTCTCTCCTTTCACCATGTGGATCCTAGAATTGAACTCAGGTCATCAGACTGGGCTGCAAGCTCCTGCGGTTTTGAGAGAAACAGGAAGGAGAGTTGGGAAGTGAAGACAGGATGGAAAATGATACTGCCTGGATTGCTTGTGTTACTACTTTAGGGTAGATGTGTGGCTCCTGGAGTCTGGAAGGCTCCACATCAGTAGTGGAACCAGATGAAAATGAGCCAGAGATACTGAGGATGGTCCTCGGTGTGGCACAGACTTCTGGAACTTAAATTTTTAGTGGTGACTACTTGTGATAAGGTCTGGGTGTTTGGAGCTTTTAAAGCATCCAGGGGGCTTAGCGTGGGTGAGTCATACCTATATTTTAGAGGTTGAAGCAGGAGGATGGCTGAGAGTTCCAGGCCAGCCTGGGACGCAGAGAGAGAACCTGTCTCAAAAGCAATACAAGGGCCTAGGGACATAGGTCAGTTGGTAGAGTTCATGTTAGCCTGCATGAAGCCCTGAGCTCCATTCCTAGCACTGCGTAAACCAGGCATGGTGGTGCTCATATGTGATCAAGCACTTGGGAAGGTTGGTGGAAGACCAGAGGTTCCGTGTCATCCTCAACTACAAAGCTGAGTTCAAGGCCAGCTTGGGCTTCCTGAGGCCCTGTCTCAAAATCAAAACAAGCAGAAACAAGGAAACAAACAAAAAAACCCCAAACAATAAAACACCCAAGTGATTCTGCTGTCTGGCCACCTGTGAGACCTGCTATTCTAGGAAGGAGAAGATGCAGGTGACAGTTAATCCTCTGTGCCCAGCACTGCTGCCAATTAGCTAGAAAGCAGGGACAGAAATAACATACCCTAGCCTGCCTTTGGCCAAGCCAAATAGGACGCCACGTCTGATTAACCCTGTAAGGCCAGCACGGAATGCAAAGCTCCAGTTCCCTGCTTTTCCATTCTCCATGTAGACCTTAAAGGGCGCCAGGGCCCCAAGGAGCTCTGCGGCCCCAGGGAGCACCGCCTGGAACCGGTGCACCCGGTTCACAAGAACACACCGTTTCTACATTTTGTTCACAGCCAATTCTCAGCTGACCTCCCAAGGACAGTAGTGTGAAGCCCAAGTGGCTGCTGGCTTTTCTCTGTAGAAGGTGCTGATGTGATTAGTTGCTGTGCGCCCCATCATTAGAGAACAGTGTGTTGAGGAGGGTTGTCATTCGAGGCAAGCTGGGGCTGACTTTTCTGCATCTCTCTGTGTGCTTTGTAGTACAAAATCGGACAGCTGTACATGATCAGCAAGCACAGTCACGAACAGAGCGACCGGGGAGAAGGAGTGGAGGTTGTACAGAACGAGCCCTTCGAGGACCCTCACCATGGCAACGGGCAGTTCACGGAGAAGAGAGTGTATCTCAACAGGTAAGCCATGGTGGCAGGGGGGGCACCCAGGAGTAAGGTAAGGCTTTGAGAGGCTGGGAAAAGAGGGCCCTGGAAAGTCATCATATCCCCCTCGGCAGCCACGGTATTGTTGCTTTCAAAACTAGAATCCGTCGCCTGGATACTCTGCAAAGTAGACTCACCTTGGCTTTCCTTTGATGGAAGAGGAAATCTGATCTTTCCTTGAATCGTACCTATTAGCTGAGGGAAAGAAGTGGCCGCAGTTTGGAGTAGTGGGGACAGCCTGAACCAGGCAGACACAGTGCCTGTGGGTCTTGGAAGGAGGATTACCATGTAGTGTCAAGGGACCATGCAGGTGTCCACAAAGGAAACTGATGAAGTGACCAGAGTGATTTGTGGTGGCTAAAGTGGCTTCCATTTCTCCAAGGGACCCTGCCTACCGATGGTACAGATCATTGCTCCTTTCGAACAGATTGCAAGCCAGCAGCAGCCGAGACCATGTTTTCTGCCTTGTAAAATGTGGTTTTACTGTCTGTTTCCTTGGCACCAGTAGCATGATTGATGATTAAGACATGTCTGATCTTCTTCCCAGAACTGGAGTTATGGATGGTTGTCAGCTGCCATGCAGGTGCTAGGAACTGAACCCGAGTCCTCTGCAGGAACAGCCAGTGTTCTTAACTGCTGAACCATCTCTCCAGTCCTCCCCGCCCCTGCCCATCCTCTTCTGTTTAGCTCTTTCCTAGGTCAGAATATTTGTAGTAAGTGTTTAGGAAGATGGCTCAGTTGGTAAAGTGCTTGCCATGCAAGCATGAGGGCCCTGAGTTAGGATCCCCAGTCACCGTAGCCATGTGTGCCTGGAACCCCAGTGCTGGGGACGCGGAGGCAGGGTTATCCTGCGGCTTCTTGGCCAGCCAGGCTAGCCAAATCAATGAGCTCTGGCTTCAGTGAGAGTCAAAAATAAGGCGGGGGATGATTGAAGACACACCCAGCACCTACCTCTCACCTCTATGCGCACGGACAGACAGGCACAGAGAATATTTGTAGTGAGATTATATGAAATATACTTTATTGAAATTAACTGCTTCAGCAAACCAGTCTTGTATTAGCGTTCCATGAGTATATTGACACACACTCACACACACACACACACACACACACACACACACACCTGCCACTGCCTTGTCCACTGGCACATTTGGGACCATGACAAGCATTTCTGACATACTGGCTGGACAGTGCCCCCAGCTTATTTACTGGCACCTGTGACTATTCTTCTATCTGCAGTGATTGGGTGTGCTCAGCCTCTTTTGAGATGGGCCGTGTTTACAGAGTTTCACTCCCCAGCACGATGAACTAGACCATTCTTCCCTGAGAACACACTTTGGAGTGTAGTCCTTAGGGTGGATGGAAGTCCTATTCCCGAGTCCTAATGGAAAGGAAATGAGATCGATCTCGTTCATCTATTGGAAACTGTGAATTCCCAGGTTCTGGAGCCAGTTCAGGCCCACACCAAATGTCGATCTGGCCAGGAATGGCTTTCTTGGAGACAGATTTCTAGGTATGCTGTTTGGCCAGTCTCTGTGTGGAGGGCAGGAAAACACAATCCAGTTGCCCCCTCAGGGACCACTTACGAGGAGCACAGAGAAACAAGGAAAACACAGGAGAAGAGATAATGGAAAATTCCACTTCTGGACTTGTGGTTGAGTCACTTATTACCTAGGGAATGTTCCCTGTGCACCAAAGTCAAGAAAAATGTTAGAAACTTTATAACTTTTGCTGAGGCAGAAGTGTCCGGCTGTCTCTGTCAGTCTGTTTTCTCTATTAAAATATATTATATTTATTTTAAAGAAAAGTCATAAACATTGGTAAGAGGGAAATTTGTTATAAATAGATTATGTGGACTTCCAGTAATAGTAACTGGAAAGATTAATGTAGACCCTCCCCCACTTCCTATGACAAACACAGGATGAAATATAACAATATAAAGCTGAGCTTAAAACAAAGAAAGGGAAATCCTCAGGTACTGAAGCAAGAAAGGAACTTGCACTGGAATGGGAAGCAGACTAGTGAGTGCAGTGGAAGCGGGGACATGAAAACCCACTGCAGGCCCTGCCATCTGGGGTGCAGGAAACATGGCCCCAGACCCACACAAATGGGGAGTTGAAACTAAGGATCAGGCACATATGCTGGTTGATGACAATCAAGGGTTGAGAAGGGTTACTGTCTACAGACTCACATTGAAAGAACTGCTCAGGCTGCAGAGATAACTCTGCCGTTAAGAGCACACACTGTTTTTGCAGAGGGCCCTAATTCAGTTACCAGCACCCACATCAGAATCTCACAACCACCTTTAACTCCAGCTCCAGGGGATCCAACACCCTCTACTCAGTGCATATACACTACACCACACACACACACACACACACACACACACACACATACACACACACAATGTACACATAATTAAAAATACATTTTTTTTTAAAAGAAAGAAATACTAAGGACAGACTTAACAAAGACAAAACCGAGGAAAGAGGAGAGAGGTATTTGGAAGAAATAATAGAGTAGCTGATAAACTAGGCAAAGCTGACTAGCCATAGGATGGTTTAAAAACACTCGCAGTGGCTAATTGGGGTACATCAGTAGCAGCATCAAAACAACAGTCAAGCGTAACAGAACAGAGAAGTGATTGTGGTGAAGAAAACACTCTAAGGTGTTAAAATAGTTTTAAGGCAAACATGCATATTCAAAATACAGAATTAACCTCTGGCAGGATAGGAAAACAATAAATAACTTCTTTTTTATGTTTTATTTCATCATTTTTATATTTTTAAAGTATTTTTTATTTCATTTTACCTTATATGCATGAGTGTTTTGCCTACATGCATGTAAATGAACCTGTGTTGTACAGTGTTCATGGAGGTCAGAAAAGGGTGTCAGGTCCCCTTGGATCTAGAGTTACAGAAGTTTGTTAACCACCATGTGGGTGCTGGGAACTGAACCCAAATCTTTTGCAAGAGCAGTCAGTGCTCTTAACTACTGAGCCATCTCTCCAACCCCACAAATAACTTCTAAGGGACCACATGATCAGTCCACAGAAGACAGGTGAAATAAGAATCAAATTTTGGTGGCAATGTAAACTGAAATGTCCAATCACTTTCCCTCACCTTACAGCTAGGGGTAAGACCATGTGACCTAGTTCTGGCTAAAAAGACATAAGACTTTCCTCTCTCATACGCAGAGATAGATGTTCAAGGAACTCTCTTTTTTCTGTTCAAGAGAGCTGTGATCTTCTTATCAAAAAGGAGGAGAAATTCCCCTGTGTTATTGTTTCCAACTTGGTTGATGCTGAAGTCAAAAGACATACTTTTAAGAGAGAGGATCAATTATATAAATGATTTCATGTCAGCGTTTTGCATGTGATTTTATAATAAATCAACTTCTATAAACTTTTTTAAAGGGGAAAGAAAGAGGGAATGAAGAGTAACTATTGAAAGACAACTAACATTGTCTTTGATAGCAGAACTGAACAATAATAGCCCAGAAAGTGACTGGGGATGTCCCTCAGAGATAGAGTATTTACCCAGCATATGCAAAGCTGTGGGTTCATTCCCTCAAAAACAAAAGAACAAAAAGGAAATTTATACAAAGAAAGACATAGACATCAAACTCCTATATAAAGCATTAACAAGTCAAATCTTTCACCATTAAACAAGTTTATCCCTGAAATACATTATATTACCATTGAATAAATCTTTCTGTTTATAGGTCCACAGTAAAGTTGAGAACAACATCAGGAACTTTGCTATCACCCTTTGGTCCAATCTTGTGTGATGTCACTAGCCTATGCAATAGAACAAGAAGAACTGGGAAGGGATGTATGTATGTCAGGGGTAGAGTGCTTACCTAGTGTGATAGTTTTAATTGTCACCGTGACACAATATAGCATCACCTGGGAAGAGAGCATCAGTGAGGGATCATCTAGATCAGGTTGTCCTGTGGCCATGTCTGTGGGGGATTCTCTTGATTTCTAAGGTTAATTGATCTGGGTAGACTTTGCCCACTGTGAGCAGCACCGTTCCCTAGGCAGGGGCTCCTGAACTCTGTGAGTATATAGAAAGTGAGCCAAACACAAACAAGCATGCATTCTTTCTCTCTCTGCTCTGAACTGTGAATATGACCAGCTGCTTTAAGTTCCTGCTGCCTTTTCTTCCCCACAATGATGGACCATAATCTGGAATTGTGAGCTAAAACAATTCTCCTCTAAGTTGCAGGTGTGAATGGCCAGTGTGTGTGTGTATGTGTATGTATATATGTATATATATATATGAAAAATGTTCATCTTATAGGAAAGCAGGAAAGCAAATTAAAACAAGAACATCTAGTTTCACATGCATCCCATTGACAAAAATTAACATCTCATGATTCTAGGGAATAGCAAGGATATGATAAAACAGCTTATTTCCAGAATGGGGAAGATTTATAAGCTGATATCTCCTCCTTACCAGAAACATCAGCAGTAATGAGGAAAGTTAAAAATATATATGCCTTCCTTTTACCAACTCTCTGTCTAGGTAGAATCCTAGAGGAATTGCTGCATTGTGCACAAGAGACAAGTACTGAGAGATTAATTCCGCAGTGTATGCACTGGAACATAATTGAAACCAATTCCGATATCTTCAATGGGAATACCTTGTGGTATAGTCACAAAATGGAAAGTTTCACTGTGGTTCAGCTTAATGAACCAGATTTACTTTGACAGATTTCATAAGGTACAACAGGCAAGCTATAGGAAAAAAGAACAGAAAAAGAAAAATAGATCTGGCTAAGTGTCTATAGGGCATCCTTTAGATGCCTTTTGAGAAAATTAAGAGAAATTTTTGAGAAATTTAAGGCTAGGAAGGATTATGAGTCTAAAATTCTGAATGAGGATTCAGAAAAACTTAGTAAATTGGAATGATGGGTTATCTACCAAGATGAAATTGAACAGGGGCAATTAAATAGTCTTATCTTTGGATCCTGGAATACCAACTGTACAAGAATGGGATGAAGGGCTGGGGAATCAGGAGACATAGCCTTGCTAACTTCATGGCCCACGTTTCACCCCAGCAACTCCCATTTTAAAAAGCCAGGTGTAGCATCATGCATCTGTAATCCTAGAATTCCTATGGCAAGATAGGAAGCAGAGAAAAGAGAATCATCTAGAAGCCTGTGGGCCACCTAGCCTGGAGTAAGTAGCATAGCAGCAGAAACAAGAGAGACCCTGCCTCAAAGTAGGAGAACTGACCCCAGAGTTGTCTCCTGACTTTACATGTGTGATATGGCACACACACACTCACATAGAAAAAATGGAATGAAAGATTATAACATTATAATGGTATGTTTAAAAGAAATATAGTGATTTTGGTTGATAATTCAATATTAAACAATTATATGTTTATACACAGAGTAATGATTTGTGTTTATAATTTTTCTGTGTATATAGTAGGTATAGAGTTGTAAATATTTCCCTTGGGCTGCCATCAGTAAATGTAAAGTATAACTTGTAAAAGTGAAAAAGTCAAAGTAAAATATCACCTTGCCTAATTTTCTACCAGCCACAACATATCTGAAGTTTATGTCTAGTCCTGAATGATGCACTTTAAAATGAATGAAGACACAACTGTGTGTTTAGAGAACTGTTAAGGCTAAACTAGGGGTCTATCATGGTGCTGTTAGATAACTAGCAGGTCCAACAGCAATGAGTGGGCATTCTAGGAGAAAGAATTAGGCTCAGTTAATAGAAGAAAATTCTAAGCACACAAGCCCTGTGAACACATTCTCATGCAAATAAGTGGGCTATTGTTAAACAAAAGGTGGGCTCAGCTTGGCAGTCAAGAGGATGCTCTGGGACTCTACTTTTCTACATTCAAAATATGTATTTGGCATCATTTTGACTTTCTCTCCACATGCGTGAGTAACCAAAGAGGCAATAGCTCTGAAGTACCCTTTCCAGAGGTTAAATTTTCATGGTAGTTTACTTTCTACAAGTCTAAACAAGGTCTTTCCTTTTATAATTTAAAAGATTTAGTTGATTTGAAAGATAAGTCCATATCTTAGCACCAGGGAGATTATGATTTAGCAAATACAAAGGAATATCAATATGTGAACAGTTGTGTGTGGTGGCACATGCCTGTAATTCCAGCATTCGGGAGGCTGAGGCAGAAGAATCGCAAGTTCTAAGCCAGCCTAGGCTATTTAGTGAGACCCTGTCTCAAAAAAAAAATTGATATGTGACTGAAGCACGAATTACTAAGATGGATTCCAGAATCTTAAAAGAAAATGAAACCCATTGCTTTTCAGTAACAATCTAGAGTTACTTGGCATTAACTCATGTCCTGCCTGATGTAAAATTGTGTGTATTGAAATCTTACCAAATACAACAAAGTATACAGTTCTGGAGGGGACCCTACATAAGGTGTAGACTTGTTTCTGATCAAAGTAAGAACCAGGCTCATTGGGTCCAGGCTTTGTAAGTCTATCTAGCTTCTTGTGGGCATCTTGAAAGAGTGAGTCATAAGAGACAGAGAGTAGCCAAGATGTTCTCAGTGCCCACTTAATAATTTATGTTATTATATAGACTGTCCTGAGTTCACAACCTAGCAGTGTGAGTGGACAATTCCCTGCATCAATTTATGTGGGAAGTCAAATCACATTCAGATTTAATTTATTACCCAAAGTAACTATTAGCGGTCTTGGGTATATTCAAAGCTTGGGTAACTAGGGCCCACTCTTCAGTTAATGTGGAAAGAAGAAAATTGCTCAAAGGGGAGTTAGATTCATCCATAATTATTATCACCAAGCAAAGTTCAGATATCCATCTCTCCAAGAGTGGTGCACTTTGGCTGACGTGTGAGGTAACTATGGGGATAAATGGAAGACTAGCCACAAAACAATGTTAGGCTGTGTCCGTGTAGGCTCAGAGCTGCCAGCAAAACAGAAATCTGCTGTCAGCAGAAAGAGTAGTTCATGGAAGAATGTTAGGGGCCCACGGACCTCTCTGAATGCATAAGAATGGACAGGAATCAAGGCAGCTCCAGAGACAGTCAAGAACCCAGCAATGACAATGATCTTTAAACAGACCCAAGGCGTCCACCCTCTGCTGCCTCCAGCCACCACCACCCGTTTGCTACGCACCGACCTCGACTGTTCCCTCTCTGTCTCACGTTCCAAAATCCCAAACATTCTCATGCAGACTGAGACAGAAAGACAGACCGACAGGCAGGCAGGCAGATGGATAGTAGAGAGTCATTTCATAATGACTTGAAAGGAGAAAGGGGACTCATTACTGGGAAGGAAGAGTCTAAAAGGCTGGCAGGGGAAACAGAGTAATGGGAAAGAAAGACAAAATATGTTTTCCCGCATATGGAATCTAGATTTAAACATACACACACATATATGTGACATGAAAGATGAAGAAAGGATTTGGGAGGATAAAGGACACCAGGAAGTGAAGGGGAGGAGGATGGGGAGGGTGGTGCAGTGCATATAAGCAAGGTACAATGGTGTGTGCATGAAAAGACCACAGTGAAACCCACTGTTTTGTACACTAGCTAAAAAATTAATTGAAAAAAAAAAAAAATCCGGAACATGAGCATCATCTCAGGTCTGACCTAGCCCTGACCAGTAGGTAGGAAGAGGGACTTGGCTGTCTTCCCACATGACTAAGCCATTTTATATTCCAGCCAGTGAGCCGTGAGGATGCCGCTTTCTCCACATGGCCATGTCTCCATACTTGCTATTGTCTGTCTTAGGCTGCACAGCCTTTCCGGTGGCAATGAGGGGGTCTTCTTCTGTTCTGGCCTTTTTTAAAGTTGTTAAATACTTTAGTTTTTAAATTTCTTTGTGTGTACATGCACCCATGTATGTGTGTGTGAATGTGGGGTGTATATGTATGTGTGTGCATGTGTGTGGTATGTACACAGAAGCCAGAGGAAGACATTGGGTGTCCTACTCCGTCATTCCCCAGCTCATTCCCTTGAGACAAGGTCTCTCACCGAACATGTAGTGGGGCCGTCAACTAGCATACCTCAGCAACCCTCCTGTCTCCACACACAGCGCTCCACCTTCCCCCTTGCCCCAGAGCTATGTGACTGTGCCCAGATTTTTACATGGGTGCTGGAGATTCGAACTCTGTTTCCACAACAAGTGTTCTTACCTGCTGAGTCATCTCCCCAGCCCTTTCTTGTGGTTTTGATGTGTACATCTCTAATGACTCACAAGCAGTCTTTAATTGTTCCTTGTGCATTGTATATCTTCTTTCGAGGAATGTCTGTTCAAGTCCTCTGCTGGTTTTTAAATTGGGTATGATGTCTTTTTAAAGTGCCATTTGCCATTCAGTTCTTGCCTCTCATTTACCAGGTACCAAGGGGTTACTGCCTCCTGCAGCCCTTTTCCACAGTATTTGATGCTTTCTGGGATGCACCTTATATTTTGGTGCCATCTAATGCATTTGGGGTAGGAGTCCATTGAATGAGAGTTGTTACAACAGTACGTTTGCTGGTTGCCTCTGGGCTTTAGATTCAGTTAATTTGACCAAATAAGTGACATTTCTTGGCTTGTCTTCAAAATTCCCTCTTTCAACTGGTTTCTGGAGAAAGGAGGCAAAATACTAATCAGACATTGGAATAGTGATTATAAATAAAGTTATCACCCAGTAGCATAGGGTGGTGAGTGTGATACTTAATATTGACTATCAACATGGACAGGATCTAGAATCATCTAGGAGACAAGCCTTTAGACGTGCTTGAAAGGCATTTTCTAGACTAGGTTAACCTCTGGGCATGACTTTAAGGGATTATCTATGTAAATTATGTTAATTGAGATGGAGAGATTCATCTTAAATGTGGGCAGAGCTGGGCACAGTTGTACGCACTTTTAATCCCAGCACTTGGGAGATAGAGGTAGGTGGATCTTTGTGAGATCATCGCCAGCCTGATCTACATAGCACAAGTTCCAGGCCAGCTGGGGCTATGAAGAAGACCTGTCTCAAAAAAACAAACAAGGCCTAAGAAGTTGGCTCAGTGGTTAAGAGCACTGGCTGCTCTCGCGGAAGACCTGGGTTTGATTCATAGCACCCACATGGCAGCTAAGAACTGTCCCAACTCCAGTTCCAAGGGAGCCAGTGCCCTCTTCTGACCTCCGAGGGCATTGCACAACATGGGTGCACTTATATACATGCAAATAATATACTCATACATTAAAAAAAAAAAAAAACCTAAATACGGGCCGAACCATTCCAGACTGCTTAAAAAGGAGAAAGCAAGCTGACCATGAGCGTTTGTCACCCTCTACTTCCTGACAACCATGCAGTGTGACCAGCTGCCTCATGCTCCTGTCATCATGCCTTCTCCACCTTGATGGACTGTACCCCTGACCAGTTAGCCAAATTAAGCTCTTCCTCCTTTAAGTTTGCTTCTTATCAGATCATTTGTCACAGCAGCAAGTACCTAATCTGGTGGGCCTTCCTTTAGTCTTGTTCCTACTTCATGTCTTCCCCGGCCGCCCTTAGGGAGAGGATGGAACCGGAGGGTGGACTGTCGCCAGAGAAAAGGAAGTTTATTTTTAGGCTTGTTTTTCAGTCATAAAGTGTCATGCTTTTCACCACCACGGCTGTGGGATTAATTAGGCCGTGCTGGCATCTGTCAGTCGAGGAGGATCACCAGCTTCCAGCGGAGATCCTGTTGCATGCCCAAATCAACTGTCACCCAGACAACAAACAGCATAATTCCCATGACATAGCCCTCACCTCCCTCAGAAATCTCCCCTGGCCTCTGGTGGCTTTTGTAAGATAGGACAAAGCTCCTGCAAGTTCCAGACCCTTTCTCACCAAGCCTGCAAGGCCACCAGCTGGTAGCGTGCTCTCTCTTTCCCATTTCCCCTCCCGATGCTCGCGGTTCTTGCAGATCTGTTGAGCCAACTAATATCACCTCCCAAATCAACCTGAGTCAACTCAGTGCCCAAAGCTCACGTGGCTTTGAGAGAGCCCGCTGCCTAGGCAACAGGTGATGGAGAAAGTGTGAGACTCACAGATTCTGATCTAATTGCTTGACTCCGTAGGATTTTCAAAGAATCTTCATAGTCATTACTGACTTCTAGATATATAGAGACGGTCTTCATTCATTAAAAAATATTTTGGAGGGCTAGGGAGATGGCTTAATGGGTAAGAGCACTTGCTGTGCAAGCATCAGTTTGGCTCCCAGCATCCATGTAAAAAAGCCAGGCATGGATACACACGCCTGTAACTCCAGTTACAGAAACAGGAGGATTGCTGGGGCTTATTGGCCACCAGCCTAGCTCCAGGTTCAGTGACAGTCTTTGTCTCAAAGAATAAAATAAAGTGTTATGGACCAGAGTGTCCTATGTTCTATGGTCTCTGCACATGTACACACACACTTACACACATGCCTTATATACCAAACTGTCACCCAATAAATAACAAATAAATAAATTTTGTGGGCACTGGAGAGATGGGAGTTAAAAGCGGGCAGGTCTCTTGCAGACCTGAGTTCAGTTTCTAGCTTCCACAACAGTTGGCTTCAGTTCCAGGAAGATACAACTCCCCTGCTCCTGTGGTCGCCAGCACTCAGGTGCACATACCTATCGACAGACCCACACACATACACATAACTAAAAATAATATTTTTAAAGCATTTAAGGGGGCTGAAGATACAGCCCACTCAGTGGTAGAGTGCTTGCATAACATGCACAAGGCCCTGGGTTCTGGTTACAGCACTGAAAACGCATACACACACATATACATACACACACATATACATACACACACACATACACACACATATACATACACACACATATACACACACATATACATGCACACACATATACATACACATACACATACATATACATACACACACACTCATAACCACACATATACACACACTCATGTACACACATATACATACACACACTCATACACACATATACACGCACACACCTATACACACATATACACGCACACACCTATACACACATATACATACGCATACACACTCATACACACATATACACACACATATACATGTACACATATACATGTACACATATACATGTACACGCACACTCATACACACATATACATACACACTCACACACACAAACATACACACATATACATACACATACACACTCATATATACACATATACATACACACACTCATACACACATACACACTCATACACACACATATACATCCCCACATACACATACACACTCACACACACATATACATACACACATATACATACACTACACGCTCATATACACACATATACATACACACACATACACACTCATACACACACATATACATACACACACTCATACACACATATACATACACACATACACACATATACACACATGCATACACATACACACATATACATACACACACATATACATGCAAACATATATGTGCACTCATGATATATAGTACCTTTCTAGGTGCTGGGGATGCAGCGAACAAAAAAGGTCCCTGCTGTGTTGAACTTGCATTCTAGCTGGGAGTGAGAGTGCACTGGAGCCATCATAGATCAGACTGCTACTTTAGAGTATATATTTCCTATATCATGTGCAAATAAATACACTATCTAATCAATATAAAGTAAGTGTGTGTGTGTGGACAGGCAGAGGGAAAGAGAACTGTGGAATATACTAGAACGTGTGAGGGACTTCCTTCTTTTCAGTCCCTTAATTCCATTCTGTCCATATCTAGTATTTTAGAATATTCCAGAAACACTCCCAGCTACTACCCAATTCCAGCTCCTCCATAGGCTCCTAGCAGCACGTATCCAGGTGACATAACACCTTGGCTTTACCTCACCCCTGAAGATGCTACTGGCGGGAACAGCTGGTTTCTCTCAGCCTCTAGCCTGCTGGCCACATGGCCTAATGCTGTCCTAGCAGAGGCTCCCAAGAGCCTGTAGCAGGCCAGTCCCTTTCCCCACACTCAATGCATACTCTCTTTTAAGCAGAGAGGGTGGTGGGGTCTATGTCCAAGTTCAGAGAACTCTGCACAGCTCCTGCATATGAAGTCAAGGTTGCCATGCCTCCTACAGGGGACAGCTGTGGTCTACAAACTCTGCCGATCTCTGTGTTGCTGAATAACCACATACTAACAGCACAAGCAAGGCATGGAGAGATGGCTTATGGCGGAAAGCACTTGCCACAGCATGAGAATGCGAGTTTGGATCCCCAGAACCCATGTAAAAGCTGGACTTTGGTTGCAGGCGTGTTTGTAATCCCAACCCTCCTACAGCAAGATGAGGGGCAGAGGCGGGATTGCCAGCCTGGGATCAGCTAGCCTGGCGTGTGCAGCAGTGAACAAGAGAGACCCTGCCTTAAACAAGATGAGGAGGACTGATATCTGACCTGTCCTCTGGCCCCCACAGGTGCCCTGTGGCACACATGCATGTATACACATACACACACACACACAAAGATATATAAGATCGATAGATGGATAGATAGATAGATGATAGATAGATAGATAGATAGATAGGTAGATGATAGATAGATAGGTAGATGATAAATATATATATATATATATATGAATGAGCAAAACAAAAAGATAAGCCAGAACAACCATTTAGGTGAATACACTGCTTGTCAGCAGCTGGAGAGGAAGTAGCTCTTGTCACTCTAGGTCCAGCTAGACAGGAGCTGCTGGTCACTATCAAATAATTGTCAGATGCTGAGTTTCAGCACAAAGAGGAAACAGGTCAGAGTTCTGCTCCTAAGCCAGAGAGGAATGGGGAACATCAGGATAATGGGTCCCGTTTAAAATGAGCTGCTGTCACTTATGCATAATCGCAGTACAGAAGGTGACAGGGTTCAGGTACGCAGCTGAGGACAAAGTCCCTGGCTGGCCTTCCTGCTGGGAGTATTTAAGTCCTAGATTTCCAGTTAAGTCCACTTCCACTTCTGACCCCGGTTAAGAAAATGAAATTAGACTCTATTTAGACCACATTTGGCCCAATGTTCAGTATACCCTGGAAAAATCCCAAGGGAGCGTGTACAAATTGATGCCAAGGTACCTTCGGGATAATCTAGATTGGAAATCACCAGAAGCTTCTAATGGAGAGCTAGTCTAGGCTCCTATCCCAGAAACTCAGCACCATCAAGCAGATAAGCACCCTTCACCCAAGACCAGTTCTGAGCCCCTCTTCTGATCAGAACACCTGTGATTAAGGGACCCCACCTGATTGCACAGTAGTCCCTAGACCCACCTTCTAGGAGAGAACCAAAAATGTCTGCAGATACTGCCAAATGTTTTCCAGAGGACAAAATGACCCTCTGTTGAGAACCATGCTACTAAGGTGATTAACTCTTGAAGTTTGCCTGGGACTAAGGGATATCCTAACATGTGGGAATCTCAGTGCTAAAAGGACAGTCTTCAGGACAAGGTGGCCACCTAGCTATGTCACTGATATATTTCTAGAAGTACCAGGGCATGGTTGTACATGCCTTTAATCCTAGTACTTAGGAGGCAGAGGCAGGAGAATCTCTATGAGATCAAAGCCAGCCTGGTCTACATAAGAAGTTACAGTCCAGCTGAGGCTATAGGGAGATTAAAAAAAAAAAAAAGAAACTAGAAATTTGGGGGGGCTAGGGAGATAGCTCAGCCACTACAGTTCAACTCCCAGAACCCACATTAAAAAATCTAGTCATGGCTGTACATACCCGGAACCCCAGTGAGGGGCGTGGGGACCGGAGGAAGCAAATCCCTTGGGCTCCTTGGCCACCCCGTCTGACCTCACTTGGCCAGTAAGTGACTCTGTCTCAAAAGATGGTAGACACAAGGAGGGATAGCCAGAAGGTCGCCCGTGGCCTCCGCATAGAGGCACATGCATACAGAGAGCAAGCATTTTGAAGTCTGAGAGGCACTGACAAAGGCATGTGGGGCGCTGCGCGAGTGTCACAGCGCCCTGCGCCTTTCAGAGTCTAATGTTGCCAAAGTCAGGTGTTGGCCAGATAGGCTATGGAGAGCTTCCATCTTGGTCCCATGTATGGACCAAGGACTTGATTCAGGCTCTCCGCCTTGAAGAGAAGAGTGTCTTGCTTGACGCCTGGTAGTGACTTTGAGTGACAGACTTTCTCAGGATTGTAGGTTATGTGACAGTGTATGTCACACAAGTGGCAGCAACAAGGGGGACTAATTTAATTCTATTTTCCTTTGCAAGTCCCGCTAAATCATTGCTGCCGGGAAAATAAATTTTACTTTGTCAGACCAAAATGATTCAAATAATGATGCGTTCTGGGGAACTGGGGCTGAAAGGTTTGTTAGTGTGCTTAACAGTGCTTAAATAGCATTGTTAGTCAGATTCCTATCACCATAATCAAATACCTGAGATAATGAACTTATAAAGAGAAAAGGTTTGTTGTGCCTCACAGTGTTAGAGGTTCCAGAACATGGTGGGGTGGGCCTATTTTGCTTTAGGCATCGGGTGGGGGAGGTGAGTACATGTCACAACAGACTCCCTTAGTGGCCAGTAACTAACTGAGGAAGAGGAGAGGGCCAGGGTTGCAAAACCCGATCAAAAGGCTTGTCCCTAATGACTCATCTTCCCCTTACTGGGCCCCTTTCCAGAAGCTCCCACCTCCTCCCGTAGTGCACCCCGAGGATCAAGCCTGGACTTCTGGGTCTTCGGGAGACATTTAATATCTATTTTAGCTTCCTTTTCTGTTGCTATGGTAAAATGCTGTAACAAAAGCAGCTTAAGGGAGAAAAGGTTTCGTGTGGCTCACAGTTCCAGGTACAGTCGAGGCAGCAGGGACTTGAAGCAGCTGGTCACGTCCCATGTACAATCAGGAGGTGGAAAAGGACAAAGGCTAGCTGCTTCTCAGCTCTCTTTCTCCATTTGTACTGTTCAGCATGCCACCAGGGAAGGATGCCACCCATGATGGGTCAGTCTTCCCACCTTAATTAATATAGTTATCTCCCCTAGGTATGCCCAAAGACCTCTCTCCCAGTGGTTCTAGATTCTGTCACACTGGCCATCAACAATAGCCACCACAACATCTAAGCTATAGCAAGCACCTCAGGAAGCTTGTTGTAAATTCCTCCTGTACATGACCAAGTAGGTGACTTATACCAGGATCTCTCTCCTAGACTAAAGGGGAACAGTCACGGAAAATTGTAACCACCACTTTGGCTGAATGTGGGTTTTTTAGAGCACCATATCAGAAAAGGTCATGGGTCACGTTGCTACCTACCCTGCATGAGCTGTCAGATGAAACAGCGAAAATTAAAATTGTAGACTCTGGAGTCCCAGCCATTTGCAGAATAGGAAGTCTCAAAGTGAATGGAAACTTGCCAGTGACTTGTTAGTTGCTTGATGGTTGCTTAGGAGAGTGGTTCTGCTGGGAGGCTTTTAAAATGCTGTAGGGAATGAGTTACAGAGAGAAGCAGAAACGGGATCAGGCCCCAGACGCCTACGCTGGGGGAGCACAGTGGATTTGAGCTGTAAAGTGCAGATGGAGCCCCTCCCTGAAAGAGGACAGTGCAGAGTGGGACGCATGCTCTCTGTCCAAGCTAAATAATACTTTGCTTCATTAGGAGAGTCTCCAACCATGCTCCAGGCCAGTAGGGAGGGGCACCCGAAGGGGCTGAAGATGTAGCTCAGTTGGCAGGGTGCCCACCTAGCATGGAAAAACCCTGGGTTCGACTCCCAGCACTTCAGAGCAGAGGTAGAGGCAGGAGGGTCAGAAGTTCAAGGTGATCTTAAACTACATAGAGAGTTCAAAGCCAGCGTGGGCTGTATGCAACTTTGTCTATTAAAAAATAAAAATAGGCTGGGCGAAGTGGTGTACTACTTTAATCCTAGCGCTCTGGAGACAGAGGCAGGAGGATCTCTGTGGTCTCTGTGAGTTCAAGGCCAGCCTGGTCTACATAGAGAGTTCCAGGCTAGCTGAGGCTGCAGAGACACCCTGTCTCTAGATAGATTAGATAGATAGATGATGATAGATAGATAGATAGATAGATAGATAGATAGATAGATAGATAGATAGAAAAATGCCAGGAAACATTTGCCTGTGAATCCACGTGTCCCTCCACTGTTCACTTGCTCATTGCTCTGTGTACAAACAAGAAGGAGCCCAGAGGAAGTCTAGCTCATGTGTGTTAAATGCATGCCAACCAGTGTGATTCCCCTATTCCACATCAACCCCAGTTGCATTCCAACATCAGCGACTGGTGGAATCAATCATCACCAGCAAAAACTATGAACAAACAAGCAGCCCTGTGCAAGGTAAAGGAGCATCTTCCGGTCATCTTCAGCTCCCTCCTCACAGCCCATGTGAGAGAGCACAGACCTTCAACTGCCGATCACCCAACTTTGGGGAGAGTTAAGGTCTCCCCGCGCCCAGAACTTTAAGTGAGGTCCCACCAACTACTGAAAATGTGTTTGTCCGGATGCTTGCTATTATATTCCACAGCAGACAGGGCAGGACTGAGATTAGGGCTTGTGTTAGTCACTTTTCTTGTTGCTGTGCATAAAGCAACTGACAAGCGATTCAAGGAAGGAAGGATGTACTTGGCTTCACAGTTTGGGGGTACAGTCTGTCATTACAGGAAAGGCATGGTGGTAGGAACAGGAGGCAGATGGTCACTTTGTGTCTACCATCAGCAAGCAGAGAGAGCTTCAGAAGGGTACTTCGTTTCTTTCTCCTTTTTACGCAGACCAGGACCCCAGCCCACAGGACGGTGCCATGCACATTTAGGGTGGTTCTTCCCACCTCAAGTAAACCTCTCTGGAAATATGCCCTCACAGATCCGCACAGAAATGTGTCTCCTAGGTGCCTCGAAATCCACTCAAGTTGACAATGAAAGTTAATCTTTACTGGGCTCCAAGAACTTGATGTTTTCACTTTCTTAGTTATATCAGCTTGACTTTCAAACTGCGTGTGTGTGCGCATTCACACCTGTACATGTCGAGGCCAACCACACATGTCATTGCTCAGGAGCTGTTTGCTTTGGTTTTCGAGACAGGGTGTCTTGCTCATACTGGAACTTGCCGATTAGGCTAGACTAGCTAGCCTCGCATGCTCCCAGAATCTGCCTGTCTCTGCCTCCCCAGTGCTGGGATTTCAAACATACACTATCACATCCAACTTTTTCACATGGGTGCTGGAGATCAAACTCAGGCCTCATGCTTTTAGAGCAAGCACTTTACCAGTTGAGCTTTTTCACCCAGTCTCCTCAAAACTTCTTTGTGCCCTTTACTGCTAATGTGCAGGCCTAAAATGCTGAGAGTGTGTTATCTCCTTGGGTCTGATCCCCTGCTAGACATTAGCATGCCAGACTCAGCTACATCTGTGAAGGAAGGAAATCCATGGTTATATAGCGCCAGGAGAAAATAAAATCATGAACATACATACTTTTAAAGAACTACAAAGGGTGTGTTAGGAATGTTTTGCCCTTGCACTCTGCTGTAGAGATTGCCTCTGAAGGAAAACCAAACCTAACTGGTATTTGGTTACAGATGACTGTGAGAGGTATGCCTGTTGAGAATCTGTTTTCTGCAAATGGATGACCATGACCTTGTACTAGAGGAGTGGCTCTGTCATTGGATTTCATTTCTTAGGGCTCACATGACAAATTGGACAAACTGGGTCACTTAAAGGAACACATTTATCCTCTCACAATACTGGGGGCCAGAAGTCCAAAATCAAGGCATTGAAATTATTGATTCCTTTGGGGAAAATCCACTGTGTGTCTCTCTTGTGGCTTCTGATCTGTTTGTAGCAGTCGTTGGCAACTTCCTTGGCCTGTAGATACATCGTTCTGATTTCTGCTGCCTTCTTCACATGACCTTCTCTGTATGGCTTTGAGTCCCAAATCTCCCTCTTCCATTTCTAAAGATACCAGTCACTGGATCCAAAAGGATTTCATCTTCAGATCCTTAGTTATATCTGCAAAGTCTTTAACTTCAGAGGCTGGAGAGAGGCTGCTCTTGCAGAGAGCCCAAGTTCTGTCCCTAATACCCATGCTGAGTGGCTCACAACTCCCTGTAAATCTAGCTGAAGGTATCTGATGCCTTCTTCTGGCCTCTGCAAGTACCAACACATGCATGGCGTACACTCACATAGACATAAACACACATGAATAAAAGTTAGAATAAATATTTTTTAGGCAGACTCCATTCTCATAGAAGATCATAGTCACAGGTCCTGGATACTAAAACAGGAGCAAGACACTAGAGGGGCTGGGTTCTTATTCCTCTGCATACAGCCAAGTTCCCCACTTTATGAGTTTTGTCTTTTTTTTCTTCTTTTCAGTTTTTTGGTATGTATACAGCGTGTGTGTATGAGATCTGTATTTGTTAACACTGTATGTTTATGTATGGTGTGTATGTGATATGTATGTGAGTGCAGGTGCACTAATGTCATGTGCACACGAGGAAGTCAGGATAACTTCACCTTCCATCCTTCTGCTTGCTGTTTGTTTTGAGGCAGAGTCTCTCACTGTTTCTGCCCCTGTGACGAATACTCCTGGCTACCTGGACCAAAACCAGAAGATTCTCCTGCCTCCACCTCTCCTCATGCAATGGGAGCACTGGGATCACAGACGTGCACGACCACAGCTGACTTTTACATGGATTCTGGCAGTCTGAGCTCAGGTTGTTAGGTTCAAGCTACAAGGGTTTTGACCCATGGTGCCATCCCCCGGCCTCTTGTTCTTTCCAAAGACTGCTCATATGGGTTGTTGGGCTGAAGCCTGTCTCCACCCTATTTGAGCTTAAGCATCCTTTAAATCACTTCTATACCATTTTCCAGGTGACAGAGACCAGATTGGCCAAACTCCAAATATGGCGCCTCCCTGGACCTAATTCTCACTTCTAATCAAAGAGGACAGGCTTACAGCACTTGAAGCCTTCCTCCTCCAAGCCAGGCTCTGTCACCTTCTGCCTTTATGCATTGTGAGAGCACATGAATATGTAAGGGAACGACTAACCACAGTAAAGAACAGAGAGGTGGAGAAGGGCTGGGCATGGAGGGAGATACCTCTGCCAGTAGTACTGGTTTATATAGAAAGTATGTAGAAGTACGACTCTGAACAGACTCTGATATCTTTTCTCCCCCTTCTTTCTTCTTAGCAAACTGCCTAGCTGGGCTAGAGCTGTTGTCCCCAAAATATTTTATGTGACTGAGAAGGCTTGGAACTATTATCCCTATACAATTACAGGTAAGTCCTGGGTATAACAGGCCAGCCATACGCAGCAAGTGCAGAGATATAGCAATTGTGGAATTTGACTCAGTGAGCACTGACTGTCCCCACAGGGTCTTGTGAGTGCTGTGGAGAAGGAAAACGAAGCTTTCGTAGCATCAGCACTACATATTTTCTCATCCAGATTTTCTCTATAGTTTGTTACAAACAAGTTGTTCAGTTTGGCTAGTTTATATTTTACAATATCCCCCAAATGATCATCATTTCTATAAAATTGTCTACTTAGTTTCTCTGTTTGTCTGTCTGTCTGTCTCTCTCACTCTCTCGCTCTCTGCCTTTTCAGGGAATGTAAAAATCTTTAATATCACTTTCCCTATAATACAGTGATTAATAAAAAAATCTCTGTATTGAATAATGTCCCCAAAACTGCCTCCCTCCCGTACCCTGTCCTCCTAACGTTCCGTTCATTCCAACTCACACACAAAGTTCAGGATCCTGCTTCAACATCTTAACAAGCTCATCATAAGAGTTACAAAAGCTGCTTTTTCCACCTAAAAGATTTCCTCTGTGGTTAATGAAATGCTCTACTGGAATTATTAGTCCTTAATTCTGCTTTTATAATGCCAACACTTGGGTTTTTAATTAGCCACAAACCTGTAGACTAATTGAATTTTGTCTTACTGACCTTATCTAGTCAACCACAGGAGTGTCATGTGAAAAAGTTTCAGAGCCAACATGGAAACATTCAGTATTTCTGGACATTTTTGGAAAGTTTCATTAGCATACTTTTATAATGATAACTCTCCAGTATTTGTTAGTTGTATGGTGTGTGTCCTAGATAACTGGTCTAATTCATCATTCTTTCTTTCTTTCTTTCTCTCTGCACCATCTGAATGTCTGGAACCAGAATACACAGTAAGTTTCCTTTAATTTTTAAAATGTTCTGTTTATGATCAGTAGACTAATTGAACTATGGCTCATATTTGTCTTAATGATGTAGTAGTTTTAATAAGGAATAATTCAGGATCAGAAATATTTAAATGTAGGCTATTATATAGTTTTATATATAATACAATAATTTCAGTGCTCTTATCTTTTCAAGAATATTAATATAACTCAAAGTGCCTTAAGTCACTTTACATGATTAACTTAGATTTGTAATTCTTAAGTAACTTGACTGGCTATAAGAACAGTGTCTAGCAGCATGGTGCAAAAGATACTAGGGTGTTTGCATGGAGGGAGGGGCTTATGGGTCAGGAAGATACATATGCAAATGATCTTACTGGTGCCAGAGTCCTTTGTTTCTGCAGCTTGAAATAATAATTTAATCTCAGACTGGAGAGATGGCTCAGTGGTTAAGAACACTTGATGTTCTTCTAGAGGACCTGGGGTGCAATTCCCAGCACCCACATGGTGGCTAACAACTGTTCATAACTTCAGTTTCAGGGGTCCAGCGCCCTCTTCTGGCCTTCATGAGCACTGCACACACACGGCTGTACTTACATACATCCAGGCAATGCACTCGTGCCATAAAATAAAAATAATAAAAGTCATAATAAAATATTTTAGAAATAATAGTAATTTAATCTCTTCTTGTCCTCAGAGACAGGCCCTAAAATACCATCATTGTGCTGTGTTCTTTTCATTTGGGTCATCTTCCCTGGTGGACCACAGGTCAAGCCATCGTAACAGCAAAAATGCTAAACTGAGCTATGATCAAAGTTGAGTTTCCTATTTCAGTCAAAACATCCGAAAGGGGAGGAGGAGAGAGAGACATTGTGAAATGTAGAACATTGTTTATCATGTCCTTGATGTAACTGGAGCATTTTGCACTTATTTGGTACTCAACAAGTAGTTAAGGAACGACACAGTGGATGAGAGAAAGGGAGGGCACTGGAAAGGGTTCCGTGGGTCCTGGAGTCCGATAGGCTTGGGTGTCCTCTGGTTTTCCCACTCACTGGCTGGAGTTTTTCAGTCGGTCGTCTCCCAACTGCCACTCCCTCCACTCAGGCTGGCCCCTGACTTTTCTCTCCTATGTCTTCTACAGGATGAAGAAAAAAGACTATGGGTCAGGGAAGTGTTTGAAATTCCCAGTAAAATTAAATTTATGTCATCTCCAGGACTGTTGGTCATTATGTAATCTCATATTAGGGTATTAGCTATCATTTCTTTTTACAAAATAATAGGACTAGATATATACAATACATACATACTTATGTAGGAACTAGGCTTTGGAGTTGATTGAATCTTGCCTCTAATGTCTTTGGCCTCTCTATGAGCCTTCATTTTCTTATTTGTTAATGGGGAAAATATAAAAACTACCTCATGAAGGTGTTGTGACAATTGTATTAAATAGTGCCTCGAAATATTAGCCTAGTGCTTGCTACAGGGTCAGTATTCGTCATATACATGTTCACTGCCATATGCAGTACAATACTGAGAGCTGCCATCTTTCTGACAGACACTGTATGGGAGCATATTGGGACAGGGTTTAGTGCCCTTCAAGGCAGACTGGATTGCAGCCATTGTCCTGGAAGGTATTGATTGTCTAGGGAGCTGATGTCTGATGCTATCCCCCTTCCCACGTCTCTGAAAGCTTGTGCCTAGACTTTTCATTTGACTTGTAATCAATAGCTGCGTGGACAAGAGAACTCTTGTCTGTATAACTATACAAAGACAGATATTACCCTAGTGAGCCTTAGAATAAACTCACCTTGATTTGACCCCAAAGCGATGTCTCTCATTCACTATGAGCTCATGACAGGGCACAAAATGTGAACATGACAGAGAACATCGAGAAGGAAATGAAGTCTGAGCAATCCTTAGTGATACTGGGCACGTGTCATCGAGAATATGGACGTGTTAGTTACTTTCCTCATTGCTGTGACCACGTCTCTTACAAGAAGTTGTTTAAAGAAAGGAGGGTCTATTTTGATTTTCAGTGAGAGGAAATACAACCCGTCACAGAGGGGAAGGCACAGAGGTAGGAGTGTGAGGCAGCTGGTCAGGAAGCAGAGGGAGAGGAATGCTGGTACTTAGTTCTCTTTCTCCTTTTTATTCAGTCCAGGACCCCAGCCCATGGAACGGTGCCCCCCACATTTAGGATAGGTCTTTGTACCTCTATTTAGCCAATCCAGAAACTCTCTCACAGGCATGCCCAGACTGTGGAAACAGACTGCAAACAAGACTCAACCCTACTCCCCAGTGGGGCAGCGCAGTCCCCCCCATGTTTGCTTTACGGCTGCCCTCCCTCCCAATAAGCCTCTTAGTGACTGGTTCCTCTACTGATCCCGAGCCTCTGCCCCCACAGTATTTCTCCAGCTCTTGTGAGGCTTGTAAAGAGACTAAATCATTTATTCCTGTTCAACAAAGTCTGGTGGGGGAGGGGGACACAAGATACCAAGAGGAAGTTGGTTCCCTTGCCCCGCTTTGCATCCACGACTTTCTGTTTGACTCAGCGTTCACTGGCCCTCTCGTTATTCTGCCCATCTTTTATAAAGTCTGTCTCCTTCAAGTCTGTGGGTGGCCATCTTTCAGAATGGAGTCAGCAGGTGTTCACTGGGTACCCATGTGTGCAGAACATCATTCTTGATGGCACCATTGATCGGTTCCCTCTGCCCTCTGGGGTCATAATCTTGTGGCAAATGACTGATCATCCTTGTCAAAGTCTGAGAGTCATCAGCAAATCCTGAGGTCTTACGGAGGCCAAAGAGGACTCAGTTGGTCACAGACTCATCTCACTGGGCTGCACAGCAGCGAGCTGAGATGGCAACCGAAGTTCAGACTGGAAGCAAAAGGAATAAACAGCTTTAGGAGGATTCCAGCTGACAGGCCATCACAACATTAAGGAAAGGCCCCTGGCTTCTGGTTCTGGGCCTTGGGTTTCAGAGATTGGGCTACAGGGTCTCCAGTACAGAGACAGGTAAGGGGGCAGGTACAGCGATCTTAGGCAGGATACTCACATGGTACTGGGAGGCAAAGTCGTCAATCTGAAAGTGAAAGTATAGGCTGTAGTTAAATTTGAATTTTCAGATAAATGTTTTAAAAAAGAAAGAAAACTTGCTCTAGAAGTACCTTCTACATGGAGCATGGTTACTCTAAAAAACTGTACTATTGGCATTCCACAGTAACACCAAGGCCAGTCATGTGCTTTGGGGAACCACTGAAAGGTGGGTTCCTTCTTCCATCCGGATTGGTACAGGAGGTAAGATGGGCAGTTGGGGGATGTTAAGTGGGAGCAGATGAATACAGAACTGTCAGGACTTTTTAATTTATTTAATTTATTTTACTATTATTGTGCATTCATATATGGTTTGCATGTGAATGTGAGTATGTCATATATGGCATGTGAGTGGAGGTCAGAGGACAACTTGTGGGAGTTGGTTCTTTCCATTGTGGGTCCCAGGGATCCAACTCATGTCATCACGCTTACACGACAAGTGTATTTACCCACTGAGCCATCTCACCGGCTCTTCTTTATGTTGAGACAGGGTCTCATGTATTCTCAGTTGGCCTCAAACTTACTATATAGTGGAAGATGACTTTGAACTTCAGATCCCTGTGCCCAGAAGTTCATGAACACTAGACAAGCATTCTACCAACAGAACCACTTCCTAGCACTTGTGGATTTTTTTTTTTTTTTTGATGGTGGTGTTTGAGGAGATTTATTTATTTATTTATTTATTTATTTATTTATTTATTTATTAAGGCAGGGTCTCATGTATCCCAGGATGGCCTCAAACGCACTCTGTAACCAAGAATGGCTTGTCAATATTTCAGTGGAGGTCTATATTATATATAAATGCTATGGTTGGAGAGAAATGCAGTGTGGGTGAAATTTGAAGAGATTTCTGCAAAAAGGTGGCATTTCAGTTGAAGGACAGTAGAACTCATTCTGCAGTCACCTGTGCTGTCTTAGCTTGACCTCTAGAAGACAGTAGACCAGAGGACTTAAAACAACAGGTGTGTGTTTCTTGCCCTCTCTGAAGGTTGGAAGTACAGTATCAAGGCTGGGGGTCGAAGATCGCTTCCTGAGGAAGAATTTCTTCTGAATTTGCAAATAGCTTCTCCCTACATCCTGACATAGTCAGGAGAGAAAACAAGCTTTCTGGGCTCTCCTTATAAGGGATTAAATTCCATCTTGGGGAATCTACTCTCACGATATTATCCGAACCTAATTTCTGTCTAACAATCCCAGCTTCAGATACTGTCACATTGGGAGTTAGGGCTTTGTTATCAAAGCAGGGTGGGAATAATTCAGAGTTTAGAATGCTAATTTCAGGTCTGTGGTCAGGTATCAGCAGTGGATCATGACCACCAGGACAGGTGGAAGGCAGGTCAGCCTGCTTCGGGTATGAGGTCAGGATCTGCATTAGTCTCTATAGGGAAATGTGTTGTTCCTGACCAGCTTGCTTTTATTTTCCATCCCCAAAATAGTCCGGCTTTTCTTTCCATCTCTCCAGTCACTGGGGATCTGAACTTTTCCCTCTGGCTCCAGGTGCTTCCCTGCAGGCCAGCACCCTGCCTGACCCAGGCTCAGCCTTGTTCTCAGAAGCTCTGCCCACCCTTTCTTGAGAACAGGGTTCTACATCGAGGATGAAGGGAAAATGCTCTCAAATGCCTTCCTTTCTTCCTGTCTAAAATGCTCTCTAAGCAGGCTCTTTAGCCCCCAATCCTTTAATCCTAAATACTTATTTTTGATGTCTTTCTCAAGCTCCAGATTTTCTGTCCTATATCCAAAAGCAAAACCCCCAATGCTAGACTCCCAACTAGGATGGGGATACAGCCCTTTCTTTTGGGAAGCAGCCCAAGGCGTCATACACTCCAAACCAATGCCCTGTGTAGACAGCAGTCCAGAGCTATAAGAAAGTCTGTACCTGGGGCCCCTAGATCATAGCTGACTGTCCAGCCTGTTACTTAGACCCTGTACCTCATCCTACCCTGATTTGTGGCCAGACCCAAGAAAGAACCTTTCTACATTAACATGATTCCAGTTAGCAAGACATAAAAGCTTTTTCACCACCGCAAGTGGCTGTGTGTTTAGAATTATGTAGAGACGTCATTTGCCCAGGAAGTGGAAAAATGTCTTTAACTTGATTATGGGAAAAATCTTAATTACACAGTAAACAAAGAGCAACAAGACGACATTCTTCCAGAGGACAGACTGTTTAACCAGCTCTTCAAAACCGCCAGGTCCTTCTGAAGTTTCTTGGTCACAAAATAAGGTGCCAAGGAGACTGACTGGCTGTTGTCCAAAGTAGTTTGGGGGGGGGGTGTTTATTCTGGTGCTAAAAGAAGGGGAGGAGGAGGAGGAGCAGAAGGAGTGAGCAGGAGGAGGAGGAGGGAGAAAAAGGAGGAAGAGGAAGAGCAGGAGGAGGGGGAGGAGGCAGAAGAGGAAGAGGAGGAAGGGGGGAGAGAAGGAGGGGGAGGAGAAGAAGGGAAATTTTAAAATATATGTATTTATTTATTTTGGGTGGCAGGGTTTCACATAGCCCAGGTTGGCCTTGAATTAGCTATGTAGCCGAGGGTGATGCTGAACTTCTGATCCTCTTGCCTCCATCTCCTGAGTGCTAGGGTTATTGTGTTGTGCTAGGGATGGAACCTGGGGCTTCATGTCTGCCAGGCAGGCACTCTACCAGACAGCTGTGTCCCCGGTCCTGGACACGCCTTTCTGTTAGTTAAAATAGCAGCATTTCTGCATGGAGGCAAGGCCACAGGGACGGTCGTCTGTTATCCATCATTTTAATGATATAGATAATCCTTGTAACAGAACAGGGAGAGCGATATGACCCTCTAATGAGCACCTTGTGCCTCCTTTCAGTGGTGCTGCACAGGGTTAGCCTAGACAAGCCGTGGTCAGGAGCATGAAGGTTGTTTGTAGCTGAGAGTCTATCATCAATCACCAAGGGTAAATGTAGGGCATCCTTTCCTAGAGTGGTAACAGGGAGACTGAGGGATTCTTCTGTCTTCGTCAGGATGTTCCTGTTCTCTGGGCCTTATCAGGCTCCTCAGTAATGAAAGAAGACAAGTGTTCAACAGTCTGGTGGCCTGGGTCCCTCTCCTGCTTAGCCTCCCGCCCACACCTTCCATGGAGTCCCAGCCAAAGGGTGGTGTAAACTACTAAATTACATAACGAGAGAACCAGGGTCAAGTCCGGGGAAGGATGTGTTTATTATAACAGAGCTCAAGGACTGGCGGTCTTGTTTGGAAGGAAATTAGAACACCAGCTGGCTAGCCCAACTATTGTGTGAGATAAGAAAACGAAGCTCTCCAAGTTCCCTTCTCTGGGGTCATGGAGACATCGTTAGCCAATTAGGAAATGATTATTATCTCTTTTTCACAGTTAAGATTGAATATCTGAAGTGGTCCACGATTGGTGAGGGGACCCCTTTTTAGGAATGGGACCATGTGCCCACCATGGCAGTCCCTACAAGCTGAGATACCAAGGTGGGAGGAATGTGAGTTTGAGAGCAGCCTAGGTTACATTGTGCTTTAGCATCTAAAGTATCCCTACAGGCTCATGTTTGAATGTTTGTTCCCCAGGGGGTTAGCAGTATTTCAGGAGAACTTTTTGGAGTTGGGGACTACCTGGCAGGAGTGGGTCACTGGAAGTAGACCTTTGAAGGTTATACCCAGCCCCTGATGGTGCCTTTTTCTGTTTCATGATGTGAACAGTCTCTGCTACATGCCCCCACCACCATCTGACCTGCTCAGCCATACCCTCTCTCTGATGGACCGAGCCCTCTAAAACTGTGAGCCAAAAGAAATCTCTCCTCCTTTAAGTTGTCTCTGTCAGATGTTTTGTCACAACAGATCAAAAGCAACTAATACAGCTACAAAGGAAAATCTTGTATCAAATCAAGAAAAGGAAGAGGAGGAAGAGAAGGAGGAGGAGAAACGTGCCATAAATGCAGGGACAAGTTAGAGACCAAGTCAGATAAGGAATCTCCAGTTGATGGCATTGATGAGGAAGGCAGCAGTGGGTACAGGTCAGAGGATGGCCCTCACAGAAAGGGTGGTCGTGAGCACAAAGTCATGGCACAAAGCAGGAATCATAAATAGAATCAAACGGACTGCTCAAAAGTCTTGAGGTTTCCAGAGAACTTAGACCAAAGCTATCTAGAACCATATGTAATGACTTAAGTTGTTGAAGATGAAGGGGGAGAGGGAGAGAAAGAAACATGAGCCAGGCATGGTGGCTCAAGGTTTGCTTGGGCTACATAGTAAGTTCAGAAGAGTCTGGGCTGTAGAGTGAGACCCTGTCTCAGGAAGACAAAATACACACACACAAAAAAGATGACACAACCAATTAAGTAAGGAAGAGATAAGCACATTTCAATGCAGCAAGACTTCTTGAGGCCTTTATTCTAATGGGAACTGTAATTTGCAACCCTTTCCATATTTATGTGCCATGGAACTTTGGATTTTGTAAGAACTTAGGGGAGTTCTAGAAGCTTGACTCCACGTCAGAGCTATTGCACTACATAGGCCTCAGGATCCGTTCTAATCTAGTCATTATTTTCTTTTGGCTAATTATCATCTGAGATTAATATTGCTCAAATATCAAAGTTTTGGTTTTTTTCAAACAGTAATGAAAATACTTTGCTCTTTTAGAATCAGGTGGCACAGATCCTTTATAAGTTTCTTTTCAAGTAAAATCAGTACATTAAACCACACAATAAAGGCACCAGTAGGTTTGAATGCAAACTTTATGCATTTAGATATGTTTCTGTGATAGCCTCCAATTGCTATAACAAAATACCCAAGACAATTGACTTGCAGAGGAAAAAATATATTTATTTTGGCTCATGGTTTTAGAAGTTTCAGCCTTGTCACTTTGACCCTGTGTAGTGAGGCGGCACATCAAGGCGGGCTTATGTGGGTCATAGGAAAATTCACATTTTGGCCAGGAGACCAAAGAGAGGAAGAGACACAGGCCTCGCTATCCCCTTTGAGGACACACTCCCAGTGGCCTCCAATCCTCCCATTAGACTGCACCTCCAATTGGACTTAGGGACTAAGCCTTGAATGCTGGGCCTTTTTAGGGACATTCAACATCCAAATACCAGGAGTGTCTATATGGAAAATAAGCTGGTTTTAAGGGAGAGTCGGTTCTAAAACAGAACATTCCCAGGGTGCTACAGTGCCTAGGTGAGACCAGAGTGTGTCTCTCCATTTCAGCACCTTAGTCAATTAGTGCCTGGGAAGCAGGACCTTAAGCAGCCACTTTTGTCTGTCTGGGTGATGCTGGTTCCATTTTCTCCAGCTGCTTGCAAGCCCAGAGAAGATGAACTCATCCATTTTGAGTGGAGAGAGCAGGTGATAAATATGTTCTACCACAGCACTGTAGAGTCACTAATTATTAATGTCGCTAGCTCAAGGTGACAGAGTAGTCATCTTGAAAAAGTACTTTTTCGGTTTGACATTTTTATTACATTTATTTATTTGGTTGTGGGTGCCTGTGTATGAGTATGTGTCTCACAGCATGTGTCTGGAGGCCAGAGGACAACTTGCAGGAGCTGGTTCTCTCTTTCCGCCATGTGGGCCCTTGGGATGGAATTCAGGTTGTCAGCATCAGGCTTGATGACAGGTGCCTTTACCCACTGAACGTCTCTCTTGCCCTGGGTGGTGGGGGGGAACTTTTAAAAGAATGCTCAATGAATTTTACTTGGAAATATTCTTCTTTTTTTTTTCTTTGTTTATTTTCTACTTGCAAACCTGAAGATTTGGAGGTTCTTTTTTTTTTCTTTTGTGTGTGTGTTTGTGTGTGTGCATGCAAGTATGTCTGTGGGCACACGTGTGTGGGTGAGTGTGCATGTGGAGGCCTGCGGTTGATATTGGGATCATCCTCAATCACTCTTCTACCTTATTCTTTGAGGCAGGGTCTTTTATCAAATCCAGAGCTTGTTGATAAGACTGGTCTCCATCCATCTTGCTCTGGGGATCCCCACCTCCACCTTCCAAGGGCTGCAGTGACAGGTGATTGGCCACACCAACCTGGCATTTATGTGGGTTCTGGGATCTGAACTCTGGCCCTCATGCTTACACAGAAGTGCTTAACCTCTGAGCCATCTCTCCAGCCCCGCAACTTTGCTTTCATTCTATAATACGTGTAGAGTTGTGTTCTGTTCAAGTTGATGTTACCAGAATAAAACAATTGGAAAGATTTAGTGGGGAAGATATTTTTCTATGAAAATAGAATACATATGACTAGAAAATGGTACATTTTGATCATTAACGTGAACCCAGTGTTGACCCCTTGTTTTTTAAGATTTGGTAATCACTAAGATGCTCAGCATTGCAGGACAGTATGTATCTTTACTATTCCAAGAAGAGTTGTTCCAAAAATTTAACCATCCTTTGAGTTCAGAAGTGTAGCATTGATATTGTAGAAAAATTGAACAGTGAATATTTTTTAGTGAAGAATTTGTGCAGTCATTTAAGAAGGGTGATTCTTCTAGCTTTTTTTGTGTATGTGTAGATGTATGATGTGTGTGCATGTGTGTATGTGAAGATGCTGGATGTCCTGTTCTATTATCTCCCTGTTATTCCCTTGAGACAAGGTCTCTCACTGAACCTGTCCTAGGCAGCAAGTGCCAGAAGTCCTGCTGCCTCTGTCCCCCAAGCACAGGAGTCGCAGTTGTATGCAGAACCACAATGGCTTTTTATGGGGGTGCTAGGAGTTTGAACTCAGGTCTTCATGCTTGCACAGCAAGTGCTCTTACCTGATGAGCCATCACCCCAGCCCCTCTGTATCATCTGAACACTTCCTATCTGGCTATGTGCCTGCCTGTATTGGGTCGGGGGGAGGGTCACTCTAATTCCTTCCCATCTCTGATATTTAGACACAATCCAGCATTCATGGAGCTGTTCAGCCTGTCTCTTTAAATCCCTGTCTTGCCTTTACTGTGCGCAACTATTGATGTTCACATGCACCCTCTGCTTATTTCTGCCTTGACAAGTCTAGCTCCAGATTGCATGAACCTGAATTTAGTTTCCTTGCTCAATTTCCTAGAAGTGCCAGCAGCAGATCATGTTCCATTCAGAAAACATGCTTTCATTCATGCGTTGGGCTTCGCCTCCCTCTTGGCCTTGCTTCTCCAGTGAGTTGCTGATGCTGAGCATGCGAGAGGACAGTGAGAAGCCCTTTCAATGACTGAACTAATGAATGAACACAGCCATGTGCGGAATGCTGGCTGGTGGCAGTGTGGACAGCCCAAGGGTGTGCTTCCTTGCTGTGGGCTGGGCTGCAGGCAGCTGTTTCCGGCTGTTTCAAGGCTCCGCCGCCACACTCGCCTCCTCCCGCCCTCCTCCACATCTCTCTCAGACCCCAGCATTCTTCTTGGCCATGTGCTTCTTCCTGTGTAGCGTGTATTTGGGAAGTCACTCTCTGATTCATCCTCAGCTCTTATTTATATGCTTTTCTTTGTCTTCTCCTCTTGGCTCTAGAATCCTTTTTTTTTTTTTTTCCACTTGGGTTCTGAAAGTACTTCCAGAACTATCTTCTTTGCAGTTTTTCCCCCAAATTTCAGTATGACCAAAGACCCTTTCTACAGATAGTCATTCCTGACCCTTTGCCTGTGTGATGATGGAGAGTCTGAATGGCTAGGGGACAGGAGGGCATACATACTATCTTGAAACTGATGTGTGCATTCAAGATTTTCCATACACACAGAAGACAAATTTATGTATTGCCTTCTAAGTATGAGCAAAATGTCTGTCAGAATGGAAGGATTAAAAAAAATCCTAGTAAAAATAAAGTGAGAAGGTATTCTAAAACCTACATCCCAAGGCTAGACATAGTGGCTCACACCTGTAATCCCAGCACCTGAGAGGCCAAGAGAGGAGGGGTGCCCCAAGTTTGAGGCAGCCTAGTCTATATAGTGAGTTCCAAGCCAGCCAGGGGGACACAGTGAGACCCTGTCTTGAAAAGGAAAGGAAAGCAGGGCAAGGGAGGGCAGGGGAGGGGAAGGGAGGGAGAAGAAGCAGAAGGGAGGGGAGGGGAGAGAAAGAAAGCTGGGGGCCTGGTGTGATGACTCAGTTCCTAAAGTGCTTATTGCCTGAGCAGGAGGATCTGCATTTGATCCCCAGAACCCACATAGGAAGCCTGGAAGGGCACATGCTTGTAGTCCCAGCAGTTGGAAGGTGAGACAAGTGATCTCTAGGACTCACCAACCAGTCAGCCAGCCTACTTGATGAACTCCAGACCAGTGAGAGAGACCCTGTTCCAAAAAGAGATGGACAGCTCCCGAAGAATGATGCCTGAGGTTGACCTCTGGCCTCCATACATGTAGGAGAGAGAGAGAGAGAGAGAGAGAGAGAGAGAGAGAGAGAGAGAGAGAGAGTAGATCTAGATGCCATCTGTGCTCACACACCACATTCACCCATCGCTCTGTTATTTTATAAGCAACACCAGCTTTTCTCACATCGGGATGCCTCCAGCACCATCCAAGAAGACACTAAGCTCTAAACTGTATACCTGGTCTCACCAATGCTTTGGAACATTCTAGATATGAGTCTCCTATTGTTGAAGAGAAGCATTAGTAAATTCAGTTTTATTAGTGATTTCATCTCAAGGTGAAATTCTCTGTCTGCCCTTAGAGGATATTTAATTGACAACATATAGTAGAGCACCAGGGAGTCCACGTCACCATCAGGGACTGCTCTAGAAAGGGAGTCAAACCCATGTGGACTGCCATTCTCATTGACAGCAGGGAATGCACGTTGCAAGCTGTCAGGACAAGGCAGCAGGAGAGGAATGCACTGGGTTCCAGATCAAAGTTCAAAGGAAATGATCTTTTAAAAGCTGGTAAATACTTCATGAACCCCAAGTCAACTTCTAGACTCTTCCTTTTGACTGTTTTGATTTCGAACTCTGCTCTCAGATGAAAGAGGACTTGGGCAGGTGTGAGTGGGAAGAAGGGAGGACTGTAGGGAATAAGGGCTTTGGGAAGAGTGTAGAGGGAGATGGTTTCCCTTTGTAAACGAGTCTGACCTCTAACTCAGCACTTGGGAGGTAGAGGCAGGACGTGGAGGAGGGAGAATCTGAAGTTTAAAGTCATCCTTGGCTACATAGCAAGTATGAAGCCAGCTTGGGCTACCTGAGACACCACCTCAAAAAATAATTAAATAAAACAAAAAATAAATTAATTAACATCAAAAGTGGTTTGAAAACTATTGAATCATCTCACCTCTTAGATCCTTTCCTGTCTAAATGCCCATGATCAAGTGTGAGTCAGACACCATTCAAAGGAGCAAGACCCAAACTCATCAAATTTTTGACTCCCTTATCTATGTAATGGTACTCTTTATAATGCGCTTCTCTTCGGGTTTAAGTGCATGAGTGTTATTAGAATTTAGGGAACATTTTGCACTTAGTGGCACCTGGACACACTAAGAAACCAAGCCAGGGCTGCAACCCCCACTTCCCCAAACTCTGGGCACTTTCCTAATTCTCAAGAAATCACTTAGTGGAGGGGGTTGTCACCTTGAACTTCAAAGTCTAAGAGCCTTGGTTGAGGCTCCCTTCCTCCCGCATTTGCCTCTCACTCTGGGCACACTACTGCACTGTCTTGTACCTTTCCTTCTTCTTCTGTAAAGTCAACATAGTGATGGTATCCCTGCAGGGCTTGGATGAGGGTTAATGATAAATGTGAGTTCACATTTATCAGTCATTTAGGGCTATGCCCATTGGAAAAATAAACAAATCGAAATCCACAGTTGTTCTTAACTCGCTGTTGGATCATGTATGAAACATTGACTGTGTCTACCCAGGATCATCAGTTTCATCCAGAGTATTCCAGGACTTCCTGGGGTTACAATGCACCTAAGTAATTGTAAGCCTTCTCAAAGATGTAGAAATCAGAGCCCTTCCACTGCTGGTGGGCTTTGGAGTGATGGAGTCATCTGGCCATCCCTTAAAAAGTTAAGTATGGAATTAAGACAGGACCTAAGACTTCCACTCTTGATATTACCCAAGAGAAATAAAAATATGTCCACACAAAACATGTAAGAATGCCCATGATAACACTGCTTACAATAGCCAAAAGGGCAGATGAGGTGGCATATGCTTTTAATCCCTGCACTCAAAAGGTGGAAACAGGAAGACCACAAGTTCAAGGCCAATGTGGGCTAAATAGCAAGGCTATCAACTGATGAATAGATAATGATAATGAAATGTGGTATATTCATACAATGGAATAGTACTGGACCAGGAAAATGGATGACGTACTGTTATAGTATGCTGTGTGAAAAAAGTTAGGCACATTGTATTTTATCTCTATGAACTGGTATCACAAAGACAGAAAGAGCAGCTGTTTTCAATGTGGTGTTGAGGGGAGAGGGGACAGGAAAGTGAGGATTAATCTGTGCAGGCCTTGGAGGATGACAAAGAGGCCCTGAGTTTAAATGTTGTACAACTCTGAACATTCTAAGAACCAGGAAAGTGTATCCTTGAAATGAACCAAGTATGTTAATAAGGCTTGGTACTTCCTCTGGTGCTGGGGAGGGAACCCAGGGCCTCACACCTGCTAAGCATCTGTTCCACTATGTGAACCCCAACCCCCGCCCGGAAATGACGCCATTTAAGGAAAAGAAGGAATCCTACTAACTTGCTAGAACATCATTATGAGAGAGGCCGAAATCTATGTTTAACAAGACTGGCAGGTGAGGTGCCTTTAGGTAGGTTTTAGAGATGCACTGTCATAGAGACTATTGCTTTTATTTTGCTCTAGAAAGTACCCTGGCTTACAGTTTGGGCTATAGACTAAGTGCTATTGGAGTATTGTATCCTTGATGACAATCTTCAGTTTTGCTACTCCCTGTCTCTAAAGGTCAAGGGCTCCAGAGGCTCTTGGTCTTGTCCCCATGGCCACCATCTCCCTGCCCTGCACAGCTGTGGCATCCACAGCAAGGGCTCCCTGCACCCCTCAGACACTGACTCTGAAGTCCCCGATGTGTTTGTCCCTTTCTCTTTAAGACTTCAGTTTGCTTATATTTAGTTTTGTTCTCCTAAGTGTTTCTTATCACCATGGCAACTCTAATCAATCACGAAACCAAAAATAGCTCTTTCAGGTTTTTTTTCCAAAGCGTGTCTGTCGTGAATCGGGAATGCAGCTCCACCTTACATTTTGTACAAGCTGCTCGCATTTCCCGACACTGAACCTAGGAGGGCTGTGTCTGGAAATTATTCTTGCAGAGGCCCAGACACTTCACATCTCTCTTCCTCCCTCATGACTTCCCAGAGCTCCAAATAGGTGCATTTCAATGTTCAACAAAGAGCAGTCCCCTCCCCACACGCCGTCTTAAGTGCTGGAGATTTTGCAGGTACCTGATGATCACTTTTAACAGGAGGTTTAACCCCGTGGATTCTATTAGGATGGAGCACCAACTAAACAGACACAGATACACCACACAAAAGCCAGTGATGGCAGACAGCAGATGGTAACGACCCCAATGAGATTCTTCTGGCCTGGGAAGATCTAAGCTGGAAAACCAAAGATTCGATGACAAGTCGACACTTGTCCTCTGGCCCTGATTTCTTTGTGGCTGCTGTTTTTGTTTTTTGTTTTTTTTAATTGGGTGGGCAGCAAGTAAACCTTGGACATAATGAAAACAATATTTTATAATCCTCTCTGTTGTCTTTCTGTCTTCCAAACATAACCTCTAGTTGAAAAGAGAGAGGCAGAAAGCAGCCGCCAGGGAGGAAGGAGAGGAAGGCTGGGGCAGACATTGTTTATTCCCTGATATTCCCGGATGCTAGGGACAAGAGTTCTGAATCACTGAGTCACCGCCCTTGGCCTCTGTATGCAGAATCTTCACTTGTGGCCCTGGGGCTCCCAACTTCTACTTTTGTGATACTATATCTTAACTTCTCTGAGACTTGGTCTTTGTGTTAACAGGGTGAAGCAGTAGGCATATAGCCTTTAGACCTGGGAGACAGAAAAGCTCCAGTATAATTCTTGTTTCCCTTCGTGAAGTCAGGGTGGGTAGAAGACAAGTGAGAAAAGAGGCAGAAAAGAAAGCCCCTGTCCAGGAGAAAGCGTTCCCAAGGACAGAGCTTGGAAGATGAGGCCTCGTGTCCACAGTGGCAAAGCAGGCCTTATGATCACAGTGTGATGAGTCCACTCTGCCTTAGGTCTTGACCGCCATTCAGGCTATGGGAAGGACCAGCTGGGTGCTGTTTGTGGCCATCGCTCCAGCAAGTCACCACCCCCATCACACCCTCACACGTCCACAGTGGCAGATCTGCCTTCGCCCTGTCCTCTCTGTTCGTCCAGAGGGTGTTTCATAGACAGGGTATGTGGAATAAGCCAGCTCTAACCCAAATCTGTTCCTCCAGACACTGCCTAGCCTAAGAGAACCGTTGTCTCATTGACCCCTGCTGAACAACTGTGATGCTGGGGTCATCTCCATGTGACAGGTTAGGACATTGACATTCGAGGAGACGAAGGACTTTGCCCAACATCACAAAGTTTATTAGCAAAGAAGCTGGGGCTCGATCTAAAGTCTGTTTCACTCCAAAACCCGGATTTTCTTTCTAATGAAATGCCATCCTTCCTCTGTATGGGCAAGGCACATACCTCTGCATGTGGGAACCAGCTAAGGGCAGACTTCCTGGCGTCACTTGCTGTCTCACTGGGCAGTAAACACTGGGCCTTGACAGCAGGTCAGATCATGGGTGGGTGACTAAATCAGGAAGAGCCCACGTTCTCTGTTCCCTAGACACACTCAGATCTCAGAGAAACTGATGGAAACATGGTTGAGGGCCAGATAGGGGCCACATGAAAGGGCAGCAGTACGCAGACTGGGTATTTTTTGCTTTTCTATTATAACTGGACAGATTTCCTTCAAACTCAGCACCTTAAAACAACACAAATTTTTTATCTTGCTGTCCCCATGGGGCCAGGAATCAAGGCCCAGGTTAGCTGAGTCCTTGGCGAGATTGAGATTGAGGTGTCAGCCTGGGCTTGTAGTATCCACCCCTCTGGGTCCTCTTCTGACCTCACCTTCCTTATGGTTGGACTGAGTTACGCTTCCCAGCCTGCCGTCCCTTCACTTCCACTGGCCTTCCCCGCATCCCAGCCACCTGTCCCTCATGGCTGCGAAGCCAGGAGAAGAACCTCTGCTTTCTCTAAAATGAAGTCAAGCATGGTGGTTCATGGCTGTAATCACAGCATTTGGTTAGCCGAGGCGGGAGGATGATGAGTTCCAGGCAAGCCTGGGCCATAATGAAATACTATCCAAATAAACAGATAAACAAGCAAACTAATAAAATAGAGTCTTAGGTACCCTGACTGACTCTTAGGATTATCTCATCCCATGGTGTTGGTCAGAGGCTCCAGCAGGGGTGTCTAGCCTTTTCCTATCATGGTATGATATTGTCATCCACAATTGTGTTGAGTCAAATTCATGTCTATCCTGGGATGCATGCAGTGGGCCACAGGTTGGACATACCTACTAGATAATCTTCCATGCAGCAGAGCCCCTTATGTTCCAGAATGGGCACCAGTCAGTGCACATGGGCACCAGAACCTAAGGCTCTGGGACCATCTCAGAACTCTGTCCACCGTGGGGTGAGAATTCTTTCTCATATTGTGGGCCAGTTTTAAAGCACTCTTTATGCCCAAATGACTGCCTTAGAGCATAAGAATCTTCTGAGTCTCTTAGACATTGCCCTAGTTAGCTCTCTGTGGCTAAATGCCATGACCAAAGCAGCTTGAGGAAGAGAGGGTTTATCCGGCCTCCAGGTTACAGTTCATCATTGAGGGAAGCGCAGGCAGGAAATCAAGGCAAGAGTTTGAAGCAGAAATTATGGAGGGCTACTACTTTCTAGCTTTCTCCCAGGCTCATGCTCATCTGTCTGAGTCCAGGCTCACCTGCCTAGGGATGGTACCACCCACCGTGATCTGGGCCTTCCTATATCAACTGGCAATCAAGAAAATGCCTCACAGACATGTCCACAGGCCAACCTGATAGAGGCAATTCTTCAACTGAGATTCCCTCTTGACTCTAGTTTGTGTCAAGTTGACAATAAAAAATAACAAGGACAGATATCCAGCGTCTTTAGGCAATGGCTGGCACTCCTGGTATCTTTCTTCTTATGGCAAGTTCAGGTATGCTACCAAGTCTGATGACATGACTTCAATTCTTGGGACCCACATGGTGAAAGAGAGAATCTATTCCCACAACTTGTTCTCTGACCTCCACACACACTTTGTGGTACACACACACACACACACACACACACACACACACACACTATTTGTAAAATGTAATAAAGATGGCTGGTGAGATACCTCAGGGACAGAATGCTTTGCATGCATGAGGCCTTGAGTTGCACCTTCAGTGCCTATAAAAGGATAAAAGGGGAGGAGGAGGAAGAGGGAGCACAGATAGAGGAAGGCCATGCAATGGAGCTTATACAGGATTGTCTGTATTCACCAGAAGCTGGAAGAGGCCAGGAAAGCTTCCCCGGAGTCTACAGAAGTAGTGTGACCCTGTGCATGCTTTGACGTCAGGCTTCCAGCCTCCAAAGCTGGCAAAGAACAGATATCTATTGTTTGAAGCCACCCAGTTTGTGGTGGTTTGTTTTCCCGGCCCCAGGAAGACAATACAGGCCAGAATATTCCAGTTCAGTGCAGATCTTCCTGGTTTGGTATATCAGGAGGACTTTCCTTGGGAGTGGTCCACCGCAGCTGGGAAGGTGATAAACTGGAACTAAGTTGGTTTGGGAAGTGCCAGCAAAACATGGTGGTGGAAATGCAGAAGCAGAAGAAACAGCAAAGTGAGGGTTGGAAAAGGAGAAGAAGGTGGTGGGAACGCTTTGTTGGGGGTTCAGCGGGGTAGAGGACCCAAAGCAACTGCTGCCCAGAACAGAGGAGATGAGGCACACAGACAACGAGAGGGGTCTTAGGGCGCAAGTGGAAAGGCGATGCTGGTTTGGAACTGCTTTGAGGATGTCATCTCCACCCAAACTGCTCAGGGTGAGAAGAGAGGAGAGGCAATGAGGTGGAGCCAGCAAGCACTGAGGTTCGATTGTGAAGTCAGAGAAATGGGATCAGTTACAGACAACAAGATACAGTCAAGAATCCCAGCGCTTATTTGTTTTTAAGAACAGGATACTTCAGTCTAGAGAGGTGGCTCAGTGGGTAAGAGCACTTGCTGGATAAGCATGAGAACCTGAATTTGGAACCCAGAACCTTTGTAACAAGCTGGGTGTGGGCCTGCAACCCCTGCAGTGCAGTGGAGCAGGAGACAGGAAGATGACTGGGGAGAGACCCTGCCTCAAAGGAATAAAATGGTGAGTGACAGAGGAGGAAACCTGACACCCTCATCTGACCTCTGTATGCATGAGAGACACACACAGAGAGAGACAGAGAGAGAATAAAATACTTCTCATGTTTTAGACTGTGAGCAGGAAGAAAATCAAACAGGGTTTCAGAAGACTTATATGAATGCTTGTTTTTTGTTTTTGTTTTTGTTTTTGTTTTTTTACTGCATACCTACTGTGTGCCAGGCACTGGGCTAGAGATTGTTTGTATGGTCATTGATCCTCTGAGCATACCTACAAAGTAGAGAAGGGTTGTCCCCATCAGGGAAATGGAATAGCTGACGCTGAGAACGGTAAAGTCGGGTATTTCCAGTTTGATCCCATCATCGACAACAATGTCAGTTATTTTCTTCATATCAATTTTGCATTGGAAAGAAAAGAGATAATGATATCTTTCTCTGATTCACAAAGAGCAAGACACACAAAGAAATAAATGGAAGATTGGCAGCCGAGGGGGTGGGTTGTGGGTTTTTCTATGGTGAGGTCAAATGTCCTCATCAAAACTATCAATCAAAATGATCAAATTTGGGCCAGCGAAATAGCTCAGCGGGTAAAAGTGTGTGCCACCAAACCTGACAACCTGAGTTTGATCCCTGGGATCCACGTAGTGGAAGGAAATGACTCTAAAAGTTGTCTTCTGTGCTCCATGTGCTGTGGCATGTGCACCTCCCCCAACCTAACTAAATAAAACTTTTGAATGTTGTTTTAAAGATGAGTTTCGAGAGAGGAAGAATGAAACGAAGTTCCCAGTCAAAGGGGACTTAGGATAACTTGGTTCTTGGGAGAGAATGGAAGACTCTGCCTCACAGTAAAAGTTTGCCTGAATCCGTGGGCTGTATTTTTACAGGCACTAACCTTTGTGAGACAGGCAGAAGTTGGTTTTTTATTTTTATTTGTGTGTGTGCACATGCAGACACAGACCAGAGGTGGACATTGAGTCTCTTCCTCAGTCCCTGTCCACCTTGTCTTTTGAGACGGGGTCTCTCACTAAACTTGGAGTTTACTGATTTGGCTAGATTAGCTGGCCAGCACACCCCACAGGTATCTATTCCCACCTCCCCAACACGGGGATTACAGGCAGGCACTGCCATGCTCCCCTCTCTGCGTGCTGGCATTGAACTTGGATGTGCAGCTGAAGCTTCTCCACAGCCCCAGAAGCTAATCTTTTTTTTAAAAATTATATGTATACACACACACACACACACACACACACACACGCACGCACCCATGTCATGCAGTTCCTGTGGAGGTCAGAAGAGTGCATCAGATTCCTCTGGAAATAGGGTTTCAGACAGTTGCTAACTGCCATGTCAATGCTGGGAACTGAACCCAGGTCTTCTGTAAGGGTAGTTAGTGTTCTTAACTGCTGAGCCATCTCTCCAGCCCCAGAAGCTAATCTTCATTAACTTTAAAAAAATGTATTACTTTAAAATTTTTATGTGTACGAGTCTACTGCCTGCATGTGCAATGCCTGCAGAGGTCAGAAAAGGGTGTCAGTTCCCCTGGAACTCTAGTTAACAACTAGGGTTGTTAGCTGCTATGTGGGTCCTGGGAATTGAACCCAGGTCCTCTGCAAGAGCAGTCAATGCTCTTAACTACTAAGCTGTTTCTCCAGCCCTAGAAGCTAATCTTAAAATGAACTTCCTAGGGGGCTGGCAAGATGGCCCAGTAATTAAGAGCATTGGAGACTCTGGCAGAGGACCTGAGCTTGGTTCCCAGCACTGAGTGGCTGCTAGCAACTATCTGTAACTCCACTTCCAATGGACTCTGATGCCCTCTTCTGACCTCCTTTGGGACTGCATACACAGGTGTACTTACATACTTGCAGGTAAAACACTCATACACATAAAATTAATTAATTAAAAATAATTTTTTTAAAGATTAACTTCCCACCCAAGAGTTTAATAACACTTCTAAAGCACCTAGAGCTACTGAAACTTGTTTTGTTTAGCATTCATTTACTTTGTACATTAGTATTTATGTATGTGTGCTCATGTCATGGCAGCCATGTGGAAGTTGAGGATGACTTGTGGAAGTCAATTCTCTCCTTTCACCATGTGGGTTCTGGAGAGCCAACTCAAGTCGTCAGGCTTGCCACCAAGTGCCCTCACCTGCTGAGACATCTCACTGGCCTGAGACTTCTGATTTTGACTCGAGACACCCAGCACATGCTGGTACTTCTGGAAGGAGCCATAAGCCATCCCAAAGAGATCATCAGCCCCATCCCACCTGCCCCCTAAAAACGCCATTCTGGAGGGGCCTTATTTGATCCCTGTCCTCCTGCCTCCAGGCTGAAGGCGGCCTCATGGCAGTCTGGTTGCCATTGAGATAGGAAAACAACCTTCACCCTCAATTCAAAATAACCATCTGCTAATTTACACAGGAGTCTTTTACATTTTATATTTGGGGTTTAAACCCAAATACTGAGAGTTATTAGTTTGACCCAGTTAAGTGTTTAGAAGATGACTTGGTGGGGGGACATGGGCTAGGGAGATTGCTCGGTTGTTGAAGTGCTTTGCCCCACAGACATGAGGACCTCCAGAGTTTGGATCCCTACCACCCATGTGAGAGTTGTATACATCGATACACCTGTATTTCAGTGTCTGGTGCGGTGGTGTCTGCCGATAGTCCCAGAACTTGGGAGGTAGAAGCCCGCAAATCTCTGTGAGGTCAAGACCAACCTGGTCTACATAGTGAGTTCCAGGCCAGCTGGAGCTAAGGCCAGCTGTCTCAACCCACCCTCCAGAACACATAGAGAGCAATAGAGGAAGACACCCAACATCAGTCTCCAGCCTCCAGTCAGGCACACGTACATGTGTACACACACACACACACACACACACACACACCTACCTCTATGTAGTTTTTTGCTCAGCACCAGAGACCCACTCACTCTGCATTGCGCTCTTCTCTCACTACCCCTTGGATTAACCCACAGATCAATTATGGCGTGGAAAGCACAAAATTGATTTCCCTCAGGGCTTGTTATTTTTAAGAGGGTCTCTTTGCAAGGACAGCTCCCCATGCTCATGAGTCAATCAAAGCTCCAAGTTCCCCAGGGTCTTGATTTGCAACGATCAGACCCTCCTTGGTAGTCCCTGGAAATGGGTGTGAGGGCAGCAGTTGCTGAGTGAGAGGTTGGACGGGAGACAGCAGAGAGGGTGTTAATGAATCATCACAGGGCCTCGCTCTCCATCAAGGCAATTACTGGGATTGATTGTGTCCGTGTTTCCTTAGTCACGGCTCAGATTGCTTCCCCTGGATTAAGACAGGTGGATGCCAGGTGCACGCAGGCATGTGGCGTCAAGAGAATTAGCCGTGGCAGATCTTCTGCCTTCTTGTACACACACCCCCGGGGGTTTCAGCTGGGCTGAAAGGGGAGCGTGATCACGGTGGGGATGAAGTCCATGAGGTGCGGGTGGCATAGGCGGGTGCTGAGACCTGAGCAGTCGCACTCTCTCCATCTCCTGCCCGTGCGTCGGGTGGTGAGCCCTCCCCCAGCTGGAGCATACCCCTAGCTTGCCCCCAAAGGGTTTGTGTGAGACTCAGATTGCTGGACTCCACCTCCAGACTTTCAGCCTCCATGGCTCTGGGATGGAGCACCAGACTTTACATATCTAGCAAAGTTCTGGGGTGGTGTGGTGCTGCTGTCACTGGTCTGGATTCCGCACTTTGAGAACCACTGGGATATTAATCAAGAGCAGGAAACTGGGCTCAGGTCACTTAGATTTTGGTACTGATTCTGTAATGCCCTGGCTGTGTGATAGTGAGCCACTTGCTTAACCTCTCTGTGCTTTTATTCGTCACCTTGAAAGAAGTGATGATAATACTAACATTTATCCCTGGTAGTTTTTGCAAACATTTGAGAACTCAGAAGCATTCGGAAGATGCCTGGCACAGAGAGCGTAGTATTAAATCCATAAAGAACCCAGCCTCTTGGGTCTGTGACCTGATCAAGCCACATCTTTTTCTCTAATACCCACAGCTCCCAGTGGAGTTTCTGGGTCATTTTACCCATTAGCCTTCAATCCCGTCTCTGGTGGCCAAAGGTAATGCCCAGCTCAGTGCCAGCGGGCGGGCAGATACACTCACATCCATCAGCATCCATCGGAAGCCTCGTCTCAGGATTCGTGACCTTTCAAATCTAATGGAGGCACAGCGGGTCCTGTTGAGACAGGGACACAAAGGCAGCCTTGCGTTTAAGCTTTTGTCCCTCACGTAGTTAAGAAGACGGGCTACCTTTTCTGGTAAAGCCCCTGACAGCCTCACGTGCGATCATGGGCTGCTTCCTCTGGGGAACAAATGCAGAATCTTACACATGCTAAGCACACATTTTACCATAAAACTGTGACCCCAGTCTCCTGACACTATATTTTCACACATATCCTTTTTGTTTGTTTGTTTTGAGACAGGGTCTCCCTGTACCCACAACTGGAACTTGCTATGTAGAACAGGCTGGTCTGGAACTCAGAGATGCGACTGCCTTTGCCTCCCAAGTGCTGGGATTAAAAGCATGTGCTACCATGCCCAGCCTATGTGTTCTTTTATTTAACCCTCATAATGTCATGAGTACATAATTATTTCTGTTTTAATACATCTAGAGTTCTAGAAAGTTAATGGAATAATTAAAAGTCACCTATTTTAAAAAATTTGTGTGTGTGTGTGTGTGTGTGTGTGTGTGTGTGTGTGTGCAGACATGCATGCCCATCAGATGACATCTTTGGGGAGTTGTTTCTTTCTACCTTGTTTTGAGGACTGAGGCTTGGTTGTTTCTGTGGTATGGTGTACTCCAGGCTAGCCAGCCCATAAGCTTCCAGGAGATTCTTCTGCCTCTGCTTCCCATCTCCTTATTGAAGTAGGATTATAAATGCCTACCACTACATCTGACTTTTTTTTTTGCATTTTCTTAAGGTTTCTTTTTTTAATAGAATTTTTGTGTATTTCATAGAGAGCATCTCAGTCGATCTTAATCACTTTTATACCTCTTCCTTTTGTCATCTGTGTTAAGACCTATTGTGTCAAGTTAGTGTCCTTGGACACTCCTCAATGCAAGTTCATCCACTGAGGTCTAGTCAGCCTATCACTTTAAGATTAGCTCTTCCTCACCCAGCAGTAATCAGCCACCAATATTTCTTCAGCACAGATTGGGGTCTGCTGTCCATTTTCCCTGTTCTCTGCTGGGTTTTAATCTGCTTGGTTTGCATGGGTCTTGAGCATGCTACCACCATTGCTATAGATTCATATGACCAGGGTCCCAGGTACTTGTAGGATTCTATTTCCATATGGTCACTGCCTCCTCCCTGGTCCTTACGATCTTTCCATTCCCTCTCCCACAACAGTCCCTGAGCTCTGGGTGAGTGAAGCTTAATACAGGAGTCCTGTCCAGGGACCCACACTCTGCAGAACCCCAACCTCCACTCTTTGGTCATTTGTGACTTTTTGTGTGCCTGGCCCTCTGTTGCATGAGGAAGCTTTATCGATAAGAGTTGAGAGATGCATTAGTGTCCTCTTTACCCCTTGTTCCGTGAGCCTTAAGTGTAGAGGTTGCTACTTAGGCATGGGCAATTCACAGACACTGTGTGTGGCCAATTGTGGTGCTCTGTAGTAGTCTCAATCTGGTGCAAAAGAAGCTTCTTTGATGAGTGGTGCCTGGAATACTTGACTGTAAATATAAGAATACATATTTTGCACTTAGAAATTACGTTAGCCTCAGGATGTGACAGCTTTGGGGATTTCTCTGAGATCTATGACCTCTTTAGTCATGTTATTTGGCTATAGTTACAGTACACACATGCGTTTCCTCCCATTGAGTGGGCTGTGAGTCCAGCTAGGTAGCTGCTGATTGACCCCAAGGTAGACGTGCCACTTCTGCTCCAGTGTCGGATGCTGTGCCAGTCATTGAACAACATCTGTCTTGTTAATGTGGGTTCTAGGGATAGAACTCAGATCATCAGGCATGAGTGGCAAGTGCTTTTACCAGTCCCCTAAAGTCATATATTAAAACCCAATTCTAAAGCCAGGCGTGCTGGTGCATGCCTTTAATCCCAGCTCTTGGGAGGCAGAGGCAGGTGGAGCTCTGTGAGGTCCAGGCCAGGCTGATTTACATAGTGAGGTAACAGGGCAACAGGGAGCCCCTTTCTCACAAATCAATCAATCTATCTAGAGGTTAAGAAATTGCTCCATGGTTAAAGTACTTGCCATGAAAGCCTGAGAACCTGAACTTGGATCTCCAATACCCATATAACAGCTGGGAAAGTTGCCACATGTCATAATCCCAGTGCTGGGGCTTGGTGTAGGGGTCCAAACACAGGTAGATCCCCAGAGCTTGCTGATAAGCCAGCCTAGCCAAATTGGTGAGCTCTAGGTTCAGAGAGAGGCCCTGTCTCAAAAACATAAGTAGGAGAATGACTGAGGAAAACACTCATTTCGACCATTGATATCTGCACACACAAGCAGGCACGCAAACAGGTGCATACGCACATACACATAAGGTCTATCTGACTTCAGTAATCTTTGATCTCAGAGTTATACTATACCATCTCCCTAAATTGTGTGAATATTTTATTTAAGATTTTTATTTTATGTGTTTGAGTGTATTGCCTACATGAATGAGGTATATCCATGACCTGCAAAGCCCAGGGAGGTAAGAAAGGGGCATCAGTTCCCCTGTACCAGTGGTTAGGGACGGTTATTAACTGACACGTGGGCTCTGGGAATAGAACCCAGGTCCTCTGCAAGAGCAGCCAGCACTCTTAGTCACTGAGCCAACTCTCCAGTCCCCAACTCCCTAATTTTATATGCAACTTTACATAAAAGTTAAGGTGGGTCCCCAGGGATCTGGAGAGCCCCACCCCCACCCCCCAGCTCTGCTACAGGTGTCTGATTTCTCCTGTGAGTGCAGGACTCACTTGCTTTGCAACATTGTTTGCTACTTCCAGTCTGACATCTGGAAGAAATGGTACTCGTGGCTGTGGCTTCTCTTTGGAGAACATGGTTGTTGGTGGAGTATGTTAATATTTCAGTTGTCTATCAGTGCTCCAACCAAACAGGTGAGCATCCCCAAGCCTGCTAAAGAACCGAAAAGAGGAAACATGCTGCTAATCAAAACCCGCTTTTTCTCCGTAGTGCTCCTTTCTGCCGAAATTCTCCATTCACATAGAAACCAAGTATGAGGACAACAAAGGAAGCAACGACAGCGTGAGTAGCCCCTGCTCTGTGCGTGTCTGGGGTCAGTACTGCTAGCCCTGGGTCTGTGCCTGCGACCTCAGAGAGGAGCTGGGACTGGGCCTTGGAATATCGTGCATCCTAACTTTCCTTTCTTCTCGTTTCTGTGTCCTTCCCACTGGCCCTCTGTGACGGGAGCAATTGCCACAAGAGGTGCAGAGGACAATGGGAATGTGGAACTCCAGGGTTTTGTTTCTGACCATTACAATTAGCATATACCTCAGTGACTATTTGTATTTGTGTGGTGGCTGTAATCTCAGCACTTGGGAGGTGGAATTCAAAAGGATCGGAAGTTCAAGGTCATCCTAGTCACATGAGATCCTGTGATACAACAAAATGAAAAGTACTTAGAAAAATGAACACAGTCATACTGCATCATACCATGTGTATGTTCACATATATACATGCACTCACATATGTAGCCTGGGAATCAGGGTAACTCCTGAAGAATATTTACCTTAGGGGCCATGCTGGCTCTTGCAAATTTTAGCCAAGTATTTTGTTAATTAACATTGCTTAAAATCCATCTACTGGAAGCTGGATGTGATGGCTCAGAAGTTTAGAGCACATACTGCTCTTGCAGAGGACCAAAGTTCTCTTCCCAGCACCCACTGAAGGCAGCTCACGACTGCCTATAACTCCAGCTCCAGGGTATCTAACGCCCTCTTCTGGTGTCCACAGGCACCTGCACTCATGTGTACAGACACACACACACACACACACACACACACACACACACATGCATAATCATAAGTTTTTAAATTTTAAATCCATCTTCTGGCCTTTTACCCCAGATTCTTCCAGGGAAGGCATTGTGATTAATTGCCTTCTCTTAGCAATGAATGTTTTGATGGAACCACAAGGTTCACCTGTGCCAGGGCTGTGGATTTCATGAGGACCTGTGAGAGGATGAGGAAGCTGCAGGAATTTGCCAATAATGTCTAGCTCATGACAAGGTTTGCATGTGTGGGGAGTGATGAAGACCGTTACTGTGTCAAATGGGCCTAAGAAAGAGCTATGTCAGGAGTGAACTCATTTGAGGCCTTGACTAGGCCAAGAGAACGTATTCAGAATGGGAAGCGTGTAGTAGAGGTTCCAAAGTGCCACCAGGAAAGACCTAAAGGCTTATAAACACTGTCAGCTGGAGTTCTTCAGGCAATGGCAGACTGCTCTGTTTTGGTTTAGTTTTGGTTTTGGTTCATGGGTATGCGTGTATGGTGTTCATGCATGTGTATATGCATATTCACATGTATGGGGTGTCCATGTACATGCAGGCACAAGTACACATGTGTGAGTGCTTGTGTGGAGAGGCCTAGAGTTGATGTTGAGTTCTCCTTGATCACACTCCAGATTAGTCGTTGAGGCAGAGTCTCTCATTTTAACCCAGAGCTGCACAATACTGCTGGTCTAGATGGCCAGCTTGCTCTGGGATTCCATTTCAAACCACTGACACTAGAATTGCAGGCTGCCATGTCCACACAGCATTTACTTGGCTGGGTTCTGGGGATCTGAACTCTGGTCTGCACACTTCCATGACAAGCACTTTAACCACTAAGCCATCTCCGCAGTCCAAACTACTTTCTTTGTAAACAAAGCTTCATTGAGACACAGCCCTGCCTAACCAGCATGTTTGGTGCAGATTTTCAACCACAGTAAGTGAGGAGTTATTCCATGACCTCTCAAACCTGGACCTTTCTAGAATAAAAGTTTTCAGATTCCTGGCCCTTAACCCCCAGAGCAGAACGGCCCCCCTTAAGAGCACAAAATCTGCCTTTTTGACAGCTCTTCCCACCAGCATGCCTGCTCCAGACTTCATGGAAATTTCTAGAGAGAAGAATATTTCTTTCTAGGGCATTCTCCCCACAACCCCACCACTCCATTCGGGAATGCCACAACAAGCATCCCCTCGAGGGGTCCCTAAGGAAAAGAGAAGGATTATCCCCTGTCCACAGCCTGAAATCAACACGTCTTGCTGGCTAACTTCATCAAAACCACACGGGGTGTATACTTGGATCTTGGTAAAATAATGACCTTTTCTGATTGGAAAATTACTAGTTATTACAACTTGAAATGTACAGTGAGCAAAGCTCTACAGTAAAAGGGAAAGCCAGGAGTGACGCAGTGACTCAGGTGCCTGCTGTCCTTTTGGTTCCCATTCCAAGTTATTGGTGGTTTCTTTTTTCACAAGTTCCACCTAAGTTTAATCACAGAGTGTGCTATCTATTCTAAGCAAGGAATGGCACACCTTCCTCATATTAAGATTTCCTCTGTGTGTCTGTGTATGTAGAAGCTAGAGGCTGACACCAGGGGTCTTTCTCAATCACTCTCCACCTTATTTTTTGAGACCACATCTCTCACTCAACCTGGAGTCTACCTATTAGGTTATGCTGGCTGGTAAGTGAGCGCCAGGGATCCGCCCATCTCTATCTCCCCAGCAGCAGAACCGCAAACAGGCAGCACCATGCCCAGCTTTTTATGTGGGTGCTAGGGATTTCAAACTTGGGTCCTTCTGCTTATGTGGCAAATGCTTTACCTGCTGAGCCATCTCCCCAGCTCCCACATATGGTTTTTAAGGACCCCACTGTTATCTCTACCGAAATGTGCTTCTTTGAACAATTGCTGCTCACTGGATATTGAAATGAGCTTGACTATTTTGACATAGCTGTAGGCTGTCAGGAAAAGGATGGTCAAGGTCAGGTGCCAGAATTGCTTTCTGGTCTAGTTGAAAAAGTGCATTTAGGGGTTGGAGAGATGGTCCAGTGGCTTAAGAGCACACATTGCTCTTCCAGAGACCCTGATTTCAATTCCCAGCACCCACATCAGGCGCTCAAAATCATCTATAACTCCAGTTCCGGGGGATGGGTCGCCCTCTTCTGGCCTCTGTGAGCACCTGCACTCAGGTGCACCTACCCCTACACAGACACACACAGTTACAAATAATAAAGAAAAAAATAGTTTTTTTAAATAGTCTTTCTAAACAACTTCCTTTTCTTGCTCTTTATTCTCTGCTTCGGGACCCATGAGTTACTGCAAATCAGTTCTCCATGTGTAGATGGCAGAGAGATCTTGATGGTAACAGACGGATGGGACCCGCGTGTTCTTCTGGGTCCCCTCAGTGTATTTCACATAGACCATAAGTCCCCATAATTATCCTTTCTCTCCCTGTGTCTTGTCTGGGCAGGTGCTGAGTTCTTTTCCCTACTCTCCAGGAATTAAGCTTTCCATTTTCTACGATCCTTCGAACTTCTGAATGTTCCAAACCCAGTGCCCAGGACCCTGCTCAGATCATTACTTATCGAATACCTATATTGATAATTTGTTCACATTCATTAACGTGTTTTATAATTATTTTACGTGAATTAAGGGTTTGTTTTTATTTAAAGAATTTTTGTTGTATTTGGTTTTGTATGATGTGTTGTTTTGAGACAGGGTCTCCTTGTGCAGCCCTGGCTGACCTGGAACTCACTTTGTAAACAAACTGGTCTCCACCTCACAGCAATCCAACTGTCTCCACCTCCCAAGGCTGGGATTAAAGGAATGGGCCACCACACTGGGCCTGAAAAATTTGTGTGTGTGTGCATGTGTGTGTGTGTGCGCATGCACGCACCTGCACAGGCACTCACGTCTGTGGAGGTCAGAGGATAACTTTCAGGAGTCATTTCTTGCCTTTTACCCTGGGTTTTCTGGGGATTGAACTGAGGTCATCAGGATTGGCAGCAAGCACCTATACCCACTGAGCCATCTCGCAGCCTTAATTTTTTTTTTTTTAATTATTGAATTGTCTACCTTTAGAGTGGAGACCCAGATTCACACCATGCCAAGTCTGCATCCCCTGTCCACGCCCAGGGCCGGGCCTGTGGCACTTGGGCCTGACCTAGAGAAGCACTCACCCCCTAAGTACTGGCATGTGGCCTTGTGGCCTTGGTCCACCCACTCTGGGAGAAATGCCAGCCTTTCCTGGGAGGCCCCCCGCCCCCGCATGCTGCCCCTGATACTGCCGTGGGGCCGCTCCTTCTCTCTGTAACAGCACTCCCCTGCCCGAGTCCCCATCCTCCCACCTTACCCCAGGCTCATCTGTGCTTTTGCCCGGCTTCCTACCCTAGCCCCTGCCTCACTCCACTGGACAGTTCCCCACGTGTTACTCCTGGAGCCACTGCACTGGAAAGCCCAGGCCTGGCTTCATTATTTTCCCTTGTCAAGTCACTCTCCCCTGGTGTACACGGTCAGCAGCGATCACTATTCAACTGGTTCAACGTTGATCCTCGGGGCAGGGCCAGAAAAGGACGACTTAGGGCTTCACTCACGCTGGCAAATGCTTCCAGATCTCCAGTGCATATTTATCTAAGAATGCTTTAATGATAAGATACTCCGTCCAGACAGGGTTTCAAATCCAGAGCCTTAAGCCAGTGACATGTGCTGGCATGCTCTTGTTCTGTGGAGGAGGCAGCGTTTAGAAAGCAGTGCATTGTGGGTATTTCACCCATGCTTACGCAGGCAAGTTATTTAATAAACTCAGTTCATCTCTGCCTTTTCTGGGTGTACAGTCTTATCTTTCAGCCTCCATCCTCCACGCAGATATCTGCACCATTTCCTCCCCTACCTGCCAGAAATTTAATGAAATGGATGCTGATAAGAAACAATAATTAAATTGAAAGACGCCAGTGATAATCACGTTGATTAGTGGTTGAACAGAGTACATGCTGTTATCCTATCATCAGTTATCATAAAAGTAAATTTTCATGCGATCCAAAAATCTAGTAAAAAAAAAAAAAAAAGTGGCAGGATGACTGGATAGATATATCTTCCCCTAGTGAAAAAATAAAACTAGTAAATTTATGGTTGTGTAAACCTTCAAAGTGTGAGTACATTAGCCAGGACACAATGGAGAAGTTGTCTTAAATCGAGGCCCATTTATCTCACGCACATACTGATGGGAATTATTTAGGCCTTAATTAGCACTGGGGAGGATGGCACCACGCCAAGGCTAGGTCCTGTTGTTTGTCCAAGGCCATAAATTGGGATCTGAGAGAGTCAGAGCTTAGCACTGCCTGGTTCAACTGAAGGGGAGGCCACTCCTGTGACATCTGCTGCCAGGTGACTGGTGTGTGAGGACACTAATGGGGGCAGCCTGGCCTCTGCTTACTCTTTCAAACAAAGTAAGCACTGTGCAAAGTAGTGGTTCTCACTTAACAGCCCGCTGCACAGTGGGCTCACTCAGGTTCACTTGTTTGTTTGCCTGCTTGCTTGAGACATGGTCTCCTCTGTAACCCAGGCTGTCCTGAAACTCACTATATACTGAGACTGACCTTATTTGGGGGTGATCTTCCTGCCTCGGCCTCCAAAAAAACTGCTAGGATTATAAGCATGTGGCATCATGCCCAGCTTACCTGAAAATTTGTTATTATTTTTTCTTTCTTTACATTTATTTGAGGTGTGTGTGTGTATATTTGGGTACACATATGCCATATTCCATGTGTGAAGGTCAGAGGAAACTTAAAGTAGTTGGCTCTCTCCTTCCTCCATGTGGGTCTCAGGGATCAAACATCAGGCTTGGTGGCAGGAACCTTTACCTGCTAAGACATCTCGCCAGTCTCCTATGAAGTTTTAACTAATTAGGGCCCACCTCTCTAGGATTTTGGTTGAATTAGTTCCAAGTACAGACTGGATAAACACCAGCTAGCACGCAGAAGGATGGCACATTCATTCCAGAAATCTGTACAGGCTCCTCCTGTGGCTGAGCCTCCTCTGTTCTCTTGGTAGGACATATATAGGATGTACTGTCCTCATCCACTATGACAGTCTAGATCAGTGGTTCCCAGTCTTAGCTTAGCTTCATGTTGAAATCATCTGGAAAACTCAGCAGTCCCTGTCCCAGCCTGAAGGACCATGATTTCATTGATCACGGGTACAATGTAATGTGGGAATTTTTAAAAAATTTTATGTGTATGACTGTATTGCCTGCGTGTTTGTAAGTGCACTGTATCATGCAATGCTGGAGGAGGTCAGAAGAGGGTGTTGGATCCCCTGGAACTGGAGTTAAGAACGGTCCATAGCTAACATGTGGGTGCCGCGATTCGAACCCCAGTCTTCTGCAGGAGCAGACAGTGCTATTAACAGCTGAGCCATTTTTCCAGCCCCTAGGTGTGGGATTTTAACACACATACCCAGGTAGATCTAAGAGACAAGACTAATCACCGACAGATCCCATGTTTAAACACTCAGGAGTCCAGGCCACCCACATGTCCTCACTTCTCACACTCCTGAAAACAGAACTATTTTCCAAAAAGTCTTTTTGTGGGCTTAGGAGATTGATTCAGTGTTTAAATGCTTGCTTGCTAACCCACATGTGAGACCAGAGTCTGGATCCCCAGAAACCCACCTAAATGCCTAAATGTGATAACCCACTTTTAATTCCAACCTTGGAAGGTGGAGACAGGAGATCCCCAAAGCAAACCAACTGGATGGCAAGACTAGCCCTATTAGTGAGCTCTGGCCTTGGTTAACCCTGCCTCAATGAATAAAGAGGAAGGACCATCAAGGATGATTCCAGACATTAACCTCAGGCATCCACAGGTGCAGAAACACACAGTGGGAGGGATCTTTTGTGACCACCAACCCATGCATATTCTTGTCAGCCACATAAAACCAAGGACATAATTCCTCCAAGAGGAGAGCCCTTTACTAAGACGGAAGAACATCTCGTTCTTTTCCAGTTCTGGGAAATTAAGCTGTGTCTTTCACTGGGCACTGCCTGAAAGAAGTATTTGTAATTTATTGAGTTTCTAGTTCATCTATGTTGTAATGAAAGAACACAGAGTTGTTCTTTTTGAGACAAAAATGATCAGTACAGTGTTCAAGTTCCAGCTCTGTGACCTTAAGCAGTTCCATCAACCAATCACAGTCTCAGTTTCTTTATCAAAGAACATAGAATTTATGATGCTTGTGTTGGAGTGTAGAGGAGTCCCAGAGAGTAGTTTGCATGAAGGCAGCGTGTAAACTGGAGGACGCTGAGCACATGTTCAATACCACCACCATAGTGCCACATCTTGAGCTATTGGTCATTCCTTACTAAAACTCTGATCTGGCCGGATCGTCAAACAACCATTGATGCCCAACAAGTTTGGGGGATTTTCGTTTTGTTGTTGTTTTTGTTTTTCAATAATCTAAACCAAGATGATGGGTTGGACTGGAAAGGTGGTCATAGACAAAGAGAGAAGAGATACAGACATTTTTAAAGCATCTACTTTCTTTCGGAATTCATATAGGGTGTGTGTGTGTGTGTGTCTGTGTCTGTGTGTGTGTGTGTGTGTGTGTGATCAAAGGGCAGCGTAAGGAGGCCCTTAGGATTTCTAGCTGTGTCCATTGACCTGGGTCAGTGATGGGATCATTGTTCTTCCTGGAAACATCAGGGGAGGAGCAGGTTCTAAGAAGATGTATGGGATATCCCCCTTACATAGGATGTTTGAGTTCCCAGTGAGACTTCCAAGAGGAGATGGCAGGTGGTCAGTTGGACACATGAACCCACAGTTCATACATGTTTAGGTCATGACTCAGGGATGGAAATGGGTGAGATTTGACAGAGAGAAGAAGTGACAGAAAACAGAAGACCCAGAACTCTGGAACCTGAGAAAGACCTTCTATGTTTTCAAGGTCAGCTTCTGAAAACTCTTCACTCCTTGGTTAAGACACATTTTCTCTTTGTTTATGGAGCTCTGGATCCAACCCAGGGCTTTGTGTATGCTAAGCCTGCCCTCCACCGCTGAGCCACAGCGGCACCCCCATACCAGCCCTTTGTTTACTTTCCTGTGTGTGTGTGTGTACACGTGTACCTGTGTACAGGTGCCTGTGGAGGACAGCAATCAATGTCAGTTGCTCTCCACCTTATTTTTTGACACAGATTCTCTCACCAAACCTGGAACTCACCAGTTCTTCAGACTGATTGGCCAGCAAGCCTCAGGGATCCTCCCATCTCTGCCTCCACAGTACTCCACAGGGACATGTAACTGTACCCGGTTTTATGTGGGTGCTAGGGATTCAACTTAGGTCCTCATGCTGACCGATTGAGCCATCACCACAGCCCCTTCTCTTCTTTTAACTTTGAATTTGTAACAGAGTCTCACTAGGTTGCCAAGGCTAACCCTGAATCCCTTCTATTACTGACCTTGAACTGTCAATCTTCCTGCCTTAACCTCTTCAATAGCTGGGATTATAGACCTGTACCATCAGACATGTCTTAAGATTCATTTTCAGCTAGGCACGGTGGCACATGCCTTTAATTCCAGCACTCAGAAGATAGAGGCAGGTAGATCTCTCTGAGATCAACAAAGTGAGTTCCAGGCCACCTGGTGCTACAGGGAGACCCTGTCTCAACAAGAAAAAAAATTTTTTTTCAATCACTAAGTTGTTCTTGGTTTAGAAAATTAGACTATCTTATTCAGTTAACTACAAATCTTATCAGAGAAATCAAATTTCACCCTCAGAGGCCATGTTTGGATGAACTGCATAAACATTTCAATGCTTGACTAGACTCAGCTTGGAGTGACTTAAGGAATGGTCAGTTCTTTGCTCCTGAACCCAAGTAGCTGATCCTGAAAGTAATCACCTGAGTCTAGAAATGACCGGCTGACCCCCAGAAGGAGCCAGCTTTCAAACAGAAAACTTCATCATATTCAGAAAGCTGAGCTTATGTAGAGATGACTGATTACAATAGTGATCATAGAGGCTGGAGAGATGGAGCAGCAGATAAGAGCACTGACTGCTCTTGCAGATGACCTGGGTTTGGTTCCCAACACCCATGTGGCGGCTAAAAACCATAACTTCAGTTCTGGGGGATCCGATCCCTTCTTCTGATCTTTGTGGGCATTCCACTACATGGGTCCACTTACACACATGCAGGCAATACATTCATACATACAAAATAAAAATAATAAATAAAATATTTTAAAAAACCAATAGTGATCACAAAGTTAGTTTCACTATTAGTATTTGTAACATCCAGAGGGTGGCATGCTAAAATCATTTACTAACACATTCCAAAATACGCTAAAATTAATTTGTCAAGCAGGAGAGCCAGTTCAAACTGCTTCATCCGTGTTTACAGGTCTCAGGAGCTGATTATCATTTCCTTAAATGGCTTCTAATTGAGGATTATGAGGAGGGAAAAAGACATTTGCTTTATTTTTAGACATGATCTCTGATGTCTTCAACTTTTATGGTTCTGTTTTTAACCTTAGGAGATTATAACCAGCCACCTACAAAATCTGCAATTTTCTCAAATAAGTCAGTACATGGTAAAAAAAAAAAAAAAATTGAGGGCTGCATAAAACACCCCCATTTTCAGTTTGGGAGGATTATTATCCATTTTGGTCCATGAAGTGGAAATGGAAAGTCAGTGACTTTCCTCAATCTCTGTCTAATGGTATCATTTTGAGGACAATGGGGGACACTGGCCATACGTGACTCCTTAAGATGTGGCTGTGGCTATTTGTGGCACAATTTGTGATCTGAGAGCTACAGGTTAAAAATAACAAGTAGTAAGAAGAATTAACCAGAATGATCAGTATTACCTGTAATCCCAGCATGTGAGAGGCTGAGGCTGGAAGATTGCCTTGAGTTTGAGGTCAGCCTGGACTACATAGTGAGTTCCAGGCCAACCTGAGCTGCATACTGAGACCATGTCTTGAAAAGCAAAGAATTTTGGCCAGCTGTTTTGTTGAGTGTTGCTCTAGTTGGATTCATCAGATTATTTCATTGTGACAGAATGCAGATTTAACGTATTTGGCAAGGGTCATCTACAGACGAAGGCATGTCCTTCTGAGGGGGTCACAGTGGAAAGCACCCTGTGTCCCTTTGTGCAGTATTAGTGTAACGTGAGCTCTGCTCCTTGTGGAACCCTCTAGATGACTCTGTGCTTAAAATCAAGGCTGAGTCTCCAGATAATTCTTTCAAATGACATTGGTCCTCTGTTCCTTGGTGCTGGGCTGACCGGCATCCGCCACCACACCCTGCTTCTGAAGTCTTTCTTGTATAGGGTTTTATCTAGAATATCTGGCATGTGACAAATAGTGCTCACGTGACGGGTGCTGCTCACACCGACTGATATTGAAACAAATCATTAAACCTTGATAGGCACAGGCGATACAGATGCCTCTGTGCCCCTTTCTATACAAGGTTTTGAGGAAGAATAAACAACGCTTTGATGACACTTGTGAAACTGAAATGATACAGGGAGATAAGCAGCTCCCTTCATGATCCTAGGACACAAAAGTGGCGCCTCCTAATATGTTATCTGCCTGTACTGTAAAAGAAAAGAAATAAAAAATGTGTGCATTATATATTACATATGTGAGGGCTCAGAGGGTGAGATCATTGGTGAACAAGCCTGGTGACCCACGTTTCATCTCCAGAACTCACAATGGCTGGAGAGAGCTGTCCCCGACGCCACAGGCACACCATGGCGTGTGTGCATCCACGTTCACTGATGCAATGATAATAAAATTAAAATTTGAAGCTAAAAATCATGTTAGTGTCTCCCACACTCAAAAATAATAAAAGCAGATCTATAAGTACATGAAGGAGAAGCAACTTTTAGTAAAATGCACATAGAAATTAGTGGGCTAGAGTGTATTTTTTAAGATTTATTTATTTATTTTTAAATATGTGATTGTGTGTATGTCTATGTGGGGAAATGTGTACTTGAGTGCAAATGCTCATAGAAGCCAGAGGCTTCTCCCAGGAGCTGGAGTTACAGGTGGTTGTGAGCTGCCCAATGTTGTTTCTGGGAACTGAACTCCGGTCCTCTGGAAGGGCAGTATGTGCTCTTAACCTCTGAGCCATTTCCTCAACCCTTTAATTTTTTAAAATTTATCTTCTGTTTCTGAGTGTTTTACCTGAGCATATGTAAGTGCATCTATGTCACGCAATGCTCCCAGAGGCCAGAGGAAGGCATCAGATTCCCATGGAACTAGTAGTTAGTTAGTCCTCTTCAAGAACAGCCAGTGCTTTTAGCCACTGAGTCATCTCTCCAGCCCCTGGAATGCATTTTGAATGATTAAAATAGTCACAAGGAAGGGACCCAAAAAATCTTACCCCAGAAAAAAACAAAAATAAAACTACCCCAAGGAATTGTGAATTACAAAGTATATGTTTTCAGTCTAAGGACAGAAGAACTATAAACACAGCCAGGCACAATGACACACATCTCTAATTCCCTCTGCTACTGAGGCCAGGGAAAAGGGAATCACAAGTTCAGGCCAGCCTGGACTACCTCAAGAATCTGGGGACATAGGTCAGTGGGAAAGTGATTGCTTAACATATGCAAAGCCCCGATCCTCAGAATTGGGGTCGGGGGGCAGGGAAGAAATTAGAAGCAAGCATTCTAAGCCTTAGGCTTGTTTCTTGCCACAGTATGAGCTCTTTTATATATAAATAACATGTCATTTGTTTGTGTTTGCCTGTTTGTGGGGGTTTTTTGTTGTTTGTTTGTTTGTTTGTTTGTTTTTGAGACAACATCTCCCTGTAGCCCCAGCTGTCCTAAAACCCAATATGTAGACCAGGCTGACCTCGAACTCACAGAAATCCCTCTCCTTCTGCCTCCTGAGTGCTGAGATTAAAAGCGTGCACCACCACACACTGCTCTATTTTTCTTCTTTTTAGACATTTATTTATTCATTGTGTATGTGTACATGTGTCAAAGCATGCTTGTGGGGGTCAGAAGACAATTTCTGGGAATTGGTTCTCTCCTACCATGTAGGTGCTGGGGGGTCGAACTCAGATCCCTCAGGTTTGGTGGCAAACTCCTTTACCCAATGAGTCATCTTGCCAAGCTACTAAAACTATTTTCTTGGTGATGTACATTTGAGAAAACCAGCGATTGTGGAAGAAATAATAGAAGTTGAAGAAGTCAGTCCCCATCTTCAGCCACCACAGGATTGCTCTGTTCAGCAGAATCACTGGCTGCAGAAGCAGGTATGAGATGTGCTGAGAGCTGAGTATAATCCCAGATTTGGGAGAGTGGCAGAGACAGGAAGATCAGGAGGATCAGGAGTATAGTGTCACCCTCAGCTATAACAATACGTTGAAAGCCAGCCTAGGCTACACGAGACCCTGTCTCTAAAACCAAAACAAAATTTTCTAAATTAAATGTAATTCCACCAAAAATCTAGCGGGCTTGCTTCCCTAAACTGGTTACAAAAGCAAACGGAAAAATAAAATCCCAAAATAACTAGGACAAATTTTAAGCAAAGAAAAGAGAGGGTCATCTTTCAAATAGAAATACCATGCAAAAAAAGGCCTGTGGGCACAGAGACAGGATCTCTCAGCTGATACACAATAAATCAGGTGTCTCAGATTGGAGCAGAGGAGAAACAAAACCCTCAGAAAATGACATTGAGTCAGGTGACCTTCCATAAGGAAACATAAGGAACCAGATCCTCACCTCAAGCCATATTTAAAAATAACCTCTAAAGGCATCTATAAACCCAATATGGAAGCCATTAGAAATCACTTAGTGGGGGGCTGGAGAGATGAATAGCACAGGCTGCTCTTGCAGAAGACACAGGTTCGAATCCCAGCACCGACATAAAGACTAAAAGCCATCTATACCTCCAGTTCCAGGGGATCCGATGCCCTCTTCTGACCTCTACAAGCACAGCACTACACAGGCCCACTTACATACATGTACCATAACACTTATACACGTAAAAATAAAAATAAATCAAGTTTTTAAAAATCACTTAGGGGGCAGGTGTGGTGGCACACACCTTTAATCTCAGCACTCCACTCCAGAGGCAGAGGCAGGTAAGTCACTGGAAGACTGGGGCCAGCCCAGGATGGTCTACCTAGCAAGTTCCAGGTGAGCTGGGGCTACACAGTGAGACTCTGTCTCAAGAAACAAAACAAAATTATCATTTAGGGGGCTGATAAGATGACTCAGCCCATAAAGGCACTTGCTGCCAAGCCTAATGACCTGAGTTTTGGTCCCTGGGACCCACACAGTGGCAAAAGAAAGTATCCCACAAGTTGTATGTCTTCTGACTTCTACAGAGTGCTGCATCACGTTTACCACACATACACATAATACACATACACACAGAGAATAAAAATACATGTAACAAAAATTTTTAATGACTTAGGAATATCTTATTTATTGATATTTTTCATATTTTGTAACATAAAATTTATGGACCAGGTTCACAACCAATTTACCATGGCTGTCAGCCTAGAGTGAGGGCAGAAGGGAATTCAATTTGATCTTGTTCTATGTCAGAGTTTTACTGTGTAGCCCAGGCTGACCTCAAATTCCCTGCATAGCCAGGCTGCTCTTGAACTCGTGATCCTCCTCCGTCTGCCTCCCAGTGCTGGAATCACAGTTATACACCACCACACCAGGCTTATCTCCTGAATTCTGAGAAAGAAAAGGTCTGATCAAGTCGGTGCTCAAGTCAGCCCCAGTCACTAGCTTTGCGATTGTTTCCCAACTATTTGTCTATTTTTTCTCCTCATAAGAGACCTAATTACTGTGGGAAAACACAGTACTTCACTTTAAAAAAAAACAAAGCCTGGCTTTCTTGTTTATTTACCTAGAGCTTTGTGTTTATGTTTATGGGGCTGTTTTGCTACTTTTGTAGATGAATTGCTCACAACAGATGGTGACCAACAACCTTTGGATCTTGGAGCATTTCGCATGAAGACACTTTAGGAATCTGCCAAAAGCCAGTAGCTAGCCAGACCCACTTAGTAGGATGAGGCACCAAGTTCAGCAAGATCACTAGCCTTGGGCCAAAAAGAGTTCATTTAGAGCAGGGCTCTGCAGCCTTCAGAACTTGCCAGTGACAAATGAGGAAACCCGGCTCAGTCAGAGGACAGACAAGAGAGGGTGCAGTGAGACGACACATGTCAGGAGTGGTCCTTTTCTTTCCTTTGACTTCAGTCATGCGCACTGCTTCTGAGCTGGACTCTTGCAAGTCTGCAAGTCTAGAAATTAGTCTGGAGGGAAGAAGCCTGCAGTTCCCTCTCTTCCCACCACACTGGGACATCCTCAGTCATCGCGGAGACCAGGTGGAGGAGGGTGCATGGGCCCTGGCCCAAGCACTAGACCCTCTGGAAGTGGCCTTCTGCCAGGAGGATGGGAGTTCCGGTTCTAGACACTGTTTCTCTTCAGGTCTCATCTAGATAGGAACCTGCTTGGCTGAGCTCCACCCGAAGAACCACCTGTCATGTTACTCAGGGTAGTGCTCAACAGGAGGCAGGATAGGGCTGAAGGCCACAGGGGCTGGAGTCAGACCAGTAGCATTTTAGCCACAACTATTTAGCAGTTGGTTCAGACGTGTTCCATGTGCTCTGTCACACGGGTATCGTATTCAGATGTGCTAACCATGCAGTAAGTGCACTTAGAACAGTGCTTGGTGACATGGTAGAAAATGTGTTTGCAGTTATTGATGGTTCCATATTTAATCAATTCTAATATGGTCATTGTTTTCATGTTTTAGTGACCCCAGAATAAAATGCCTATTAGAGTTGATAGTGTCAGGCATAGTGGTGCATGCTTTCAATCAAGAGGCAGAGGCAGGTGGATCTCTGTGAGGTGGAGGCCAGCCTGATCTACATGGTGATTTTCAGGCCAGCCATGGCTACATAGTGAGATCCTTTCTCAAAAATAAACAAATAAAAATAAAAACGTGGAGTGGATAGCATCTTCTGAGTGACAGCACTGTCTGTCTTCTTGTTCTCATCCAGTGGTGATATCAGATTCAGTGTGTTGGTTAGTGGAAATCACATGTTCCTGCCAAGAATGGAAGTGTACTTTGTGAGTGCATGAATCGCTTTTTCATTTACTGTGGTGTGTGTGCGTGTGTGTGCGCACGCGCGCGCGCCACAGAATGCCTGTGGAGGTCGGAGGACAGCTTGCAGGAGCCGGCTCTCTTTTCCGCTCTGTTGGATGGGACTTTTGTGTGATTGCTGCTGCTATCTTGTGTATGAGAGTTTCGATGATTCTCCTGTCTGCACTTCCCATCTCACTGTAGGAACAGTGGGGTTACAGACACGAGCCACCACATCTGACTTTTGTTTTTAACTTGAGTTTCAGGCATGGAACTCAGGTCATCAGTCTTTCACTGCAAGTGCTTTTAACCTCTGAGCCATCTCACGGGCTGATGAATGAGTCACTTTCATGTCACTGTGACCAAATCACCTGACAGAAACAACTTAAAGGAGGAAGACTTTCTCTTGGCTCACAATTTCAGAGGGTTCTTGGGCCCCATGGGCTTAGGCAGAACATCCCAGACTTGGGGGTGTTTGGAGAACTGGGCCATTCGCTTGTGAATGAGGAAGGGACAGGGTACCACATATGACCTTCAAACACTCTCTTAAAGACCTACTTCCTCCAGTTTGGCTCCACCTCCTAAAGTTTCCTGAATCTCCCAAAATAGCTCCCCCAGCTGGGGACCAAGTGTCCAACACGGGAGCCTGTGGGGGGCATTTCATATTCAAAACATAACAGTGTGTCTAAGCACCAAATGTTGTTTGCATAGAAAATGTGAACACTCAACTGACTTCTGCCAAAGGAAAGTCATTGAATAGTCAGCTTCTCTGTCATTCAGGCCTGGAAGGGCCCCCAGCCCGCAGCCCCAACAGTCACAGGCTTCCTAGTAATGCCAAAGACTTACCAGAGCTCTGGAAATGGGACAGTCTCATTGCCTTCCACATGAAGGTTGAAAGCCATGCAGTTTGTAAAATGGGTTTCTCCAGAAAATCCCTGGATGCCATCTATCTGATAACATGCCTTCAAGGACAAAGTTTTGGCTGGTATTACAAACTCTTTAAAAAATGTGGGGTGCGAGGATGATGGAAGCTGAGTGGATAGAAAGACGTTAATGATTTCCAGTGGCCATGGTTTCTAAGCAGTTTCTCTCTTTTGATGCATTGAACGTGTTGCTTCCATCTGCTCCCCAACTTGCACACATACCCTAATTTCTAACCAGGTGGTGTGTCAGCTGTTGCCCACCAAATCCTGTACTGGATCTTCTAGGACTAAGAGTGACACTATCTGATAGTAAAAAGCTGTTCAAGAATATATTTTTAATTAACATTTTTTGACACTTTATTTGTGTGTATGTATGCACATGTGTGCCTGTGCACATATCACAGTGTACATGTGGAGGTCAGAGGACAACAGTTCTCTCCTTCCACCATATGGGTCCCAGGGATTGAACTCAAATCATCAAGCTTGGCAGCAAGTGCCTTTACCCACTGAGCCATCTTGCTGACCCATGTTAAATTGTATTTAGATCATCTTGTTTCTACTGATAACCATTGAAGACCTATTTATTAATTTTAATCATGCATGTGCTTGTATATATGTGTGGTGTTTGAGGACTCAGGTCCTCATGCTTTCACAATAAGCATTTTTACCTACTGAGCCATCTCCCCCAGCCCTGAAGACCTATTTCTATTCCATCACCATTGTGTACATAAGCTAACTAAATATAGACTTCATGGAGTTTCGTCCTCTTCCTAGTTCTTTAAGTAGATGGTCATAAATACCATTGAAAGATGCAGACTATTCTCTGGAATAATTTTAACTATCCTAATTATGCTGATCAAGTTATTAACAAACACCTGTTGAAAGGCATCAGCTAAATACCATCATGAAGCCAAGTGTGGGGGTACCTTCCTGTCATCCCAGGACAGGGGTCGCTGAGGCATGAAGAGCAGGAATTCGGGGTCAGCCTTGGGTCCAGAGTGAGACCCTGTCTTAGAAAAAAACAATAAGCAAATAAATAAATGCCATCATAGAATAGATACTTGTGAACAAAACCAAATAGCGATCCTTGTTGTTGAAGGGTTTTGGTATCATTTATACCAAGGTTCAAAAATCTGTCCAGAGTTTGTTACTAATTCAACTTCTCCTTGGCTGGATATCAGAAGTAGAATGAATTAATGGAATAAAACAGGAAATATACTAAGAACAATCTTCAGGAATGAAGGCTATTGCAAAGATTTAAATTTTTTTCTAGCAACATTATTTTGATCTATAGGGGAATCTTTGTTTTCAGCACCCGACTAAATTCACTCAGAACCATCTGGGTCTCTTGGAATAGATTCGATAGCAGTTGCACACATGGTGTGCCTTTGCTGAGGCTTTCTGTAACAGAAAACAATTTCATACTGGGGTTGGGGCTGTAGCTGCACCATAGAGCATGTGCTTGGCACTTTGGGTTCAGTCCCCAACAAAGCAGAGCAAAGCAGATTGCCTTTTCAAAAGGGAACTGGGGGCTAGAGCAATGGCTCAGGGGTTGGGAGCACTGATTGCACTTGCAGAGGACCTGAGTTTGGTTCCCAGCACCCACATGGTAGCTAACTACCATCCATAACTCCAGTTCAGGGAACTCAATGCCCTCTTCTGGCTTCCGTGGGCATTAAACATATATGGTGCACTCACATACATGTAGGCAAACACCTGTACACACAGAATAAATTTTAAAAAGAAAAAGAAATCGAAGACTGGTGAGATGACTCCGTAAGTAAAACACTTGCTATGGAATCCTAACAGCTTGAGTTGGACCCCTGGAACCCGCATAAAGGTAGAAGGAGAGAACCAGCTCCACAAGTTATTCTCTACCCTCCACATGCCCACGCATGTATACATGCCACTATACACACATGCACACATGTAAATAAAATGGTTTTTTTAATTGTTAAGGGAATCATCGGGGCTGGAGAGTTGGCTCAACAGTTAAGAGCACTGGCTACTCTTTTAGAGGTCCTGGATTTGATTCCTAGTACCCACATGGCAGCTAACAACCATCTGTAATTTCAGTTCCAGGGGAATCTGGCAACCTCTTCTGATCTCCTTGGGCATTGTATGATAAGGGTGCACTGACATACATGCAGGAAATACACTCATACACATAAAATATTTTTAAATGTTGGAATCATAAACCAGATGTGATTGAACATGCCTATAATCCCAGCTCTGAGGAGGTGGGGACACAAGAAGATCATAAGTTCAAGGCTAACTTTGGCTACATAGCATGTTTGAGGCCAACCTGGGCTGTACAAGACCCTGGTTCAAAAAATAAAAATAAAAAAGGAATCGGATGGTGCTCAGGGGTGACAGTGTTCTGCTTTGGCTAGGAGTTCATAACTGCATAGTGCTTCCTTTTCCTAAGATTTGCACTTGCTATTTCAAAACCCTACTATTGAACAAAATAATTCTCTTGTCTAACTGAAGATAAGAAACTAATCAGTGACTCTAAGTGCAGGGTGCTTTAAATTGATTGATGGATTGATTGTGTGTGTGTGACCCACAGTTGTTTCCACCTTCCACATGCACACTCAAGCATGTGCATGTGCATACCAGTGTGCGTGCTATGGTGTGCATGTGGAGATGAGAAGACAATTTGCAGGAGTCAGTTCTCTCCACCATGACAATCTCAGGAATTAAAGGAATCAAACTCAGATCATCAGGCTTGGTGGCAAGCATCTTTTCCTCCTAAGCCATCTTGCTAGCCCACAAGTGAAGATTTTTGAAAGTTTTTTGTTTTGTTTTATTTTTTGTTTGGAGAGGAGTTTGTGGTTTTTTTAATCCGATTTGTTCCATAACTGCCTTAAATACCATAGCTTCAGGTTCCCAATTTTGTAGGTTTTCACCATGGGGTATTGAGGGGCAGCATATATACAATAGGTGAAATTACACTCTGCACTTGTGCAAATAGGACTGTCTGATGTAAAGGACTCTCCACTTTGCTCTGTTTCACGTTGTACCAGACCAGGGTCCCTACCGATATAGGTGTTTGATGACACTGAACAAAATCAAGAATGGTTTTATTGGATGAAACATTCCGTCTCTCATAGGTTCTGTTGCTGTAAAGGGAGCTGGCATTCCTGGAGGGCCCTACTGAGTATTGGGGCAGTCTACACCTGCCTGATAGATGGAGTCAGTAGACCTCTCAGTAGACCTCTACCCACTCATGATTTTCCCGTACATTATTCTAAACTTACAGGATTGAAGATTGTTCCCTTGGGTGCTCTTTATTCCCCATAGGTCTAGCAAATTCTTACACTTTAAAGACTCTGCCCTTCAATTTTTGTCACTCCCATAGGTCAGCTCTAAATGATAAACAATGTTATAAATTAGATAACTAATATAAACTGCTTACCACCCCTGACAGGTCAGAGATACTTAGTAAATGTCAATTATCTCTACCCTTTGTCTTAATTTAACTTCCCAGTGGTAACCTAGGGCAAAAGGAATTCTTTATTTCATTGACAGTAGAGGGTTATCTCAGTGGTGGGTGAACTCATGTACAAGAACCATATTGTTGAGCATCTACATGGCACAGCATCGTGGGGAGGCAGGCACATCACTGACTAGCTCTTGACATGTAAGTGCCTGAGGAAGCCTGGATGGAAACCTGGACTGGAGGGTGGGGCAGGATTGAATGCAGGAGAGGCTACATTGAGGAGTCTGTCAGTGCATCAGGTGAAGAACACAGCCAGGATCTGAAGCAGAGATCAAGGCTCAGCTGGTGAAGTGCACACATATGTGCCATGCAGGCATGAGGAACTGAGTTTAATTCCCAGAACCCATGCAGAAAAGCTAGATGTGGTAGGGTGTGCTGAAAGACAAAGACAGACAAGTACTTCAGTCTTATTAGCCAACCTATTTAGTGAGAGAGCCTGTCTCAAAAAAAAAAAAAAAAAAAAAGCCAGTGGAAAATTGGATATATAAATGCAAAGCTGAGAGCTGGAGGTGGCGATTTGGAAGTCATAAAGTTAGTTTTGCAGCTGGAGGAGCCAAGACTGTTTCCTAAAGGACACATAAGGGGAAAAGAGAAGGGAGGTCATGGCTGGCACCCACGAAGAGACTGGCAGGGCATGGAAGAATATAAAAAGGAGATGGCTGAGGTGTGGCACTTGGAAAGGTATTAGCAGAACTGACCCAGAGAGAGTGTGCCAAGAAAGACGTCATGATGCGAACAGCCAGAGCTCGCTGGACACGGTATTTAGAAGGTCCCGAAGGACTGAGCAGTAAGGTCATGGGCGATCTTTTTGACGGTGAGTGAAATGGTGGAGCAGAAGCCAGCTTGCAGTGAACCAAGACACTTGGCTGTGAAAGGAAGGAAAAGAATTTAGTCAGAAAGAGGCCAAGGGGACTGAAAAGCCATTCCAAGACTTTCCATTCTCCATAGTAAATGCATTCGTGTTCTCTTGCATCTTCTCTGCTCCAGACACATGGTGATGGCAGACAGAATGCCAAAAAAAGGCTGCAGGTGAAGCCCGGTTGGTAGAGTGCTTGCCTTGTGTGTTCAATAAATTGGGTGTGGTGGGGCATGCATGTAGCCCCACACCTGGGCAGTAGAGGCAGGAGGATGAGGCGTTTGAATTCATCCTTGTCTACATATCCAATTAGAGGCCAACCTTGGCTACATGAGATCCTGCCTTAAAAGCAAAGCAGAACAAAATGTCAAGAGAGATATAGCTAGATTCACTGCATTCTCTCACTGATGAGAAATTTGGGAGAATGGAGGTACAGGGCGGCTTGCTGAGTCCAGGGGAGGGGCAGAGCCAGTGTTGGTGAATTTGATGTGGGTCTTACAAGATGATTGGGCTAGAAGTGTCCCTGCAAGTCCAGGTTTTGTTCTCAGAGGACAACTGTGAAGCCCAAGATGAGCACTAGGAGTATGGGTTGGAGGTACAGTCACAAGCAAGGTGTCCAGAATGAAACAGACCCAGCCCACCTGGCCTTCAGAAAGATGGTAGACACAGTCAACAGCCGGAATAGGAATTTGCATTAAGTGAAAATAGTTTTCTAGATAGATCTAACGAAAGTAGTATGCTTGAGGTGCCTGAAGGGGAAAATAATATCTGTGTTGAAAAAATGTAGGACTAAGAATTTTAAAAAAGCTAGGTGTGTTCGAATACATCTTTAAATCACTGGGGAGGCAGAGGCAGGTAGATCTCTGTGAGATCCGAAGCCGGCCTGGTCTACATAGTGAGTTACAAAAAAAGAAAGGGAGGGAGGGAGGGAGGGAGGGAGGGAGGAAGGAAGGAAGGAAGGAAGGGTAAAAGCCATGATTGGTGACGTATGCTTGTAATCCAAGTGCTGGGGAGGCAAAAGAGGTGGATAGCTGAGTGTTCTCTGACTGGCTAACCTCATCTACTCAAGCCAGTGAAAGACTCTGCCTCAAAAAGTAAGGTACATAGTACCTGAGAAATGATATCTGAGGTTGACCTCTGGCTTATACACACATTCAAAATAACAATAATAATCACCATCACCATCATTAACATCATCAATAAATCCTATTAGAACTTTAGGGGTTGAGTCCTTGAAACCAAAGATTCAATAAACAAGGTAAACCCTAGGCAAGATGCACCTGAAGACATGATTACTGAATTAGAAGGCAGCATTAAAGATTATAATCATTCAGAGCACCAAAATAGAAAGATTTTTCTTTTCTGGTGCTGGGGATTGAACCTAGACCTTCACAAATAGCATCACTACCACTGAGCTACACCTCCAAGAATATGTTATGAATACACTGTGAGATTAAAGAGAAATGCGTGTCAACAAGAGCTGCTGTCTCGCTGAAGAAAACACAGTAGAAGTGAAGGAAAGTTGTTAGTATTTGAAATGATCAAAGCCCAGCATTTTCTAGAACTGAAGAGGCACCACTCTTCAGATCAGGGTGTAACCTGAATGGTGATAATAACTAGGCTTTATAGAGCATTTAGACCCAGGTACCATTCTGTATGCCTCCCATGTATTGACTCATGAAAGTTCTGACAACTCTCAAATAAAAGCACTGTACATTAGAATCAACTGGAAAAGAGAGCGCACACATATAACTCACCCAAGGTCAACCAGCTGGGTGTCAGGATTTAGCCTCAGCAGCCTGACCACCACCTAATCTCTCTTTAAACACTAAAAAGATAAACAAAAGCTATAGCTATATATAAAATTTCAAAGATTATTTTTTCCAGAACTCTTAATGGCTACTCAGGAAGAATGATGGTCACACAGAAAGGAATACTAGCACTTGTGGTATGTCTTATTCTGTTTTCTGCTGCTATAACTAAAGGCTACAGGTTGAGTAATTTATAAAGAACAAAGGTTGATCCATTTTACAGTTCTGAAGGTTAAAAGTTCATGAGTGGGTTGCATCATAGGGTGAGGTGTTTCTGCCTGCTGAGACTCTTTGTGACATCCTTAGGTTGCATGAGGCATCTCCAGGAGAGGCCAAACCACCTAGATGAGGTCTGTTGTCTCATTAAGGCAGACTCTATTCCTAAGACCTCTTTTAACCATAATAACCTCCCAAAGTCTCTCTAACAAACACCAAGAGGCTCAAGCTTCTATCGTCTCCTTGCCTCTAAATAGGAATTAAACTGCAGCAGGAGTAGAGGCGGGACGTTCAGACGCTAGCCTGATGCACTTCTCCTTCTAGAAGCGAGCAGTCGAGGAAGGGGTGTTTTTGTTAAAGTAAACCAAAGGTCAGCGAAATGGCTCAGCATTTGAAAGGTGCTAAACCTGATGACCAAGTTCAATCCCCAAGACCTACATGGTGAAAGAAGAGAATTGATTCCCACAGGTTGTCCTCTTGCCTCCACACAAGTGCTATGGACACACACACACATCACAACAACAAGTGCTATAGACAAACACATACATACATACATACATACATACATACATATATACATACATACATACATACGTACATGCATACATACATAAAAATTCAAAGAATCAAACTGGGAAGGGTTGGGGCAATGTGTTGACATGAACTTCTAATTCCAGCATTCAGGAAGTGGAAGCAGGAGGATCAGAAGTTCAAGATTATCCTCAGCTACATGAAACCGTGTCTAAATAAATAGATACATAAGTAAACCAGGACACAAGAAACAAACATGGGCCCAGACTGGCCTCAGACTCCCTATGTAGTTAGGATAACTCCTGCCTCTTCCTCTCAAATGCTGAGATTACAGGGAGTTATGAGAAGAGACATCTGCTCTGGAAGCCAGACACTGAATGCTTTATCAACCTCCAGGTAGAAGCGAGTGCTAAAGGGCAAGGCAAATACAGAAGAGAAGGGAAGAAGGGCCGGAGAGCCATCACCAGGGGCGTGCCTGGTGGCCCCACGCCGCCAGTCATATGGGACATTGGAAAAGGAGGACACAGGAAAGAGGGCATTTCAGGAGGATAGTAAAGGTCAAAGTTCCCCTTGGTGAGAAATGGAAGAGAACAGGGAAAGGACCTTTTGTAACTCTCAGCAGCCTGGGGTTTGGGCAGTTGTGGCCGAGTGTTGCCCCAGCCTGCGTAACTGTGTATTTAACTGTTCGTGCAGAAGCAAAGGAAATAGCCAAGTTGATTCAGGAGCTGTGTGTAGGGTGGGTTCAGCAAATATGGAAACACTGAGTAAGCCAAGGTCAAAGTGAGCCTGGAGTCCCACCAGAGTCTCCTGGGATTGGAGAGGCTGGAGAGGTGATGTGAAAGGTGCTCTGGGAGTGGAAGATCTTGAGACTGGGCTCGGAGGAAAAATAACAAGTGTCTAGGTTCCAGAAAGGGAAACCATTGCAGGAGACTCCAGACTACCATGCAACACATGGGCACAAGGTTAGTTAAAGCGGAAGGGGAAGTCCATGGTGAGGTGGGAGGCTGGACATTCCAGTGGACACTGAAATCATGGTATTCAGAGGTCAGGGGCTGTTTCAAGAATTCCTTCCCTAGGGTGTGGGGTGCATAAACCACATCTACTCCCCTCCTTCATAAGGCCCCAACAACAAGCCGAAGTACAATTCCACCAAAGTTCACCCTGTGGAACCAATATGCTTATTGGGCTGACTTACAGCGTGGGTGAGGGGTTACCTGCAGGAGTGTGGGTGACTGCAAAGCAGCTGCATGGGACGTCTTCACCCAGTATGGATGATGGTTTCCCAAAGCTGCACAGATGGAGCCATCAGTCAACCTCCCCACCCTACAAACTCAAGGACCTCTGGAGCTCCCTAGACCAGGTGCAGTTAGAGCAAAATTGCATCACATGGGTGGAAGAAGCCACTAGAATCTCAGGTGAGGGGCTATAACCCTCCCCGCACCGCCTCATGAGGGAACCTCAGCAATCCACAGGCTGCAGGGAATCTTGCAAGCAAGTGCAGCTGATCTGATGAAGATGGCAGCTGCTCAGTTCGTAAGCCTGTGCTCCAGGGGTTAAGGGTCAGAGTGGTCCATAAACAACAGTGACCGAGGGCCAGACCATGTGTCTGGAGCACACGCACCGGGTTGAAGAGGGCCCGGGGCAGTACGAGTCATTTGTCTATAACTGCAAACCTCTAGGAATTTTAATGTGCCTTTAGGGTTGTTGTTTTTCTCTCCTCAAAGAATCTTTGTAATCATTTTCTAGAAATGTATTGATGATTCCAAATACGTGTCTTCTTCAGTATCAAGCCTCTTTATGGCTCCCACAGATACCTCTGAGGGCTTTGCTGTTGGGTGGGTTAGGACACAGAGCCCGCTGCGTAGACTCTGAACTACCACAGCCCATGGGGTGCATAGAGTCAATCTGAGCAGTAATCACAGATTCAATAGTCTTCTCACACCCTTTTCCCCTAGTTTCAAAGTCTGTAGTCAACAACCCTGGGCTGTCCCCGGGAGATGATGGCAGGGCCCCACCTAATGGTTCTTCTGTAAAGTGCAGATGGTGCCACCCAGCTCGATTATGTCCCTTTGGAAGAGAAAGTCAAAGAGAGAAGAAGGTACCGCAGCGACCCCACAGAGCTGGGGCAGCCAGGGGCTGACTCAGCCAATAATGATGACCGACTTACAGACAGTGGCAGGAACGTCTACTGAGCATGAGCTGAGCATCCTGCTCTCCTGCCTAGAGCTACGGCCTCCTATGTCCTTTCCAGCATTAACAGTCTCTTCATCCTGACTCCACCAAGGCGTTGTGAGAGCCAGTGGTCTGCTCGAGCGCAGTGCTAGCAAATGTCAGATCTGGGACTCAACTCCAAGTCCATGCAAGCTTAGAGTATAAACTCATGGATGTGCTGTGAAATATTTGACTCCTGAAAATGAATGTATCAGGCTGTGATCTAGCTCAGTGATAGAGGAATTGCCAGGCACATGGACAGTCCTGGGTTCTGTCCCTAACACTACAAATAATAATAAATAAAAAAAGATAATATAAAAGATAAATAAGATAAAGTAAAAAATAAAAGGAAGACTGTATGTATGTAGAATTATAAGACTGCATGTATATGGAATTCTGCTGCTTGAGTTCATGTTCTGTTTGTTTTGTTTTTTAATTTTTTAATTTTATTTTATTTTTACGTCACGTGTATGAGTGCTATGCCTGCATGCATATGAGCGCACGTGTCACGCAGTGCCTGCAGAGGAGGGAGGGTGTCAGATTGGAACTGGAGTTACAGACAGTTGTTAGCCACCACATGGGTGCTGGGATTCGAACCTGGGGTTTTCTGCAAGAACAGCCAGTGCTCTTAACCACTGAGCCATCTCTCCCATCCCAAGGGTTTAAATTTTCATTGTAAAGAGAATCAAAGCAGCCCTTCCCATCTTACAGAAATAATATTTTCAAAGAATAATTTTTTTCTCCTTCCTTGTTCTCAAAGGCAGCGGGTACTCCTGAAGGCAATCATGCTGGCCATATGCCATCTTGTGTTTCACTGACTCTTTATTAGTGAGACTATTCTCAGAGGTTTTGTGCCTCACAGAAGGTGCTCAACTGGGCATTCAGGAAAACTGCTTTGCAACCATGTCTTTGATTTCTACACATCTTCAAGTGTGGATGGGGGCAGAAGTAAGTCACCTTAGGTCTGGCTCAAGTCAGATTTCTAGGATGAGAAAAGGCTGGAGTTAGAATATGGAGTGAGTGTGTCCGTCCCAGGCTCCAGGGGTGCCCTTTGATCCCTGTGAGGTCTTAAGGGGATGGCCACATTCCAGCTTTGGTATTTAGAAGAGGGCCTTTAGGGGTGCTTGCTTAGGACTAGATAAGGTCTTGGGGGATAGGGTTCACCACAACTGAATCCTGGTGGCCTTGTAAGGAGAAAAAGACGAGACAGACAGACAGACAGACACACACACACACACATGCACACGCACACACACATACACACTTTTGCCATCTTGGGACTCTGTCAATAAGAGTCAACCAGACATGCGCCCTCAACCTTCTACCTCTAAAGAACCATGAGCCCAAATCGATCTCTTTTCTTTATAAATGTTCACAGCTTACAGGAAGTTCATTATAGTAACACAAAGCAGCCTAAGGCAGAAGAAGCAACTGATACATGAATTAGGGATATTTCTCATGAAAATGAGCAGAATCTGAAGAAGATAAAAAGAGGGTCAGGGTGGGAACACCACAGCAGGAAAAAGTCTGGCCCCAGGCCCCCAAAGGCAAAGAAAATAGGTTAAAAATAAAACAAAGCTAAGATCAACCTAAAGCCTCCTCGGTAGTATCAGCCGAGTGGCGGCCTCTACTCCCAGAGCCCCACATCTGAGCAATGTATTTTCCCTACCTCTCAGGCCCTACGTGCCTCCCTCAGCCAAGATCAAATGACAAAGGTCATCTCAAAGTACCCACAGCCAAAACTACTCAGCATATCTCTCCAGTGGAGAAAGACAGTGCTTGCAAAAGGCTTTGTCCTGAACTACCGATGGATTTTCCAGTCTGGCCAGGACCTTGGGCACATGCCACCTGCCAGCTGGCAGCCACCATGCAGCCTGGGAACTGATGCCCCTGACTCTGGAGAGCCCTCTCCGGGGGCTCTGTGACTCTCTGCTTTTGCGTCTTCATCCTGAAAAACCTCCCGACCTTTCGTTAATGAAGATCTTAGCCAGGGGGAAATTGCATTAGCGGCTCCTTAGCTTCAGGCAGTCCTCTGAATTATGTTAGTTGTGAGTAAAGGTAGTGCTGTAAGTCCGTGTTTGTGGAGGGCTGTTCCTGAGAATCATAATAGACAATAAAATAATAACTAATGGGCAGGAAGACAGTTCTTGAAACCAGCTTGGAAACTCCTGTGGTGCCAGACACAGCAACTGTACTGTGTCCGCAAGTCCGAGGACTTCAAGAGCCTAACACTTCTAGTGCCCATCGCTATCGCAGTTAATGTTCGCAACACCATGTAAGTTGGGGAAGTGGGGGAGTCTGCTGCAGATGATGGGGGCTGAAGTTGAGAGACTTTTTTTAATGTAGTGCCCAAGGCCACACAATTAATAATTGACAAAACTGAGGCCACATAGTCTTTGTGATTTGATTGTCTTTATACATTCAACCCCATCTACCCAGAAGATCCTATGATCAGAATAGACTTCAGGGGGCAATTCCCAGAGATGGACACTCTCACCATAAGCCAGGATGACTGAGTTAATGGAACAGTGAGCACTGGGGATGAATCAGCAGTCTGGCTAGAAAGTCTTCTGTATATAAACAAGTCCTGTATAAGTCATGAGAAATGGGGTTGAGGGAAATGAGAACGGGTAGTAAAAAGAACTATTCCATTAAGTCTCGGAGAAGAATGTCCTCTCCTCAATTACTCACTGTGGCATTGATCTTGGTGGTTCTTGTTGAGCCAAGTGAGTGTTGTTGTTGCAATGATAATAGTAGGGAGTGAACTCAGAACCTGGCACATGCTAGGCACATAATTTGCCATTGAGCTATGTACCTGGAGTCTTTTCCAAAGACTTATTTGTTAATTACCTCTGTGTGTGTGTGTGTGTGTTTGCACATGTGCACTATGGTGCGTGTGTGTGTGTGTGTGTGTTTGCACATGTGCACTATGGTGCGTATGTGAAGGTCAGAGAACAACTTGCAGGAGTCAGTTCTCTCCTCCCATTGTGTTGGTCCTGAAGATCAAACTCAGGTCAACAGGCTTGTCAAGTTCCTTTACCCTTTGAGCCATCCCACTGGTTCTATTTGTTTTGTTTGTTTGAAACAAAGTCTCTGGCTGGGCTCCATCTCCCTAGGTAGCTGAGGATGACCTTGAACTTCTGATCTTCCAGCCTCCACCTCCTGAGTGTTGACATTATAGGTTTGTGCTACCACACCCAGTTATATGCAGTGTTAGGGATCATGCACACTAGGTAGGTAGGCAAGCACTCTACCAACGGAGTCATGTCCCCAGCCCCTTCCAAAGAATTCGTAAGAACCATATTTAATTGAACCAGATAGGAGAGGTTTGCAAATGTGGGCTGGAGCCCCCTGGCCTGCCCCTAGAAAACAGCTATTGAGTAAGGTTCCTTTGCCCGGAAGACTGTCTCCATCTCAGAATCATTTTTAAAGCTGAAACTTCATAATGGAAACTCTGTCACAACCTGCTATCAGCAACGGAGATATTGAACTGGCCCAGAGCCAAGAGCAATGGCGTGGAGCCAGCAGGGAGAAATTAACATTGCAAGTAAGATTTTAGGCTCAGGGCCAGGAGAAGTGGCATTTTTTGCCCCCTACTTTTCTTTAAAAAATAATAAAAGGGAAAGAAAAAGAGAGAGACAGGTTGAGGCATGGAAAGTTGGGAAGGAAGTCTCTTGCTTATCGGCACCTCTCAGATTGTGCTCCTGGGATCTCCAGGTATAGTGCACACAGACCACTGCCTGTCTGTAAAATTGGCAATGTCTTGCTGGATCTTAAAATGATCTCCATTAGAACCCTTCTGGCCTGCCCCATCCTGCTCTCCTTGGTAGGTCCAGTGCACGGGGCCACACAGAAATACTAACCAGCAGGGCCCGTTCCCACTTGGAGTTGAACAAAAGATCACTGGAGCCAAACTCTGGGTTGCTGTTTTCTTGCATCATGCTTCCATGAGAAAGGACCCTGTGACTGGAAGCTTGTGGCATCTGCTGGAACATCATTCTTGCTCTCAGTAAGACCTAGGCAGGACCATGTTTTCAATGTGTATATGTGTGTGGATATGGGTGTGGTTGCACACATGTATATGTACAAGTGGAAGCCAGAGGTCGACACTGGGTGTTTCCACCTTATTTTTTTTTGAGACAGGGTCTTTCTCTCTGAAACTAGAGCTCACCAGTTTGGCCAGTTTGGCTAGGCTGGCTGGCCAGCAAGCTCCAAGGATCCTCCTGTCTGTCCCTTCCAAGGTCTGGGATTACGTAAGTGCACTGCCATGCCTGACTTTTTATGTTTGTGCTAAGAATCAAAACTCAGGTCTTCATGCTTGCAAGGCAAGCTTTTTACCCATGAGCCATTTCCTCAGCCCCAGACTATACTTTTCTAATAATCCACTTGCCCCCTTTAGGGTATGGCCTTCTGAAAGTTAAGGAGGACCTTAGAGTTGTATCATGCAGTAAAGTCAGGGTAGATATTCCAAGAGAGTTTTGAGGTACCCCCAGAGTCCCCTATTCCAGGCATACAGCCCATAACCTGTGCCTACACACAGGCAGGTGTCTCTGGTCTAAGCAACTCTCCGAGACCAGATGACGCACCGGGAAATCCTACTTTCCCCAAACCAGGATGGGATAAACTGTGGGAAACTCTCCAGCTTTTCTTTGAAAAACCTCAACCCTTCCTGGAAGTTTGCGAGAATCATTAAGGCGATTCTAGATTCACAGTTGTTAACATTTTTTCTTCATTCACTTTGTCTCTTTCTCTGTGTAAATATTTATGTATGCTTTTTCCCCCAGAACCCTATGAGAGTGAGTTACAACCACTGTGACCCTTCACCCTTGAATACGTCAGTGTGAGATTGACCTAGAACAAGGACTTTCCTTTACGTAACCACGGTGCAGTGATTAAACTCTGCACGTTTAACACTGACACAGCAGCACTGTGCAGCTGTGTAGCTGCGGCTAGCCTTGAACTCCCGACCCTCTAGCCTTCACTCCCCAAGTGCTGGCTTTACAGATGTGCACCACCACCATGTCAGTTATCCCACTAAATCCTTCCTGACATCTTCAAATCTGTGCCTCACGTTGGTTAAGACTTGCTTGTGTCCCCTTTGGCCTGGAGTAGTCCCAGTGTTTCTGACTTTTCTGATGAAAAGCGCTGGCCATTCTAGGGGTGCACCTCACTCTGGGGCTTTCCTCATTGTGTTCCGATGCCTCTTCCTTGGGAGCTCTGTAGTCGAGTAGTGCTGTTTGGTCTTGGTGCACTTGGTAAACATCCTTTTTCAGCATGGGCTGGGCGAACTTGGTAAACGTCCTTTTCTAGCATGGGCTGCATCTCCATGTTCTACTGTCTGACCTTTGAGAGAACTCTGACTACCATTTTCTTTCCATGGTGTGTCCATCTTGGAGCTGGTATTGGGGCAAGTGGGAGGGGTCACTGTCAACCAGGGATTAGGCAGTCCTCACACTGTCAACCGTGTAAAGTCATTATGAAGGAGCAGGAAGAATCCTGAAGCAGGGGCAATGGACACCTAACCTGACCTCCTAACCTCACCTGCAAAGTGCTGAACTCTGCCAGGCACTTCCTGAGAGACCAAGGCAAGAAGATCATTTTCACTTGTGAGTCTCAGGCCTGCCCAAAAAATGTAGTGAGATATCACCTCAAAAAACAAACAAGCAAAACAAAAAACAAGAACCCAAACATGAACAGGGGCTGCAGTGTACTTAGAGTGCTTGCCTAGCATGCTCGAAGCCCTGGGGCTTGTCCTCAGCAGCACATAAACTGGATGTAGATATGCATGCCTGCAATCCCAGCATTCAGATGTTGATGGGAAAATCAGAAGTTCAAAGTTTGAGGCTCACCTGGGCTACATGAGACCTTGTCTTCAGAGCTAGGGAAGGGGAAACAAAATCAGAAGAGAACTCATGGATCTGGAAAAATTAGCAAAAACAGGCCCATTTCACTGGCTTCAAGCTTGTCTTTTGAACCTAACTTGGGCATGTTTCTTGGATGGTCTCACTTCTTAAACAGTACATCCATCCTGGACTGGCGGGTAGCTCAGCGGCAGAGCACTTACCTAGATTTTACAAAGCCCTAGGTTTGATCACCAGCCCTGTAAGGGAAAAAAAAATAGTATACCCAGTCCACTTCTCCATTCCAACGATGAGGGCCTCCTCACATTTTTTCTAATACAGTCTGGTACTTGGCCCACCTTCACACAGCTGCCTGGGAGGCAAGGGATCTACTGAGGCTCTGGGTCTGACCTTCCACTGTAGCTTCTCTGCCAAGACGAAATTCCAGACCCGGGTCCCAGGACGTCATGTGGCCACAGCTCTCCTCTGTGCTGTTTCTATTCAGCCGCAAATGGACGTTCCTAATATATCCAGTGTTTCTAGAAACTTTAGCAATAGCATCGCGCAGGAGCTTGTTAGAATCTCAGGCCCTGCCCCAAACCTGCTGGATCAGAACCTGCCTTTAAGCAAGCATAATTCCCTCAGGTGTTTTGTGGGCACATCAAAGCAGGAGAGATGCATTCATAGAACATACTGGAAGGGTATGTTCTAGGAAGGGACTAACATTGCCCCTCAGACTGTGGGGATTCATGCTCCTAGGGCATGAATCCAAACTGCTCTCCCTTTTCACCAGATTCAGCCCCTGAAATTCATTTTAACCTTGGCATCTGCTCACAAGATGTCATCTGCTGGCAGACAACAAAATGATTCAACTACCAGCAAACAAGGGCTAATGTTAATACTTAGGGTTCTAATGCCATGTTTAGGGCCAGCAAGATGGCTCAGTTGGTAAAGGTGCCCCCTATCAAACCTGATGACCTAAGTTCAAGCCCCAGAACTCACATGGTCGAAGGAGAGAACCAACTCCCACAGATTGTCCTCTGACCTCCACACAAATGCCATGGCAAGTACATGCCCACACACATACAAAAATAAATAAATGACTGTAAAATGATGTTTTTAAACTTGGGGTTTGTAGTATTTAATAGTTCAGTTCAACAACAGTCCCCTCCCCCCAAAAATCCACAAAACGGAGTACTAAGTCTTTTTTTAGCGGGGGAGACAGGGTTTTGCCATGTAGCCCAGGCTAGCCTACTCTTAAGCCTGTGTTTACATATAAAATATTAACAGAATGAGGGAGTGAAGGATGCACAGATAACCAACAGTCATCAGTTGTCTTGATGGTCCTTGTGACTCTGAGGTCACATGTGCTTGTGGAACTGGGGCACTTAGTGGAACTTTACCCATGACTGTCTTGTTAGTAGGACCCTTGGGACACTCACTGTCCAGACATATAGAATTCAGCAAAATGAAAGACTTTCACTGTCACCTGCTAAACGTAGCTCATCCTCCATGTCTAGACCGCTGTCCAAACCAATAGAAGCAAGACATTTACACTGTATTCCCTGGGCTAAGAGATGTTTGGCTCCTAAAATGAAAACCACAGTGGGAAAGCTGGGGCTGTAGCTCAGTGCGGGTGCACCTGACTAGCGTGCATGAGGCCCTAGGTTCAATTCCCAGTGCTGCCTTTAAAAAATAGCCACAAGGAGGGGCTGGAGAGATGGCTCAGTGGTTATGTTCCCAGCACCCATCAACCCACAACGGCCTGTAACTCCAGTTCCTGGGAATCTGACGCCCTCTTCTAGCCTCTTCGGGTACTTTCCTCACACACTCATCCACACACACAGATGAGCACATATATACATAACTGAAAATAAATATTTTTAAAACAAAATAAGAATATCAATGAGGCTGTTAGCTCTTAATATGTTTGACTTTCTTCAAAAACTTAAGAATTTATAGATTCCTAAGTTAGTATTTCCTGACATGTTAATGCTATATGACTCCTGATTTAAGAACAGTAATATCAAAGACCAACCACCTACTACAACTAATGTTTCCTTGGCATTTCCATCACAGAGATATAGGTTGGGCCTTCTGGGAGCCCAAGAACTCAGTTATAACCAAAGGTTACCCTGAAATGAATTCACGACTACACATTATTGCTTTGCTAAAGTGCATGACTAAGAGTCAATGCAATCTTGAAAGATGAATTGTTGGGTACTAGGCAGATGGAGTGGGAAGAGCCTTCAGCAATGGAGGAGCAGGAGCCAGGACCCAGAGGAAAAAACAGAGTGGGGCGTGGGGAGGAAACTGGAGGCTCTGAGGGCCAGGAGGGGCTGTGCAGAGCCAAGAGGAGAGAAACAAAAACATTGTAGGCAGGCAAATTAATGAATGGAGGCAGACACACTAAGTCCATAATCTTTTTAAAATTTTTTATAAAATTATGTATTTTTATTTTATGTGTATGAATGTTTTGCCTGCATGTATGTATGTGCAACACATGTATGCAATGCCCAGAGGCCAGAAGAAGACATCAGATCATCCCCCTGGAACAGAGTTAAGGATGGGTATTAGTCCCCATGTGTTTGCTGGGAACTAAACCTGGGTCTTCTGGAAGAACAGCTGGTGATCTTAACCTCTGAGCCATCTCTCCAGCCCCTAAGTCTTAAGTCATATTGGGGATTCTGCAATTCCTTCAAAGCCATATCTTTGCAGTCTTTACAGCTTAACAAGTAGACAGGACACATACAGTGAATACTTTCAATGATGGGATGGCCCAAGGGACTTGCTAGGTCCCCTAGCTCCCGAGTCATGCACCAAAGGTTAGAACTAAATATTTTCACTCCTGTGCTCCGGTTTTTCTACCATGAACTGATATGGTTCAAGGGGCACTGAAGAAACTGGCCTGGTATGTTAGGAAGAAAATTCATGAGCACGCATGTAGTGGATGGATGGATGGATAGATGGACAGATAGATGGATGGACAAATGAATGGATGAATAGATGATGGATGGTTGGATGTGGATATGAGAGTCTCAAGAAAAAATGAGGAGACTTGCCGTTGTCCAGGTGGGAGAGATTAGAGGGCCTGTCAGGGAGATGGACTGGTGACATACAGAGGCTATAGAATACATAGGACTTAGTGGGACAAGATGGACATAGGACAAGATGGGAGAATGAGAACTAGGAGAATGTCAGAGGACACCAGGTTTCTAGCTTGGGTAATTAAAGGACCACAAAGGGAAACAGACTTAAACCTTAGAGCCAGAGGAACTGGGGTTGGGGACATGATGAGTGTTGTTCTAAATACAGTCAGTCCATCCAATCAGAGGTTGACATAGTCATGTGACATCAGCAGATCTGCACATCAGGAAAAGTGAGACGTTGAAGAGATTTACTGCGTCTTTAGGAATCAAGTATTAAGGTTTTTACAGGTGTTCATTATAAATAACATGTAGAGTTGTGGAGAAGAAAAACAACAGGAAAAAAGAGGAAAGGTTTTAGACTATGGGAGGATGTGGTTCGTTATGCTGGAGCTAGATAGTGAAAAGCAACCCAGACCTTAAAAACGAATTCATGCTTCACTCATCTCCACCCACAAGTACTTGGGAGGCTGAGGCAGGATGACTGCAAGTTTAAAAGCAGTGTCATAGATACTTCTCTGTTACCGTGATAAAATACTCTGACAAAAGCAACTTAAAGGAGGGACGATGGGTAACTGGTTAAGCCACTGGTTAAAAGCACTGACTGTAACTCCAGTTCCAGGGGATCTGATATTCCCTACCTGGCTTCCGTGGGCACTGCACACATGGGTGCACCTATGTGGACACAAGCACAACACTCACACATAAAACAATTTAAAAAAAGAAATCAGGGCTGGCAAGATGACTCAGCAGATACGTCCATTCCAGCAAAATACTCATACACGCAAAATAAAATTTGAAAAAAAGCAGTTTCAAGGAGGAAGAGCATATTTTGGCTTACATTTCCTAAGGGATACGGAGTAGCATAGTGAGGAAGACCGGCAACAAGAGCAGGAAGCTGGCTGGTCCTGCGCACTTCACACACACACACACACACACACACACACACACACACACACACGCACACGCACGCACGCACGCAGGCAGCAGAGTGTGACCAGGATGTGGGCCAGGCTGCAAAGCCTCAAGGCCCACCCCCAACAACTGACTTCTTCCGGTGAGACTCCGCCTCCTAAAGGTTCCACAACCTTCCCAAATAGTGCCACCATCTGGGGTCCAAGTATTCAGAAATATCAGCCTGAGGGCAGGAGGGGTTGGGGAACCTTTCACATCCAAACCACAACAGCCAATTTGGGCAATTTAATGACACCCTGTCTCAAAATCAAATTTAAAAAGAGATGGGGACTGAGGCCACAGCATGGGAGCACACACCTTTAATTCCAGCACTTGGGAGGAAGGGGCAGGCAGAGAAGGCCAACCTGGTCTACATAGAGTGTTCCAGGCCAGCCGGGGTGACAGAGAAAGCCTGGAGACAGAGACAGAGAGAGAGAGAGAGAGAGAGAGAGAGAACTAATGGTTTAAAAACAATAGTGGGTGCCAGAGACATGGCTCAGCAGTTAAGAACACTCACTGCTTTTGCAGAGGACTTAGGTTTGGTTCCCAGCACCCACATGGCAGCTGATCCTTAACTCCAGTTCTAGGGGATCCAGACCTTCTTCTGGCCTGTTGGCCTTGCACACATGTGGTATGCTTACGTACATGCAGGCAAAACACTTATACATACAAAAAAAAGTAAATAAATCAAAAAACTATATATTAAAAAAAAAAACAAAACTTGCCAGGCATGGAGGTACACACCTTTTAATTTCAACACTCGGGAGCCATAGGCAGGCAGATCTTTGTGAGTTAAAAATCAGCCCTGTCCATCTAGAGACTTCCAGACCAGCTGAGGTACAGGGAGGCCCTGTCTAAAAGCTGGTCTGTTATACAGGGGGGAAAAAAAAAAAAAGGAAAAAAAAGACTTATTTTAAAAGGATGTCACACAGAGCCCAAAGTTGATTCACAAAAGGGAATTTGCGAGGCCAGTCTGTTGAAGTCGAGATGAGACAGTGGCTACCTTCCCATTGAGGGAAACCAGAATAAAGAGGTCTAGCCAAGGGTCTGGGGTCTCTCGGTATCATGGCTTTAATAAGAATTCCAGACATCAACCTCCTTCCCACCTGTTGACTCAAGCCTCTCTTCCCCTTGCCTAAGCTAGGAAGCGCCTTCTGGAAGTTTCCACAGCTGCTGGGGCTGGGAGGGGGTGCGGGGGGAGTGGAGCTCAGCCAGTGTGCCCTCGGTAGTTCCCAACGTTGTCTCTGGAGGGATTTTACAACCCATCCACAAAGAAAGGGGAAAACCGAACAAAACACAGCCTACCAGGAAAATGTAACAGTTTGTTCCTTCACGGTTTTTTTTTCTGACAGTAGATGCAATCTCTTACGATTCTTAAGTGGTTTTGGGCTGGTGCCCATTGCATTGTTTTGCCCAGAGAGGCTGGCCAGGAATGAGCTGGAAGGAGATATAGGCCCCCAAGTACCTCAGGACACTGGTCGGTGAACAACAGAAGGGACCTCTCCCACCTCCAGTGAGCCAGGCTGCTCCCCGACTCCTCCGGGCCTGCATGACCACCCCAGCCAGGCCCTAGTGGGCCATCTGTCTCTTGTATTTTATACCTCCTCTCAGGACTGAGTTAGTGGAAAAGCACAGACCCATAATTATTCTGTGTCAAAACTGTGCCTCTTTGTGCAAAGGATTCATTGTGTGGGCTCCAAAAAAAGTTGAGGGAAAGAGAGGGTCAAAGTCAGTTGGAGAAGACAAGACAGGACCAGAGAGGCTGGTGAAGGAGGCCCCACATGGGTCTGGGAGCCTTTCCAGGTTCAATATTGATTTGTCAACCTGAGAGAAAACCAGCAGTTCCCGTTCCCGGAGACCACCTTGTGAACTGAAATAAGAAAGAACTGGGAGAAATTGGAGCTATTTTAAGCACAGCTTCTGAGACTTATTTTTGGACTCATTATTGATCTTGCTGCAGGGAAACCATACACCCACTCCATCACCAGTATCCACACCTGCCCATCTGTGTCCAAAGGGGGCTGTGGTCAGCCTACAGGGAGGCTTTGAATCCAGGCTGTGTTCTTCACTGAAATTAAACCAACCTTCTGAAGGAACCTTGTTTATAGCCCTGGAAACCAAAACTTTCAAGTTCAAAAAAACCTTTAAAAGCCTTTTTAGTAAGTGACTCGAGCCCTGGTGATTGTGACCCCACTCTATGGCTTTACTGTACTCTGTCCCGCCCATGATTAGCTGCCGTGACCTCCAGCACCTGGTTAGGGCATTGTGGTGGTGTGCTTTCAAACAGAATCTTTTCTCACCGGTCACTGTGCGGCTTTGACTACACTCTCTTGAACCTCTTTCTCACCTTTAGTTCCACCCATATGAGCCCGGGCTCACCAGGTCCCCTGCACAGGACTCGGGGAAATGGCATGTAGGCATTCTCAGTCCTTCAGTTTTGCAGGAATTCCTTTTAGAAGCGAACCCGGGAATCGAAGCGTCCCTTCCCTCAAAGACATCGCCACTATGCATTCCTGTCTACTTTGTGATCCCATTTCCCCTGAGGGTTCCACCTTACCGCTTTACCCAGAATGCTTTGCTCTGTTTATCTCATCTTCCGGGTTCTCCCCAGGTGCAGCTACTGGTGGCCTTTTATGTTGAACTTGCCTAGGAGCTGTGCCCTCTGCTATTCCTGTCCCTCTGTCTCTCAGATTGTGCTTGTCAGGTTTCTGCCTATTATTAGAAAATTTTGCAACCTTTGAGGTGAGTGGAGGAAGATCACATGTGCACACTGGGCCTTTCTGAAGGCTGCATTTCATCAGTGATGACAAATAGCCAAGTTGCCTTTATTGGCGGCAGCTTAGGGCAGTGAGCACCAGTGTTGCCTGGATGAAGGCAATCTTATGCATAGAGGACTGTGGGAGCTCCCCAGGCTGCCATTCTCGCCAGACGGCTGAAGTGTACTGTGTACCCTCACTGCACTGAAGGTCAACAGTGGAACTCAAGGTGTCCCGGGGGCCACAGTCCTTCCAAAGGCCCTCCACAGACTGTCCCTGAACTCTTCCATCATCTGGTGACACAAGGCACAACTTGGCTTGTGACTACATCACTCTAGTCTCTGCCTCTGTCTCTACATGATGCTCTTCCCCTGTCCCACATGTGCCCCCCCAACTCCACTGCGTCTGTACCTTTTCCCCTTCTCATAAGGATGACCGCCATCAGATGTAGGGCCATCCCCAACCCAGAATTTCATTACAAGATCACCCTGTTTTCAAATAAGATCATTCTTGAGCTTCCTGAGAGACACAAATTGGGAAGGAGATAGTATTCTATCTACTGTAAGAGCACAGATGCCTCTGCACCAAGGGTAGATTCAGTACACATCGTTCAACCCAGAAACTCTACTCCTGTGTTTCAACCCTAGAGAAATAAAAACTGGCATTCCCACAAAAACTTGTCCATGAATGCTTTTAGCAACTCGATCCCTCTGTTCAAAGAAATGGATAAACAACTATTTCGCCACGCAACAGAATACAATTCAGCACTAAAAAGAAGCAAACTTTGAGATACACAACAAGGTGGATCTCAAAGAGATTACACCAAGAAAAGCCAGTATCCAAAGGGTTTGTTTCGACGTGTCTGAGATGTCTTCATCATTTTTGAAGTGTTGAGAGTCAAACTCAGTCTTCTCATGAGTGGCTCTCATACTGTACCACTGAGCCCCATCCTCAGCCCCTGTTTGAGACTCCTTCCTACAAAGCTTGAATCATAGGCATTGAAAATATGTCTGTGGTTGCCAGAGCTGGAGTGGGAGGAGGCTGTACCATGAATCTGTTTCTTGGGGTGATGGAGCAGTTCTGTATCTTACAAGAACCCATATATATGTTGAAATGCACCTACATTCCCTGCGCCCTGAAAAAGAATACTAGTGTAAAAATGGTTATCTGGAATAAGAATCCAGAATAAAAACAAAGATCACTGTATCTTACTAAAGATGAGCGGCTGTCATTTGTATTTGTAAATGATTTTGAATAAAGTTTTTTTTTTGTTTTCCTTTTATTTTGTTTGGTTTAGAGATAGGATCTTATTATGTAACCGTAGTTGGCCTGGAACTCATCATAGAGACCAGACTAGCCTCAAACATATCTCTGCCTCCTGAGTGCTAGGATTAAAGGCCTGCACCACCTACACCCAGCTCTTTCTTTCTTTTGTTTAAGATGGGGTGTAGCCCAGGCTGGCCTCAGATCCACCATGTAGTCAAGGATGACCTTAAACTTCCGATCCTCCTTCATCTACCTCCCAAGTGCTGGTTGTGGTTTATGTGGTGTTGGTTCAAACCCAGGGCTCTATTCATTGCTGGGCAAGCATTCTATCAACTGTGCTGCATTCCCAAGCAGAATCTATAAATTTTAATCATTTCCCAACTAGAAAGATTGGAGGGCTAAGATACTAATACCTTTTAGAATGGCTGCAAATCTCTTCCTTGTATTTGACTGTATTTTTCAACTTAAAAAAAAATGTACTTGCTCAGAAACTTTTTTAAAATGATAAATGAAAGCAGAAAACAGTATCTGCTGTGTGGTCTCACCCAGGAAGGAGCTAGGTTAAAGATATGGGGTTCCACTGCGTGTTTCTGCATGTTCGCTACAGGTGGTACACACCTGTAGTTCCAGCCCTCAAAAGGCTGAGACAGGAGAACCTGAATTTAAGACCAACCCGGACTACATAGCAAGATCTCATCTCAGAAAATAATAGTAATAATAGTAGTAATAGTAATAATATAATATAAGGACTAGGGACGTAGCTCAGTGGTAGAGCACTTGCCTGGCATGCATGTGGCTCTGGATTCCATCATCCACCCTTGAAATTGTGTCCTATGCCGAATTTCTCCTAATCTCTATCTTGTAAGCCATCTTAGCAGAGAGCTATGTTTTGGAGTTTAAGTAGTTGAAACTAGTACAGAGAATGGTTGTTCAGTGACTAATATGAGACTTGGGCTAGCCTTCTCACCTATTCCCACCTCATACCTCAGTTTCTTGAAATCTGCTCCCTCCCTCTGGTGGTTCAAGATATGGGAGTTCTTTTCTATTCCTGCTTCTTAATTTCCCAAGGACACCCGTTGTTACCTTCAACTCAGGGCTCAGCATCCCTGTTGAGAGCCATAGCCAGTTCCTATGTGTGCTGGCTTTCTCAGAGACCAGAGGAGAACATGCTGACTGCCAGCAGGTGATTCGGAGGGTAGCCATCCTGCTTCCCAGGACATTTTCTCTCTGGTCTGTACTGTATCTCACCAGCAGGGACTCCAGCCCTAGAGACATGGGGCAGTGGCACACCTCCTCTTCCTATCTCCTAAGCCAGAGAATCCTCTCCAGTGGCAGCTAATGTACAGTAACCAAGCTTGTCAGGCACCTGAGGATCAACTGTGGTGTCGCTCTCTTGACCCTCAGGAGTATCCTCACATGGCCAACTCACACCCTAAGGGAGCTCTCCATCTCCACACCCCTCTGGGTCCTTCCCAGATTCCACAACTACCACAGCCTAGAAGTATAACCCAGTCTCAAAGACATATTTCCTTTGAAGAGTCTATAGTGCCCTTTACAAACGCAACCTCAGACTAGGGGGAGATTAGTAGCTCAGTGGTAGAGTTGATGATTAACATGTTTGATACTCTGGGTTTGGTCCCCAGTACCTCAAAAAAGCAAGCCTCAAGCTGAATAAAAGGAATCATTTTTTTTTCATGTTCTAAAGCATAGAAGGGTTAACAGTAATACACTGGATTTTAAAAATAGTTAATAGAGAGAATTTTAAATGTTTTCAACACAAGGAAATGGTAAATGTTTGAGACAGTTAATATATCAATTACCCTAATCTGATCATTATACAGTGTATACATGTATTAAAGTGATATATGCCCCACATAAATGAATAGGGCTATAATTTTCTATTTTTAAAATATTGTTTTGGAAAATCACACCAGTGGTGGAACATTTGCCAAGCATGCAGGAGACTCTGGAGATATACATACATATAATTAAAATTTAGAAACAAGTAGTTAGAGATGTATCTCAGTTAGTAGAGTACTTATCTAGCATGAGTAAGGTCCTGGGTTCAATCCCCAGCCTCACATGAACCAAGCAGTTATGCAACCCTGAACCCCCAGCACTTGGGATGAGGAGGCAGGAGGATCAGAAGTTTGAGGTCATCTTTGGCTACATAGTAAGTTCCATGAACTACTTGAGACTCTGTCACAACCAAATAAAAACTAAAAGCAAGGAAAATCCCTCAAACCTAATACTCTGGAAGGTAATTGAGCTGGGAAAAGCCAGGGACAGAGTTAGAAGACAGAAGCACATGCGTGTGAGATCCACCAGCAGCCCTCCACAGCCCCATGCAGATTCAGCACCTGCCAGAAGCAGCCTTTCTGAGACTCTCTCAAGACTGAGCCCACTGCCTGCACTTGCTGCGCCACTCCTGTTAGCACTGGAAAACTGGTTTCCCTCTGCTTAACTGAAGGCCTAATGAGGATGTCCACCCAAGCACTCTCCAGAGAAATGCTGCCATTTACCCAGCCCCGAGTCAATCCACCCAGCCTTAATACCCCTAAAGCCTAGGGCGAGTGGAACATTTGATGAGGGTTAAATAAAAGCTGCTTGCCTCCCACTGCACTGCCAGATGGGGCTCTGATTCTGCTCCAAGACCAAGGTCAGTTCAAGAGTGAGTATGGGGCCATTGCTTCCCCTGATGCCCCTAGTGCCAGCTGTCAGTTCTCTAAGCACCCTGGATGGAAACCTTCCCTAGCCGTGGGTTAGACCCTGGACCCTGGCGTCTCTGGGCCATACTGTGCGTCTTATGATAGGATAGGATATTCTTCTTTTCTTCCTGACACAAAATGGTCAAACTCTTGGATCACTCCACCTAGGCCAAAAAGAATCCAGGTCCAGCCTGTGACCCCAAGTGGATTCCTTGCTGAATGTGGACTGTTTAAGGCCAGCCTGAGCTAAATGAAAGAAGTATATATTTAGAAAAACATTATATCTGAAGTGAACAAATACCTCTCTTGTCATCATTTCCTATAACTACAGTCTAACAACTATCTGCATAGCATTTTCATTGTGTTTGGGGGCCAGGAAGATGGCTCAGCAGTGCTTGCTGCAAAAGCCCCATATCCTGAGTTCCATTCCCAGACCCCACATTTTAAAAAGGATAGATGCAGTGATATGTATCTGAAATCCCAGCACTCCTACTGGGAGAAGAGAGATGGAGACAGGAGAATTACCCAGAAGTTCAAAAGCCAGCCAGCCTGGAGCTCACCAGTAACATTGTCCACAAAGGAGCTCCTGCCTGAAAAACAAGAAGGTGGGGTTACTGGAGAGATGGCTCAGCAGTTAAGAGCACTTGCTACTCCTCCAGAGGACCTGAATTCTGTCCCCAGAACCCACACCAGGAGACTCACAGCTGCCTGTAACTCCAGCGCCAGGGGATCCAACGCCCTCGTCTGGTCTCTTTGGGAAGCTGCACACATGTGCACATACCCCCCACCACACACACATGCATAACCATATTTGTTTTTAAAGGTGAAGAGCAAAAGTTGTCCTCTGACCTCCACACATGCATCATTTATACACTAATACATACACACACAAAATAAGTGTTCTTGAAAGGCCACAAAATATACTGTATTCAGTATCATAAAGAATGTGGAGATGATTTAAAGTTTTGAGGAAGATGCTGTCGGTTTATGCAAATATTGAGGCACCATTGGATTTTGGTATTCAAAAGGGTCCTGGGGAATTAAAGGACAACTGTATTTTAGAGCACATACATTATTTGTCATATGGTGTTGTTTGATTGAGCCTGGTAGTAAATCTAGTCTCTACAAAATCCTGAGCCCCCTTGAGAAAATCCCTTGCCTTCCTCCATCTAAGACACCTAGCAGACATCTAAGACACATTAGAGGCACCTAATAAATCTTTACTGATCCACTGACTGCCACTCACACAACTTCTCCACCTCTGCAGAGCGCTGTCCTTATATAATTTTGTCCTCAGAATAAGTAGCAGTTGCCCAACTCTATTCTGGAAAACAGAGGGGGAAAAAAGAGATAAAAATGCAAGGCCTGTGGGATGGCTCATCAAGTCAAGGCATTTGCTAAAAGCCTGACAATCTGAGTTCAATCCCTGGGACCCACAGTGTGGTTCTCCTCTGACCTCCACATGCACACTGTGGCAAGCACATACTCCACCACCACCACTGAATAACAATAAACACAAATGTTGTAAAAATTAATGTATTTGAATATGCCAAGGAAGACCATTTTCTTCACCCTAGCTTAGTAGAAGACAACGTAAGATGTTCTTGGACTGCATCCTCAAGCACTCCATGTGGGAGGCAGTCACTAATCATGTGGCTTTGAGAATACTCTTGGTGACAGCATCATTAGAAAGAGGGCAATGAGATGACGGCTTCATCGCTGATAACCTGGACTGCTTGCTTGCTTGCTAGGCTATGAGAGCTTTTCGGGTTCTTGCCAGCTGAATATGTGACTGTGAGGTTTGAATGAGAAATGTCCCCATAGGCTCTAAGTATTTGGACATTTTGTCCCCAGTTGGTGGCGTTGTTTTGGGAGGTCTTAGTGTGGCCATGCTGGAGGAAGCACATCACTGGGGATGGGCTTAGAGAGTTCTTAAGCACTGTGGGATCTCCAGTCACACTCTGCTTCCTGTGCCTGCTTGAGGATGTGAATACTTAGCTTCTGCTCCTGCTCCAGCCACCCCTGCCGTCATGCCTCCCTGCCATGATGGACTCTTGCCCCTTTGGAACCCTAAGATAAATAAACTCTTCCTTTTTAAGTTCCCTTGGTCAGTGTTTCTATCACAGCGACAAAAAAACAGTGAGTAATACAGTGACTGTTAGATGGTAAACCATATGCTCACTCTTAACTTCATAGGCCAATGACCAATACCCTCTTCCCTCTTCCAAACTAGTTAACAGCTGCTCTGCTGATGCACAGCATCAGATCTGTGAAAGTCTGTCCTGTCAACCTGACCCAGTGTAGAATCATGGGGATAGAGCCTCAGTGAAGGATTGTTTAGATCAGGTTGGCCTATTGAGCATATCCATGGGTGAGTGTCTTCACTGTCTTAGAGGATGTGCAAAAACCCAACCTGAAAGTGAGAACACCATTCACTGGGAACCTGGACTGTGTACAAGTAGAGAAAGCCAGCTGTACACTAAGCATGCATGCTTTCATCTCGTTGCTCTTTTTCTTTAATGTTTTCTTTCATGTGTATGAGTGTTTTGTCTGCATGTATGTAAGTGCACCATGTGCATGCAATGCCCTTCAGATACCAGAAAAGGGTGTCAGATCTCTGGAACTGGAGTTATGGACAGTTGTTAGCCACCATGTGGATGCTGGGAATTGAACCCAGGTCCTCTGCAGGAGCAGCCATTGTTCTTAACCACTGAGCTATCTTTCTAAGCCCTCTCTGTTCTTAACTGTGGATGTGATGTGACTAGCTGCTCCTGCCATGGTGATTTCTCTGCAATGACTGATTATCACTTGGGATTCATAAATAAACCTTTTCCCCTTAAGTTACGTATTGTCAAGTATCAGAAATGAAACTCGAACAAGAATGAGAGTGCTTGTCAAGCAGGCCTTCTGCTTCCAGCAGGCTTCTCACGGACCCTCTCCTTTCTCGGTATGTCTTAATTAATTACTTCCCGAATGCTGAAGCTCCAGCAGAAGGGAACAGTAGCTGGGCTGGGCCTCTTTGGCCTTTCAGTTGTATCTGAAGCATAAAATGGGATGACTGGTAAGTTTTTCTCAGAATCCCTCTCCATCAGCCTCCTCCACCCCGCCACCTTACAGAGACGCCTCACATAGCTTCAGTGCACTGCAGGAAGATGAAAATCCACAAAGCTACAACCTTGGACCTTTTTTTCCTACCTCAGTTTAAGAAATAACAGAAATTTTTTAGAGCACTTTTATGTTTGCAGAGAAATTGTGGAAAGTACAGAGCATTCTCATCTAAGCTCGGAGGGTCTCATGAATGCTAAGAAAGCATGCAACCAGTAAGACAGGCAGTCACACACATACACAGAGAGAGAAAGAGAGAGAGGAGAGAGAGAGAGAGAGAGAGACCCTGAGCCAGAGCTTGGACCTTAAAAAATGCAAGTTGATAATACAGAGAATGAAGCTGCAGAATCCATGATTCTGGATTTCTGAGCCATCCCCAGGAAACTGTAACCAAAAAAAAAAAAAAAAAAAAATCATAAAATCTAGAAACAAAACAAGTTGCAAGAGCATGTAAATTCTAGAAAGATGGCTTTGTTCAAGGAGAAATCTAGACTGTTAAGACACATGCTATATTTATCCACAAACGAGTAGAAAGGATGACTCAGTGGTTGAGCACTGACTGCTCTTCTAGGGGATCTGCTGCCCTCTTCTGGCCTCTGTGGGCATGGCATGCATGGGGTACACTTACATACAACCAGGCAAAACATTCCTACACATAAAAATCAATTAGCTGATTTAAAATTTTTTAAAATAAATCAGAACACTCCCCTCATCAGGAGCATATGTCACATAGAGCTTAATCTCAGATTTATTCTCATTTTCTTGGTCATTCTCCACTTGGAATATGTGAACTACCCCTGCCCACTTTCTTTTTCCCTTTGCCATTATGATAATGTTATAATGAAAATCATGGCACATAAAGCTTTTCAACTTCATTTAAGGGTCTTTCCTTATAATAAATTTTCAAAGTGTAAATGTACTAAGCTAAAATATATAACTTTCGGTGTGTATCTGTGTGCATATCAGTATGTATACATATATGTGTACAGGTGTTCATGCTCTTATGTGCATGCATGTGGAGGCCAGAGGTCAGTATCTATGCCTTCCTCAGTTGCTTTTTATCTTACTTTTGAAACTTATTGAGCACCTATGAGTATATCCTAAAATCTCAAATCACTGGAAGATACATTGTTCATTGGAAATATAGGCCCTTTGCTCTCTCATACCTGAGGATGTTGTCCTCACATGATTTTTCATGCCTTTGTTCAGGTGGTAGAAACCCTACCTTTAAGTGTTTACTTTGCAAAGACAAAGTCATGCAAACTTCCCCATACTCGGTATTTCAGGAGCTTTGGCACAAGTTAAGCATCTTATTCATGAAAGAGAACAGAGGTTGTACAAAGGTTATGCCTAACAGGTACAGCAAAGGATAAAAGGGCGCTGGGTCTTAAGGGCTACCAAGGACAAAGGTTTTATGAGTAGCATGCAGGGGCGGGTTCCAATTTCACCTTTCTAGAAAGAATCAGGAAGCACTTTGGGCTGGCATTTGTTTTCTCAGATGGCTAAGAGGCAGCCTTTCATCACAGGGAGAGCCTGGAGCCTTGCCCTCTGATCTGAGCTTCTTTGCTGACCTTGCTCCTTTGAGCCTAGATTTTCTCATCTGAAAATTGGGAGTGATAATGTAGTCTGATTCCTAAAGTTGATGTTGAGCTGGTATTAATGCCTCCTCTTCCTAGATTTACAACCTAGTCTCTTCCGTGTTTTATAGCACATACTTTACTCTGCCTCGTATTTTGAGAAGTGCCTTTGGTAACTTTTCAGGGGCAGGAATTCAGCCCTCATTGATTCTGTCATCCTTGAAATCTGCCACAACACCTGCATGCTTACAAGTTGGGGCCCAACCAGGAGACATAAACCACACAATAAAACAAACAGAGGAGCATAATACAAGGAATTATTAGTCTAATATGAGCAAGTAGAGTGTACTCATACTGCCAGCACAAGGCTGAAGGAGGGTCCCAGTGACGGGGTTCCTGGGCCCCTGCTCAGGCTGCAGGGTCGTTGATTAACTGCCCTTCAAGCACATGGGAAGGCAGAATACCACTCAGCCTCTACACACACAGCCTCCGGGATCCTGACCTGGAAGAGATGAACCCTTCTTCCTGCGTATCCTGCTACTGCCCTCTACCGACAAGGGTTGGGTAGTGCATGCTCCAGAGGCAAAATGCTCACAGGGCCCTATCTATCCCTTACACCCTGGCAGAGACTAAACAACGGATTTAGAGCTGAGAGGCAAAAACATGATACGTGGGTGATCAAAGCAGTTTTAATTATTGTTGGGGAGATGATTCAGTCAATAAAGTGCTTGTCATGAGGATCTGAATTTGGATCCCTGTGAAAGCCAAGTGTGGTGGTACATACTTGGAATCCCAGTACTGGGACTGAGGGTAGCAGAAACAGGAGGATCCCTGGAGACTACTGGCCAGCCAGCCATTCAAAGCAAAATGATAAGATCCAGATTCGGTGAAAACCCTGTCTCAAAAAATAAGCTGGAATGGGTAGGAGACGACTCCGCAGGTAAAAGTGCTTGCTGTCCGAGCATGAGGACCTGAGTTCAAATCCCCAGCACCCAAGTAATAAACCAGGCATGGTAATATGCTCCTGGAACCCCAGCACGGGGGGCGGGGGGTGACAATAGGAGGAGCACCAGAGCTTGCTGGCCACCAGCCTAGCTCCAGGTTCAGTGAGAAACACTGTCTCAAGGGAATAAGGCTTCCACAATACATCCATTTGTGTGCATACACCACACACCCACACCCATAGAGACACCCACACAAAGCTGCGTAATTGATTACATTAATTACAGCTGTATACTTGTCAGTGGCCCCTCACCACCTTCTTATTGCCCTGTGTTTGAATCCTATAGATTTCACAAAACCCCTTTTGTTTCTTTTGTAATTTGCTATCGAGAAACTCACTCCCCTCAAAGGTTCTATTTTGTTTTCTTTTTTGTCTTGGCTTATGAGAGAGAGAAAGAGAGAGAGAGAAAGAGAGAGAGACAGAGACAGAGACTGATACACATGATCTGAGACCTGGTCTTTGATTTCATAACTTATTTCTCTACTCAGATTTGAATTTGTCTACTGTCTGTTTCATTTCAAGGCAATCTACCTGTCCTTTCCAGACACTTTCTGAGTCCTGAAAGAACTAGACTTTAAGAGGCAGTGGGAGGAATCTGGGTTGATCTAAAAGTCAAGCTTTCAGTGCCTAAGGAGCATGCCTTGGGCATCTCAGGGTGAATCAGTTCTCCTTCTCCTCTGACCAACCTGAAGACGTCCATCCTCACAACCTCCAAACATTTCAAAAGAAAACAGGCAATTAGAGAGCCAGGGAGACGGCTCAGTGGGTAAAGAGCTTGCTGTGCAAGCATGAGGACCGGAGTTTGGATCTCCACATAAAAAGCTGGGTGTGGTGTTAAGTGCCTGTCATCTCAGCACTAGGAGTGGAGACAGGAGGATCCCAGCATCTCACGGGCCCATCAGTCTATCTGAAACAGTGAGCTCCAGACTCAGTAAGAGATGCTGTCTCAAAAATGAGGTAGAGGGCAACAGAAGACCTCTGGCCTCCACACACATGCACGGGCATGGGCACACACACACACACACACACACACACAGAAAAGGGAGGGAGGAAGAAGGCGAGGGAGGGAGGGAGGGAGGAAGGGAAAGAGGCAGTAGAGCAAATAGCAGACTTAGCAGATAATTAACCAGCACACATACTTGGAAAGCATTTACAGAGGGCTAAAATGTTCCCCTGACTCAGGTGAAGAGCCCTCCAGGTACTGTCCTGCAGGAGGATATGTTATTAATAGGCAGCAAGTGTGAGTCAAGACAGTGTTCTTGGACATGTAGAAGGACATCCTGCCCTTCCAAAATACTCCATCCTCTGCAGAAGAGTCTGATGGGATTGGTGTGAACTGATGGTCCCCTGCAAGAGCAGGCGGGTAGGCTCTGAGGATAGAGCGCTTTTCCAAACCTAATCTGTTTACTGTCCTTCAGAAGTTGGCTTATCACTTGAGACCAAAAATGGCAAAGGGAAAAAAATTAGAGGAACTTCCTGCGAAATTTTGTATCTATATAGTGTGGGTGCCTCACTTTGGCAGGAGAGCCCTGGGGAGATTAATGGGTATTATGGACCAGTGGAGCCTGAAGTGGACTGGCAGGAAGCCAACCAAGCTGTACCCTGGTACATATACCAATAAAACCACACTCTCCAATGATCAAGAAAAAGATATGTTTGAGCTGGAGATGTGCCTCTGTTGGCAGAGTGCTTGTTTAATCTGCACAGGGCCCTGGACTCATTAAAAAAATAAAAACCACATAAAATAAGGTATGGTAGGGCTGAAGAGATGGCTCAGCAGTTAAGAGCCCTGGCTGGTCTTGCAGAGCAGCTGGATTCAGTTCCCAGCACCCACATGGCAGCTAACAACCGTCTGTAACTCCAGATCCAGGAGATCTGATGCCCTCTTCTGGCCTCCGCAGGTACTGCATGGCATCGGTGCTCTCACATACATGCAGGCAAAACATTCACACACATCAAAAAGGAGGGAGCAAGGACGATCAGAAGCCCAAGGTCATCCTTGGCACATAAGGAGTTCGGGGCCAGCCTGGGGTGTAATGAGACCCTGCCTCCAAAAAGAGGAAAAGATAAATGTTTAGCCCTAGGCCAAAGGATTGTGGTTTATTTTCTTTTTGTGCACCTCTGTTTTCTGCAATGAATGCATAGTACTTGTGAAATTAAATATCTATAAAAGTGAATGAAAATGCACACACATTTTCCTTCTCCAGATCTTGGGCTATGTCACTGGTTTGGGGCGGGGTTGGTGCTGGTGGTGGGGTTTTTTGTTGTTGTTGTTGTTGTTGTTTTTCGTCTCACCTCTCACCAGACCCTCCCAACCTCTGTTGAGAGAAACTGCCAAAACTCAGCAGTTTTCCGTTTTGGAAGAGATTTTTGGAAGAGATTGATTGCCTCGCTCTTGAACTTCTAGAAACAGCCACCTTTTCTTCTACCCCTCACCCTGGGTGATGGATGCCACATCCGCCTCAAAAGTGACAAAGCTGAAAACGATGAGCAAAAGCCCATCATGGTCCTCACATGTTCTGTGGCAGGCAAAAGGTCTAGGCAGGGACATGGAGCCACGGAAGGAAGATGTGTTGTGTGTGACCCTGCCACAGCCATGCATGACCTGTCCGGGACACTTGGGTTCCAGTTGACATCACTAACCCTTGTTATGTTGTTATGTGTTTTCAGATTTTTGACAATGAAGCCAGAGACCTAGAAAGAGAAGTTTGCTTTATCGATATTGCCTGTGATGAAATTCCAGAACGTTACTACAAAGAATCTGAGGTAAGGAAACGATGCGAAGATTGTGCATGCATTCATTTATTTGTTCCACAGATGTGTGTGAGGTGCTTCCTCTCCCGGGACCCTTCCATCTGTCTTTATATGCATTCAGTTTGCTCTGAACATGTCGCTGGGCTTTGAATGCAAGTCTCGTCATTACGTCACTGTTCCCGTCACTAGGCCCAGCTGCTACTTCATTTCCATTAGGTTTTTCTTATCCTCCCAACTCAGCCATCCTCCTGTGTGACATCAGTATTCAGGGAGCTGAGCATCCAACACACTGGCCTTTCTTAAAAACAGCAGCCTGTCTCTGTGAGGACAGGGACTGCATTTCATTTCTATCTTTGGGATTTAACATAAAGAAAATCCTCAATTAATCCTCAAAACTTTGATGGCTCATGTTGGCCCAGAAACCATCCTCTCAAAATAGCAAACACCTTCCTGAGGCCTTTTTTTTCCTGGATAGGAATGCATTGAAGAGAACATCTTTCCCTCTGGCTTGTCCCCTACCAGGACCAGTCCCCTCCCTTTTCATGTCAGTTTTGGTGCTAGTCATTTATAGCCTGTTAGTATTTTACTAATGGATGCTAATGGGACTTGAGTGACCTGCTTGTAAACAGTGTCCCAGCCCTGCAATGACATCAGAGGCAGAGCTATTTTTGATGTTTAGCTGCATGCAGCCAATCACAGTATGTATGGAATCAGGGCCCCAGACTCATCCTTGAGCTGTAAACATATGGGCTTTGAAGCTCTTCTCTCAGATTCATTAAGGCTAATTGAAGATATTATGCATAAACCCATGAAAGATATCATGCATAAACCCATGATGAGTTACCAGTCATCAAGATGGCTCTGTGGTTAGAGGTGCTTGCAGTGAAGCCTGACGACTGTAGTTCGATCTCCAGGACCCACCTGGTAGGAGAGAACAGACTCCTGAAAGTTGACCTCTACATCCCCACTATGACACACATGCGCACACACACAATCAATAAATGTTTTAAGTGAGTTCCACCAGGTCACACACAAGCTGGACTACGCAGTGGTTCAGATGTTTTGCGTCTCTGCTTGGGGAGTTGTTTGAACAGAAAAGACTTACCGGGCTTTACTGGACACATACCTGATTCACTGCAGACTCAGGCCATTTGTTAGCTGCTGTCCCTTAAAGGAAGGACTGTCTGGACAGGCTGTTTTGAATCGCTCTGTCACACATGTTCACCCAAGGCTGAGCATGTTGTTGTCATTAACTTATATTCTGCAGCCTGTGTGTTTAAAAGAAGCAAAGCTGCAGGCAGTGGTAGCACACATCTTTAATCCCAGCACTCAGGAGGCAGAGGCAGGTGAATCTCTATGAGATGGAGACCAACCTGGTCTACATAACAGATTCCATGCCAACTAGGGATACATGGAGGCTCTAGCTCAAAAAGAAAGGAAGGAAGGAAACACTTTTTTAGAAAGAAAGAATAAAAGAAAAGGAAACTCAAGGAGCCCAGCGCGGTAGCACTCACAATGCATTCACAGCACTTGAGAGGTTAAGGTAGAATAGTCCAGAGTTTGAGGCCAGCCTGGGCTATATAGTAAGAAAGGAAGGGAGGGAAGGAGTGAGATGAGATGAAAAACAAAGTTAAACGCTCCCCTCCTAACTGAATCTGCCAATAAGAATGATGAAACAGGGCCAGACCAGCCTTCCTCTTGTCTTCCTCTGCAAAGATACTTGTGTGGTTCCCTATCAAGCCCACCAGCATTTGGGGCTCTGGTTGTGGGCCTAGGATTATGCAAGGCACTAGAGGAAGCCATTGCCCCATCACTGTTGAGGCTCTTGGCTCAGGGCCAACTGTAGCCTCTCTGGAAGCCCTGGCCTTTCAGGAAGGATCACCAGAAACCTGAACTAATTTTAGTTCTTCCAGGGTGGTTTGGTCTGGTCTTGTCTGGTCCTCGGGGACCGCTTTTCTGATTCTGTGCAAAGTCTTGGGACAAACAGGGAATATTAATGAAGAAGTCAACAAGCCTCGTTTAAGGTCAATGGATGCCTGACTCATTTGCATGTGTTCTGCGCTCCCAGGAACCACTGCCAGCTTCCTGTCATTTACAAACACTGAGATTTCAGAATCACTCAGGAATATATCTTTTCCTGGATCACAAAGTATTCTTTCCTGGATATAGCTTGACCAAGGAAATATCTACCAAGTAGGTTAAGACAGAGACGTGGTAGTGAACAAAAGAGACACTGGGGGGGAGGGGGTCTTTCCTCCAATAACATTTCCAGTCTAATAGAGAAGTCATAAAGAAGATTTAAGAGTATGAAGAACTCTCTGTGAGAATGTTCTGGAAGGGATGGCAGTGATACTGAGCCCTGCAGAATGGAAAGAGCTTGGAGACAGCATTTCGGGTAGGGGTGCAACCACGTGCATATAAGACACCTAGGGGTTTTTGTTGGTATTGCTGAGGGGAGGGTTGTGGGCATATGGAAGCCAGAGGACAAACTCAAATATTGTTCCTAAAATGCCATCCGCCTCCTTTGAGAAAAGGTCCCTCACTGAACCTGGAGCTCACCGGTTTGACCAGACTGGTTGGCCAACAAGCCCTGGGGATCCTCATGTCTCCACCTCCCTCGCGCTGAGATAATAAGCATGTGCTACCATGCCCTGCATTTCTTTGTGGGTTCTGGGGATGGAACTCAGTGTGTTTGTGCTTGGGAACACAAAGCTCTTTACCCACTGAGTTATCTCCCTAGTCCAATACTTGGGTCTTATTGTGGTGTGGCAGAATACCTTTGAAAGGCTTGGAGCCAGGACATCATGTATTCTAATGTATGCCGAATGGAGACTGTGCTGGAAAAGGGCAGAGCAGAAGTCAAGAGCCCACTGAGGTCATTAGAGGTTTTTGCATCTTTGCTTTCCTAGACTATATGGTGACTTGAAACCAGGGGACCAACAGCTGGCAGAGAGAGGAGCAGATGGTTTTGAGATACATTTTGAAGATAGATTTGACAGGGGTTGGCCATGGACTGGATGTAGAGGTGAGAGAGGAGGAGGACTTTGGATGGCCCTATGGAGTCTTGCATGGGCAACAGATGGATGAAAGTGTCATATGCTGAACTGGGAGGGTGAGAAGAGGAAGAAGTTCTGGAGAAAGCAGGGTGTGTTGTGTTAGGCCAGAGCACAATGGTTAGCTTTCACTGTCAACTTGATACAGTGTAGAATTACCCAAGAAGAGTCTCGGTAAGAGACTGCCTAGACTAGGCTGGCCTGTGAGCATATCTGTGGAAGATGATCTTGATTACTAATGTTAATTGATGTGGGAAGACCTTGCCCACTGTGGAAAGTACCATTCCCTAGGCAGGAGATCCTGGACTGTTTATGAGTAGAGAACGTTAGGTGAGCACTAAACACATAGGCATTAATTCTCTCTGCTCTTGACTGTGGATGTGATACAACCAGCTGCTTCAAGCTGCTGCTGCTGTGACTTCTCTGAAATGATAAACTATAACTTAGAATTGTGAGCTAAAATAAACGCTTTCTCCTTCGGTTGCTTTTTGTCAGGATAGTTTATCACAGCAATAAAAGTGAAGCTAGGCTATCATGAGATGTCAAAAACAAAGACAGGGGAATCGAAAGCTTAGGAGAGAGCCCTGGGATGGAGACAAGCTTGAGAGTTCCTGGCAAGCAAAAGGCATTTAGAATCCTAGAAATGGGTAGAAGAAAATATAAAGTGCCCCAGGGACGAGGTTCAGGCCCCCAGGTGAGAGTGAGGCACCAGCAGGCTACAAAGAATTGGCCAGAGGCTTAGGAGGAAAATGATGATGTGTCAAGGAATGCCAAGTTTCAAGAGGAAGAAGGATCAGTTAGGCCAAATGCTGTAAGATCCCATCAGATGGGCCAGAATTAGATGAAGTATAACCAAGACAGATGCAGCAGAATGGAGAACTGCCCCCTGGACTAAAACCCACTGGAGGACATTGTGCCCCACAAGGATACTTGTCCTGGTGGTCACCACACAGAGCATCACATCTGGCATCTCTCCAGTTGAAGCTGGGGATGCTGCTAATTGTCTTGTGAAGCACAGATCCCTCCACAGTAAAGTGGGATGGGAGGAGCTGAGATGGTTCAGCAGCTAAAGGCACTTACAGCCAAGTCTGACAACCCGGATTCAATCCTTGGGACCCCATGGTGGAAGAAGAGAACTGACTCTCACAAGTTATCCTCTGACTTCCTCCCATGTACCACTGTATATACATGTGTGAACACGTGTGTGTGTGCGTGTGTGCATGCAAATAAATAAATCTTTAAAAAATGGGAAGCCCTGCTCTAAAGGAGGTGGTCATTGGAGGGAAAGGGAACTCTGGGTCCAGCTCTCATGTTCGAAGCCGCTTCTCCTTGTCTCTGTGTCCTAAGATGACGCCGTGCATGTAGAAGAGGTCTCTGGAGAGAAACCCTGTACGCGCTTTTGCCAAATCCTGCTTCTAGAAGATCTGGCCCATGTCACACAGGAGAATTCTTCCTCCTGGGCCTGATAATTTACCATACAGGGCCACAGGCATAATTGGAAGCCTACAATCAAACGAATGTCATGTGAACCCCCCAACCTACCATTGTTTGCCACCTAGTGTAGCAGGCAGTGGTATGAAGTCACCAGGTGGGACACGGGTGGGCATCCCAAGCTGTCGTGCCAGGGACTGAGAAGAAGAGAAGCAGTCAGTTCGAATGGCAAGCAGTGTGCAGGTCCATTTTCCTCAGCAAACTGAAAATGATTAACACTCGCCTCCCCACAAGAGCTTCCTTCTTAAGTGAAACCTGATCATATCGCTGCTTGAAACCCCTCACCTGGCCCCTTTGATTCATTTTATTTTGTGTGTGTGTGTGTGTGTGTGTGTGTGTGCGTGTGTGTGTATGTGTGTGTAGATCAGAGGTCCACAATGGATGTCTTCTTCAGTCTCTCTCCACCTTATTTTTTGAGGCAGGGTCTCTCACTGAACCTGGAACTCACTGATGTGGCTAGACTGGACCAGCAAGCCCCAGAAACCCTCCTGTCTTTGGCTCCCCAGCACTGGGATTACAGACACCAGCCTTTGTGCCTGGCTTTTTATGTGGGTGCTGGGGATGCAAAGCCAGGTCCTCATGCTTGCATGTTGAGTACTTTACCAACTGAGCCATCCTCTCAGCTTCCTTTACAGCTCAGCTCAAACCTGACTGCCCTTCAGTGAATTTTCCTGAAACTCCTCTCTAGTCTGTGACCTCTAAATAAATCATCCTATCTCACACTAATCATGTTAGATCATACTAGCTCATGCTAGTCCGTGCTAGCTCATAGCCATAGCAGGCGCTTCCCAAAGACTCATGTCTTCCCAAAGACTCATGTCTTCCCGAAGCTCATGTCTTCATTACCCTCATACGTTGTCAGCTGCTTCAGCGCCAGCACTGAGCAGATGCTCACTCAACAGTTGTTGAGAAAATGAATGAGAGCCAAGGGCTTTGTTTTTTCTCCCAGCAGCGACAATTTCAGAGCAAGTGCTATCAGAGAGAGTGGATTTGTCGCCATTAAGCTAGCGGTTGTGAATCAGCGCTCTTTTTTTTTTAATCTGAGATTTACTGCCTTATGGGCTTTTCTTCCAATCCATCCTTGCAAGTTGACTATGTCAGCATCATAAATAGGAACACATTTTCCGTACAGAAAACAGTGTCAGTGGGCAGAATCTGGTTTCTTGAGGCTGATGAATCCAGACCAGGGTTATCTGGGGCATGCCTCTCCACCAGGCTACCGTCACATACAATGTCATGTGAAGGAGGGGACTGAAGCCCTACCTCCTCTTCTCCTATTTCTCCCTGGAAACCTCTGAGCTATATAGTCAAGAATGCCTCTCTCATTAAGGTGACCAGAGCTGGAATTTTCCACCAACTGACTTCTGCCTGACAGCCCGCATGCCACCACTAACCAGGGATTCAAAAGGACACTTTGGGGACTCAGGATCAGCTGACAGCCTAGTCCAGGGCCCCAATGATTCTCATTCTGCCTGTTTGTCTCCTGTCTCCTACCCGATCCAGGGCCTGTGCCGCAGCTCCCCAGAATCTCTCAAGACTCAAGTTTCATTCTTATTTTTTTATTTATGTATATATGTGTATCTATGTGTATGTGCCACATGTGTGTGGATGCTTGTGGAGGCCAGAAGAGGGCATTGGATGCCCTGGAGCTAGAGCTACAGGCAGTTGTGAGGTGCCTGATGTGGCGCTAGGAACCAAACACAGGTCCTACAGTACCTTGTTTTATTCTTATATCTATTGAATGATCTTGCAGAACATCACTGTATTTTTTAAAATCATGGTGGAGTGACAGCTTTGTGGGTAAAGTGCCTGCTAGGTAAGTATGGGGAAATGAGCTCAGACCCCAGAGACCACATAGATGCTGTGGTAGTGTGCACCTGTAACCCCAGTGCAGCGGGCAGGGACAAACAAGCCCTTGAGCTCACTGGCCAGCCAGCCTATAGACAATCAGCAAACTCCAGGTTCGGTGAGAGACCCGGTCTGAAATAACGTAGAGAGCAAAGAAGTCACTCATTGTTGACCTCTGCCTGTGTACATTTGAGTGCACATGCACATGTGCACACACACACACACACACACACACACACACACACACACATACATAGAGTCGATATGATTTGGGGAAGAGAGAGAGCATCTTTTTTAAGCAATAAAAACACCAAGACCTGGCTTACCATGGAATTCAGAAGCCTCTTTATTCCATGTCACATGCAGGGTGTCCATGAGTACCTCAGAGATGACAAAGCTGAGCTCTACACAAACTGTACTTGCTTTACTGTTAATACATGGCTTCTTGCCTCTGCCAAGATTTCCATCCTGACTCCCTGAAGCTCTGCCAAGATTTCAAGGTGAAGGACCCAGCAAAGAAACAAGGGACTCCAGTCATAGCAGGCCTGCAGAGGGCACGGACAAAGGCCGTCCTATAAAGCTGAGTTGGTAGTTTGAGTGATATAAAAACCAATCCTTACTCCCAGGCTGCAGAACTAGTCCACCTTGGGAAATCTTTGGAAGTTGAGTTCAGAGAGATCTTATACAAAGACAGATGGTATGGACCAGTGTTGAGTGCTGTTCTCTTGTCATTCAGTGGAAGCTTGCCAGAGAAAATGGCACCTTTATTGGCCTCCTCAGAAGGCCCCTGCAACTCCTCCCCAGAGACACAAACTGCTTGCAGTACAAAGGGGAAAAAACAACTGTAATTCCCTAGTTGAGAAAGTAGAGGGGGAGTGTTTTGATCTAAAAAACTCCTTTGCTTTATGTAGAACAAAGCAAAGGACTCCTTATACCAGTGTTTCTTCACTAGGGACAGTTTTGCTCCTCAGAAAAACCGAGCCATGTCTGGAGACATTTTTGATTATCACAAAGTATACCAACCAGCTGGCCAAGGTCAGGGGTCCTTCTAAACACTCTACAGTGTAGACAATTCTACAGCTCAGTACCCCAGCCTCAGTGTTGGTCTGACTGAGATTTAAGATACCCTGATGTTGGTTAATCTAAGAATAAGAAACAGCAAAAAGAAAAAAAAAAAAAAAACATACGAAGACTCGGATGCATTTATTTTTGTTGGTTTACTTTTGAGACAGGTCTCGTGTGGCCCAGCTTGCCCTCAAACTCATTATGTAGCCAAGACTGGCCTTGAACCTCCCACCTCCACCTCCCAACTACTAGGATTGCAGATGTGTGCCACCATGCCCGACTTCCAATGCATTTCTTTAGTTGGAATTTATGAAGCACTTACTGCGTGCTGGGGCTCTACGGTGAGCACTGAGGGTGGCGAAGTGAGTGTGGTATCAGCACTCGAAGGTTTTAGTCTCTGTGGCCTGTTGAACTTTCTTATTACGGATGAAAGAAATCCCTCTCCCCTCTCATTTTGGAGAATGTAAAAGCATCTTGGTCTCCGTGATGATAGAACATAGTCATTTTTATTTTACTTTTTGATCTTTTTGAGACAGGGTCCCCCTGGAGCCACAGCTAGCCTGGAACTCACTATGTAGACTCCTTGATCTCATGGAGATCTGCCTGCCTCTGCCTCCCGAGTGCCAGGATTAAAGGCCTGCTCCACCACGCCCAGCCTGAGTATGGTCATGTTAAAGGGGAAATTTAAACTTTGAACTTGGATAACAATGAAGAAAAGGCAAACAGAGGCTGGAGAGATGGCTCGGCACTTGCTGCTCTTGCATAGGATCAGAATTCAGTTCCAAGCACACATGTTGGGCAGCTCACAGCTACCTGTGACTCAGATCCCTTGGGATCTGATGTCCTTTTCTGGTCTCCAGAAATACCTGCACTCACATGCACATAACTACACACATACATATTAAAAAATAAAATAAATCTTGGGGCTGGAGAGATGGTTCAGTGAGATTAAGAGCACCGGCTGCTCTTGTAGAGAAGCCAAGTTTGATTTCAGCACCTACATGGCAGCTCACAACCATTCATAACTCCAGTTTCAGGGGAATATGATGCCTTCTTCTGACCTCCGTGGCATTGCACAACATGAGTACAATTATATACATGTAGGCAATACACTCATACACATAAAATAAAAATAATATAAATAAAATATTAAAAATAAATTAATCAAGCCAGGTGCATACCTTTAGTCTAAGCACTCGGGAAGCAGAAGCCAATGAATCTCTCTGAGTTCAAGGCCAGTCTGGTCTACATGATGAGTTCTAGGCCAACCAAGGCTACAAGGAGACCCTGTCTCAAAAGACAAAGAAATTTTAATAAAAATAATTTTATTATTTAATTAAATAATAATCTTGGAAAGAAGGAAGGAAGGAAGGAAGGAAGGAAGGAAGGAAGGAAGGAAGGAAGGAAGGAAGGAAGGAAAGAAGGAGAGTTATATGAGGCTATCCTAGCTGCATGGGGCCCTGGTGTGGTACAATGGAGCATCTGACAGTGCAGAGAGGATTTTCAGATAGAATTTGATTAGGAATTTTTCACTGGACTGAGGCAACTCTTAAAACTTAGCCTCCAGATCCTTGGATTATAGTCTCCCTGGTACAAAGAGTCCTAGGAAGCTAGTTCACCAGCCACAGCAGTCTAAAGGTCTGTTGAATTCTCTCTTAAGGGAAAGAAAAGGGAACAAAGAGAGACATGTTCAGCTTTCCCAATAACTGTCAAGGGTGAGAGATTAAATGCTATATGCTGAAGACAGCCGTCCCCCGGAAAGGGAACAGAGACACCAGATGAGTAAATATTGTTGTCCTCAACTGTCCCCTTCCAAATCACTCGGCTCTCAAATTAGAAAATATTTTCCTTCGGGTCTACATCTTAGTGATAGAGGGTGCTAAAGATTTTCAGTTATATCCAGACGGCCAGGTTGAACACAGCTGCCTCGTGCTGGGCTCATGGGCAAGTTCAAGTCATTGCTGTGTTGTTCTTGTCCTCCCCCACCACACCTCAGTCCATCTGTTTCTTTCTCAGAGGAACGTGGCTGTTAGTGATGGATTCCTGGCTCCTCCTGAATAATAGGAAGAGATACTACACATTCAGTGTGGTGTAGGGGGGGAGACAAGAGTCATGTCCACAGTCAGAGTTGTCCCTAGTGAGAATTTTGAAACCCAGGAGTAGGGCGCCAACAAGGAAGAGTCATCCAGGAAAGGGTCGGTTGACTGCTGCCGCCTCACGGGCCTGGAGTGCAGCCGTTCTCGGTGCGGGTGCTGCTGCTGCAAACTAAGACGGGACTGGTACTGCTCAAGGGTACAGTATTTGCTTAGCATATGCAAGGTCCTCAGGTCCCATCTCCAGCACGAAAGGAAGAGAAAAAGAAAAGGAAGGAGGCACTGACAAGGAAGGAAGGTGGGTCTTGGGGGTCACCTTGGGTCACAGGCCTGAGAAGTCTCTTAGGGACAACCCTGAGAAGAACATTTCTCAGCACCGACTCTCCAGTTTGTCAGGCTTGGCTCCAGCGTCTTTGCCTGCTCAGCCATCTCACCTGCCTACCCCTCCACCTTATTTTTTGAGACAGTATCTCTCACAGAGCTGAGGGTGGAGGAACATCCCTTCAATCCCAGCACTCAGGAAGCAGAGGCAGAGGCAGACAGATCTCTGTAAGATCGAGGCCAACCTGGTGTACAAAATGAGTTCCAAGCCAGCTGGGGGTACAGAAAGACCCTGTCTCAAAAAGAAAAACATCATCTCTCACCGAACCTGGAGCTCACCAATTCATGTAGACTGGCTTTCCAGCGAGTTCCAGGTATCCTCCTGTCTCTGCCTCCCCCGTACTAAGATTCTAGATACATGCCACCATACCTGGCTCTTTTCACATGAGCACTGAGAATTCAAAGAAAGGTTTATGCAGCAAGCACTTTGCCAGCTGAGCCATCTTTCCAGCCCCTAAAGTGTAGATTCTGAAGTTTGTAAGTCTATAGCTAGCCAGGTTTAAATCCTTACAGAGAAGTGGCCAGACTGCCTACTGACCCACACTTACATGGAACAAGCATATGAAAATGAATGAGGTGGATCAGGCAATATGGCAAATGCCAGCGAGGATGCAGGGGAGTCCCGATTCATGTTGAAGGTCAGTGAGTACCTGCTTAACTGAGGCAGAAGCCTGGAATGCCAAACTGAAGGCTGTGGACTTTACTCAGCACGTGGCAGAGAGCTTTCAGAGCAAGAATCCAGCTGGCACGCAAGGGGACTCCATTGTGACTGTCCTCATGGGGAAGGTGAGAGCAGGTTTCTGGGTATCCAAAGGTTTGGGACCCACTCACACCCACACACACAGACATCCATCAGCCTGTTCTTCTTCCTGTTCTGCCTCCCTCTTTCATGTCATCTGTCCAAACACTAGTAGTAGTTTGCTGATGATTAGAAAGATTTAGAAGTAAAAGGACATTAAATAGAATGCCAGCTTCGTCTGATGACGGCATCGTTGTTAGAACAGCTGACAGTTCACTTCAGCAGTTCACTATTTGCTTTGACCGCTTCCTTCCTAATCAAGAGATGCTAAGACACCAAGGCTAGCTGAGATGCCATGCCTGGTCCTTGGGCATGGGTTTGTTTATTTGTTCATTTGTGTTTGTGTCTGCTTTGAGTCAGGGTCTTGCTACATAGCTCTGGCTAGCCTGGCACTATGTAGGACAGGCTAGCCTCAAACTCAAACTTCTCCTCCTTCTACCTCCCAAGGGCCAGGATTAGAAGTGTGAGCTACCATGCCCATCGAAGTCATCTCTTTGTTTATTTCCTTAGTTATTCACTTATTTCTATTTGTAGCCCTAGGGGCTGAACTCAGGGTCTTGCCCATGTTAGCCAAGGGCTCTACCACAAAACCATTGCTTCTCTTTTGTCTGAACAATGTGATGCTAATGGAGTGTTTTAAGCAAAATCAGTTTTTATTGCCAGTTCTAGGGAAATGATAATGCCCAACTCCATCCTACACAGAGGTTTAGTTTTCTAATTTTTCAAAGGGGAAAAAAAAAAAAAAAACCAAGGCAATTTAAACTGTTCCATGAGACCTGGTGCCCAGAACAGCAGTTTTGAATCACACCAATTGGATTTGGTGGCTAAATACCAGACCAAGTAAGTCAAACAAAATTAAGGCAAATGAATTCTTAAATGCCAAATCAAAACCACACACTCTGCCCAGAATGGCTTGCTGAAAATGGCACTGGGTCATTGTATCAATGGAAAGAGCCTTTGAGGGGCCATGGAGAGTGCTAGTTTCATGGTTAGAGTGTATGCTTAATATACATAAGGTCCCAAGTTCAATCCCCAGCACCTCCACCACCCCCCCAAAAAAAAAGAAAAAATATAGCTGAGAGCCCTGGGGCAGTGACTTTCTATCCCCCAGGGGACAGACTAGAAGAATTCATCCAAGCAAATGTCCATGAGGATCGAGGGAGCTGGCTCAGAGGGTAAAGCAATGCAGTGTAAGCTTAAGGACCCGAATTCACATTCCCAGCACCCTAGTAAAAAAACAGACATGGAGCAGGGTGTGGTAGCCCACACCTTTAATCGCAGCACTTAGGAGGCAATGACAGGCAGATGTCTGTGAGTTTGGGGCCACACTGGTCTACAGAGCAAGTTCCAGGCCAGCCAAGGCCTATACAGTGAGACCCTGTCTCAAAAAAGAAAAAAAAAAAAACCAGCTGAGTACCTCTCATCCCAGCTCTCAAGAGGTGAGGCAGAGGATCCCTGGGACGCTGGCCAGTCTAGATGAATATGTGAGCTCTAGGTTAGTAACATCAAAACAACTGAGGAAGGCACCTGACATTGATTTCTGGTCTATACACACACACACACACACACACGCACACACACACAAACACAAATAATCCATCCACAGGCTCATAGGGCAATCAGTTGGGCTTGTTGCAGAGGGATCTGCACCACAAAGATAACATGTAGAGCCCATGACCTCAGGGTGAAGCCTGTGCTCCCTGTGTAGGTGACGCACCGGCTCTGGGAGGACACCCCGGTGACCACGGCCACTACACTTTATCATCCATTCTGTACTTTGAATCTTATCTTCGTGAGCACAGATGGATGAAGAAATGGGATGAGATGATGCCAAGGGCAAAGCAGGTGAAATGACAGCTCAGTCCCCTCCCCTGTATTGCTAAAGGAATATAGTGTTTGCCCTCTTTTCATCTCTGTTGCTGTGATAGAAAGCAACTTAGGGAGGAAAGGGTTAATCTGGCATATGCTATCAGGCTATAACCCATCACTGCAGGGACAGCACTCTGGCAGGAGCTTGAAGCAGCTGGTCACATCATATCCACAGTCAAGAGCAAACCTACTTTCTCCTCTGTTATTCAGTGCTGGACTCCCCTGCCTAGGGAATGGCACTACCTACTGTGGGCTGGGTCTTCCCACATCAATTAATCAAGACAATCCCCCACAGACACACCCACAGGCCAACCTGATCTAAACAGTTCTTCAACAGAAACTATTCCCAGGTGAAGAGTTAACAGTTAAAAATCTAACAAGGCTAGAGAGATGGCTTAGTGGTTAAGAATGTGTACAGAGGACCCAAGGAGTTTGGTTTCCAGCACCTATAGTGGGTGGCTTGCAACCACCTGTATGTAACTCCAGCTTCAGGGGAATCCTTTGCCTCTGGCCTCTGCAGGTACCCACACTCACATGCACATAACCCCCACAGACACATACATATACACAATTAAAAATAAGTCTTTTTTTAAGACATTAACCATGACAGCATTTAATAATAATTCCCTTCTTTCTGCTCTGACTTTCTATTGAGAGCCACGGGGGGGTTGCAGAGCCGTGGCTCCGTGGCAAGCCTTTGGAAGGTGGTTGGCATGGGTGGTACTCTGAGACTTAGTTTGTTTGCATGATGCTTTCCCCTCGTCAACATGAGTCAGGAAGAGAAACAGAAATGTGATTCTGACAATCCAGTTCTTAGGCTCTCAAAACCCTCTACAGGCTCAGCAGATGCTTCAGTAACTAAAGCCATTTGTGCTGCATAGGTTTGCTGAAAATGTTTTTCCTTCTGTTATGGTTTGTCCTTATTCCAGAAGCATCTCTAAGAAACCTTAGAAGCTACATCCATTGTTGTGCCACATTTAGGCAATCTATGCCATTAAAGTCTCAGGTTGATGCCTATCTTAGTTCCTTTTCTGATGCTATAACAAAATACCACAGACCAGTTAATTTATAAACAATAGAGATATGTTTACTCACAGTTCTGGAAACTGTTAAGTTCAAGAGCTGAGTACTGGCATCTGGTGATGGCTTCCTGCCACACTACACACGATAGAAGGGCAAGGGAGCCCATGCGAAGCCAGAGAGAGGCAAAAGCCCACTGCATTCATAACACACCCGTTCTTGCCATCATTGACCTACTCCTTCAATAATGCTGCTAATTACCTCTTAATGGTCCCATCTCTTAACTTTTTATATTTAAAAAAATTGTCTGTGTGTATATATGATGTGTGTATGTGTGTAGGCATGCATGTGGAAGTCAAAGAGCAACTTGCAAGTGTTAGTCCTCTACTTCCACCATGTGGATCCCAGGGATTGAACTCAGGTCATCAGACTTGGCAGCAAGATCCTTTACTCAGTCCTGGTCCCATCTTTTAACACTGTTGTGTTAAAATTGTGACAGCAATTAAATGTCAACGTGAAATGTTAGATGGGACTTGTGAACTAAGGCAGTTTTGGAATTTGTCAACATCTGTCTTGCCACTTTTTACCAGATCTATTTTAGAAAAAAAAAATCTGTAATGGGGCTGGAGAGATGGCTCAGAGGTTAAAAGTACTGGCTGCTCTTGCAAAGGACCCAGGTTTGATTCCCAGCACCCACATGGTGGCTTATAACTGTCTATAACTCCAGTTCCAGAGTATCTGATGCCCTCTTCTGGCCTTTGTGGGCATTGCATGACACGGATACACTTACATGCAGGTATAACATTCATACACAGTCTGCTTCTTCCAGTCTGAAGCTGGGCTCTTGGAGACTGGAAGTGGTATTTTTTCTGTTGAGTAATAAGACCTGACTCCATGACTGTCTTCTCCACTTCTGTTTGTTCAAACTTCAAGTACAAGTGTTTAGCCTCAGCACCAAAAATACCCAGGAAAGAACAGATACTGTTAAGGTTCTTGTCTTCATCTCTTATTGTTAAGGGGTTTTGAGAAAAACACACAATTACTAACTCATCAACATGCACCCTAGAATTTTCAACAACTCTCTCACTAGTTTACTAAACCCAGGTTTCGAGGGTCAGAAACTATTCTGAGAAAAATAGACGCCAATGTGAAGGTGTTTGATTCTGTTTTATCGTTGAATTCCAACAATCTGGAAAATGAATCCTTAGACTTAGAGAGTCTAAGGACTGTATGGGAAGTTTCTGGAATACTGGATTTAGACTCCAATATGGGGCTGGAGATGCAAAGAGTGTTTACTGCTCTTGTGGAAGATCTGGGATCAGTTCCCAGCACCCATGCTAGGTAGCTCACAACTATCTGTAACTCCATTTCTAGGGGATCTGACTCCCTCTTCTGGTCTCTGTGACTATCTGCATGCATATGGTAAACCTAAATTTTAAAGAATAAGTCTTTGGGGGGCTGGAGAGATGTCTAATTGGTTAAGGCACTTGCTTTTCTTAAAAAGGACCTGGCTTTGGTTCCCAGCACGCAGCTCAGGTGGTTCACAACTACCTGTAACTCCAGTTGCAGGGGACCTGATGCCCTCTTCTGACCTCCAGATACCTGCACACATGGTACACATACATACACACAGGCACACACACATACATGTAAAAGAAAATAAATAAATCTCAAACCCCAAGGTCACCAATCTCAAAGATGGCACTTCTGAGTCCACATCAAGCTGCGTCTGCAGATAAGCTTGGACAGATGTTGGTGTGTGTATGTCTGTGTTCGTCCATGCATGTGTGTGTACATGTGGGTAGAGAGACCAGAGATTGACAAGTATCTTTCTCAGTTGCTCTTCCAGCTTTGTTTTGAGACAGGGTCTCTCACTGAATCTGGAGCTTACCAATTGGCTAGACTAGCTGGCCTACGAGTTCCAGGGGTCCTCCCCAGTGCTGACATTACAGGTATACTATACCTGGCTTTTTACATGGGTCCTAGGGATCCGAACTCAGACCTTCATGCTTGCACAACAAGCACTTTTCTAACTGAGCCATCTCCCAAGTCCCACAACTGCTGTCTCTAAAAAACACTCCAAGAGGTCATTTCTTCCTTAAATATATCTTGTAAGCCTCAAGCCTCACCAGCCTTATGGGGAAAGCACGTAACACAAGACAAAGGACCTTTCCATTCCTTGGCTATCTCTTTTGGTGGACGTGTACGCCCTATCTTTTGGGGAACTTTTTCCTCTTTATGAACATTCCTTCCAAAAATATGGATTGATCAAAACATGCTCAGGTCCAGAAAACACAAGTACTGTCTCTCCTACAACTAAGTAATTCAGGAACTCGTTCTAACAAGAAAATAGCTGCTGTCCCTGAAGAACACACCCACAGATGGCAGCTCAACAAATATTTTCTCACTTTGTCCCCATACATCTTGGACTTTAATAACTTTTCATCATTCGTACAATAGTGGTTACAACAGAGATTTAAACCGAAGGGTGTCTGTCTCATGCCAGAACCTGTTCTGTCCCAGAACTTCCAAGCCCACACAGGTGCTCCTCATCAGGAGATGAAATACATTGTGTCAAACAATGAAAGTTGAAACAGCCCAAGGAGTCCATTCCATCACATGTTTACCTGTCTTGTATGCTGAGGCTCAAGTGATACTATGTTTAGAGAAATAAAATGTGTTCTAAAGCCGAAGTAAGTTTTCAATCTATCCAGTTATAAAAATGGAAAGCCCTTGGTGTCTTCAAACTGAAGAGAGATTGGCTTATTGAACCTGTTCTGGTTTCTGTTCAAGTTGGAGTTCCTGGTTTCCCAAAATAATACAGTCCATGAGGAACGAGCTACATTTCAGGACAGTTAATCCCTTGCAGAACCCTCTTGCCATGTTGCATGCAACCCATCAAGAATATTTGTGAGGGGAGATGCTTACTGTGCAAGCATGAGGACCTGAGTTTGGATGCCCAGCACCCATAAAGTGGAGAGCAATAGAGGACGACAGGACAGGCATCCACCTCTGGCCTCTGTGCACATCTGGAAAGAAAGAGAGAGAGAGAGAGAGAGAGAGAGAGAGAATGTTTGAGTCTTTGATTGGTCTTTTGAAATAATAAACCTGATCTGTCTATGGATCAGACTATCTATTCTCAGTACGGATCAGAGTTACCAGAGTATCTTTATAGCCTATGTCCAAAGAGTTACCTAAGTCAGAGTAGGTAAGGACAGTCCAAATGCAGACCAAGTTCAAAGACTGCAAATTCATCTCCAGTTTATCAGGCTTCCTTAATGGAGGAGTTTGGCTCAGTGATGTTGGGAGAGCTGGTTCCTGCCACTGTGACATGTTGCAAGATGTGGTTCTTTCCAGTGTCCTTGAATAATCTAGTTGACTTTAATTGGCGGTTATCTTGATATCATGTGAAAAGAAGCGGTGGCATTATGTAACAGGGTATCTGAGAGACGCCTCTTACTGCCCCAGAACTGGGGACCAGGCCCAGTGCTGGAATCAGGAGGAGTTGTGTCCCTCCAGTCTTGAGACAGCTGCTAACCACGGAGGCCAGGTGCTTCCTGGGCCTGTGAGGAGATGACATCTCACCACTGTTCAAATCCTCCATCTCTTCTCCATCCTCTATGAAGATGGGGGTGGAATTCTGAGTCATTGCCCCTAAAAGACACAACAGGGGTCTTCTTATGTAATTGATGACAGAAACCTGGTGCATCTGCAGACTATCCACTAAACCAGGAAGATAAAGCCCCACCCCTACTCCTCCAGCCTCCGCACTGCTGTCAAATAAAATTAGGGAAGAGGGCCAGCAAGATGGCTCAGTGGGTAACGTGCTTGCTCCCAGGCCTGATGACCTGAATTCAATCCCCAAGACCCGCATGGGAAAGGGAGAGAATCAACTCCCGAAAGTTGTCCTCGTCCTCCACAGGTGTGCCATGGCATACATACATGCACATGCACACACAACATAAATAAAATAATTTTTAAATTAAAAACTCTCTTTCTGGGAGCACAGGGTAACTGTTATGCATCTGGAGATTTCCAGAAGAGGAGGCTTGTAGATGGGTTAAGCTGGGGCTGAGGGGACCTGAGGGACAGCAAGCCTGGGAAGATGAAGGTAATATATACCACATAATGAGTTTGCTATAAGGAGAAATCTGGGGCATTCCTATTCCAGCCAATTCCCAGTTCTTCCACCAATTCAGTTCAATCTAACTTTCTACCTGAAATTAGCATCAGATCACAGACGTTTAGAGCACCCAGACCTTTAAAACTGCCCTCTGCTCTTGACTGACTAGCTTTAAATCAGGTTTCCCCACAAGCCATTTCTTGGGTTCAATCATTTGCTAGAAAGGCTCACAGACTCAGGAACACACTTTTCTTACATTAACTGGCTTATTATAAAGGATAAAAGACTGGAGGCGAGTGAAACGCCTCAGTGGGTAAAGGCACTTGCCTCCAAGCTTAATGACCTCAGTTCAATCCCCAGACCCCACATAGTGAAAGGAGAAAACCAACTCCTGCAAGTTGTCCTCTGATCTTCACATGCACACCATGGCATGCGCATGCACGCGCGCGCGCACACACACACACACACACACACACACACACACACACAAAGAAACAAGTAAATAAATAAATAATATCTTTTTAAAGAAGAATACAACACAGGAGCCTGGCAAGATGGCTCAGTGGGTGAAGGCACTTGCTATACTGGTGACCTAAAGTTGATCTCCAAACCTCACATAAAGGTGGAAGGAGAGAATCAATCCCACAAAGTTGTCCTCTGATCTCCACATATCTGTCTTGGCACACATACACTCACACACACATGTGGTACACTTACATGTATACAGACAAAACAATAATACACATAAGAATAAATTTTTTTAAACTTTAAAAAATGACTTGATCCATAGCTAGTAGGTAGTGGAGCCTTTAAGAGGCAGAGCCTCGTGGGGGGTAGGTCACTGGAAGCATGCCCATGGAAAGTGTATTAGAACTGGACCCTTTCCCTTTCCTGTCTCTCTTTGCTTCCTGGCCTCCATGCAGTGGACAGACCTCTTCTGCCATGTGTTCCCAACATGATCTGCTGTACCTGATATACTACAGGCCCAAAGCAACAGGACTAGGTAACCACAAACTGAAACTCTGAAGGCATGAATCACAGTAAACCTTTCCTTTCTTATAAGTATAATCTCATTATATTATTATAAGTATTATCTCAGGTATTTTGTCACAGTAATGGAAAACTGAATGACACATCTGCCTTTCCAGGAAGTCAATGTGTTCACAAACTTGAACTCTTTCTGAATCACTAATTTCATTGTTTAAAAGTTTTTACTGAGCTGCATAGATGGCTCAGTGGTTAAGAGCACTGGCTGCTCCTGCAGAGGACCCAGGTTCAAATACCAGCACCCACATGGCAGCTAACAACTGTCCGTAACTCCAGTTCCAGGGCATCCAACGCCTTCTTCTGTTCTCCTTGGGTGTTGCATGACACAGGTGCACTTACATACTTACAGGCATAACACTCATACACATAAAATAAAAATAAATCAAAAAAATTTTAAGTTTTTACTGAGTCTCCAACATTTCTCCCTTTTCACCAGATGACAGTGGATGAGAGTAAAAGCACCAGTCATTTAATCATTTTGTTGTTCTAAAGACTAGCCCCATCCTGTCTGGAAGCTCTACCCTCAGTCACCTCACAAAAGCAAAGGTGTCGGGGGAGGGGCTCCTTATGGACAGCAGAGACATTCCAGCAGATTCTAAGGGCAGTACGAGCTCTCTCTCTGGAATCACCAACCAAGGCCAAATCTATTTCTCAATACACCACAAGGATTAAAAGAGAGGCCATGTCTAAAGTGCTTGGCACAAGCTCTGGTGCGTTGCCAGCCCTTAACAAACATTTGCTTACATAGCCGTTTTCCCACCTTCTGTCCTTGACTTTCTTCTGACCCTCTCTCAGGTGACCTTTTATTTTCTTAGTCTTTTCCCAGAACCTAGAAAGTCTCAGTAGTGCTCTTGTGAACTATTAAATTCGTTTGCGCTGTCTAACCAAAATCCTCATTTTCACATTCTTGTCTCAAAAGAGTGAGCTTTGAGGGTTTCTGGCCCTACATTATAACTGGGATGGGAACAGAATGCACACCCTACATCCTACCCGCTACATCTTAACTCTAACCCCCTATACACTAACCCTAATCCCCCACACCCTAACCCTAATCCCCCACACCCTAACCCTAACCCCCTACACCCTAACCCTAACCCCCTACACCCTAACCCTAATCCCCCACACCCTAACCCTAACCCCTATACCCTAACCCTAATCCCCCACACCCTACACCCTAACCCTAATCCCCTACACCCTAACCCTAACCCCTACACCCTAACCCTAACCCCTACACCACCCTAACCCTAACCCCCTACACCCTAACCCCCACTTTTTTCCTCTGGTTTTTTACGTGGCCTGCAAAACTAAAGAACAGAACTCTTCCAACACAGTCTCTCTGCAGGGGAAGAACACAATTCGCTGTGTTTGCGGGACATTTTGGTGCTGAGAGCGCAGGCTTTAAAAATAGCACTTTAGGTATTAACTACTAACACAGCAAAAATTGACCCTTCTGGCTGTGATTTGCATTTAGGCATTTTTAACTTTTTGGTAGGCCAATGTACTGCAGTTGACCTTTTAAGTAAAATCTTAGGTTAGCTCCCAAGTACATTCCTGTGTTTGCTTTTGTTTTACAGTTTAATTGAGCTATAGATCACATGCCACAAGATTCACTCATTTTGAGGGTACTGTTTTTGTCATAAATATGGGTCAGCAAGATGGTTCAGTGGGTAAAGGCCACCAGGACCCACATGGTGGACAGAAAGAACCAACTCCTGTAAGTTCTCGTCTGACCTCCACACATGTGTCATGGCACACATAATCACATATGTACACACACATACATACCCTAAATAAATAATAAATAAAATGTAACTGAAATGTTATACTCTCAGATAGGTGTAACCATCACTATAATCAAGTTTAAAATACTTCAGTCACTCTACAAAGAAATGTTCTGCATGATAGCTGAACCTTTGTACTTCGTACTCCTGACTCTATCCCACCAATGGGCACCCACTGATCTCTGTCTCCATAGATTTCCCTGATCTGGACATTTCTCATGAATGGTTTGTATTGATTGTCCTCTGAGAAAAGCCTCTTTGAGAGTGTGTATATCTGTCTTAGGATCTTAGTTCAAGAAATCCTACACTAAATTGGGGGATAATTTTCCTTTCCTATTAAAGTAGCCATTCATTGAAGGAAAAATGATCCCAACCCTCGGGAGGCTTAGAAGCATCTTGAGTTTCAGGCTAGCCTGGGCTACATAGCAAGACACTGTCTCAAGAAGCCAAACACAAACCACATTGAAAAGTATGTCTACCTTGCTCAGTACTGTGGCGAAATACCAATGCAGTAAGGAAGGGTTTATTGTGGCTCACACCCAGAGGAACACTCCTGCATGGCAGGGAAAGCACATCAGCAGTTGGTCACATTGCATCCTCAGTCAGGAAGCAGAGAGATAAATGTTGGTACTTGGTTTGGTTTCTTCATTTTATGCAGTCCAAGAGTTAGAGTGGGTCTTTACACCTCAGTCATCCAGTGCTAGAAAATCCCTTACAGACATAAGACATTTGTCTGGAGATACAGAGATTTGTCTCCAAGGTGAGTCTAGATTCTGTCAAGTTGACAATCAAAATTAACCATCACAGAAGGGAATGAAAATATGTATAACACTTTGAAGTGACCTTCAGTAAAGTTCCAGAGTGCAGGAAAACACCTGACATGTGGTTTGTATCCTATTAGTTTCTCCCTACTTTGGGGTCGAGTATTATAGTTATATAACGTAGCAATTCCTGGCTAGGATTCCTTTTTAGCCCTTTTTAAAATTTAACATTTATCAAAAACTTCTCATTTCAATTAACAGAGCAAGCCCCTGTTGGTTATTGTCCTTTGTGGTTCCCATTAAAAAGGGTAATTAATCTTAGAGACTGTTTATCTTGGTAAACGTCAGTTATACGGCTTCCGAGAGGCAAGCTTTCCTGCAGCTGGGCCGAGCCTTCCCGTGGGCTTCTCTTTGCACCTTCCAGGTGTGATTTTGATTGTAACCCACACGCAGACACAGTTTCCCATGGACTGCATGAATGCCACAGCCCGTTACCTCTGTCTGTGTGCAGTGGTAATGCCTGCAGGTACCACTTGACCTTGAGGGAAAGCCCCCTTAACAAGATGTGCCAAAGGGAAGTGCCAAAGCCAGCTCTGGGAAAACAGCCCTGGCACCAGCTCAGCCCTCTCTGTATAGATGGCCTTTAACTGCAGGGTTCAGCTCACCTTCTTCCTGGACTGAAGATTACCAGCACTATGCAGAGGCATATCTGCATTATCGAGAAGCTCTGGTCCAGAAGAACACACAGTCTCCCAGATCTCTAGCCAGCCAGTTACTGGGCTAAAGGAGCTTGGCATGTTCCTCTGGGCAAGAGTGGATCCAGCTGTAGATACGGTGGTGTTTGGGGAGCTCCACAACCATCAAGTGAGCAACAGAAGAGTCTCCAGGAATTCAGAAAGTTTTCCTTGAAAAACTCTCTCTCTTACATTGTAAATGTAAAATGTAACCCACAGGCTCATGGGATTGAATACCTGGTCCCCAGTTGGTGGCAGTGTTCTAGAAGGTTGTGGAACCTTGGGACATGGAGCCTCATTGTGGAAGATCACTAGGGGCTAGATCATGGAGGTTATACCTACTGCTAGTTATGACTTTCCTTCTCTCCGTCCTGGTTGGCCAAGGTGTGAGGAAAGTCTAGCTAGTACACCTCTCCCACCATGACAGGACTGAAACCCTCTAAAGAGCCAAAATAAGTCTTTCCTCCTGTAAGTTTCTTCTGAGTGGGAACTCAGACTATACAGTTATGAAAGGCTCTTTACAGAGAATCAAATTTAAGTGAAGTCATTAGTGTGGGCCCTGAGCCCATATGACTGATGTCCTTTTTATGAGAACACAGAGACAGAATGGCAGAGTGGAAACACAAGAAAATTGCCTATCAGGCAGATCTCTGTGAGTTCAAGGCCAGCCTGGTCTAAATAGTGATCGCTCCAGAGTAGTGCTTTCTAAGCCAAAGAGCACCAAAGACAGCCAGCAAACCCTAAGAAGCCAGGCAAGAACCGATGACAGCTTGGTCCTGGACATGAAGCTTCCACACTGCGTGACCTGTCTAAGCCCCTCATTCCTGGAATTTGTTATGGCAGTGCTAGCGGAACCCCAGCTTGGCAAATGACTAAAGGAAAGAACAAACAACGCATGTCTAGGATGACCTTCAACATATCAAAGCAAAGTTCCCGAGTTGCCTTTAAGACACTGAAGATGAACCCGTCCTGTGTCAGCAAGAGGTAGCTGCTCAGTGGGGAGGAACTGTCCTTGGAGGGCTCCTGAGGCCCCCAGTGAAGTGCCTATAGCAAATGGCCCACAGTAGGGGCGATCTGCCTTGCACTGTGTTTTTGAGCAAGGTTCAAAACTTTTAGGTTCTGCCTCAGAAACCTAAAAGAACGTGAAAATACATTGTTCCCGGGCAGGAAACTTCATCACGTGGCCTCGGCCTAGAACCTGGCCACGTAGCCCACCAACAAGAACTTGTGTCTTAGTAACAAGAACCCTTCTCTTGAGGCCAGGTGTAGTAGCACATGCCTGTAATCCCAGCACTCAGGAGGCTGAGACAGGCAGATCTCTGTGAGTTCAAGGCCAGCCTGGTCTACATGGTAAGTTCCAGGTCAGCTGGGGCTGCATAGTGAGACCCTATCTCCAAAAACAACAATAACAACGAAAATCTTCTCTTTAAACATGGACATAGATAAGGTACCTGCTTCCAGAAAATGGAAATGCTCACCCATCCTGTCGCTCCCAGGAGGAAACTTTCATCCTGTTGAGTGGTCATGTTTGTGCCTGAGCTTATGAGCATTTCCTGCGCAGTTAACTACAGGATTAACAACAGACACATGCTGGAGCAGCTGGGATGCTCCTCTGCCTGTCTTCTGCAGAGCTGAGTAAAGCTGGGTGAACCGCATGATAGCCCCTTTCAAGTATCAGGCACCTTCCGTGTCCCGCCCTGGAGTCCCTGCCTACAGCATCCAGGCTAAACCTTGCATCAACACCTCAAGGGACTCAGTACCACGCTCCATTGTGAGGATTTCTTCTGACAGATTATGCCAGGATTTTAGATGAAACGCCCTGTCCCCCTGCTATAAGAACTGTATCTTTCTCCATTCAGAGTGCTATAACAGTTTACTGTAGACTGGGTGGCTCATAAACAACAAACCTTCATTTCATTTCTTAGTTTGAGAGACTGGAAAAATCCAGGACTTGAGTGTTTAGCATGACTTTTCTGGGACAAGACATGAACTGATGTCTTTTCATCCCAGAAAGAGCAACGGTCAAAGCAACAGTTCCAACCAAGTCTGTCTAAGCCTGTGCACTTAGTGGAGTCACTTACAAGAACACGGGAGATGCAAAGGCAGCTGCATCACCAAAAAGGCCCTCCCAGCATGGGTGAAGACTCCGGAAGGCTGCCTCCTGAAGCTCCCCGCAGAGCTGGCTGGCAGCCCCGTTGGCGGGAAAGTCTCCTGCTGGAGAGCTTTGTTTCTGCTTGTATAACCTTGGGGATGGGCTTTATGAATCTTGTAACTTTCTGAGTTTCCTGAGCCCTGTGAGTTGCATGGGCCTCTCTCCCTGCTGCAGGAGGGAGGACATGGCCACACAGGAGGTGACTATTGCCCAGTTCCTGATCCCTAGATGGTGTCTTCCTGCTGAGTCCTCACAGTAGAAGGGATCCGGGAGCCCTCCAGAATCTGTTGCCAGATCTCATGGTTTAGTCTCGGGTAGAATGAGGCAGGGAGGAGAGGTGTGCAAACATTCAGATCACGACAGGTTGGGTACCTAGGTCTGGAAAGAGGGGGTGCTGTGGATAATCTGCTGATCGTATGAGCTTGAGGTTCCTGTCTGTGTGGACCTAGCAGCACTGGGAGGTTGTGAGGAGCTGGGTGCCCAGACGCTGCCCGTGTCCCGCTAGGCGAGCTCTGACTGATCTTACTTTGCCTGCCTTCCTAAAGGTTTCTCTCACAATTCTGAAGACCGAGATGTGGCTCTAGGGAGTGGATCTTCCCTTCTTCCCACCTCTGGCAGCTCCAATCTCTGTCCCCAAGTGACCGTCTCTTTGTGGACACATCTGTCTCTTACAAGGACACTTGTCATTGGATTTAGGGCCCATCCATTTAATCCAGGATGATCTCATCTCAAGACCCTTAGCTTAATTACATCAGCAAAGACCTTTGTTCCCAATAACATCACACACATAGGTCCTAGGAGTAAGGATTGGACATCTCCTTGGGACAGTCACCAGCCCAGTGCACAGAACTCTCAGCATACTTGCGGATGCTATTGGGTTGGGCTCCACACTCAGGAGACTAAGGCAGGGGGACTGCCATAAATTCAAGGCCAGCATCTGCTACAAAGTGAAACCCTGTTTCAAAAACAAAATAAACAACAACCACAAAAAGCCTCTCAGTCATCCTAAAGTAAAGCTTTATGTCCTTTTACAAAAGGATAAAACCTGGGCAGATGAAAGATGGTTCAGCAGGTAAAGGTACCTGCTACCAAGCCTGACAGCTAAGTTCAATCCCTGGAATTCACATGGTAAGAGCAAACTGACTCCCTCAAATTGTCCTCTGACCCCCACATGAACACTATAGCACGAGTGTACAAGCACACACACACACACACACCGTGCACAAGTACTACTAAGCTGCATCCCTAGTTAGGGATGCAGCTTAGTAGTACTTGTCACCATAAACAAGGGCCTAGGGGCTGATTGTTACTACTGCCAAATAAAAATATGAATAAGGCTGGGCGAGGTGGTGAACACCTTTAATCCCGGCATTTGGGAGGCAAAGGCAGGAGGATCTCTGTGAGTTCCAAGTTAGCTGGGGCTACAGGAAGACCTTGTCTCTGAAAAGAAAAAAGAAGAAGGAGGATGAGGAGGAGGAGGGGATGGGGGAGGAGAGAAGGAAAGGGGAGGGGAGGGGGAAGAGTGGTCTAGGATTGTCACTGCCATTCAGAGGTCAGTAGAGCGCTTGCCTGGCATGTTCAAGACACTGGGTTTAATCTCCAGCATAAAAAAAAGGGGGAGGAGAAAGAAAAGTGATACAATGTAGAAGAGTTTGAATCTGGACCAAAACATCCAAGAAGCTGGCAAACACAAATCAGACCTACACCTAAGCAGGGTGAGGTGCCATCAAGCCTGGCCTGAGTTCAGATCCTAGAACCCACTTGGTGGAAGGTCACAGATGACTTCTGCATGTTGTCCTCTTACCGCCACACATTTTGATGTGTGTGTGTGTCTGTGTACACACTCACACAACGAAACAAACTTTTTCATTAAAAAATAAATAAAGACGGTTGGAGAGATGTCTCAACAGTTAAGAGCACTGACTGCTCTTGCAAAGAACTTAGATTCGATTCCCAGCACTCATGTGGCAGCTCACAATTGTCCATAACTCCAATTCCAAGGGATCCAATGCCCTCTTCGAACCTCCACAGGCATTGCACACATGTGGTGCATTTATGTATATGCTGGCACTCATACACATAAAATAAAATTAAAAAAAAATAAATATATCTAAAAACGAATTCTTAAAAAAAAAAACGGTTGTAAGAAAGACCAGCTAATGTGTGACTTGAGCAAATTAGATACTTAGGTTCTGAACTGTGAGAGAGGAAGGGAATGTGTCCAGGATACGGGGAGGAGGGATGGTGGAATGGGGGTGAGGTAGGATGGAGATGTTTCAGTGACCATGGAGATTCCGTAACACTGATGACTTGGGTACACACATGCACACACATGCACATACACACATACATGTGCATTCTTTCCTCATTCTTCAGGCCAACTCAGCTGCTGTCCACTTCTGCTCTGTAGTTTGATTAAAGGTGTCCTTCAGTAAACCTCCTCCATTACCGCCCTCTAGCACTTTGAAGGTGAATCTCTAATTATAGGCCACGTTTGAGATTTACTAGTTGAAATCAACAGCTATACGTATGACGCCAGTCTTGTCCCCCCAAAATCAATGCACTGTTGCTTCCCATAAAAAGACTGATCATTAATTGCTTCTTTAGAATCTAACTATGACAAAAATACACCCTCTTACTGTTTAATATTAAAGGTAAATGTAGTGAAAAGAAATTGGGCTGTTCTGAAGGGCCCATGTCTAGGGGTAAAACTTCTTTTCTTTCAGGCTTTGGTGCCCTTATCTAACAGATTGAGAAAGAAAATTATCACTACCCACTTAAGAATTCTATTCTGAGGGGCTGGAGGTATGGCTCAACAGTTATGAGCACTGGCTATTTTTGCAGAGGACCTGGATTCGATTCCCAGAACCTACTTGGCAGCTAACAACCATCCTTAATTCCAGTTCCAGGGGATCTGACTCCTCTTCTGACCTCCAAGGGTGTTGCATGATATGGATGCACCCACCTACATACAGACAATGCACTCATACACATAAAAATAATAAAAATATTTTTTAAAAGAGTCCTATTCTGGGGACAAGTGTGATGATATATACCTTTAATCCCAAAACTCAAGAGGCAGAGGCAGGTGGACCTCTGTGAGTCTGAGGCCAGCCTGGTCTACATAGTGAGTTCCAGGCAAGCCAGAGCTACATAATAAGACCTTGTCTCTCCCCCAAAAAATAATCTGCCAGATATGGTGGTAGGACACCTTTAATCTCAATACTTGGGAAACAGAGGCAGGCCCGTTTCTGTGAGATCAAGGCCAGCCTGGCCTCCATATATCCTCCCAGGCCAGCTGGGGATATAGAAGTCCCTGTCTCAAAAAGAAAAAGGAAAAAAAAAAAAATCTATCCTAAAAACTAATAAGATGGCTCAGCAGGTAAAGGCTCTTGCCACCAAGCCTAAAAACCTGAGTTCGAGCCCCAGAACCCACATGGTAGAAGGAGAGACCTGACTCCAATGGGTTGTTGTCTAACCTCCACACACAAACCATGGTACACACATACAAGTTAATTTATTAAATAGTAATAAATGTAAAACAAGTGTTTATTCCTGCAGCTTTAAAAAATGCATTCTGGATGGCTGTGGTGTTTGCACACTTTTAATCTCAGCACTTGGGAGGCAGAGGCAGGCAGATCTCTGAGTTCAAGGTCAGCCTGGTCTATATAAGGAGTTTCAGGCCAGCTGCAGCTACAGGGAGACCCTGTCTCAAAAAGATGAAAGGAAAAAAATTGTACTTTGACTCCTGCAGACACAGTAGACAGCTCATTCCCGTCCAGCCTTTTCCCACCACTTTATTTCACAGTGGCCTAATATAATTTTACGACTTTGTGGTACCATCCGGAAGCACACCCTGGGGCCAGGGAGATGGCTCAGTGGGCGAAGTGCTGGCCGCACAGCTGTGAAGAGCTGAGTTTGAGTCCCCAGGACCCACATAAAGTCAGGTCCAGCAGTGCACGTCTGCTCTCTGTGCTCCCACAGTGAGATGCGAGGTGGAGACGGAAATCCTGGAGGCTCCTGAGCCAGCTGACATGGCTCACACAGCAGAGGAACAAGAACACTGAGACCTAGCTCGAACAAGGTGGAGACCGAGGACCACACCCAAGGTTGTTTTCTCCTCTCTATCTCTCTCTGTCTCTTTCTCACACACACACAGTGGGGATATCTCTGTGCTTTTGGCTGTGTGAATATCTTCTCTGGTCTCACTCTGAACTGAATTTTGCTGGGAGGTCCTGCACTTCCCAAGTGCTTTGAGTTCTGCTTCTATAGATCTTTTTTATTTATTTACTTTTATTTTATGTATGTAAGTGTATTGCCTGCATATATGTGCACCTGTGTCCTGCAATGCCTGCAGAGGTCAGAAGAGGGCATCTGATCCCCTGAAACTAGTGTAACGAAGGATTGTTAGCCACCATATGGGTACTGAGAATTGAATTCAGGTCCTCTGCAAGAACAGCTAGTGCTCTTAACCACCGAGCCATCTCTCCAGCACCAAAGTTCTGCTTTTAATATTGCAGATCCTTGTTTAATTCTTGAGGGCTGGGGGCGCCCAAAATGTACAGCCATTGTGCACCAGGACTGTGGCCATGAGACCCACCATGCTCCAGGGATTCACAGTGTTGTGGGGGTAGCTGAGCTGATTCATCATTCAAGAACTGCCCTCCTGATACCTGCTGCAGCCTCATTCTGGACTACACAGGCCAGGGTCCTAAAGAAAGGAAATCAGACACAGGCAGAACAGAGAAGCTAGTAAGAAGGAAGTTTGGGGAGAAGATACCAATGCCTGCCTAGCTGAGAGTTCTAGGACTTTGGAGAACGGGGCTGATAGGAGCTTCCTAAGGTTGAAAGAACTGTGGTACTTGGAGAGCGGTTCAGAGAAGATACCAGAAACATACCCAATGTATGAAAAGCCTAGGATGGTGCCAGGTGGTGGCTGATTTGATTTGATTTCATTTGGTTTGGTTCTGTTCTGTTTTGTTTTGCGGTGGGGACTTATGCAGCTCAGGCTAACCTCAAACTCACTATGTAACTGAAGATGACCTGAACTTCTAATCCTCCTGCCTCTACCTCCCTAGTGCTGGTATTATAGGTGAAAACCATCATGCCCAGTTTGCTTACTGGGGATGGAGCCCAGGGTTTTGTATGTACTAGGCAAGGATTCTACCATCTCAACTGGTGGTGCTGTGGACAGGCTCTGAGGAGAGGGACAAAAGAGTCATAGTTTCTGGGGATAGCAGAGCCCAGAAAGAAAGATAGAGGGCCAGAAGCAGAGTGGACAAAGGTTCTGCCTTGTCAGTGTGGAACGCAGCTCTCACTCCAAAGGGAATCAGAGGTCATTTCTTCCTAGTCAAATCTGAGTGACTGTGATCTGGGAACACATTCAGGATCAGGTTAAGGTTACCCCAAATAACATGATCCTCCATGGAAGCCATTACATGAACAATTTGTAGGCCCAGAAACTCATAAATCAAAGCATTTTAAATGCTTTGGACACATCAGGTAGGTGGATTGCAGAAAAGTTGTCTGATGACATTCTTAGCTTTGGGGTCGGAGGAAGCTAGTGGTCAACTAAGAATATATTCTAGAGATTTTCTGTGATAGTAAAAAGATGTCAGATCAGAGGTCTGGAGAGATTGCTCAACAGTTAAGAACACTGGCTACTCTTGCACAGGACCCAGGTTCGATTCCCAGCACCCATAGGGTGGCTGTCACCCATCCATAACTCCAGTTCCAGGGGATCCAACACCCTCTTCTGTAGGCACTGCACGACACAGATGGACTGACCTGCACATGGGCAATACACTCCTACACATAAATGAAATAAAGATGACAAAATGTTTTTAGAAGATGTAATATTGGATACAAGGGTGAATGATGAATGTTTCTTAAGGGCACCAAAGATAGCCCAAAATAATTCTGGTTCTTGAGTCACACCATTCCAACTTTCTGTAGTTAGACGTTCAAATCAGTCTATCAGCCTTGTAGAATCTTCAACACAAATGTGGCTTTGGGGAGAGAACTTCAGGTCACAGCCTCAACTCTAAAGGCCAAGCACGGGAATTGATCCCAGAGGCACACTGTGTTTTCCGGGAGCACAGATGTGTGAGAGACATCAAGGGCAGCCTGAGAGTTCTCTTCAGAGATGGTGCCAGATGGCCCTGCACAGCCGCAGTCAGTGAGTGTCTCTGAGTTACAAGGGCAGCTAGCAACCCCACCTCTGGTTTCATGTCTTTCCCTGTCTCTGCCTCAAGGGAGGGAGGGTCAGTGAACAGTTTTCAAGAGTCTGTTCTCTCCTCCCACATGGTAAAGCAAGGTCTCTCTCTTCCACTCTGAAGTGTAGTCAGGCTGGGTGGAGCTGGCGCTCCAGCTGCCGCTCCCGTCCCTGCCTCCCATCTCACTGTAGGTGTGCTGGGATTACAGATGCCCCTGCCATGCCTGGCTTTTACCTAGGTTCCAGGAATGGAACTTGGGTCCACCAGGCTCACACTACACTGCAAGTGCCTCTACCCTCTGAGCCACCTTGCATAGTCTCTTGATCATCTTTATCTTCACAAGAAACACTGTCTATATCACCTCACAGTCCTCCCTCTCCCCAGTCCCTGGTAACCACTCATTTATTTCTGTCTCTATGGATTTTGCCCATTCTGAACATTTCATATAATGGCTTTTTTTTTTTAGTTTTAAAAAAATAGTTTTAACTCTGTGTATGTGTGTGTGTATCTGCATGTGAGTATTTGCACATGAATGCAGGTGTCCTTGGAGGCCAGTCACTAGCTCTCCCTGGAGCTGGAGCTGCAAGCAGTTGTGAGCTGCCCAACATGGGCACTGGGAACTGAACTTGATGTCTGTGAAGAGCAGTAAGCACTCTAAAGCCATCTCTTAAAGCCCTTTTTTTTTAGGTTTGTTTTTTGAGACAAGGTTGCAGATAGTTCAGGGCAGCCTCAAACTCAGTATGTAACCAGGAGGATCTTAAACTCTAGATGCCAAGTGCTAGAATTATAAGCACATGGTGCCAAACCTACCTGAATATTTTTATTATATTTTTGTTTATCTTACATGCTTGTATGCAAGCATGCCATCCCATGACATGCCTATAGAGGTCAAAAGACAAGTTTTGGGAGCCAGTTCTCTTTTTCCACCTTCTGGTCCCGGGCACATGTTTGGTGGCAGTGTCTTTATCCACTGAGCCATTTCGCCTACATTTTTAATATACCAATTTCTTTGACCTATCTTTTCTAGGATCCTAAACACTTCAAGTCAGAGAAGACAGGCCGGGGACAGCTAAGGGAAGGCTGGCGAGATAGTCATCAGCCCATAATGTGCTCCTACAAGCTGGTGACTGTGAAGTTCGAGGTCTGGGGCCTTCAGACCCGAGTGGAACAATTTGTGCACAAGGTGAGTTGAGGACAAGGTCACTGCCATGGTTGGCAAGTTGGAGACTTGATATTCACCCAATGCCCACTGCTGAACCAGAACCAGGTACCTGTGACCAGGAAACATTTGGGGGGTTAAACTACATTTTCCATATGGGTTTCATTTTTCTCTTGCTGCTCCATATAGCTGTTTTACACATCACCTCCCTTTCTGTGACCTCTGGATCTATCGGGTGAGTATATTTGGGAAGTGGGGCTTGCAGAATGTACCGTTCACTTTGGCAGTCAGGCTAATCTGCCTCCAGGCAGAGGACCTTGGCAAGACCCCAGAAGGCTTATCTGTACGCACAGCTCCTAGGGATAATTCTCCCTTGGAAGATGTTGCAAACGTAGTCACCAAACATAGAAGATGCCCCAAGAGGCAGAACTCTTAGTGGTCCCATCAGAAGGCAACCTCAGCATTTCTGTTCTTTTCATCATACCCTTTCTAAAGCACAATGTGCAAGCTCTGAACACAGACTTCAACCATGTAGCTTTAGAAAACATACTAATTTTTGTTGCAGGAACCAGCATGGTAATGACCGAAGTTTTCTCAGGGTGTACAACACAATTCTTCTCCATGTGACTCTAAAATAATGGGAAATGCTATACTGAGCATTGCCCTTTGCATTGCCCATTGCAGTTGCCTTTGTTTGCATAAAAATCAATAATGGAGCCAGGGAGATGGCTCAGTGGGTAAAGATGCTTGCCACCAAGCCTGATGACCTTAGTTCAATCCCCAGGACCCACTTGGTAGGAGAAGAGAACCAACTCCCACAAGTTGTCCTCTGATCTACACAGGAGTGCCGTGGCATGTGCACACATGAGTACACACACATACACACACAAGAAATAATGTAATACATTTTTTTAAAAAATAAGTAAATAATCCCCATTGTCTCAGGGCTAGGATGTGGCTCATTGGGTAAAGCACTTCCCTAGCATATATGAAGCCTTAGGTTTGATCCCCTGAACCACATAAACCAGGCATAGCGGAGCATACCTGTAATACCAGCACTTCTGAGGTGACAGCAGAAGGATCATAAGTTCAAGGTCATCCTCAAATAGTGAGTTCAAAGCTAGCCTAGACTACATGAGCCCATGCCTCAAAAAAAAATTATTTTTCCAAGTTTTCTCTATATTCCAGAAGAGCTGGCTGTTTTTCCACTAAAAACTGATAGAGAACATCCTTCTAGAATTTCTTCAAAGACACTGACATTTTTCCTTCAGGCATTGAACTTCTCCTTACTTAGCAGGACTTGTCCACTGCCTGGTTGACAGTAGAAAGACATGGAAGTTTGTTTTCATGATTTTGAGATAGAGATCTCGCTATACTGCTGAGGCTGGCCTCAAGCTCTTCCTGCCTCCACCTCCACAGTAGCTGTGACTTATAGGTGTATATCTCGTGCCTAGCTAGAAAGTTTTATTCTCGAGGCGCCGGACAGATGGCTCTGCAGTTAAGAGTACTGACTGCTCTTGCAGAGGACCTGGGTTCGATTTCCAGCACCCACGTGGCGACTAACAACCGTCTATAGCTACAGTTCCAGGGGATCTGACGCCCTCTTCTGACTTCAGCAGACATTGCATGACACAAGTGCACTTACACACATATAAGCAATACACTCATACACATACAATTTTTTTTAATAAACTTTTATTTTAAAAGAAAGTTTCATTCTTGAAACTTGAAGTTCGGAGTATGGAATCAATCACCACTCTCCCACCATTCATCAACGAGGCAGGTGCTAAGCACAGACTTTGGGCCTAGCTGAGGGCCTTGCTACTTTCTTACACAAAAAAGCCGGCAACTGTTTACTAGGCTCCAAAACACCCTGACACCCAGAAGTGGGGATGAACTGAGGTGCACAGAAGTCAAGTTCAGAGACTGTCCTACTTTCATTTCTGTTACTGTAATAAAATATCCTGACCAAAAGCAACCTAGGGGAGAAAGGACTTAAATTTAGATTACAAGTCCAGGTCACAGTCCACCATAGTGGGGAACTCGAAATGGCAGGAGCCTGAAGCAGCTGCTTACATCACATCCACAATCAAGAGCAGAGAGAAATGAACACATCATGCTCAGCTTCCTTTCTCAGCGCTTACACAGTTCAGAACCCAGCCCTAGGGAATGGTGCTGCTCCCCATCAATTAACCCAATTCAGAAAAATCCCTCACGTCAGGCACAGCGGCACGTGTTGTTAATCCCAGCACTTGGAAGGCAGGGGCAGGTGAATCTCTGAGAGTTCGAAACTAACCATCACGGAGACCTTTTTTCTTTCTGTCGGGCTGGCCCTGGTTACTGAGCCAGAAAATCACAGATGAGGGTGTTAATATTCAGTGTCTGCATCTTCCTCGATTTCCACAACAGCTCTCTTATTTTCTCTCGAACACTGTCTCAGTCACTCACTCTTACTCTCTGGTTTGTTGTGCTTTGGGGATTTTTTGAGGCAGGATTTCGTGTAACCCAGGCTGGGTTCCAAATATAGCAGAAAGAAGACCCTGAACTCCCGATCCTCCGGCTTCCACCTTCCGAGCTGGGATTACATGGAATTGCAGCCTCCCTCTCTCTCCATCTCTCTCTCTCTCTCTCTCTCTCTCTCTCTCTCTCTCTCTCTCTCTCTCTCTCTCTCTGTCTCTCTCAGCTGTAGTGCAGTTTCTTAACTCAAATTTACCTCCTCTAACTAGAATCATCAGCATCATGAACCTTATTTCCCTCACAAATCATGCTTAAATTGCCCAGAGCTCATTTAGTTTATTTCCTCAACAATGACCTGGGCTAGTCTGGAGAACCCATTTCTTTACAATACCTATGAGAAGGATGCCTTGGTCACGAGCATTCCATTGCCCAATTGCAAATGAAATGAAGCGTTGCTGACCCCCCCAACACACCTGCTCCGCTGTGAGTTACTAATGAGGGGAGCCTGTGCCTCGGCTGAAACTGCCAGGGGTGCCTTTCTCTAAACACCTTTGTTTTTTAAGAGTCTATTCACAGCCATGGGGGTGGGGGTGTTCGAAAATCGAGCCATTAGCACATTATTGAAGGCTTGCTGCCAGCCACAGCTGTGTTGTGCTTAATATGCTAGGGTGGGTTTATGATGGCTTGATGCTGTTCTTTTGATTTCCGTGAATTTGACGCACTCAGCACTCAAGTGTGGATGGCTGCACGGTATTTCTTAGATTCATTATGTGTTTTCTACTTCCAAACCGTAAAAGGCCTCACCAGATATCCCGAGGCCCTGAGGGATAAACACTACGTTATAAATGCTTCCCAGTTCCCACAAATCCTCTGAATTCAAACTCTTCATATTGAAACACACTTCAACCTTCCACGAGAGGTTTTCCACAATCACTGGATTTGTTTGGCAAGAAGAAAGGAAAGGATACTGAAAGTAGTCTGTGTGTTTCCAAGAAATGTAATAAGGAATATTTAGGAGCAGAAGAGATGACTCAGTGGATAAAGTGCTAACGGCAAAACCATGAGGACCTGAGTTCTGGGTGTCAGGGTGTTTTGGAGCCTAGTAAACAGTTGCCGGCTTTTTTGTGTAAGAAAGTAGCAAGGCCCTCAGCTAGCAACCACGTGAAAAGCTGGGCAGGGCAGCATCTTACAGTACCTGTGACCCTAGCGCTGGGCAAATGAAGACAGGAAGACCCCTGGAGACTCACTGGCCAGCCACTGAGTTCCTCATTCAGAGAGACCTAACCTCAAAAAATGAGGGGGTGTTTGCTGCCAAGTCTGATGACCTGAGTTCACCCCTCAGGCCTCATGGTGGACGGAGAGAACCAATTCCCTCAAAGTGTCCTCAGACCTCCACATTTGCACCATGGCATATGTGAACATACACATACAATTAATTAATTGGTTAATTAATGTAAATAATTTTTTGAATAAGGTAGATAGCGATAGAAAAGAACACTCAACATCAGCCTCTCCATACACACAGGGAATACACTAGCACACAGAGATATGCACATGTGCATACTACACACACACACAAACATACTTACACAAGGTGAGAAAATGTACCATGAAATAAAATCACACAGGCAGTATTATATAAGTGCACAAACAAAATATTCCCTTTGTTGGCCTTCTATTGCAATTTTCCCATAATAAACAATTTGGACCTGGGGAGACACTTCAGGAGGTAAGAGCACTTGCTAAGCATGCATGAAGACCTGAGTTCTGGCACAGCTGTGGGTGCCTGTCACCCCAGCATTGGAAAGTAGAAACAGCTGCATTGTGAGAGCTCACTGGCCAGTTAACCTAGCCAAAGACACAGTGAGTTTCTGGTTTACCAAGAGACCCTGTCTCAAGGCAAGAGGATGGAGGGATACACTCGATGTCCCAAAAGAGCACACAGGGATACTCACACCTGCACCCACAGGCCCGCACGTGTGCACACACACACACACACACACACACACACACTCACACCCCCATACACAAACCCCTGTCTTGGAACAGTGGTTCTCAATTCTGGGAATTTTGGCAATTGTAAGGTTTTTTTGTAGGGGAAGGGTTTGAGACAGCGTTTCCCTATAGCCCCAGATGGCCTGGAACTCACTAGCCTTGGTCTAACCAGGCTAATCTTGATCTCACAGAGATCCACCTGCCTCTACCTCCTGAGTGCTGGGACTAAAGCAGGTGTGGCATATACTACCACACCTGGCAACTATTTCTTAATCCTTCTATCCAAACGTGATAGCAACTACAGGTTGAATTATACAGATACAGCATTTGCCCTTTTTTAACTTATTTTTTTTCTTATTTTTATGTGCATGATTTTTTGTCTGCATGTATGTAAGTGCATTCATTTGTGAAGTACCCATGGAGGCTAGAAGAAAGTATCAGGGCCCCTTGAAGTGGAGTTAAGGATGGTTGTTAGCTGCCATGAGGGTGCTAGGAACCAAACCTGAGTCCTCTGCAAGAACAGCCAGTGCTCTTAACCACTGATCCATCTCACTGAGCCATCTCTCCAGCCCATTTGCCTCTTTTTAAGTTTTTAGTTATTAATATTGTATGTGAGTACAGGTGGACATGTGTCATGGCACATGTATAGAGATCAGAGGACAACTCTGAGAAGTTCTCACCTTCAACAGTAGGTTGCAGGGATTGAACTCAGATCCTCCTGTTTGCACAGCCAGCACTTTGACCACTAAGCCATCTTCCCAGCCCTCCCAGACAGACTGGGACCATGCATGGTATTATTTCAACCTCCTTCTCTTACTTTCTAGGTGGTCCGGGACATTCTTCTGATTGGACACAGACAGGCTTTTGCATGGGTTGATGAGTGGTACGGTAAGTCAGCTTCTCCAAAATAACTTGTAGGACAGTTTCATAACAGATTGACTCGGGCTTTCAACCGATCCAGCTTCAAGCACCACCTAAAAGGACAGCAACAAAAGTGAGCCACCGCTTCCTGTACTGGAAATAGCAGTGTCCGGTGAGCCTAATAAAGATGGAATTATAGAAGCTTGGTCTAGAATAACCACAGAGCTATTGACTGAGTGGGACCTCAGCATGCTTGATGCTCCCATAGCTGACGAGCTGGGCTCCATTGTTCTCTCTGTCACAGATCTCAAACCCATCCTAATTTATCCCAAACTTCAAGATCAAAGCTGTCGGAAGCTTCATGGCCAGTAAAAGCCAGTCCTTTGATGCAGCGAACACTTGAAACAGCCTCTTACTATATGAACTCTCCAAGAATTCAAGGACAGACAGAGGTGTAGGTGCCTCACTAATCCTAATTGAAACTATTATTCGGGCTTCTTTTTTTTTAATGTCCTAGTGAGATTTTCCAACAAGTTCTACACATTGTCAGTAAATGAAAATCAGCTTTTCTTAGTACCATGATGGATAGACCACCCTCCTGGATATTCAGAGCTGCAGTTGTATGGCCATGAATCCTCCGCCTTCCCAGAATCAGTCATCAGGTGGCTTGTGTCCTTGACTATAAATAGCAATGAACACACCCAATGGGTGACTTAGGATACAGCTGACTTGCAGGTCGGTAGTCTAATGAAATGCCTGCTTCCTTGGCCTTTCCTAAGTCACATTAAATTTGTCCTGAGTGTAGCCTAGATTGTATTTTGGTCCTTTTCCAGCCTTATTCCACCCATGCCCTTCCTTTTCTTATTAAAAGTCTTCCCCCGCATCTTAAAGTGAAAGCATACATTGGACAAACAGGCAGCGGCAGTAATGGTTACTAATGCTGCCAGCTGAGCCCTGTTTTAAAAGGTTCTGTGGGCTATGGACTAGATTTGTTTACTTTTGTGTTTCAGTTTTCCTAGGTCTGTATCTGCTGAAGAGTAAATCTGTCTTCCTGGTTTGTCCAAATGCATACCCACATTTAGACTATTATGTCCAGTCTAACCCACAGGATTGACGCTCACAGATCATGCTGTCAGGAAGTCTCCCCGAGGCCTGGCTGTCCTGTGAGGCAGGGGGATGAGGAATGTCCTAGGATTATTTCCTCGTTCTTTAAATCTTTCTTTTATTTTTTGTTTTCCTGGAAAGTGATTCTCAGAGGGAACATAGGCTCCTCCTCAACCCCACCCCCAAAACAGTGAAGCACCAACTGCTGGCCTCCTCCGGCTTGTACCTCTCAGAGCTCATGGTTTCCTTCTTGCCAAGACCTAGGAAATTGATGAGGATAGTCAAAGAATAAAAAGCCTGTGCTCATTAGAAGTGTGACAAGAGGACAGGTGCCTGAAGGGCCAAAACTCTGCCACTGTGATGACTAAAGACAAGGGGCTCAGCTAGGTTTCCCTAGCACCAGAGTGCAACCGAGAACTTTTCAGAAAAGACGATCTCAAAAGGGGAGCTGGACTCTGATCAAGAGGACAAAACACTGCAAGGCTGATCCTCAGAAAACAGGGTTTGAGGCCAGTGAGATGGTTCAGTGGTAACGGCATTTGCTGCCAAGCCTGATGAGCTGAGTTCAACCCCTGGAGCTGACATAAAGGTGAAAGGACAGAGCTGACTCCACAGAGTTATTTTCTAACATCTACAGGGTCATTGTGAAACAGACTCCCTGCACAGATACACATATGTACACATATATACATATACACAAACATACGCATGCACACAGGAAACACATACACAAATACACATACATACAGAGATACACATATACACACAGACAAACATAAACACACAGACACAGATATACACAAAGACACACATACAAACACATACATAACAGACACAGACACACATACATGGAGATACATAGACATACAGGTACACGCTCTGACACATATACACACATAGACATACACACATGTGTGAACACAGATACACATACGTGTGTACAGTACACACTATTATGTGCACACACATACAATAATAATAATAAAATACTTAAAGAATAAAAGAGATTGCTAGGCTGGAGAGATGGCTCAATGGATAAGAGCACTGCCTGCTCTTGCAGAGCAGCCAGGTTCAATTCCCAGCATCCACACAGCGGCCAACAACTGTCTTTAACTCCAATTCCAGGGGCTCCAACACCCTCTTCTGACCTCTTCGGGCATTGCACAACATGGGTGCACTTACACACATGCAGGCAATACACTCATACACATAAAATAAAATAATAAATAAATGTTTTTAAGAAAGAATAAAAGAGAGTGCCATGCAGTATGGAAAGAAAACAGCTGAGGTGGGAATGCAGAAAGGGAAGACGGAGGACAGGAGCTGATTCTTTCCCATTTCAGCTGAACCTGCAATGGGGAAGTGAAGACTTAAGGCTTTCCTAGCATGTGCAAGGCCCTGGGTTCCATCAGAATTTTCTGATTATTACAAGAGCCCAAATAATACATCCAATGAAACGCAGGCTCCCAGTCTAGACATCGTTAAAAAGAATTCTTACAGTCTACCTAGGATGGTTTAGCACAGGGAAATTAACAACTCAAGGAGTCTATCGATCACAAAATTCTTTCACTGTCTGAGGAAGGGGCAGAATGTGTAGGCTTCGGTGGATGCCGATCACCAGGCGCCTGTACGCCCCAGAGTGGGTCTCCACCCTGTAACCATCCACTGTCACAGCTCCAACCAAAACAAGAAGTCTTTTCACACAGCCACAGGTCTGAGAACCACACCATCAATCTGGCATAAACTACTGCAGACCTCAGCAGCCCAACTCAGCTTCTGGCCAGAAACACAGTGGCCCCTTCATTATCTGATGCAGATTCTTGGAATATTAAATGAATGGAAATAGCCCCTGCCACAGAGTGTCTCCATAGCCACCTACTTATTCAAGGTCATGCTGGAAACTGTGAGTCTTTCAGACAGATAGGTGTGTCTACTACCAGGGCCAAGTCCACACCAGGATAATCCTTCAGTATGGGGTACTTAGGGTTGCTTGTCTTTCTCTGGTCTTCTGCAGGCTCAGGGAGGCTCACATTAGTAAACATGGATGAGGTCCCAAGTAAGGAAACCTCCCCTGGAGTCACAGCTTAGAGCTGTGTTCTCGAAGCAAGGGTCCCATTCCCGCAGTCTCCACATCCCTTGGGTATCTGTTATAAATGCATGTTCTCAGGCCCCCTATGGTTTAAGATTCCAAACTATTAGTTCACAGCGTGGGCTGTAAGCCAGATTGGCTTGCAGGAACAGTTTAAATAATTCAGTCCAAACAGATTCGACTAGAGGAATACTAGCTATCTTCAGGATCAGCTGCTAAGCTCTGGTGACTTATGAGAATTAGAAGTTAAAAAACAACAACAATCAAAAAAACCTTTAAACAGATGCATTAGAATGAAGTGCAACTCCTGGGCAGGCTCAGCAGATGCTGTGTTCTTAGGGCTGAGGTCTGGATGTATTCTCCTCCTGAGCTTCATGTTTGTGCAGTGCACACACTGTATACCCTTAAGCACCATCCAGGGCAGCCGTGGCTGTCACCAATCTCCAGTGCTTAATTATGAGAATAAAAGAGCCATTGTAGAGGATGGTGGTCTTTTCTTACCCGAGGATTCATTTCTGCATCTCTTTTAAGTTCCAACATTTGGTTGTCACGAAACTATTTCCCTAAACAGATTTTATTCAGCTCGTGTTCATTGTGAAGTATCACCATGCCCATGTTGGAGGAGTTCAGTTTGCTTTCCAAAGCCCTGATTGGTCTTTATCACTGAGCCTTGAGCCTCTCTGCATGACTAGAGCACTAATCAGCCAAGCAACAACACATTTCAGAGATGGGGTGAGAGGGGAGGCGGGTAAAAATAGCTGGCCCAGCTTCACAAAAGCATGGATTTGCTTCTCAAATCTGACAGTATTTTCAGAAAGGAACACTGAAGATTGCCACAGGGACCCTGTGACTGAGAGGGACCTCACGAGTGTCTTTGAAAACCCGACTCTTCCCAAGAAAGTATGTGGGGAGGTGAGTTCTAGCTGGTAGAAGACACTGTCATGAAAGTGACTGAGAATTCAGCTGGAGTCCCTGGGGAAGGCTTGACAATGAGAGAGCGAGCTCAGGGCGAGCTCAGGGCGAGCTCAGATAGAGCTCAGATAGAGCTCAAATAGAGCTCAGGGCGAGCTCAGGGCGAGCTCAGGCAGAGCTCAGGTAGAGCTCAGGCAGAGCTCAGGGCGAGCTCAGGGCGAGCTCAGGGCGAGCACCAGCTGGCTGAGTTTACTACACCAGTGGCCCCAGTTTCCAAAACTAGGACCCTGAGTGCCAGGGTTCTTAAGCAACACTTTTCTAAGAAGAGAACTCATAGCTTCCCATTAGATTTTCAGAGGAATCAATAAAGCCCTTTCCTGCCTATGCTACAATCTCAAAGCTACAGGAAAGTGAGTGTGGTGTGGTGTCACTGTCTGATTTCAGCACTTGGGAAGCAGGGGCGGGAAGTTCATCACAAGTTTGGGGCCACTTGGGCTACATACATAGAGAGCTCTAGGCCAGCCAGGGCTACGTAGCAAGACCCTATATCAAACCAGAACTAAACAAAACAATTTTTAAAAATATCTATAAGAAAGACAAAATGGCAGTTATCTATTGCAGTTTTAGATCTTAGTGGTCAGTGGAGGGGGTATGTACCAAGCCTCCAGGATTGGCTGATTTCAATCCAAAGACAATGGAAGTACTGTAATAATCACGTATTGGATTATAACTGTTCTAAAGGATTAAAAAACTAATAATACATCTCTGGCAGGCCAAATGGTACATGCCTGCAATCCCAGGACGCAGGAAGCTAGAGATTGACTGAAGATAACAACTTTGGGGCCAGTCTGGGCTACATAGTAAGCTAAAGACCAGCCTGGGCTACATTATAAGACTGTCTCAAAACAACACTAATACTAACAAAGAAAAATCTTAAACGAGCCTCTCAAAGGAGCACTGCCATTTTCCTGGAGCCAGAGAGACGTCCAGTCGTAATCCACAGTTGGCTCGTCCCTGACCCAATTACCTATTCAATTTGAATTTTTACTCAGAACAAGAGAACAATCATCTCTGTTTTAGCCAGGGAGCCTGGAAAGGGAGAGAGAATGTTTGTGGGAGACAGTGAAGTACTACGGGCCATTGCATGGGTCACTGGATTACAGCATCAGTTTCTTTTTTTAAATTTGGGCTGCTGCAACTGTGTGACCCAGTGATGGAAAATCTATACCCATAGGGCTTTGTTCCAAGACATCTGTGGTATCTGAGTGCTCAACTGACTGGTATCCTAAAGGCCCTTCAAATGTATGCTCTTGCCTCACCTTTCCATGAAATGAACCTTCCTTCCTTAAAAATAAAATCACTTGGGGCTGGAGAGATGGCTCAGTGGTTAAGAGCACTGGCTGTTCTTATAGAGGACCCAGGTTTGGTTCCCAACACCCACATGGTGGCTAACAACCATCTGTAATTCCAATTCCAGGGGATCTAACACCCTCTTCTGGTCTCAACAAGCACTGCACTCATGGGTGCACTTACATACTTGCAAGCAAACATTCATACACATAAAATATAAATAAATAAAATCACTTGGCTAGATACGTAGTTCAGTGGTAGAGGGCTTGCCTAGCTCTGTATTCAATCCCCAACACTGCAGGCAGATAGATAGATAGATAGATAGATAGATAGATAGATAGATAGATGATAGATAGATAGATAGATAGATAGATAGATAGATAGAAAATGATTGCAACATGTGTGGGTCAAAGGAAGATTCATATCTATAATATATAAAGAAGTCACAAAAATCAAAAGTCTAACACCTCAATAGAAATATGGTAAAGAAGGCAAATAGGTAAATCACAGAACAAATGCAAATGGCCAATAAGCACACTATAAATCACAAAGAACATAAGAAAAATAAGAAGAGACTATATTCACCTATTCAGTAGCAAAAGTTTAAGAGAATAATACTATCCAGTTGGGGTTATAAGATGCTGAAACATCAAATACACTATAAATGCTAGGTACAAATAACCTGTGACCCACATTCCACTTTTAGAAATTTATTCTTAAGAAACAGCACATGCTGGGGCTGGAGAGATGACTCAGCAATTAAGAGTACTGACTGCTCTTGCAGAGGACTGGGGTTCAATTCCCGGCACACACACACACATACACAATTAATAAATGAATAAACAAATTTAAGAAAAAAAGAAATAATACAACTAGCCAGGTGTGATAACATACACCCGTAATCCCAACATTCAGAAAGCTAAGGTGGCAGCATCAGCATGAGTTTAAGGCCAACCAGGACCACTCTGTCTCAAAATACCACATATGAAAAGGTACATGAACTCTTGAATATATGTACAAAAACTATTCTTTGCAATGGTGCTCAAAGAAGTTAAAAGTGAGTTTCAGTGTAAATGTCCATTTACAGGACTCTGATCAGGGAAATCATGCAGTGCCCGTACTGTGAATATTATGCATAACAATTTAATAGGATGAGGTAGGGACTGGGGAGATGACTCAATTGATAAAATGCTTGCATGTTAAGTGTAAGCACCTAAGTTTAGATCCCCAGGCCAATGTAAAAAAGACTGGGCTGGTGGTGGGTACCTATAACCTCAGTGCTGGGGAAGCTGAAACAGGATGATCACCAGAGTTTAGTAGCCAGCTAATCTAGTCAGTTTTCAAGCTCCAGGTTCATGCAGAGACCCTGTCTCAAAGAATAAGGTGAGGGGCTGGAGACACGGCTCATTGGTTAAGAGCAGGTATTGCTCTTCCAGAGGTAGGAGAACCGGGAGTTTAAATCCAGCCTCAATTACATGAGGAATTTGAGGCCAGCCTCAGCTACACGAGACCAGGTCTCAAAGAAAGCAAAACAAAACAGAAAGATATCAAAAATGGTTGAAGCAATATAAGACTGATATAATTGAAATCTATTTTTGTCTATGATTTAAGCCTTTAGCTGATAATTTAGAAAACCATAAAAGTCTCAATTTACAAATCCCCTGGGACAAGAGCTCTTTAACAGCAGAGGAGACTTTACCTCTGCATAATCACCTTGCACAGAAGAGGGTTCCACTCGGGTCCCCTGCAATCTCACCATCATGTCACACATACAAAATTTGTAGCTGCTCTTTCTTCGTCTGAAGAAGAGCAAATAAGAAAAAGGAAGGAACATTCCCTCTAGAGAGCAAGAAAAGGCGTGGTTCCCCTCACGGTCTGGTGGGGACAGCATGCACACTTCAGTCTCCTAGACACGATGCCGGACCGTTACTGGAAGAAAGGCAGAGTTAGTGCCAGCACTGTTTTAATTGTTTGTTTTATTTTATGTGTACAAATGTTTTGCTTGTATGTATTTAAGTGTACCATGTGTATGTAATGCCCACGGAGGTCAGAAGAGATCACTGGATCCCCTGGAACTGGAGTTACAAATGGTTGTTAGCCACCATGTGAGTTTCGAGAACCAAACCCAGATCCTCTGCAAGAGCAGCCAGTGCTCTTAACCACTGAGCCATCTCTCCAGTCCCCTGGTCCCAGCACTCAGGTAGTTCACACTCCTATTATTCAAGAGGTTATAATTTAAGAAATCTTACTTAAGAAAAATAAAGGGCTGGAGAGATGGTTTAGCCATTAAGGGCTCAGGCTCACAACTTAAACATTTAAGGGGAGAAAAAATGATCTTTCACAATCCCTGAGGTAATATCTTACCAATTCATTTACAAATTATTGGTATAGAGTTTCTTCCACCTAGGGCCTCAGGGATGACTCAGTAAGTAAAGTGTTTTACTATGCAAGCATGAGGGCTCAAGTTTAGATCCCACACTCACATAAAAAGTTAGGGGTGGCAGCAAACATCTCTAATTCCAGCCCTGAGGAGCAGAGACAGGAGGGTCCCTGGGCTTCCCGGACCAGCCAGTCTAGCCAATTGGTGAGCTCCAGGTTCAGTGACAGACAGTGCCTCAAAAAATTACAGAGGAAGAAACCCAACATGAACTTCTGGCCTCTGTACACACTTGTACGCATACACCAACACAAATTCATACATACAGCACATTCGCAAACACAAAAGAAAAGTAAATAATGACCTTTTAAAACCTGTAAGAAATGATCCTTTGCAAAATGACTGACATAGGGTTTCTTTAGAATTTTTCTGAGGGCCAACAAGATGGTTCAGTAGGTAAAAGTGCTTAATGCCAAGCATGGCAGCCTGAGTTCAATCCCCAGGATCTACATGGTGGAAGGAGAGAACAGACTCCCTGCAACAAGTAGTCCTATGTCCACACACATGTACTGTAGCATGTATACATAAATAAATATTAAATACATAAGTAAATGTTTAAAACTTTTAAGAGTTTGTCTGATATACAGTATTTGTTTAGAGCTCTGAGCCTAAATTGTTAGAAGTGAGTCTGTTCACTGAAAATCAATCAATAATGAAGAGGAATTGTCTCCGAAAATATAACCTCTCATTGGGCATAGGTAACTGAATTTTCTAAAAAATTGATTCAAGTATGGATTTTGAGGGAATGTACATTGTAAAAGCAACACAATGCATTTCACTGGGTAACCCCAAATGGAGTTTTTTTTTTCTCTTGATGAGCAGTTCTGTATGTTCCCCAGAAACTGGAATGTTTACTGTGTCCATATACATTTATAGTATGTGTGCATATTTCAGAATTTAGAGAGATTTTCCTTCAGGGGCTAGGGAGGTACCTCAGATGGTAGAGTACTTACTTGCCAAGCATGCCTATAATCCCAGCGCTTGAGTGATGGAGGCAGGGGGGTCAGGAATTCAAGTTCAAAGTCATCCTTGGGTACACAGAGAGTTTGAGGCCAACCTGGGCTACATAAGACCCTATCTCAAAAAGAGAAGAGTAAGGGAAAAATGATCATCTTTGTTGCTAAATACTCATCCAGAAAATTGATCTGTCTTCTTTGCAGGTCCATAGCTGGCACTGTTTTAAGTCCCTCCCTTCACACTGAGCTAATTAAAAATAAAGAATGATTCTAATGGAATTCACTACAGGGAAAAAATAAAGCCCCCCTTTTTTTTCTCCTTGAAGTGGCTAACGGCATGTACACAAAGAAACTTCTTTAAATTTAAAATCTTAGTCAACGGTGGCCTCTTAGCGTTCATTCCATATGTTTGTGTTTAAGAAATGTTGATAATCACTCATTGAAACTGTGGTATTGCGGAATGGGTTATTGTGTGTTAAGATGCGTCTGTTTCATCCTAAAGCAGCATTCTTTTACTGCTTCTCAAAAAGTTGCATTTTCTAAAAGAAAAGCATGCTCCTTGCTTGTCCCGCCTGTCGCTTAGCCATCTAGATACTTCCATTGCTTGTGGACAGCATTTTTGATGGATGATTTGGGGGTAAGAGAGGCATCATCAGTTCAATAAAATAGCCCAGGTCTAGATTTGAAGCCATGCTCCGTCTTGCCCCAGACCACACTGAATTAAATCATGAGCTCTGGCAGGTCTGCCCTTTTGGAAGCAAAGAGGACTTCATGTGACACACAGATTGATATAAAAAGACATGAGGCCACATGATCCAGAAAATACTTATGGAGAAATTCCAGCTGGGAATACACTGCAAATCCCCCACTAAGCCAATTAGGGATCTGGGCACTAGATAAAACTGGTTTTCAGCATACCTTCTTCGTTGATAAGGAGGCATGAAGTGAAATTTCACCAAGACAGCAGTAGAGATTACCCATCTGGGAGAAACGCTGATGAAATGCTTCAAAATAACTAGAGTGAGGTGAGGGTAGGGAGCAAAAGGCAGGGCACATTGCAACCCCAATAACAAGTCAGTTCTATGCATTTCACATGCCAAAGACAGACAGGGCTCCTAGTTTTATCCTTGTTTTACTCAGTTGTTGTTTTGTTTTGAGGGGTTTTGTTCTTTGGGGTTTGTTTTATTTTTTGTTGTTTTGGGGTTTTGTTTGTTGGTTTGTTTGTTTATTTTCAAGAAAAGGCCTCACTGTATAGCCCAGGCTGGCCTCATAACCCTCCAAACCTTCATGCCTCAGCCTCCCAAATGCTGGCAATGCATCGCCACACCTGGCTGGGTTTTTTATTTTGTTTTGTTGGTTTATTTGTCTGTTTGTTTTTTAGTTGAAATAAGACAGTATTTCTCAACCTGGTTTCTATGAACATTTGGAATGAGATAACTATTTGTTGAGGGATGGGAGGTAGGAGTGGTCCTATGCATGTGGAAATTTCCACAGCACTGCTGGCCTCTCCTTACTAGATAGAAACCAATGAAACCTCATTCTACAGTTGTCACACAAAAAACTGTCACAAAACTGTCTCCTGTTAAGAATCATTATGGATTAAGAAATCATTATCCTGAAATACTGAAAAATTGTAGGCTCAAGCCAAACATCATGTCGTGTGCCGTGTTATTTATAGAGCGGTGTGGGTGGAAGCGGTGTCAGCCGTCTTCAAGCTGTTAGGCTAGACTCAAAGACCCGTACTTTCTGATCCCAGCCATTCTATTCAAAAATACATCTCTGTGAGAACTGGACAGAAACTCACTCACACCAGTAAATACACTGGTTCTGCCTTCCACAGGCTGTCTCCTGCCATAGCAATGAAACTGTCCTTTCTCTTGTCAAATGCACTGATTTCAAGATGTTCTAAATCTCTGTAGAAAGTTCTACAGAAGGTAAGTATTAAGCCAGAGCAGGCCTGACCCCTCTCTCCCCCAGAGGGATCATCTAAGGAAACGTTAGGAGATGTCATGCTCTGTGCTGCCCGGATGCTAATACTCTCTACCACCCAGCTCTCTTTTCAAGAATCACTCCTAAATAATCTCCACTCTTCCCTATTCTAAGTCTATTTTGACCTAACTTCCTTGCCCTCAACCCATTCTTTGGCTGGTTTAGCTAACTTTATGATTTACTCCATAAAGTTAGTCAGTTGCCTGCTTTTTTGAAAAACCTCTTTGGCCATTGCTAAGCTATACCATCTTTATCCCTAACGTCTCCCCCATTGAAAATTTGCGTTTAATAACGGAAGTTGCCCACGTCTTGACCTCTTTCAGATATGACAATGGATGATGTTCGGGAATACGAGAAAAACATGCATGAACAAACCAACATAAAAGTTTGCAATCAGCACTCCTCTACTGTGGATGACATAGAGAGCCATGCCCAGACAAGTGTATGTAGACTTTAAACGCCTTGCCCACCTTGTTCAAGACAAACACATAACCTCATCTGTTGATCACTGCAAATGCCCTGTCCCCAGCCTTCCATGAAAACAGGACATCACCCAGAATCTTGAGTGGACCTTGTTACCTATGTCTTCCAGATGTTTCCATTCTTTAAAGCAGGCTGACTTGGTGGCTATCCCAATCATAAAACTCAGGACACAGAAAGTGGAAACATTTGGGGAACCCATCAACTGGCCTTCACTGACTAAAGAATGACAGTGGGTGTCAGATGCAAACTAGATCAAGATGTCAGTACTTCCCAGAGCACAGTGTTCTGTGGAGGCCTTTGCTCATCTGCTCTTTTAGGTTTCTTTACATATGCTTTGAAATGCTTTCTAAGGTTCTTTCAGCTGTTTTACCCAATCCCTTTTGACTTAGAATAATCTTAAGACTAAGCTTCAGTTTGAGCACATACAGATGCCAAGCAGTGAAGGGGTGATGAGCTGGGATTTGCTTCATAGTAGATCTGGCCTGGAACTTAGCAAAGGCCTTAGAGAATCTTAGGCTATTGGTAGTCTTGGCTTATTGAGAGTTGACTGCATGGTGTATGTCAGAATTTAAATACAGTTATCTCTTAGTCAGTGGCGCTAATAAAGAGAAGGTATAGTTAACCAAGGGAAACTTCATCACAAAACCATCTGCGTGGATCTTTAGCCAGAACTCTGATATCTCTTGATTCTAGTTTGAGCTCTTATGTCTGCTAAACCCTGGAATAATACATACTAGATGCTTTTAAAAGTCAAGAAGGTAGTCATGTGCCTGGAGAGATGGCTCAGCAGTTAAGAGAGCTCACTGCTCTTTCAGAGGATCTGAGTTCTGTTCCAGCAGCCACATCAAACCACTTACAGCCACCTGTGACTCCAGCTCTGAGGGATCCAATGCCCTCTTCTGGTCTCTGTGGGCACCTGCATGCACACACACACAAACACACACATAAAAATAAAACATCTTTTATAAAATAATGCAATTATTACATGACTGATACTTTGTATAATTTTTTAATAATATAAGTACAGAAATTTGAGAAATGGACAGTGTGATAAATGAATACTTTAGAATTGCGAAGACTTTCTGGTAACATTTTGGAAACTTCTAGTCAAGTTTTTAGAGCATGTCTTTGGGCTCTGCCTTGCCAGGCTCTTGCATGACATTGGATGCATGTTACTGCTTGTGAGGCTGATAGCACCCTGACTTTGCCTTCCAAGTGTTGCATGCTCTGATTGGGTTGTGCACAGAAACATTGGAGCAAGACTTGCCTGTAAGATTTGCTCCAGTTTTGATCAGATATTCTCTCCTCCTCTTTTCCTGTTCTAAAGATAGGAATGTTCTTTAAGGCAACTGTTCCTGAATTCTCATCACTTTTGATTACCTTTTCTTTTAGGAATGTTAGACATAGTGCCCATCCACTGCTTTGGAAGCTGCTCGCTTTAAATACAACCAAAGAAAGCCACAGGAAGAGAGAGACACAGTATGCCTGCAGTGCACTGAGCACAATTCTTTCCATGGGCTATATTAAAGTTTACTGCTTAAGCTGGGTGTGGTGGCGCATGCCTTTAATCCTAGAACCTGGGAGGCAGAGGCAGGCAGATCTCTGCAAGTTCAAGGCCAGTCTGGTCTACCTAGCAAGTTCTAGGACAGCTGGGACTACAGGGGAGACCCTGTCTCAAAAAAAAAAAAAAAAAAGACTAGAAAAATAAATAAATAAATAAAGTTTACTGCTTAAACTAATGCCTTTAATCCCAGCACTTGGGAGGCTGAGACAGAAGGATTGCCTTAAGTTTGAGGCCAGCCTGGGCTACAGTATGAGACCCTGTCTCAGAAGGGTTAAAAAAGCTTACAGCTTAAAAGCTCTTTGCATGGTGTTTCTTCTGTTTCACTTTATTGTTTTTATTATTAAACCAGCTTATTATGTAGAAGAAGATGATAAGCTAGAATGAACCCCTGTCCTGCAGAAAGTCCCATGCATTCTCTGACTGCAGATCATGCTTACTGCGGATTTCAGCATAAGAGTTGGCCTTGGTTTCCCACCCCCACACCCACCCCCACCCTCACCCTCACCCCTACCCTGGCCTTCAAAGCTACACAAAGTGCTTATTTTGAATGCTTATGATATTTCCCTTTTTCTTTGGAATCCCATGAAATTGGGGATCATTTATTTTTCGGTCTTCTCTAACATAACAAAAGACAGTTAAGTCGAGGCTACGTGCATCACAAATGAAAAGTGCAAGGATGGGCCCTAGAGACGGCTCAGAGAGTAAAGGCACTTGTCACACAAGCCCGAGGACCTGAGTTTGATCCCTGGAACCCACATAAAGGTGGAAGGAGAGAACTGACTGCACAAAGTTGTCCTCCGTGTGCATGCACACGCACACACACACACACACTAAAATTAAACATTTAAAAATAAATTTTAAAATCATAACAGAACTGCATGGGGGTTGGGGAGGTAGTGCAGCTGACAGAGTGCTTAACTAGCATGCATGAAGCTCTGGGCTTGACCCCCAGCACTGCACAAGCCAGGTGGGTGGCACACACCCACCATCCCAGCATGGAAGAGGTGGAACCAAGGGGGATCAGAAGTTCAATGTTATCCTCAGCTACATAGTGAGTTGGAGGCCAGCCTGGGCTACATGAGAGCCTGTCTGGGGAAACAAACCCTGAATAGATGCTAAGATTAAATATAAATTATTACCCTGAGCATGAATAAATGAAATTGAAAGTATGCATATATAACATCCATAAACAAGTCAATAAGAAAATAACATGGGTTTCAAAGCCTTCAAGGAGACAGGAGGACTAAGAATCAAAATTCTGTGCACTGGGCGATTTCTGTCCCCTGCTGGATATATCCAGTACTGCAGTGTTTTCAGCCACTTGTCCATAGAGTAATTTTTCAAACTTGGTATCCATTTAAACATACCTATGGCTCGATTCACTAAAATTTTTCTGTGAGTCTCAATTTTATTTACAAGTAAATGCTGCTTTTATATACTTTAATTTCATTTCTTCATTTAAAAGTGGTAAGTTTATAGGTCTAATTTTTCCTGAAATAGTCTGAATTTCACATTGTGTCAACACAGTTTTAATTACTCCCTGTAAAAACTTTTCCCTTTCAGGAAATTTTGTTAACTATTCACAAGAAAATTGTCAGGGATTTCATTTCCTGAAAAAAAAAGAAAAAATGTTTGTTTGGGTGTTATAAAACCCAGTGGTGGGAGCTGCAGAGATGGCTCCGCAGTTAAGACCATTGGCTGCCCTTTCAGAGGACACAGGTTCAGTTCCCAGCACCCTCACAGTAACTAACAACCATCTGGAACTCTATTTCCAGGGAATCGGACACGCCCTTCTGACCTCTGCAGGCATTGTACGCATGGGTGCACTTACATACACACAGGCAAAATGCTCATATGCATAAAAATAAATTAATTTTTAACATTTTTAATCCAGTGGTGGAACTGGGGGATATAGCGTAATGCTAGAGCTCTTGCCTGGGAGGCTCCAGGCCCTGGGTTGGATCCCCAGCACACACACAAACACCTAATGATTAATATTGTGTTGTAAATATTCACTCCACATTTAACATTTCTAAGGTGGTTGTATTTTTAATGGAGCACTGTCCTTTAAAAGAAGTGTTAACTACTAAGTTCATGGCAGAGGACCAGAAAGAATTAAAAATGGATCTCTGGGAAGCCAGAATAGAGGTAGCAAATCCACAGGCCCCACTTTACTCCAAGGCAAAAATCTTCACTTGGGGCTCATTTGAATAGTACCAGTTACCCTTGTTCCCTGTTCCCAGTAAGTGAAAATTGGCAAAGGATGCCAGGAATCACGCTAGTGAGAATTCATACCAGCAATAACGAGGACTGGCAAGATGGCTCAGGCAGGTAAAGGTGTTTGCCATCCGACCTGACCACCCGAGCGGAAGGAAAGAGTCAGTTCCCATTAACTGTCCTCTAATCTCCAGCTGGGTATCTTGGTACACATGTTCCCACATATACATACATACATATATATATTTTAAAATAACAATGATAATTTGACTTCAGATAAACAATAGCAAGGCTTAAAGAATAAATAAACCAAGAGATTAGAGAGAGAGATAGCTCTGTGGTTAAGAGCACTGGCTGTTCTTGCAGAGGACCAGGGTTCAGTTCCCAACACCCACATGGTGGCTAATAACCATCCCTAACACCAGTTCCAAGGGATCTACCACCCTCTTCTGCTCTCTGTAGGCATTGCACATATGGGTACACTTATATGTAGGCAAATCACTCGTACACATAAAATTTGAAAGAAAGAACAAATAGACTAGAGAAAGAAATCATCACTGAACTGTTACATGGTGATAAGTACTCCAATATATTACACCTGAAAGACAGTAAGCACATGTAGCACACTACACATACTGGGGAAAGTCACAGTTTTAACACTGCTGCTACTTTCTCACTTAAGAACACCTTAAACCAGGTGTAGGAGCACACACCTGTAATCCCAGAATTTGGGAGGTAGGAGCAGGAAGATTAGAAGTTCACACTCATCTTTGGCTACATTGTAAGTTTGAGCTAACCTGGGCTATATGACGCCCTGTCTCAGGGGAAAAAAAAAAAAGAAGGAGCCATCAAATGGCTCAGTGGGTAAAGAGGCCTGCTATCAAGCTTGAAAATCTGAGCTCTATCCCTGGAACCCACATGGTGGAAGGAGAGAACCAATTCCACAAAGTTGTCCTCTGACCTCCACACTTGTGCCACGGCACATGCCTGTGCTCACACACATCATACACTCAGTAGCAATAATAAATCAAACTTTTAACAGATATTTGGAAGCGCCACATCATTTGACACCTGTACACAAGGAATTACTGGCTTGTATGTTCAATTCCAAATGGCATTCTTTTTTCTCTTAAAGTCTCAACCATTAAATGATCCTCTCTTTTCATTCTGTTTTATTCCTTTTCTTTTAAACTGCCTTGAGGAATGGTTTTGTTTTCATGGTTTGGGGATAATTATCAGGGGTTATTGTTGAATAACAATAGCATCTCTGTGACCTTCCAAATACAGAAAGTGGACTTATTGAATAAGCATGTGGCAGAATTCTGTTATTTACCTGAATTCACCCTCTAAAGGTGCACTCAGGTGTGAGCTGAGCTTCACACTAGTGCTGTCAAGGCCAGTGATGGCTTTGGTTCCAGTCTTTCAGTGGAGGAAATGACCAGGTTTGCTAAATGCCAACAGTACACACACACACACACACACACACACACACACACACACACACACATACACTTACAGATCTGGTTCTACAGTTTCCTATTAAATTCTGGATACTTGAAATACTAATTGAAGGGGCTGGAGACATGACTCACAGTTCAGAGCACTTGCTAAGCAATCACGAAGACTGGTGTTCAGATTCCAGAATCCAGAAAACAAACCAAGCATCCTGCAAACACATGTAATTCCGCTCAGGGGTGGGCAGAGACAGGAGGGTCACTGTGCTTTTCCGTTTCCAGCCTAGCGCAGAAAATGTGAGCCCGGGGTTCTGGGAGAGACCCCCACCTCCTGGAAACAGGCAGAAGTGACAGAAGCTTCTACATACGTGAGCATACATTCACATAAACACATGCACACAAATAAATTTTTTAAATATTAATTGAGCTGTCCAGAGGACTCAGCAGGTAAATCCACCTGTCACCCAGCCTGACAACCTGAGTTCAAACCCCAGAACAGCCTCCCTATGTGGGAGAAAGAACTGACTCCTTGAAGTTAGCCTCTGAAGTCCACTCTCCCAACCCCATATACAAAAAAAAAAAAAAAAAAAAAAAAGAATTAAAAGTCATTTTTCATTGTTTAAATACTAATTAATTCTTCTGGAAAATCTTGGATATCCAATAGAGAAATATTTTTGGTGATGTGTCTCAGTACAAAGGGGAAGACAGTGAGGTTTGCAATCAGTAAAGGCCTCCTTAATGACAAGAGTCCCACAGTTCCTCCACCCGCACAGTGAGGGATACATTTGCACTTCAGTAACGGCTCATTTTTCTCTCTGCTCTTCCCTTTGAAGACATGACAATGGATGAAGTCCGAGAATTCGAACGGGCCACTCAGGAAGCCACCAATAAGAAAATCGGCGTTTTCCCACCCGCCATCTCCATCTCGAGCATCTCCCTGCTGCCTTCCTCCGTGCGCAGCGCCCCGTCCAGCGCCCCTTCCACTCCTCTCTCCACCGATGCGCCAGAATTTCTGTCCATTCCCAAAGACCGGCCTCGGAAAAAGTCTGCTCCAGAGACTCTTACGCTTCCAGACCCCGAGAAAAAAGCCACCCTGAGTCTACCTGGCGTGCACTCTTCAGATAAGCCATGTCGGCCCAAACCAGAGTAACTTCATGTGAACGTCCCTGGGGTTTTATATTTTCATTTGGAGCTTTTTTTTTTTTTTTTTTTTTAAGAATCTTCTGATATAGGAAAAGACTGCCTCGTCACTCAGACAGTTCTTTGATCTCCAACTGTGCATGTGGTTAAGTAATTTCACAGATAATAAAAATCCCTGCGTATGCCACAAGCATCATAGTAAATGTGAAATTTGGAAACAATCAACAGCAGGGGCTGGAGGTGGAGCTCGGTTGGCAGAGTGCTTGCCTCGCATGCATGAAGCTCTGGGCACCATCTCCAACGCTGCATAAACCAAGCATGGTGGCGTTCACCTGTAGGGCCGGCACTCAGGAGGTGCAGGCAGGAGGATTAGAAGTTCAAGGCCAACCTCAGCCTCATAGAGTTTGAGGCCAGCCTGGGATGCATGAGTCTGTCAAAAATTTAAAAAAAAAAAAAAAAAATCTGCTATAGCCTCAGCTGTAGGCCAGGGAGGAAGCCTTGTTAGGCCCTTAATGAGGTGGGCAAGGAATTCAAGGATAAATAGGTGATAGACAGAAATAAGATGCAGCTTTGTTGCAAGGTGTGGTAAAATAACAAAGTCAATTTCCTCCCATCAAACCTGAAATTCTCAACAACAACAAAAAACTCTCAGGTGCCCCATGCCTAAGTGTTCAGTTTTGGACTGCTGACCACCAATACTTGAATTCTAGTTGTTACTGAGATTCCTATTTGGTTAGTGTGACTCAGGATTTTGGGGCCTAATTAGCTCTTTAAATTTTTCAACATTTTAATTACCAACTTTTAGAGGCTCTGAGTACAATTCATGATAATGTCTTTATACCTTTAACAGAATTTAATAAAGATTCCACCTGTTTCTGCCTTTTAATAACCTCCCCCTTTCTGCCCTGGCGGCCTCAGAAATCTTCAAGAATTTTACAGATGACTGTGACTACAGCTGGTTTACTTTGGGATAGTTTAGTGTAGAAACCAAGAGGCCCAGGTGAGACAATCATCCTTCATAGGTACCAACAAACCTTGGCTTGTCAGCTTCCATCATCCATTAAGATTCTCAATTAACTGAATAGAATTCATTGAATATCTGCCCACACAAAGAAGTGCAGGGTGGACTAAGCTAATGGGTTTCAGCACTGTCTGAGTGTCTGGTGCATAATCCCTGAAAAAGAGAACCCTCCCCACTGGTTTTCCTCTTAATAACATCTGGACTTCCCAGGAACAGGTTGCCCATCATCAGACTTTAGAAAAGACTATCATTTCCTTGAAATCCAGATATTGGGGACTGGTGTTTAGCTCAATAATAAAGAACTTGCTTAGCATGCAGAAGGCCCTGGGTTCAGTCCCCAGCACTGCAAAAAGGGGAAACAAGGAATCCAGTAAATACTGCCAAGTGGAGAGACGGCTAGAAGAATTGCTGGCTCTCTGTACACAGGAGTGGGCTTCAGTGCCCCTGTCTTTCATTTCGACAAGGAGGGGAACGGAAGTTAGAATAGAGGTCGACAGCTGGCAAGACCAACCATCAAAGTGGCAGAATGACAGAAATCTGTCACTGTTGTACCTCACTGCCTTTAAGGAGGTCAAGTAGACTCTTAGCATTGAACAAGACTTAACTGGACTCAAGCCCATGCCCTAGCTAGCCTCCCTGACCATGACCTCCAACCTCAGGAAAGGGAACTTCCCCCAACACAGATTCCAAAGGAAACAAAAAGACCAAGGAGTGTATTCTCCTTTCCTCACACTCCCTGCCAGTGGACCCTACCTGCTTTCTCTTGAATGCCCCACACTCCGCCATATCTCCTGGGTCCATACCCTCTCCCAAGGTGCAGGCGCTGGCCCCGTGAGCCCAGCACTAAAATGCTTAGAGTGTCTAGATCATTTCTTTATCTCTAGATGGACATGTAGCTTCAAAGAAGACGCACCCAGTACTCAAGGGAAACTATTGCAAATAGCTTAGCTCAACAGCGCATCTTTTCTTAAGAATGATAGTATTGTATTGCAGCAGGATGCTTTCTTTGCATGGTATGGAAGCATGAATCTTGCTCATGGGAAAACTTAATCTTTTATCAAACCCTTTGGACTTCCCCATGGCTCCCTCTCTGTGCAGTAGGACTCAATGGCAATGTTTGTCTTTAAAAAAGCAGAATTCCCCTTTCAGACAACATGGAGATCCTGTGTGTGCCTGCTTATCATTTGCAAGCTGAATCAGGCTAGGGTGGGCCACTTTATTTTCACGAAGAACAGATTGATTTTGTCCAGGTTGCTAACCCATCTGGCACCCGGTTTTTCCATTAATACTGTGCTATTTTTCCCTTTTCTCTAGTAGCTTCTGCTGCCAAGTCAACAATTCAACATACTTTAGAGACTTACTTTCTGATTTCCTTTTTGTGAGTTTCTTTTATCATCTGTCCAGTACCTTGGACATCAAATGCAGCACAACTTATGATAACGCGCTTCTTAACCAACATGTGTGTGCTCTTAAAATGTGTTCAGTTTTTCTGTCTACACATAGTTTGTGTGTATTTCAAACAAGGGAGGGATGGGGTTCCAGATATTGCTTTAGCTGCTTTGAATATTTAATCCAGTCATCACAAATCATAAACAACTTCAATATTTTATAAATCTTGATTTCCAAGTATCGTTTCTCTTTGTCCATAAATGAATCTGTTTTGGTGGGATACAAGCCTGCGATGGATGTATACATAGAACATTAAGAATTCTTAGAAGGATGGCAATGAAATGACTGCATGATGGAAATTTAGAAAGACAAAAAAAAAAAAAAAAGCTGAAACTTGAATTCACTAAGCATGTTTGAGTGGAAAATAGAATCCTTAACTCAGTGCCTCTGTCTGCCATGTGGAAACCTTTAACTTTGTTCACCAAAATTGTATTATACCTGTATATAATTATATATAATATAGTATAATGAGTCACACACACCACCAATTTTAAGTCTCTGGTAGTCAAATGGAACTAAGTTACCCATAAGATAGAACATGCGTTTACTCCCTCTTTATCTCTGATGTCAGTGGACACTGTGAAAATGGCCACACGTGTCTTTGCTTCAGTGGCTTTCAGATAGGAAACATCCTGTGCTTGTGTTGGATATAGCACCACGTTGTTGCTTTGACTGCTTTTCTGGGATAAGGAGATCTCAGTGTTTTTATTGCATAATTTGTCAGGAGCGACCTCTGAAGACCACTTCCTTTCTAGCTATCATAAGAATAGAGTGAAGGGAAAGAATGACCAGAAAGGAGGCTGTGATGTATTTAGCTGCCACCATTATAGTAGAGAGCAAACTGTTTCCGTTCATTGATGAACTCATTTATAAACTCTCTTCTTTGAATCTATATGTGGGGAAAATTGTTTTAACTTATTTACAGGTATATATCAGCCATGTTTGGGGGTGTGAAAATAAGTTAGCTCAATTGTAGGTACATGTAATGAAGGCATACCACAAAAATTAAAACCGAAGCTGGTGAGATGGGTCAGTGGGTAAAGTCACATGCCACCAAGCTTGACAACTTGGATTCAGTTCCCAGGTCCCACATGGTAGAAGGAAGAACTGACTCCTATAAGTTTTCCTCTGACCCCCACATATATGCAGTGGTATGCACATACTTCCCTACATAAATAAATAAATGTGATTTAAAATTTTTAAATAAAAACCAACACCAGTAACATCCCCCAGAATAATTATGTGGCCTTTAATCCCAGCATTCAGGATGGAGAGGCAGATCAGTCTCTGTGAGTTTGAGGCCAGCTTGGCCTACATAGTGAGTTTCAGGCCAACTGTAGCCATAGTGAGACCCTGTCTCAAAAAAGAATAAAAAATAGTAAATAGTAATTATGTGGTTTTCTCTCAAGACATTGTCAGAAATGGTGAGCTAAGAAACATCTTGACAAAGCATTTTTCACTAAGCGTTTCAGGGCTGATGTACTTGTGCATACTTTTATATTTCACTTTTTTTTAGCATATCTGTGTAGCTCACAGATAAGGTAATAGGTTGCTAGATGCCTTAGATCGATAGGAATTTTATTTTTGAGAAAGGCCAGCATAAAATTGACTATCCTTAAAATCCATAACCATGTAATCCAATAGAGAGGAACTATCTAATGGTTTCAGTACTTTTCTGACATCTGATCAGGAGGTTAGATGGCAACCCACCATGTGAGCCATAGCTCTTAACAATTAAAAAAAAAAAAAATTCTGTCCCTGCCTGTAAGTTAGTCTGAAAACTAGAGTGTCACACAGGAGTGAAGCATGGACGTGCTGACGCAAAGCACACTGGACTCTTCCCTGTCCCACCTTCAAAAGAATCCGTTTGCATTTGGTATCTATGTGCTTAACCCTTGTAGGAGTTCATGCAGTAGAACAATGTGAATGTGCGGAGAACTTTGGCTTGCGTTGTTATCCTGAGGTTAACAAACACTGTAGGATAAGCCGCTCTGATCCGGCTTTCAAGTTGAAACTCTCTGGGGAATTGCCAGTCTCCCCTTAGCTTTCTTCATGTCCCTGGAGAGAAAAGCGGTTCTTTTCAGTTGGTGTTATCCATGTGCTACTTATGTGTTGAGTGTCATTTTAGTGTTTACATTTTTGAGCTGAGATCTTGATTGGCTGACTTAGTCAAAACACCACTGCCACTGCTTGAAGGACCAAGTGTCGGAACACACCATGTGGACAAGTAAAGCAAGTGCACCTTGACCTCCCCTGTGTGTCCCTCTGTCATTTTACGGCTGTACTATGTCCCCCCAGTTATTTATTATTGTTAATAACTTACTTTTCTTACCTTCAATTGTAAATAAAGTACAAAGCAATCTTCTTTCCAAGTGTGGCTTTCTTCTCCTCTCTGTCTCTCTCTCTCTCTCTCTCTCTCTCTCTCTCTCTCTCTCTCTCTCCCTCTCTCTTGAACACTCATCATTGTTAACTTGAAGGTCAAGTGGGAAAGAAGCTAGGGAAGAGGAAGAAGGTGAGCTGTTACTACGTAGACCATACAGCCTTGTATGCAAGGGTGCCCCTACTAATGAGCACCTGGTTCTCTAGGGCCTGGACCCTTGGTAGGAAAAGCTTGGGTGTCTTAATTTTCCAACCTAAAAAGAACCAAGGAGAATCCATAACCCCACAGTATGCACACATTCGTCCTGTCATCCATCTAGTAGGCATAATGGAGTCTGAGGTTACATAGGCCAAGAGAATCCTTGGGAACAACACCCAGGCAGTACATAGGATCCTTTCCAGATAGATTAGGTCAATTTGTTTTTCCAATGATGGGAATAGAACCCAGGACTTGTGGGTACGCCAGCAAACATTCTACTGAGCTACATCCCTACCAGTATAATTTGTTTGCTTATATGCTTGCTTATTTTTTGAGACAGAGTCTCACCATGTAGTCTTGGCTGGCCTGGAACTCAGAGAGCTTCCTGCCTCTGCCTCCTGAGTGCTGAGATTAAAGACCGCCCCACCACACCCAGCCCTATAAAGATATTTTATTACCCTGCTTCCTTAATCTCTGTGGAGCCTGAGGTCTTGGCCTAGCTAGATGGCTCGATGGGTTAAAGGTGCTTACTGCCAAACCTAAATGACCAACCTGAATTTGATCCCCTGGGTTCAATCTCCAGGAACCACATGGTAGGAGAGAACTGACTCCCAAAAAGTGCTTGCTGACCTCTGTACATACTCCATTTCACACATTCACCAGCACACACACACACACACACACACACACACTAAATGTAATTTTAAAAATTGTTTATTTGGGGACTGGAGAGATGGCTCAGTGGTAAAGAACATTTTCTGTTCTCCCAGAGGACCCAGGTTTGATTCCCAGCACCGACATGGCAGCTAACACCTATCTATAACTCGGTTCCAGGGGCGCTGATGCACTCTTCTGGCCTCCACAGGCTTTACATGACATGGGTGCACTTACACATATGCAGACAATATACTCATACACATTAAAAACAAATAAAAAATGTTTATTTTTATTTTATGTGTATGAGTGTTTTGCCTACATTATGTAAATCCACCACATGCATGCAATGCCCTCGGACGCCAGAAGAGGGTGTCGGATTCCCCAGGAACTAGAGTTATAGGTGGTTGTTAGCTGCCATGTGGGTGCTGGGAACCGAACCTGGGTCTTCTGCAAGAGCAGCCCGTGCTCTTAACCACTAAGCCACCTCCTCAGCACAATAAATGTAATTTTAAGAAAGAGAAGTGTCACAGTCTGACCTCTGATGGGGACAGGCATACAACTTCCTACACTGATAATTTCCCCAAGTTGTATATCAGTTCAATGAACTAAAACATATTTGCTTTTGTAGCTCCAACTGCACCACCCCCACCTTGTCTTTTAATTCTGTATTCGAAATACACAAACTTCCCACACATAGCTGCTGGCTGGCTTTCAGCCTGCAATCTTGGGCAGAGGCTGACTGGGTGTTTACTCCTGGGCCTGAACTATATGGAGTTGTTAAGTATTTGTATACCTAATGCTGAATATATAGATACTTGAAACACCCCCAAGTTCCTTGGTAGAACTTTGCATCAAAGCTTTCTCCCATTGGAATGTAAGCTTGGACTTCTGAACACCCAAGTGCTTTTCTAAGATATCCTCAACCATCATTGCATTAGGAGCTTCAAGACTCTGACCTCTGCTGTACCTTGGCCTCAAGTTCAGGATACACCTTATGTCCTTTCTCCAAGCCCCATCTTGAAATAGTCTTCCATGTACATGAAAAGATCATTGTGAGCCCCAAGCTTTGATGGCTTTGTAACAACAGTGTGCATCTACATTGGGAAGTTGGGGGGAGTGTCCGGGCAACCCCTGTTTTCATAGTTACAGACACTTTTCTGCCAAGTGGTTTGCCTTCTGGCATTACATCTACCCATAAGCTCCCTCTCTCTGCCATCATGTGCAACTTAATAGAATAGCTCATTCAAATTCAAAGATTTAACTACTTTTCTGTTCCTGGGAAAGTTGGGAACTGGTAGGTACTTTTAATGTTTTTACTTTGTTTTCAGCATTTGAACCTAAGAAAAGGAGGAGGAAAAAGAAGAAGAGGAGGAGAAGCGGACCTGGCGATGTAGCACAGTTGGTAGAGTGCTTGCCTAACATGTGCAAGTCCTGGGTTCAATCCCAAGCACCACAGAAGCTGGCTGTGGTGGTGTATGTAATCCCACCACTGGGAAATAGAGGCAGGAGGCCTGGCCACACAGCCAGTCTGAAGCCAGCCTGCACTGTACGAGACCTATCTCAAAAAATAAAAACAAAAAACTTCCTGAATCTAGCCATTCTACACAGGAACATTAATGGGATGAATTTTAAGTGCTTGGGACTTAAGGGATAAATTTGTTTCACTATAGATACAAATTATAGGGCCAGCAAGATGGCTTAGCAGATAAAGGTGCTTGCCATCAAGTCTGACAATCTGAATTTGATCTCTGGGATCCATATTGTAAGAGAGAACTCCTACAAGGTGTCCTCTGACCTCCACACTCATGCCATGGCACACACAGGTCCACACATAATAAATAAATAAATAAATAAATAATTTTTTTTTTTTAGATATTAGTCATGTGTATTGAAGGCAGGCACGGAGAACGTAGTTGTCACTTCCCCTCCTTTAACCTGACAAAGTTCTTTTCCACCCTGGGTACTTCCAGTGTAACCCCCCTTCATCTCTTTAAAGCCAGTTTGATAAACTCCCTTGGTCTAGAACCTCTAAAGAGACTGCCCTTTAGAGTCAGGGAGTCCCAGTCCCTCAAACTGACTGTTGCCGAGGATGACCTTGAACTCCTGATGATCCCCCTGTCTCCACCTCCCCAGTGCTGAGATTACAGTCATGTACCGCCACATCTACTTTTATACAGTTGCTGGGGGGCAAGTCCAGGGCTTCATGCATGCTAGGCAAGCACTTTCCGGTCCCCTCAGCTACATCCCAGCTATTCAACTCTTTCAGAAAGCACGGCTGGGGTTATAAGTTTATAGCTGGGAACTTCCTCACCAAGCTCGTCCAGGCAGCGTGTCAGATGAGACTGAGTTATTTAGCTTGTCCCCAACTCCACCTTTGGACTTCATCTCTTGGCCTGGTCCTCAGATTTTCTCAGTGGGTCTTCGTTTTGGTTGCTTGAACTCTGGCGTCTTTATTCTTCTAGTCGCCTTCAGACATCATTGCCACACCCAGAGAGCAGCCCCCACCACTGCAGCTCTGATAAAAGGCTGGCTGGAGGAACCTCCTTAAACGTAATGAAGAGTATTCTGGCCGCTGTCACTGGAGAGGGGTTGACACCAGCCAAATCTGGGTGATTTTTTAAATCTTATCCCAAAATAACTTACCTACTCCCTAAGGATTGTCCCTGCAAGAAGCTGACAGCTCACCATTCACTAGCAACCCTTGAGAATCCTTGAGGCCTTCAGCACACAATTGTTCCTACTCTGAGAGCATTCCAAAGATAGCTCCAGACTCCAGGGCGCAGAATGCAGATAAAGTCCATCATCAGGGCCAAAGATCGCTTCTCCGAACTCCCCTCGGAAACTTCGAAAGATTTCCTCGTTTGAATTTTCCCACCATCATCTCAGTTACTCCATTTCTTTGCATTTTGTGATTTATTATATAAGCCCAAGGAAGTGACATTTCACCTTTGTTAGACATTTAGATTTTTTAAGATTTTTTTTTTAAATTTGTATGTGTGTCTATACGTGTGCAGGTGCCAGAAAAGGGGTGTCAGAGCCCCTGGAGCTGGAGTTATAGGCAGTTGTAGGCTACCTGATGCAGGTGCTGGGACCAGAACTAGGCTCCTCTGCAAGAGTAACAAGTACTCTTAACTGCTGTTAAAGACTCTCCTGTCTTTTATGTTTATTTATTTATTTTTCTTTATGTGTATGAGTGTATTGCCTGCATGCGGGCCTGTGGAGACCAGAAGTAGTCTAATTCCCTGGAACTGGAGTTCTGGACAGTCGTTAGCCACTATGTGGGTGCTGGGAACCGAACCTGGGTCCTCTGCAAGAGCAGCCAGTGCTGTTAACTGTTGAGCCATCTCACCAGTCCCTTTGCTTTGAGACTGAAGGTACAACTCTGTGGTGACACACTTGCTGAGCATGGATAGGGCCCTGGGTTCAATCTCCACTCCCTTTAATAAAGAATTTTCTATTTCTTCCTGACAGCATACTTTCTAAAATGCTCATCTTTCTATAAAGTGCTTCAAGATTTTGAGTTGTTTTATAAACATATTTACATTTGTACATGGCATGTTTGGTAATTTTTATAACTGAATAATACATTCCCTAGGGATGAAAAAAATCCATACTTTTCTAAACATGAAGGTTTATCATGTAGGTTATTTCCTGGATTTTGCTGTTAAACCTCTTTTTGACATAGTTGATGTCTTTTTTGTTGTTTTTGTTCAGTCATAGGGATTGAACCTAGAGCTTCACACATGTTGGGCAACTCTATCACCAAGCTATACCCGCAACCTTCTTTTTACTTTTTAAACTTTGAGACATGGTCTCATTACGTTCCCAGGCTGGCCTGGAACTCACTCTGAGCCCAAGAAGACCTTGAACTTGCAATCCTTCTGCTCCTGTCTCCTAAGAAGCTGGGATCATAAGCCTAAGCCACCAGGCCTGGCTTATGTCTTCTTTTTAATTATCTGGTTTTTGATAAATTCTAATATTGGAGCTGGAAAGATGGGTGAGCAGTTAAGAGCACAGACTGCTTTCTGAAGGATCCAAGTTCAGTTCCCAGCACCCACATTGGGCAACTCACCATTGTGTATAACTCCTGCTCCAGGGAATCCTATATCTTCCTCTGACTTGCACTCATGGGCATATACCCACACACAGACACACACACACATATACACATAATGCAAAAATGATTAAAATAAATCTTTTAAAAATCCTCAGAAATCAAATTACCTGATCAAATAATTTTTGTGACTTTTGTTACAAAAATTTCAATTCTTCAAAGAAAATTACAGTAATTCAAAATTCTACTGACAACATATGAGATTGGGTTCTTTTAAATAGATATTTGCACCTTTATAAGTTTACTATTAAGGAAATGCCAGCACCCAGTTCCCACATAAACTCCTGGCCTTGGTACTCAGAGTTCAAATGCCCAATTGGGGTATCTGTGGTGAGATAATTCAGACCCAAAGAAGCACTGTGATTTCTGGGGTTTTAAGAGGTAGTACCTCATGTGGCTCAGGCTGGCCTCAAATTTGGTATGTAGCCAAGGATAACGCTGAACTCCAGATCCTCCTGTCCCCTTCCCAAGTGCTGGAACTTCAGGTGTGCATTATCATGCTCAGTTTATGTAGCTCGGGGGTGGAACCCAGGACTTCCTACCTGCTAGGCCAGCACTTTACCAGTTGAACTACATCCCCCCACCCGTTTGTTTGTTTGGAGACCATGTCTTACTCTGAAGCCCATGCTGGCCTGGCACTCATCAGTGATCCTTCTGCTTCAGCCTCCCAAGCCATGGGATAAGAGGTTAGAGACAACACACCACCACTCTGCGGCATGTGGAATTCAGAGGACATCTTGCAAGAGTTAGTGCTCTCTTTGCACCATGTGGGTCCTGAGGACCTAACCCAGGTCATCAGACTTAGCAGCAGGCACTTTTATTCAATGAGCCATCTCGCCAGCCCTCTGATTTCCTTACATGCTCACCCTGGCCTCCTGTGCTGCACTGGCTATTAAAAACAAAACCCTAACTTGAGCATAAGGAGCTGCACCTAATCGAATAAACAAACATCATTTCTAGCTCATTTTGTTTTCACATTTCCAGTGTTAACAAACACTGAATATATCTTTACTTCAGGATTTCCAGAAAACCACCACATTAAGAGCCAACAAGTTGTTTTTGTCAACGGAGTGAAAAATCTAAAAACTCGGGGCTCACTGTTACTTCAGGAATTGGGATTCCCTGATTCCAGCAGAAACTTGATAAAGACCAAGGATTTCCTCCTGACCACTCAGGTTTTGTGGTGTTAAGTGAAGAGCCTGGAGCTTGGCATATATTAGACACACTGTTTACCACTGACCTTCAGCCCCAGCCAGAGGCCTTCTAGAACCTTCTGTTTATTCTCTTAGGAAGATGTGGTGCTGTGTTGTGTGTATGCTTGAAAGAAAGGACGATAGTGCTGCGTGTCCTATGCTTCAGAGCCATGAAAACTATCATTGAAAACCAGAATGTTCTCTATTTAAAAAAAAAATCTATGGTCATTTATCATATATAACAAGGGCAAAATATAAAATTACTTTCTATTGGTTTGGCTAGTTCAGAATCTGTTTCCAGACTTTCAACCTTCAAACCTTCCGTTTGAGGAGAGGGGATTTCTTGCTTTCTTTTGCTTTTTTGTTGGTTGGATGGTTGGTTGGTTAGTTGGTGGTTTTGTTTTTGTTTTTGAAACAGGGTCTCATGTAACCCAGGCTGGCCTCCAATGTACTAGTAGCCAAGGATGACACTAAACTTACAACCCTCCTGCCTCCACCTCCCACTTGCTGGGATAACAGGCATGTACCAACAAGTCAATCACATGCAGTGCTAGGATCGAACCCAGGGCTTCCTGCATGCTATACCAGCACCCTAGTAATGGAGCCACATCCTCAGCCCAAGTAATTTTCTAAGATTCCCCCCAAACCTTAGTGATATCCCAAGTAACAAGAAAGTGACATTTCTGGACTGGAAGAAATGCCTCAGTGGTTAAGAGCACAGCTGCTCTTGCAGAGAGGACCTGGGTTCAGTTCCCATCACCAACACGGTGGCTAATAACTTCAGTTCTAGTGGATCTGACACCCTCTTCTGGCCTCCTTGAGCAATGCACTCACAGGTGCATTTACATACAAGTGGGCAAAACATACACAGGAAATGAAAATAAATTTTAAAAAAGAGAATGATATTTCAAGAATAATGAGAAATACATTTCTGCTTAAAAAGAAGTAAATACTTAAAATCAGACCTGCAAAACCTGCTTTGTTCTCACATAGGCAACTTGTGAAAAAACCTAGGGCTGGAGAAATGGCTCTACCAGGAGACTCAAAATCAGTTCCCAGCACCCACATAGTGGCCCACAACCACCTATAACTCCAACTCCAGGGGATTTGACACCCTCTTCATGGCCTCCTTGGGCACTCACACACAGACAGACATCACATACACACATATAGATGCACAAATGAAACTAAAACAAAACAAAACAAAAAAGCTAGTTAATTTCTGATTGATTACCTGGTGGGCCAATAGAGTTACATTCAGATTCTTTGAACTTGACCTACTACTGACCATCACATAAATGTGCTTTTTTTTTTCTTGATATACTGTCTAATTTACATCTAAATGAAAAGCAAGATAAGACACCCTCCCCACTTGAGGAAGGGCTTTTGAGACAGATCTGATTAATACACAGAAGTTTAAGGCCAACGTTTTGCTAATTGGATTTGCTCAGCAATGCTGCTGCCCCAGCGGAAATTCTTCAAAGATTATTTTCCACATAAAGTCAAGCCAAGTATCCCCAGGGAGGCAGAAGAAATACCTTTAAAGTGCCAGGCAGGCGTGGTGGTGCACACCTTTAATTCTAGTACTCAAGAGGCAAAGGCAGCAGGTCTCTGTGAGATGGAGGCCAGCCGGGGCTACAGGGAGACCCTGTCTCAAGAAAGACACACACAAAAGACTATCTTTAAAATGAACTTCTTCACATCTGGAGTCAAACACAAATCAATTTTATTACATTTTTGTTTATTTTTTCGTGTTATGTGTCATGCCATACATGTGGAGGTCAGAGGACAGCTTGCAGGAGTCAGCTTTCTCCTTCCACTATGTGGGACTCAGGTTCTCAGACTTTGACAACATGTTGTGCCTTTACCCACTAAGCCTTCTCCCGGCCCCAGATCAGTTATTCGAAGTGTTTTTTGTGAGGTGCTTTTCTTCTTTACCTCACTGAAAAAAATGTTTGACACTTCAGAGGAAAACTGTGAAAAGATAATTTAGAAAAGAGAATTCTCCAGTCTCTCGAGGGCACAGCCCAGCAGCTTTCTTCCAACAAGGAGCCACAAAAGGTCCCTCAGCAAAAATAGAAATGAAGATGGCTCAGTTTGGTCACTAAAGGACTGAGCTGGAGAGATGGCTCAGCGGCTAAGAGCACTGGCTGCTCCTGCAGAGGACTTGGGCTCCGGTTCGGCGGCCACACGGTGGCTAACAACCATCTGTAACTCCAGTTCCAGGGGATTGTAGTTCAAGGACACTGGCTACAGGAAAGAAAACTTGAAGTGGGGTCCAGTGTGGTGGTACATTCCTTCAATCCCAGCACCCAAGAAGCTGAGACAGCACTGCTGAATTTGAGGCTAGCCTGGAAAATATGAGACTTTGTCTAAAAAAAGAAGAAGAAGAAAAAGTAAAAAAGTACAGACTGTACAGTTTCCAGTCATGGAAATTCTGCTAACTTGTTTTAAAAGATCCAAGTTTTAAGAGCTGGAAAGATGGCTTGGCAGTGAAGTGCACTTAACTGATCTTGCAGAGGACATAGGTTTGGTTTCCAGCACCTACATGGCAGCTAACAACCATCTGAACTCCACTTCCAGGGAACCCTATACCCTCTTCTGGCCTCTGCAGGTGCTGCATGCACATGGTGCACTTACACTTGCATGTTTTACTGATAGCCCTCTCCCAAAAGCCCCCTTGAAACCAGTCATATAGAGCTTGATATATGAACAGACCTTAAGAACCAAGTCTAAAGACCTAATACACATGGTAAAAAGAACTGAGTCCCACAAGTTGTCCTCTGATATCCACACTAGATAGTGTGACTCAGGCCCCCTGTACATGAACGCAAAAATAAACTAATAAAGACAATATAAAAATTGTAATGGGGGGCTTGAGAGATAGCTCAGCAATTAAGAGCACTGCCTGCTCTTGCAGAGGACCAGGGTTTGATTCCCACACCCACAAAGAGGTTAACAACCATTTGTAAATACATTTCCAACACCCTCGTCTGACTTTGCAGGCATTGTGCCCAGGAAGTCATATGGTGTGTGTGTGTGTGTGTGTGTATGTGTGGTGTGGTATGTTCCTTTAACAAACCACTTACTGTACCCCAACTAATACAAATACATGCCACCAACTATAACCTTTGATGACAAGTCTGTAATCGGCTATGTCCTCCGTTTTGAAGATAAGCAAGCATTGCTTCCTACCCGATTTGTAATTAGAGTTGCTTATTGCATATTTATTACCTGATTTTATTCTAGGAATGGAATGTGAGAAGTAATATCTTCCTGTTGTCTTCATAACCATGTAGCCACACCACATAAACAGAACAAACAATCCCAATGGCACATTCACAGTACACAGTGTAATGTGCAGGGTCATAAATGCCTCTAAAGACCAGCCTATAATGTCTCTAACCGTGGGGCTGGCGAGATGATGGCTCAATGGTTAAGAGCACTGGCTGCTCTTACAGAGGACCCATGTTTGGTTCCCAGAAGCTACATAGTAGCTAACAACTATCCATAACTGCAGTTCCATGGAGGGTTCTGACACCCTCTTCTGACCTCCACAGGCATTGCAGGCATGTGGTGCACTACAAAAACAGTATTCTGAAGTATCTCCCTCTTGTTGCCCCAAGGCATTTACACAAGTGGCTGGGGGTATTCTTGACATAGCTAACCACAGGGTCAACCCCATCACCTCATTCATTTTGTACTAACATCTTCTCAAGGACCCCTTCTATAAATCATCCTAAATTCACACACACACACACACACACACACACACACACACACACACACAAACTATATTCCTCCTCTGATCTTTATTTTTCTTTTCCTTCCTACCACTTACCACAATGTAGGTTATTAAGTATGATAATCAATCACATCTTCCTGAGCCTAACATAACCTAAAACTAAAATACTATCAATATCTAATCTGCTATTTATATATTTGTTTGGTTGGTTTTGGTTTTTTGAGACAGGGTCTTACCGTAGACTCATACAGCCTCGATATATAGACCAGGCTGGCCTGGTCTCACAAGATCCACCTCCCTCTGCCTCCTGAATTAAAGGTATGCTATTGCATAACACGAGTATACTTACATACATGCAGGCAATACACTCCCACACATAAAATAAACATAGTTTTTTTAAAAAGTTCCCTGACTAGCTCTTTGTTCTTCCTCTCCCTCTACTAGCCTCTACCCACCCCATTTCTTAATTTTTGAGACAGGGTCTCATATAGCTAGGGCTGGCCTTCATCTCCTGATACTCCAGCCTCTGTGCTCCTACAGTTCTAAGTGCTGGGATTTATAGGTGTGTACCACCACACCTGGCCAGACTGAGTAACTTAACAATAAAAATTTTATTTTCTCACAATTCAGAAGACTAAAATTCTGAGATTAAGGAGGGTCTGGGCTTCAGTATATCAAAGAAGCAAACAGAATTAAGTCTGTGACACTTATCCACAAACAAAAAATAAAATAAAAAAGAGAGAAGGAGGGAGAAAGGTGAGAAAGAAGGAAAAGGAAGGAAATCTATACCAGGGCTGGCGAGATGGTTCAGCAAGTAACAGTGATTGCCACCAAGCCAACAACCTGAGTTGGATCCTTAAGACCCACATGGTAGGAGAGAACCAATTCCAGTAAGTTGTCCTCTGACCTCCACAGTTGTCTGTGGCATTTGCATACCCACACACATACATACATGCACACTCATATATACACACAAATGAATACATAAATGGAAAGAAATACTAAAATTTAATTGCAATCCCACAATCTCTTTTTTTTTTCTTCCTGGTGCAGGGATATGAACATAGGACCTCAGGCATGCCAAGCAAGCACTGTATGACTAAGCTGTGCTCACAGGCCACTTTCTTTCCTTTTTATTTCAAGATAGAGTCTTGCTAAGAAGCACTGACTGGCTTGAACTCATCTGTAGCTCAAACAGGATTTGGACTTGCCTCAACCATCCAAGTAGCTGAGATTATAGGCCTGCACCACCAGACACTCTCCAAAATCTTGTAATTCAGGACTGAAGACTCAGAGGTTATTCCAGTCCTGAGCATAGGTTCTATAAGAAGGTCTGTTGCTTTATTCATGTAACTGTTGTTTTCCTTGTTTTAAGTCTCCTGGACATTGGAGAGAGGGGCTGAACCTAGGCTGGGATTCTTCCCATTATTCTATTCCCCGGGACTCCAGGGCCTTCCACCAGACCTCGTAGGTCTCAAGAAAGGTTGCTCACTGCCTCTTTTCTTTAATTTCATTGAGAAGCTCAAGAAGTGGATCAGTGGTTAAAAGCACTGGCTGCTCTTGCAGAGGACCTGGGTTCAGCTCTCAGCACCTACGTGGCAGCTAACAATCATCCATAACTCCAGTACCAAGTGATCTGATGCCCTTTTCTGATCTCCTCAGGCATTGCACAACACAGATGCATTTACATACATGCAGGCAATATACTCAAACACATAAAATAAAAATAATAAGTTTTTAAAAAAATAATGATTTCATTGGGACTGGAGAGAGGGCTCAGCAGTTAAGACCTAATAGTTCTCTTCCAGAGGACCACAGTTCTGTTCCCAGCATCCACATCAGGCAGCTAACAACTACCTGTAATCCTAGCTCCAGGTGATTTGAGGATCTGGCCTCCAAGGGCACCTGTACACAATGTTGCATACACTCAATGCAGATACACACATAAATTTAAAAATAAATTTTTTAAAATGTTATTTATTTTGTATGTGTTCAAGCATTGAAGGGGGCATTGCTGTCCTATGTCACAGGGGTTGAGGCCAGTAGACAACTGGCTTATGAGTCAGTTCTCTACCCACCATGTAGGTCCCAGGGTCACCAGGTTTGGCAGCAAGTGTCTATCTCCCTACCTACCTACCACCTACCTTCCTTCCTCTCTTTCAGATTTATTCACTCTTATTTTATGTATGAGTTTTCACCTGCATGTATGTATATGTACCACATTTGTGCCTAATGCCTGTGCATGCCAGAAGAGGGAGCGAGCGGAATTCTCTGGTAATGGAGTTACAGACAGTTGTTAGCCACATGTGGGTGCTGGTAAACTAATCCACGTCCTCCACAAGAGCAGCAAATGCTCCTATCTCTTCTTTCCTTTTTTTTCACCAAACTAATCTGAAATCCTCATTATCTGGAAGAAACTTTCGTGCCAATACTAAAACAAGAGAAGATAAACGTCCATAAAGACATCCCTGGAGGCTTCTGAGATCAGGAGCTATTATAAGCATTTTAGGAACAGCACCTTGACAGTCAACTACAACGATAAATAATTTTTCTTTGGCACATTGTAGTAAGGATTCCCAGCGTTCACGTAGGATTTTTTTTAATCTAGTTTATTAATACTAGGTCACTTTCTAAACTTATACTTGAGTCTCCAGCACGCAATAAGACTGGTGAGAACAGGAAAGATTTCCGCCTCGTGGAGCACATCCGGGACCCGTGGAGGCGTGGCCTTTGGGGCGGAGTCGAGGCACGAGGTTTAGGCTCCGCCCAATGGGCGCCAATCAAGAGCGCGCGCCCCCTCCGCCCGCCAGGGGTCGCAGTCTGCGCGAATTGAGGTTTTCCTTTGGCTAGTGCAAAGCCCGCCGCGTCTTTCGCTCTCGCGAGAGTAGGCGCGCGGCCTGCCGGGGGTGATGCACGGCCGTCCGAAGGCCAGCCAAAATGGCCGCCCTGGAGGAAGAATTCACGTTGTCTACAGGAGTTCTGAGCCACGGGCCTGAAGGTCTCCTAGGCGTGGAGCAGAGCGACAAAGCAGACCAGTTCCTAGTGACCGACGGCGGCAGGACCGTCGTGCTCTATAAGGTGAGGGTAGCGGCAGCGGCCGGCGTCCGACGCCGAAGCGGGAGACTCGGGTTTCCCGAGCTTGAAAGGACATTCTGGAGCGCCTGGGACGGAGGCCCCGCGTCGCCGCGGTGGGCCGCCGCACGCGATCTGGAAGCTTGTCCTGTAGTCCCTGGCGAGTTTCCGAATGACAGGCCGCAGGTCTCCGTGCACGTGGGACCTGATGGGAACCGAGTTTTCGGGACCGAGGCTTGGGAAGGGGTCTCTGTCACCCGGTGCTCCAGAAGGCTAGAGCGTCTCGAGATGGCGGGGCCACCGCCACCGAGGCTGACACTGACAGCTTGGCAATGAGGGCTGTACCCTTCGTCCCAGTTCCTTGGGGGATCTTGTTTTCCTTTTTGTGGGTGAAGAGGCGGAGATTTCTAGGTAGCCTGGAAAGAATCTGGATTCCTAGGGATTTGTAAATGGGCAACTCTGGTTCACGTTCTGAGTCCTGGAGTGATTCCTGGGAAGTCTCACCGTCTTGCCTCCTTTTCCTGATTCTGCACACTTAGCCTTGTTTTTAATCATGTGTAGAAACCAGTTATTTTTACCTGGGATACTGAACGGTTTCCTTTGTCATTAAAAAGTTACCCATCTGCTTTGAAGTTTGGGAGACAGACTGCTAACAAGTCCCTGTATTGTCTGTTTAGACTCCTCTGCTGACTGTTGATCTCTGGGCTATCCATTTGATGTGCAGTTTCTACATAGAATACACTGGCTGATCGTAAATCAGTGGACCCGATCCCAGTTACTCCAACCTAATTTTCCATATTCCAGACTAGTAGTGGAATCTACTTTAAATGTACTGTTCTTTATAAACAATGTTCAGAATGAAAAGTTTGGAGGTTGTTTTGTTACATATTTTTATGTGTATGAGTGTTTCCCCTCCGTGTTTGTATGTACAACATGTGTGTGCAGTGCCCAAAGAAGTCAGAACAGGGCAAGAGATTCCCCATCTGGAACTGGAGTTACAGATGGTTATTAGTGCTGGGAACTGAATCTGGGTCCTCTGCAAGATCAGCTAGTGCTCTTAACAACTGAGCCATCTCTCCCGCCACTTGTTTTGTTTTTGAAACAGGGTTTGGCTGTTTAGACCTGGCTAGCCTTGAACTTGGAATCCTCCTGCCTCAGTACCCTCCACCCCAACCCCCAGTGCTGTAATTATAGGTGTTAGCCACCATCACATTTATTATAATGACTTTTAAGTGTACATGCATTAATGTGGTAAATACATTTATATTGTTATGCAGCCATCACCACAACCCATCTCCAGAACTTTTCATCTTACCAAACTGAAATTCTGAACCCATTAAGTAACTCTCAGAGCAGGTGAGATGGTTCAGTTGATAAAGTCGCTTGCTGCCAAGCCTGACAAATTGAGTTCAATTCCTAGACATGGTAGAAGCAGAGAACCAACTCCAGCCAAGTTGTCGTCTGACTTACACATACGTACAAATTAAATAAATAAATGTAATTAAAAATAGTTGGGTATGGTGGCATGTGCCTCTAATCTCAGCACTGGGGAGGCAGAGGCAGGGGGCTGTCTCTGAGTTCAAGGCCAGCCTGGGCTACATCGTAAGACCTTGTCTCTAAAATAAATAAATAAAAACTCAAGTAGCCAAGGCAGAAGAATCCTGAGTTTGAGGCCAGCCTGGACTAGACATCAAGACCCTGTCTGACAAATAAGAAATAACTATTCTTCCAAGCCCCTGGTGCCCAGCATTCTCTCAGTTTTTAATCACTTAAGACACTTCATAAGGTAGAATCATCAGTATTTGTAACTTATTTTCCTATTTTAAAAAGGATGTAAAACATCATTTCTGTGGTCTCTTTTTTATTTAAAATCAAACTACCTTATTGTCAGAAGCCAAATTCATGACTACTATGTTCTTTCATTAGGTTTCTGATCAGAAACCCTTGGGGAGCTGGTCGGTAAAACAAGGTCAAATTATAACATGTCCAGCTGTATGCAACTTTCAAACTGGGGAGTATGTTGTTGTGCATGACAATAAGGTAAGTTTCACAGCTTGTATTAATAATATTGGCAATATAAGACAAGTGTTGCTAAATGTACCATTGCTGTTTATGTTGATTACAGGTAAATAGGCTGGAGAATGCTTTTTAACAAGTATGCTTTGATTTAAGGTTTTGAGAATATGGAATAATGAAGATGTAAACCTGGATAAAGTATTCAAAGCTACGGTAAGCTATTGAATTTCCCAACATGATTCATAGTTTAATATGTTATTTATCTTTATGCCTCTGGGAAAGTGAGCCCATGGTCTGCCATAGGTGTTTTCTCAGAGATCATGGTAATTATCTTAGTTCAAGTGTTACTAGGTTAGAAAATAGAGGTTGTATTACCCCAAGAAGATTGATGGCTTAAATAATTGAATTTTGATTAATACTTATTTCCATGAATTTGGGCTTCAGGATATTTCTTGAGAACAAGTGAATTTTCTGTGCCATTGTTTAAAATGGACCTGTTTGTTTGTTCTGAGACAGGGTCTCCCTGTAACACCAGCTGATCTAGAGCCTACTATATAGACCAGGTTAGCCTCAGTCTCACAGATCCACCTGCCTCTCTGCCTCCCAAGTTATAGTGTACACTTTAACAGTGATATATATAAAATATCATAAAAAAGAACAATTAGATATATCTGTTCTGCTGATGGCTTAGTGTGTTAATTTTTCTTTTTTTTACTGCTTAAATGAGGATCTCAAATGAGGTTAATCTTAGAACTTCCAGTCCTTAATGTCTAATACTATAATTGGTACATTTTAGAACTCATAAGAAGGCTAATTTAAATCCGATTTAACTGTTGCCTAGACCCTTGAAACTTCTATCTAGTCAACTGTGCTGTTTCCTGACTCCAGTCTTTTCATTCACTTTAAAGAAAAATAATCTTCAGTTTTACTTAGTGAAGTTTTTTGAGACAGAGTATTATATAATCTATGCTGGCCTTGAACTCACTGTGTAACCAAGAATGAGATCATGAACTTCTGATCTCCTTCCTCTTCCTCCTAAGTGCTGGGATTACAGATGTGCACCTCTTCAGCTAACCTATTGGAATGGCTGGGGATCAAATATGTGCATGTGCCAGAACACATGTGAGGAGGTCAGAGAACAGCTTGCAGAAGTTGGTTCTCTCCTACCATGTGGGTCTCAGAGATTGAACTCAGTCTGATAAGCTTGGCCGCAAGATCCTTTACCCACTGACCCTTCTGAGAACAAGCCCCTCAGTGATACTTTTCAACCCCACTTATGAGTGTTCAGTGGTAGAATGCCTAGCCCTTGGTTCAGTCCCCATTACTCAGAGAAGGAAATAAAAAATAAATAGCCAATGTGGTGGTACGTGCCTTTATTCCCAGCACTCAGGAGGCAGAAACAGGCAGATTCCTGTGAGTTTGAGACCACTTTGGACTACATTACAAGTTCCAGGTCAACTGTGGCTATAGCAAGACTATCTCAGAAAACCAAAAGAAAAAGGGGAAGGAGGGGAACTCTTAAAAATAAGCCTTTCTCAGGGCTAGAGAAACGGCTCAGCGGTTTAGAATACTGACTCTTCTTGTAAAAGACCGGGGTTCAAATTCTAGCCCCCACATGATAGCTAACAACCGTCTGTAACTCCAGTTCCAGGGGATCTGACACTCTCTTCTGACCTCCAAGGGCACTGCACAACACGGGTGCACTTATACACATGCAGGCATAACACTCATACACACAAAATTAAAATAAATTTTAAAAATAAACTTTTCTCACCAGGTGTGGTAGCTCGTGTTGGTCATGTTAGCCACAAAGGATAGTAAAGCAGGGTCATGAGCCCAAGGCCAGCCTAGACACATACCAGACCCCTGCTTCAAACGAAGCAAGCCTCCTATACATGCCTGTGCTGTATTACAAGGAGTAAAACTAAAAACTGAACGTTTTCCTAGCTGTCAGCAGAAGTACATAGGATCCACTCAACACAAGGGGCAGAACCAGTGGTGCTGTTCAGCAGCGGAGCCATTCGAGGCTTGGAGGCCTTGCTTGCAGAGCCTCAGCAGAAGATTGAAACTGTTATATCTGAAGAAGAAGTAATTAAGTAAGTTCCAATGTTTGCATGTGACTTTTTACCAGAAGAAAATGCACTGTGTACTATTTTTCTCCTTTCTTTACCATGTTTAAAAGTATTTTTGCCTGTGTACATAATAAAAGTAATCAATGATTCATGGTTAGAGCCCTGGCTAGCATGTATGAAGCTTAGAATTCAGTCCCCATCACCCCAAGAAAAAAAAGTAGCCTAGTTAAAACCCACTTATTGCTGAGCATGGTGGCACATGCTTGTAATCCCATCATTTGGGAGGCAGGGGCAGGCAGAGCTCTGGTCAGCCTAGCCTGTTCTAGGCCAGCCAGAGTTACATATTTGAGACCCTGTCTCAAAGCAAACACCAACAATAACAACAACAAAAAAAAACACTTATACTGGCAAGAATCCCTGGAGCCTGTGGGAGGATAGGTGAGGAAACCGTAGCCATATGAGTTCTGGATAATGATGGAGAATTGCATGGTCAAGTATTAATGAAATTGGTAATCCCAGAAGTGCAAAGTCTTTGATTGTGTCATAGGGCCATAACTGCCAAGTCATAGCCGTTTTCCCTGGAGAAAAGCACAGTTTCTTATTGAGACCATGATAGTACTTTAAGACACCTGCTTTCCCAGACTCTGGAGTAAGACTGGGCAGATAACTCACCCAAATGATAGACAGATGAGTCTCATTTCATCACATTTCCTGTTCAGTTGATTTGCTGTCCTCCTGGTCCTCCCAGTGGAAACTAAATTTCCAGAGGCTAAAACAAAGACTTGTACGTAGTAAATGAACAGTGCAGACAGTGACCAGTTCAATAATAGTCTAATCCAGGTATGCCTCTGAGGTGTGAGCAGCTATTTGGGGATAACCTTGGGGTTCTAATCCCTTTGCCACAAACTAGCTAGGCTACCTTAGCTATGTGGGTCCTTTAGCTTCCTTGTGACTCATCTTGTTGCTTACAGAAAGTAGATAAGATCCTGATGTTTTCCTCAGAACACTAGTCTCCAAACTAATGAAGAAGAGCGGTGCTGGGAGTCCATTTAGGTTGTGAGAGTACAGCGTGCAGTTACCCTCTCAGGACCTCATAGTTTTCATTACTATTCGCAAAGTTCAACAACCTGTGCTGTATCCAGAGGTGCATTTGACAAAGAACTGCCTGTTGCTGGTGGGATACATTTTAAACCATTAAATCAGACATTCTCTGTCTTCAAAAATAATAGTTATTTCTTAGGTTTATTGATAAGTATATTTCTCAACTGATTTTTGTGTTTTCTAATTTTTCTTTTTTCTTTTAAGGTGGTCAAAGTTTTTCATGGTGTTTAAGCATCTTGTTTTAATTTTTATCACTGAAAAAGTAAGTGATATCTGTACCTTCTGACTTTTTGTTACATATTATTTTCGATTTTATTTAGAGTTTTCATGTTTCTCTTAGAAGATTTTTTTAATGTCTTTTTTAAACACTAAAATAACTATTATAACTGTTTCTGTGCCTGAATTTTATAGCATTTTGAATGTTAATTGAAGCCAGGCGTTGCCTGTGATCCCTGCACTTGGAGATTGAGGAAAGAGGATGAAGAGTTTGAGGTCAATTTTGACTACATAGTGAGACACTGTCTCAAAAAAACAAGGGCTAAAGCGCAAGGCCTTGGATTCTATCCCAAGCACAAGTGGGAAAATGTTTTTAATTGAGTGAGGGGTCTGTGTGTTTGTTGATTCGGTTCACAGCATCTCTGTGTAATCCTTACTGACCTGAACTCACTATGTAGACCAGGCTAGGCTGTAATTTGTAGCAGTTTTCCTGTCTTTGCCTTCTGGGTGCTGGGATTGCAGGCGTGTTTCCCCATACCCAGCCTGAGCAAGAAGTTTTCAAATATTGAAGTAATTAGAATGGAGCAAGGACTGTTTTTACATCTAACTATAGTTAGTTAAGATTTATAAGATAAAATTCTTTTCTTACAGCATGGAAATTATTTTGCTTATATACAAATGTGCAAATCACGTACCTTAAGCAAATATACACTCTTACTTGGAAAAGAAGAAAAATCTCTTACACCAAAGTTTACTGCATATGTGGATCGGAAGTTCATCTCTTTGATATCATTAAGTAAGTTTTCTTTTAACATCCAGAGGTGGTAACTAGAAAGCTGTTAAAGGGTGGTGTGCAGTTAGGGTTCTTGAGCTCTCTGCACTTTTCTTTTGGCCCCTCCCTTGTTGTGCTTCCTTGTAGGCGCCTTGGCCCTGGCCGTGTCTGCTCATGCACTACGTCAGTGGTGCTGTGTTTGGAGCTGGGACTGGACTAGTTCAGACAAAGCACAGTTCCAATCATTTCTATGACTTTTTTTTTTTTTTTTTTTAACTTGGTATGTGTGTGAGTGCATGTTTGTGTCTTGGTTCATAGTACAGATGTCAGGAAGTGCTGTGGAGTTGGTTCTCTTTCCACTTTTACATGAGTTCCAGAGAATAAACTTAGGTTAGTCAGGCTTGCACAGCAAGTGTCTTTACCCACTGAGTCATCTCCCAGCCATTTCTGTAACTTCATGGCTTAAGTTTACCATAAACAAATGGTGAGAAAGAAAAGTCACCTTTTATATTCAGACTTTCCTTTTTTTTTTTTTTCCTTTTTCTGAGATACAGTCTTAGATATTCCTGGCTCCAAATTCATGTAGCCAAGAATGGCCCTGAATTTCTGATTCCCCTGCCTCTACCTTCCAAGTGCTGGAATTACAGGAGTGTCTGCCATCTTTCCTGGTTTGTGATGCTGGAGAGTGAACTTGGGGCCTTGTACAAACTAGGCAAGCACTCTACCTACAACTCCAACCCTTCCACCTTCTTTTTTGCATTTAGTATGTAATAACTGGTACACACCAGCCATGTATGGATTTTGAGGTCCGAGGACAACTTTCTGGACTTTGAAGTTGCTTCTCCTTCCATCATGTGAACTCTAGGAAGCAAACCTAAGTTGTCAGATTTGGTGGCAAGTGCCTTTACCTGGCAAACTGTCTCACAGTTTGAGTGTATAATTAGTGGACCATAAGATACTTGGGTCTAAGATGCATCAGTTGTCAGTTAAGAGGACCATAAAACCAGCTTAAGCTACATAGCAAGTTTAAAGGTAACCTCAGCAATGTAGTGAGACCGCCATATCAAAAAATTAATGGCTGGGATATAACTCAGTAGAAGACTGCTCGCTTAACATGTACAAAGTCCTGAGTTCAATCCCCAGTACAGGAAAAGAAAATCTGCTTGACATTGGAAATTCCTTTATTCATTTTTTTTTCCTCTCTGGTGTTTAGAATTTTTATCTTTGGCTACTATATTTGTTGTTTTGAGCAGGGACTCCCTATACAGTCCGTACTGGCCTTAGACTAGATTTTCCTGCCTTAGTGCTGGGATTAAGACATGCGTCGTTGTGCCTAGCTTATTATGGTATTTCTTGCTTGATAGTTATTGGTAATATTTCCCTTCAACTCATTCTAAATTTATAATGCCTTTGTTCAGGGAAAACCTAGAATGATGTGCTTATTGGATGGATTAGATTATTTCCTGAATTGGTAGTCTTATAAGTATCCTAATACATTTAACATTTATGCATATGAAACTGTCCTTTATCCTTTACTAAGCAACAAGTATTTGCTCCCAACAGGCCCTGATGGATGTATATATGAAACCTTGGTACCAATATATTCAAGTGACACAGAAAAAAATCAGAGGTTAGTTAGATCGTTATTGCTCAAGGCTGTTGTGTCTAGTGGTACTCGAAATGGTGTTGCACTCACCGTCCTGGATCAAGATCATGTGGCAGTCCTGGGACCTTCACTACCAGCTTCCAAGGGTAACTGAATCACTTGTAAAGTTTTTATATTTTCCCCCTCAGATTTATCTTTTTTTTTTTTCCTCTTTGTTTCTTTTCTTTTCAGCAAAGTCTCACAGTGTAGCACAGGCTGGCCTCGATCTTAAGATCCTCCTGCTTCAGCTTACCAAACACTGAGATTACAGGTGATGTATAGTGTTAAATCTTCCAATTCATGAATTCAAGATGTCTGGTTTTTAATATTTTATTTATTTTAATTTCATATGTACAAGTACATCACCTATGTGTAAGTGCACCCATATCGTGCAGTTCCCTCAGAGGTCAGAAGAGGGTATTAGATCCCCTGGAACTGGAATTGTGGACAGTTATTGGCCCCCATGTGGGTACTGGGAATTGAACCTGGGTCCTCTGCAAGAGCAGTCAGTGCTCTTAACCTCTGAGCCATCTCTCCAGTCCCCTGTCCATCTATTTCTGTCTTCCTTAATGTCTGTTAGCAATATTTTATAGTTTTTAGTGTATAATTATTCACTTCCTTGGTTAACTGGATTCTTTTAGATGATAATATAAATGAATTTTCTTTCTGTGACTTTTCAGGTTTTTCATTTCTAGATTGTAGAGGCACAGCTAATTTTTATGTGTTGATCTTATACCCTAAAAGTTTTCTAAATTCATTTATCAATGCTGGGGTTCTTTGTGTGTATTCTTAGGGATTTTGTCAATGTGGGGTCATGTCAACTGTAATTACAAATACTTTACTTTCTTCAATATTTGTAGGCTGAAGCTTTTTCTCTTTTTTTCTCTTGCTTGCTTACTTTAGTTTGAGCTTCAGTACAGTGTGGACTAGCAGTGGTGAGCAGAACATTTGTTGGGTTCCTGATCTAGAGAGAAGCCTGTCAGTCTCATTAGTTTGATGAGCCCCTTGACTTTTTCACATATGCCCTTGATCTGTTCCTGGTTTTCTGAGTGTTTTAATTATGAAAGAAGTTTGCATTTTTATCGGTGCTTTCTTTGTGCCAACTGAGATGATTATGTTTTTTCTCTTTGTTCTATTAATAGAGTATATGATTTTGGTTGATTTCCTTATGTTGAACCACATTTTCAGCCCTGAAATAAATACTTGATTATGAATTTTAATATGCTGTTGGATTCAATTTGTTAGTATTTTATTGAGGGATGTAGGAATTTTTGTTTTGGTTTTTGGTTTTTGTTTTGGTTTTTTGCATCTGTATTCATAAGGTACATAGTCTAGGTTTTTATGTGTCTTTGATCTCAGTCAGGGAAATACAGGCCTAATGTAATGGGTTAGGAAGTGTTTCTTCTATATTCTAAAAGAGTTCGGTGTTAATTTTGCAAGTGTTTGGCAGAGTTCACCCATGAAGTCATCTGGTCCTGGGCTTTTCTTTGCTGAGTGTGGTTTGTTTTAATTATGTAGACTCTTACCTGGCCATTAAAATCTTCCTCCGAGCTTGTTTGTTCACTCCACTTTTTCCATGGGCCTCTCCTTTCCAGTTCCTGGGGCAGTCATTCTGTTTGTTATTCTTGTTTATACTTCATAAGCTAACTTTGATATATTTACTTCTGTCTCCTTCCCTTGTGCAGATATATCATATATTTAAATTTCAGTCTATTTCTGAATTTCGGTAACTTCTTATTTTATAGAATGCCTCTCCATATGGAACAGAAAGTTTCAGACATTACAGTCTTCAAAAGAGTTCCCGCAAGGAACTAGTGGTCAAGTAAGTTGGGGTTTTGTTGTTGTTGCTGTTTTGGTTTGTATTTTCTTGAGGACTCTTCAAATAATTTGGTTCTGGTTTGGGATTAGGTTTTTGCTTACAATAAAGTGTTGCTCTGTAACCCAGGATGGCCCAAAACTTGCAGTCCTCTTGCCTTAATCCTTGAGTACTAGAATTGTAGATATGTGCCACCATGCTGGGCCAAATTGAGTAATTTGGCTTTCTGGTAAGTATTCTTTTTTTTTTTTTTAACCAGAAACATGGCATTTGCTTTTTGTTTAATAGCTTGTTTATGTTTTATCTCCTTGAAAAACTGAATTATGACTAATTTTAGATTAAGAGAGAAAAATTAGTTTTTAGCTGCTCTTTGGTGTAATCTTTTTAAATTGGTATTTTAAATTTCAACCTAATGTGTTCTTTTCCATAAGTTAGCTATTTAGGCTATATGCTAACTGTTAACTGTATTAGTTGCCTTTTCTGCTGTGATAAAACACCATAACGAGAGCAGTTTATAGAGGACGAGTTTGACTTTTGGTTCCAGAGGGATGAATCCATCCTGGTGGGGCTGCATGGCAGGAGGCAGCCTGGTGCAGAAAGCTGTAGGCACATGTCTTCAAGAATGTGCAGGAAGGAGGGACAGCCCGACACCTGAGGCCAGGTGTCCAATATTTGGAGCATATGGGGGAGCACTCTCATTTAAACCATGATTGCTTAAAGAGCTAAAGTTTAGGCTAAACCACACTCTGAAGGTTGGGGTTCTTTTGAGTGATGTGTTGAACTTCAATGCCTTTCAAAGATGCGAAAGAAATAAAAGATAAATATTTGGTGGTAAGCGGGTGTTTGTACATAGATAAAGTCCATTAGGACAGTAGGATGTTAACTGGTTTTTTTTTTTAAGCTTTTTTTTGAGGGCTCTTTTTTCAGACAGGGTCTCCCTGTAGCTACAGCTGTCCTGCAACTCACTATGGAGACCAGTCTGGCCTCAGTCTCACAAAGATCGGCCTCTGACTCCCAAGTGCTAGAATTTAAGGTGTGCAGCACCACACCCTGCTTTATTTTATTTTTAAATTGTGTATATGTGTGTGTGTCAAGATGAGGGTATATATATATACATGAGTGCAAGTCTTCATAGTGGTCGGAAGAGGTTATCAGATGGCCCTGGAGCTGTAATTACATGAAATTGTGAGCCAACATGGGTGCTGGGAACTGAACTTGTGTCCTCTGCAAAAGCGGTACTCACTGTCAACCGCTGAGCCATCTCTCCAGCACCAGATGTTATTGATTGAATTAAAGGCTAGAGACTAGGTTTCTCAGGTTATAATTAATTTGAACAAATGATTTTAGCAAAGTCAAATACTCATAATTCTACCCTTAACAAACACTGGGAGTCAGGAGTTCCTATATACCAGCACTCAGGAAATCTTAAGCCAGCCAGAGCTCCATAGTGAGACACTGCCTCAAAAAATCCAAATAAATAAATAAAGGTCCTTTAGATAATGCTTAATTCAGATTTGACCTCAGTAAGTTGTACATATTATATTCTTTTAGAAAGTAGCTTGTTTTCCTTATTTTTTGTTGTATTAAGGTAGCTTATAAGGTAAGTTATTGTTATATTTAAAAGCTTGAGTTTGAGGCAGGAGTGGTGGCACACATCTTTAGTCCCAGCCAGGGAGGCAGAGGCCTCTGTGAAATAGAGGCCAGCCTGAACTACATAGCAAGTTCTAGGCCAGCTGGGGCTACAGGGAGACCCTTTCTTTAAAAAGAAAAAAGCTTGAGTTAAAGTTTCTGTGGTAAATGGGTAAAGCAGATTGGTATATTTACATGATGGAGTTTTTATCATAGGAAGATTGAAATGTCCTGGGAAAATAGATGGGATTTAAAATCATCTTGATAAAATAAACCAGACTCTGAAAAATGTCAGGCTCTTCTCTCATGCTGAATCTAGACTTAAATGTATGTGATATGGAAGGAGGTTGGGGACTATTTAGAAGATAAGCAGCAGGAGTAGATGGCGGAAAGTAACTATGTGCTTACTTTTTTCTTCCTTTTTTTTTTCCAGCTCTGGTATTATGGGGAAATATTATTCATGTTACATGGAAAATGTCTAACTGTAATTCCATACAAGTGTGAAGTGTCATCATTAGCAGGTGCCCTTGGAAAACTCAAGCATAGTCAAGATCCAGGTAGAAACAAACTTCCGTAATTGTTTTATTAACACAAAGCATTTTATTAGCTCCCAGTTTCATATGTAGATTTAGACAGCCTCTTATTCATAGTAGGGCCTTGCTTAATTTTGAAATTTGGAATTTCTCTGACCAAGTGGCTATCTTGGAAATGGTCCAAATTGCAGGTGCTGCCAAATCCTGAAAAGCCACAGTGTATTTTAGTGGATTTTGTTGTATTTTAATATTTTCTTTATTATTTTTATGTATATGAATGTTTTGCCTACACATATGTAAATACACTACATGCAGTGCCTTATAGAAACCAGAATGTGGTGTCCCGACCCTCTGAAACTAGAGTTGTGGACAGTTGTTAGCCTCCATGTGGGTGCTGGGAATCGAACCTGGGTCTTCTGGAAAAGAGTAAGTGTTCTTAACCTCTGAGCCATTTCTCCAGTTCTAGTTTTTGTTTTTGAGATGGATTCTTGCTGTTTAGCCCTAGCTGGCCTGGAACTCTTAGAGATCTGCCTGTCTCTGTCTGCTGGGTGCTAGGATTAAGATGTGTGCCTCCACACCCAGCCAAGCTGTGTTTTCAGTGCCAGTGTTCTGAGTAAGGGCAATGGAGGAATCTCCGAGGCAGAACAGTAATGCCACATCCCTCCCATTTTCTTTGGACCTGATGTTACTGATCTGGCTTGTAGCCCTCAACTCTGTTATGATTTACCAATTAGAGTTTTAAGCCTCTCTTGAATTATGCATAAGTGGTTGCTTCCATTGTTCTTTAATTGGATAATAATAGGTGAAAATAGTCCGGTAATTTCATGTTTTGTGTTTCCTTAGGCACTTATACCATGCCCCATTTTGTAAACTGGGAAATGTGTCAGGGATATGAACTTGAATCCCACAGTGCAGAACAGTCAAGGAGAATTGTAAGTTTAGTAGTTGAATGAAAAATGTTAGGGCAAATAATGAAAAACAGGAAAAGACTTAAGTTATTTTAATGGTTCTTATCTATGTAATTGAATGTTTAGTCTTAATAACAGGGCAGTTTGAGGTTTAAATCCTGTGACATCATAGCCTTTATCTAAAATTCGTATGTGTAGTCTGTTATTTATGTTTTATGTTTTATTTGTAAATTGGTGGGGGGAGGGTGCTTAGTATGTACACATGATTCCCAGTGCCCAAGGAGACCAGAAATGGCTTCAGGTTCCCTGGAACTTGAGTTACAGTCAGTTGTGAGACACTTGAAATGGGTGTGGGAATCAAACGCATGTCTTCTGCAAGAACAAGAGTCACTCAGAACCACTGAGCCATCTCTCCAACCCTTATCTATTAATTTTTATGGGTGTATATGATATTAACTAAATCCCAGGTAAGAAAATAAGCCAGTTTGCAATTCGTAATGATGCCCTGCTGAATATAAAGATTTTATTTTAGTTTTATAATTTTTTAAAAAACCTCAGCTGAATGTGGTGCCTCATGTCTCTAATCCCGTCCAGTACTTCAGAGGCAGAGGCAGAATTGTAAGACTGAGACCAACCTAAGCTACCTAGTGAGTTTCAGGCTACCCTAAGTTAAAAAATCTTATTTCAGAGTTGAATAAAAACCTATTTCCTTCTAACAAAGTTTGTTTCCAAAAGTATCAGTGCCTGGTATGGTGACACACACCTGGTATGGTGACACACACCTTTAATCCCAGTACTAAAGAGGCAGGGGCAGGCAGATCTCTGTGGGTTGAAGGCCAGTCTGGGCGACATAATGATTTCCAGGCCAGCTGGGGCTATAGGAGGACCCTGTCTCAAATACATACATACATACATACATACATACATACATAACATACATAACATACATAGCATACATACATATATTGGGGTTGGAGAGAAGGCTCCACAGTTAAGAGCACATACTGCTTTTATAGAGGACTCAAGTTCAGTTCCCAGCACTCTATCAGATGGCTCCTAGCTGTCTGTTAACTCTAACTCTGGGGAGGTCTGACGCCTTTTTCTGGCCTTTGTAAGCATCTGCGCTCAGGTGCCCGTACTTACTACACATAGTGAAAAATAAAGTAAATCTTTTAAAAAATCTCCATCTGTTTATAAGGATGTCATCATCCTTAGTGTCCTAGTAAGATAATCCTTTAGATTTAGTGGATTTTTGTCATGTTGAAATCTTAATGAATTTACTTAATTCCAGCTAAGGAGAAAAAAGGTGGAAACAAGTTTACAGCCAGAAGTTCCGGGATCTGAACTGCTTTTATCAATAATAAAGGTAAGTAAAAAAACACTAAAATTAGGGCTGGTGAGACAGCTTGACTGATAAAGATACTTGCCACTCATACCTGGAACCCATGTTAAGGTGGAAGGAGAAAACTGATTCCACTCACAACATGGCACGTGCACTATACACATACATCATGCACATACACACACTAATAATACTTTTAAAGTGCTAAAAATATTTTTTAAAGTCAACTCAAATGGTTTGGAGGAACTCATCCAGTTTTCATTCCAGCTGTTCTGTTGTTTCATATGGTCTGTGGTGAGTATTAATATTATGTCTTAATGTCAGAGTTAAATAAGCCTTTTGCTTATTTAACTATGTTGTATTGTAAGATTTGTGATCTGGTTACACTATTTGTAATGTAGCCTTCTAAAGATTTGAGTGTTCACACTGGAGAGGTAGCTGAACAGTTGCTTACTGTTCTTACACAGGACTGGGGTTTGATGCCCAGTACCCACATGATGACTAACAGTCATCCATAACGCCACTTCCCAGGCAATTCACACTCTCTTCTGGCCTCCATGGGCATTACATGCACAAGGTATACTTTCATACATGCAGCCAAAACACTCATTCACATTAAAATAAATTTTAAAGAGATTTGAGAGACCAGGCATAGTGGCATACACGTTTAAACCGAGCACTCAGGAGCCAGGTACAGGCAGATCTCTGTGAGATCCGGGCCCACCTGGTCTACATAGTGAGTTCAGGTGAGCTAGGGCTATAGAGAGACCCTATCTAAAAACAGCATAATAATAGCCAAAATATTTGAATCTCTATATTCTTGGATTTTTTTTTTTTCCCCTTTGCAGCTTTTTGTTTGTTTTGTTTTGTTTTGTTTTTGACAGGATCTCCCTAGTCCCTGCCTGCTTGGAAGTCACTGTGTAGACCAGGCTGGCCTCAATCTCACAGAGTTCTGCCTGCCTCCGCCTCCCGAGGGCTGGAACTAAAGGTGTGCACTACCGCACCTGGCATTCCCCTTTGCAGGTTTTGTATTAGAAGTTGTACTGTCAGGTTGTTGTTTCATAGGCATACATGAATATTGTTAGTGTTTTAAGAAAATTTTGTACTGGGGTTTTTCTTTTTTTAAAGCTCAGAGTGAAATTTATTAATGTGCCTTATTCTTGAATTTTACCCTTTCAGAAAGATTCAGAGAAACACATTGAAGTAGAGCTCCGTAAATTTTTGGCCACGTCAACACCTGACTTTCATACTTTAATTGGAGATGTGGTAACAGGACTTCTGGGAAGGTGTAGAACCGAGCCATCCTTTTATCCCCGGAACTGTCTGATGCAGCTCATCCAAACTCATGTGCTTTCCTACAGGTGGGTATTGTGTACTGAACTTGATGTGCAAAAAGAAAAAAAAAAGGCCAAGAATGGTGGTACACACCTTTAATCCCAGCACTCAGGAGGCAGAGGCAGACAGATCTCTGTGAGTTCAAGGCCAGGCTGATCTATATAGTGAGTCCCAGGCCAGCTGGGGCTATAAGGAGATCCTCTCTCAAAAAAAAACAAAAATTAGTTAATTGATTAATTAATGTGACTTTTGTGTCTCAGTTTGTGTCCTGGATTAATGGAGATTGCCCTAGAACACACAGATGTGCAGATGTTACAGCTCTGCCTGCAGCAGTTCCCGGACATCCCTGAGTCTGTGACCTGTGCCTGCTTAAAGCTTTTCTTAAGGTAGAGTGGGCTTTCCCTTCACTTCAGTCAAAGTCTCTGACAGAATTTGAGTTCTAAGATTTTGAAAGCTTAGAAAACGAATTTCTTCCACAGTTTCAAGTAGTGAGAACTAACCTCTTCCTTTCTGCTGACACTGCAGCGTTGGGGATGACAGCCTTCAAGATGTCAGTGTCAGTACCGAGTCAGTTTTTGACTATAGCGGTACTGTGCAAGATGAGAAAATGCAAGAACAAACTGAAATTGTTCAGAATGGCTTCAGTCCCAGAGATAGCAGCTGCAGTAACGGTAACCAGTTCAGTGGAAAGCCTCCTGATGCAGCAAGGAAGACCGTCTGCCCGGTGACCCCAAAGCGAGCAGCCCTGCTGTATCCTTTAAAACATCTCCCTGTGTTGTCTCTCTAGGGATACAGTTATATGCCAAGCACTAAATACAGAGGAATTAAATAATTTAAAGATCTTTTTTTTTTCTTTTTTTAAAAAAATATTCTTTTTAGTTCATGTGTATGAGTGTATCGCATGTATGCATGTAAGTGTACCTGTGTCATTCAATACCCTCGGAGGTTAGAAGAGGGCATCAGATCCCTTGGACCTGGAGTTACAGGTCCCCAAAATCTTTTTTTAAATATCTTCTTGATATTAAATGTATTTTACTAGGGTTTTTCTTTTTTTAAAGCTTAGAGTGAAATTTATTAATGTGCCTTATTCTTGAATTTTACCCTTTCAGAAAGATTCAGAGGTGTAGGATATATTCAATCCTACATTCAACTGGCTTACTTAAACCTGTTTTCTTACCCCTTTCTCTTCTTCTTCACTGCCCGCCCCCACTCACCATGTGTGGGTGGATGTGTGCAGGTGGATGTGTGCACCCTACAGGCACTACAAGAGATCAGATCCATGATCTTGTATATTCTTGGCAAACACTCTACGGCAGGGATACATCCCAGCCATTTCTGCCTGTTTTCTTTGGACCAAGAATTTGACTTTGGGGTTCATTTTGTTTTGAAAGAGAGTCTCACATCACAATGGCCAGCCTAGAACTCCTCATCCCTCTGTCTCTACCTAAATGCTGAGTTGTTAATGGGTGCCAACATGTCCTGCATAGCCTATTTTCTTAAGAAACTATAGGACTAGAGAGATAGCTCAGCAGTTAAAAGCACTGGTTGCTCTTACAGAGGTTAGGTTCAATTCCCAGCACCCACATGGCAGCTAACAGCTGTCTGTAACTCCGGTTTCAGTGGAATCTGACTCCCTCCTTTCACCTCCTTGGGCACTGCATGACACAGATACACTTACATACATGCAGATAATACACTCATACATATAAAATAAAAAAAAACAATATATAATGGGCTGGGCATGGTAGCACATCCATTTATCCCAGCATTCGGGCAAAGGCAAGTCAGTCTCTGAGTTCAAGGCTAGCCTGGTCTCCAAGTTCTAGGCTAGCTGGGACTACAAGAGAGATGCTGTCTCAAAAAGATCAAAATTATATATATATATATATATATGTAAAACTATTTTTTTTAACTAATAAAAAAACTATATTAGGGGGCTGGAGAGGTGACTCAGCAGTTAGAGTAGTGGCTGCCCTTGCAGAAGACCTATGTTTGGTTTTTAGCACCCATGTGGCAGCTAACAACCATCTGTAACACCAGTTCCAGGGATCCAATGCCTCCTTCTAACCTCCAAGAGGACTGCATACACACAGTGCACTTAAATATGTTCATGCAGAACACATAAAGCAAAGTACAAAAAAGAGCTATTCTAGTACTCGGTGTCTATATGCCACATAGGTACAGACATATACACATAATTTAAGCTCGTCGCGGTGGCACACCTTTTATTCCAGCACTAGGGAGGCAGAGGCAGGCAGATCTCTGAGTTCAGGGCCAGCCTCATCTATGTAACAAGTTCTAAACCAGTCAGGACTACATTGGAGACCTGTCTCAAAAAGAAAAAAACATATGAATTGCTTGTGGTTTTAGTAGAACAGCCTTTTCCTTATTAAAGGAAGATTTTCCTTTAGTCTTGAATAGAAATGGAATTCTTCATTCAGCCTATAGTGAAACCTTCCTTCTGCCACACTTAAAGGACATTCCTGCACAGCACATTACGGTAAGTGATCTACAAGTCCTGTAGAATTCTATTTCTCCCTTAAGTTGTGCTGCTTAACTCTGACCAGCTGTTACTTGCAGAGCTATCCCCAACTCGAGAGCTTCTTGCTGATAAGATGGGCTTCATTTTATAGTTTGTGTCCACAGAGAACTGTGTCATGTTTGTTTGATATATAATTTAACTGAACAACTTCTTAAAAGTCTTTCTATTATCTGTTGTGTTTGTTGTAAAGAACCTTTTCTACCAGGCTGGTAAACTGTGCTCTTCTTTTTCCCCTGGCCCAGCTGTTTCTCCAGTATTTGTATTTCCTTTACCTGAAGTGCAGTGAAAACGCTTCCATGACGCTTCCTGGAATAAACCCTCCAACCCTGAGCCAGGTCAGACAATTTTTGCCTCTCTACAGAAACCTTTGTGCAAGGTCGGCACCTGGATTTCAGTACCCGATCCTCAACCTGTCCAGGATGAGAAAACTATGTTTTTCCTCCCTCATGCAGACTGCTGGAGCTCAAGAGTACTCCTCGGTCTGTTAGATAAATCTCTAGATTCATAATGCTGTGTTTCAGAACTTGAATTCCAGATTCATGATTTTGAGCCTTATGTGGAGAAGACAAGCAGTAGATCGTCTTTCTTCATAAACTTAAGGGAATGGGTGCTAGGGGATGGCTGGTGGTAAAGCGCTCGCCATGCATGCGTAAGCACCCAGAGTGTGGATCCCCAGCACTCACCTGAAAAAGCGGGGAGCAGCAACACGTATCCGTGGTCCTAGCGGTGGGGCGCACATACAGACGATCCCTGGATCTCACTGACTGGTCAGCCCAGCTGAATTGGTGAGCTGAAGGTTCTACAAGAGATCAGTGGTAGAAAACAAATGAAGAAGACACCTGACCTCAGCCTCCTGTCTCCATAAGCCTGTACATGCACACCTACACATGCAGGAGTAAGAGAGTGAAGTCAGGCATGGTGGAGTACTCCTGCAATCCCAAGTCAGGAGGCCGAGACAGGAGGGTCACAAGTTCCAGGCCAACCTGGGCTTAGTAGCCCAACTGACTCACAAACATAAATAAACAAATAAATAAATGTGAGAATGAGGATGAATGAAATAGTCTTCACAAAAATCTCATGGGAAACTCTTTAAGTACATTTTTAATTGAGAAACAGGCATTAAAAATTTATCCACTACTATTCAGGAATAACATGTTCTAATTATATCAGTAACTTACCTTTTCAGAAAGTTCAAACTTATAGTTCTGAAGGTGGGAGTTCTGTTATATCGAAAGTAAACGTGGCACCTCACTCCTCACTCCTCACTCCTCACTCCTCACTCCTCCTTCACTCCTCACTCCTCACTCCTCACTCCTCACTCCTCACTCCTCACTCCTCACTCCTCACTCCTCACTCCTCACTCCTCACTCCTCACCCCCCCCCCCTCACCCCTCACTCCTCCTCCACTCCTCACTCCTCACTCCTCCCTCCTCACTCCTCACTCCTCACTCCTCACTCCTCACTCCTCACTCCTCCTTCACTCCTCACTCCTCACTCCTCACTCCTCACTCCTCACTCCTCACTCCTCACTCCTCACTCCTCACTCCTCCTTCCCTCCTCACTCCTCACTCCTCACTCCTCACTCCTCACTCCTCACTCCTCACTCCTCACTCCTTCACCCCTCACTCCCCCACTCCTCCCTCCTCCCTCCTCACTCCTCCCTCCTCACTCCTCACTCCTCACTCCTCACTCCTCCCTCCTCACTCCTCACTCCTCCTTCACTCCTTCACTCCTTCACTCCTTCACTCCTCACTCCTCACTCCTCACTCCTTCACTCCTTCACTCCTTCACTCCTTCACTCCTCACTCCTCACTCCTTCACTCCTTCACTCCTTCACTCCTTCACTCCTCACTCCTCACTCCTCACTCCTCACTCCTTCACTCCTTCACTCCTCACTCCTCACTCCTCACTCCTTCACTCCTTCACTCCTTCACTCCTCACTCCTCACTCCTTCACTCCTTCACTCCTTCACTCCTTCACTCCTCACTCCTCACTCCTCACTCCTCACTCCTTCACTCCTTCACTCCTCACTCCTTCACTCCTTCACTCCTTCACTCCTTCACTCCTCACTCCTTCACTCCTTCACTCCTTCACTCCTTCACTCCTTCACTCCTTCACTCCTCACTCCTTCACTCCTTCACTCCTTCACTCCTTCACTCCTCACTCCTCACTCCTTCACTCCTTCAGTCCTTCACTCCTTCACTCCTTCACTCCTTCACTCCTTCACTCCTTCACTCCTTCACTCCTCACTCCTCACTCCTTCACTCCTCACTCCTCACTCCTTCACTCCTTCACTCCTTCACTCCTTCACTCCTCACTCCTTCACTCCTTCACTCCTTCACTCCTTCACTCCTTCACTCCTTCACTCCTCACTCCTCACTCCTTCACTCCTTCACTCCTTCACTCCTTCACTCCTTCACTCCTTCACTCCCTCACTCCTTCAGTCCTTCACTCCCTCACTCCTTCACTCCTTCACTCCTTCACTCCCTCACTCCTTCACTCCTTCACTCCTTCACTCCTTCACTCCTTCACTCCTCACTCCTCACTCCTTCACTCCTTCAGTCCTTCACTCCTTCACTCCTTCACTCCTTCACTCCTTCACTCCCTCACTCCTTCAGTCCTTCACTCCCTCACTCCTTCACTCCTTCACTCCTTCACTCCCTCACTCCTTCACTCCTTCACTCCTTCACTCCTTCACTCCTTCACTCCTCACTCCTCACTCCTTCACTCCTTCAGTCCTTCACTCCTTCACTCCTTCACTCCTTCACTCCTTCACTCCCTCACTCCTTCAGTCCTTCACTCCCTCACTCCTTCACTCCTTCACTCCTTCACTCCTTCACTCCCTCACTCCTTCACTCCTTCACTCCTCACTCCTTCACTCCTTCACTCCTTCACTCCTCACTCCTCACTCCTTCACTCCTTCACTCCTTCACTCCTTCACTCCCTCACTCCTTCACTCCCTCACTCCTTCAGTCCTTCAGTCCTTCACTCCTTCAGTCCTTCAGTCCTCATAGACTAACAAATCCACAAGTCTCTTTTCTATAGAGAAATAGCCTGACTAGACCTACCTTTGATCCTTTCTTTCTGGCTCAAGATCATTAGTGTGCACTACGTTTGACTCTTCTTTCAGCACTGTGTTTCTTAGCCTAGTGCACAGGCACATCCTAATTCACTCACCTTCTGTTGACAGGCACAGGTTGTTCACAGTGTGTTTCATTGTCAATAAACTTTTAGTAATTTTCTTCATATAGACATCCTTGTGGAGGGAGGGAGAGAGGGAGGAAGAGAGAGAGAGAGAGAAACATTTTTAGTTCTCAAAATACCAGATTACCTTTCCAAAGAGTTGTGGCCATGGCTGCAAGCATTACCCCTGCAGTTCAGTGTCCTTTTTCAGATTCTGCTGACATCATGTGGTTAGTCTTCTTACTCTATGATTACATAGGTGACAGTGTTTCCTGATCTTATTTCTCTTTCTTTACACTATCTTTTCTTGCCCATTTGTTTCCCTTTTTGAAATACTAAGTCAGGTTCTTCATCCATTTTTCTGTTGCATTTCCTGTCTTAGGGAAAGAGTTCCTTGTAGCCAGACGTGGTGGCCCATGCCTTTAATCCAGCACTAGGGAAGCTGGAGGAGGCAAATCTCTGTGAGACCAAGGCCACCTTCACATACCTATTGAATTCTAGGCCAGCTGTGGCTACAGGGAAACTGTCTCAAAACAGACAGAATGAGAGACAAAAAAAGAGAGAGAGATCCTTATGTATTAAGGAAATTACTGTTTCTGTTTAATGATTTAGAAACCTTTTTCTGTCAGTTGGCTTTTTTTTTAATGTATGTGTATATTGCCTGGATGGGTGTAAGTCCACCCATGTCATGCAGTGCCCATGGAATCAGAAGAGGAAGTTGGATTCCCCTGGAACTGGAGTTATGGATGGTTGTTAGCCACCATGTGGGTACTGGGAATCGAACCCAGATCCTCTGCAAGCACAGCCAGTGCTCTTAACGGTTGAGCCATCTCTCCACCCTGTCATTTGTCTTTTTTAGTTCTTTGTATGAATGTTTTGCATGCATGTATGTAAGTGAACCACGTGCATACAGTGCCCTCAGAGGCTGGAAGAGGGGGTTGGATAACCTGGAACTGGAGTTGTGGACAGTTGTTAGCCACCTGGTGCTGGTAACCCAGGTCCTCTGTAAGAGCAGCCAGTGCTTCTAATCACAAAGCCATTTCCAGCCTCCAGTATCAGTTTTTTATTCTGTGACAATTAAATGTATGTTTACAGTGAATTCTAATCACCTTCACTGCATTTCCCCCTCTTGTTCCCCCTCTGTCTTCCACTGAAACCCTTCTCCCCAAGACGTCCCTCCACTTGCATCTCTTGTCTGTGACCCACAGAGTTTGACTCAGGTTGTTCACATGAGCTTGAGTGGGAGGTTATATACTGGCACATGGACTACAGTTCAGTGGTTCCACCACTGAAAATGACACCTCCTTCAGCAGCCATAAACTGCCATGGTCCCTCATGGAGGGGTGGGGTCTCATGAGCCCCCTCCTCATCATCTCAGTGTAATTTTTATCCAAGGCAAATTGTCATTTTTATGCTATTAAAATATTCTGGACTCTTTTTTTGTGTTTGATGTACTTAATGCTCACCCCATTCCTAGGATTCTAGAAGTAGCCGTCCCTTTTCTTCCTCGTACATTTATGGTCTCCCTTTCTGTGTTTGACATGTTGATGCACGAATGTATTACTTACTGGTTTGCTTTGCTTATTGGGTTTTTGGAGTTTTTTTGTTTGCTTGCTTGTTTGTTCGTTCGTTTGTTTGAGATAGAATCTGACTATGTAATTCGCTGGCCTGAGACTAAGTATGTAGACCAAGCTGGCCTGGAACTCACAGATCTGCCTACCCCTTCCTCCCCAAGTGCAGAACTAAAGGCATGTGCCACCGCATCTAGCCATTTTTGTTTTTTGAGGAAGACTTATTGTGTAGCCCGCCATGGCCTGGAGCTCTCAAGTGGTCCTCCGCAGTCTCCCATGTGCTGGGCTCAGCAGCATAAGCTCTCACTCCTGCCTAGAATTTCTTTTATTTTGGTGTAGGGAGTTTCGTAGGGATCAGTGCGCTCTCTCGATATCTCTCTTTCTCTCCAAATAGATAACCATTTTCTATAATATTTCATACTTGCATATTTAATACATCATTTGACAGATACATAGAATAGTATTTTTATGATACTTAATTCACATTATGTTAATTTGGGTTCATAATAGCTCATCTGGGATACAGAACACCTGTAATATGTCTTTCACAATAGACCATGAGTGGAGTTCTTTTTTGTAACTACCGGTAATTATTTTTAAAAAGGTTTGTTGGGCATGGTGGTATGTGCATTTAATCCCAGCATTCAGAGGCAGAGGTGGCAAATCTGTGAGATTGAGGCCAGCCTGGTCTACATAGCAAGTTCCAGGCTATCTGTGATAACAGGAAGACCCTGTCTCCAAAACAACAAAGTGTTTTTGTTTTGCTTTGTGAAACAAGGTATTGCTCTGTAACTCGGGCTGGCCTCCTTTCACCTCCTCGATGCTCAGGTTGCAGATAGGAGCCACTCAGCCAACAGTTCTCTCAATAAAAAGCCAGTTCTCTTTTGGATTAAATATAGTCTAAATTTCCAATTACTGGTTAATGCTGTGAAAAAGATCCAGTTATTCTTGTATAGATTACTATTTAATTCTCTTGTTTGTTTGTTTGTTTTGAGAAAGGGTCTGCCTGTAGCCCCAACTTTCCTAGAACTAGCTATGTAGGCCAGACTGGCCTTCAACTCACAAAGATTCACCTGCCTCTGCCTCCCAAGTACTGGGATTAAAGATGTGCACCACACACCCGGTTTATTATTTGATTCTTATAAACGCAGGAAAAAAATATGCTTCTTGGAAATTACTTCATCACTAAAATGTTTAGACTTTCGTAAAGATTTGTTTTTCTGTTTGGAACCATGGACTTGACTTAATGTGAATTAATCTTTTTGTATTTATCTTCAGATTATGGATTGGATATGCCTTCTTCTGGATGCTAATTTTACTGTTGTCTTGATGATACCAGAAGCAAAAAGGCTCTTGACTAATCTTTACAAGTTTGTGAAATCTCAGGTTTGTAACTATTTAATCAAGAAAAAAAGTTCATTGCATTTCTTTATTTTGCGTAGGGTGGGTGTGTGGGTGCAGTGGCACGCGTGTGAAGTCAGGTGAGAAACTTCAGAGCCAGTTCTATGTCACTGGTTCTATTTGAACCTAAGTATCACCCATATAATTTATTACTTTCTTTTCCAATTATTTATACGTATTTACTTTGGGAAGACTGGGGGTGGGGTGCAGCAGTTAGAGGACAACCCAAGGGAGTCCATTCTCTCCTTCCACCATGTGGGTCCCAGGGATCAGAATTACGTTATGAGGCTTGGTGGCCAAGCACCTTCACCAGCTGAGCCATCTGGCCAGCCCAGTATATGTTAATTGTTGTTAAACCTAAGTTTATTCATGGCAAAGGGCATACTTCACATATTTGAGGCTATTAATTCTATTCCAGTACAAAAATGTAGGATTTATGGTAAAAAGATGCTCTGAATCTTTTTCTTTAGATCTGTGTCTATTCCGAGCTCAACAAGATTGAAGTGAGTTTTCGGGAGCTCCAGAAGTTGAATCAAGAAAAGAGCAGTAGAGGACTGTATTCAATTGAAGTTCTAGAGCTCTTCTGATATTAAGAGCTTTGCTTCATGGACATTTTATGTGACTCTTCCTATTCATCCAGGAGAGGAAGTTTTGTTTGTGACCATCAGTGTCAGGAGAATCATGTGTACCTGGACCCTTGAGGGTTGGTGCTCTAAGTGGGACTGTAGGGTCCCCAGGAGCCCATTCCCTGGGAGGAGTTTGTGAACATTTTTTAAATATGTAACTGAGCTGATTTCAAGTAAACTTATTTGTATACTGATAAAAGTCTAATTTCTAATCATGTGTTGTGAATAGTTTTGTTTTTTAATTTTAAAAATCATGGGCTGGGATAGATGGGTCAGTGAATAAGAGCACATGACTCCAGCCAGCTCCATGGGACTCTGGCCTCTGCCGGTGCCTGCACTCATGTGCACTTTTACACAGAAACGCACATTTATATGTAATTTTCTTTCATTTAAAAATTAACACCACTGTAGCAATGCATGTAGGGAAAATATATTTTATGAATCAGAAGCTACACCAGCTCATCTGTGCCTGCAGTGAGAGACCAGAGCCTTACACAGGGGACACACGGCTCTTGTGTGTGAGGTCATGTCACCTGTCCTTCACCTGCTACACTCCCTCCTTAAGGGATTGAATTCTCTCCAGTGCATACTCTCAAACAACCTGTGTGACTAACAGACCAGTGAAACAGCTCAGTGGCTAACACACTTGCCAGCCCGACAAGCCTCCTCCAAGAGGAGGAGTTCCCCCCTCAGAGTCCACGTGAAGGTGGAAGGAGAGAATTCACTTCACAGTTGTTTCCTGACCACACTGGTGCCAGGACCTTGCTGCTCCCTACCCTCGGCCCTGACACCATATATACAACCGCACAAAATATTTTTTTAAATTTTGGGTATTTTTATAGCTGAGCATGGTGGCACACACCTTTAATCCCAACACTCAGAAGGCAGAGGCAGATGAATCTGTGTGAGTTAGAGGCAGCCAAGTCTGTAGTACAAGTTCCACCCAGGTCAGTCAGAGCTACATAGTAAGACCTAAGTCTTGCTAGAGAGATAGCTGTCTACCCTTGTAGAAGACCCTGATTCAAATCCAGCACCTACATGGTGACTAACAGCCACCTATAACTAATTCCATGGGCTCTGACACCCTCTTCTGACTTCCACGGGCATCGCAGAATATGGGGGCACTCACGTGCAGGAAATACACTCAGACACATGAATAAAAATAAAACGCTTCTTAAAGGGGGTGGCTGGAAAGACAAAGCACTAGCTGCTCTTGGAAAGAACATGTGTTTGGTTCCCAGCACTCAAATGGTGGCTAACAACAGTCTATAACTCCAGTTCCAGGAAACCCAGTGCCCCTTCAGACCTTTGTGAGCATTGCACAACACAGGTGCCCTTACACATGGCAGGCAATACACTCATACACTTACAAAAATAAAAAACAATTTCAGTGAGGCCAGCCTGATCTACATACTGAGTTCCAGGCCAACTGGGACTGCAGGGAAACCCTGTCTGAAAAGACAGAAGCAAAAAAAAAAAAAAAAAAGCTTCATTGGCAATAGACCTGGGTTCCACAGTTTGAATTTAGGACACATGAAACATGCAGGTATGTATGATTCTACAGTCCAGGTCTATAAGATTCTGGTTGCCTTAGGAAAAGGTTTCATTTTAAATAAACTTTAGTCACAGCTGTGGCAGCTAACAATTTCCTCTGTCCTTACTAATCTGCAAATTTAAAAGAGCTAGGCACAATTGTACATGCCTTTCATTTCCTGCCTATGCAGGAGGCTGAGGAAGGACACTCTTGAGTTTAAGACCAGCCTAGGCTACATAGATCCTATCAGAAAGGAAAAAAGGGAGGAGAAAGGGAAGGAGGCGAGCAGAAGAGAGGGAGAGAGGAAAGCCAAAGTAACAGCATGTGTTAGCTAATATTCCCTTTACAGAATGGGAACATCTGCTTAGCTAGAGTGATTTAGTACTCAGAAGAAATGAAAAACGCAGATCTCTTTCTTCATGACTGTCACCTTATAAATACACATGAAGTCAGTGCCTCATGCATGCACATTTGTCGGGTGGGATGGTCATTTTAAGAATTATTTAGAGATATCCAGACATAAAATGTTGGGTTCCAGCTGGGGATGTAACAGGGTAGGGAGAGCACTTACAACCAGGAATTCTATATGTAAACTAAGCTGGCCTTGAACTCAGAGATCTGCCTGCCTCTGCCTCCACTACAGAAAGGAAGGAGATTCTCTGTGCACTCAGATTTTGACTACTTAAACCCAGTTTTCATATAGCAACTTGCTTAAGTCTTTTTCGTGATGTTAATAATTTGGTTTATAAATATTATGGAAACAAATTACTGATACTTAAATGTTCTAAATTGTTTTCATATAGGTGATAAAATATAACTCCCATAGACAAGAACATAAACCATATTATGACTTCCATTTTAATGGAGTGGAAAATTTTAATTGCCTTTAAATACTAGTTGCAAGTTATTTCTGGGTTGCCTGCAATTAAGTTACAAAATGTGGGGATTAAATAAAGGTTGTATAAGGTCATATAGAGTTGCTGATTGACAGGCTGAGTTCTTCAAAGTAAGGACTGTGCCTTTCCCCCTTCTACACAGGCACACGACAGGTATGTGGTAAATGACTCTTGCTAGATGGTCTCTGGCTTAGGTTGCTTCTCTGTTGCTGTGATAAAACACTCTGACCAGAAGCAACTTAGGGGAGGAAAGGGTTTATTTCATCTAGCAGGTGACAGTCCATCCCTGCTGATCTGATCTAGAGGTCAGAAGAGGGTGTTGGATTTCCCTGGAACTGGAGTTATGGACAGTTGTTAGCTGCCATGTGGGTGCTGGGAATTGAACCGGGGTCCTCTGTAAGAGCAGCCAGTGCTTTTAACCACTGAGCCATCTCTCCAGCCTCCGTTAACCCAGTTTTGTATCACTAAGGATATGATAATTCATATCCTAATGGGGTTGGTGTCTAGTTAAATGTTTACTGTGGGCCAGTGAGATGGCTCAGTGAGTCGAGGCACTTGCTGCACACGTCCAATGACCTGGTTAATTCCTTGAACCTATGATGGAAGAGATGGCTCAGCAGTAAATAGCACTGACTACTCTTGTAGAAGATCTGGGTTTGGTTCCTAACACCTATGTAGCAACTAACAACTACCCGTAACTCCAGTTGCAGGGAATGAAATGCCCTCCTTTGACCTCTGTGGGCATTGCACAGCACGGTGCACTTAGACACATGCATGCAATACACTCATACATAAAATTAAAATAATAAAATATTCCTTAAAAATAAAAAAACAAGGACAAGTGAGCGTGGTAATCCCTTCACTCAGGAGTCAGACACTACATCACTGTGACTTTGAAGCCAGGCTAGGCTACATTGAAAGATCATATCTCCCAAAACCAAAAACAGGAAAAGAAAAAAAAAAAGAGAGAAATATATATATTTATGGGCAAAGCATAAAACAGGGACAAGTCTAAAGAGAAAAAGAATGAATTGAATTAGAGAAAGGAAAACTTTGAGTTGTGCTTATGCCAAACAGGTTGGAGAGCATGGGCATTTTGTTCAATGAGAAACCCTAAAAACATACTCCTCTGAAAGGAGGGTGTTTTGTGAGAGGTGGGAAACTTGCCAAAATTATATAGCGGAAGGGAGTGATCTTTCCTGTCTTACCAAGTAATTGAAGCAAAAAAATAATAGAATGGACAGGCCATGTGAGAACTGATCGTGTTCCTAAACTAGTATAATCCTGTTAATTAACAAGATGAAATTCTTGGCTAAAATTTAATTTCATTTGAGCCTGATTCTACATCTCTGTGTTTTTAGAGTTCTTTGGGTTTGTGTGTGTGTGTGTGTGTGTGTGTGTGTGTGTGTGCGTGTGTGTGTGATGTTTTGAGACAAGGTCTCACTATGTCACCCAGGCTGGTTTCCTCCTATCCTTGGCTACTTTTTATTTCCAGATAAATTTGTATGTACTAGGTTGTCAGTGCCAGTTTTGTTATGCGTTATTATAAACTGCTGAGATCAGAGGGCTAATGGCATCTTTCTTCTGCTTATTTGATTAACATCAAGTAGGGCTGTAGAAATGATATTTACAAAATGGACAGAAACTGGACTAATGACTTTTATTTTGTAATACGGAGCACGAGGCACAGAAGAATACAGCACAGTGGTGGTTGAATTAGGAAGCTTTCATTAGCCTGTGGTCAGAAAGGGGGCTAAGCACAGAAAACAAATAACCCCAAGGAGAAGCAGGGTAGGGTTTATAAAGTCTAAAACCACAATTACACCATGTCAGGGGCAAAAGCTATAGCCATAGTTATGTCCGACCACTATAGTTACACCAGACTAGGGGCAGGGCAGAGAGGTCTTCAGTTAAGAAAAACAAGTTTCTCAGAATTGCAGAAACAATGGGCTCCATGGAGTTGCTGGGAGAGGCCCTACTAGCTGGCTGTTTGTAAGTTTCCCAGTCCTGTAGAAACAGTGAACCCCCTGAAATGCAGGTGCAGCCTTTGTGGGACCACTTCTGCCTGGCTTAATACAGTTCAGGGAAGGTGAGCACTAGAAACAAGATAAAGCAAAAATCAGCCAGAACAAATGGAGTCAGCTTTGCTGTTTCAGTGTAATCTTGCAATCAAAAAGCTACTGCAAGCAACCCAACTGAGCTATGTGCTCTGGTATTCCTGATCCCTTGGAATCCTCAGTTTACCCTCCACCCAAGACAGTGAATGAATGTGGGTGTGCTTGGGAATTAGCAGATCAAAGCACTGAACACCGCATATGGCATTTTCATATTTGTATGCTCTGGGTCACAGTATATTTGCTCCCTCCCCTCTGACTTGGATGAGAACCCAAACATTGCTACCAGTGAGTAGCAAGAAGCCTTGAGCAGATATCAGATTTTTTCTGCAGATGGGGGTGGGGGGGGACCTGAATATGCTAACAGTGGGACACTCTAGTACGGTATGCAAACTGATACAATCAGCCTTGCTGACTATTTCCAGACTTTTCTTTTTTGGGGTCTTTTTGAGACAGGTTCTCCCTTTACCCCAGCTGGCCTGGAACTCACTATATACACAGGATGACCTTGAACAATTTCTAGACTTTTATAGTTATACAGACCCTCTAATTAAAAGATCGTATTTTTAGTCAGCATAGTGACTTAAAAAAGAAAAGAAATTTGAAAACAAGTATTTGTTCAATATTAATAAACTTTTAAAGGGAATTACTAAATAAGAAAAAATACAAAGGGCTGGGAATGTTGCCCAGTTGGTGGAGTAATTGTCTGGCATGCATGAAGCTCTGGGCTTGATCAGCAGTACCACATAAACCACTGAGCGTGGTGGACAGTGGTACATACCTTGGCTACATAACAAGTTTGAGGCCATCCTAGGCCCCACAAGACACTGTCTGAAAAGAAAAACAGACTTTTTAAAATGTGTGTGTTTTGCCTGCATGTATGTAGGAGGTCAGAAGAGGGCATCAGATTCCCTGGAACTGGAGTTACAAATGGTTGTTAGTCACCATATGTGTGCTGGGAACTGAACCTGTGTCCTCTACAAGATCAGTAAGTGCTATTGACTGCACAGCCAGCTCTCCAGTCCTGAAAACACAAACTTTGAAAGAAAATGTGGAGAGTGGAGCTGCCTTATTCTCTCTCTATACTTGCTGAATACCTCCTAAGGGGAGTATTTAAAAATGGGAGAAAAATTCTTGCCTTTTTAGAAAAGACCACAAAAGAAAATCAATGTCATTGCAGGTTTCTCTGAAAGCCCAGGAGTATATGAGGGCTGGAGAGATGACTCAGCTGAGTAGCGTGCGGGAACCAGCACTGGGTAAGACCACTCATGACTTTTCTTCCTCAGCTGCCTGCATAGCACTTTGGGACTATGAAATCTAGTCATACATAGTTAATCTTAGTGTTTCCTTGTATAGCTGAGTATAAGAACTTTCTGTAGGTTCTGGGAGTCTAGTGAATTATTAGAACTTATGGGAGATCATGAGAAACCCTGAATTGTAAATAGAATCAGAAGTAGGGACAGGGGGCTGGAAAGATGACTCAGCAGTTAAGAGCACTGACTGTTCTTACAGGGACTAGGGTTTGGTTCCCAGGATCCACATGGTGACTAACAACTGTCCTCAACTCCAGTTCCAGGAGATCTGGTCCCTCTTGTAATCTCCAGAGGCATTGCGAGACAGGGATGTCCTTGCATGCATGCACGCAAGGCACTCATATACATAAAATAAAAATAAACAAAATGAAAATAAAATTTTAAAAATCTTTTTTAAAAACTAGGGACATGATGGACGTGATGGCACATGCCTTTAATCCCAGCACAGGGAAGGAGAGGCAGACAGATCTCTGTGAGTTCAAGGACAGCCTGGTCTGCAGAGCATATTCCAGGCCAGCTGGGATTACAGGGAGACCTTGCCTCAAAAATACAAAAAAATTAAACAGTAGGGACACACACAATAATAAATACATTTTTAATTAAGTCAATTATGAAAATGATTTTGGAATCAAAGATTCCAAGTAGCTTATTTGTTAGCCAAGCAGAGAAAGCCACCTAGCAGTGACAAGCTAATTAAATCAGCTTTATGACTGTTAGCCTTTTTGCAAAGACAGTTGCTTCATGATTTGAAGAGTTTGGAAGCAACAAAATTATAAATTGAAAAAACAAGGTGTCTATGTCTCAGTGGGTTTTCATGGTGGGGGTTTTTTTTTGTTTGTTTTTTTGTTTTTTTGCTTTTGTTTGTTGTCATTTTTTTAGAGGGATTTCTTTTCTGTCTTTTTGAGACAGGGTCTCCCAATAGCCCTAGCTATCCTGATACTCACTATGTAGACCAGGCTGACCTCAAACTCCCAATAATTCACCTGACTCTGCCTCCCGAGTGCTGGGATTAAAGACATGCATCACCACACCTGGCCAGAGGGATATTTTTTAAAGATTTATTTTGTGTGTGTGTGTGTGTATGTGTATGTGTATGTGTATGTGTGTATGTGTGTGTGGGTATGTGTGTGTGTGTATGTGTGTGTATGTGTGTGTATGTGTGTATGTGTGTATGTATGTGTGTGTATGTGTGTGTGTGTGTATGTGTGTGTATGTGTGCGTGTGTGTATGTGTGTGTGTGTATGTGTGTGTGTGTGTGTGTGTGCAGGTCCCCACAGAGGCCAGAGGAGGACATCAGATCCCCTGGAGTTGGCATTATAGACTGTATTAGTTACTTACTGTTGCTGTGATAAAATACTGTAACCGAGAGCAACCTAAGGAAGACAGTTTATTTTGGTTTACAGGGCCAGAGGGATGGAGTCCATCATGATGGGGAAGGGACGGCAGCAGGAGCAGGAAGTGGGAGATCACTTTTCATCCATACACAAGGAAGTAGAAGAAGCTAGAGGCAGAGTGAGGCTCTGAGTGCTCAAAGCTACCCCTGTCACATACTTTCTTCACATCCCAAAGGCTTCATAACTTCCCCAAACAGCACTATCAACAGGAGACTAAGCGTTAAAAATACATGAGCCAGTGGGGGACATTTCTCATTCAAACCATCACACAAGTTCTTATGAGCTGCCTGATGTGGGTGCTGGGAACTGGACTCAGGTCCTTTGCAAGCTAGCAAGCACTTTTAATATCTGAGCCATCTCTCCATCTCTTGAAAGGGGTCTTTTGGTACCGGGACTTGAACCCAAGACCGTTAGCATTCTAAGTGCATCCTGTATCACTGAGCTACGACACTAGCCCATATGTTGGTGAATGATGAATCTACAGACGCTACTGCAGTTTGTTTGAGAGGCCAGTGCTACAGTTGAAGTGACTGAAGAATCCGCTTCTGTGTGGCTACGCCATGTGGGAATGTAGGTAGTGATATTTTTTTCATAGGTTTGAAGAAACACTAATTCAGAGCCTGAAATGCAATCTGCTGAGATGTGATGCAACTGATTCGAGAAAAATACGTGTACAGGAGGTAAAGACTCATTCAAGCGAATGTACACACTTGTTTAAAAAAAATGTAGTGTTAAGAACCAGGTGTGGTGTCTCATACCTGTAATCCCAATGCTTGGGAGGCTGAGGCAGGAGGATCTCTACGGATTTGAGGCTAGCCTTTGACTATGTAGTGAGTTCTAAGTGAGACTGAACTGCAGAGTGAGACCCTGTCTAAAATAATTTTTAAAAAGCAGTGCTTAAAACCTAAGTTTCTGTATTGTATTTTTTAGCAGGAATTTTATCCAATTCATCTGACAGTCAAGTGTTACTGAATCAGTAATGCCAGAGTGAATTCCATTTTCTCTTATAGACGTAACCGTCCTGAGTTTCAGAGATTTTTGTCTGGTGTAGAAGCTGACTCTCCTGACTTGTCCTAGCACAGTGTATCCAGGGACAACAGTGCATATGTAGGGGTATGGAGCCTCCCTCGTGCACAGGCCCTCCTCCTCAAGGCAGAGCCTGGGCTGCCTGTTCTTTGCTTTCTGGTACCCAAGACTCTATTAGCCATTATCGCCTCTGCCCTATCACAAGTGAGATGGAGTGTCGTGCCTGCGGGAAGGGGAGCTTGGCCTCCCTGCCTCCGGGAAGGCATAGCATGATCATCCAGCAGGTGATAGAAGGGAAGCTGATGGATAAGAGGTTGTGTACCCACCATGTTGCAGGGCCAGGCCCTAGTAAGCTCTCCCGTATCCAAGCGACCATGGTATTAAACTATAAATAAAAGCACAAAAGAAGGGGGCTGGGAGATGGCTTAGCAGTTAAGAGCACCCCGAGTCCGGAGAACCCAAGTTCGGTTCCCAGCACTCATATGGTGGCTCATAGCTGTAGCCGTAATATGCAATGCCACAATATGGCAATGTTTGACTGTAGACAGCCTGACTCCTAACACCCAGTTTAGCTACAAGGAAACCCAAACTTCTCTGTGAGCCTATTTCTTCAGAGTTCTCTCAGAACTGTGCTGTTGAACAAAGACCTCCCTCTTTTATTGAAACTGTGTATCCAGTATGGAATGGGGAATAAAAAGTGGACAGTTATCAGAACTTTGCCCTTTCTGACTCCTGCTGACATAGAACAGCATATTGTCAATAGATATTGTCAATTTAATCCCTACTGTTTGCAACATCGGTGAGACAATCTGTTGCTTGCAACAAACATCAGCTGCTTGTGGCAGGCATGTGATATGCAAAACACACACATTCAATACATTGCTCTGGGTCAAGGGCAAGGAAGGGTCATGAAGGACTAAGGCTATAGGCCCAGGTCACAAGAGGAATCCAAGGCCTAGTACACTTGTTTTAAATGTTATAAACAAATTAAGATACACTGGGTCAGGCCCTCAGGCTGCACACCTTTAGGAAGGCAGAGGCAGGTAGGTCTCTGAGTTCAAGGCCAGCCTGATCTACATAGTGAGTTCCAGGCCAGCCGAGGCTACAGGGAGACCCTGTCTCAAAAAACTAAAAACATAGTGTTAAAGGATCTCAAAATACAAGATTAACTTTTGGGTGCAAGGTTAGGTAAAAGTCATTATTCCAAAGCATGTTCATATTGTGTAAAAGTCGTGCCCATAATAAGCATCTGTAACTCCAGTTCCAAGTGATCTGATACTCTCCTTTGGCCTCCATGGGCACCAAGCACATACATGGTGCCAATATTTTACATGCAGGCAAAGCACTTCTACACATAAAACAAAAATAAATCTTAAAAATAAAAATTAAAAAAGCACAACAGGGACAAGCAAGATGGTTCCACAGGTTTGCTCGGGCCTAAAGATGTAAATTCAATTCCTGAATCTTACAAGGCTGCAGGAGAGGACCCTGACTTTCACATTCATGCCATGGCATGCACTCGTGCATGTGCACACACACACACACACACACACACACACACACACACACTAAAATTATTTTTTTAAGAACAATAGCAGATTGAGAGACTAAAGGACAGAAAGGCTTTAGATGTACTACTTTTAATGGTACTTTTTCCAGACTCTATGAACAAAAAACCTTCCTTCTGAATCAGATCTGGCAAACTAACTAGCCCTGTCTTAACTTTCTTTTTCAAACTGAGGACAGTAATATCTGCCTTCTGCAGTTGCTGTGAAGATTATATAAGATGTGGGAATCATGCTGTGCTCTGGTGTGGATTTGAATAGCACTCTTGAGAGTGTCTTTTTTTCTTTCTTTCTTTCTTCTTCAGACAGAGTCTCATGTAGCCCAGGCTGGCCTTGAACTCCATATAGGATTTCAGGTATGCATCACTGCACCTGATTTATGTGGTTGCTGGGGATTGAACCCAGGGCTTCATGTATACAAAGTAAGCACTCTATCAACTGGATCGAGCTGCAGCCCCAGCCTCAATATATAATATTTTTTCTTATGTTTGTTCTGTGTATGTTCATGTGCATGTGGAGGTGAGAGGACAGTTTCCGGTGTTGTTCCTCAGGTGACCTCCACTGTATTTTTTGAAACAGGGTCTCTCACTGGCCTGGAGTTCATCAGGTAGGATAGGGTGGCTGGCCAGCACACTCTAGAGATGTAGCTGTCTGTACCTCCGTAGCACTGGAATTATGAGTACCTCCCACCACACCCACTGGAGGTCAAACTCAGGTCCTGGTGCCTTGCAAGGCAAGTATTTTACTGACAGCTATCTCTCCAGCCCCGATTTGTTTGGTTTTGAGATGGTCTTTCCATGTAGCCCAGACTACCCTCAAACTCATGATCCTCGTGCCTCGGTCTCTCAAGTGCTGGGATTACAGATGTGTGCCGTCACACTTGGTTTATATGTTTCAAATGCAGTAATCTCTGTGCTGTACTTGAAAAGGTCAGATGAGTCAGGTAATTACAGTTCCATGTTTATAGAAAAGGGCATGTCTCCAGAAGGTTCTAGACATTTAAACCTACATGTGGGTTGTGCAGGAAGTTCAAGGATTCTGTCCAGAGGCTTAGATTTGATCAGCAGAGTCAACAGGTTGATGAAGATTCTAAGACTCCTGGTAAAGACATCATCTATTCCAGTGACTCTGGTCATTTATGACACACCTCCTGGGAGTCTAGTGAACCGTACAGGGTGGTCCCAATACAAAGATGAATAAAACTCACTCCCCACTTCAGGCTCCTCATGGTCCCAAGAAGGAGATTCCCCAGGATGACAATGAGAGCCAAGAGCATTAGGAGGACTAGAAAGAGGAGAGTAGTTGTGATGGATAGTGTGGACTATCAACTTGACAGTCTGCAATCACCTGGGAAGTGGGCCCCCGGGTATGCCTGTAGAGGGTTATCATGATTACATTAATTGATGCAGAAAGACCCTTCTTAAATGTGGGTGGGAACATTCCCTAGACAGGGGATCTTAGACTGTATAAAACAGAGGAAGCAAGCTGAGCCCTGGCATGCTTGCATTCATCCCCCTCTGCTTCCTGATTGTGGATGTGATGTGACCAGCTGCTTCAAGCTCCTCCTACCTGGACTTCCCTGCCACGATGGACTGTGCCCTGATCCATGATAAACCCTTTCTCCCTTAAGCTGGTTTTGTCAGATAATTTTACCACAGCAACAGGAAAAGAAACCAGGGCAGCAGTAGATGCCCCCCTTCCAGAAGTCTTGTGTGTTGATTTGGGCTTTTTAAAAAAACCTTTATTTTTATTTATTTTAATTTTTCGATTTTTTCAGTTTTACATATATGAGTGTTTTGCCTACATGTATGTAAATGCACCACATGTGTGCAGTACCGACAGAGATCGGAAGAGGGCAACACATTCCCTCCACCCGGAGTTACAGATAGTTATAAGATGCCATGTGGGTACTAGGAACCAAACCCAGGTCCTCTGCAAAAATAATCAGTGCTCAGTGACTGAGTCATCTTTCCAGCCCCAATTTATTTTTATTTTATGTGTATGAGTGTTTTGCCTTCATGTATGTGTAAGCGCACTGTTTGGCAGAGGCCAGAAAAGGGTGTTGGATCCCCTGAAACTGGAGTTACAACAGTTGTTAGTTGCCACTGATCCATCTCTCCAGAGCTTGATTTGGACCTCTTGTGAACAGGTGTGCAAAGGGGACAGCAATCAGGCACATTACATTTTTGGTGGAAATGTAAGTCGGTACCGCCCTCTCTTAAGGCAATTTAGTGACATCTATGGAAGCAAAAAGTCAGTACCTTTGGCCCATCTGTTACTAGAAAATTGGCTCTGCCTCTGTGCCTATGGAGGTGTGTACCAAGGCATTCACTTCTCCCTATTTGCAAAAGGTAGAAATCACTCAAATGTCCAAGAAGACACTGGTTAAATAAATATGACCCATTCATGTAACGGTTTAATATTGGCAGCATTAAAAAGACAAGGCAGCTGAGCATGTTAATGTGGAACAAAACACAAGCTGTAAGATTGAGTGACTGTGACTCAGGAACCAAGCATGTGTACACTTCCAATGCCACTGGGAGACACACAAAACTAGAAAGGCTGATTGCCTTCGGGGAGGAAGCAGGACATGAAAGTGCTACTGAATTTTTACCCTTTCTGTCTTTGAATTGTTTTTCTTCCTTCCTTCCTCCTTCCTTCCTTTCTTTCTTTCTTTCTGTTCAAAGACAATCTTATTAAAGTCTGAGAGAAAATTTTTACAGTAGTACAAGGCAAGTTGAAAATCCCAGCAGTCACCAGGAGGAGAGGAGATGGAGTAAAAGACATGCCTTTGGGGACTGGAGAGATGGCTCAGTGGTTAAGAACATGAGCTGAGGACCCAGGTTTGGTTCCCAGCACCCATGTGCTGACTAATGACCATCTCTACCTCAGGTTCCAGGGACTCCAATACCCTCTTCTGGGCATTGCATTATATACATGAAGGCAAAACACTCATACATAAAATAAGAATAAATAACTCAGGGGACTGGAGAGATGGCTCAGTAGTTAAGAGCACTGACTGCTCTTGCAGAGGACCTGGGTTCACTTCCCATCACTCTCAGGGTGACTAACAAGCATCCATAACCCCAGTCCCAAGGGATCAGACGCTTCCTTTTGACCTCCGAGCACACTGCGCAACACAGGTGCAGGTAATGCATTCATACACATAAAAAATTAATAGAAACAAATAAAATATTTTTAAGAGAAAAAATTAAACTCAAAAAAAATTTTTTGATCATTCCTTTTAAGCTAGGCATGGAGGCCAGAGAAACCAGGAGAGAGCCCAGAGCATCAGGAACCTTGCTTAGGAATACAGAACCATTGATCTGGGCTCAAAGGACACTACCCATTCCAGGTGTTTGAGTCTTGAAGCAAAGGCAAGAAACAGCAATGATGCTATCCATGGGTGCAGGGACAAGTTCGTTTTCTCTGCCAATTAATGAATTAAAAGGCAGGACAGAAGCATTAAAGGAAATCCTGGGGCGTCCCAGCAGAGCCGTCCTCTCTTGGGAAAGTGGGGTCCTCTCTTGAGGTTCTTAGTCTTATTAGTAAAAGAATTTAAGAATGGACCCTGAGAAGCTCAAGGACAGTTTATCAGAGTTTAAAAGGCAAACCCCAGAGCAGGCAACAGTGAATCCCCCAGCCGGCTGGAAGGGAAGGGGAGAATGGAGAAGGGAAGAAACAAAAGGCATGGGGCTTGAGATCAGGCCTTAAGCTCAGCTACTGGGGCAGGGGAGGGGAGCTTTAGAAAAATGTAAGGAAACCCAACACATTCTTAGGGAGTTTAAAAGCACATGGGCTCTGGCCAGCATAGAAAAAGAGAGAAGAAGAAGAGAAATGGTTAGTTCGGCTTTCCTTAGAAGCGCCTGACCTTGTGGAGGCAGGTAAGGAATGCACTAGGCGGTGGGATTCTGAAAGGAAAAGCACATTATCTTAAGGTAAACCTGCCTTCCTAGGGGTGGCCCCCTAGCCAGGTCCCTGACCTTCCACTGGGTTAACCATTAAGGGAAGAGACAAAGGCGTGTCTGCACCTAGAGAGAGTTTGCTCTTCACAGAAATAGAGACCTCTTATTAAGAAAGGAAAAGTAGTCCCGAGAAGGAGCGCAGGCTGGTGAGTTAAGGAAAGGGCCCTTAAAGTCTTGTTTGGGTTTTGAGACAGGGTTTTACCCTGCATCCCCGGCTAACCTCAAATTCCAGGCAATCCTCCTCCTCCTCTGTCTCACAAGTCCTGGGATTACAGGTGCTTGCCACCATGCCATTGCTTAAAACAAATGTGACAAAATAGCTATCACATAAAATTTACTATCTTAACCATTTTTCAGCATATGCCATAGTAACTTCGAATATATTTAGATTTATTTTATCTTTAATTATGTCTGGGGGGCGCTCTGCACATATATGTGCAGGTACCCTTGGAGGAGGTTGCTCAGACTCCCTGGAGCTGGAGTTATAGGATGTTGTGGGCCTACTGATGTGGGTTCTAGGAACCAAACTCAGATCCTCTGTAAGAACAACTCAGGGGGCCGGAGAGATGGCTCAGTGGTTAAGAGCACTGGCTGCTCTCGCAGAGAACCATGCTTCGGTTCCCAGCACCCACATGGCAGTTGACAGCTGCCTATAATTCCAGTTCCAGGAGATCCAGTGCCCTCTCTGACTTCTGAGGGAATTGCATGACATGGGTGCCAGCAATACATTCATACATATAAAATAAACTTAAACAACAATATTTTTAACAGAGCAACATGGGCTCATAACTGCTGAGCCAGTTCTCTATCCCTCATTAAGTTTATTTACTTTGATATACAATCAACCTCCAGAAAATTTTCTTCCTGTGAAACTGATACTTTGGGTACTTCATTTTCTCTTCTCAATAGTCCCTGGCACACACCAACTAACTTTTGTGGGTTTTTTTTTCTCTCTCTCATTTTTTTTTTGTGTATGTATGTGTTTTTATTAGTTTATGCTAATTATACATAACTAGATAATAATGGATTTCGACACACACTAAAAATAAATTTTTAAAAATTCTTCCCTTGGACTGGAGAGCACTGACTGCTCTTGCAGAGGACCTGGGTTCGATTCCCAGCACCCACATGATGGCTAACAACCGGCCTTAACTCCAGTTCCAGAGGATCTGACACCCTCTTCTGACCTCCATAGGCACTGCATGACATGGGTGCGCTTACATGCGTGCAGGCAATACACTCATACACATAGAATAAAAATAATAAATGAAATATTTAGAAAAGAAAAATAGGGTGAGGTTGAATAATATTCCACTGCTTTGGCCCTCCGCAGTATGTCTATCCATCACTCACCCACCGATTCTTCAGAGCTTAACCTCTGGCTGTTGTGAACACAAATGTAGAAACATCGATTGAAGACACTGCTCTCGGTTCTTTTGGATGTATACTCAGAAGTGGAATATCCGGGTCCTATCTCATGACTCGATGTCTAACATTTTTGGAGCCACCTTCCTGTTCTGCACAGCATGGCGCACATTCCCACCCACAGCGCAATGTTCCAATAGTGCCACATCTCCAACAGCGCCTGTCATCTCTGCTTTAGGGTTTTGGTTTGGGAGAGAGAAGGCTCTTTAACAGTAACCATCCCAATGGTTGGTTATAGGAACTGTTTCATTGTGGCTGGCTTTGAAAGGTACTGGGTTGGGTTTTTTGTTTATTTTGTTTTTGAGACAGAGCCTCACTATGTAGCCCTGGCCAACCTGGAACTCCATGTGGAGACCAGACTGGACTTGAACACACAGAAATCCACCTGCTTCTACCTCCCAGTGCTGGGATTAAAGGTGTGTGCTACCACTCCCAGCCCAGTATTTTTATGTTTTGTTTTAAAGATTTATTTTATGTTTCTGATGGACTGGAAAGATGGTTCACCAATAAAGAGCATGGGTGTCTGTTCTTCCAGAGGACTTCAGTTCCCAGCACCCACATTGCAGCTAACAAATGTCTGTAACTCCAGTTCCAGGGGATCTGATGCCCTCTTCTGGCCTTCACTGGCATTGCATGCAGGCAAAACATTCATACACATAAAATAAAAATAAATTTAAATTTCTTAAAGATTTATTTTATTTTATGTGTGTGCATGTGCAAGTGCCTGTAGAGGCCAGCAGGGGGCAGTGGGCCCTTTGCAGGTGGAATTAGGCATTTGTGAGCTGATGTGTGGGATTAGAACATGGATTCTCTGAGAAAACAGCAAACACTCTCCACAGCCATCTTTCCAGGCTCCTTGTGGGTTTAGCACCTACTCCTCATTTCAGCTTCACTCCAGCTCATGGACCAAGTAATAGATGGTTTACTGCATCTTCAGGGAGACCTCCTAAGCGTCTCCCTGAAGTCTATTCTCGGTGTTGTGGATGGAGCGACTCTGTTAAAAGAATGAGATGGAGGGCTGGAGATGGCATGGCCAATAAAGTGACTGCCAGCACGGGGACTTGAGCTCCCGCCCCAGAACGCATGTAAAGAAGCCAGGCATAGAGGCTTACGTTTTTCATCCCAGCAGGGGGAGGTGGAGGTAGGATGAGCCCTGGAACTCACTGGCCATCCAGGCCAGCAAGAGGCCAGTCTCAAAAAAACAAGGTAGACAGCATCTTGAGGAATGACACTGAAGGCAGTTCTCTGGCCTCCATTTGCACATACATATACACACATGTGTACTTATATATCTACAAATATGCACACATGTACACATACATATATAAAAGCAATGCTTTTGGTTTTTTTTGAGACAGGGTCTTCTTGTAGCCCCAACTGGCCTAGAATTTACTATGTGGACCAGGTTAGCCTCAAACTCACAGAGATTCACCTACTTCAGCCTCCCAAGTGCTGGGATTGAAGGTGTGCACCACCATGCCCAGCTTAGAACAGTTTTTTAAATTAAAACAAAAATGGTGAAGAATGCCTATAATCAAAGCACTCAGAGCCTCCATCTTGAATCCTAGCTCTGCCTGAGCTACATAGTGAGACTGTTTAAACAAAGGACTGGAGAAATAGCTCAATAGTTAAGAGTATTTCCTGTTCTTCCAGAGGACCTGAGTTCTGTTCTCAGCGTTCCTGTCAAGGGCTTTTTAACTCCAGCTCCTAAGGATCCTATGCCCTCCTCAGGTACTTATGGATACTGCACACACATGACGTACATTCTCACATACACACACACACACACACACACACACAGGTGAACAAAGTTTTTTAAATAAAAAAATAAAATATACATCCCGGCACTCGGGAGGTAGAGGCAAGTGGGTCTCTGTGATTTCAAGGCCAGCTGGGTCTACATAGTGAGTTCAGCACTACCTGGGCTACAGGGAGACCCTGTCTCAAAGAGATTAATAATAATAACAACAAAATTCAAACAAATCAATAATGACAGCAAAAAATCTATAATACCACACTGGGGTGTAGTTCAGCGATAGAGTGCTTGCCTAAAGGTTTAAATCCTCAGTTCAGTTCAGTGCTTCAAGTTATTTTTCTTTTTTTATTCTTATTTTTACTTTTTGTGTATGAGTGTATTGCCTGCACGTATGTTCCGGTGTCGTGCTATGTCTGCGGAGATCAGAAGAGGGTATGGGATCCTCTGGAACCCAAGTTACAGACAGTCATTAGCCACCATGTGGGTGCTCGCTGCTCTTAACTGTTGAGCCTTCTCTCCAACTCTGCATGAAGCTATTTTTCATGGGCTAGTTGATCTTTTCTCTGAGTTAACTTTTCCAGGCAGACGTTACTACTATTTCTACCTTGTGGCTGTAACAACCAAGATTCAGAGAAGCCGACTGACTTGCCTGAAGTCCCAGGGGGAACTATCCACAGCTCTCAGGCCCCTGTTCAGGCCCCGCTTGACTCTGTGTGAGCCCCCTGCCTCTACTGAGCCTCCCTTCCAACGCTTCCCACCAAACTCTCCCACCTTCCCGTGGGGGTCAGTGCAAGTAACATGAAATAATACACAGGAAGCGCCTGGCTCTGGACATAAACCTTTAATCTAGATTTTCTATTGCTGTATCTGTACCATTAAAGAGCTCACAGCTGCCCCGAAATAGGCTAAGAGGGGACTGAGGGCTCCTCTCTCTACTCAACATCTGAGTTTCCTGAAAGCCCCAAGACCCTAGGGCTGGGATCTCAGAGCCGGAAAAGCTGCCCCTCCAGCTTCCCGCCCAGCTTCCTCATACCACACACACGCTCACACACAGATGCTTGTGCAGTGGAATTTCCATCTCAGACAGGGAAAAGAATGTATACTGAGGTCTACATAGCCAGAAAAAGAATCCAGCCTGGCACCATTCCCAGGGCCAGACATCCCTGGTGTCCTCCTGACTAGATGTCCACAGCCAGTTGTCCTCTAACTCCTGCAAACACTCTCTCTGAGGACAGGGTGTACACTGACAAAATTCAAGACCAGGATGAGACCATCAGGGAGAGAGGAGAGAAGGCTCCCTCTCTTGTATCCTGCAGGCTAATCTTCTGGACCACAGTCCTCCAGCTAAGGTCTTGCTCACGGCATGCCTATGATGGTTGATGGGAACTGAAGCAGTCCTCTTATCATTCTTTGCATTGTAGGCAGGCAGGACAGAGGATTAGCTTTGTTATTTACTTCCCCTGTCTAGGCATAGTGATGGAGCATCTTTAAACCTTCATGTTTGGGGATGGGGAGGTATATTGGAGGGTAAAATGCTTACCATTCAAGCATAAGGTCCTGAGTTTGAATCCCCAGAACCCAGGTAAAGCTGGGTGCAGTAACCCACATCTGTAATCCCAGTGCTCCTATAATGAGATGGGAGGCAGAGACAGGAGAATCTCAGGAATTTCACAGGGTAACTAGTCTGACAAAGGCAGCATCAAACTACAAAGAGACCATGCTTCAAACATGATGGAGGAGGGGCTGGAGAGAAGGCTCAGTGCTTAAGAATACTGACTGCTTTCACAGAAGACCTGGATTTGATTCCCACATGGCAATTAACAACAGTCCATAACTCCAGTTCCAGGGAATCTGACGCCCTCTTCTGATCTCCACAGGCACTGCATGACCCAGGTACACTTACATACATGCAAACAATACGCTCATATACATAAAATAATAAAAAAAAATTTTATGAAACAGTGGAAGGCAAAGAACAACACAAAATGTCTTCTTCTGACCTCCATACAAGCACCGTCACACACACAGAGACACACATACCATTCACACACACAAAAGGGAAAAACCCTTCATGTTTCTGGAAGCCTGAGGCAGCAGGTCAACATGCACTTTCCTGTTTGTATCCACATAGAGCTCTCAGCCTGTCCTGGGGCGCTCTCCCTCACAAAGCGGTGTACTCCGCCCAGGCCCGAAGAATGAGCTCATGAGCTCAGTGATTTTACTTTGCTTTCTATAAGCCATCACTGACAGAAATAACTGCAGAGTTTCCACTTGGAAACTGTTTGTGAAATGGAAATACTGGTTTAAACAAACCCACTAGAATACCTCAGGATTACAATGTAATGCTAACTTTCAATTGATGCTCCTTCTGTAAATGGATCACTGTCTGACATCAAATAGGAAGTTGACAATATGGATGACTGACACCTTCTAATTGGTATTCTTTTCTTTGGGGTGGGAGGTTGTTTTATTTTTTTATTTTTGTTTGTTTATTTTTAAGATAGTTCTCTCTAAGCATTTCTGGCTGGCCCAAGAACTCCCTATGTAGGCCAAGTGACCTCGAACTCACAGAGATCCGCCTGCTTCTGCCTCCCACATGCTGGGATTAAAGGTGTGCACCACCACTCTGGGCTTTCTAATTGGTATTCTTCTGTCAAACTGTATTTACTGTCAGAGTGTATATATTCATGATGTATGTGGGCATATATGAAACAGTGCACATGTGAAGGTCAGAAGGCAACTTTGTGGAGTCAGTTCTTTCGTGGGTTCCTGAGATCAAATTCAGGCCTCCAGACTTGCATAATGACCCATCTTATCGACCTTGTAATTGATATTCTTTTAATTTCAAGGCCCACAAGTAGTCTCAAAATCAGTTTAATTTAGCTTCTTTATTTATTTCAATTTTTTCTTGATTTTTTAAAAATTTTGTGTGTGAATGTTGTGCCTGCATGTATGTAAGTATATGTAAGTGTCATGCAGTGCCCACAGAAGACAGAAGAAGGCATAAGATCCCCTGGAGTTATAGACAGTTGTTAGCCACCATGTGTGTGCTGGGATTTGAACCCAGGTTTTCTGCAAGAACAGTCAGTCTTCTTAACCAATGAGCCAGCACTCCGGCCCTTTATTTATTTCAGATTTTATGTTATCACACACATAAGAAGATAAAGTGTAAGCTGCAGTGGAGAGACCTCAGGTTATTAAGGATGTCAGGAACATGGACCATCTGCCAAGGAAAACCACAGGCAATGAATGAGCTAAGTCAAGAGAGTTTCCCAGAGAGCTACTGACCAGATGGATACAGGAGTGGGCCTGCCTAGACCTGTGGACTAAATGTTGGCTTTATGAGCTGGCCATGAACCTTTGGGGTCAGGGATGAGGGGCTCCCACATAATATTCTAAATGCATGCTGGCAAAACACTCATACACATAAAATAAAATTCAGGGACTGGAGAGATGGCTTAACTGTTAAAGGCATTGGCTGCTCTCGAAGAGGACCTGGGTTCAGTTCCCAACACCCACATGGCAGCTAAGGACTATTCATAACTCCAGTTCCAGGGAATCCAACGCCCTCTTCTGACTTCCAAGGGCATTGCTTGGCACAGGTGCACTTACATACATGCAGGCAAAACACTCAACCCATACACATAAAATAAAATAATAAATTAAATAAAACAAATAATTAAATTAATAAAATTAAATTCTTAAAATCATTTGAAAAAATCATTAAGTGAGTCTTGGCTTGAGATTAGGACAGAAATTTCCATCCGTTTCTGAAATGGCCCTAAACACATTTCTGCTATTTTTTACTACATATTTATACAAAGCAGAATCTCAGCATTGACAATGATAAAATCAAAATATCAGTCAAGTCTGAAAAATGCCAGTGATGCTCTCCATCCTGCAGTGCCCCGTATTCAGCCAAGATTCAAGTCTTCATGTAAAAATACACAAGTGATTTATATTAGTTACTTTCTATTGTGCCCAAAACCAACTTGGGAAAGAAAGGGTTTATCTGGCTTACGACTCACAGTCCATCATTAAGGGAAGCCAAGGCGGGAACTCAGGGCAGGAACCTGGAGACAGGAACTGAAACACAGCTGGTGGAGGAAAGCTGTTTACTGCCTTGCTCCTCTGGCCTGTGTTCAGCCTGCTTTCTTATACAGCCCAGCACCAGCTGCAGGGGACAGGGCGCGGGGGGGGGGGGGGGCACACAGCCCACATTGTCTGATTCCCCCCACATCACTCAGCAATCAAGAAAATGCCTCCCAGACATGCCCAATCTGATAGAGGAAATTCCCAATTAAGGTTCCCACTTGCCAGGTGTGTCAAGTTGATAACTGAAGCTATCCAGCACACACGTCTGTTTCACTAATATTTCAATTTGCCTTTGTCTTTCATAAATCATAAAATTATATGTATTAAAATAAATGTCTTGGGGTGGGGGAGATAGCTTCCACCATGGGTTCTAGGAATCAAATTCACTTCATTAGACTTGTATAGCAAATGCTTTTATCTAACCATCTAGCTGGCGTTATCTATCCAAACAGAATAGATAGAATGAAAATATATATCACAAAGGGGATGGATTAGGATTAGTTTGTCTTACATGATAAGGGCTTTATGATCACAATTTGTCTATCCATGTTATAAACCTATCTATATGAAGTTGCATAAAAATTCTCTGGCTACAATCCCACCCTCTGGAGTCAGAGGCAGGCAGATTTCTGTGAGATCTAGGCCATCCTGGTCCATATAGGCAGGCTGGGAGTAGGGCGACTCTGTCAGGAAAAAAAAAAAATTCTCAAGTGAAAAGGGGTTGCAATAGAAAAAATTCAGAAGTCTTGTTTTAATCACCATCATTTTACTTTTAAAAAGTTATTTATTTTTATGTATTTGTGTGTGTGTGTGTGTGTGTGTGTGTGTGTGTGTGTGTGAATGGTATGTGTGCACATATGGGCAGAAGCCAGAAGAAGGTGTCAGGTCCCCTCTTCCATTCGTCTCCACCTATTTCTTTGAGACAGGGTCTCTTCCTAAACCTAGGGTTCTCCTTTGCTTTCTTTCTTTTTTGATTTACATTTTTTGAATTTTATCTGCATATATGTGCCTATGTGTGTGTACGCAACATGTGTACTGTAGAAGCCAAAAGGGCATACTGAATTCCCTAGAGCTGGAGTTACAGCAGTTGGGAACTGTTCAACATGGATCATGGAATCCTAAAGTCCTCTGGAAGAGTAGCAAGTGCTCTTAAGCCTCCATGTTACTTATAATACCTATCACAATATAAATATTCGGTGTAAAGAGTTGCTATGTTGAGGTTAAGGGTCAAGTCATTAGTGGAGCACTTGTCTTGGTTCAGGCCTCAGGACAGGAAAAAAAAGGAGTTACACTGTATGTGGAAAAATGACACACAAAAATGTGCACATTCAGTAGAAATGCAATTTATTTGGTTTGGGTTTGTCTTGCTTTCGAAACAGGATCTCACTATATAGCCCAAGCTATTCTCGCTGTGTAGCACAAACTGGTCTCAAAATTGCCACAATTCTCCTGCCTCTGCCTCCCAAGTGCTAGGATTACATATGAGTCACCAAACCTTACACAATTGTGTGTATGTGTGAGTGTGTGAATATTTTCCACTTGGGCTTGGTTGAGTCAGAAACGAGGAGCCTATGAATAAAAATAGCCAATTACCAGGGCCTGAGAGGTGGCTCACTGGTTCTCCAAAAGACCCAGGTTTAGATCCCAGCACCCACACAGTGGCGAACGCCTGTCCTTAGCTCCAGTTCCACAGGATCTGACATCCGCTTTTGGCCTCTGTGGGCACCAGGCACACGTGCGATGCACTTACATACATACAGGCAAAGCACACATACACAGAAAATATAAGTAAGTAAAAATCATTGCCAAGTGTGTTGGCGCACATCTTTAATCCTAGTCCTTGGGAGGCAGGTGGATCTCTGAGACATTGAGACCAGCCTGGTCTACACAGTGAATTCCAGGCCAACCAGTGCTATATGGTGGGATCCTGGCCAGGGGCTACAGGGAGTCCCTGTCCAAAATAAAACAGACAACTGCATACCGTTTTCTGTGACTCAGCCAACTTCCCGCTGGTAGAAGGGTCAGTAGCACCCCCTGCTGCCACCACCTAAGCACCTCTGCCCTTGGCAGAGCTGAGTGATAAGCACGCGTTAATAGCTGTAGCTTCTTGGACTATGATGGTTCCTCCAGCCCCCCGACCCTCTGCTTCTCAGTCTGTCTTCTCAGACTTTTACATTCATCTCGCCTGAATTCATCTGACAAAGGGACAGTTCCGCAGAGGAACTGGTGTAGTCGCAAACTGCTAGGGCTCTGACCCAGACCCATTCCTGCTGATGCCACATAAAACCAGAAGGTTCTAGTCAGCCTAGATTTGACCTTGGAATTCCAGCTTGGGCACTGCCTCTCCTGCAAATCCACAGGCCTGCTTTACCCATAAATAGATGTTTTTGGTGCATCTACTAATCTGACTATAGACTTTGAATGTCTTATTTGATAATGTAGATAACTGCTTTGATAGTTCAGTGTGTCCATCATGGCTCCTCATCTCTAACCAATCGCCTCTATAAACTGGGCCCCTGTCCCTTAGGCATAGTCAGTGTCCTGCAACTGCCCAGTTCTAGCCCCAGAATTATTTTCCACCACCCTTCAGCTTCCTCTCTAAGCGGCCACTGGGTGTGACTGCCTCTCCACTGAAGGGGCCTTGCCAGGCAACCTTCTTTGTGATTCTTTTACATTTATTTATTTATTTATTTTTCCTTTTCCATTTGTGTATATGTAAGCATGTTTCACATGTATGAGGGCACACGTGTGTGGATGGGTGTGTACATGTATGTAGAAGCTTGTCATTGATGTCCTCTGTCATTTTTCTACCTTATTCAACAAGACAGGGTCTCTCAATCAAACCCAGAGCTCACCGATATGGCTATTCTTGCTAACCTGCTTTGCTCTGGGGATCCCCTGTTTCCACCTTCTGAGGCTGGAATACAGGTGGGCCACCATGCTCACTCGCCATTTGTGTGGGTTTCTGGGGATCCAAACTCTCATCCTCACATTTGTGCAGCAAGTATTTTAACGACTGTGAGTGGTGATACGTATGTGGATGTCAGAGACAACTTGTGTGAGTTCTTGCCTTCTCTCATGTGACTCCATGGCGCCATCTCAGCAGCCCCAGGCAACCTCTACATGGCCACTCTGCCTCTGGATTCTGGGACCTTTTTTCATGTCCATCAACCCAAAGATATTAACAGTTCAACTGTGATTGGCCCCGTGCTACTGGGCTCTGTGTTGCAGTAAATACTTCACTTATCAAAACCCATTCTTTCATTACTCTACTTGAAGCATGTTGGAACCCAAGTACTAGATTTTTCTGTGACACACTGTAGTAGTTACTTTCTGTTGTCTATGATAAAACACCATGACCAAGGCAACCCATAGAAGGAAGAGAATATTGGGCTTATGGTTCTAGAGAGATAAGAGTCCATCATAGTGGGGAGGCATGGCGGGAGAGGTGACCAGAGCAGAAGGCAAAGCACTCACATCTTCAGGCATGCATAGGAAGCAGAGAGAAAATTTAGAAGTGAACAAGTAGTGTGTGTCCTTTAGCAAGGCCACACCTCCTAAACCTCCAAAAACAGCGTCACCCACTGGGGACAAATACTTAGAGCCTGCCTATGGTGAGGGGGGACATTCTTATTCAAACCACCACACACACCTATGAAATCACACAAAGAATAATGATATTGTTTGGCTTCTGCCTACACCTGTGTCCCCAGAGGTCAGCACACATGTTCACTCACTAGCTGTGGGGTCTCTCTGGAAGTGTCTGCTGTTTTTTTCTGTCCTGGCTGCCATCTATGTATGATGCCTACTTATGAAGAAGATGTGAGATCACATCTTGTTGCTCTAACTGTTCCACAGGTACCACCATTGTCCCCAAACATCCCATCATGGCCACCTTCATACAGTTACTATCATGGTATGCAGGTCAGGGTTCTCCTACTCAGATGAATTCAAGAAACTGACTTACAGAGTAGTGGATCCACTAAGTCTGAAATTGGAGTGTGGGGTTAGGAAAAACCTGACTGGAAATGCCTGGGCAGGAACCAATGCTGCCATCAAGGACAAAAGTCTTCTTCCACTAGGAAACCAAGGTTCTGTTCCTAAAGCCTTTCAAATAATTATTAACTTCTGATTGCTGACAATAAACTCAGTTGACTATCACATCTGCAGGTGTCAATCACATCTGCAAAATACCTTCACTATGATCCCTAGATTTGGTTCAACTGAATCAGAAGAGATTTAGTGCAGTGTAACCAAGTTGACACATAGAAGAAACCATCTCAGAGGGTACCATTCACAGTGATGACCAGCAGGCAAAGTTACTCTATATTCTCTGAGAGATTCAGGGACAAGCCTGGTAAGAGTCCCCCCCCCCCCCCCCGCATTGTTATTTAGGGCTCATTCTTATGCCTGAAGCTGCCCTCCCTTAGGATGTCCTCACTCCCAGGGGACAGCTAGTCTTTCAGGCAACTAGACTAGAGTCATGCCAGCCTATCCTGACATGACTGCTCTCCAGAACTGCAGGGGCATGGGTGACTGTGAGAACACTGGTACCCGTGCTAAAGGGGAAAAGGAGACTGGGAAAGACAACTGAACCCCAAGATGTCTCTCAGAGCTGTGCTGATGGGCCAGGCCACACTCACGTATTTATTCCAAATGTTTTCTCCAACCACATTGAGGAAGCGCAAAGTTTAAGTTCAGCTCCACTCTGAACTCCATAGACTGTCTGGCCTTTTCAGCTGGAGTATCTCATCCATCCAAGGACACAAGGCCTTCCCAACCCCACAGTTTTCAATGGGTGGGTGCACTGCTTACAGCACTTTGATATGTCAATGCTCAGCCATATCCACATCATTCATCATCTTTTGGGGTGGAGTACCAGACTGAAGTTGCCAAGGAGTTATCCCCAGTCCTCAGACCCTAGAGCATGGTTTTGCTGGGCTTAATTAAAAGTCATTAGTCCAGATAATTTCCATTAATTAAAAAAATCATTCCTACAAATAGGGACTTAGACAGATGGTTCAGTCAGGGACCTGGATTAGGTTCCCAACACTTATACTGGGCAGCTTACAACTGCCCAATGCCCAGGGTATCTGACACCATCTTTTTGTTTGTTTGTTTTGGTCTTTTTGAGACAGTTTTTCCCTGTAGCCCAAGCTGGCCTATACTTGCTATGTAGACCAGGCTGGCCTTGAACTCACAGAGATCCACCTGCCTCTGCCTCTCAAGTGCTGGGATTAAAGGTCTATGTCACCACGTCCTGGGCAGGAATTCTAATCTTTTAATCACATCACACCCTGTAAGACTTTTGTTTAAGGAAAGGCCCTGGTATTCCAGAACCTGATGGCCTGGAGTAATGGAGCTCTTCTCAGTTCTTTTAAACTGGGCAACTGGGAAAGACTGTGAGGCTGTGAGGTCAGACTTGCTCTGTAGAGCAGGCTGGCCTCAAACTCACAGAGAGACCAATTTTCTTGCATTAAGGATAAAAGTCCTCCAAGCTTCTGGATCCTGTGTGTACTTGCTGGGTCTGACCGATCAACTTTGTCTTCATGTTCTTTGTGTGGTATTGATGGAGTCCTTGAACCACAGACTTTATTTCTAACAGCAGCACCCACCTTTAATCCCTGCACTCAGGAAGCAGAGGCAGGTGGATCTTTGTGAGACTGAGTCCAGCCTGTTCTACATAGTGAGTTACAGGCTGCCTGGGGCTACAGAGAGACCCAGTCTCTCTCTCTCTCTCTCTCTCTCTCTCTCTCTCTCTCTCTCTCTCTCTCTCTCTCACACACACACACAAAAAAAAAAAAAAAAAAAAAAAAAACAATAAAACAAAAGAAAACCAGAAAGTGTGGCAAGAATTGGCCAGCTCAGAGGAAGACAGAACTCTGTTTGAGGCCAACCTGGTCTACAGAGTAAGTTCTAGGCCAGCCAGGACTACATAGAGACTCTCAGAACAACAACAACAGGGAGGGGCTGGAGAGATGATTCAGCAGTTAAGACCACTAAGTGCTCTTCCAGAGGACCAGGGTTTGGTTCCCAGCACCCACCAGGAATCTCGTATGCTCTTTTGGCCTCTGCAGACGCTGCGTGAATATGTGAACTTTCATATTTGCAGGCAAAACACTCATGTACATAAGATATAAAGAAAAAATTTTAAATATGTTTATTTTAAAAAGAAGGCTGGGGAGATGGCTCATTTGGCAGTGTGCTTACTTTACAAGCATAAAGACTTGAGTTTGATCCCCAGGATCCACAAAAACACCCAGACGTGGTGGCACATGCTTGTAATCTCAGTGATGGGGAAGCAGTTCCCTGGACTCGATGGTCAACCAAACTAGCCTACTCGGCAAGCTCCAGGCCTATGAGAGATCCTGTCTCAAAAAATAAGGATGTTGAGGCTGGAGAGATGGCTCAGTGGTTAAGAGCACTGGCTACTCTTGTAGAGAGCCAAGGTTTCAATTCCCAGCATCCATGTGGCAGCTAACCACCATTCAGAACTCCAGTTCTAAGAGAGCGCACACCTTCTTCTGTTGAACATTGCAAGACACAGGTGCACCTACATACATGTAGGCAATGTACTCATACGCTTAAAAATAGTAGTAATAAATACTGAGGAATGACACCCGAGGTAGTCTTTGGGCTTCCACATGCATTCTTACAATGTGCACAGGCACTTACACACACACACACACACACACACACATATACATACACACACAGTAGTTGGCAGTAAAGGCTTATATTTATAATCTCATCAGCAGTTAGGAGGCTGAGCTAGAAAACCAGCCTGAGCTACAGAGTGAGTTCCGGGTCAGACTGGGCTACAGAGTAAGACCTTGTCTCAGAAGAAGAGGATTGGGCAACATAGTAAAACTCCAGTTGAAAACATAAAGAAAAAAAAGAGTTCATTCCTAAAATAAAGCACACAGTGAGGATGTTACCCGAGGAATCCCATCGCTTTCTTAGGATCCCTTGGGGTGAACAAGGTGAACATCCTGATTCCTTTTTAAATATATATTTATCTATTTATTTTTATGTGAATGAGTGTTTTGTCTATGTGTACGCAAGTGCAATGCCCTCGGAGGCCAGAGAGGGCATCAGAGTCCCTGGAAATGTAGTTACAGCAGGTTATTGGGCACCATATGGATGCTGGACTCAATAGGGGTCCTCTGCAAGAGCAGCCAGTGCTTTTAACCACTGAGCCTTTTCTCCAGCCCTCTGATTCTTTAAAAATATTTATTATTTACTTGCTTATTAAAGATAGAAACTTGCTGTATAGACCAAACTATCTTTAAACTCCCAATACTCGTGTTCCACCTCCCAAGTGCTAGGATTGCATGCCTGTGTGCATCCAGTCTGCCCAGATTCTTGATCCTCAAGAAGCCCTTGATTCTAGAATGCCTGGAGGAGAGTGTTTCCCAATTTTAGAGAACAGACCCTTACCCTTCAGCTAAAATAATGGCCGGGGAAAGGTGCACTTTTGCGTATTGGCCTGCAGGTGGCGCCCCAGCTATCGAATTGGACATTCTGGACCAGGAATAGGGACGTGTCCCAGTGGAAGAGGGTATCAAAGCTTACAAGGCTGGGCTGGACCCTTTCATGCGCTCCTGGAACGAAGCAGGGACCTTATCCATGCCTAACAAAGTTGACGTACCCTCCAAGTACTCAAAACTCACCCTTGAATTTTTTTTTTTTTTTTTTTTTTGAGACAGAGTCGCCTAGAACTCACTGTGGAGACCGGGCTGGCCTGTCTAGCCTGCTTCTGCCTCCCCAGTGCTGGGATTAAAGGTATGTGCCACCATGCCCATCTTGAAATCTATTTTTAACTCCCATTGTCTCTGATCCAGATCAGCACGGATCTAAATGATGCTACACTCCAGCCACCTGTGTTAGCTCAGGCTGTCATTCCAGCACTGGAAGATGATGGGGACAAGAGGACCGGGAGTTAAAGGTCATCCTTGGATTCACAGCAAATCTGAGGTCAGCCTGGACTACATGGGACCCTGTCCCCAAAAGCAAACAAACCAACATAAGTTTCCTCATAAACCTTTGAAAATCAGACTAACCACAGAATCCTTCCATGAAACAGCTTAGGAAATCTGATCAGAATGTACTCTGTTTCTAGACCACAGATGTACCTAATATCCACAGTAAAAGAATTGCAGGCAGGCTGGATTGAGGAGCTGTCATTTTTCATTACCCTGTATTCGGCAGCAACCTCACATGGACCCTGCCCCCTAATGGAGGGGGAGAGCTGCAGGCCATCTGAGTCACCGCGCTGACCAAGGGATTGGATCTGGGCAAACAGGTATGTCTGGAAGGCAGCCTTGTGGTCCTCACCTTCAGGACCCCGGCTAGTTTTCTAAAGTTGGAGAATCAGCCAAACAATCACGGTTCTGGGTGATCAACTGCTTTATATTAGGTCCAGCCTGGCCATGCCTGGTCTGGAAGGTGATTTATTCTGTGTGTGTAATTGTGTGTATGTGCCTGTGTGTGTGTGTGTGTGTGTGTGTGTGTGTAAAGGTGATGGTGTGTATATTATGTGATATGATGTGTGCAGTGTATGTGGTATGTATGTGAGATGGGCAGAAGGTGGTGGTTGGAGTGTAAAGTGTAAATGGTTATGTGCATGTGTTTTATATATATATATATATATTTGTGTGTGGTATGTGTTTGGGAAGTGGGGTGTGTCTGTGGGGCTATGTGATGTTCCTGATGTGGTATGTATATGATGTGTCTATGGGAAGAATGTGTATATGGTATATGCAGTGTTTGTACTGTGTGGGGATGTGATACAGATGTGGTAGGTGTGGAATGATGTGTATGTGGTATTTGTGTGTGTTGTGGGGGGTTGTAGTATGTGGGGATGGTATGTGCGTACTGTGTGGAGGTAGTATGTGTGTGATATATGCTTGCTGTGTGCATATACATGTGTGGGTATGTATTAAGGAAGATAGAGGAAGGTAGTGTGATATGTGTGTAGTATGCGTCTTATGTCACAGTGTGTGTATGGGAGGAGGGTGTGGGGTGTGTGTGTGTGTGTGTGTGTGTGTGTGTGTGTGTGTGTGTGGTAGGGGTGGTGTATTAGTTACTTTTCTGTTACTGTGATAAAATACCATGACCAAGGCAACTTATAGAAGGAAGAGTTTGGGCTTATGGTTGCAGAGGAATAAGAGTCCATCATGGCCTGGAGGTATGGCCAGAGGCAGCCAGCAGAAGGTTGAGTGCTCACATCTTCAAGGAGGCACAGGAAGCAGAGAGAGAGAGACTGGAAGTTGGTTGAGGTAAGACTGTGAACTCTGAAAGCCCACCTCCAATGACATGCTTCCTTCAGCAAGGCCACATTTACTTGAACCTTTGCAAACAATGCCACCTACTTAGGCCAAGTAGTCAAATACTTGGAGCCTCTGGGTGACATTCCTTATTCAAACCACCACATTCCACTTTCTTGCCCCTATTCATTACCATATCATAATAAAAAATACACTTACTCCAACTTCAAAAGTCCCCATAGTCTCTAACAGACTCAACACTGCTCCAAAGTTCAAAGTCGCTTCTGAAACTCAAGGCAATCTCTTTACTGTAACCCCCGGCACCATCAAAAAGCAAATCACATATATCCAACATGAGTGGCACAGAATACACATTTCCATTCCAAAAGGGAGGAGTGGGGGCATTACAAGGAAATACCAGACCAAAAACAACAGCAAAAACAAAACAAAAAAAAAAGAAAATGCTAACATCAGGGCAACCACCAAATCCTGAAGCTCCAGGTCCAATGTCTGAGACTTTTGTTCCAAAGGGCTTAGATGGCTCAGCCCCTCCAACACCGCTGCCTGCAACACATACCCCTCTCTTGGGCTGATGCCACTCCCTGCACACGGTTCTCCTTGGCAGAAGTCTCACTGCTCTGGCATTTCCAACATCTTGGGATCTCCACTGTAAACCAGGCTTGACATTCACAGCCTCACACATGTCCTCCCACGGCCTTCTTCTTGCGGGGACTCCCCTGCCATGGACCGCCTGATTTCAGTGGTTCTGTGAAACTATGGAGGAAGAATCCATGACCCCCTCACTCTTGCAGCCTTCATACCTTTAAAGCCAATACCACTTGAACAACGCTGCAAGTTAGACTGTCAACTTGAAAGGGACCTTAGTCGCCTCAGATCATATTTATGGCTGCTTTGGTGCCTTGTGGTTTTCTAGAAGCAGAAAACTCCTTAGGCCTTTTCCTTTAACAAGTTGGAAGCTTAGCTGGGGAGGGTCTTGCCCTATGGTACTCTTTTCTTTGTTCAAATGCAGATCAGGTCTCTCCTTAAGGGCTTTAATCTCAACAATGTGTGTCTATCTTTCAGGACTCATCTTGGTTGTGACATTTAATTTCCTAGTGCTCTTTTTCTCTCTAAACTATACATTTTTAACATTTCTTTCTGACCCACTTGTTCTTTTTCATTGTTATTCTTCCCAATATTCACCATTAATAACCACGCCACGGATTCAACTTTAGGCTGCCTTGAAATTTCCTCCACCAAAGAAATTAGTTCGTTACTATTTTTAAAAAAGATTTTATTATTTTTATTTTATGTGTACGAGTGTGTTGCTTGCATGTAGGTAGGTGCATCTGTGTTGTGCAATGCTCACAGAGGTCAGAAGAGGGGGCTGGATCCCCTGGAACTGGAGTTACAGACAGTTGTTAGCCACCATGGTGATGCTGTGAATCAAACCCCGGGCTTCTGCAGGAGCAGTCAGTGCTCTTAACCGCTAAGCCATCTCTCCAGTCCCCTAGTTCCTTAATTTTTAGTGTAGCTTCAGGCAAGCTCTTATGCTACAGGCAGGTAGCAGCTAGATTCTTTGCCAAAATATTCCAGTTGCTGTTTAAGTCCTTATTTTTCTCTGGAATTACACTGCTATCAACACTACTTTCTTCCAGGCTCCTACTAAAATGGTCCATTAGGTTCTGCTTCCAGCATTCAACCACTTTTTTAGTTCAAACTTCCAAAGACTTTCACATTCTTTTAAAAAATAGCATGATCAGATTCCTCATAGCAACAGCCCACTCTCCTGAGCCAACTTCTGTGTTAGTTATTTTTCTATTGCTGTGATAAAACACCATCACCAAAGCAACTTATAGAAGGAAGAGTTTATTGGGTCCATCCCCAGTGATGTACTTCCTCCAGCAAGGCCACACCTCCTGAACCTCTGCAATCAGGTGCACTTACTGAGGCCAAGTAGTCAAATACTTGGAGCCTATGGGAGACGTTTTAATTGAAACTATTACAGAAGAGTAATTTTATGGGAGGAGGATTATATACATAGTATGTCATATGTATGGCCCATGTGTATTGTGTGGATGTGTATGCTGTGTGTTCATATGTAGAGAATGTATGTGGGAGGGTTTGCTATGTGTGATGTGTGTATGGTATGTGTGTGTGCGTGTGTATGTGGGGGGATGTTTGTGGGAGAGTGGGTGGTTTGTGTAGTAAGTGCATGGTATGTGGGTGTGTGTAGGGGGACGCATATGAGAGGGCATGGTGTGTGGAGTATGTTCATGGTGTGTGTGGATGGAGGGGTATGTATGTGGGAAGACATGGTACATGTGTGGTATGTCTCTGGTATGATATGTGCTGTGCACGTGAGGTATATGTATGGTGTGTATTAATGTCAGGGATACATGTGGTGTGTGTGTGGTGTGTGATGGGGAATGTTGGGGGTTCATCGGTGGCCTGTGCTCCCAGAACAAGGCAAAGCAGATCCCTTCCTTGCAGCCTCAGTTCACAAACACACCAGCCCAGCCGAGGCCCGGGGATTTTCTGTGCTTCTCTGGCTCCCCAGACTCTTATTTATTTTAGGAAGGAAAAAAGTCCCCTGTGCTCTCAGCATCAGCTGGCAAATGCATGGCGCATTTCCTTCCTCACCTTCCTTCCTCTAAAAGCAGATCATATTCACGTTCAGAAATGCAAACAAATGTTTAATAAAATTCTAATTTCCTAGGGTCTTAGTTTTCTAGCCTCCTGGCTAAGGAAGCAGCATTTGGGCAGGTAAGATGGTAATGAAATGCTGAAATTACTAGAGGTGGCTTTAGTTAATGAGGAAATAAAAATGGTCTGTCCCCCTGTTACTCCATTTGAATGACCCTCTTGGAAGGCTCAATGGGGTTTTCAAATCCTATGCTTGTTTCACTCTCTATTAGACAGTCTGACAAGGAGGGCCAAAAAGGTTAAGTATGACAGAAACTGAGCCAGAAAAAAATCAGTGTGAGAGATATGGTGGCACACACCTGTAATCCCTGCACTGGGAAGTGGAGACAGGAGCGTGAGGGGTGAAAGGTCTCTCAGATACGCAGTGAGTCTAAGGCGAGCCTGGACTGCCGAAGGCCCTGTCAGAAAAAAAAGCTGGGCATGGAGGTGCACATCTTTAATTTTAGCACTTGTGAGGCAGAGGCCAATGGATTGCTGAGAGATCAAGGCCAATCTGGTTTCCACAGCTAGTTCTAGGCCAGCTGTGACTACAGGGAGACCCTGTCTCAAAACGGCAAAAAAAAAAAAAAAAAAATATATATATATATATATATATATATATATATATATATGGCGGCATGTTTGGGCTCACTCATTAAAGTGCCTGCCTCAGAAACATAGGACCTGAGTTCAGTCTCCAGCATGCGTCTACATCCTGGGCACACCAGCACTGAACAGGCAGACAGAGGAGGATCCCTGGGCTAACTGGCCAGTCTTGTCAATTGGTGAGCTCCAGCTTCAGTGAGAGACCTTGTTTCAAAAAAATAAGGGAGAGAGCAAGTGAGACATCCAGGATCAATCTCTGGCGCGCACACACACACACACACACACACACTCACACAAGATTGGGCTAACTTCCTCCTGGAAACAGAAATTTGTTTTCTACAACAAGGCTAGCAGAGCTTGGAATCCTTGAATGTTGTAGGAAGGGTCAGCAGTTTCAATGGAAGTTTGAGGCCAGCCTAGGCTACCAGAGACCCTATCTCATAGAGATACAGAGGAGTGTGGGAGAAAACAGGCCACTATGAAACTGGGCATAGTAATTCATGCCAATAACTCAAGAAGCTGAGGCAACCAGAGGCTCAGGAGTTTGAGAGGCAAACCTGGGCTACATAGCAAGATCCTGTCTCAAAAAACAAGCAAGCAAACAAACAACAAAACAGCATGGTAGCACGTACCTTTAATCCCAGCACTCAGGGACCAGAGACAGGCAGATCTCTGTGAGTTCCAAGCCAGTCTGGTCTACATAGTGAGTTCTAGGTCAACCAGGACTACATATCTAAATAAGTAAATAAGTAAATATCCAAACCAACCAAACAGATGAACAAAAAAGCTGAATGAACATCTAAAGACAAAATTTTTTGTTGTTGTTTTCAGGTAGAAGTGCATCTTTCTTCTCAATTGTTTTATTCTCTCGATTGCAGTCATTATTGTTATTGTTATTATTAATCATTTAATTCTCTTCACCAAGAATGGAGTAAGAAATTGATTTTCTTGTTAAAATACTTTGCAAGGCTCATAGGATGATGTACAGAGCGTCTGGAACCGTTGTCTGGGGGAATGCAGCTTCAGTTTCTATCCTTTTCTTCAGCAGGCGAACACAGGGCTTTACAGGGCTCAAGAATGATGAAAATCACCATCTCCCAAATTTTATTCACAAGTGTCATGAGAACTTTCTGTGAGTGTGTGTGTGTGTGTGTGTGTGTGTGTGTGTGTGTGCATGCACATGTGTTCCTGTTTGGGCTTGTGGTGTAGAGGCTAGAGGATAACCTCAGCTGCTCTTCAAGCACCATCCACTTTGTTTTGACACAGGCTTTCTCATTGGCCTGCCTGGAACTTTCCAAGAAGGATAGCCTTGCTGGCTAGCAAGCCCCAGAGAATCTGTTGTCTCTGCCTCCCCAGCTGGCTTTCTTCCCTCCGGTAGGCTCTGATGATGAAACTGAGGTTCCCGTGCTCGAAAGGCACACTATACTTAAACTGAGCTCTCTCCCCGCCCCAATAATATTCTTGACTTTGTGATTGCATTACCAATGTCAGGGTTCACTGTCGAGCCAGACCACTTGAACTGGATCCCTAGATTCCGTACTGTGGATGGAAGAAACTGATGCTGCAAGTTGTCCTTTCACCACCACACATGTGCTGTGACACATTTAAATACACACGCGTACACACACATGACCTTTTTTTAAAAAAAACTTTTATATACTTTATTTATTTAGTCTGTGTTTGGGCCTTCATAAATGCCAGACAAACCAGCACTCTACCACTGAGTTATATCCTCAACAAAATAAAGAAGATAGACATGAAGCTTCTGCCATGAATAATGCATTTGGGAGGTAGAGGCAGGAGAATTAGGTGTTCAAAGCCAGTTTTGACTAGATATTAAATTTGGAGCCAGCCTGGGATACATGAGTCCCTCATTCAAAAAAACAAGACCATTTCCGGGCATGGTGGAACACATCTTTATTCTTAGTACTTGGGAGGCAGAGGCAGGAGGATCTCTGTGAGTTCAAGGCCAGCTTGGTCCACATAGTGAGTTCCAAGTCAGCTGGAGCTACAGGGAGATTCTATCTCAAAAAAAGACAAGAAAAAAAAGAACAACAACAACAAAAACAAAGAAGCTTGTTAGACAATTTTGAAAATATTTTATTTATTATTTTTATTTTATGTGTATGTGTATATTGCCTGCATGTGTATAAGTTCACCTGTGTAATGCAGAGCTCAGGAGGCCAAAAGAGGGCGTTGAATCCCATGGAACTGGAGCTACAGATGGTTGTTAGCCGCCATGTGTGTTCTAGGACTGGAATCCAGGACCTCTGCAAGAACAGCCAGTACTCTTTAATGGCTGAGTCATCAGTCCCTATTAGATCATTTTCAGTGTTAGCAAATCAGTTCCTGAAGACTTGATTAAAGAGAAAACTAGGTCAATCAGAGTCCAACTGAGGTAGAAAGTTCCTCATGGGGTGCCATAGACTCAGCAAATAGGAAAAAAAATTGAAACATACAAAAGCAACACATATAAACCTGGCACTTGGCAGGCTGAGGCAGGAGGATTAACCTAGGTTACACACTGATACCCCTTGAAAGAAGGAAAGAAGGGTGGGGTGCATCTGAAGAGATGTACTGTTTTCTAGAAATCTGTTTATAGAAAGGACTAGATACCTTAATGATGAGAATACACGAGAGTAATTTGGTTGCTGAAAGGCAGGCATGGGCTAGAGAGGTGGCTCAGTGGTTAAGGGCACTGGCTGCTCTTACAGAGGACCTGGTTCCATTCTCAGAACCCACGTGATGGCTAACAACCATCCGTAGCTCCAGTTCCAGAGGATCCAACAATCTCTTCTGACCTCCGAGGGCATCGCACTACCCAGATGTACTTACATACAAGCAGACAATACATTTATACACATAAAATAAGTTAATAAATAAATAAATTTTTTAAAAAGGAAGACAGGCATATATATAATCATTCTACTTTCTTCATATAATTGTGTGTGTGTGTGTGTGTGTGTGTACGCCAGAGGTCCACGTCCAGTGTCTTCTTCTATTACCCTTCACCTTATTTTTTGGAAGAATGCCTCTCACTGAACCTGGGATTCAGCAAGATTAGCTGGTCAGTGAGTTTCTGAGGGATTCTTCTGTCTTCACCTCCCTGATGCTGGGATTGGACATGCCACCAGGCCTCAATTTTTTAAAATTATTTATTTATTTGTATTTGTTTGGTCTTTTTTGAGACAGGGTCTCCCCATAGCCCCAGCTGGCCTGGAACTCACTGTGTAGACCAGGCTGGCCTTGAACTCATAGAGATCCTCCTGCCTCTGCCTCCAGAGTCCTGGGATTAAAGCCGTGCACCACCACGCCTGGCCCCAATTCATCATTTTAAATAAGCATGCAATTCAGTGGGTTTACAGTATTCACAATGTTATGCAACTATGACCACTATTTCATTCCAGAGTGCTCTTACTGCTACAACTGTCCGTCAGTTCTCAGTTGTCCCTGCTCCTTTCCTGTCTCTTAGCAGCCAGTTACAACCTTCTGACTCTATGGGTTCTGAACACTTCATAGGAAGGATATCACACCATATGAGATTTCATACAAGAAATCTTTTGTATTCGGTTTCTTTTTACTGAACATAAACTGTTTAATTAAATTGCAGAAATATATATATATATATATCAATCATACAATTTTTCTTTTTTTAAGTTCATGCATGAGGGAAACAATCACTCAAAACATTTATTTTATTTTATGTGTATGAGTGTTTTATCTGTAGGTATGTAAGTGCACCATGCATGTGATGCCCACAGAGGCCAGAAGAGGGTGTTGGACACCCTGGAACTGGAGTTATGATCGCTCCTTAGCTGCTGTGTGAGTGCTGGAGACTGAAGCTGGGTCCTGTGCAAGAGCAGCCAGTGTTCTTAAGGGCTCAACCATCTTTCCAGCACTTTTTTTTTTCTGTTTGCTTTGGTTTTGGGGTTGGGGGGGAGGGTCTCATTATATAACCCTGACTAGCCTGAAACTTGCTGTGTAGACCAGGCTGACTTTGATCTCACAGAGATCTACCTGCCTCTGCTTCTAAAGTGCTGAGATTAAAGGTGTGTGCCACCAGGCCTGGAATATTTACTTTCTTAATTGTTTGTAAATGGATAGGAAAATTTACTATCTTAACCATTCTTAAGGTATATTATTCAGTAGCATTTAGTATATAATATATCTATGCCATGTACAACCAATATCCAGGACTTGTTCATTTTTCCAAGCTGAAACTTTTTAATCCTTTTTTTTAAATTAAAGATTTGTTTATTTTAATTTTATGTAGATGTGTGTTTGCCTGCATTTATGTATGCATATTTGTGCATGCCTGGTGTCTGTTGAGGCCAGAAGAGGCCTTAGAACCCTTAGAACTGGAGTTAATAATGGTTGTTAACCACCATGTAGGTGCTGGGAACTGAATCGGGATCTTCTGCAAAGTAGTAAGTGCTCCTAACTGCTAAGCCATCTCTTCATTCCCCATTTTTAATCCTTGAATTACTTTATTTCAGGCATGGTAGTGCATGCCTTTATTCCCAGTACTTGGGAAGCAGAGGTAGATCTTTAAGAGTGCCAGGTCAGCCTACATGGAGAGTTCCAAGCCAATAGGTGCTACATAGCAAGACATTGTTTCAAAAAAAACAAAAAATAAGTTTATGTATTATTATTGTGTGTGTATTTATGTGGGGAGGAGAAGGGATCACTCATACCATAGTGCATGTGTGGGGGTCAGAGGAAAACTTTTGGGAACCAGTTATCTCCTTCCACTGTGGGTTCTGGGCATCAAAGAGGTCATCAGAGTTGCATGGCATTAGATATCTTGGAACTAGAGTTACAGACAGTTGAAAGCTATCAGGTGTGTACTGGGAACCAAACACGGGTCCTCTAGAAGAGCAGGAATTGCTCTTGAACACTAAACCATCTCTCTAGTCCCTTGTTTTAATTTTTTGGATGATTTGACTATGCAGCCCAGGCTGACCTTGAACTTCTGTTGATCCTCCTGCCCCTGGCTCCTGTATACACAGTGTGGTCACCCTATGTGGCTCTTCTTGAGTTTCTTTCTTTAATATTTAATGACGAAATTGAAACTTGTCTCATAGAGTATTAACTCCTTTTTGTTCCTCCCTCAACCCAAAGGAGAAAAAATTTGGACCCTGTATTAAATATTTCTTGTGTATTATTTCATTCAATCCTCAAAAGATCCTGTGCAGTAAGTTCTGAAGTTTTCTGTTTTTAGTTTTATTTTTAATTATGCATATGTAAGGAGGAGTACACGCATGTGACTGCAGGTGCCCGCAGAGGCCAGAAGAGGTCACTGGATCTCCTGGAGCTGGAGCTACAGGTGGTTGTGAGCCTCCTGACATAGCTTTGATTGTCTTAATTTTATTCTGTGTGTACAAGTGTATTTCCTGCATGTGTGTCACTGCGCCTGTGTCGTGCAATGCCCTGGAGGTCAGAAGAAGTTGTCAGATTCCTCTGGAGCCTGAGTTACAGATGGTTGTTAGCTAACGTGTGGGTGCCGGTAATCGATCCTCTGTAAGAGCAGCTGGTGCTCTTAACTGCCGAACCATCTCTCCAGCCCCCGTAAGTTTGATTTTCAATTGTTATTTCATCTCTAAAATAAACAAAAGTCTCAGAATGTTAAAATGTCATGTCATTAAGTAGCATCATGAGAATGCGTCCAGCCATGCTGCTTTCCACTGGCTCTCAGTGCTCCACTAATAAACCAAACACAAATAAATCCTAGTATTTATTATTACCACTGAGCCCTGTTACATGGCCGCTGGGTTTCTGGTTCTATGCTAGGCTCTCTCTGTGCACTGTTTATTACTCCTGTGGGGTGGGTATGTAAAGCATGAGGCGCACCTCTATCTTACAGGTGAGGGTTCTGTTCTGGTTCTATGCTAGGCTCTCTCTGTGCACTGTTTATTACTCCTGTGGGGTGGGTATGTAAAGCATGAGGCGCACCTCTATCTTACAGGTGAGGGTTCTGAAGTTAAGGAGCTTGCTCAGGACCTGTAGACACTGCTTATTCGTTTGTGTCTAGATATGGGTTCAATATGAGCCCTGGCTGGCCTAGAACTCCCTACATATACCAGGATGGACTTGCGCGTACAGTGATTTTCTTGCTCCCTTGGGTCTCCTGACTGCTGGGGTTATAGGTGTGGGCCATTACATTTGGCTGGTGGTAGAGTTCTTGGGTAGCATGGGCAAGGCTGGTGTTTGAGCTCCAGCACTGAAGAGAGAAGGAAAGAGCAGGGCATGGTGGCACACACCTTTAATCCCGGTGCTCCGGAGGCAGAGGCAGGGAGGTCTCTTGATGTGAGTTCCAGGCCAGGTGGGGCTATGGGGAGACCCTGACTCAAAAGAAAAACAGCAACAGAAGGAAAGGAAGAGAGAAAGGGAGGACAGAAGGGAGGGAAAAGAGGAGAGAGAGAAAGAAAAGAGAAGAAAGGAAAAAAGAAAAGGGCTCAGGAGGCTGCTCTGTTGGTAGAGTGCTTTACTAGTACAGACATTAAATACATGCAGGCCAAACACTCATACATATAAAATAAAAATAAATTTAAAATTTGTTAAAATTATGAAAACATTTGGTAGAGTCACATATACAAAAAAGCATGGGGCAAAATTAGGTATCTGTTGTGACCTTGCCTATGTAAATAGACAGCAAAAAACCCTGGGCCTCAGCAGCCCATGGGTTTAAATGAGGACACATTAACCTTGTACCCAAATTTCACTGCCTCACTGCCTCCACCTGTTCATACCATCTTTTGCAAAGGCACTGGGGGCTCCCAAGCCGTCATCAAATGTCTGTGCTTGGTGCTAGCTCAGTCAGTAAAGTTGTCACACAAACACCAGGACCCCTTTAATTCCCAGGCTCCATCCATGTAAATAGCGAGGCACAGCAGCACAGGGACATACACACACGCATGTATGCGTGTACATGCATTTGTGCCTGATGGTCACAATCACCCTTTTCTTAAGCCTTTGTCCTTGGCATACCTCCCGGTGAAGTGACCTATCACTTGGTTCACCTGGGATTGAAAGGTTTCCTGGAATTTACAACCTGGTACCTAGACTGAGAATGTCCTTGGCAATCTGGGATAAGGTGGCTGCTGTGTCTCACACCGAGGGAACTGTACAACCTGCAGATGTTCAACAGGGATTTTGCTTTCTCAAATGGAACTAAGATATCGTTCTCCTCACCAGACTGAGGGAGCCAGTTATGAAAATCTGAATTAGGGAACTTTTTCCCTAGTGCTAGAGGAGCAAGAAAACAAATCAAACTTTTGAGAAGCAATCACAGCAGAGAATGAGACAAGAGATGCTAGTCTGGAAAACATGAGTGCATTGTGTGGCCACTAGAGTTCATAGAAGCGGAGAAGGGGTCCAGGAGACTTAGAAACAGGACGGAGGCCTGAGAAGAGTGTTATTTGAGTTAACAGGCAGAAGAAAGAAGTCAAAAAAAAAAAAAAAAAAAAAAAAAAGGCCAGGCAAGTGGCCAAAGACATAGGAGGAAATCTAGAACTTGGGGTTTGTAAGAGTTCTGTTTTATCTATTTACTTATTAATTTAATTTAATGTTATGTGTGCCACATGTGTGCAGTGCCTGAGGAGGCCAGAAGAGGGCATCAGATCTCCTGGAACTGAAGTTATGAACAGTTGTTAGTAGCCATGTGGATGCTGGGAACCAAACCTGGGTCCTCTTCTGACTCTGTTCATTAATTTTTTGAGATGGGTGCTCACATAGCTCAGACCAGCCTCAAACTTGCTATGTAACTGACATTGACCATGAAGGTCCTGCTCTTTCTGCACTCACCCCCTTGGCGCTGGAATTACCAGTGTGCACCACCATACCTGGTTTATGCAGATTAAACCCAGAGCTTTATGCATGCTAGGCAAGCACTGTACCAACCGAGCTGCATCCTCAGCTTCTTCCGCTTCTCTTTTTAGTTTTCGTGCTTGTTTTGATGCTGCACAAATGTTCTACCACTGAGCTATTCTCACAACCACTTCCTCTTCGTCCAGCTCTTGAAAGGCAGGTGGTTCCCCAGTGTCTACATGAAGTGTGCTTTCTCTCTCTGTGCTTTGTATTATAGTTCAATTAGTCTGCCCAGTTGCCATCTCATCTTCTTTTTTAAATTAAAATTTACATGTATGAGTGTTTTGCCTGCATCTATGTAAGCATACAAGGTAAGTACAATGTTCATGGAGGTCAGAAGAGGGAATTGGACCCCCTCCAACTGGAGCTAGACAGGGTTATCAACAGCTATATGGGTGCTGAGAACTGGACCCAGGTCCTCTGCAAGAAAAATCAGTGTTCTTCACCACTGAGCCATCTCTCCCACTCCCGTTTTTGTTGCTGTTGTTTTTAAAACAAGGACTCACTATGTATCACCAGTTCATCTTGCTGAGACCAGTTTCTATATTATTCCTTCAGCTCAGTCCTTCTAGAGCTTCAGCCCACATTTCAAAGCTCTCTAGGACATTTCTAATCCCATCAGTGAGATGAATTTAACATGGTCATTAAACATTTTTTTTAATCTACATTTCTTTATTTGTGTGTGCATAGGTGTGTACGTACAGGTGTGTCAGCATGAGGTCAGAGCGGACATTCGCCTCAGGTATCTTTCCTAGTCAGTTTCTCTCTTCTCTTTTGGAGCTCTATGTTTTGGCTGGACTGGCTGGCCAGCAAGCCCAGGAGTCTCCTTTCTGCCTCCCCACCACTGGGAACCTAGGCTGCCTCATCTGGCTTTTTATGTGGGAGGAAAGGATATGAACTTGGGTGCTCATGCTTGCACAGTAAGTTATTACTGACTAAGCCATGTCTCCAGGCACTCGTGTCCCATGGCTCAAGAATTCCTGTAAGCCCAAGCTGGCTTCTCTTGCTTTTTTGAGACAGGGTTCTCAATGTAGCCCATCCTGGCCTTGAATTCAAAATCCTCCTGCCTCTCCCTCTATAGAGCTGGGATTCTAAGTGTGTACTGTCATGCCTAAGTTTGGACGAACTATTTCTGATCATGAACAGGTCACCTCTAGGAGCCAGAAACACAGCATCTCACTGCCTCTATAGGCAAGGTGTCTGCAGAGATGCTGAAGTTTGTGACCCAAGTACCCTGAGAAGCAATTCAATGCACAGGGAGATGTAAGTGTACAGATGTGATAGGGGTTCTAGTGCAGAAGACCAGAAACTATGTGCACATTTTGTTTTGAGATAGGTCTTTATATATAGCCCAGGCTGGCCTGGAACTCACTAGTGGCCTGAGACAGTCTCCAACTCACAGTCTTGGCCTCCGAATTTAGAAATAACAGGCATGTGTCACCATAGCCACCTTCTTTGCATACTTTTTTTCCTTTGAGATAGGGTTTCCCTTTAACCTTTTCCTCCCAACTGACTTGGAACATGCTATGTAGCCCAGGCTGGCCTCAGTTTCACAGAGATCTACTCACCTCTGCTTTCTCAGTGCTGGGAATAAAGCCATGCTCCATCACTTTTCAGTGTGTGTGTGTGTGTGTGTGTGTGTTTATGTGTGTGACAGAGGACAGCTTTGTGGATGGAGTCAGTTCTCTTTTTCCACCTTTATGTGGGTTCTGGGAATCAAAGTCAGGTAGTTAGGCTTGTGCTGCAAGCATATTTACCCACTGAGCCATCTCCTGGTCTCTGCATAGTGGCTTCTTTTTTTAGATAGTGCCTCATGTAGTCTTGGCTAGCCTTTAACTTGCTAGGTAGCATTGAACTTGTGATCTTCTTGTTCCCACTTCCACAGTGCTAGGATTACAGGCATGCATTATGGCTGGTTTACTTATTGTGGTACTGGAGTTTAAATGGAGGGTTTCATGTATACTAGACAAGTATTCTACCAGTGAGTTACATAATGCCTGGGATTTGTCTTTTTGTTGCTGTTGTTTTATTGAGACAGGGTCTTCCTGTAACCTCAGCTGGCCTGAAACTTGCTATGTAGTCCAGGCTGGCCTTGAACTCACAGAGATCCATCTGCATCTGCCTCCTGAGTGCTGGGATTAAAGGTGTGCACCACCAGTCCTGGCTTAAAACGTATTTTAAAGTTTTTTATTTATTTGTATTTTATGAGTGTTTTGCCTGCATGTACGTAAGTGTACCAAATGTGTGTGATGCCTGAAGAAGTCAGAAGAGGGCACTGAATCTCTGGAACTGGAGTTATGGATGGTTGTTAGCTCTCATGAGGGTGCTGGGAACTGAACCTGGGTCATCTGGAAGAACAGCTAGTGCTCTTAACTGCTGAGCTATTTCTCCAACCCCTTGTGCAGATGAGAAACAATTATTCTAACTCCGCTCCCTTGGCTGATTTATGTGGAAACTTGGATTCTATAAGACCGACTGGCCTGCCTAAGGTCCCAGAGCTAATCATTTCCTTTATAAACCAGCTCCTGCTCCTGACTTTCTGAGCCTTAGTGTAGATCTGTGATTATTTTGCCCAAATCTAAGTCACATTGACATCTGTTTGTTATTTTCTACCTGAGGTGGAGCCCCTCTCAGGATCCCTACACCTTATTTCTTTGTTAAAAATATAATTACCGCTGGGTGTGGTGGCACATGCCTTTAGTCCCAGCACTTGGGAGGCAAAGGCAGGCATATATGAGTTCAAGGCCAGCCTGGTCTACATAGGGAGTTCCAGGTCAGCTGGAGCTACAGGAATACCCTGTCTCAAAAAAAAAAAAAGAATAAAAAAGATGGAAAATAATTTTTTATTACCTTTTATTTACTGGGTAAAGGGCGTGTATATGTGGAGGTCACAGGATAACTTGTGGGAGTCAGTTCTCTCCTTCTACCATGTATGTCCTAGAGATCAATTCAGGTCATCAGGCTTTGCCCACTGAGCCATCTCACTCACTACCCCCTTTCTTCTTTTTGGCACCAGGGATTAATCCTAGGATCTCAGGCATGCTAGGCAGGAGATCTACCACCAAACTATATCTTCAGCACTTGTTTTGGACAGGGTTTATGTAGCCCAGGCTGTCCTCCTTCTTGGTCTATACCTGAGGCTGTCCTTGAACTTCTGATCCTTTTGCCTCTACCTCCCCAGTGCTGAGATTATAGGCATGTGACACACCATGCCTGGCTGCCCCTTTGGTTTTATGTACACTACATCTCCATGTATCTTTTCATTTTCAAAGTGATCTGTGGCCTGCTAATATTAAACCAGGATGCAGATCAGAAGCTGGTTTAGAGTGCAGAGCAAGGAGCTCTGATAACTGGACCTCATGACCAAGTACACCCCATGAGGTACCATGCACAGCTGCAGAGCATAAGGCCATGCAGAGCCTGCAACAGGTCTCAAAAGGAACTCCTGTGGATGCACTTGCAGCTTTAAAACAAAGCTTTACTCTCTCTGGCTAATAACTGTTCTTTTTGGAAACTGCTCTTTCTCTGGGCCCTGACCAAGGTTCATATACCTGTGCAGCTTATCCTGAACCCAGTATGGATGTGTTCCACTTAGCCATGAAGAGCCCAGTAGCACTCCCTTCCCCAACACCATGGTTGAGAACAGGCCTGAACATGTCCAGGAGAAGCACAGAAAAATGCATCTCCAAGCAGGCAGACTCCTATCTCGCCAACATTCCCTTAATTCACAGCCAGAGCCTCATGGAAAACTTCGCATGGCCAGGTGACCAAGGTGGGCAACATGATTTTCTTTTATTAAGATTTATTTTATTTTGTGTGCCTGAGTGTTTTGCCTGTATGCACATATATGCACCACTTGTGTGCCTGTAAACAAACAACAATAACAAAAAACAAGAGCCAGGCACAGTGCACAGTTGTTTGTTTTTGTCCAAGTCTGTTTAATAACATGATACAATCCAAGGTTTAATTTTTGTAGCCTCAGCTTCCTCTTTGGCCTCTCTTATGCCCGAACTTCTGGCTTTTGGAGCAGACATAGGGTTTGGTGTGGCTGTGTGGAGTTCCTGGGACCTTATCAAAGTGCCAGTACAGTTCTCAGCCCTTCCAAGGACCTGACAGTGTGGTGCCACAGCCCTTGGAAGGCTCCAGGGCCAGTTGATTGAAGGTGAGGACCTTCAGATGGGGCTTCAGGCACAGCTGCTCACACACAGGGCACACACCTTCAGCTTGGGAATGTCCAGAATCTGCAAGTCATCTGTGATGGTCCCTACAACCACTGCTGTTTTGTTCTCCAGCTAGGAAACTTCACCTACAGATCACCTACAGACAGGGATCGAGGCAGTCAGTTAGTGTGACTTATAAATAACCTTTTCAGCACAACCTGGTTGAAGGTAGAGTTGGTTCATCTTGCCAGAAACCTGTACAGCTTGACCAGTAGTTGCAGGGAGATGTCCTGGCTCTTGGGCTCCATGTGTTGCACCCTTTTGATGGATATAAACTCCCATAATGGGGCCTCCTGCTCGGCCAGGTCCAGAAACCAAGTGCAAGTTTTGAATCTTAGCTCTCTCTAGGAAGAGGCAGGAGGATCTCTGTGAGATCAAGACCAATCCGGTTTTCTACATGAGTTCCAGGCCAGCTAGAACTACAGGGAGACCCTGTCTAAAATAAAAACAAAACACACAAAAAATACATGCCTGGTATACTCATGGAGGGCAGAGGATGGCATTAGATTCCTTGGAACTGGAGTTATGTTGTGAGACATAACTGGGAACCAAATCCTGGTCCTTTGTAAGAGTAGTCAGTGCTCCTAACTGGCCATCTCTCTAGCCCAGAAGAAAACACTTTAATAAGCAAGTGAACAGTTAAATTGGCAGAGTGATTGCCTAGCATGCACAAGGTCCTGGGTTCGATCCCCATCACTGCATAAAAACCTGATGTAGAGGCACACACTCCTGTTAATCCCAGCACTGAGGAGATGGAGGAATGTGCATCAGGAGTTCAAGGTCATCCTTAGCTGCAAAGAGGTCAACTTGTGCTACATGGGGAAAAAAACCTTTGGATCTGAAGTCACGAAGTGTTACTAGGACTAGGATGGAGATTATGATGGGCTCATGAACTTGGCCTCTAGAAGAGGCTCTGACTCCATTTTAGAGACTCATTATAATGGAGTCTATTGGGTTGGAATCAACCTCACAGAATAGGTTTCCTCTTACCGGCATCAGGGTATCTACCTATTTCAACAACAGACTTTTTAAAAATAGAATTATTCTATTTTTAAAAATTCTTTTTATTTTATGTGGTTTGCCTGCATATATGGTGTGCACTCATGTTATGCAATGTCTGCAGAGGCCACAAGAGGGCATCAGATCCCCCTGCAACTAGAGTTACTGAGAGTTGTGAGCTGCTTGTGGGTGCTGGGAACAGAACCCAGGTCTTCAGCAAGAGCAGTCAGTGCTCTTAACTGTGGATTCACCCTCTAACCCTAAGACTTATTTTACTTTAAATTATGTATATGTGTATCTGTGTGTGGGTATATTATGTGAGTGTGGTCCCTTAGAAACCAGAAGGGAACTGGATCCCCTGGAGTTGGTGTTACTGAGTTGTAAGCTGCCTAATGGGGGTGCTGGGAACAGAACCTGGGTAGGTTCTTAGCCTGTAAGCCATCTCTCTAGTGCCCTGGGTGTTTTATACATTGTGTTACCTGCCTGAGGAAGTGACTTTATAGTGACTACTGTATTAGATTTACTAATTTTATGGTCCACACATAAAGTGCTCAGCTTTCTTTTTTGTGCTATGACTCAGCCTGAAAGGGTTAGTTAACTTCTTCTGTGGAACACTGGGGAATGCTAGGATTCTTAGGCAGATGGAAGGCAACAGCTTAAGAGATTGGATTCCATTTAGACTAGAAACTGAAATTCTAAAGATGTTGGAACCCTCATGAATCCCTTTTCTGATTAAATGAGGCAGAGTAAGTTTTCCTGTTGCTGGTAATAAAAACAACAACAACAACAACAACAAAAAAAAAACTCTAATACAGAAACATCTTTATTTGTGTCATCGATTGGGTTCACAAAAAATTTGGCAAATCAGCTTCCTTCTTTGATAGATTATGAGCTTTGAACTTTTAATCAATATCCTCACTTTCCCTACAGCATACAGAACTATGCTTTACACAAGATATATACGTCACAGGTTGCAGATCTGTAGAATCTGGGCTATATATGTAAAAAGCACATATTTTGATCAATTTGAAGTGCTTTAAAAAATTTTTTTTAATTTATCTTTATTTTATGTGCTTGAACGTTTGCCTACATGTATATAAGTAAATCTGTAAGTGCAATGCCTGCAGATGTCAGAAGACAGTGTTGGATCCCCTAGAACTGAAATTATAGACAGTTGTTAGCTGCCATGTGGGTGCTGGGAACTGAACCCAGGTCCTCTGGAAGAGCAGCAAATGCTTTTAACTGCTGAGCCATCTCTCTAGTCCCTTCCCTGATTTTTTTTTTTTTAAAGACCAGTCTGTGTAGTCCTGGCTGGCCTGAAACTTGCTATATAGACTAGGCTGGCCTCAAACTCATAGAGATCTACCTACTCCTGCTTCCAGAGTTTTGAGATTAAAGGTGTGTACCACCAGACCTGACCTTGAAATACTTTTTACAAATAGACTTAATGGAGGTGTGGTGGTGCAGGCCTATAATCTGCAATGTAGAGGTGGGAGGATCCTTTGAAGCAAGGAATTAGCATTAGACTGGGGAACAGCAGGAGACTCAGATTAAAAAATAAAAGTCAGTACAGTGGCATTCATCTGTACTCCCAGCACTCATACTTTTGGTTGTTAGCCTTTAAGGGCTACACCATCTCTCCAGCCCACTCCCAGCATTAAGGAACACAGCCTAAGCTACACAGTGACACTGACTCAAGAAACAGAACAAAACAATAAAAAACACAACACCTGGTATCCCATACCTTTGGAGGCGGGCGTGGCATAGGATAGGGAATTTGGACAGCCTCAGTTACTCAGCCAGTTTAAGGCCAGTATCATCTACTTGACACTGTCTCAAAACAACAAAAAGTGATAGCCAGGTGTGTGGCCCATGCCTTTAATCCTAGCACCCTTTAATCTCAGCACTTGGGAGGCAGAGGCAGGCAGAGGCAGGCAGATCTCTGTGAATTCAAGGTCATCCTGGTCTATAGGGAGTTTTCAAGGCCAGAGGGGGCTACAGGGAGACCCTGTCTCAAAAAGACAAAAGAAAAAAACAACCAAAAGTGAACATTTAGAAAATATGTTTCTAATAGCTTTAAATAAAACGCCCCCTTTCTGCATTCTTGTCTATGTGCTTGGGAGATCAGAAGATAACCCTGCAGAATGGGGCTCTCTACCTCCACCATGATCTTGTCTGCCTATTTTTTTTTTTAAAGATAGGGTCTCACTATAGCCCCAGCTGGCTTGGAACTCACTATGTATACCAGACTGACCTTGAATTCACAGAAATCCACCTGCCTCTGCCTCCTGATCAGTGAAATTAAAGGTGTACACCACCTCTTTTAAATAATATATATACACATACACTTTTTTTTTCATGGTTGGGCACATGTGTCATTCCATAGCCCAGTTTGATGCCAGGCTTGACTACCCTGTCTTAAAAAAAATGTTCCAAGGGGTTGGAGAGATAGCTCAGTGGTTAAGAGCATTGTCTGCTCCAGCAGAAAACTCCAAAATGGTGACTCACAGACTTCAGGGACTTGTTTCAGAAGATCTGATGTCCTTCCCTGGCCTCTGTAGGCACTCTACAACACTAGTGTACTAACATACATGCAGGAAAACACATACACAAACAGATGAATGTTTCACATGAAATTTCCACATTCTTTTGAAATCCTAGATTAGGCCAGGCATGGAGGCACTTGCCTGTAATCCCAGAATTTGGGAGGCTGAAGCAGGGGGTCACAAGTTTGAGGCCACTCTATTAGTTAGCGCCTATGTAAAAAATCCACCATCAAATAATAATAACAAAATTTAAAAAACAAAGCTGCTCATGGTATCACAGGCCTTTAAACCTAGCACTCAGGAGGTAGAGGCAAACTGATCTCTGAGACTGAGGCTAACCCGGTCTGTACAGTGAGTCCAAGGCCAACTGGGGCTACATGGAGACCCTGTCTCAAAATGACCAAAAAAAAAAATTTTATCTTTATTTTATTTGTATGAGTATTTTGCCTTCACGTATGTAAATTCACCACATGCATACCTGGTGTGTACAGGGGCCAGAAGAAAAGGTTGGATCCCCTGGAACTGGAGTTAAGGATGGTGGTGGAAACTGAACCCCAGTCCTCTGGAAGGGCTCTTGATCACTGCACCATTTCTGCAGCCTCTATTATATGCATTTTAACTTTTTACATCACAGGTGTGCTATTCTAATCACACTTCAGTAAGACATGTGATGGACAGAATCCTATTATTAACTGTTTTTCTACAAATTACTTTTTGGTTCTCACCTGTATCAATAAATACTCATACATGTTCCTGAAACTTTTCTCTTATACTCTGACATCCTTGGGTTGGGCCATCAGGATTTGGTGTCTTGGAGGTTCATGGGCCTGAAATTTCCATCAACTTATGTTCATTTCCTGGGTCAAACTTGGATCTGATGATTTATCAGGTAAAGAAATTATTGGGGAAGAGGGGCAGAAAAGATGACTAAGAGCACTGGCTGTTCTTGAGGAAGAACCAGGTTCAGTTCCACATGGCAGCTCACAACAGTCTTTAAGTCCAGTTCCAGGGAATCCAACATCCTCTTCCGGCCTCTGCAGGCACTGCACGCACTGGTGTACCTTCATACAGGCAAAATACTTATATACATAAAAATTAACTGAAAAGCTATTCCCGGCTAACAAAAATATACAGCTTTATGAAGTTTTTAGGCAAGACGCCACCGCTTCTACTGCAAAGAGATCGAGTGCCTGGTTCCTGTCGGGCTGGGGCGGTGGGAAAGGTGAGGGGAGACCAGAATGGAATTACTATCTGGACTTTATCACAGGTTTTCAGGGTGGGGACATTGTAGTGCCTGATTGCAGAAGCAAGCAGCACCTGGAATGGGGACTCCACATCTCAAGTCAAAGTGACTCGACCTCGAGGTGTAGATAACTCCCTGCGCAGTCCTGGAGCACAGCGGACCCAGAGATGAATTTGGGACCCTCTAGATGCGAGTCTCTGGGGTTTTCTATCTGGGACTGGCCTGTCTCCAGCTCATTTTCCTGCGCAGCTCCGCGGCGAGTTCCCTGGGTCTCTGGGTCTCGTTCCGTAGCAACACTCTCCACCACCACCACAACCCCTTTCTGCCTCAGTTTCCCCAAGGGTGCGGGTGACTTGGTGGGAACTCCTTGCCTTCCTGTCCAGCTCGGGGAGAGCGGCCTGGAGGTCCTGCGGAGCTGCAGCCGTGCGTGCGTGTGTGTGTGGGGGGCGTCCCAGGCGGGGACTGGGGTCCCCCGAGGCCTCAGAAAAGGGGACCCCGGCTACCGTGCAGCTCTTGCGCCGGCCGGCCGCGCAGGGGCGCCCTGCGGCCTCCCCGCCCCCGCCGCGCCGCTCCCGCGCTCCCCCTAGCGGCCGCCTCGCTCCATCCCAGGCTCGTCGGGCGGCGCAGCTCACGTGACCGCGCTCCGGGCCTGCGGCCGCTGTCGGTTCCCCCAGTCACCGAGCGAGAGGGAAGAAACAAGATGGCGGCTGCAGGCGATCCGGAGCGGGGCCCCGGCAATTCGGACTGAGCCTTCTCTCTCCACCCCGCCGCCGCCGGGCCGCGCCCCTCCCGCCCGCCCCGCCGCCCGGCGCCCTCCCCTCCCCCTAGGCCGCGGCGCCCCCCGCCGCCCCTCCCCCTCTCCTCCGCTCCCCCCCCTCCCAGCCGCGGCTCCGACATGAGGGGCCGGCGGGGCAGGCCGCCCAAGCAGCCCGCGGCTCCGGCTGCCGAGCGCTGCGCCCCGGCCCCGCCGCCGCCGCCGCCTCCGCCTCCGCCGCCGCCGCCGCTGCCGCCGCCGCCGCCGCCCGCGTCCGGACCCATCGGGGGGCTGCGCTCGCGGCACCGCGGCAGCAGCCGGGGCAGGTGGGCCGCCGCCCAGGCTGAGGTGGCGCCCAAGACGCGGCTGAGCTCGCCCAGGGGGGGCGGCCGGAGGAAGCCGCCGCCGCCGCCGCCACCGCCGGCCTCCGCCAGCAGCGCCAGCGGCCCGGGCCGGGGGGGCCGAGGAGGCGGGGGCGGCAGGACGGGGGGCGGGGGCGGCCACCTGGCCCGGACCACCCCGGCCCGCCGCGCCGTCAACAAAGTGGTGTACGATGACCACGAGAGCGAGGAGGACGACGACGACGAGGAGGAGGACATGGTGTCGGAGGAGGACGAGGAGGAGGAGGAGGACGGCGACGCCGAGGAGACCCAGGATTCGGAGGACGACGAGGAAGATGACATGGACGAGGACGACGATGACTCCGATTATCCGGAGGAGATGGAAGACGACGACGACGACGCCAGTTACTGCACGGAAAGCAGCTTCAGGAGCCATAGCACCTACAGCAGCACTCCAGGTACCCACCCAGGCCGCCCGGAGACTCCTTCCCCACCTCTCCCCTCCCCTCGCTCGCTCCCTCTCGAGTGCGGTGCATCCTGCTTCCCAGCTACCCCCACCCCCCATCCCGGCTGCCCCCGATTCGGGGGAAACGCGACGGCACTTGGAGTGACCGAGAAAAAGAAACACAACAAAACAAAACTAGATTTGCAACAGGAAAGAGGCGCATTGTTCAAAATGGAGATTGCATTGTTGCAGTTTGCAGGCCACACACTCGTTCGCTCTTTCTCCCCCCTCCCTCTTTTTCCTCTTCCAAATGTGTGCCAAGTGCGGTGTCTCCACCAGGCAAGATTGAAACTTTGGCACACCCGTATCCATTGCGTTCATTTTTCTCCCCTAGTTTTGGTGTGAGTCTTTCTTGCGGGGGGGGCACTGAAAGAAGCCTCTTGTTTTGTAAACCTCTGAATTTCTAATGCGATTTCTTGTAGATTTTTAAAAATTACCTATCTGTTCCTTAAAAGGGAGTAAGGATTGAGAGCGATCGAGGCACCTAAATACACACAGATGCGTTTCCTTTGCTACCTCTAGTTGTGCAGAAAAAACTGTGTTGAGGAGGAAGCGTTGTCTGGTTAGTAGGGGAACCTTATCTGGTCCTGTGCGTTTGTTTGTGTTCCTCCGACCGCTCTGGAGGCGCGTGCAACAGTTGCTAGTAAAAGGCTGATTAAAAAGCAAAGCAGAAAACCAAACCAAATTTGGCAGTCCATCCGATTCAAAATCACTTAGGTTAAGGCCTCAATAAAAGTAGGAAGCTACAGGGAAGTGTGTCCTAACCAGTTTGATCTTGGCTTTGCTTGGGAGATGCAGTTTCGAGGCACCTGTTGCGGAAGATGGGTAGTGGATCATCTTGGCTCACCCGAGGCGGAATTGCTGAAGATGAACTTTTTGAAGTCACCCGGTAGAAATGTCAGCTTGATTGCAATATGGCTTTTTCTTTTTCTTCTATTTCTGAGAAAAAAGCCCTCCCTGGATCTGTGATGTAGTTATCCATGGTGACTTTTCTCTTGTTTTCTCACCCAAAGTGAGATGCATTTTGTTTAAAAGAAACACATGCTCACAACCCAGTTGCTGCTTTGTATTAAATGCATTTTTTTTAAAAAAAAGAACCTTATAGCAATGGCCTAGCAGGCTTTTTCCTTTATCTTTCTGCTAACCCAGCTTAATGAAATTAAAATCCACTTGTAAGAACCTTTCCAAAGTAAAGTTAATGAGAGCTTGACATGTCATTTTCAGAACAGGATGAAGACATGGTTAAATTTCAGTGTTTCCTTAAATTTCTCTTGGGAGAATATGAAAATTAAGCCATATCTAAACTCATTTAGATTGTGTTAGCATGAAATGATAAAAGGTAATTTCTTTTGTCTGCCTGTAAGAATAGTTGCCTAGTTTAAGGGTGAGGAGGGGTGTCTAGGGGAGAGGCTGGGATGGGGGAAGAGTGCCTTTCATGTAGTAGGCACAGCAGGGACGTTTTCATTTCTTGCCAACTTTGTTCAGTGCATCTTTTATAGTAATAGGTTTTACCCTAAGAAATTACTTGTTTGGCCTCTATGTAACCAGAGCCCAGAATTGAACTTGAAGATCATCATACACTAGTGAAGGAAGTTTTTTCAATTTAGAACTGAGGCATTTGGATAGGGTAGTTCAGTTAACTTGATCTTCTACCTGGCAAATAGTATAAATGAATTGAGGGCTACGTATAAACTGAGTTAAATTACTACGTGTTGCCAGGGCACCGTTTTGTTTCTTTGTTTATTTGAGACAGGGTCTCCCTGTAGCCACAGCTGGCCTGGAACTGGCTTTTAGATCATCTCAGGCTGGCCTCCTGACTGCTGGGATTAAAGGCATGCACCTCCACATCTAGCTAGGACGCCTTTTTAAGCAAATCACATAAAATGTATGTGTTTATGGTCTTTCCTCCCTGTGACACTTGTAGCCCACCTCATGGTACTCTTGTTCTAATTTATATGAATTAAATAACTTTAGGAGTGAGTTTGATATTAGACACCCTGCAGCTCTAACACCAATCGTTTAACCAGCATAGTGGCTGTTGAGTACTCTGGAGATAATATAACCACTGAAGGAGGCATTATTAAAGTGGCCTTGAACTTGTGATCCTCCTACCTCAGTTTTCCCGGTGCTGGGGTTACAGGTGTGTATCACTATATCTAGTCCAGAAAACCCATTTTAAGTAGGCATTTGGTAGAGTTCTGATAGCACTTAGAAATTAAGCATTTAAGAAAAAGATCTAAGTTAAATGCTTGAAACAGAATGATTCATATATTTCACTTGCATGAGACTTCTGGGAATTTTAAAATTTGGAGCCTTTGGTGACTTCAAAACAAAATCTTGGTATCCTGGGAGACTTAATGATTTCTGTCCTCAAATTATTGACAGTAGAGATCCTTGTAGCAGATGCCCTGAATGAACTGTAGATTCCCCAGAAGCAGTTTGTTACTCTTGTGATAGTCTTCCCACCAGTGTCAACCCACTATCTTTTCAAAGTATGCCTAGAATTGCTACAAGTGAGGTACAAAGTGGAGATTTAAAGGAAGGCAGTATGTTACTCCTTGGGTTGCTGGGGGGAGGGGCACTTTGGGGGGAGTTGGTGTGGGCAGAAGCTTCCTGGATTGGCTTGTGGATTGTCAGAAGGGAGGGAAGGAGCAGCATGATCTCTAGCACTGATAGTAATGTGTGGGCTGTTGCTAGTGGCCATTTAGCAAGAGCCTGGGTCTATGAATAGGAAGTAAACTGTAAAGTACATTGAATACGCTGGGCTGGGCTGTTGTCCTTTTCCTCCCTCATTTGTAGAGTAAAAATAAGGATTGATTCAGGTGGGTGATCTGAGGCAGTTCTCATCCCATCAGTGGTAATACCATTTATAAGCTTGAGCTAGAACCAGTGGAGGTGGTTTTGTAGCTCTGGATAGAAGATCTGCCCAAGAGTTTTTTGGCTTTAACCCATCATTGTAGACTGAGAGTAGAAAGCATCTTTTAGGCCTCTGTAAGAATGGAGTGTGTTCAGCAGCAGTGGGAAGTCAAGATAAAATGAGGTCTGTTTTGAGGCATCAGCACCTGTAGATGCTAAACATTAGAATTAAAGAAAGAAAGCAAGACCAGAATTATTAAAAAGTTAGGCAACATGATCTGTGAGCAGTGGTGAGGCTTGTCTTAGGTCTGTGATCGTATAACACATGCTTGCCTGCAGGCATATTTGGAAATGTGGCTGTACTTTTAAACCTGTGTTCAGCAGCACCTGGACACTTAAGGGCAAGAGCTCTGGTCTCCTGTTAGGTCCTCCTTTCATCCCTTGAGACCCTCACAGGTGGGGTGTGGTCATGATGGGTGGCAATAATCTGAGTGGCTGGCCAGGAGCAAGCTGGTTCCTTCTCCTTAGGCAGACTCAGATCCCCTTGCTGTGATTTATACTTTAGAAACCGGTATTCATCTTGCTCCTGCTTCAACTGCTTATAATATTGGCTTCATAATTTATCAGTTGTTTAGCTGTGACCCTCACTCTTGACTTTTTTCATGCTTTTGGCTATTTGAGGAGATACGCCTTATGAAGCTGTTTTCTGTTTTGTTTTTTGTTTTTTTTTTTTAAAACAGTTTCGTGTAACCCTGTGCCGGGATTACAGGTGTGTGCCAACATGTCCAGTTTATGCTGTGATGGTGATAGAAGCTTTCTGCATGCTAGGCAAGGCTTCTTCCCACCCTAACTGCAGCCTCAACCCAGAATAAATATGTATATAATATATATTTATATATGACATTATATATGTTTTATATATATATATATATGGTTTTTGAGACAGAATCTCCCTGTAATTTCAGCTGGCCTGGAACTTGCTATGCAGACAAGGCTGGCCTTAATCTCACAGAGGTTTGCCTGCCTCTGCCTCCTGAGTGCTGGACTAAAGGCCTGTGCCACTATGGCTGGCCAAAATATTTCAGCTCAAGAAAAAAAGCAAGGTGGGTGAGAGAGCTAAGTGGATTAAGGTGCTTGCCACCAGGGCTAGCACCTGAGTTTGATCTTCCGGACTCACATTGTGGAAGGAGAGAACTGACCTCTACACATGCCCAGACACACAAAATTAGAAAAAAAAGCAAAAAGTTTGTACATGCAAAATTATACTTTGCAAAATCTTAATACCTACACTGTTATTATTTTGAGACAAAGTTTCATTCTATATCCCAGGCTAGCCTGGAATTCACAGTAGTCTTCCTGCCTCAGCCTCCCAAGTGCTAGGATTACATATGTAAGCAGCTTGGAAGTGAAATCATACAGAAAGAACTAAGCCTGGTGTGAAGGTTCATCTTTATAATCCCAGCACTTGGAAGGTGAGGGCAGGAAGATTGTGAGTTCAAGGCCAGCCTGGGCTGCATAGTGAGACTGTCTCAAAAGAAGGAAAGAAGAAGTGGTGGCAATACTTCAGAGGTGTAGGCAGGAGTATCAGGAGTTCAAGACCAGAGTGGGCTGCAGGACACCCTGTCTCAAAAAAAATGTTTTAAAAGGAACTGGAGAGATGAGAGCATTTGCTGTTCTAGCACAGGTCCCAAGTTCAATTCCTAACACTCATGTTAAATGGCACATACTTGTCTGAAACTCCAGCTACAGAGAATCTGACACCCTCTTTTGGCCCAGTGGGTACTATGGATAAATGCACATCCCCCTTCCCCCTAATTGAAAATAATAAGAATTGAGACTTGGGATGGCTCAGTGGTTAAGAACACTTGCAGTTCTAGAGGACCTGGGTTCGATTCCCAGCACCCACATGATGGCTAACAGCCATCAGCAGCTCCAGTTCCAGGGGGTCCAACACCGTCTTCTGTCCTCTGGGCTTTGCATGGCCCGGGTGCACTTACATACAGGCAGGTAAAACACTCTTACACATAAAATTTTAAAAAGTTAATAAAATAGTAAAATTTTAAAAAGAAAAAAAAAAACAAAGGAAAGAAAAAAACAACATGCATGGGGGGTGGTCAGAGAAGAACTTGTCAGAAGTCACCTCCGTCCTACCATGTGAATTCAGGAAATCGAATTCAGGTCCTCAGTCTTGGCTGCAAGTGCCTTTATTTGCTGAGCTCTCTGGCCAACTTTAAGTATGTTTTGTTTGCTAGTATATATTTTAAATAATTTTTGTTGTGATGAGTATTATTTACTTTTTAAAAATACTTTTTATTTATGTGTACAGGTGTATTGCTTGCATGTAGGTAGGTGCACCCTTACTTACCGTGCAGTGCCCACGGAGGTCAGAAGAGGGCATTAGATCCCCTGGAACTGGAGTTAAGGATGGTTGTTAGCTGCCATGTAGGTGCTGGGAATCAAACTTGGGTCCTCTGAAAGAGCGTTCAGTGCTCTTAACCATTGAGCTAGCTCTCCAGCCCCCTATTTAAATACGTTTAAAAGAGTTATTTATGTTTTATGTGTATGAGTGTTTGCCTATATGTATGTTTGTGTACCATGTGTGTGCAGTGTCTGCAGAGGCCAGAGGAAAGCATCAGATCCTCTGAAACTGGAGTTACAGGCCATTGTGACTTTCCATGTGGGTACTGGGAACCAAACCCAGGTCCTGTTATGTAAGAGCAGTTAGTGCTCTTAACTGCTGAGCCATCTCTTCAGTTCCTATTTAAATATTTTTTGATTGCCTAATGATATTCTAAATAGTAACAGTAATAATTAATATTTAATGACTAGTTGATTAACTTACTGAATGATTTTAAACTACTTATAAAATTGTGTATGTGTGTGTGTGATGGTGTTGGGAATCCAGCTTTATTGCACTGTAATTCACATATACTATAAATTTTGCTGTGTATGATGGGTCTGTGGAGGGGGAAGAAACTGATGATTGAATCCAGAACCTTATGCACGTATTCTATCTTGAGTACCAGACTAGTCCTACCTTTTTTTTTTTTTAATCTTTTACTTATTTTATTTTTGTTTTTCAGTGTGTATGAGAGTCGTCTGAATGTGTTTAAGTATATTCTCAGAGGTCAGAAGAAGGTGTCAGATCCTTAGAACTGTAGTTATAAATGGTTGTAAGCTGCCACATGGGGCGCTGGGACTCAAAACTGGGTCCTCTGCAAGAGCTCAGTGCTCTTAACTGCTGAGCCATCTCTCCAGCTCCCCACCCCACCCCACCCTTTTTTTTTTTTCCACTCTGTGACCCAGGCTGGTCTTGAACATTTATTAAAGAGGGGAACATATGCCAGACATGGTGTATTGTGAGTTCAGGCCAGTCTCGTCTACCATAGTGTAACAATGTCTCTAAACAAAGCAAAAAGATGGAATCCTGTATTAACGGTTTTTTTTCATTTAACATAATGTTTTCAAAGCTAATATACAATATTTGAATAATACTGACTTTCATATAAGTCTGTCAAACTTTGCCTATTAGTTCATGTACTTTCAATTGTTTCTGTTTGGGGCGATTTTGAATACTGCTGTGGATTTCATATTACAAGTGTATATATAGTCATTTGCCTTGTGTGTTATATACCTAGGAGTGGAATTTCTGGATCATTGCAAATTCAGTTTTATTTTTACTTGAAGACAGGGTTTCACATATCCCAGGGTGGCCTCATCTACCTCAAGCTGACTTCAAACTCAGTGTCTACCTGAGGATGTCATCCACCCAGCTTATACAGTGTCTGGTTAGCACTCTGTGCATCATGCATGGTAGACAAGTCCTTTACCAGTTGAGCTGCATCCTTAGCTGTCTTGTCTGTCTGTCTGCCTACCCACCTACAATCATTTCTGGGTCTCATGTAGCCTCAACTGATCTTAGACTTACTAGCCCAGGATGGTCCTGAATTTCTGATCCTCTTGACTGAACCTCTCAGAGGCTGAGGTTATAGGCATGGGCCATCATACCAAGGTTAATTATTTATTTACTTAATATCTTATTATTTTTATTTTATGTATATAAGTGTATTGTCTGCATGTGTGTAAGTGCACCTGTGTCATGCAGCTCCCTCAGAAGTCAGAAGAGGGCATAATATGCCCTAGAACTGGAGTTATAGACTGTTATATAGGTTGTTAGGCATCATATGGGTGCTGGGTTTAGAACATGGCTCTTCTGCAAGGGCAGCCAGTGTTTTTAACTGTTGAGCCATCTCTCCAGCCCCCCAGCTTATTTTTATTTTAAAAGTTTAAAAAAGATTTTATCAAGTTGACATGCAAAGTGATGGGTTTCATTACATTTTCTTTTTAAAATTTATTTGTTTTTATTTTATGTGTATGAATGTATTGCCTGCATGTGTGTAAATGCACCCATGTTGTGCAAGGCCCACAAAGAACAGAAGAGGGCGTCAAATCCCCTGGAACTGGCGTTACAGATGGTTGTTAGCCATCATGTGGGTGCTTGGATTTGAACCCAGGTGTTCTGTAAGAACAACCAGTGCTCTTAACTGCTGAGCCATCTCTTCAATCCCCTCATTACGATATTTTCATATATATGTGTCATTATGCTTTTTTTCTGGCCCACTGTTGTTCCCTGTCATTTGTCTATGTGCAGATTTTTTTATTACATTTATTTATTGTGTGTGTGTGTGTGTGTGTGTGTGTGTGTGTGTGACTACGAATGTGCCATCCTATGGGTATAGAGGTTAGAGGACAATTTGCAGGTTCTCTCCTTCACCGTGGGTATTGAACTCAGGTTACGGGGCTTGGTAACAAGTACCTTAACCTACAGAGTATCTTGCTGGCCTGGCAAATTCAGTTTTAAAATAATTTTAAAAATTTATTGAATTTACCATATTATAATTAGAGTGTGTGTATCCATGTATCCATGTGTCACTCCACACTTGTGGAGGTCAGAGGACAACTTGCAAGAGTCAGTTCTCTCTTTCTACCATGTGGGTCCCTGGAATTGAACTCAGGTCATCAGGTGTGGTACCAGGTGCCTTTACCCAATGAGTCATCTTGATGACCTTAATAAAATTATTTTAACCAGACTTGTTTTATTACAGTAGTTTTTATTGTTAAATTTCATTAAAAAACCATTTTCTTTTAATTTTTATGACATTTATTTATGTATGTATGCGTGTTCATGTTCTTGCCATGTGTATTCATGTTTTTGCCATGTTCATGTTTGCCCACGCTGTGGAGCATATGTGGAGGTCAGAGGACAACTTGTGGGTATCTACTCCATCCACCATGTAGGTTGGGAGATCAAGCTCAGGTTGCCAGTCTTGTTTAGCAAGCACTTCTACCTGCCTGTTCATTCCTCAGTCCCCTGCAATTAACCACAATAGCTTTAAAAAATATATATTTGGTGGGGCAGGGTTGTAACTCAGTTAGTGCTTCCCTGTGTTTAATTCCCCAGCACAACATCTTTCCTGGAACCTCCTTTAGGCAGCAGGCTGTGACTCATTCAGCTCCTTTTTAGTGCCTGACTTGTCCTCTAGTTTGCAGTGGATACTTTTCATCCTCTAGTTCTGTGCTGTTTTATGTGTTAACTTTAGCCACATATGGCTGTTTAAATGTATATTTGTTAAGATATTGTAAAATTAATATCCAATTCCTCAGTGGCGATAGGTACATTGAATATGGTCAGTAGCTCCATGTGGATGGTGGCTCTTGTATTGTACCACACAGATGTCAAGCACTTGGGCCATTTCCTGTCATTCACTGCAGAAAGTTCTCTTGGACTGACTGCTGTGGTCAGTCTGCCTTTGTTAAGTCAGTTTACCTGACACCTCTACCTCTGGCCTTTCTTTGCCCAAATTCTGTGCTGCCTGCATGACCTCAGTAGTCTGATTATGGTTTCCTATAACAGACTGTTGGCTAAGCACTGTTTTTTGTCTTTTAAAAAATATTTTATTATTTTATTTTATGTGTATGAGTATATTGCCTGTGTGCACATAAATGCAACTGTGGCACGAAGTACCTGTGGAGGTCAGAAGAGGACATCGGATCTCTTGGAACTAGAGTTATGGATGGTTGTCACCTGCCATGTGGATGCTAGGAAGCAAACCTAGGTCCTCTCTAAGAGCAGCCAGTGCTCTTAACACTGAGCCATCCATCTCTCCAGCTCCCTAAGCATAATTTGTATAAATGACAGGATTGTATTTCTTGGAGTGAGATTTGGGAGTCATCTTGCCAGGTGTCCTGGTACATGCCTTTAATCCCAGCACTCTCATATCTCTACCTCCAGAGTTCTGGGGTTAAAGGCATGTGCCACCATGGCCAGCACTTTGTAACTTTCTAGTTTCTTTGTCTTTTCTTCAACTATGACTGTATATGCTTTTAATGTATTATGCATATAGCATACATTAATTTTTTTTAAAACATTGTGTGTGTGCATGTCTCCCTTCACTATGTGGGTTTCAGAGGCCAAATTAAGGTTTGGTTGCAAGCACTTTTACCTGCTGAGCCATCTCACCAGCCCAAAATAATACATTAAAAAGTGTATTTCCTATAATTTCAGATATGTATTTGAATTTTGAACTGGCATTTCCACATGAAAGGCCTTAGCTCTCTGATCCTTAGGAGATCTGCCTTTTTCTTTTCCTTGAGTTGAGGTTCTATAAAGGCTCAGGAGAAACTCAACAGTGGAGACTAGCACATAAAGCTGCATAAGTACAGAGTCCTACATGTACAGTGAAGATATGAAGCATTTCTTCCTTTTTTAATACATAATTGTTACCAAACAGTTTAGTTGGTCTAAGGTTTAGTTGTCTTTTTAAAAAGCTGTTTTGAGGGAGCGAGATGGCCCGATGGATAAAGGTACTTACTTGGTAGCAAGGCTGATGACCTAAGTTTGATCCCTGGAACCCACATGGTGGGAGAGAACCTTGCACCACAAATTGTCCTCTAACTCCATATGCATGCATGGCATTCTCGAATGCTTACACACACACAAATGTAAGCAAAATGACTTAGAAAAGGAATGCAGATGGCAGGAGGGCAGGAGTGCACACTACCTTCCAGGCACAGCCCTGGCCCTCAGCACCTTTTGCTTTTATAGAAGCACTGTCCTAAATGTGTTAGAGCTGCGTCTTCAGTCAGGGATCGCCCATTTCTTTCTATAAGGTTGATTTCTGGGAGTGGGGTGAGACTGTTGGGTGCCATTTCAAAGGCTGGGTCATCTCTGGTTTGTGGTAAGCTTCTGTAAGTCATGAACAAAATATGTAAATGAATATGAATGGCTGTTCCAGTAAAACCTTCCAGTCCTGCCTGCAGTTTGGATTTCATCCTATTTTCAAAACACTAAATACTGTTATTCCTTGGATCATGTTTACACCCATTTAGCTCTCATGGACCAAATGAAATCAGAAGTTAAGCTCATCATAATTTGCTGGTCCCTGGTTTAAATAAGCCGGCATCACAAAGATATTTTTTCTTCGCTTTCTTCTGGAGAGTTTACAGTTTTGCTTGCCTACCTGTCTTTCTCCCTCCCTTCATCCCTCCTTCCTTCTTTTTTTGGGAGACAGTGTCTTGCCGTGTGGTTCAGACTGGAACTCAGATCTTCCTGCCTCAGCCTCCCAAGTGCTGGATTTCAGGCGTGTGCTACCACACTGGGTTTAGTTCACAGTTCTTTCTTCTCTCCTTCCCTTCCCCTTTGCCTTCCCCCTTCTGCTTTCCCTTTATGCCTTTTCCCCTTTCTCCTTTCCCTTTATGCCTTTTCCCCTTTCTCCTTTTTCTCCCTCCTTCTCCCTTTCCCTCCCTCCCTTCCAAGACAAGTTCTCTTTATGTAGCTCTGGATGGCTGTCTGTCTCCCTAAGTGCTGAGATTAAAGTTATGGACCACAGTGCTAGCTGGTTCACAATATTTTCTACCTTTTGTAGTGATTACTCTTTGACTTATGAAGTTTTGAAAGATATGGTTTAATTTTCAAACATTTCCAATAGATAACTCTTCTGTTATTGGCTCAACAGAATAATGCAGTTCCACTATGGTCAGAAAACGTACTTGTTTGGGAGAATTTTTTTTTTTTCTTTTTCTTTTTCGAGACAGTCTCCCTGTAGTCCCAGCTGGCTAAACTATGTAGACCAGACTGGTCTTGAACTAACAGAGATCCACCTGCCTCTGCCCCCCAAGTGTTACCACACTGGGCAAGAACATAGTTTTAAACTGGCATATACTTGTAATCCTAGTGCTCAGACAGCAGAGACACGAGGATTGCCTCAAATTGAGGTCAGCTTAGGCTACATAGCAAGCCCTCTTCTAATAAACAAACACATTGTCTGCGTGAATGTTCCATTTGTTTTTGGAAAAGAAATGTATTTCTGGACTGGAGATGAAGTTCAGTAGTAGTACTTTTTTTAAAATGAAAAATTTATTTTTAGGCTGGGTGTGGTGGCAGATGCCTTTAATCCCAGCATTCAGGAGGCAGAGGCAGGTGGATCTCTGAGATCAAGGCTAGCCTGGTCTACATAGTGAGTTCCAGGCCAGCTGAGCTACAGGGAAACCCTGTCTCAAAAAAAAAAAAATTTTTTTTTAAATTTTTATGTATGTGCTTGTTTGTATGTTTTTATGCTACGTGAGTACAGGTGCCTACAATGGCCCAAGAGACAGTTGGATCTCATGGAGCTGGAGTTAGAGAAGACTGAGCTATCTGACCTTGGTGTTGGGAACCAAACTTGAGTCCTCTGCAAGAGCAGCACATAATTGTAACTGCTGAGCCAACTCTCCAGCCAAAGTAGTAGTCCTTTTACCTAGCATGTGTGAAACCCAGGGTTCTTGCTGTAGTATTGAAAAAAGGAGGCATTTTGCTGTAAAGTGGGGTCTTCCATAAATGCTAGTCAAGTTGGTTGATAGTATTAAAGACTTCTGTTATCTGTGCTGTTTTGTGATCTTGTTCTGTTGGATACTGAGCCAAGTGTTAGAGTCTAGACTATTGTTACAGATTTGTCCTTTCTTACACTTTGTTCTGGAGGCACTTTTTATAGGAGCATAAACATTTATAGTGTTATGCCTGTCCCTTTAGTTGGTTTATTTATTTTGAGAAAAGATCTTATTTAATCTAGACTAGTTTTGAACTCATTTTTTCATCAAGACTAACTTGGAACTTGCTGTGTAGACCAGGCTGACCTTGATCTTACAGAGATCTGCTAGCTTCTGCCTCTTTTGTACTGGTTTATGCCACTATGCCCAGCATCCTAGTAAGGAACTTTTTAACCTTACTCTGTATTAGAAAGCAGCAAAGCAAGCACATGCTATTTCCCAGCATTTTTGTCACATTTGTATGTATTCTTTCTTGAATTAAAAAAAATTATTATTTTTATTTTATGTGTATGAATGTATTTTCTCCATGTATGTAAGTGCACCTTGTTCTGTGCCCATGGGAGGCCAGAAGGACATCAGATCCCCTGGAACTCGAGTTACTGGTGGTTGTTAAGCCATCATGTGGGTACTGGGAATTGAACCTGGATCCTCTCTGCGAGAGTAGCTAGTGCTCTTAACTGCTGAGCCATCTCTCTAGCCTTTTTTTTTTTTTTTTTAAAAGACAGTCTCACTCTGTAGCCTAAACTGCTCTGGAACTCACTGTATAATCCAGGCTGGCCTTGATTGAGCCTGCAGTGATCCTTGTGTCTCACCATATCTGAGTGCTGGGATCACAAGTGTGAGCCACCAAGCCTGGTTTTTGCTGAACATTTTGATGGTAGATTACAGACATGATACTTGACCTGTAAATAATTCACGTTTACCATTGATGTCTCCTCTGTCCTGGGATTGGAGGGGTATGCAGTTCTTTAGATCCTTTAGAGCAGTTCTGTCATGGGGGGGGGTATCTTAATTCTTTAATTAAAAATTATTTTGACTTATTTATATTTATGTGTGTGTATTAGTGTTTTGCCTGCATGTTTGTAAGTTCACCTGTCTTGGCAGTGTCCAAAGAGAACAGAAGACAGCATGAGATTGAGATCCCCTGGAACTGTAGTTTCAGGAACTCTTAACTGTTGAACGATCTCTCCAGCCTTTTGTGGCTCTTTAAAGTTATCTAGGCTAGCTTTCTTATTTGAAGTTGTCTCTGTTTGGGTTTGTCTATTGTTTTCTGCTTGTATATGTATCGAGTTTCCATACATTTGGCAACATTGTAAGTAATGTGTTATCTTAGCAGGAAATACATCACCAATTCCTCTATACTGCTCATTAACGATGATGCTAAGTTTGATCACTGGGTGAAGATAGCACTTGCCAGCTTTCCCCTTGAAAGGTTCCTTCCTTCGAGTTCCGTGGGGAGGTTATTTTGGAGATGGAACCCAGAGCCCCTGTGTATGCTAGGTGCTTGCTGTGTTATTCAGCTATACCTTTGGTCCTTTTCCCCTCAACAGTTTTAGGATCTATTGATGCCCCTTGCCTGAATCAGTTATTACATTGGTGATTGCAGATACTGACTTTGTTTTCCAGAAACGTTGGCTTTTAAAATTCTTTGATTTGTTAGCAAGCATTTGAACGTGTTTTCCTTTTTCCCTCCTCATGAGTGGTGCTATGATTTGGATTTTTAAAAATTTACTGTTTTATTCTTTGACAATTTCATGCACATATATAGTATATTTTGGTCATTTTCACCCCCTGGCCATGGTTTAAGTGTACTGATGTGTCGGAAACTTGGTCCTCATTGAGGTGGTGTGGAAAGTGAGAGCATCTTTGAGATGCAGGGGCCTAATAGGAGATACTGAGTCCAGTTGGGGGCTGGTCTTGGAAGGCATTGTGGGCTCCAGTCCTGTGGTGTGTGCTCCTCGTGCACAGTGATGCCATCTGCTAAGTCCTTACTAGAGGCCTAGCCAGGACATCCGGGCTTCCTGAGCTTGGACTTTCAGCCTCCAGAATTTAGCTAAGTAAACCTTTTTATAAACACATCCAATATTGTGTTTAGTAGTCAATAATGGATACATGGGAGTTAAATTTTTTTTTTTTATTTGTGTGTTTGTTGTGGGGGGTGTGGGGGTGTATGCTCACACATGCAGTGGTGCTGGTGTCATGCATATCACGTGTGTGGAGGTCACAGGACAACTTTTGGGAGTCAATTTTCTTTTTCTGTTGTGGGTTCTGGGATTGAACTCTTACTGTTAAGTGTGTAGGTCAGCACTTTTACCCACTGAACCATCCTGCTAGCCCACAAACATTTAAAAAAATTCATTGTGAAAAACAAAGAATCTTTATATTATTGTAATTTGGGGGCCAGGTGTTTAAGAATTCAGACTCTGCTGATGCTACATAAAATGTTTATTTAGGTGTCCTAGAGCCAGACTTTTTTGGGAAATACTAAAGAGGTATATGAAAGGAATTTTTATTTTTTTGAGACTGACTCGCTGCCTACTGCACTAAGGAGGCAGATTATTATTTTTTATTTGTATATGTGCATGTGTGTGCACATACATGTAGAGGTCAGAGGACAAGCTTGAGTGTTGTTTCTTAGCAATCATTTACCTTGTTTTTGTTTTTAATTAACAAAATTATTTATTGCATTTGTGTGTGTGGGTGTGCATGCCAGGGTGCATGTGTGGAGTTCAGAGAAACTTGAGGGAATCAGTTCTCTTCTTACACCATGTGGATTCTTGGGCTAGAACTCAGGTCTAAAGGCTAGATAGATAGCAAGCACCTTTACCTGCTGAGCCATCTCTTCAGCCCTCACTTCGTTTTTTTAAAAATCAGGGTCTCTCTTTGGCCTAGAGATTTCCCATCCAGATAGTCAGGCCAGCAAGCCCCAGGGATCTGCCTGTCCAGCCTCCCCGAGAAGGATGTGGGGATTGAGCCCAGGGCCTTGTGCATGCTATGTACAAGTGTTCTTCCACTGAGTTAGTTAGGTCCCCCATCTAGCTGTGTAGCTCAGGCTGGTTTTGAACTCAAGATCTTCCTGCTTTTACCTCCTAAGTACTGGTATTATCCAAATTTAATAAATGCTGACATTTTAGTATATTTCATCCAGGTCCTGCTATCTTTAGAGATAAAATGTTACAGATTGTTAACTGTTTTCCCTCTGTACTTTTCCAGAGGTAAAAATTCTTCATGAAGTTGGTATTTGTCACTCCGTCCCTTTTTTTATACTTACGGTATACCTGGGCCTGAGTATTTTATGTTTGTAAAATATACCTGGATGATCTACTGCATTGATGTTTAACTCTTCAACTTTCTGAGGAATCGTTGTTTATCATGCTGGTAGACTTGTTCAGCTCCCTTCCCACCTGCGTGTTGCAGATTGAACTACTTGCCTCCTTCCTTGCTGATAAGCACATGCTCTATCACTGAAGCCTCCCTTCCCCTCATTTAGCATTTTTAATCTATATGCTATTTTCTATTCATTCACTTCTAACTAATGATCCTCAATAGGTTAGTTCCAATTTTCTCTTAGAGCACATATACCATATCTCTCAGTTTATTTAGGTTTTTGTTTTGGATTTTTTTGAGACAGGGTCTGGCTGTAGTAGTAGCTGGCCTAGAACTCCCTGTGCAGACCATAGAGATCTGCCTGTCTCTGCCTACCAAGAGTTGGGATTAAAGGTGTGTGCCACCATGCCCAGCTTTATTTCAGTTTTGACAGAACTCTTTAAATTGGAAATCCATTGAGTGTATCTTTGTATTTATTTTAACCTCATTTTGAGCACATAGTAGGATTATATTTGAAGTCCAGTACTGTGCAAATCCCTAATGTAGCTCTAGATCAGAACTATTCACTAGATCTTTCTGTAATGATGGAATGGTCTGTGTGTGCAGTCTAGAATGGTAGCCAGTAGCCATGTGCATTGGAAATGGTAGCTCTTGGTGACATTGGGATACAGGCTTCATACTTCTATCCTTGTCATTCATCTCTTTTAGATGCTATTTCTCTCATGTGCATAAAGGCATGTGTTATTACTCAAAGGCACGTTCATTGACAGGTCAACTCAGGTGGCTGATTTTTGACACTGGAGGAAGAACTTTACTGTATTAGTGGAGGGCATAAATTCAAGAGACAGATTGGTTTGTTTGGATTTTAGCAGTAACTGTGGTACACGCAGTTAGTTACCTTAGATAAGCATTTAGCCTCTATGAATAGCTTTAAGTGGCTATGGGTAACTCTTTGTTGATTGGGTATAATGCATTTAAAAGTGCTCAGCTCAGCATAATTCCTAGCACCCTGAAAAGCACTATGAAATCTTGCTGCTGGTTTTTAATTTTTAAATTTGTTTGTTTTTTGTTCTGAGACAGGGTCTCTCTGTAACCCCAGCTTGCCAAACTTGCTATGTAGACCTGGCAGGCCTTTACTCACAGAGATCCGCCTGTCTTTGCCTCCTGAGTGCTGGAATATTTTTTTGTAGTTTTGAAACAGGGCCTCACGATGTAGCCCTGGCTGACCTGAAACTCACAGAGATCCACCCGCCTCTGCTCCCCACCTCCACCCCCCAGCTACTTTTTATTATTCTTGGCATGAAAGGACAGGGAATGGGGCAAATGGACTAATACAGCCTTGTGAGTGATAGCCTTATGCTTCATTAGGACAGTGTTCAGATCAATCAGTGAGTCCTTGGTAATTTTGGCAGTTTCATAATTTTTAAAAGATGGCTATTAAGTATATCACAGGTTATTTTTTATTAAACAATTGATGGCTTATACATGTGTAACAATAGATTAAAGAATTAGATTTTAGAGACTGGAGAGATGACTCAGCAGTTAAGAAGACTGGATGCTCTTGCAGAGTATCAGGATTTGATTCCCATCCACATGGTGGCTAACAGCCATCCCTAATTCCAGTTCCTGTAGACTTTGCATGCACATATTGCACTTACATACATGCATGCAAAACACTCATATACAAAATAAAAATGAATAGGAACCGGAGAGATGGCTCAGTGGTTAAGAGCACTGGCTGCTCTTGCAGAGGACTCAGCTTTAGTTCCCAGCACCCACATGGCAGCTAACAACTGTCCATAACTCCCAATTCTAGGGGATCTGACACTTTCTGTCCTCTTCGGGCACTGGATGACACTGATGCACTTACATACATGCAAGCATAGCATATACATAAAAAAAAAATAGAAAAAAATGTATGTGCATTTCTATTAGAAAATGAACAGTGACTTTGAATTTAATGTTGGCATGACTTTACTCCTGGATATCCTTTCTCACTACCCGAGCAGATGTTAAGTTACTGAGATAGGAAAGTTATGATATATAGTCGCTAAAGGACTTAACAAAGGAGCCAGAATCACATAGCACCAGGAAGCACAGCACAAAACCAAGGAGGTGACATTTAGGTGGAACCCTGAAGAATGTTTCCGGTTTCTCAGAAGTTCAGAAAAAGTAAGGTAGCACTTGTTTAAAATGTAAAGTGCTTTGTATTTTTTTTTTTTTTTAAATGTGTGTAAGAATGTTTTGACTGCATGTATTTAGTTACACCCATGTGTGTGGAATGTCTGCGGAGGCCAAAAGAGGGCATTAGATCCCCTGGAACTAGAATTTTGGATAATTGTTAGATACTTGGTGGGGCTGGGAACTGAACTCAGGTTCTCTGCAAGGGCAAATTTTAAAAATTAAATTATGAGAAATTAAATGAAGCTTGTGACCTAAAATCTGAGCATATGGGAGACTGACTGTAGCACACGTGTTTTGAAGTTTTGAGTCAGTTCATCTCTGGAGTGGGGAGAGGAGCATCCTTGTAAACAGCGTCTTCTGTTACATAATACAAAATACAAGGTTTGCCCAAGAACTGGGTGGTCTTTAAAGTGTCTGTACTCATATACCCACATAATCCCTCCATTAAGACAGTGCTGGCCAGGAAGTCCTAAATTCCCTGCCTTAGTCTAGAGCTGAAAATTCTTTGGCAGGCTTGCTCTTTGGTTGGTGCCTTCTCTCGGAGTCTCCTTCCTTCCTTTTGCGGGCTTGTTTATGTCTTTAAGCTTCCACTTTGCATCATTCTTATTCTAATGATACCTCCTGAGGCTGCCTTTTACTTTTCCTGCTGGTGTTTCTTGGAAGGCCCTCCTTTCTGCTTGGTAGGGGAAATGTCCAATTTCTTTAGAGCAGTTTTCAAACTTTGACTATATGTCAGAATTATATGGGGTGAAGAATAAAAATACAGATTACTTAGCTTCTTTTGGAGTTCTGTACATTTAGTCTGCCTTTAACAGAACATTGTTTTTGAGACAGAGTCCCTAAGCTGAGGTTGTTGTGGATGGTTTTGCTGTGTCTACACAGTTTTAGGAAGGAGTGTTTGAAGGCAGCTTTTCAAACTTCAGTGAGCACCTAATGGAATCACTTGAAGGCTTTGAGAAAACCCCAGATTTTTTCTACATGGGGTGGAGCCTGAGATTCCAAACTTCATACATCATATTTGATGCCAGTCAGAATTCAAGGTGTAGTTTGAAGATAAATGTTCTGAAATTTCCCCTAATGTACACTAAGGTTTATTCTGAATCTCAGGAGGAAGAACCTGCCTATGCTGTGTGGAGCTGGTTCACAGAGTTTGTCCCCCATCCCCAACAGCACAATTAGCCTTGTCTGGGAATTGTTAGAGATGCAGATTTAGCATCCTGCCCGGAGCATGGCACACCTGCTCTGGAGGTCAGTCTCACTGTAGTTCTCTACTCCCTTACACTGGAGAATTCAGGAGCATTCCTCCTCCTGCTGCTGCTTTCTCAGTCTCAGTCTGTGGCCCAGGCTGACCTGGAACTTACCATATAGTTGAGGCTGGCCTAGGCCTCCTGAGTGCTGAGGTTGTGAGTAGGCACCACCAAACATGGTTTTTGGATCTTTGAGTTGGGTATTTTCTTGAATTTGTATTTACACAAGACCTTTAGCCAGTTGTAGCAGCTTGATGCTCTGATGTGAATATCAGTAGTCTTATGTTACATAGATACCTGCCTCATTTTTCTCCCTCTCTGCTCTCCTTACCCCTTCTTTTCTGAAGCCAGAAAGGCTTGCCTCAAAGGTGCAGCAGTCTTCCACACCCACCACTCACTTTTTTCTTTTAAAACATTATAAAAATGTTTAAAATATTTCAAGAAGTATAAAAATGTTAAAAAATTAGTCTACCTCTGATCTTTTCTTCACAGAAGCAACAACTTTTGAAAGATTTGTCTATAATCTCTCAGGTGCTTGATCGGCCCCCACATTCTGTGCCTCCCCTCCCCTTATTCATATGGCATCATTCTGTTCCTTGTTTAGAGCAGGCTGTTCCTCCAGTTAATAATGAATGGCAGAGGTGGTTTCATGGCACAGCGCCATGAGGCTAGACAAGCGATCTGCCACTGAACTACTTCTCAGCAGTGGTTTCATTTTAGCACATGGGAATTTTACCTTATTTTTTCCAAAGGCTAGATTTGGTTCTCTTATGTAGATGAGTTGAGTCATGATTGATTGAACTATTGATAGTGTTTACGTTGAAAAGAAAAAAGTCCCAAATCACAAAATCAGCTTTTATAAACTGTGTTGAATTAAGTATTTTTGTACTTAAACATGTGAACGTATCTTTTTTGTAGAATAAATGCCTGGAGACAGAATTGCTGGGTCAGAAGGAAGAATTTCTTAGTAGATTTGCCCACTTGCTCTCTTTTAAAAGAGTCAAGCTTAGAAGATACTTAATATATATGCTATGGGGCACTGTTGTTTAGTATGTATCTGAAGACTGGGCTTAAATTTCTAAGCTTGCTGCCTCAGTTCTGAAAGATACTAGAAAAAGAAACTGATAAAGGAGAATGGATGCATTTGCAGTTTGTCCAAGTGGAGGAGGGTGGGGCAAGAAGCTACTTTCCTCCCACTTGCCTGTGGCCATCTTACAATTTCTTGGCAGTCAGGAGACAAAGGCTAGAGCGTGTGTAAATTTGTCTGTGTGGTCGGATATCTGGTTCTTTCCTGAGGGGTAGGGGACCTGGGTCCCAGATTGTCCTGAGACAGATTTAAATTTTTTATTTAAATCTGGACTGAGCAAAATAGCCTCTTAAAGATCTCTCATTTTGAAAGAGAAAAGAATTGGTTTTGTGGGATGGAGTGTTCCCACCCTTTCCCTGCCTGCCAGAGCCTTTTGTCCCTAGGTCCATTCCTTTAATAGGTAGAGACTTTTTGGTGTCCTGTCTTTGGTGGTGAGCACCAGGCTGCAGATTCTTGCATTCCTACTGATTTTGCATGTGAAAAAAGGTGACTGAAGAGCACCTTGGAGACTCTTTAGTCCTCTCCCCAACCCCCAGCCTAGGATCACTGCTACTGACTAGATTTCAGCTTCAGGGATCCTATGGGAATGCCTATGAAGACCAGAGGACAGCTTGCCCAAAGCCCATTCTCCTTCTCCTCCATCATGTTGGTCCCAGGGCTCGAGCTCAGGTCCTCAGGCTTAGTAGCAAGTGCCTTCACTCACAGACCCATCTCACCAGCAAGAACTTCAGGAACTTTCTGACAGACATGCTGCATAAACAGGCAACTGAGGAACAGGGGGCTTGCTTTGCTTTAGCTGATCTGTCCGATGTGTTAACTTGTTTTCTTCTCCTTGGAGGAGCTTCCTCAGGTTCAGTCTTGCCTCTGATCCCTTTTCTGCTTTTTCTTACACTTAGGCAGACAAGTATCAGGTAATTTCCAGAAGTCAGGGAGATGACTTGCAGAGCTCATCCTGATGCTTGCTAGCATGGTGATTCTGCAATGTCATGGCATCAGTAACAAAGGGAGTTCTGTGGCTCTAGTTTGCTAAGGAGGAAGCAGCTTTCTCGCTGTAGCCTGGCTGACAGTAACCAGGTTTTCTAACACAGAAAGTAATGCCTGTGCTGTTATTTGGAAAATTACTTTCTAGAGGAAGGGTGTTGGAATACATTGTATAAATATAAGGATTTTGCTTTTTATAATTGGTAATGTATTGTTTTTCTCTAGTCACTCTCATTTGCAGTTAATAGAAGGAAGCCAGAGGTAGGGAAGATGCTGGGGAGCAGTTAGAGCAACAGCATCATGGTCAGTAAAAGAACAAGGATGAATTTAGTTGATCCCATTAAAGTTACTTCTGTACAAGAAACTTACCATTCTTTTGACAGCAGAAACCGCAGTAATAATCGTAGTACAAACAGTTTGGGAACAGGTTGCTAATTTCAGTAACTCCTTTTTAAAACTTCATTTATTTTTTGATGTCTGGTTTTTGTTTGTTTTGAGACAGTATCTCTCTGTAGCCTCAGCTGGCCCCCAACTCACCATGTATACCAGGCAGGGTAGCCTGGATTTCACAGTTCTGCCTGCCTCTGCCTCCTGAGTACTGTCTTAGGTGTAACTACTTTCCATTTCTATTTTTGTCAAGTCTTTCTCAACATATTCTTTAAAAATCAAAGTTACTTAGAAACAAGTTAATTCTTAGAAACTTAAGAGCTGATTATACTTAAAAAATTTTTACTTCTGTTTTAGAATCTAATATTAAACTTTGGAGTTAGCTTTTCTGTAGACCTAAAAAATAACATTGAGTCATTGAGTCTGATATGAGAGCTGACACTTATAATCCCCAGCACTCAGGGGGTTGAGGCAAGAGGATTACTGTGAGTTCCAGGCCTGCCTGGGCCACATATTTCTAGGGTAACATGAGCTACAGAGTGAGATTCTGTCTCAAAAGAGACTTGAAGTGGGCTGGAGACCTGTCTCAGCAGTTGAGTACTGACTGCTTTTGCAGAGGACACAAGTTCAATTCCCAGCACCCACATGGTGGCTGACAACTGTTCATCACTCCAGTTCCAGGAGATCTGATGCCCTCTTCTGTCCTCTGTGGATATTATATAGCACAGGTACTCTTTCTTACATGTAGGCAATGCAATCAATCATACACATGAAATAAAAATAATAAAATATTTTTCAAAAAAAGCTTAAAAGAGCTAAATCATTGCGTTTCAATAATTTTTTTTTTTTTTTTACTATTTTGATAATGCATCCCCAAGGTCTGGAACCCCACTTCAAGGTCTGGAACCCTGATCTCCAAGGTCTGGAACCCCATCCCCAGGATCTGGCATGCTAGGCAAGCACGCTACCACTCTACCTTCAGCCTTACTCCTTAGTGTTAATTTTATTGGACAGTCCCAGGAAAACTAGGTAACCCTGTGTTTGTAGATGTGAAGTATAGGATGCATTGATTTGTAATAGTGTCATCTCTTTGTTTACAGGTAGGCGAAAACCAAGAGTACATCGGCCTCGTTCTCCAATAATAGAAGAAAAAGACATCCCCCCCCTTGAATTCCCCAAGTCCTCTGAGGATTTAATGGTGCCTAATGAGCATATAATGAATGTTATTGCCATTTATGAGGTACTACGGAACTTTGGCACTGTTTTGAGGCTATCTCCTTTTCGCTTTGAGGACTTTTGTGCTGCTCTGGTGAGTCAAGAGCAGTGTACACTCATGGCAGAGATGCATGTTGTGCTTTTGAAAGCAGTTCTTCGGGAGGAGGACACATCTAATACTACCTTTGGACCTGCTGATCTCAAGGACAGCGTCAATTCCACTCTGTATTTCATAGATGGGATGACATGGCCGGAGGTACTGCGGGTGTACTGTGAGAGTGACAAGGAGTACCATCACGTTCTTCCGTACCAAGAAGCGGAGGACTATCCGTATGGACCAGTGGAGAACAAAATCAAAGTTCTGCAGTTTTTAGTGGATCAGTTCCTGACGACGAACATTGCTCGGGAGGAGCTGATGTCTGAAGGGGTGATCCAGTATGACGACCATTGTAGGGTTTGTCACAAACTTGGGGATTTGCTTTGCTGTGAGACATGCTCGGCAGTGTACCATTTGGAATGTGTGAAGCCACCTTTGGAGGAGGTGCCGGAGGACGAATGGCAGTGTGAAGTCTGTGTAGCTCACAAGGTGCCTGGCGTGACTGACTGTGTTGCTGAAATCCAAAAGAATAAACCATATATTCGACACGAACCTATTGGGTATGACAGAAGCCGGAGGAAATACTGGTTCTTAAACAGAAGACTCATAATGTAAGTAAACGTGGTCATTCTTTTTGTATGCCTTTTATGTAATGAATTGTATGTAGTTTAAGAATTTTGAATTGTATGTTCCTTACCATGACATTTTAAAATTGTGAAGAACAGATGAAAGATTGGGGGGTGTGCCACGTAAGAAATTCTAAGCCCTAGGCATAAGGTCCCTGCAGGCCTCCGTTAGTTATAGGGGCGTCTGGCCCTCCAGGGTGCTTTGCATCCTGTTTTGGTGTTCCAGGGCTGTTGCTGCTTCACACATGAGTAAAGTGGAGCCACAAGAGCATGCCTTGCTGCCCAAGCACAGGGTAGTTTCCAGAAAGAGAGAATACCGACACACTTGGTCATGGTCTGGCTTCAGTATCCCAAGGGTTTCAAGAAAGTTTGGAGCCAGGCCTGGTGGCACAGGTCTGTAATCCTCAGCTTCTTGGGAGGCTAGGGCAAGAGGATCACAAGTTCAAGGCCTATCTCCACTACAGAGTGAGCTAGCCTGGGCAATTTAGTGAGACCCTATCTCAAAAACTAAAAAGAGGGTATGGAAGCACATACCATTAATCCCAGCGCTTCGGAGACAGAGATGGATCTCTGTGAGATAGCAAGATCCAGGCCAGCTGGGTCTACAGGCGACCCTGTCTCAAATAGAACAAAGGGAAAAAAAAAGAAAAGAAGATTGGGGATGTAGCTTATCTGTAGACTGTTTGCCTAGCATACATGAGGCCCTGGGTTTGATTTCCTAGTACCGCAAAAATGAAGAAAGAAATGAAAAAAAATGATTTTGGCTATTTACCTTAGTGGTAGGGTTGAGGTGTGGACTGAAGTATTTGCCTGGTGGAGGGCATGTACTTTGTATTTTCAGCTTCTACAGCTTTCAGAGCCGTCTTCCAATTCTCAGATTTGTGGTGGGATGCAGTGAACTTCAGGGCACAGCATGGAGGCCAGAGCAGGAACTTCATCAGCTTTGCTTCTGGAGTCTGAGTACATTTTGATTTATTATTGGACTAGTTTTACTTATCTGGAAGCCTGTGGATTTCTCTGCTTCCAGTGTTGTCTAGGTATATAGTGATGGGTGCTTGTGTGGATCTGTTTTCCTCATTCTCGTTGGTGGGCACTACAGTCTGCCAGTCATATCCCGTGGTGCTGAAAGCTCACCTAGTGACTTCCTTCTCTCCTTTGCCCTTTGTATTGAGCTGTTTATTGAACATTGGGCTATCTGTTTTGGTCTTCAGATATTTCTTGTCTTTTCTCTCCAGTTTTCCTCTGTCTTTTTTCTGTGTCTGTGTGTGTTTCAGCCCTACTATTTACTTTTCTTAGTTGCTACCATATATTCTTTTAAAGAGTTATTATTTTTATTTTACGTCTTTGCCTGCATGTATGTAAGTACACCATATGCCTCTGTTGCCAGTGGAGTGCAGATGTTATCTGGTCCTCTGGTTGTTTAACCCCATGCAGGTACTGGAAACTGTATGAACCCTGGTCCTACAAGAGCAACAAATGCTCTTAACTTCTGAGCCCACCTGTGTGTGTGTGTGTGTGTGTGTGTGTGTGTGTGTGTGAAAATTTCTCTGTTTTTTAAGATCTGTGAGATCTGACTGCCTCTGCCTCTCAAGAGTTAGGCTCAAAGATGTGTGCCACCACACCTGGCAAGATAGATTTTCTTTTTTTTTTTTGAGACAGGATCTCCCTTGTAGTCTTAGCTTGGCCTGGAACTTGCTATGTAGACCAGGCTGGCCTGGAACTCACAGCCTGTCTTTGCCTCCCAAGTGCTGAGATTAAAGGCGTGTGCCACCATGCCCAGCTCAGAATTTTTCATTTTAAAAAATAATAACAAAATCCTGATGTTTTTTTAAATGGACATAGCATTTTCTTTTAGCTTTCTGAAGATATTATTTTAATATTGTTTTTGTCTTTTGAGATCGGCTGTCTGTAGCCCAGGCTGGCCTGGAAGTCTAAAGCCCAGACTGTACTCTAACTCTTACCAGTTTTAACCTGAGGTGCTGGGATTCCAGGCATGAGTCACCATGCCTAACAGTTGTTGTATTTTATAAGCTGGCTAGACCAGGTAGCCCCAGTTGGCCTCAGCCTCCTGAGTACTGGGGTCACATGTAAGTGCCACCATGTCTGGTTTCTGAGGATATTAATAGCAGTTTCCCCTCTTGCATGGTTTATTTTTTCTGAATTGCTTTTTTCTGTTTTATTTAAGTCTTCCACCCCAAATGTGTCTGTTAATCCTTAATTTTATGTTCCTGGTTAACGTTGTGGAACTCAGTAGCTAAATGGAAGCCCAGAAAGCAAGTGAATAGGCCAGATCAGTTTCAAGCTTAACCGTGGGGTGACATCCCTAGTCTAATAAAAAGTCTTCAAACTGATTAGTGGCCTGGACAGGCCTTTTCTAGTGTCCTGCTTAGATGGAGCACGCAGGTCTAGTCGGTCATATTCAGCTAGAAGTCTGCCGAATTAATTAGGCATATAACATTTCCTGTGTCACTTAAAGCCTATTTTCTGAACTTGTTCACAAAGACTGGTTGGTAACTCTTGACCAAAGAGCTTCAAGCTTTGCCTTATCCTCCAGAGACCAGACCTTTATTGACTTGAAGAGATGAGATGGTTTATGGGGGTCTGTTTAAAGAGCTTGCAGCCAGTTCTGTTTCAGAGCCTCTCTCTTGCCCCTATGCCTTCTGAGTACAACGTGGGTTGATTCTCAGCATTTTGGGGAGTTAGGATTGGGCACTCTCAGCTCTGCACTTTGGCAGTAATCACTTGACCACCTGCTTTCAGTTTATTGTATCCCCCCATTCTTCCAAGTTTATGCCTTTAAAAAGAATTCATTTAAAAAAAAAGGTTTTGGGGCTGGAGAGATGACTCAGTATTTAAGAGTACTTAACTGCTCTTCTAAGGGATCTTAGCACTCATAAGGTGGCTAACACCTCCCCTAAATTCAGTTCCAGGTGATCCAGTGCCCTCTTCTGTCTTTTGTTGGCATTGCACACATGTGGTGCACTGCCGTGCATGCAGGCAAAACACTCATACACATAAAATAAAAACAATAAAAATTTTTTTTAATGTATCTTTTTTTTGTTTCATTTTATATTCTTGAAATGGTTTTGCTATGTAAACCAACCTAGCCTAGAACTTACATCAGTCCCCTTTCCTCTGTGCCCCAAGTTCTAGAACTAGAGGCATGTTTGTTTTGTCTTTAATTGTGTGTGTGTAAGTGTACATGTGAGTGCAGGTGCCCTCAGAGTCAAGAGGGCTCCCTTGGAGTTGGAGTTGCAGACTTGTGGGTGCTGGGAGCCAAACTCTGGTTCTCTGCTAGAGCAGCAAGGGCTTTGAACCACAGAACCATCTCTGTAGCCCTAAGAATATACTGTTTAGTGCTTTGATGTTTTGAATATTTTTTGTGTAACATCAGTGAGGAATCATTTAACCATTGTATTTAGTGATAATTAAGTGATCTGTGTCAATAATATAATAAATGTAAAAGATTTTCATATCATTTATGAGAGTTAGATTAAGATAATTTTAGGTTGAGTGTCTCCTTGTATGTAGAGTTTTGTGAAAGTTTCAGGGCCTTGTAAGTTGCACAGTTAGTTTACAGTAAGTGGAGGTTTGGTATGTGTTTTTCCTTGAAAGCCCAGAAATTTTAAATGATGAATCTTAGTGGCCCTGTGGCGCACAGCAGTGAAAGATATCTAAAAGTCTGTTTTAGCCAACAGCTTGTTATTTATCATGTTAGTGGCTAATAGAAACATTTCTAGTATTGCTTTTATTAAACATTAAAATATGTGATTTGTGTAGGTTAATGATACATGTCAAGAAAGGATTCTTCTAGAAGAATGTAGACGAGCCAGTGCCATCTCTAAACTGGTTTGTAGGAAAGGCTTCTATCCCAACCCCCATCTTATTCTCTGTTGAGTCGCTGAAGTGTTCTTTTAAAAACCTTTTTTGGTTTTTCAGGACTAAGTCTCCTGTAACCTAGGCTGTCCTTGAACTCTGTGCATGGCTGAAGATGACTTTGAACTGATCCTTCTGCACCCTCCTCCCCCCATTACAGGAGTGGACCATCATATTTAGCACGGAATTGCTTTTTAATTAATTAATTAATTAATCAGTTTATTAATTTATTTACTTACATTTTGAGACAAGGTATCATATAGTGAAGGTGGCCTTGAACTCTGTATGAGGCTGAAGATGATCTTGAACCCCTGATCCTCTTGCCTCCACCTCCCTAGTACTGGGGTTCACACTAGAATTCACAACACACCTGGTGTGAATGTTTTTCTTTGTTGTTTTATTGACACTGGGTCCCCCTGGAGGCCCAGCTGACCCAGAACTCATCAGGCTGGTCTTGACCTCAAAGAGATCCACCTACTTCTGCTGAGATTAAAAGTCTGTGCCACCATACCTGGCTTAGTGTGAATGATTTTTAAAACTGCAAATTTGATGAGGTTTTTCCTTTTCCCGAAGCTAAAAACCCTTTCAGTATCTTTCATTGCTTTTGTCAGAAAGTTTAAACTCTATTTTTAAACATTATTTTTGTTTAAAAAATACTTAAATTTTTTATTTTTATCTTTTTGTTTTTTTACTATTTTGTGTGTATGAGTGTGTTGCCCACATGTATCTAAGTGCACCTGTGTTGTGCATTGCCCATGAAAGTCCGAAGGGGGGGTTGGATCCTTTGGAACTGGAGTTATGGACGATTTTTAATTGTCATGTGGGTACTGGGAATTGAACCCTAATCCTTTGCAGGAGCAGCTAGTGCTCTTAACTGCTGAGTCATCTCTCCAGCCCCAAGATGTTTAAATTCTTTAGCATAGGTCAGCTCTTCTTGAAATATTTCATTTATTATTTTTATTTTATATGTATGAGTGTATTGGCTGCATACCATGTAAGTGCACCCATGTCATGTAATGCCCAAGGAAGACAGAAGAGGGCATCAGATCCCCTGGAACTGAAGTTATGGACAGTTGTTAGCCACCATATGGATGCTGGGATTTGAACCCAGGTTTTCTGCAAGAACAGCCAGTGCCTTCAACCACTGAGCCGTTTCTCCAGCCCCTAGCACAGGTTTTTAACTTTGCATGTTTAATTCCCTTCCCTCTGCTTATCTAAAATTCTTGGATCACTTGTCCTTTTAGTCTCTTATTTATGCCATTTTTAGGGCTTGCCTTCTCTGAACCTCTCTCTTTTTCATATCTTTAAGTACTTTAAAAACGTGCCTTATGCAGAATAGTAATTATAACAGCTTATTATTTGTGTGGCTGAAGATGGAACAAAGAATGCTAGGCAAGTTCTCTGTCACTGAACTATGTAACTGGCTGCTGACCATTTACAGTGGATGCTGCATGCTTCCTAAGGGGAGGACAGTAGTGCCAGTGACTGCATGTTGTACCCATAGGGTACTGAACTATTCTAAGATCTTTTTAGGATTTTTAAAACTATATTTATTTTTATGTATGAGTGTTTTACATGGAGGCCAGAAGAAGGCCTTGGATTCCCTGAAACTGGAATTAGGGATGATTGTGAGCATCGGTGTAGGTGCTAGAAACCAAACTTGGGTCCTGTCAGAGGAACCAGTGTTCTTAATTGCTGAGCCTTCTCTCTAGCTCCCCTATATGTATTTTAAAGAATTACTTTTTTATCATTTAAAAAAATTGTTTATATTTTTATATTTATATTTTATATTTATATTTATATTGCCTACATGTGTATAAATGCACCCATGTTGTACAAAGCCTTTGGAGGCCAGAAGAGGATGTTGGATCCCCTGGAACTGGACTTACAGACAGTTGTTAACTGCTGTGTGGGTGCTGGGAATTGAACCCCGGTCCTCTGGAAGAACAGCAAGTGTTCTTAACTGCTGAGCCATCTCTCCAACCCCCTTTTTAAAAATAATTTTTAATTGTGTGTGTGCGTATATGCATGCACTCAAGCTCATATATGAGTGCAGGTGCCCACTAAGGCCAGAGGTGTCAGATCCCCCTGTCGTTGACAGTTACAGGTGGTTGTGCTAAGAACCAAACGTGGATGCTTTGCAAGAGCAACATGTGCTCTTAACCCCTGAGCTCTCTTTCCATGTAATCCTGACAACAGTGTTGTTGATGCTGGAACCATCACTCTATTTTTCAGGTGGAGAAGGCATAGAGAGGTCAAGTAGCTTAGCCAAGATCACAGAACTAGTAAGTGGTGAGGTCAGAATAGAATCCAGGTGGGCTGACTCTAGAATGTGTACTCCTGACCAATGGACTGGGCTGTTTGTCGTGTCTAGTTGCCAAATTGCTGGTTCCATTGGTTTTCTAGGCCACTGATGCAAAGCTGCAGAAAGAAATGTACAAACAGTGCTAAGGGCTTGAGTCAAAACTCAAGGTGTCTACAGGGCTCTGGTAGAGAAATCCTTGCCTTTATTGCCAGGGGCTCCTTGTCTGTGACAGCTTAAACACTGCCTTCTACTCTTCAAGGTAGCCTGGGCCTTTCTGTCATGACTCTGCTGCTTCATTTTAGGAGTGTGCATAGCAGCACCCTGTTTCCTGGTACCGGAATTTGGGACTCTCCTAGTGCTTCTGTAACAAAACACTATGGACGTGTGTCCTGAAACCTGAAATCATGTCACTTGAGTTGTCTCTTTCTGAAGGCTCTAAGGATGAGTGCTCCATGCCTATCTTCTAGTTGGACAGAAAATCACTCTAGGCTGTCTCCATCTTCTCCTCTGGCCACTCTTCTCTCTGTGTCTCTCCATTCTTTCCTCATTTGGGGACTAGTATTGCAGAGTTCACTCCTTACAGGGCTTCTTACTCTTCATTTCAATGATTTGTTTAGAGAAAAAAAACTGAAACTTAATGTGATTGATTTTTAGGCTTACCGTTGAGCTTCATAAGTCAGTCACACTTAAAATGTAGTCTGGGTAAAAATCAAAGAAACTGAGATGTGTGTGTAATGTGGGTATTTGCAAATAGTTGTACTTTTAATAAGCATTTTCTTTTTATCCTCTTCTTTCACCCTGGGAACTCATGAGGACACTTGACAAGAAGCAGCTTTAGGGCAGCAGGATTGGTTCCAGTGAGTGGAGGAAGCTCACAGGTCTCACAGGCTTTGTAGGAGGAGAGTGGTGGTATCCACATTATAACTCCAGAGCCAAAAAGACACAGTTTATTAGTGTGTATTTATACAGAAGAGAAGTAGTTGTCATTTTACAAATAGGATATAATTTTGATTATATAAACTACATATATCAAGTATATCAGTATAAACAGACAACTCTGCATTGACAGTATTAGCATTTAGTGTTTACTGTTTTACTACCTAGGCCTGTAGTGAATTTATTTTTCCGCTTCAAGAAGAAAAAGTTAAAAGTCAGTGGGAGAATATGGTATATGTTTGATGAACAGAATAAAAAGCAGTTACCAGTACCCCATTTTTAGTGAGACATTAACAGCTGGCTTTTATGGAGACAGTATAGGGGAGCGCAGTCTGGAGAGCAGGCCAAATGAGGAGGAGCCCTTGAAATGTCTGAGCGTGCTTGGCCTGAAATGGGACAAGGGAGTAAAATTATAGATGCTGTGAAGAAACTTGAATGATTTTTGTGGAGGAGGTGTTAGACTTGTTTCACATACCGCTTGCAGGCAGAATTGGAACTAATTGCTGGAATTACTACAAGTTTGAGTCATCTCATTACAAGGAAAAACTTACTAAAAGAAATTCAAGTGTTGAGTGGACTTTTTTGCTCACAGCAGTGAGTTCTGTGTTGTGGATGGGAAGGAAGCTCTGCAGATACCAAAATAGAGCCAGCATACCTATTGTCTGCAGGGACCCTTTCAATAGTTCATAGGTTGCTTTAAGAAATTGGCAGAAATCAGATACAGCGGCACACACCTTTCATTTCATCCGTGTACTGGGAAGCAAAGGCAGGTAGATCTCTGTGAGATCAAGGCAAGCTAGGGCTATAGGGAGACCCTGTCTGAAAAAAACAAGGGAAAAAAAAAAAAAAAAGGCAGAAGAAATGGGAATGGAGAACTGGCTCAGTAGTTAAGATTGCTTGCTGTTCTTCCAGAAGACAGAATTTAGTTCCCAGCTCCCACATCCACTTCCATGGTCACCTGCACATGTCTGCATACATACATATACGTTTTTTTTGCTTTTATTTTTTATCATTAAAAAAATTTTTATATGTATATTTTGCCTGCATGTGTGTGTGTTTATCACGTGTGTAGTGTCTGGAGTGTGGTGGGTCCTCTGTAAGAGCAGCCAGTGCTCTTGACTGCTGAGCCATCTCTCCAGTCCACATACACATACATTTTTTAAAAAATCTTAAAGAAATAGAAAGAATGTCCGTGAAATTAAATTTGTTTGTATTATACTACCTCATTTTCATAAGGTCTTACACTCATAAATTGTGTTTTCTACCCCAAGAGAGTTTTAAAGTTTTTATTTTCTTTATTTTGGACAGGGGGTGGGACAGAGCCTGGAGAGGGGTTGGGGGTGTGGGTTGGGGTGTAGAGGATTTCAGAGAATAAATGGCAGGTATTGGCATTTTCCACCATATGGATTTCAGGAATCGAAATCCGGTCATCAGACTTGGTGGCAAGTAAGTGCCTTCATCTTCTGAGCCATTTCTCCAGCCCCAAAAGTTTTCATATAGAACATTTTTCTTGTTCTAATGAAAAGTGTAGGTGCAAACTATGCATCACTTTATGATGGAGTGTGTTCTGAGGAATGCATTGTTAAGGAAGTTTGTCATTGGTGTGAACATCATAGAGGAAACATAATGTATTAAGTGGCTCTGATGCCACTGGGTAACATAGTTGTATGAGATCACCATTGTCTGCAGCATCCATCAGCACTTGAAAGGTCATTGTGTGGTGAGTGACTATTTCTCCATAAAGAACGAGAAAACACTTAGAGAAATAATTGACTGTAGCTCAGATGTAGAGGGTTTGCCTAGCATACTCAAAGCCCTGGGTTCAGTCACCAGTGTAGCATAAACCAGGCATAGTCGTGCACACCTGTAATCCCAGCACTCAGGAGGTGGAGGCAGAGCATCAGAAGTTCAACATCATCCTCAGTTACATAGGGAGTTGGAGTTAGCCAGGTTATAGGACACTGTAGAAGGGTCGGAGGGGGGAAGGGGAGGGAGGGAGATTTTTTTATAATGGGGAATCCTTAAGATTGAAATTTTAGAAAATAAAGAAGCAGGATCATTGTCACTCGGGTATGGTCACAGCTCACTAAGTACTTGTTGATTTGATACTGTCACTTAAGATTTTGATACGGCATTGTGTTTTAAGAGCTTTTTATGAATTTTTCTGCTGGTAATACTGACATTAACCTTGGAAATTGGATTAAGACCATTGTCATTACTCAATCGTAAGAACACAGCAAAAGCATCTATTAGAGTGAAATCTAGAACAGATTCAGAAAGATTTTTAAAAATTAGTGTTTATGACAAATTAAGAAAAAAGGACTGGGGAGATGGCTCAGTGGATAAGAGCACTTGTTTCATAAGCATGAGAATCTGAGTTCTGGTCCCTAGTGCCCATGTGAAGAGCCCTACCTGGCTGTGTGGATCAGTAAGACCTGTACTAGGAGCATGTAGAGACAGGAAGAAGATTCCTGGGGCTCTGGGTTCAGTGAAGGGACCCTGTCACAGAGGAATAAGGCAGAGTGATAGAGCCCAACACACCTAACATCAGCTTCTGGCTTCTGTGCACATGGGTAGCACACCCATGTACACACATGCAAAGAAAAGGAAAAAAAAACACAAGAAATCTGTGTAAACTTTTTTCTTTCAATTTTTTTTATAACCTATATTTATAGATGTAGCCCCTTCAGAATTCCTGAATGAGTGATTCTTGAAATCTCTAATTTTTCCCTACCTTAGCAATAATATTTCATGTTTATTGATCATTTTTCCCATTCCCTGTGATATCTCCTCTGTCTTAATACCTTCAAGTCTTACAGTGCGCTGAAGGCTGCTACTCCCCCACCCTACTTCATAAGTGATGTGATTAAAATGGCTCAGAGAGGTATGTCCTGGCTGTGCCCATTTGTCTCAGGGGACTGAGCCAGAGCTGTATCTTTTCTACTTAATGATACTGGATAGAATCCTGGACTTTAAGCATGCTAAGTGCTCTACACTGAACCGCATACCTAGACCTGGAGCTGTGTGTGTGTGGTGTGTGTGTGTGTGTACCTGTGGAGGTCAAAAGAGCATTGAATCCCCTAGAGCTGGAGTTATAGGCAGTTGTGAGCCACCTGACGTGGGTGCTGGGATCTGAACTCTGGTCTTGAAGAAAAGTCTGGACTCTTAAACCCTGAGCCATCTCTCCAGCCTTATTTGTTGCTAGACTGTTTTGTTTTGGCTTTTGGAGATAGTGTCATACAACCCAGACTGACCTTGACTTGGTATATAGTTAAGGCGAGCCTTGAGCTCCTGATCCTACTGACTCTGCCTACCAAGTACTGGGATTCCAGATGTGTTCCACCATATTACGATATGTATTTCTTGAAACCTTGTTCTAGGTAGTAATCTGCAAAAAAAAAAAAAATTTTTTTTAAATTAGTGGTCATCTCTGTTGAAGTCTCCAACTCCCTTTGAAGTAAACAGAACCTCTAGAGAGGTGGCAGGAAGGGGATCTGCCCCTGTTCTCTCCAGTTTGAGATTTCGTTGTTTTCAAGAGGAATGATGAACCAGTACTGGTGGCTGGCTATACCTTTAATCCCAGCAAAGGTAGGCAGTCTCTGAGTTCAAAGCCAGTCAAGGATACATAGTGAGACACTGTCTCAAAGAAAGAGAGAGAGAAACAGACAGACAGACACACACACACACACACAAACACTGTTGCTTGGGTGAGATGACTTCTTCAAGGACTGGAGTTTAACAAAGCCTTACATCATCTGATAGAAGTGCATCTAAACCCATACTATGAATGTGATCTCTACTTCCGGTGTTTTGAGCATCATCATTTCTGAAGGATCAGGTGTTAAAATTCTCAATAGATTGTTGCATTAAAATTGGTTGAGGTGGGGCTAGAGATGTGGTGCAACAGTTCAGAGCACTGACTACTCTGGTAGAAGACCCAGGTTTAGTACCCAGCACCTGCTTGGTGGCTCACAACTGTTCAGTTCCAGGGGAAGTAGTGCCCTCTTCTGGCCTATCCAGGCATCGTATGCATGTGATGCACTTTCATACATGATCATACACATAAAAATAAATTTAAAAACATTTTTTAGTTGATTGAGGCATAACTGATATGATCTGCTAAGTGCTGTGTATGTGGCTTTGGATTTTTGAAACCATTTCACTGTATGTTGTTTGTTTTATAGATATAAAATTGTCAGTAACCTCTTTACTCACTACTAGTCTGAAGTTATTTTATCCTGAGGTATGTGGGCTCAGAAATGAAAATAATTAAGAGGTTACCTAAGTGAAAAAGAACAAACTGAGCTTCAGTGCATAGTCTTTTCACTACATGTCTTAATTTTCCATGGGATGGATGTTTTGTCAGATAACTAGCATTGTCTAATGTATGCTCTCCCATTTTACAACAGAGAAGAAGACACAGAAAATGAAAATGAAAAGAAAATTTGGTACTACAGCACAAAGGTCCAGCTTGCAGAATTAATAGACTGTCTAGACAAAGATTACTGGGAAGCAGAACTGTGCAAAATTCTAGAAGAAATGCGAGAAGAAATTCACCGGCACATGGACATAACGGAAGATCTGACGAATAAAGCTCGGGGCAGTAACAAATCCTTTCTAGCAGCAGCTAATGGTGAGAGGAGAGACTTTCTCATTTTGTTTGATGTTAAATTTAAGATAAATTCTTGCTTTAAAATCATTCTAAAACTTACGTACAAATTATATAGTTTAACTTATAGTCTTTTTTTCTACAGTAGCTTTATTCACTCAACATAAATCAAAGAAGCTATATGCCTTTTAGTGTTTCATTTCTTGCCTTTGTCACTGATACGGCTCCCACTCAGACATTTGTTTCTTGTGCTTTTGTTTGTTTATAACAGAGTCCACCTATGCATCCCAGGCTGGACTCAACACATTATGTAGTTCAGGTTCGCCTTGAACTGATGAACCTCTGCCTTAGCCTTCAGATTATTGGGACTATGAGGGGTGTGCCTCCTTGCCTAGGTCATCCTTCTCACTCTGTTCCTTCCATACTGTAGACCATTTCATAGTAAGTTTTACTTATTTCAGCCAGTTTGTTCCCTCCCTTCTTTTTCCTCCACAAATCAAATGGACAGATTTCTTTGTGTACAAAACCAGATCTTAGCATAGCTTCTTTAAGAGAACCATTTTGAGTTCCCACAAAAGGCAGTATGAACTGGTGTTTTTATTTTGTCTTGTTGATGCTAGGGATTACATCCAAGATTTGAACAAGTTGGTAAGTAATCAAGACTCTTGTAATATTTTTCTAATTCTGGGAAAGATACCCATAATCTAAGAAATTAATAGGTTGGCACGGTAGTGCATGCCTTTTAGTCCAGCACTTGGGGGCCAGAGGCAGGTGGATCTTTGTGAGATTGAGGTCAACCGGTCTACTCAGCCAGTTCTAGGCCAGCTAGGGCTACAGGGAAACCCTGTCTCAAAAAGATTTTTTTTTTTAAATTTATATATATATATATATTGACCAGGGGCTAGAGAGATGGCTCAGCGGTTTAGAACACTTGCTAGTCTTCCAGAGGACACAGGTTTAATTCCCAGCACCCACATGGCAGTTAACAACTGTCGGTGACTCCAGTTCCAGGGGATCTGACACACTGTCTTCTGGCCTCTGCAAGCACTACACAAATGTGGTGCACCTACGTACATACAGGCAAAATGCTCATATACGTAAAAATAATAAAACATTTTTAAAAAGGAAATACTGGCCAAAATGAACATAAAAGGAAGGAAAGGTAAGCAAAGAATCTAGAGTCCAAAAAGGAATACCTGGATACACGTGGCCTCCTAAATATTTATTCTTATTTGTAAACTTTGTATTATAACCAGTAAACTTGTTTTTCATAGGATTACGGTTTAGCAGTCCTGAAACTGCTATTATGTGCACCAGGCTTGAACAAATCACTGGGCATGTTGTAGATAATGAGAGTCTTATTCTCACTATCAGACGTCCTAAAATAAGCATAGCGGCAGTAATAGAATGGACAAAAGACAGAATTGCACATGAGCATCTCCACATGTCCACACATGTCTTCGTATATGGTTAAGGATATTGACATGTCCCTGGTAATCTTGGCATACAGATGGTACGACTTCTAAACATTCTCTAGTCATAAAAAGAACCAACATTTCTTGGCGAGATGACAGATTGTAGAGTGTGGGGAGGAAGAGACAAGATAGCTTGGAACATCTTGAAATGCTGGAATGTAAAAAGGGACTGAATTGACTAACCTGTGAAAAGGACCTAGAACTTTGAAAAGGTTCCCAAAGGTCAAAATGGAACACTTGAACAATAATATTAAAGTGATTTATTTATTTTTTAATTTTATCTTTTAAAAATTTTATGTGTTTGAGAATTTTGCTCGCATTTAAGTGCACCCAAAGTGTGCACTTTAAGTGTGCCCACAAAGGCCAGAAGATGGTGTGTTGAATCCCCTGGAACTGGAGTTATGGATGGTGAGCCACTATGGGATGGTAGGTTCTGGGAACTGATCTCTGGTCCTCTGCAAGAACAGCCAGTGCTCTTAACCCCTGAACCATCTCTCCAGCCCCTTAAAGTGATAGAGTGGGGTGGGTGGCACATGGTTGTATTTCCAGCACTTGATGGGTCTAGAGACAAGAGAGTCAGGAGTTCAAGGCCAACTTCAGCCTCAGTAGTGAGCCTGAGCCTCATGAGCCCCTGTAGCAAACAACAGCGAAACAGATTAACAAAAAAGGTATTTAACTTGTTGGAAGTGGTGGCACTTGCCAGTAATCCTAGCTTCTTAGGCTGGTGAGGCAGGAGGATTGTACATTTCAGCCAAGCCTGGGCAACATAGCAAGATCCTGTCTTAGAGACAGTATTGTATTATAATCCAAAGACTGGTTAGTCCCTGTGTTCTTTATGGTTTCTCTTCTGTTTGTACTATGCTGTAGCATCTCTCTGCCCACGTTGAAAGCAGGTGTCCCCTTATGGTCCTGTGACTTTGAAAATAGTGATAAAACTTCAGAAAGAAAATCATTTCCACAAGGGCCTCTCTTTGCTCATTTCCACTTGAAGAAATGGAGGTCTGCAGATTTAGGAACCTTACCTGGGTTCATAGAGCAGATCCAGCTCAGGTCTCCAGGTCTGCACTGGGTTCCAGGTCTGTCTTTTTTTGAGGCAGGGTCTCCCTGCAACCCCAGCTGGTCCAGAATTCACTGTGTAGATTAGGCTGGTCTCAGTCTCCCAGAGATCTACCTGCCTTAGCCTCCCTAGTGCTGTGATTAAAGGCATGTGCCACCAAGCTAGGCTCCCTTTATTATTTATGAAATTTATTTATTTATTTTTAAGATGTTTTATTATTTTTATTTTATGTGTATGAGTGTTATGCCTACATGCATATAAGTGCACCTGTGTCATGCAGTGCCTTCGGAGGTCAGAAGAGGGTGTCAGATCCCCTGGAACTATTTTTTTAAAGACTGTCTTACTGTAGTCCAAGTTTTGATCCTCCTGCCTCAGCCTTCTGAGTGCTGGATTATAGATATGCATCAGTGTATTCTGCCACCACCATCTCTCCTTAAAAAAAAAAAGTTGATCTGGGCTGGGGAAATGGCTTAGTAGTTAAGAGCACATACTCCTCTTTAGGAAGACCCAAGTTTAATTCCCAGCAACCATAAAAGGTAACTCAAAACTGTAATTCCACCTCTTGGGGGATCTGATGCCTGGCTTCTGTGCATATATACCTTCAAATACACATAATTAAAAATAAAAATTCTTAAAAAGTTGATCTAAGAGCTAGCATGTGTTCTCTAAAAGTGAAAGTAATATAAAGTGGTTGTGTTCTGTAAACATTTGCCTTACCCCTTTCTTTTTTAAGATAGGTTCTCACTGTATAGCCCTGACTAGCCTAGATCTCCCTTATAGCTTAGACTGGCTTTGAACTAGCTACAATCTATTTTTTATTTTGGTTTATCTGTATGAGTGTTTTGCCTGTGTGTATGTTTGTGCACACTATGTTCATACCTGGTGTTCTGGGAGCCAGAAGAGGGTGTTGGATGCCCTGGAACTAAAATTACAGTAGTTGTAAGCCACCATGAGGGTTTTGGTTACTATACCCGGGTCATCTGCAAGAGCAACAAATGTTCTTTACCACTGAGCCATCTCTTCAGCCCCTTAAAGACCTTAAATTTTTATTTTTATTTATATGTATGTGCATGTGTGTTTGTGTGTCTCTGTGTGCCACATGTGTGCAGGTGCCTCCTGGAGGCCAGAAGAGGGCATCAGATTCCCTGGAGCTGGAGTTACAGGCATTTGCAAGCCACGTGACCTGAGTCCTGGCAATAGAACTTGGGTCCTCTGCAAGAGCAGCACTCTTAACCACTGAGCCATCTCTCCAGCCCCACCTTAATTTTTGAGACATGTTCTCTCACTGACCCTGGTACTCATTGATTTACTAGACTAACTGACCATTGAGCTTCAGTGTTTTCCCCCTGTGCCATCTCCCACCCCCAAAGTGAGCGTGGTATCCAGTTTTTATTTAGGACTCTCATGCTTGTGCAGCAGGTGCTTTAGTGATTGAGCCATCTCTCTAGACCCTGGAACTTTCATTCTTTTGGTTGTGATGGTTTTTGGATAGTTAACATTAAAATTCTTAAGTGACATCTGACAATATTTCATTGTACATTTTAATTTGTTTTTCATTACAGAAGAAATTTTGGAATCCATAAGAGTCAAAAGGGGGGAGGATATTGACTGCGATAAAAGCCCAGAAGAAATAGAAAAAGACAAGAGTGAGATCGAGAGTAACAGCTCTAAAGATGCTGAGAAAAGCAGAGAGGAATTGGAAGACCAGTCGCTCGACAAGGACAGTGACGACAAAGCATCAGACGACGGTCCTGGGCAAGGAAAACCTGAGGGTAAAAGAATTACTTGGTTAAAAAGAAATCTTTTATTAGTGCTGATTATGCAACCTCCAATTTCACTTGCAAAATGAAAATAGAAATGTGCACTGCAAGCAACTCCTTTATATTTTTAAAGATACTTAAGAGACTCTCCCTTATAACATGCATAACCTTTGATGTATTAATGGATTTGCAATGATTAACTTATATTCCCTAAGTGGTTGGCATTTCCAGTGACATTTGTTGATGAAAAAATCCTATTTTTATACCAAAATCAACATTTTTGTATGCTATAAAGTGTCCTTTAAAAAAAAAACTAATTATTTAAACATTCTTAGCATCTTATGTATCTTTGGATAACCCTTTGCAAAGCTACCCCAGAATCTAATTGCTTAAAATGGCCATCCAAGAGAAGTTGATTTTTTTTTTCTTTTTCTTTTTCTTTTTTTTTTTTTGGTGAAGAACATTTTTAGTATTTGAATGTGGCCATTTGTCCAAAAGCAATTTTAAAACATATCTTTAAAGTTTTGTTGTGCATTTTGCTGTAGAGCCAACAGAAGTTGGGGATAGAGGTAACTCTGTGCCAGCAAATCTTGGCGACAACACAACAAATGCTTCCGAAGAGACTAGTCCCTGTGAAGGGAGGAGCCCTGAGGGGTGTCTCTCAGAAACCCATGATAGCAGCAACATGGCAGAGAAGAAAGTGGCATCCGAGCTCCCCCAGGATGTGCCAGGTACAGAGGGCAGTGTATCGATGCCTCTGTAATGGGGGGACCCTTCCCTTTGCAGTCAAAGCTGCATGTCACCTAGAACTTGAAAGTACATGTTCATTCGTGCTGCTTGCTGACAGTGCCATCCTGATTGCTGCTCAGTTGTCATCTAACATTGGAAGTTTGGCAGATGTCCTTATAGTTAGTGCTTGAAACTCATCTTAGTCCTCATGCTTTTGTTTTGTGGATTGATTTGTATACTTGGTCACCAGACCATCCTGCAGAATTTTTGGTTTGAGTTACAGTAATGGCTGACTTCATGTTCAGTGACTTGACCCTTTTTCGCTATGTATATACTAACACATTAATCTTATGTTTGCATGTGCTCATGTAGTTTTCCATTTCAGATGATAATGTTATTAGAGATTCCATCATCACAAAACATTTTGTAAGATGCATTGCTATGTTAACCAGTAATTCCAGTCTTAACCTTTTTAACATCAAAATTTTACTTGGAGCAAGTTACAGTGTACTAAGAATGTGATTATGACCTTCTGTTTGCTTTTCTAAAAATGTGAAGTTTTTTGTTGTTGTTGTTTTTTGTCTGTTTGAGACAGAGTCTTCCTGTAGCCTCAGCTGGCCTGGAACTCACTATGTAGACCAGGCTAGCCTCAATCTCACAGAGATCCACCTGCCTCTGCCTCTGCCTCCCGAGTGCTGGGACTAAATGCATAAAAAGGTATTTTTTAATTCACATGAATAAAATCAGAAAATGAACATTGGTAATCTTACTAAAAACTAAGCATTATAGTTAAAAGAAATCCTTAACTATCTTTATCTGTATATATAAAATATCCCTATGTTTTCAGACTTTGATTGCTGCATTTTAACGCTGGGTTGTGAATCTGTGTTGGAAGCACTCTTGTTCAGAAGGTGTACATTTCAGGTCTCCTTCTGCCCTTAAATTCATGCCATTCACCCTTTAAAGCATCTAGGTTCCTGATTTGTAATTTGAAGGATTTGGGCATCTAGCAGTTCTTCTCATGGGGACTTTTCTCCTTGAACACTTGTCTTCAGTATTGCTGAAAACCCCTGTGTAAGCTATGTGTAGGCATTTCATAAGGCTTCAGGGGAAGCCCAACTGTCAGCAGAATGTCGCCATCTTTACAGGAGGAGTGTTAAGATGAAGGAAATCTGAAAGTGCACTCTAGTGAAATAAAGAAAGAAATTTGCCTTAGTGTGGGGGTATATACCTGTAATTTCAGCATTGGTGAGGTAGAGACAGGATTGCTGGAAATTCAAGGCCAGCCTGGTCTACATAGCGAGCTCCAGGGTAGTCAGGGCTGTAAGTGAGATCGTCTCAAAAAACAAGCAAAAACGGAAAGAAATTCATTTAGTTAAAAAAACAATAGGACTGATAATTGGAAATCTAATTGTTCTCAAATATTTAAATGACTGAACTGGGGAGAGAATAGAAGTTAAACTTGTTGAGATATTTAGGCACACAAGTAGAAATTAGAGTGAAGTATTTTGATTGAATATTAATGGCTTTCTTAAAAATTAGAATTGTGTAGAAAATAGAGTTGTCAAGAAATAGACCAATAGAGGCACCCAGTAAATACTTGTCAGTGAGGCAGGTAATATTTCAGTGAGACTGGCTTATCGAAGGAAATAGAGAAACTGAGATCTATAATTTGGTTCTGCAACTGACAGAACACATCTATAGGTTTTGATTAGCTTAAAAAAATTACCTTATTCTCATTTTCATTATTCAGGGTTAAACATTTTGAAAGTGGGGTATTATTGCTGAAATAATGTGGAAAAAAAGTCTTTCATGTTTGTTGGAATCACAATTACATTTTTAGTATATACTTTTAAAAATTATTTGCCCTTTTAGATTGATTAGTACATAATATAAATGTCAGATATACTATTGGATTCAGATAATGATGTAACTGTCCAGTTTTAAACCCAAGCTATCCTTAGATTTTAGTCTTTATTGTTTTTAGGTCTTTTTACCTTTACTTATTCTCTCTCTCTCTCTCTCTCTCTCTCTCTCTTTTTTTCTGTTTGTGTGTGTGTGTATGCATGCAGATATGTATGCTCATGCAGTGCACATGTAGAGATCAGAGGAGTCAGTTCTCTCTTCCATCACCTGGTCACAGGAGTCAAACTCAGGTTGTCAGGCTTGGCAGCAGGCACCTTTACTGCTGAGCCATCTCAGCCTGGATTTGCTATTTCATCAGGTAGAAGTCTCAGACTTAATAGTCTAGTGGGACATTAGTAAAATGATGGATTTTTACAACATGAACACACCTGGGGAACCATATCTCAGTGACTAGTATGCCTGCCTGCCAAAGGCAGTAACTAACTGTGCTGTCTTCCAAACACTGCTAGTTCATTTGCTTTAAAAAGAACATAAAGGTAAAAAAAAGAGGAATCATACGTTCAATTATGTATTCTTTGATGTCTGTTTTGAAAACGTTTTAACTTATAAAATGACAGTGAGAGCCATCCAGATGTAGCATGTAGCAACATCTGTTATCACTCCATTGTATACATATAGCTTGACTAAGTTATACTTTTTAGAACGTGATAGTCATTTAAAGAGTTTCCAGTGTGGGGCCATTATGAATAATGCTATTATGAATATTCCTTTATACATATTTTATATAGACACATGTATTTCTAGAGGTATAAACATGATCACTATGCTTGTATGCGCTTGTCTTCAATGCATACCTTGTATCAGGTAGACACACACATTCTGCCATTAAGTCTCTGAAGCTCTCCAAAGTACTTGTTCAAGCTTACATTTTCCTAATGATGAATGAGCTTGCTGGTATACCCTTGTCAGCATCATTCCTGCCCTTGGCATTGAAGTGGGGATTATATTGTGTGCTGGACCTGTAGCTGCCAGGTGACTGGGGTTCCTAGGCTCCTGTGTATGTGGTTGTATGTGTGTGAATATTTGGGTTTCTTTTATGGAGTGCTTATCATTTCCTTTGTCTGCTGTCTGTCAAGTGTCTTTTCGTTTGTTTATTTTGGATTGTTTCATAGGAAGACATAAATCTTTTTTCCTATATGGCTATCTTCACTAAAAACAAAAGTTCCTGTGTTGATTTTTGAATATTCCAATCCTGTATTCCTTGATTAAAGATAACTTGGTTATGATCTATTTTTCTTATATTGGTTCAATTCCTTAATATTTTGGTTAGGATTCTACATCTCTTTCATGAGTGAGACTAACTTATGTTTTCCTTATACTCATATCTGTCTCTAGAAATAAGATTCATAAAAATGATGGGGGAAAGATGGGGGTGGAGAGATGGCTCAGTGGTTAAGAACCTTGGCTGCTCTTGCACTGGACCTAGGCTCCCATCTCCTACATGGGAGTTAACTAGCATTTAAGTTCTAGGAGATCTGATACCCTCTTCTGGCCCGCTTGGGCAATGCACACATGTGAACTTACATGCCTTCAAAACAAAGCACTCATACTTACAAAATAAAAGTAAAATATTTTAAAAAGTAGTTTTAGAGACCCAACAAGATAGCTCAATAGGTAAAAAGCACTTGCTATGTAAGCTTGACTACCTGAGTTCAATCCCCAGAACCCATGATGGAAGGAGAGAACCAACTCCTGAATGTTGTCTGGATGTCTCTGAACTCTACACATGCATATCACACACAGACCGCTACACCTAGACACACATACACACACACGCACACACACACACACACACACACACACACACACACACACACTATGTGTATATATTTAAACTAGTAATATTGAGGGCTGAGGTGATAGCTCAGTCAGCAAAAGGACCTGAATTCTATCCCCAGAATCTACATAAAAAGTGAGGCTTGATGGCAGGGATTTGTAATCTCAGTGTGGGAAGAGAGAGACAGAAAGGCCCCAGGAGCTCATTAGCCAGCTTAGCCTAGGCCTTTTGGTGCGTTCCAGGCCAGTGAGAGACTTGTCTTAGAAAATGGCGTTGGGGCCAATGAGATGACTTGGTGGGTAACAGTCTACAGAACCCGCATATAGATGAAGGAGTCAGCTGACTCCCCAGAGTTACCCTCTGATCTCTACACCCAGCTTGTGTGTCTATTTCTGACGTATTGACCTAGGTCTTTATTTGCTTGCATTTTTTGTCTTCTACACCTGCTCAGCTTAAGGTAAATATTGTGATGACCTTGAATGTAGATGGTTTTCTGTGTTTGCTGTTCCTATCAGCAGTACCTGATGTTGTTATATTTCCTTCATCATGTTAATTTGGGGAGGTGATTGGGATGGGACCCGGGGGCCTCTTGAATGTCACTTGAGTTGTATTCCCAGACCCTGTTTGACATTGATAAATATGGTAAACATATATATGTTCAATTAATATATTCATACTAGTTGTATACAGTATAGGACAATTTTTTTAAATGGAGGCATTTTGGGGGGACAGGTTCTCACTTGGTAGCCCTGGTTAGCCTGAAACTAGCTATGTAGTCCAGTCTGGCCTTGAATTCACAGAGATTTGCTCACCCTTGGCTTCTTGAATGCTGGAGTTAAAGGGGTTGGCCTCCGTGCCCAAATAAGTCACAATTTTTAAATTTTAAAATAGGGTCTCCCTGTAACCCATGATGGCTTGGAACGTGCTATGCAGACTGGGCTGGCCTGGATCTCACAGAGATCTGCCTGTCTCTGTCTCCCAGAGTTCTGGGATTAAAGGTATGCACCACCACGTCCAGATAATTCAAAAATTTTAATTATATTGTTCCAGTCTGTGTTCCTTGCCTCCCTCTACCTTTATAAGATATTTTAAGTTATTTTCACCTATTTGTTATGAAAGTGCCTTTTCTCTTTCTTGTTTGTTTTATGGTGCTGGGGATGGAACCCAAGGTTTTATACTTGCTCAACACCTGCTTTACCACTGAGGTATATACCTCAGCTCCTCTCTTTGTTTACTAATTTTTTCAGTTCATTATGTAAATTTGAGGCTATGTTAGCAAGTGCATCTCAATTTTTATACTTTTTCCTTGAGTTAATATTTTTATCCTTGTGAAATATGCTTCATATTTAATAATTTCCAATATTGGCATTCCTTTTCTATAGTGGAAAAATTAAGATTTTTAAAATTGTGTGTGTGCATTTGTGCGTGACATGAGCACAGGTGCCCTTGGACTTCAGGAGAGGGCAGCAGATCTCCAGTGATTGAGTGACATGCGGTGTGAGCAAGTCCTCTGCAACAGCGGCACGTCCTCTTAAACACTGAACCATCTCTCCAGCTTCTATAATAGACTATTTATTTATTGAACTGACTGGGGTGTGCCATGGCTTTTGTGTGTGTGGAGGTCAGAGGGCAACTTGTGGAAGTTGGTTAATTTGTTCCACTATGTGGGATCCAGGGATTGAACCCAGGTCATCATCAGTCTTTGACAGTAGATGTTTTTACCTGCTGAGCCATCTTAGAAGCCCTTAATATGAACATTTGAAATCTAGAAATAGGTACACATTGAGATTTTATATTTTGTTTCAAGATTTACCTTGAAATAAAGTCTTACCAGAGAACACTATCATTTTTATTCAGTTTGATAAGAGGAAATATGACAAATTTTTAGCATATTAAGTAAGCCCGGGGTCAGAATATAAAACTGGACAGATTCCATAATAACCATCATATTTGGTATACTCAGAGATCCTAAATACTGCATGTGGCTCAGACTGAAAAAGAAAAGTATTTTGAGAAGCACCATTAGACATCATTTAAAAGCTACTCTCTTAGTATCTTTTCTTCGAATTTTTTTCTTAACACCTGAATTCTAGACATCTCACTGTTTTACAAGAGTGATAAATTTGCCTATATAGTAAGTATACTGTGTAGTCTTCAGTGTAACCACTGTATAGATAACAAAGGACTTAATTTCAGAATGTGCCTTTTGTCATGGGTTTTAGAGTAGAAAGTTTTTCTTCCAAAGTGGTCACTTTTTCAATTTATAAAGTGTGAAATACTTGTCTCTCTAGCACCTTAACTTAAATGCACAGTGTTTCCCTACGTACCCCAGGCTGGCCTGGTACTCATGAACATCTTCCCTCAGCTTCATATTTCCCTATATTTAAAGGGAACTTTCACTTCTTTTGTGAGTGTTCCTCTGTTTTCCTATATTCTGTTAGGTTGGGCAGTATATTCCTTAAGCAATTTTATGACCTTACCATACATTCCGTGGAGTTGGTGTGACCTTATCCACCCCTTTACTTGGAGTAATAGAGAGTGCCAAGTGCCTTCCCAGTGAGAAGTCCTGTTTGGGCCGAGGCTCTAGTTTCTGGATGCCCACGGAAAGGGTTCAGCTTTCTTCCCCATTTATCCTTGTTTTAATCTTTGTTAAGGACCTAAACTGTTAGTGACGTTATCAGATGATTCAGAAAGCCTCAGCGGTAAACAGTCCTTTAATTCCATTTCCAGTGCTCTTTGAAAACCTGTGAATATAAGGGTTCTAATGTTGACTGTTATCCCAGCAAAAGCACTTCCTCAGTATCTGATGCACCTTCACTTAGGTCATTTCACTTGCTTTTTCCTCTGTTGTGGACTGTTGGAAGGCTTCTGACTGTTGGAGGCCTTCTGCCATGTGCTTAGACAATAATAAAGAATCTGTGAGTAAATAGGCTGAGAAGTGTAACAGCTTGTGGGACAGTGCCTACCATTTTCTTTTCACACATTAGATTTCATTATTCATCCATGATCAGCTTTGCTTTTGAAAGTTCAGCGCTGTGACAAAGTCCTAAAAGCATTAAATACCCTTTCTGTCAGTTAGCTATCTTCGGTGTGATTTTCAATTTAAAAATCAGCTATTCTATTTTTCTAGAAGATTCTAACAAGACATGTGACAGCAGTAACACTAGTGCTACCACTGCCTCCATCCAGCCTAATCTGGAAAACAGTAACGGCAGCAGTGAACTCAGCTCTGTCCAGAGTGAGTCTAAGGCAGCGGATGATCCTGAAATTGGAGAAAGAGACTCCCACACACCTGTCTCTGTTCACGAAGAGATAGGTAAGCACACACATTCCATTCCAGAGAGATTTTTTTAAAACTTTTTATTCTTTAAACATTTTCAGTTTTTTAAATAAAATTTTAGTGGGGTGGGAAGATATAGTCTTGTTGTATTGTTGCTTTTTTTTTTTTTTTAATTAACACAGTAGCACTTGAACTCACTGTTTTTGCTTTCAATTAAAGCATGAAGTACACAGAGGGGGATAAATAAACCTTTTTACACCTCCTCTCCAAGCATGACCACCATCAGTAGTTTGGTGTGTAACATTCTAGATCTTTCTCCCTATAGTTATATTCATATATGTATGTTTACATTTTTTTTGTTTTGTTTTGTTCTTGTTTTTTAAAATATATTTATATTTTTAATATAAATGGGATCATTCTGCATGTTTCTGCATCTTGTTTTTTGTTGTTTTGGGGGCTTTTTTTTTTTCCTTCCCACTACTCTGTAACACATGTAGGGACTCTTGATGTTATTAATTAAATTCATTGTTTTTAACTGCTGCATGATACTTCACTGTCACCATGGTGGTGCCTTTTAACATTCTCAGCATGTATCTTTATTTGTGTACTTATTTCTGGCAGTGTAGGAAACAGTAAATGAAATTGTTGTTCAATTGGTAGGTACATTTTAAAATAATGATGGCTACTGCTTAATTGCACATGAGGAGGGACTCATACTAATAATTTACATACATCTCTGTTTCCTTATTCTTACACCTAAATTCACTGCTTTTGCCAATGGTTAAAAAAAAAAATAGATACTTCGTGGGAAAATTTGCATATCTCTGCTTACAGATGGGGTTGAGTTTCTTTTCATGCATTTAGCTTTCTGTAAATTGATGATTCATGTTTTTGCTCACTTTTTCCTGTTGTTTTGATATTTTTCCGTAAGTTTTAGGAATGCTTTATGTATTATGGCTATTATATGTTTTGAATATGTGCTTTTATTAGTTGTCTTTAATTCTTGTCTGGTTATACAGTCTTACGTTTTTGTATGGCTAAATTTATTAATCTTTTTGAGTAAAATTTCCTGCGTGTTGTCTCTCATTAAGGAAGACCATCTCAAGAATATTAATATATTTTACAGAAATTTATCCTAGCACTTCTAAAGCATTGTTTTTAATTTATCATGCATATAATTTTATATGTAATATATGGTTGGACATTTGTTTCAGTCAGGACTTTATCAATTGTAGATCACTAAACCACCTTAAAATAGTTTCAAGGACGGGGAAATTTAATGAGCTTATGTAATTGGAAATTCCACATTGTCACGAGGCATAACTGGACCCCTGGGTCTAACAGCTGCTTCTGTCTTCCTCTCTTTCTCTCTCACCTTTTGAATCGACATATTTGTGTGTTAATTTCATTTTCTCCTAATACAGATAGACTTTTTCCAAGTTGCAGGTAAGATGGCACCAGCAATTGTTTTCATGTCTTTCTAAGGTCTGTGGCCCAAAAGCAAAGCCCCTACTCCTGCTCCAAAACAAAAGTCTTTGAGGAAGGAATTTGAGTGGCCTCTCTTGGATCATATTGTTCCACACCTGTGGCCAGGGCAGGCAAGGTATTATTGATGGCTCTAGAAAAGTATATGGTTGAAATGGGGTAGCAATGATTTTCCAAAGAACAAGGGATATATACTTCAAAGGTAGATCACAGCAAACATTTGCAGTTTCACACTTTGATGCCTCAACACAGTGTATTAGTTCCCATGCATTCCATCAAAAAATGCCTTTGTCTAACATAGTGCAGCATTCTCAACCTCAGCTGAAAACTTCTATAAACCTTTGGTCCACAGTGGGCATCTCGGCCTAAATGTAAGATTTCTGTGTGTTGTGCATTAATTTGACAGGTTTGGATATGGTTTATCTTAATCTTACAACCCATATGGCAAATTCTGAATTCAGCTGCCTTTAACAAAACCCATTGTTCTGATAGTGGAAGAATGCACTTTGAGATATCTGAGATGACCATAGATAAGAAGGGAGAAGATTCTCCCTCTGGAGGTCATTCTGTTTGCAGTCTCATTCCTGCCAGCTGTTATTCAGGATGGAAATGGAAGTTGGGGATTACTCTTGGATTGATCAGTCATGCATAGCACTCTAGCAGGTTTGGAGGTTATTTTTTGTTTTCCTGGTAATAACATTCTCTTACAGATTCATAGGAATCTTCACTAGTACCTAATGCTTAGCACCTTGTCTCAGGACCCTTGGAGGCAAGCCTCTTTGTTTTCTTCCTTTGTTTGGTGGCCAATAGCCTGTTCAATTATAGAGTCTGTAGAAGTTTTCCAGAGAGGCTGGGTTGGAGCAGATGTCTGTTCTGTCACCAGACTGTCTGCAGAGATTCATTCCTTTTTGATACCAGCAGTATGGCCTTTGTATTGAGAGTTCCGGGAGGACCTCTGCTCTTAGCCTTGTTTCCTCCTCGTTTAATTAGCCTTGACTTCTGGGGATAAAGCTGTTTCCCCATTGTTTATTTACTTCTATTAAATTTTGCAAATGGCAAAGGATTAGTTCCGAACAATATTAGATTGTGGCTGTACTTTGAAGGGCTTCTTTTAAAAAACTCTTCACCATTTCTTTTCAATTTTCAGGAATTCCAACCTAGACGAAGCAACTTCTATGGCATCTTTATTCCTGAATATTAGAGATAGCCCCAAGAGGTAGTTCAGCAACTTGACATTAAAGCTCCAGCACACATCGAGACACTGTCTAATAGCCAGGATCACCAGCTTTTCAGCCTCGTATGGCAAGACACTCAGCCCCTTGCTCTATCCTGCAGCATATTTTGGAGAAAAAAAAACTTAAAATCCTGCGCCGGAGTATTGTGTGCTATTGACAGAAATTCAGCTTGCTTAAAAAAGGACACTTAAGTAGCAGAGTTGCCAGGGAAGGCCAGGGCTGGTGACAACAACCTCAGGTTCAAGAAGCTGTTTTCTTTTATATTCTCTCCTCCCACAGAGGGTGATTATTGTTCCCCACAACTGACTGTCTTCTGTAGAGGTAGACATTACCAGCCTCTAACTTAAATTTTCCCTGAGCACTAATAGAACAGTTAGAGCCAGGTATGGTGTACCACCATAGTGCTTACCTAGAACCCCAACACTCATGAGGGAGAGGCAGGTGGATATCTAGCTTGGTCTATCTACATAGGTGTCAGACCAGTCAGAGCTATGTAATAAGATCATGGGAAGGAAGGAAGGGAGGGAGGGAGGGGAGGGAGAGGACAGGAGAGAAAAGAGGAAGGAAGGAAGGGAGGGAGGGGAGGGAGAGGACAGGAGAGGAGAGGAGGGGAGGGGAGAGGGAAGGAGGGAGGGAGGAGAAGAAAAGAAAAAGTAGGGATGGGGATACAACTCAGTGGTAGAGCACAGCTAGGCCCTGGATTCAATCTCAATCCCACAAAGGAAAAAGAAGGAAACAAAAAACAAATCCCTTAATCCCCCCCCTCCCCCATCTTTAATGGAAGAAGGGCTGGAGAGATGACTCATTGGTTAAGAACACTGGCTGCATTTGCAGGGGAACTAGGTTCAGTTCCAAGCACCAACATGGTGGCAAACAACTGTCCATAACTACAATTACAGGGACTCTGACATCTTCTGGCCTTTGTGGGCATTGCATGCCCATGATGTACTTAGATGCAGGCAAAACATTCATGCTCATTAAAAAAAAATAGAGTAGGATGCTGATTGACAACTAGCTAGTTCTGGAACAGTCACCAAGTAGGATGGTGGTGTGCTGTGTCTGATCAACCTGGAAGTGACAGGATACTTCATCTATAACTTTGCCCAAAGTATATAATAAAAGTGGAGGGAGAAACATTCCCCTCCAGAGGAATAAATGGGTAAGGAACAGATTAAGCCAACTAGTATTAAACTCCCAGACTCCAAAATGCACAACCAGTTTCCCCAGTCCTGTCAGTCCCCACTTGCTTAAAATGCCACGATGCACACACACTATAGTAAATTCTCTGTCCTTGCATTTACCAATGCAACACTGTCGTAATTTCTTTTTAACACTTTAAATTAAAAATAAGGTCTTGTTCACTTTTCTGGCCAATGGAAATTGCACAGTGAAGCAATGGCCTGAGTATGCACGTTCATTTTTAACCAAATATATACAAAAAGCCAAAATTCCTTCTGGGCCATTCAGCTGGTGACCTTTAAAAATTAAATTTCCAGGCAAATGTTAAAAGGCCTTTATGAAAAAATTATTTCGTTGATTTTTCACATTAGTAAATTCACACAAATAATTATCTAGGTTTCTCTAGAGAAAAATTCATTTGGCACTTAAGTGCATAAAATAAAAACTGTTACTAAATTGAATAGAAATTGTTCTGCAATTAGCTCTGTCCATTTAATATAAAATTCTTTATCAAATATACAAGGCAACATTTTTCATGTGTATTTTGAGTTGTTAGGTTTGTTGCCTTTTTTGTTTTTATTTTTTAAAGACAGTTTCTTTAAAAGAAACTGAGCTGCCCCGGGTGGCATAGAGATCCCCTGCCTCTGACTCCTACAGGCGAGGACTAGTGGAGTGGGTTACCACACCCAGCGTGTTGTTACTTTTTAAATTTTTAGAGGTTCCTCCTTTCTAGTAGATGAGTTTCCAAGTAGGTAGTCTACATTTATACTTTCTACAATAAATAACTCACAGTGTTTTGATGTTTGCTATTGAGTAAAATACTTGAGAATTAATGATATTTGCTTTGCCAATTCAAGGACTTTATCTGCTTTTTTTCTTGAACTTTAAATGTATATGGCATGTGAGTGTTGGATAAACAAGGCATTCTTACAGTTACTTCCTGTCAGCAATCACTGTGGCTTTTTCATTTGATAATAGGTGATTTCAGATCGGAGAAATCTAATGGAGAAATCATCGAGTGTCCTGGAGTGGGAAAAGGAGCATCAGGCTCCACGCGGATCATCACCAGGCTGCGGAACCCAGATAGCAAACTCAGCCAGCTGAAGAATCAGCAGGTAGCAGCAGCTGCCCATGAAGCAAACAGATTGTTTAAGGAGGGCAAAGAGGTGTGTTATGTATAAAACAAAAATCTGTACACTGTGAAGAACTAGAATTTCATTGTACCTTAAAATCTTTAAAATAGGGATGGGAATGTATAGACCTAGTTTTGAAATACCTTTTCCCCAGTTTCTAAGAGTTTAGTGGCTAACAAGCACAAGTCGTAGGCTTGCATCATGGTAAGTGTAGTTACACACCCAAATTTTGTCTATTCATTAAAGATTCAATAGCAGATGCTATTACATGATCAAATATTTGTGTGCAATTCTAAAGAGAAAAGTCCTGCTTTATTTGAGCATATGGATTTATTGTTGTTGCTGCTGATAGACAGGATCTTGCTATGTAACCCAGGCTAGTCCAGTCCTGGGATTACAGGTGTGCACATCTGTCTTAAAGGCCATAGGGCTATTCTTCCAGAGCTTTACCAAATTGTTGTGGGTGATTTGTGGTGAGTACTTAAGGAATGTAGCTTCAGGGTAGGGCTTGCTGGGATAGCAAAGTGTAGTGCAAGTATAGTCTCCAGCAGCCCAGCTCTGCCTGAACAGTGAGCAAAACTGATTCTGGTGTCTCTGTCTCACAGAATGGTGACTACTGTGTCTCAGAGTTGAAGCTTCTTTGCAGGGTCTTTAATGAAAAAGAAACGTGGCGGTTGCTTTAAAGCCGTAGCTTCCATACAGCCTTTCCACTCTGAAATTCAGTTAAATATGTGTTTTTGTCTTCGTAGTAACTCAATACATGCATTCCAAACTATCCTGAAATAGTTTTTGTCTTACAGTGACAAAAAGAGCCTAACATTCTTCTCTTGTAGTCTAGTCTATTATATTGTTTTTAGAAAGTTGTTGGAAAGCTGGGTGTGATGTGGATGACTAAAATCCCACCACTTAGGAGGCTTAAGCAGGAGAATTGCTGCCATTTCAAGGCAAGCTTGGACTCCATAGTGAGTACCAGGCCAACTAAGGCTATGTAGCAAGACCCTGTCTACACTCTTGACTCCCCACCATAGGAAAAAAAAATTTGAAGAGCCGGTGTTGATTTCCTAGCTTACTAAAAGATCGGTATCACCTATTTGAAAGCACTGTATTCAAGACCCCATGTTCCGTCAAGGTTGGAATAATGACAGGAGCAGAAAAGGAGTTATTTTTAACAATATATCTTTTAGGAGTTATGTCTAATGCTCTACTGCTTTGCTAAACCATATGTTATAAACTTGATACGATGATAGGTGAATGTATCATTTCCCTATAGAGTTTCATTATCTGAATTTCATGGAGGTTCTCAGTAGTATCCAATGAAATAGTTAGGGTCATTTTTCTTTTTGCTTCATTTCTTCTTTAATTATAAATTACTAGCTTTCACCTTTATTGTTTTCCATTTTAATTTAAATTTTATTATTGTGTGCTGTGTCTGTATAGATCAGGAGAAATCTTTGTAGAAAAAGTGCTGCTTTTCTACTTATATGGGTTCCAGGAATTGAACTTGGGTCACCAGGCTTGTGTAGCAAGCAACTTTTCCCAATGAGTCATCTTTCAGGCCCCCTTTTTTCTGAGACAGAGTCTTAAGTCTTGAGACAGCCTCAGTGTGGACTTGAGTTCATGATTTTTGGAACCCAGTCTCCTGAATGTTGGGAGTATAGGCATGTGAGCCCAAGCTCAGCTCAAACTTCAGTTTTACCATTAGTTTTAAACTTCAACATCTCAGTCATAAGATGTAACTTATTTGGAATGACTGACAATAGTTACCAAAACACAGTTGATTGGACAAAATTCTCATCTTCAATGTGAATAATAAAATCTTTTTATTTTCCTTGTCAGGTACTAGTAGTTAACTCTCAAGGAGAAGTTTCACGGTTGAGCACCAAAAAGGAAGTGGTCATGAAAGGAAATATCAACAATTATTTTAAATTGGGACAAGAAGGGAAGTATCGTGTCTACCACAATCAGTACTCTACCAATTCATTTGCTCTGAATAAGCACCAGCACAGGGAAGATCATGATAAGAGGAGGCACCTTGCACATAAGTTCTGTCTGACTCCAGCCGGGGAGTTCAAATGGAATGGTTCTGTCCACGGGTCCAAAGTTCTTACCATATCTACGCTGAGGCTGACCATCACACAGCTAGAAAGCAATATCCCTTCATCCTTTCTTCATCCCAATTGGGCTTCACACAGGTAAAGGAAACTAAAGTTAATTTATTTCCGTAAATATACCAGATACTTAAAAAGATGATCCTTGTAGGGCACATCCTAAAATGTTAGCAGTGAGTTCAGTGAAGTCAGTTTGGTCAGCAAGCAAGAAGCTAGAGACATGTCTGCTTCACAGTTGCTAAAGGAACACTAGCACTTGGATAACTTTAGATACCAGAATTTTATTCCTAGAGTTAAGTAGAGACCAAAGTTCTAGAATATTGTAGGTCAAGGAGTTGGGAGGACTAAATCTATGACTATCCAAGCTAGGCATTTCAGTAGCTGTATATATTTGCTCCTGCCAGCAAAAACCTTTCTCATCAGTGCTATAAGTTAAGAGTTATAGTTGGGAGCTGGAGAGTGTGCTTAGTGGTTAAGAGCCTTGGCTGCTCTTGCAGAGGACCCAGGTTCAATTCCCAATGACTAATAGCCACCCATAACTCCAGTTCCAGGGGATGGGAGGCACTCTTCTGACAATGGGTGTGCTTACACACATGCAGGCCATATACTCATACACATAAAATATTTTTTTAAAAGAGTCATAGTAAATTACAACCTCTATGCTTATCATTTAAGAAAAAACAAGTGAATGATTTTTTTTCCTTCTGAAATATAGGGCAAACTGGATCAAGGCTGTTCAGATGTGTAGCAAACCCAGAGAATTTGCATTGGCTCTAGCAATTTTGGAGTGTGCAGTCAAGCCTGTTGTTATGTTGCCAATATGGCGGGAGTCTTTAGGACATACCAGGTGAGTTCTTATGAATGATGGATACTAGATGTTTTCTGATGTGCTAGATCACTAATAAGAATGAAAATGCTTAAGGTATCATAGTAAAGACACCTGGGTACTTTGATCTCCACTAATTCCTTTTTTTTTTCTCTCTTTTTTAATGACTTTTTGAGACACAATCTTCCTGTAGACCAGGTTGGCCTCTGTCTCACAGTGCTGGAATTAAAGGTATACACAACTGTGCCCAGCACTTCATAAATTCTTATGGTACAGGGTTGTAATGAAGATCAAAAGTGATACACTTTTTTATTATTACATTGTAGTATTTAATTTATTGTATGTGCATGGCTGTGCATCGCCACTGTGTGTATATGTGATGTGGACATTAGAGAAGTTGGTTCTTGGCAAGCACTGTTGCCCATTCAGCTGTCTCCTTGGTCTCAGATTCATATTTTGTAATATTTTAAAATGAAAAACTTTTAATGGAATTAAAAGAAAAGTCACATTCTAAAAGCATTTACTCTAGAATGTTTCCCAAACTGTGCTAAGGGTATGTCTGCCTTATATCTCTTGTTTAACTTGAATGTCTGTCCAAAGATCATGTAGTTTACCCATTAGTCTGAGAACTGTGTACTTGAGCAAGTAGTTTTTGAAAAGAGACGCATTTTTGCAGGGCTGGAGGGATGGCTTAGCAGTGAAAAGTGCTTGCTTTTCATCCAGAGGACTTGAGTTTGGTACCCAGCACCCATGTCAGTGGCTCACAACTGCCTCCAACGCCAGGGGAATCTGATTCTTGGGTGACCTCCATGGGCCCCGTACATGGCACACAGGAAGCATATGGATGCATACATTTAAACATTCAAACTAAAAAAAAAAAAAGAAAACTTTTGAAAAATTATTTTTTTACTTGAATCATTAGTTTTAAACCTAATGAATTTTTAAAATATTTAACTAGTTTTTTTTAAAGTTGTTATAAGGAATGAAGAAATGACTCACTGGGTAAAGTGCTTGCTTTGCAAGCATATGAACCTGCGTTTGGGTTCCCAGAACCCATGTATAAAGAAAGCCAGCCATGTATAAAGCCCAGTTGGGGGATTAGGGAGACAGGTAGATCTCCCATGGACTCCCTGACCAGTTAGTTTATCTGAAATGGTGATCTCCAGGTTCATTGATGAAATTCTCAAGAATAAAGAATTAATACCAAATATGAGAGGTTCAACAGAGATCTGGGTACTTAGTGGAAGAGCGCTTGCCTGGCATGCTTCTTGTATCCAGAGGAAGCAGCCCTGTTGGCTTCTTTGGGTGGAAGGGAAGGCCTGGAAAGAAGAGGATACACAGTGGAGCACACTGGAAAGGATTCCTTTTTATACTTTTTTAAAAAATAAAGTTGATGGCAGGGTGCACCTTTTATCTCAACAGTCAGAAGGCAGAAGCATGTGGATCTCTGTATATGAGGACACCTTGTGAGAGTTGTTTCTCTCCATCCACCGTGTGTACTCTGGGGATTGAAACTCAGGTTATTAGCCTTTACCCACCATACTGTTGGCCATCCTGCTGGTCCCTGATAAAAGGACTTCTGATTCTCTTTATTAGTTCACTTATCATTATGGAGCTGGAAAGATCCAGATTATTTCATAAGTAAATACTTCATTGCAGGAACCAGATGATGTAAATGGTTCCACTAGAACAAACAGAAAATCTTGCAGAGTATTATTTCTCTTAGCTTACATCTTGATAAAGAGAGCTAGAGAGATGGATCGGTGCTTAAGCACTCTATAGACATAGAGCAGGTGGATCTCTGTGCGTTCCAGGCCAGCCAGGTTACATAGTGAGACCCTGTCTCAAAAAGGAAAAGTATTACAGCATATTTTGAAGCTGTAGTAGTGAAATACTGGTCCCATAGAAGAGTCAGAACAGTGCAATAGAGAGTTCAGAAATAGAACCAAGCACAAGGAAATCCCACAGTGGAACATACTACACATCATTAAGCAATGAGGACATGTTTGGGGAAAGTATCTTTTTGATCCCTGCTTAAAGCAAAAAGCCTCTGATTGGTGAAGATTAAAGAATAAAACAAAGGCCCTAATAACAGAAAACTTGAAGACAAAACATGAATTCAATTTTATTTTTGTTTTGGTATTTTTCTTTTTTAAACAGATAAAACCCAGATGTCATAGGGAAGAAAATTTGATACATATATTTGAAATACTAAGTGGGAAACTGTTATAATCAAACTCAAAACAGATCAGAAAGGAAAAGTTCCTTTATTGTCAAGAGACCTTTTCTGGATGAAAAAGACTTAACAGTCCTGCACAATAAGACGAAGGACTTAAATGGGTTGTGCAGAAAAATAAGCATGATAGGCTGGTAGACTCAAATAATGGCATAATATTTTTTACTTCTCAATTTGGCCAGTACCTTGGAAGTTTGATAGTCACTCAGCTCTAAGGAAGGCACGAGAGAGCAGGTCAGGCTTTGTGTTTGATGGTCGGCCCAGATGAGTGTCCACTAGATGCTTACTCATTTGGTTCTGGCAGCAATTTAAGAATAAGAACTTCTGGTCTGTGCCACCACATCACTGAGGTGGAGCATAGGGCACTGCTCCCCATGTTTAGGTTGAAAAACATGGAATGTTTGTGGAGATTAGACGTTGAAGCTGATAGTTGATTCCTCTGGTCTGGCTCTCTGATTGTGGAGAGATGGAAGGAAGTCTGTCACTTCCTGTACCCTCCAGAGTAGAGTGGAGTGACAGCTGGCGGCTGCATGGTACCATTGTGATGGGGCTTCCTTGAGCCTCCAGGCCAGCAGTAGTATCTGGAGCCTTCTGCCCAGCTAGCAGGACTGACCTATAGAGGCAGCAATAGGCTCTCCCTATAAGGATTGTCTTGGTGGCAGGGAGAACAGTAGAATTTCACTGAGGGCGAGCACACATCAGATTACACCAATGCTGAGCAGAGATTTTGTTTTTGGTGGTGAAAGGATCTTTTGGACAGACACAAAGTGCTCCTAGTCACTGTGAGCATTCTCTACCAGCTAGCTGCTGAGCTAGAACAAGTCTCTCAGGTGTACGGAAGCCAAGTCTGCCAAAGCTCTATGAAAACTACTGCTTGGTGATGGCACAGCCACACCCTGCTCCTTGCACCTGAGACTGTCAGGTGCATCGTGCTGTGGCTGCTCAGCTTGCTTGATGCTCTAGTTCTAAGAGTGTTGTTGAGAGATGTATTGCAGACAGTGAGCCACCAACCCTTCTTTTTCTGTCCTCCCAGCAGTTATTGAGAGCCTACCTTACAGAGGCTGGTGTTCAGTGTGCAGTGTGTAGGAGTTGCATACTGAGCTCCTATAGTGACAAGGACACAAAGCCTTCCTAAAGTGGAAGTTAGGTGGAGAGGTGAAGTTTGTCTCATTATTCCCTTTGAGACAGGATGACCTCACACTCAGTACCCTACTTTAGGCGAGTGCTGAGAGGAGGGCTTGTGTCACCGAACCCAAATATTTTTTAATAGAAAGACATTGTTACTGTGCTATGGAAAGGCTGAGGTGTACATTAGTGATGGAGTACTTGTCTAGCATACACAACACCCTAGGTTTAATCCCTAGCACTACAAAAAAAAGTCTGGAAAGCTATTCGAGTACAGTTTTCACTGGTTAAAAGTCCTACTTTTGTAGTTGTTTCTGTGGTGTTGAACTGCTTCCAGTGCCTCTGTGGGGACATAATGTTCACCTGTGTGTTAATGTTACAGGAGTAAAGTATAAATATTTCTTATGGGGGTATGGAAAGTCAGTCCTTTTTGCTTTTGCAAATTCTACTCTTGATTCTTCCTATAGGGAATGCTACATCACTTATTTTTGTCATTTCTGAATGTCATTTGGGCTTAAAACTGACCAGCCTTTGGTTTTCTGCCTAATTTTCAATATCACATTTATATCTTTCTATTTTTCAAGATTAAATGCAGTTCATTTTCTGTCCTATTAGGTTACATAGAATGACATCAATTGAAAGGGAAGAAAAGGAGAAAGTAAAAAAAAAGGAGAAAAAGCAAGAAGAGGAAGAAACAATGCAGCAGGCTACATGGGTGAAATACACATTTCCCGTTAAACATCAGGTAATCCTCCTGCATTCCGTTAATAGTGTGAGCCTTTACTGTGGAATTTTAAATGCGTAATTATTTGGTTTGCTTTTGTCATGGTCTTGTAATTAATGTCACTGGGATGGAGCAAAGCTTATCATTTTATAAGCATGGGTTTTTCTTAGAATCATTGAAACTAATGATAAAACTGAAAACTGTTAAATTCCATGTTTTAATGGGAGTATTAAATTTCTTCACAAATCTTTGATTCCTAGTCAAAGTTGAATTGGTCAATTTAAGTAATTTGCCTCATTCTGGTTTTGTTTTTTGTGTGGATTTGTGTGGATGTGGGTGTCAGAACCCATGTGGAGGTGAGAGCACATTTTACAGGAGTTCCTTCTCTCCATCCACTCTGTGAGCCCTGGGGATCAAGCTCAGGTTGTCAGACGTGATGTGTCTTTACTGCTGAATCATCTCTCTGCTCATTGTGCCTGATTGTTAACGTGCATTTGGCAAGTATTTATAATACCACACATGCTTGTTGAACCATTGCCTTTTCGTTTCTTCCAGGTTTGGAAGCAGAAAGGGGAGGAGTACAGAGTCACAGGGTATGGCGGCTGGAGCTGGATCAGTAAAACGCATGTGTATAGGTTTGTTCCTAAGTTACCAGGCAATACTAATGTGAACTACAGGAAGACATTGGAAGCAAGTGAGTCACTGTATTACTTTAATAGTCAGTGTTAATGTGAATCTTTAATATTTCCATTATTAATGGGTTCTGTCTATAGAACCCCTTCTGATTTGTATCAGTTTTTTAGGATTCAGTAGTATGTTGACCTTGGTTCAGATAAGTGTATTTTTCTCAAATTTTAATAACATGTGAAAAATTACTATTGTGGTTTATTAATTATAAATCTTAAAGTTTAAAAAATGATCTTTACTTATAAGACTTTAACATCTAAGCCCAAAGATTCATGTCACCCACAGTGGGTGGATCTTTCTACCTCAATTAACCTAATCAAGATAATTCCCCACAGTTATGCCCAGAGGACCAAAGTCCTTCACTAGTGTAGCAGGACACTTGTCTCCTAGATAATTGCAAATCCTGTCAGGCTGTCAGTTAACACTACCAATGGCAATTGCTTTGGGGGCATCTTGCATCTCGTAGTCGCTCAATGAATAGTCCTGTTTTGGAAATAGTAGGAGTTAATCTTTTATGAAATTCATATATTTCAGATATTATAGTAAAGTCCAGTAACTTCATGGTTGTAAAGCCTGAATCCATTTTGATGATCTAGTCACTCATGTGGTACTTAGGACTATAGAGAGCTCTTTATTTGTATCTGGCTTGGTTTATGTCATAAAATCCACACGATCAGCTCAGTGTGGTGGCACACACATGTAATCCCTGGAGGACTGGGCAAGGAGTGAGGTGGCGTGCAGAGTAGAGGCAGCAGGAGGCCAGTCTGGATTACATAGTGAGCACCAGGGCGGCCAGAGCTACAGAATGAGAGCCAGTTTAGCATTAGACACTTTACTTATCTTCTTTGCAGTTTTTATGTCCCTTTTTGTTAGCATAGAGTTTAATATATGACTGAAATACTTGGCCTATTTTCAACCTAGTTAGTACCAACTTGATCTTCCTGAGCTTTTCTTCCAGGGAGTGGCAGGCAGACAGCAACAATCACCACCAGTAATGTTAGGACTGGTGGCACTATAAAATGCTAGCTTGTTAGGAGGCAGAGGCATGCGAAACTCAGTGAGTTCCAGGCCAGCTGGGGCTGCAGGGAGATGCTGTCTCAAAAAGACCAGAAAAAAAGTGCTTGCTAGCTTGTTTTGCTGGTCTGAGGGAAGGTCAGATTTGCCAGAAACCAGAAGCACAGAACAGGAAACTCGGAATTGGTGTAGTTGGTATGTATTAGGTACCAGGGCCTTGCACGTAGTATACCATAAGCTCTGGACCACTGAGCTGTACTTCTGACCCATGAAGACATCTTTTTAGTTGTCTCTTCTTGTGGCCTGCAGTAGGAATGCCACTGGCATGTATACTTTTGTTTTGTTTATTTATTATTTTTAAATAGTTTTATTATTTTTTTAATGTATATGAGTGTATTGCCTGCATATATGTAAGTGAACCCATGTTGTGCAGTGACCAAGGAAGTCAAAAGAGGGTGGATCCCCTGAAACTGGAGTTATTGGCATTTATTAGCCTCCACATGACTTCTGGGAACTGAACCCAAGTCTTCTACAAGAGAAACCAGTGTTTTTAACTGCTGAACCATCTCTCCAGCTCCCATTTTGTTTTTTTAAGCAAGTTGAGTGTAAAAAAATTATAATTAAATAATGTACTGGACAGTACTAGGTTGTTTTTACTAAACTAGATAAATTGTAGTGTAGGGGGCTGGAGAGATGACTCTTAGGTTAAGAGCACTTGCTGACCTTGTATAGGACCAGAGTTTAGCTCCCAGCACTGCCTGTGACTCCAACTCCAGGGGCTCTGATGCCCTCTCATGGTCTTTTTGCCCCCGTCCCCCACATTATAAAATAAACATAAATTTTTTTTTAAGTTTTAATATAAGAATGTATGCAATTTCCATTTGTGTTCTTCTTTTTAGCCAAAAATATGGATGAACATAAGGATGAATCAGATAAAAGAAAAAGTCCACGAAGTCCCAAAAAAATTAAGACAGAATCTGATTCTGAGAAAGGTGAGGTAAAAGGTTCAGATGCTACAAAAGGAGCAGATGAAGGTGAGATGGATGTCTCCAAGACACCTGAGGAGAAGGACCAAGGTAAGCAGGGGTCAAGTGTAGAGGGCAGCCCAGGGTGATGAGAGTGCCCTGGATCAAGCAAGATACTGGCACTTCTTTCAAACAATCTGACTCATGGAATGGGCATTCACCCTATCAGAGTACCATGTTCACAGAGGTGTTCAACCATTTGCCACTATTTGTGACCATTTTTATCACGCCAAAGGACACCTCAATAGAAGCCAATTTCTGATCCCTCCAGAATATTCCATCCCTGGTTTTTCTCTGGGTTGGTCTGTTTTGAACATTTCATTTAAGGAGAATTAGGCATTCTGTTGTGCTTTGGAGTACACCTCTAGCCCAGCACAGTTTCCACATTCCATCCGTACTATATTTACAGTGCTTTATTCCTTACCATTTCCAGGTAACCTTCTACCCTACTGATGGCCCATAGTGTGTCCAGTCATTGTTGAATGAACATTTGGGCCCTTTCTAATTTTTAGCTGTTGTGTATAATACTGTGAACATTAATGTATATATAGTTATTTTAGGGTTTTTTTTTTTTTTTTTTTTTAATATTTATTCCCAGGGATTGAACTCTAGTCATGATAATTAGTGATAAATACTTTTACCTAGTGGGCCAGCTCTGTGGTTCTTTATACAAGTTTTTGTGTAGACTATGGGTTTTTACCTGAGAAACAGACCAAAGAGTAGAATTGCTAGAATTTATGGTAACCTCATGTTTAATCTTTTGAGAAACTTAAATTGTTATAAAAAGCTTTTTTGGGCCAATGTGATAAATGAATAAAAAACATTTTTATTAAAAATAAAAAAGCTTAAAAAAAAACATATAAGCAGGCTAGGGGGATGGCTCACTGCATAATATGTTTGATGCTTAAGCATAAGACCTGGAGTTCCTATTCCCAGAGTCCACAGAAATGCCAGGTTAGCAAGATGGGACTTGCCTGTAATGCCAGCATTCAGAAGGCAAATACTTAATCCTCAGAGCAAGCTGCTTAGCTAGACTATCTGTACTGTTTAGCACTGGGTTCAATTGAGAAATCCTGCCTCAAGGAATAATGTGGAGACTGATTAAAGCAGACTTCTGAGCTCAGCCTCAGGCATCCACACGCACATATATACACAAACAGCAGCACCTGACCAAACATATACATCTTTGGATAAAAAAACATAGACTAAGCCAGGCATGGTAGTTTACACCTCTAATCCTTGCACTTAGGGGGGTGAGGTAGAAGGATTGCCTTGAGTCTGAGGCTAGCCTGGGTTACAAAATAAGTTCCTGGTGTAACTACTGACTGACTTCATGACACATACCAAGGACCATATATCATTTCTTCCCCATACATTCCTAAAGTGCCTTTTCTGCCCAAATGAAACACTTAATTTTAAAGTGTTTTTTAATAATAAAAAATGTGAGGGAAAGGTTAGCAAATAAAAGAACAAAATTAAGTCCAGGCATGGTGGCACACACCTCTCATTCCAGCACTCAAGATACAGAGTCAAAAAGGATCATTGTAAGTTCAAGAAAAGTAAAATACTTATAAAAGTTAAAATAGTCTTATGAATTCCTCATTTCAGAGTAGAAATTATACTTTTATTGATGTCTTTTATTTCACAGATGTAAAAGAACTTTTAGATTCTGATAATGACAAACCCTTCAAGGAAGAACCAATGGAGATCGATGACAATGTGAAAACAGAGTCTCATCTAAACTGTCAGGAAAGTGCTCAAGTGGATGTGGTCAATGTCAGTGAGGGTTTCCATCTAAGGACTAGTTACAAGAAGAAAACAAAATCATCCAAGCTGGATGGACTTCTTGAAAGGAGAATTAGACAATTTACACTGGAGGAAAAACAGCGCCTCGAAAGGTTGAAGCAGGAGAGTGGAATTAAGGGAACAGGAAAGTCTTCTCCAAGCTCTCTGAAGAGTCTCTCCGAATCACCCGTAACAGCTAGAACAAAAGAAGGGTGTCAGAGTGACTTACTCAAACAGGAACACAGCCCTAGTGCAAGGAGTGCTAAACCTGAGGACTCAATGCAAGAGTGCTCACAAAGTGATTCCTCAATTCTTGGCATCAGTGATCCTAGTCTTACCACAAACAAACTCCATCCAAAAGATCAAGTATTAGATGATCTCTCCATTCAGAGACAGAACTCTGTTGAAAATGACATAGTTGCCAGTCTCTCTGAACCTGCCAGTAAAGGACCAGACCTAAATCAGACTAAAGCAAAGGGAAGCGATTATTTCATTGATGACTCTAAACCAGCTAGTGCAGATGCCATTAGTACTTTGATCCACAAAAACAAAAGACCACCCCTACAGGAAGATGGTAGCACCATTCCTTCTTCCAAGAGTACTTTACCTACACCAGTACCTAAAATTACCAGTGGCAAAGATGCCCAGCCCCTCCCAAAAGCAATGGACCTAGACAGGAAGCTAGGAGGTGACTCTGAATATAGTAGCACTTTGCAAAATAGTTCAGATACCATGTCCATTCAGGACAGCAGCGAAGAAGAAATGCTTGTCCAGAATAGCAATGAAAGAGTTTCAGAGCATATCACAACTCCCGAACAAGGTGTAGAAAGCATAGAGCCTTCCAAATACGAGTTTGTTTCTAAGTCTACTGAAAATGCTGATGACAAGATACAGGATAAGGTAACTGAAGCAAATGGTAAAAAAGTAAGTCAACACCAGAAGCTTGATGAGAGACCATTTAATAAAATTGGTGATCAAATAAGTCTAAAAAATACCACTGACAAAAGGAATAATGAAAATCGTGAACCTGAAAAGAAAGGACAGAAAGCAAATAAATTTCAAATGAATGGCAAAGACAGTAAACCTAAAGTGCATTTGAAAGGAGAATGCTTGAAGGAAATCTCGGAAAGTAAAGTGGTGAGTGATCATGTTGAACCAAAGGTCAATAATATCAATAAAGTAATTCCTGGAAATGTTAGGTCATTGTCTGTTAAAGAATCTGCTATTAAACCATTTGTTAATGGTGATGTCATCATGGAAGATTTTCATGAAAAAAACAATTCAGAGACCAACTCACGTTCACTGAGTTCATCAGAAGCTGAAGGTAATCACCGAGATAGCCTTGAGATTTTGCCATCAACCAAAGAGTCTGACAGTACCCAGGTAGCCACACCTCCACCCTCTTGTCCAGAAAGCAACTCATTTAATCAGGTAGAAGATATGGAAACTGAAACGCCAGAGGTTAAGAAAGTTACTCCATCTCCTGTTACTTCTGGAGAAGAATCTAACCTCAGTAATGACTTCACAGATGACAATGGTCTGCCCACGAGCAAAGAGGAAAATGTCAATGGAGAATCCAAAAGAAAAACAGTCATCACAGAAGTCACCACAATGACATCCACGGTCGCTACAGAGTCAAAAACCGTGATCAAGGTAGGGCAGGGCGACAAACAGACTGTGGTGTCTTCCACAGAAAATTGTGCCAAGTCCACTGTCACAACCACCACTACCACTGTAACAAAGCTCTCTACACCCGCCACAGACAGCAGTGTGGACATCGTCTCTGTAAAGGAGCAGAGCAAAACTGTTGTCACCACGACAGTGACAGACTCCTTAACCACTGCAGGAGGCACACTGGTGACATCTATGACAGTGAGCAAAGAGTACTCTACAAGAGACAAAGTGAAACTGATGAAATTTTCAAGACCGAAGAAGACACGTTCGGGTACAGCCCTGCCGTCCTATAGGAAGTTTGTTACCAAGAGCAGCAAGAAGAGCATATTTGTTTTGCCAAATGATGACTTGAAAAAGTTGGCCAGAAAAGGAGGAATCCGAGAAGTCCCTTATTTCAATTACAATGCAAAACCTGCTTTGGATATATGGCCATATCCTTCTCCTAGACCTACTTTTGGTATCACATGGAGGTATGCACTTCACAATGTATTTGGGTGGGAGGAACTTCTTAAGGAGTTATAAACATGCCTCATTTCTAAATAAAATGAGAGAAGACTGGGACTCATCTTATTTAATGGCCAAAGTTAGCAATGGAAATAAGATTCAGAAAGCTTCCAGGTCAGTCAGCTGGTGGTCCTAAAGTTTACCTAGGAAAAGTGGACTTGAAAAAATACCTAAATACTTAAAAGGTAAGGGAATCTTTTAACATGAATTTCCATTTTAGCTTTGACAAGAGAGGTAGAACATGCCAAACTTGATTATTTTTATGGTCTAATTTATAAGTTATTGCATATTATTTGCTCTGGGAACAAGTTAATTAGATTATCACCAACTTCTAGAATGTTTGAATTTTATTTCTCTGAGGGGATTCATGAAAACATGAGGCACAAAGAAACAAACCTGTGAATTTCATGAAGCCTATCATATCATTTATTCTCATAAGCATATTTTGGAGTTCTCCGATGTTGATATAAGAAAAGTTACACTGCAAATTCCTTAGGAATTTTTTTAAACCCAGAAAAAGTACTAATTCAAAGTGTTCTGTGCACTCAGTGTTTGGGGAACAAATTACAAATACATAATACTGACGGTTTTAAATTGGGGAGGGATGTTAAAAGGCCTTTTTGGGCACATAATGATTTGCCTGTGACTATGGAGAGACTAAAGTTAGGAACAGTGCTTGGTTTCTTCCTCCCAGTCAGTCCCATATGTGTTATTGCATTTCACATACTTGGCCACGCCTTGCCCCTTTTCCTGTCCCTTTCCCTGTCTTTTCACCCTTCATAATTGAGAGATAGGACAAAAACTTTAAGAAATAAAAGAGCTTGGGACCATGCTAGAAAGCAGGATTGATGTTAGTTGCAGACAGATTTTACATTATTATTTCAGCAAGTTTCAGAACAACCTTCATTTCTCTTAAAAACTTCATTTCATTGTGTCTTGACTGTGTTTCCAATTTGTTCACAATCAGCTAATTCATATCAGAAAAGACCACAAAAACTGATGTAAACCAGCATTCTCTCTAAAGCAATGACTTCACTATGATGACTCCTCATAGTTTGTATGACTTCATCATATGATTTGAAGTAAGCTATCATAGAGACAGCTGAAAAGTACAATTTCTCTGCAGGGCCTGCAATGAAGGGTTTGCAGAATCCCGCAGGGAATCAAGGAACTCCTCATTGCAGTTCATGGATTTGTAGGATTACTCTGCACTTTTCTGCTTTTTTCATTGAGAGCGGTCCCAAAATGTATCCTTGACTGTCCTGCAGGTAACTTCTTTCCACTGGAAAAGTTACTGTGTACAAGTAGTTGAATTAAGATGCGGTGGCTGGAGGCTGACCTTTCTGTTCTTTCTACTTTGAAGTAGAAGGTAGTCCAGCAGGACCCTTGGGGAAAATTGGGCCCCGGTCCTAATCCATGATACTCCAGGACCCTTGTCCACATGGCCTCAGGTTTTAGGAGTCTTTATTTATGATGTTTTAGTATACGCTGGCACTCGTTTCTGTTTGTTCAGTCAATTTCTCTCTTTTTTTAAAAAAATAGAAATATATTCCTATATATCTTTACTAGATAATGACCTTTAAATACAAGACTAAGTTCTTAATTGGTTGAAGTTGAAATATAGTCCCTTCTATCTGATGGAAGTATGACTAAAACTGTGTGTTATTCTTGATTTTAGGGTACATTAAAAATATTGCTATAAAACAGTGCAAGTAAAATGGCATTTTTACAGTAACACTTGATCAGCTATGTTTGCTTCTTAGAGGAGAAGCTAAGAGTACGGAAGGCTTATATATGATTCTTCTCTGTTTTTGGTAAAAGAGTCTAGCTGTGTGACCCAAACCGATACGAAATTCTTGGCATCAAGCAGTCCTCTCACCCCAGCCTCACAAGTAGCAGAGATTCTGGGCAGGCCTAGCTGTATGTGTGTTATTTTTTAAATGTAACATTGAGGCTGAGTACTATGGAAGATTGAAAACGTGCCTCCGAGGTGCAGCAGAACCTCTTTGACCTTCTTCTGCACTGTCCACTACCTTACACCCTTTCCCCATTGTCACTTCAAGCTGGCAGTTGTCCTCCATAGTGCTGACAGAGGTTCATGCTAAAATGTTGATGCTGGGAATATTCTGAGAGAGCTACTTACTACTGTGGGGAAGGGCACAGAAAGCACCTGTCACCCAAGGATCACTCGGTGAGAAGTACTTCCCTTTACAGCCTGTTCAGTGCTGGAGGCCTTAATATATGCAGTTTTCAGTTCTGTTCTTTAAGCCTTTAGTCTGGCCCAGCATGTCCCAGCTTCTGCCTTCCTCTTCCATGCAAGCTCCATCACTGTCTGTGCCTATGTATCCCTTCCTTCTGGCCATAATGACTCTAGATGTGGTGTCTCAGAAGTGTGTGCTCTTGCACACTCCGCTCCTTAGGGTATGTGTGCCCCTTGCCTTCAGTGAGCCACCCTGTCATCCCCTTAGCCTGTCCTTTGAGACTCTGGCAAGCCTTTTGTACATCCCTCTCCTTCAGTGCCTTGAAATAGGCGTTTGAATCCACTTCTTCATGCCCAGCTCCGTTCTCACAGTCTTAACACATGGGTGGCATTTAACTGTCTTTTGAATGAATGAGTGAATGAGTGAATAAGCTGACGGATAATCTGTGAGCTGTTGTTATTGTCTACATTTTTTAGAGTTGGTTTTTGGGGCTAGGGATAGTGCTCAGTGATAGAGTGCTTACCTTGTAACTCAAGGCCCTGGGTTCCATCCCCAGTTTGGTGGTGTAGAGGCAGGCAGAGGAAGAATTTGATGTTATTGTTTGACCCTAGAGGGACAGGTGGGGGAAGGAAGAGAACGAGAATGAGCTTTTCTCCTTTCAACTTTTCATTCTGTATAAATACTTGAATCCTTCCCCCCACCACTGCCACCTGAGGATATCTGTAGGATATGGTCTGACCTAAAAGTGACAGATACTGCTTCCTTCTCAGGATAACCCTGTGCTCTAATCTAAGGGTTCTACCCAGGATCAAGGATTCATAGGGTGCTGACTAATGTGAAGAAAAGAACATGCCACAGATAGAGATAGGAATTGATGGATTAAGTAGAGCTTTGCCTTTTCATACTCTTGTTTTTTGTTTTTGTTTTTTTTCAGAATAGTAACAGTAGAAAACATCACCAGTCAAATGCAAGGTTGTCTTAAAGATTTACTGACTTCCCACTGTGTTGCACTTTGCCAACATACCCATTTTATGTAGAGTGAGAATGCCCACGGGGGGGAGGGGGGTGGTTATCCAGGTCTGAGATTGCTTTAGTGTATATCATAGTGATTCCATTCAAGAGTAGAATACTCGTTGCCATTGAATAAATTCATTTTCAGATGTGTTTTCAGCATTTTAAAAGAACAGAAAACTTTACACAGAGCTTAGGGAAACAGTGATCTTCCTCTCATAGAACTAGTAGCTAATACAGTATGGGTACATTTTCCAGTAATGTTTTTGTTGATCACTAGTTCAACTTTTAACAACCACTCTCGGGGACAGAATTTCCTTTCAGTTAGGAATGGTCTTCTTAAATTTGCCAAAGTGTTTTTGTTTTATTTTACTCTTTGAGAAAATGTAAGCATTTTCAGTTTTTGTTGTTGTTGTTGCTTTTGAGAAACTAGTGAGTCATGATTTTATCCTCAAATTCCTATAACAGTTTTATTGCAGATAGTTTAGAATTAGATTAATTATTCATTTTTTTAAAAAATGGAACCAACTCACTTTACATATTTGTATGTCATTGGAAATGAATCTAGAAAAATTTTAAATGTTAGATACATGCTATTCTAGGAACAAAAGGTTGTTCTTTTGAAGAACTTAAGACTCTGAATTCTACAGAGCCATGTTATAGCGACTGAAGTTAGAAGAAGGTCGTAGGACACATGTTTCACTTTAGTAGAGAGAAAGAGAAAAGAGTGAATCTGTGTGTTTCTGTGGTTATATCATATATCATTTGATTTGGGTTGTTCTTTCAGGTATAGACTTCAGACTGTAAAGTCCTTAGCAGGAGTGAGCCTGATGTTACGATTGCTATGGGCCAGTTTGAGATGGGATGACATGGCAGCAAAGGCTCCTCCAGGAGGAGGGACTACACGGACAGGTAAGGGAGTTGGATTTTAAGTTCAAAAGATATGGGCTGAGGATGTAGCTTAGATGGTAGAACACCTACCTTGCATGTATAAGGCTGTGAATTTCATCCCTAGCACTATATGAGTTGGTTACAGTGGTTCAGGCCTGTACCCTACTACTCATGAGCTGGAAGCAGGAAGATCGTAAGTTCTAGGTCATCCCCACCTATGAGTTCAAAGCAAACCTGGATCACATAAGATCATTTAAAAAAAAAAAAAAGAGCCAGACCTACTGGCTCAGGTTTGTAATCTCAGCTACTTTAAAGACTGAGGCAGGAGGATCTCATCAGTGGCCTGCTTAGGCTACAGAGTAAGTTCAAGACCAGCTTGAGCAAATTAATAAGACCCTGACTCAAAACCAAAGAAACCAAAAAAAGTCTGCAGTTGTTACTCAGTATTAGAGCGCTTGCCTTTTCTATACTAGACTCTGGATTCAACCCCAGTACTGAAGGAGAGGAAAAAAGACAAAAGCTTTTTACACCAGGACTGGACAGGTAGCTCAGTGGTTAAGAGCACTGGCTGCTCTTACAGAGGCTGCTTTTACAGAGGACCTGGGTTCAATTTCCACACCTACATGGTGGCTAACACCTGTCTGAACTCCAGTTCTAGGGGATCTGATGCTCTCCTGACCTTCTTGGACGTTGCATGACATGGTGCACTTACATACATGCAGGAATTGCATTCATACACATAAAATAAAAAAATAATAAATAAAATATATTAAAAGCTTTGACTATTCACTGCATTTGTTAAATGTTTTATGAAATTATAGCCTTGCATAAGTTTGCTGTATGTCATAAAATGAAGGTGAAGTGGAAGGGTCAGATTATTAGGTGAATAGTCACATCTAAACCTACCTAAATCTTTAAACGATACTTACTACAGTAGAGTGTTGGTCATTTAACCTGGGACTCCTGAGACTTTCTTAATTATTTTGACTGAGTGCTGCCACTGGGAGCTAAGTTGGACCTTGTGCCATTTTGTTTGCTTTAAAAATGTTGCTCTTAGCACTGTGGCAGGTGGCTCATTACAAGTTTGGGGCCAGCCTGGACTTGCATATCAAGTTCTAAGTCATTTTGGGCTATACAATGAGACCAACCCTGTATCAAAAGAAAAGAGAACAGCCTGAGCATAGCGAGGAACCCTGGCCTAAAGAACAAGCAGTAACAATGTCACCAAAAGTCAAAAGATGAGGAGAAATTTTTTCTATGGAAGAAACTCATTATCATCCCACAGTGTCATCCCACAGTGGTCCTCCAGTCAGTAAATAAGTTGTTTCTGAAAGCTCATTCCATATTCTTATCTTTTCTTTAAGAAGCACCAGATGCCCTGTGTTTTTAATTCCTTTGTAAATTTGGTGGTTATTTACAGTATGTAATTTCAATTCCCATAGAAACATCTGAAACTGAAATCACAACCACAGAAATAATTAAGAGACGAGATGTTGGTCCTTATGGCATTCGTTCTGAGTACTGTGTCAGGAAGATCATTTGCCCCATCGGAGTTCCGGAAGCACCAAAAGGTAAGCAGTAGAAAGAATCCCATCCTTCTGACCTAGTAGCCATATATTTTATTAATTGAAACCTAGTGGAAGTTGTTTCCTTAACCATTTAACCTTTCACTAGAAATTTTCCCAGCGTTTTAAAAAAAAATATATATATATATAACTTTGGTGTGGCTCACACCTATAATCTCAGCATTTGAGAGACTGAGGCAGGAAGGTTGCCATGAGTTCTAGGCCAGCCTGGGCTAGAGAGTGAACTCCAAACTAATGCAAACTTCTTGAGACAAATGCTATAAGAAGGGTTAACAGTACCTGCTGCTTTTCCAGAGGCCCTGCGTTCAGTTCCCAGCACCCACATGGTCTCTAACGCCCATCCTTAACTCCAGTTCCATGGGATCCTTTAGCCTCTGCAGGCCCTAGGCACTCACATGGTGCACCTACTTACATACATGTAGGCAAAACATTGATACACATTAAAAAAAAAAAAAAAAGTCTTTTAAATAGAAAGAAATAATATAAGAAGCAAAGCAATGTCACACACTTTCAGTCTAACACAGCATGAAGCAGAGGCAAGTTTTAGGCCAGTCTGGGTTACATATGGGGCTCTAGGCCAACCTAAACTGCACAGTGAGCCAGTCTGAAAAACAAAAAGAAAAAATCAGGTGGACCAAAGGATACCTCTTGTTGGGCATAGTGGCACAGACCGGTAATCCCAGATACTTGACAACTAGAAGATCACAAGTTCAAAGCTCTTACACAGGACTCAACACTCAATGTCTGGTGACTCATAGTTGTCTGTAACTCCAGCTCCAGAGGGAGTCTTTGGTCTCCACAAGCAGTATACAAATGAGTACAGACACATATACAGACACACAAACACAGACTTAGTTAAAAATAGTAAAAAAATAGCCAAGCGTGGTGGTGAACACCTTTAATCCCAGCACTTGGGAGGCAGAGGCAGGCAGATATCTGTGAGTTTGAGGCCAACTGGGGCTACAAGGAGACCCTAAAATAAAGTAAAATAATAATAATAATAATAATAATAATAAAATACCCGGGGCCTGGGCATGGTGGTGCATGACCTAAAGGGGAGCACTCAGAAGGTAGAGGTAGGCAGCTTTTTTTTGAGTTCCAGGTCAGCTACATAGTGAGACCCTGTTTCCAAAACCAAGAAAACAAAGCATCCCATGAGCCTTGACCTGTGCCTGCTTTTGCGAATGAAGTTTGACTACAGTACTGCTGCACTTAATGCAGGCACTATTTTGGTTCCTATTGACCATTTAGCCTACTCGGTCTTAAGTGTTTACAAGATATGGCCCTTTAAGAAGGAAAAGTTGGTAGGGAGGAAGCAAGGGAGACTATGCTTCTCAAGATGAAATTTCAGAAGTTCTCTAATTCTAAAAGTATTTTCCTGTATATACTCTGATTTCTTTTCTAAAGAAACACCTACACCCCAGCGGAAAGGCCTTCGATCAAGTGCACTGCGGCCAAAGAGGCCAGAAACACCCAAGCAGACTGGCCCTGTCATCATTGAAACCTGGGTAGCAGAAGAAGAGCTGGAGCTGTGGGAGATCAGGGCTTTTGCTGAGAGGTAATCCTGCTCTTCACAAGTAGGGGATTCTCACACTAATAGTCCATTTGATGCATTCTGGTTAATTCTGCTCCACCTTTACAGTTCATCTACCAGCCATGGGTACTTTCCTTTGTTAAGGCCTTGTTTTCTTATTCTTGGTATGTTATTCTTATGCATCTGTTGCTTTTAATTATCTTTGAAAATTATTTACACTTTCTAATTCATTTATTTTTAAAATGGAAATAGTTCTGTGCCTTTGTGTGATAAGTTACTCCTTTTTCCCTACAGAGTGGAGAAAGAAAAGGCACAAGCAGTCGAGCAGCAGACTAAGGTTAGTACAAGAAGGTACAAGTAAAAGACATCAAGTCCCAGAGTGGGGATGACCAGCAGGGCACCACTGCACAACAGCCAAATGCCCAGGCTATAGCCTATGAAGAATTAACTGTGCTAAGGATCTGAATTTATTATAATGAATGATCACAAGACTGTTGATCTTTTTCAGCATTTCCATACTGTAAACAAAATTAGAAATTCCAAGAAAAGTTGTTTATTTCTATTGAATGTATAGACTTAACAGGTACAAATAAAATAGTGTATGTATATACAATATTATTAGCATAGCTACATGTATTTAAAAGTCACACATTCTACAAGTCTATAGAATTTGTAAAATTCTATAAAATCACTTGATTTTAATTCTGTGACCTAAAGTTTTTGTTCCAAAGTACTTTTTTCTTTCATATTTTATTAGGTATTTTTCACTTTTTTTTTTTTTTAAGTGTATGAGTGTATTGCCTGCATGTATGTAAGTGCACCCGTGTGATGCAGTTCCTCAGAGGTCAGAAGAGGGTGTCATATCTCTGGAACTGGAGTTTACTGCTGGTTGTTAGCCGCCATGTGGGTGCCTGGGAATTGAATCTAGGTCCTCTGCAAGAGCAGCCAGTGCTCTTATCTGCTGAGCCATCTCTCCAGCCCCTATTTTTCAAATTCTTACTTCTCTTTCATTTTACTGTAGATCTTTCTCTTCACTTCAGATTTGAGAGAACAACCTTTTGGGTTTTGTACATATTTCTGCTATGGAAAATTCCTGGGGAATCACAAGTATCTGTCTCTATTAACAGCTGGCTAGTTGCTTCTTCATTTTATAAGTCTGTTTTCTCTCATCTAACATACCTAAAGCAGCGTCTCTGTTCTTTTCAAGTAGCATTTCCAGTTTTAAGGGCATATCCTCCCAGTAAATCAGTATTCAGTAATTCAGTGTTCTGTTTCTTTTCTTCAGTTACATGACATCTCAGAGCACACAAAACTGAATAACTTCTCTTCTGAAAAATGAGTATCTGTATGAGGTGCTTTAAATTATCATCAAGTGCGTGAGTTATGCACAAAAAAATACTCCTGAAACTGCAATTTGGTCTTAGTAGAGTTTGGCTTTGTCTTGGGAGACATTGTCTTACTGTAATTCAGACTGGCCTGGATCTCATTATGTGGCTCAGGCTGGCCTCAAATCTCAGCTGTCTTCCTCCCTTAAGTCTCCCGTGTGTTAGGGTTACAGGAATGAGCCACCATTGCCCAGCTCTTGGTTTTTTGTTTTGAGACAGAGTATGACTCTGTATCCCAGGCCATCTTCAAATTTAAGGAAGCAATCCTGTTGTACCCTCTTGAGTGGATCTTAATGAACTTAATCATAGCACCACATGAGCTACCCCTGTTTCTAAGGTCAGTTGCACAACCCATCTTACCTTGGTTTGCTCACCTTTACTATTCCTACATCAGCAACCTGACTAAATGAGATACTGATGATTTTTTTTTTCTTTTTTTATCTATCTGTATTTTGTTTTGTTTGGGTTTGATTTGGTTTGTTTTCTTCTGCTATGTAGCCCAGGTTGAATTCTCAGTCTTCCTTGGTCTGCTTCCCGAGAGTTAGGCATACAAATGTACCCACCACATCCAGTTTAAAGTTGTTCTTTTTTTTATCTTTTCTTGCATTGCTGAGTACTAAGCCCAGAGCTTTGAACATGTTAGGCAAGCACTCTACCCACTGAGTTACACCCCAGAAACTCTAGTTTTACAGAGATTATTCACTTGGATATAAAATAATTAAACATTCTTTTCTGTAAAAATGTTTTAATTTCATAGTGTATAAAGTAATCCTGGTTCTCAGGAGGCTGAGGCAGGAGGATTAGCCCAGGTTCAAGACCAGTCTGAGCTATATAGTGAATTCCAAGCAGCTTAGGCTACAGAATGAGACCCTGTGTATAAATACACAACAGAGTCTGATAACAGTTTTTGCAGTTTTCATCTTGCTTAATTGCATTGAATTAAGAAATATATACATCAGCCTGTTTTTTAAGATTAGATAAATTGAGCTACCAGAAGAAAAGAGAAGCCTATCCCTTTCTCTTTGCTGAATCTCACACTGCACAGCACAGCATCCTGTCCCTGCTAAGATGACTCACAGGTTTGTTGTCTTTCTGAAAACTGGGTATTTGTATAGGCAGAATATTTTGATGATTTTAAATTTTTCTTTATGCCCAAATTTATAATGGTATAGAGACTTGGAAATAGTTCCTCCATGAAGAAATTCAGGGGCAGTTTACATGGGAATATTGTCTCCCTAGAAGTTAAATATCTGGAGATCCATGCAGTTTCTTAGCGTGATGGTATTGTGGCTGGACTTGGCAGAAAGGCGTTTTTTGTTTGGAACACTTCCCATCCTCCCCCTGCCTTTTGCAGAAACGGTTGGAGCAGCAGAAACCTGCAGTCATTGCAGCGTCTACCACATCCCCAACAAACAGTACAACCAGCACCATCTCTCCAGCGCAGAAAGTTATGGTGGCTCCCCTGAGTGGCTCAGTCACCCCTGGAACTAAAATGGTCCTCGCTACCAAAGTTGGATCTCCAGCCACAGTCACATTCCAACAAAACAAGAACTTCCATCAAACCTTTGCCACATGGGTGAAGCAAGGACAGTCCAATTCAGGTACCAGGATGAAGTAAAACCATTGCTCCCAGTCAGGAAAAAGCATTGTTAGCCCCTTCCCTATGGAAATGCACCATTTCTTGAAGGTTGTTTTTTTTTCTGCAGCTGCTTGAACAAACAAGCTGTGACGGTTGGTTTGTTGCAGGTGCTGTCTGTGGTATTCCAGTAGGATTGCTCCTCTCTCCCGTCCTTTCACTTCAACATCAGCATAGTGCACTTGAGTAGAAAGGAATGTGTTTATTAAAAAGACAAAATGAGCCACATTTCATGCATTGGTGCCCTTCCTAGACATCACTACGCTGCTGGTTATTTTAAATCTAAAGTTTATTAAATGTCTTATACCCCATTAGCCACCAGCACAGCCGCCACATCTGCTACCACCATTGCCAGCACAGGTCAGACGTTCCAAATTACAGGCAATCCCGTCACTATGGCAGGAAAAGTAATTACCAAACTGCCACTTCCTGCAAACAGCAAGATTGTCGCTGTAAATGTGCCAGCAACACAAGGAGGTAAGGGAGACCTGAAGAGTTTGAGTTCACATCCGCCAGATCATCCTGTCGCCATTCTCCATTCCCTCTTCACTGACTCCGCCGTCAGATCGCACCTTCTGTGTAGCCCACTATGAGTCCCTACCACACATAGTTTCTCCTTGGAAACCAGGCAGCGTGTCATGCTTTTTCTCTAAGGGATAATTGTTCATGTCTTCTCCGTCTTTTTTTAAGGTGTTGTCCAAGTACAGCAGAAAGTCCTGGGTATCATTCCATCAACTACAGGTCCAAGTCAGCAAACCTTTACTTCATTCCAGCCCAGGACAGCAACCGTCACAATTAGGCCTAATACCTCAGCCTCTGGAGGAACCACCACCACCTCACAAGTAAGTGTTTTTTGCAGCCTCTCTGTTTTGGGGTATTGAACAAACCAAGTTGACATGTTAAAATGGCTTCTCCCAGCATTAATCCAGCTAATTTTCCTTCATTTTGGTTTGATCTATGAAGAAGTATCAACTTGGGGAAAAATGCTTTTTTTTTAAATTTCTGATAAGCACTGCTGATACAGGGTCTATTTAGCACTTGGTAGAGTTTGTGAATGGTTACTTGTCAGTGTTTTGTACGTAAGTCAATGGAAAGTGTGATACCACTCAAGGAAATATGGTGTACATTCCAATTAAAAATAGAATAAGACTGGAGTGTGTGACTCAGTGGTTAAGAGATATGGCTACTCTTGCAGAGGACATGGATTCAGTTCCCAGCACCTACATGTCATCTAATTCCAGCACCATGGAATCCATCCCTTCTTCTGGTATCTGTGGGTATTGCACACACATGGTCCACTATGTACATAAAACACTCATATTAAGGAAAAGAAATAGAATGCAGGTGTTCCTCCTTGGAGCCTCACCCCCTCTCAGAAGTTTTCTCATCTTTCCTTAATAAACCTGTGTTTGCTCTGCTAAATGAACAACAAAAAAGAATGGAAGAGAGAGAGAAAATGAAAAATCTGCCAGTTGATATGTGCACATCTGAGAGACATTTCATTGGTAGTAGTATTCTGGAAAAAAGTTGGAAGGCTTCGCAGTCTTGAAAGTGTTCTGACTGTAACTGTAGAATTGAAGTAGTGCTCTTTAGTCTCCCCTTTTTAACTATGAAAGAATATTGTTCCTCATTTGATTTATTAGTTTCTAGGTTATAGGATTCAACATTTTTCTTGAGTGGAGTTACAAAGGAGAGGGTCACCTGGGTCTTCTCCTATCCTTTTTGTCTGACAGCTGCTCTTGTTATCAGTGGAGAGGAATTTCATGTGATCCCATCTGAATTCTCTACTTGAGAATTCTGTCTTTACACCACCAAAGCTTAGCATAATTCAAAATGTCACATTGAAGGTTCTCAGTAACTTCTGTAGACTGTGTACCAATTTAAAACGTTTAATGGTCTTGTGTTCTAAGTCTGTTATGCTTTAGAATTTCTGATGCTGTTTAATTCATTGTCCTTTGTATTGTTCACAGGTAATCACGGGACCTCAGATCCGCCCTGGGATGACCGTGATTAGAACACCAATCCAACAGTCGTCACTAGGAAAGGCAATTATTCGAACGCCAGTGATGGTGCAGCCAGGTACATGTGCCTTCATGTTCCCGCTGTCCTCTCAGTAGCCAGTGGAGCAGATCTGTAGTAGGCCTGTATTCAGCAGTCTGTATTTTAAAAATACCCATCTGAGTTTTACTTCAGTGTATATTAAATTTCTCTTCCATTGTGGGATGCATTCATGGATATAACTTCATTCTTGTCCTTGCCAGAAAGAAAAAAGTTAAATTCAAGTTTGCTTAGAAACTGTGTAAAAGAAACCTCTAATAAATGTAATACATAAGAGTTGAGATCACTGCCACATTAAAAGTTAAATGCTTTGGCCTAGGGCTGTAGCTCAGTGGTACAGCTTTTACTTTGCGTATACAAGACTCTGTGTTTGAACTCTGGAACCAGAAAAAAGCTTAAGATTAAAGTTGATTAAAATTCCCAAAATATATGTATATATTTATGAGAAACATCCTAAAATTATTGGAAAAGCTATAAAAAATCAAAAGCTATGCAAAAACACCTGCCACAGAGGCTGTGGGAAGGAAAAATGAGGAACAAAGACTGCCTTAATAGTTGGTAGGGTAGAATTTAGGGTTGAGACTAGCCTAGGGTACAGAGTGAGACTCTTGTCTCATAAAATACCATCCTTCCCCCCAGTAATACTAGAAAGGGAGAGAGAGAAGAAAGGAAAGAAAACAGTTTTTTGTGTGCCTGCTCAGAATTATAGCCAGGATGTCACATTTTCAAGATGAGCCCGAGCCCTTTACCCCTGAGCTACATCTTAGCCATTGGGGGTTTCTGTTCTGTGGCAGTTTCTCGTGTTGTAACTCCAGCTCACCTTACACTTGTTCTTGACAATGACTCACTTCCAACTTGTTAACCTCCCTCCTCTCCCATCAGAATGCTGGGATGATAGTTGTATACCAGTACTTGAGGCTTGAATGTGCAATTTAATGATATTTCCAAGATAATGTGCATTGGATTATCTCAGTGATCACCACGAGTCATTACCAGTCTTGTTTTTTACTTGTTTTTATTCTGGCACTATAGCTATACTGGGTGATAAACTAAAATCAGAACTTTTCATAGTACTCAGGACTAGAAGTTCTCAAATTTAAAGCCTTTGACCACTCTTAAGTATCTTCAGACCTTGAGTAAATGGATGAGAATTACCTAGAAAAGTTTAGAAAGAGTAGTAATGGAAAACTTTCCTTGCGGATTGTTAAGTTGTATCATAAAGTTGGCAACATTGTTTCCAGGAAACCACACATATAGATGCAGTTAAAAACCCATTCTATTTGTGAATTTAGTGCATGACAAAGTATCTTTTTGAATCAGTAAATCTTGCCAAGAAAACCCTAAGAATACTCTGACCACTGGAAGAGAAGCTTCTGTGTGAATGAACACAGACACCCAGCATCTTTGAAATTATGTTGCCAGGTGTGGCATCACATCTGTAATCCCAGCAGATGGATCAGGAGTTCAAGGTACAAGTTCCTAGACATGAAACCCTATCCCAGAACAAAAACAAAAAGAACTCTTTTCATGAAAATTCAAGTGAAATTCAATATATATGACCTACTTTTTAGTCTGTTTTTAAGAAAAGGCAGCTTTCAAATGGCATGTTTTACATTCTTTATGTTGTCGCTTTGGGTTTATATGTTGTTTCTTTACTGTAGAAAGTTGAGCTGGATAGCATTTGTCAGTGAGCGGAGGAAAAATAGACTCACTGCCACACAGGCAGGTCCTTTGGCTGTGATCCTTTCTCTAAATTCACTATTGTGTTATTGATGTCCAAATATCTGTTTGAAGATTGAAATGAGGTGCATTCATATGATGTGTCAAGCATGTTTTAATTTAAAATATGCTAAGTACATGTGAGCAGTGCAGATATCTTGTTGTTTCTGCAGGTGCTCCCCAACAAGTGGTGACTCAAATCATCCGAGGACAGCCTGTTTCCACTGCAATATCTGCTCCGAGTACAACTTCCTCATCTCCTGGGCAGAAAGGCTTAACTCCAGGAACACCAGCTGGTACTCTGCAGACTTCAGCCCCACAGACCCCTCGCCCCCAACAGGGGCAGGTGAAGCTCACCATGGCTCAGCTCACTCAATTAACACAAGGCCATGTAAGTAACTAACTTAAGAGCGCGTCTTATTTATTTTTGCTGTACGTTTCTGTTTGATGTTAGCCAAAAGGCCAAGAAGTGATTACTGATTTGGGGGGGGGGGGGGTTGTAAGCTTTTTTTGTTTTTTTGTGTCTTCGTTTTTATTTTGACACAGGATCTCACAGTGTAGCCCTGAATGGCCTGAAGCTCTTTATGTAGATCAAGCTTCCTTGAACTCAGAGAAATCCATTTGTCTCTGTTCCTGGGGTCTGGGATCAAGTGTGTGTGCCACCATGCCTGGAATCTTACATGTATTTGTTTTAGTAAATTTTAACTTTGTTGTGTTTTTTGATATTGATTTATGTGTATTGGTGTTATGCCTGCGATACCCGAAAAATCCAGAAGAAGGCATCAGAGCCTCCGGAACTAGAGTTACAGGTGGTTGATAGCCACCTTGTGGGTGCTGGACTTCAACCCCAGTCATCTGCAAGAGCAGCCTTAACCTCTTAACCACTGAGCCATCTCTCCAGCCACATTTTAGTAAACTTTAAAGTGCACTTAAAGGAGTGGGTGCCTTCTGGAGTCCAACAAGAATACTTCCTCTTGGTAGCATATAGTATCTACTATCTCTAGTCCTTTAAATTGGAAGCTATACAAATGAAAAGGAATAATTCTTTAACTATAGAATTTTATTAGTTGGCCACTTTTCATAGGACAAACTAAATTTTATGCATTAAACTAGTGCTTACAAGTTATAGTATCATTGTCTAATCTTCTACTATCAAAATTCCAAGTTTCCAAAAGCCCATAGGTCCATCTGCCTCTGCCTCTGCCTCTGCCTCTGCCTCCTGAGTGGGTGCGGCAACCACACACATCTAATGGCTATGACACTGTTAAAGAAAAGGAGTATTTATCCTGTGAACAACCTGATATCCAAACCTACTGCGGGACTGGAGAGTTGGTTCACTAGCTAAGAGCAGATACTGCTCTTTCAAAGGACCAGGACTCACATCACTCAGCTAGCAACCACTTGTAACTCCAGCTTCAGGGGAATCACACACCCTCTGTTGGCCTCTGTGCATTAGAAGGCACATGCACAAACCCACACATGCATGTAATTTAAAAACAAATCTTTTAAAAGACTAGACATGGAATCACACATCTGTAAACCCCAGTGCTAGATCAGAGCCTAGTAGATCTTCAAGACTCACTGCCCAGCCAGTTCATTAGAAACGAGTTCCACATTCAGTGAGAGACCCTATCTTTAAAAAAAAAAATGAAGTGAAGGCTGGCTATAGTGCTGCTCACCTTTAATCCCAGGCCTAGAGAAATAGTTAAGCGGATCTCAGTGAGTTCAAGGCCAGCCTGGTCTACATTGATAATTCCAGGCCAACTAGGGCTACAGCAAGACCCTGTGTCAAAAAAGACACATATACACACACAGACACTCAAAAGGTAGAGATTGGGCTAGAGAGACAATTCCACAACCAAGAGCTTTTAATTGCTCTTGCAGAGAAGCCAGATGTGACCCACTTTGGGCAGCTCTCGACTGTCTATAAATCTAGTTCCAGGGGATCCATAGTTCTCTTCTGGCCTCCTCACATGGTATGGTGCACAGAATATTAGACATATGCACATAAAAATCAAATCTTACCCTATAAAAAGGGTGGGGACTGGAGAGATGGCTTAGTAGTTTAGAGCACTAGCTGTTCTTGCAGAGGACCCAGGTTTGATTCTCAGCACCCATATAGGGACCTGACACCCTCTTCTGACCTCATGAGCATTGCACAACTTGGATGCACTTACATTACATGGTGCAATACAGCCATACACATATAATAAAAATACTAAGTAAAACATAAAAAAACGGTGGACAGTTGTAAAGGAAATCACTGTGTCATCCTCTCATCTCCATATGCACAAGTGAGTGAGCACAAACACATAGACATCCTAAAACACAATCAGGCAAATGACAGTTTTAGAAAAGAAACTAGCCATACAGCTCAAGCGGCAGAGTACTTATCTAACACACACAAAGCTAAGAGTTTGATCCATAGCATTGCATCAGCCAGTGATTCTGGTGCATGCCTTTAATCCCAAATGAGAAATCCTATAAATATACCCAAATGTAGACTTGCACAGAACATGCAGAGAATTAGTGTAGGGGATGAGGAGATGTCTCATTGGTAAAGTGCTTGCTCTGGAGTGTAATGACCCAAGTTAAGATCCCCAGAACCCAGCCAGGCATCATGGCACCCATCCTTAATCCTAACACTTGGGAGACAGAGGTAGGTAGATTTCTGTGAGATCAAGGTCAGCCTAATCTGACCGAATTCCAGGCCACACGCCTCAACTGTTAAGAGTACTTGCTGGGTTAGTTCCCAGAAAGATCACATGGTGCGCCCCCCAGAATTCTGAGACTCCAGTTTCAGGGTCTGATGCCTTCCTCTAACCTCCATAGGCGCCCAGTACTTACATGGTGGTGTTTATACATAGGTACAGGCAGAACCTAAAACAAATTAAATATGAATCAATGACTGCAGAAGTACAAAACATGGAATATAGTTCAGTGGTCGAGCACTGACCTAGCCGGTGTGAGTCCCTACATTCAGTTGCCTGTACACCCCCCTACACACACACACTCACACACACAATAAGGAAGAACATCAAGAGGAGCAGAAAACAAGGAGCTAGAGAGATGACTGAACGGTTAAGAGTATTGGCTGCTCTTGCAGAGGACCTGGGTTTGGTTCCCAGCACCTACATGGCAGCTAACAACCCGCTATAACTCCAGTTCCACAGGACTCAATGTCGCCTTTTGACATCTGAGGATATTGCATGCATGGGCGCACTTTTATACATGCAAGCAAAACACTCATACACATTAAATAAATAAAATTGTAAAAGGAGCAAATGGACCTAGAAAGAAGAAATTTAAGTGTCCTTCACCAAAACGAGGAATTAACAGAGGTGGACCAGAATGAAGCCTCTACATAGCCAGTAAGGCTGTTACTTGTTTCAGCTGTTTTGGAAACTTCTTTCTCTGTATGTCCCTAGAGTAGTCCTGATCCTGTGAGCACCATGCACATGGACACAAGTATTCATGTGAGTCATAGCTTAGAAACAGCCAAAATGTTGAGATAGTCCAGTGTAACCATTACTAATACAATAGAATGAATTAACTGCAGCTGTGCAGACCTGTAGACATGACTCTCACTGATAACATGGTGAGGAAAGAGTTTAAAGCAAGTAAATTCAGAAACAGAGCGGGGTGTGGCGATGCCCGTCTTTAGTCCCGGCACTCAGGAGTCAGATGCAGGCAATCTCTGTGATTTCCAAGCCAGCTGGGGCTACAGGGAGACCCTGACTCAAAAAGACCAAAAAAAAAAAAAGTTCAGAAACAGATTTGGTGGGATAGCATTCACCTTTAATCCCAGCACTAAGGTGGCAGAGGCAGGCAGATCTCTGTGAGTTCAAGACCAACCTGGTCTATGTAGAGTGTTCCAGGCCATCCAAGGACATTAGAGACCCTATCTCTAAATTAATTAATTAATTAAAATTTCAGAAAGAAGCAGAATAAGCTACACCATTTAGGAATACAGGGCTCCTTCGTCCCCCAAGATGGGGTGGGTCTTTCTCGTTATTCTTCCTGAATGTTGCTTCCAATGTGCACATACTCAGTGACCACATAAAGAGAAAACCCTCAGCAAAAACACGCCAAGAGTGACAGTGTATAAAAGTGAGCAGTGTTTGCCCTAGGGACAGAGAACTGTAGTCAGGACACATTGCATGGAGTCTTGACCATTGTCATCTCAGACTGGTGGTTTTAAAAGTATTCATTTTATAATTTTTTTGTAGTTGTTATTTGTGTAGTTTTGAGCTTACACAAGAAATGTAATTTTTAGAAAAATAAGAGTCAGTACTCTCCAAGGGACTTGAGTATATGAACGTCAGTACAGACTTTGTAGCATCTGCCTGGCCCATGAAGAGTTTTCCATTTGTTTTTACTTTGGCTTCTTACTTCTTTATCCGTCTTGGCAGCCACATTGCTAAATGCGCAGGGTGCATTCAGAAGAGGCAGTGAGTGTGCTGCTCTCTGCTCTGGTCCCCCTTTTCATACTTGAACCTTAATAGTTCTCCTGATTTCCAGTGTAATGTTCTATATCTGAATCTCTAGGAATGCAACTGCAATTCAGGGGCAGAGTTGCTTTCCCAGCACCAGCTTGCAGAAGAAGCCCCAGATTCAAGTTCAGCACCACATGATATTTATACTCCAGCACACAGGCACACAGACCCAGGAAATTTGATGCACACTGAAAGGAGGAAAACAGAGAACAACCATAGGACAGCGCATTTCTGTTTCTCTCACTTTATCTTGGGCAAGGGAACTATTTTCATTTCTTTTTGTGGTTTTGAAGATTGAACTTAGGACCTGTGATTTTTTTTTGCTTTTTGTTTTTAATGTGTTTGAGTGTATTTCCTTCATGCATGTAAGTGTACCCTTGTTGGCAGTGCCTTCGTGGGTCAGATGAAGTCATTGGATCCCCTGGAACTGGAATTGTTAGCTGCCAAGTAGTGCTGGGAATTGAACCCAGGTCATTTGCAGAAGCAGTCAATGCTTTTAACCACTGAGCATCTCTGCGGCCCCAGTGCACCTTATAAACACTAGACAAGTACAACCCTAGTCCTTGCTGTGTTTTGTTTTGTTAATATATATCAGTGTTTTACTTCCAAGTCTCCAGTCTACATGAGAATGTATGTAAGAGTATTTTGAAAATTACCAAATAATATGAATGTAGGGTGGTTTAAAGTTAGAATGGTGTGGTGTAAACTGGTAATCCCAGCAACTGAGAGGCTGAGGCAAAAGGATCAAGAGTTCAAGGCCAGTCTTGGCTATATGAAACTCCATCTCACAATTAAAATAAACTTAAGTATTTTGACTGGGCAGAGGCCAGGTCATCTGGAGAGATGGCTCAGTGGTCAAAGAGCACTGGCTCTTGTTGCAGAAGACCCAGGTTTGAATCTCAGCACTCATGGCTAGTAACGACCATCTGTAACTCCGTTCAGGGGATCTAACACCTTCTTCTGTCCTCCGAGAGCACTGCACTACACGGGTGCACTTACAAGCAGGCATAACACTCGTACACATAAGTTAAAATAAAAATGTTTAAATATTCTTAAAAAATAGCAAAGGCCTGTAATCCTCGTACTCAGGAGGCAGGAGACTCATTGCCTGTTGGTGGACATCCTGGTCTACATAGTCAGCTCTAGGGTATCCTGGAGTTCTGTCTAGTAAGACCCTGACTTAATTACACACACATTTCAAAGTAATCAATTGAATAATTTTGATTTGAGCATGGTGGCTGTCACCTATGCTATCTGTACTTAGGCAGTCCTAAGTCCAAAGCCATGATTCAAACCTGATGTGCTATAGTTTGTGTGCTTCCCCCCCCGCCACCTTTTTTCTCATAGAAACCTTTCTTAATTTATTTTAATGCCTTTATCACACTTTATTGGGGTAAGATCTTAGTAGCCTAGGCTGTCTTCACATTGCTAAGTGCTGGCATCAGTGCCTTTATTTTATTTTTTAAAATATTTTATTGTTCTTATCTCATTCTGTGTGTATGAGTGTACTTGCCTACATGTATATGTAAGTGTACCCATGTTGTTGTGCAATGCCTGAAGAGGTCAGAAGAGGGCATCAGATCCCCTGAAACTGGAATTATGGACACTTGTTACTAGCTTATGGGTGCTGCAAATCCAGCCTGGGTCTTCTGCAAGAGCAGCTAGTACTCTTAACCTTTGAATCATCTGTCTAGCCCCTAAATGTTTTTATTTGATAAATTGATTAAACTGATTCTGTAGGAGTGATAGCTTGTAGATGGGTGCCTCTTTTAATGAGTTTTGACCGAAACTCTGGTTTGTTAATGTTTTTTCCACTATGCAGCACAATACCCTTATTTTAGCTTATGTAAGTTTTTGTGGTGTTAGTGCATCGACCCTCACATATGTTAAAGGATCTTTATAGTACTGGAGAGATGGCTTATCAGTTAAGAGCATGTCCTGCTCCTCTAGACAACCCAGGTTCGGTTCCCAGCAACCATGCTAGATGGTTCAAAACCACCTGGAACTCTAGGTCCTGGGAGTTTCTAATCTTCTGGCTTCCACAGGCACATGTACTTACCACATATATACATAATTAAAAAATAAAAACATGTAAAAATTTTTAAAGAGGGTCTTTTTAGTGTAAGTGATGTAATAAAAACGCTTTACAAACTGGTGCTTTGAACACTGTGTTACATGTTGTACGTTTTTTCCACAGGGTGGCAATCAAGGTTTGACAGTAGTAATTCAGGGACAAGGTCAAACTACTGGACAGTTGCAGTTGATACCTCAGGGGATGACTGTCCTCCCGGGGCCAGGACAACAGCTCATGCAGGCTGCAATGCCTAATGGTACCGTCCAGCGATTCCTCTTCACCCCACTGGCAACAACAGCCACAACTGCCAGCAGCAGCACCGTTTCTACTACGGCAGCAGGTAGAAAACATTCAGTTACCGCTTGTTGCTGGCTCACAGAGAGCAAGGAACCAGCTCTGTTCTGCCTCAAGCCAAGTGAGCTTACCTGCTGAGCTAATCAGCTTCAGTGCTCCCGTTCTTGTTCTTAGACTCTCTACACTGCCCCCTCCAAAAACGAGATAGAAGGGACGGCACAGTGATGGATACATGGTGCCCGCACACACTCCCTGCATAGCCTGGGTGCAGTCCTGCGGTGACAGGGAGAGTAGCTCTATCTAGCTCATAACTGTGTCCACTTTGTCACCCTCCTCCTCCGAGTTATCAGTGACTGCCACCGTGCCATAAAAAGGTGAGGCTTATAGAGTCTGCCTTAGAACACCTGGCCTTACTTTGGAAACCTACGTCCTGGAGTGTTAGAGAAGATGCAGAGGGCATCCAGGAAATGGTTACAGTTCCTCAGCCGAGTTGAGCCCTAACATAAGTGCCTGAGTGGAAGGAAGGCTTACATCTTCTCCACTGAAATACGCAGTTCTCAGCTTGAGAAAAGTCCCCTTCGGATTCTTCTCTAACTACAGTCTTCCATTCTAAAGTCAGAGAAATCATTGTATCTCTCCTTTTCACAGGTTCGAGTGAACAAAAACAGAGCAAATTACTACCCCAGACCCAGGTACAACCAGCCAAAACCTTGGCACCAGCTCAGCCATCCAGTGCGAGTCCTGCAGAAGCCCAGCCGCAGACTGCTCAGCCTGCAGTGCAGACCCAGACCCCAACCCAGACCCAGAACCAGACCCAGACCCAGATCCCAGCTCAGCCTGAAGTCCAGACCCAGCCTGAAGTCCAGATCCAGACATCTGCCTCGTCCCATGTCCCTTCTGAAGCACAGCCCACCCAAGCACAGTCATCCAAACCCCAAGTGGCAGCACAGTGTCAGCCTCAAAGCAATGTCCAAGGACAATCTCCTGTTCGTGTCCAGAGTCCACCACTGACTCGAATGCATCCATCAACTCCATCCCAAGTGACTACTGGACAGCAACCCCAGGTTCAGACTACAACCTCACAGCCGATTCCAGTTCCACCCCCCACATGTCTGCAGACACCTTCCCAAGGCCAGCCACAGTCACAGCCCCAGGTACAGTCTTCAACTCAAACTCGTTCATCAGGACAAACATTAAATCAAGTTATTGTTTCATCCCCATCCCGTGCTCAGCTACAAATACAAGAGCCACAGCCCCAAGTCATTACTGTGCCTGAGCTGCAACAAGTCCAGGTTCTCTCTCATATCCAGTCGCAGGTTGTGGCTCAGATACAGGCTCAGCAAGGTGTTGTGCCCCAGCAATTCAAACTACAGTTACCTATTCAAATTCAGCAAAACAATGCTGTGCAGACCCACCAGATTCAGAATGTGGTCACAGTGCAGGCAGCCAGTTTGCAAGAGCAGTTGCAGAGGGTTCAGCAACTCAGGGGTCAGCAGGAGCAGAAGAAACAGCAACAGATAGAAATTAAGCATGAACACACTCTCCAAGCTTCTAATCAAAGTGAAATCATTCAGAAACAGGTAAATTTGTTAAGTCAAAGCAGCATGTTCAGTAGCTTAAATGATTGTGCAGTACATGTAGTAGTTTGCTTGCGTTAGGTTTCCTAAATGAGCCTAAGTCATCAGTGTTTAATTAGAAGCTGCAGTGGACAGACCACAGACATTGCTTGATGATGCTGGTTTGAAACTCCTTACTGGACTTGTAGTGTCAGTGCTTATTAGAAACCACCTTTCTCTGGGGAGAACTAAGATGAAAAGTTGGAAGCCTGAATTTAAGTATCACTGATAGAAAAGATAATTTAGAAATTTAATCAAGTGTTAAAGCCATTTTCAGACATCGGAGCAATTCAGTTGAAGTTATTTGCAATTGTCATTCCCTAATTTGCCTCTGGACTAAGCGTGTTTTAGCAGACTGAGCTCATTTGCTTTCCTTGCCACACCTGTGCAAAAGTGTTTTAGACACAAATTTCCGTAACTTCCATGTAATGTGGTATCACGGAGCAGGAACGCCTTGGAGTTACCTGAGTCAAGTCAATCACTTTAGATGAGCTAGAGTTGCACTAAAGTCACGACGTCCTACAGCATGACCGAGGTAACCTACTTTCACTTCAGCACGGGGCCTTGTGTAGATGGAAAGGGTTAGCACCATTACACACCCGAGCTGCGCTGCATTAAAACTTCTCTCTTTCCAGCCTCACAAGAGTATTACAATTAAATGAGGTCATGTGTGTGATTGTAAAGATGTAAGTTCATCTTCCTATGAAATTGAACTCATGTGACGCGTTGAAATGATTCCCCAGCTCTTATCTGAGTGCCTGTCTGTCTTCCATATCTTTGTATTGGGTAGGGAGTAGCTCCTTAAAATCAACATCCAGAAGACACCACAGTGGGTCACGGCCTTTGGAGCGGAAGAGTGGGGTGAAAAGTTGTATTGTGTTACTTATTATTTCATCTCAGATATGTTGGTTGTTGCCTTTATATCTCAGTATTTATTTGAAAAATTCAGTATAATTCAGTGTTACAATGAATAAGGTCATGTCAAGTGCTTGGCTTCGTTAAGTGCCTAGCACACTGTAACCCCGGGCTGTGTGGCAACCTGAATTCTATTTGTATTATTTGTACAAAATTCCTACCATTTCTTTGAAAACCGGTGTGTGCTGTGACTTGGACCTGTGTGTTGACTTGTGTTGGTTATAAAATGCACACTTACAGATTTCTTCTGTCCTAAAGGTGGTGATGAAGCACAATGCTGTAATAGAACATTTAAAACAGAAAAAGACCATGACTCCAGCTGAAAGAGAAGAGAATCAAAGGTAGGGAGAGAAACAGGCCCCAGTGCTCAGCTTCATTTTTCCCTCCTCAGAGTTGAGCAGCACTAGTTGGTCTTAGGTTTGGGCTGCTCTTTGTAACTTTGCAGTTGCAGTTAGTTTGTCCTTCATCTGCAGGGACATAGAAGATTCATGTCTTAAACCTTTCAGAATTACATAGGTTGTATGTTTTTCTCTAGAATGATTGTCTGTAACCAGGTCATGAAGTATATTTTGGATAAGATAGATAAAGAAGAAAAACAAGCGGCAAAGAAGCGGAAGCGGGAAGAGAGTGTGGAACAGAAACGGAGCAAGCAGAATGCCAGCAAGCTCTCTGCTCTGCTCTTTAAACATAAGGAGCAGCTCAAAGCCGAGATCCTGAAAAAGAGAGCACTCTTGGACAAAGACCTGCAGATCGAGGTGCAGGTGAGGCGGGCTTCCTGTCCTTGGCGTCTGTGCTCAGCATTGCAATGTTTTCTTTGCCTTTTTTTTTTGTTTGTTTGTTTGTTTTAGATATGCCTAAAATTTCAGCTTATTTTCTAGAATTTGCGTGTGTGTGTGTGTGTGTGTGTGTGTGTTGTGCAGAGTAAAAAGCACATGTGTCTTGAAACAAGGCAGAAAGAACTTTTATTTTCCAATTATCCAAATCTTTACATTGTGTTTTCTCTAAACTAGCCAGTTTGAAGGCTAACTGATTCATTCTTTCAGGTGTTTTAGGGCTCTTTTTGATCTACATTTTATTGCCTGTGCCATAGTCTTACACAGTAATCAAGAAACAGTTTTTATATGAGAGAAGACTGCAAAATAATGGTATGTCATGAAAATTAGTGCCCATTATAATTATAAAGTTTTTCCTCACTTGTAACTGATCCTGTATGTATGCCTGATCTACTTAGCTACTCGTACGGGTCTCTGAAAGAGTAGTCTCTGGAAAGCATCCCATAATCCTGTACATACATACATAATCCTGTACATACAGCTCCATAACTTAAACCCTAGAGATCTTGCAACTAAAGGCAGGAAGCAGACAACACCATCGGTCAGCTTTCCTAGTTCACACCTCTAGGAGTTCTAGCTGTCATGGTAGGCTGAGAGAAAGAAAGAAAGAAAGAGAGAGAGAGAGAGAGAGGGAGGGAGGAAGGAAGGAAGGAAGGAAGGAAGGAAGGAAGGAAGGAAGGAAGGAAGGAAGAAGAAAGGAGAGGGAGGGAGGGAGGGAGGGAGGGAGGGAAGGAAAGAAAGAAAGAAAGGAGAGCTGCAAGAAAAGAAGACAGATTTGTCATTACTTGTGAGATGGTTGTTGCATTGACCTTCCTCAGAGAAACCATAGTAAGTTTTATGAGAGAACTGAGTCAGGTGTCAGCTTCATCATAAACACTGGGACGGGAGTTATTGTTGAGAATAATGTGTGGGAGAGCAAGTTCACAAAGGAGTCCGAAAAGTTAAAATATGACCTCACATTCTACATCTGATACAATTCAGCTAGATTAAAATTTTAAGTATAGAAAGGAAGACACAAAACTACTGAAAAAAAAAACATGACTGCTGTTTTTGTAAGTTTGGAGTAGTTTCGAAAACCACCCCTAAAGTTTAGAAAATCCAGGAACCACAATGGGCATAAAAAGAAAAGCAAACCCAACACGGGGATGTGGCTTCATTCTTGGTATGCTTGACTAACATGCACGAGGCCCTGTACCAGAAATAGCAGTTTCATACCTGTGATCCCAATAGGTAGAGGCAGGAGGATCAGAAGTTCAGGGTCATCCGAAGTTCAGGGTCATCCTCCCCTACATAGCAAGTTGGAGGCCAGCCTGGATATATGAGACCTTGTCTCAAAAAGAAGATTCAAAATGTTCAAATCAAGATTCAGTTGTGGCTGTGTGTTTTACTGTCATTAGTGTAGATTTCATTTGTTTTGTTTTTATCCTCCTCCACCTCATCTTTCTGTCTTTGACAAACAGGCTTTCCCCAGCTGCATCAGCCTCTCCCAAGAACTGAGATTTCAGGCAAGGGCTCCCATTCCAGCCTTCATGTATTCTTCAAGGGGAAGGGAGGATAAAAGTGTGTGCCCACTGTAGCATCTTGACCTCTGCTGTTACTACAGCCCATCTCATTGTAGTTCACGCATACATAATTTAGAAGAATGAAGCAGGGTTTATTTTCTTCCCTAGGAAGAAATCCACTTGGTGTTTTAAATAAAGAAGGAACCATTCATTTTATTGACTAGAACTTTTGTGATGTGGAGTTTTATTGGTTAGGGTGTTGGGGATTCATCCAGGGCTTTGTGCATGCTAGAGAAGCACTTTACGACTGAGTTAGCCCTTGGTCTTTCAAGACAGAATCCTGCTATGGTCTTCCTGTCCTGAAATTTGTGTAGCCTGGGCTGACTGAAACTTCTCCTCCATGGTAGTGCTTGGGCAACGAGTGTCCCATCAAGGCTGACTCTTTGTTTTGTTTGTTTGTTTTTGAGATAGTGTCTTGCTATATCTCCATGGATGCACCAGGCTCGCCCAGAACTCCCAGAAATCCTGCCTCTTAAAGGTGTAGGTCACCACACCTATGTTCAGTGTTTTGTTTTCTTCTTTTTTCCACTGTTAACATTATATGAGTCAATAGTCACAAGCCTCTCCTTTTCTGTGTATGTGGGAGTGGGTGTTGGAAGGATTACATGGTTGGATTTGTTTTCCTTTGTTTTGAGACAGGGTTTTGCTCTGCTGCCCTTGCAGGCCTTGCACTCAGTCTTCCTGCCTCTGCCTCTGAAATATAGGGGTCATAAGAATTCACACCATGCTTAGCTCAGTCTGCACCTAATGTTAAAATGTTCTACTTTGGGGGTTTTGTTGTTTTGTTTGAGGAGTTTTTTTGAGATAAGATCTTCCTGTAGTCCTCACTGATGTAGAACTTGCTGTGTAGAACAGGCTGGCCACAATCTCCTAGAAATCCACCTGCCTCTGTCTCCCAAGTGTCAGGTTAAAGGCCTGCTCTACCTTGCCCAACTGGCTGCTGTTTTCTTTTTTATTTAGTTTGAATGTGACACACATGCCAGGGCCTGTACCAGTCAGAGGACAGTTTGTAAGAACTGGTTTTCCTTCCACCATGTAGGTGCTGGGGGTTGAACTCAAGTCATCAGGCTTGGGAGGAGCTGTCTTACATTGAGCTATCTCACTAGCCCTAGGAAATTCTCTATAGGAAATATGGGCTGTCTAAATTGCAGCTTCTAAGTCTCTAACATTTTAGAAGGAAGATAACTGTAATTTAGAAGGTGGTTTTCGAATATTTTACAATATAGAAATTTTGTCTCAGATTTTAGGAGTACACCGTGGCTGGTTGATACTGTGCTTCTTTCATGGATGCTATCAGAGTGGTTTTTCTTTGGGATAATATAAATTTTCATAATTTCCAAGAATAATTTGTAACTCTTAACTTAGAAGTATGTCCAAAAGGTATTAGGCATTTTAAAATTTTTTAATTATGTTTATTTTGTGGGTATGAGCATTTTGCTTGCATATATGTACCTATACTATGTGCATGCAATGCCCATGGGGGCCAGAAAAGGGTGTCAGATCTTTGGAACTGGAGTTACAGATGGTTGTTAGCCACCATGTGGGTTCTGGAAACTGGATCCAGGTTCTCTGCAGGAGCAGCCAGTGCTTTTAACTGCTGAGCCATCTCTCCGGCCCAATTTGTGTGTGTGTGTGTGTGTGTGTGTTCGTTCGTTCATGTGCGCGCTGCAGCATGCATGCTTATGCATGCATGTGTGCCACAACATGCATGAGGAAGCCAGAATTCAATTTTTAGGAGTCAGTTCTCTCTTTCCACCCTTATTGAGGCACAGGGTTTCTCTTGTTTCTGCATTTCCTGGCAGCTGGTGGATGAGGATTTGAGGCTCCACTCTTAAGCAGCCACTGAAATAAGAACAGGTTCAGGCCCAGTAGAGGACATTCTTTTAAAACTGTCAGAATTCCATTGTAAATATCTGGCAACTTGACAGTTGTTGAATAGTTTTCTATTTCTGATTGTTTTAATTTAGCTTAAGGCAGAATACGAAAACTCTTGTTTTATTTTAAGGAGCTACTTGGCAGGTGTTAATTATGTCATGTCCCCTGGCCAGGTTTTGCATTTACCTAACTCTGATGATCATCTTTTCCTCAACTGACCACAGGAAGAGCTGAAGAGAGACCTGAAAATGAAGAGGGAGAAAGACATGGCCCAGGTGGTGCAGGCCAGCGCGGCGGCAGCACCCACACCCCCGGTGACAGTGGCCCCGGCAGCACCTCCAGCGCCTCCTCCTTCCCCTCCCTCCGCACCCGCTCCACCACCCCACCCTGCAGTCCCGCCGCCTGCAGTTTCCCAGAAAAGGAAGCGGGAAGAGGAGAAGGACTCCAAGTCCAAGAAGAAGAAAATGATCTCCACTACCTCAAAGGAAACTAAGAAGGACACAAAGCTTTACTGTATCTGTAAAACGCCTTACGACGAGTCTAAGTGAGTAGATCTTCGGTCTCTACTTTTTCTCAATGTTAGCTGCTAACTGGACAGTGTGCTCGTTAACGGTGTGAACGAAAGTAAAGCAGCGAGGGTGGAAACTGTCTTCAGTCTTGCTTTAGTTGTTCTTAACCTTGACAGTAGCATAACAAACTTATGAGTCTTGTTTGTCCTTTGTCATATTCTTTTCTGTCAAAAACAAGCTTTCTATGGCTCCTTTGTGTTTTCAAAACTCTCCTCTGTGGATTAGCTCCTATCGCCAGCACCGCCACATGAAGGAGGCAGTGCCCCGCCATCTCCCGCAGCCCTTCTGGCCTCTTTCCCAGGCTCCCCATACCCAAGACCACCTGCGAGGATGGCAAGAAGTCTTCACATCTGACTGGTTCTGGTCTTTTCTTTGTTTTTTGCATTGTGATCAGTCCTCTGCCCCTGAAAGTGATATTTCTGTCAGAGTTTCCACTCATTGGCAACAAAGTGTCCTTTTACCCACTTTGCAAGTTTGAGATTCAAACATGTACTGAGCATGGCAGCTGGAAGCTGTTTTTGACAGTTGTAACTTGTATTTGATGATATAAACAAGATTTTAGAGATAGTAGTTCATAAATATAGTTTCTCTTGTGTGTATATCATTATTATTTAAAGAATTATTCAACTTCTATTTTAAACATTAAAATGTAGGCCAGCTTTTTTAAACCATAAGTAATCACAGTTTTTTCCCCAATATCAAAAAGTTTAATTGTGGTTTTTTAGAAGGAATGCTGATTTATAATTAGGAATGCTTACTGTGTACCTGAGTGGGTGCCTAATGAATGCACAAAACAACATTGTGGTTCCTAACAATGGGTACGTGGCAACAGGGAAGCTGCTCTGGTGATGCTCCCCAAATCACCAGCTGTCTGCAAATGCCAGCTGAAAGCCCTGCTGGGTGAGGGCTGCGCAGCTCAGCAGAGCAGTGTAGACATCTTCACTTTCCACCGTCTGGCCTCATTGGTGACTGTGCACCGTGTCAAGTAGCTCCTTGTGAGCTAACGTTTCTTCCCATACTCCAGTGCAAGAAAGTGTGCCTCACTTTAAGCAAAAATACTAAATGCTTCCTGAAACAAAACAGGGTGTGGATGCTTTACAGAAAGGTCTGCTTTGGGCTGGCACGCAGTGTTCAGTCCACAGAAAGTCATTTGGACACAACTTTCTTGGGTTACTTCTGCTGCTTAAAATGAGGCACACAGATACTGTACTCATTCTGCTGAAACCGCCCCATTATTTTCTGGACAGCTCATATATTTTTTTTAGTTCGTCATTGACATTTCAGCATACCAGGTTCATTCATTCCCTGATCTAGTCAGAGTAATGTAGTATCCAGAGCATTTTGGTCACCTCTCAGCCCAAACCAGGCTAGTCACTAGTTTACTCACTAGATTCTAGTGAGAGTGACCAACACTTGGACCCTGAGTCCTGAACTTAGTTCCAGAGCACATAGCCCACCTTGGAGAGATAGCATACCAAACCACCTCAGCAGATCCCCATTGAGACAGGTTGTGAGGATCCTGGTTCAAATGAGGAGGTCCCTGGTGATAGGTTGAGCCCGAAACTGTGTTATTCCCTCACATTCATGAGGCAGATCAACTTCCATTCCTCGCGATGACTCTGTCCGAGGCAACGTGGTAGAGCAGAAAGTGTGCAGCAGGGCCAGCCTGGCTGCCTGTGGGTTACACAGACCCTTCCCATGGTGCCATCCTGCAGTCCTACACAGTACCCATCAGTACTTGCAGAGACAGTTTGTTAATCTGTCACCAGGATTCCTGTATCACAAAAGCCTTGCAGTTCTTCACAGTGCTCCCTCATACAGGCTCACCTTGTCAAACGCTGCAGGATTGGGAAGCTTGGGAGAACCGTCCTTCATCCTCCCCACCTTTTGTTCCTGGTTTTAGATTGAAGCCCCCTGAGAGCCCTTTACCAGTTAACCTGCTGGGCCGCTGACCTGTGTCAGTCATACTCTAATGATACAGAATTTTTACTTAGCATAATGTTTAATGGCTATATAGGAAACTGGATAGAAATGGATAGACATACATATACCTTCCTTGCTCTCTTCACACCATGTCTGGACGTGTACCTTCTACACCTGGCTGGCCTGCATGCTCCCTGAATGTAACTTGTACTTGGTGTTTGCGCTTTGCTTTGTTTTCGAATTTAACTTGTGAGATACATTTTCAAACCTACCTAAGAAATAGCCCTCATATTGAACTGGCCTCTGGAATGGGTTTGACAGATGTAAGTCTTTGACTCTTCGGCTTTGGTTTTTGTGCCTGTTATAATTTCACACACATTCATTAAGAGGAAGCCATTACCATCAGTGTGTTGTTTATTTTTTCATATTCCAGAATGTTTTTAAAGACCCATATTTCACTAAACAGTGTATTTGTTGAAATCGACGTGAGTGACTTTACGTGTCCACCCTTGATACAGTGTCAGATGCTGTAGTTGCCACTGGTAGAATGGTTGGATTCAGGATGCTTAGCTGACTCATTGCCAAAATTATCCTGTAAGAAAGTGAATCAGGGTAGGGAAGACAGATTTAAGTACCATGCAGCTCAAAATGACAATTACATTGTCATTTTCATTGTGAATACTTTTAGGTTCTATATTGGCTGTGATCTTTGTACTAACTGGTATCATGGAGAATGTGTTGGCATCACAGAAAAGGAGGCTAAGAAAATGGATGTGTACATCTGTAATGATTGTAAACGGGCACAAGAGGGCAGCAGTGAGGAATTGTACTGTATCTGCAGAACACCTTATGATGAGTCACAGTGAGTTCTGATAAGAGCATCCTCTTTAATACTTTAGGAAGCCAAACTGCTCTGACTGATTACCTATTTATTTTAAAATAAAAAGCAAGGTTTTTTCCGCATATATTATACACTTAGATTACAAACCCTTTCCGGTTTTTTTCTCTTTCCCTCTTTCCCTCCCCTTCAAAATGTATGTCGCTTCCTAGTGAATGATTGAGTTGCATTGGGGGAAATGTGGTTTAATGGTAGCTTTGATTCTTTAATATGTAACAGAAATTAATGAGATTAAAATAGCCTGACTTGTTTGGACTTTACCAGTGTTTGAAATGGTGTTTTATTGTAGGATAGAAAACCACTAATTTGGATATAAGCTTTGAGACTTATTAATTAGCTTATTAGATTTTGAACCCTCATTTGATAGGGTAGTTGTTGAAAGAATTTTTGGCTATATTTTGTTTTGAGCTTTAAAATCAATTAAATGTTTTACATTTTTCTTCAGTTCGTTCTCTAGTATTACACAATGCTTTTAATAAACTTTTACTGCTTGTTCTTAACATCAGAAATTTTCAGTTAACATATTTGAAATATCTATCTCAAGAACAGTAAAATAACCATAATACTCCAACTATTTTATACACCAGGGGTTAGGCAGTTCTCAGTTTGCATGCTTTGTTTTTGAGGGGATTCTAAGCAGTGGGTGCCTGTCCTTTCCTGCCTCACATTTCCACTTTGGATCTTGCAGATTTTATATTGGCTGTGATCGGTGTCAGAATTGGTACCACGGGCGCTGCGTTGGCATCTTGCAAAGTGAGGCAGAGCTCATTGATGAGTATGTCTGTCCACAGTGCCAGTCGACAGAGGATGCCATGACAGTGCTCACACCACTGACAGAGAAAGACTATGAAGGGTTAAAGCGGGTGCTGCGCTCCCTGCAGGTGAGAACCAGCGAACAGAGCGCCAGAAATGGAATCCGAGGGCCCCCCACTTTCCCAGAATTTGACTGTTAAGGAAGACTTTTATTTCATGAGAATAAATTGAAAAACAGTTTGATTAGAATCTAGTTACTCTCTTACAAGAAATAAAAGGAGAATGGTCCTGGTTTTCAAGGTTAGGGAGTGTCTGAAAGTATTCAAGACATGGAACATTCATTAGCTTGCTTTTCTCCTGGTGTTATCACCATCACAGTAACTGAAAGGACTGAAAAGCGAGTTAGCCAGTCCTGGTGCCAATCAGAACGCTGTTCAGCATCTTCTCTGCCACCTCATTGCCCGGTGGTGGTGGTGGTGGTAACTAGTGCCCATTTTGAACCCGCCCACCTCAGCCCAGAGCTGACAGCTGTGCCAGCAGCTTTCGGCCAGTAGCTCCTCACATAGGAAGTAGAGTATGGACTCTTCTACTGGTGCACCCCCACCCCAACCCCATATCCAGGGACCTCAGAACAGCCTAGGCATACTGTTTCTGTGCCATGTGCTCATCTGAGAGCATCTGTGACTACTGCCAAAATCACCTAGGAGATACTTTTATGTATCAAATTTAAAACTGGCCTTTGTGAGTTTTAGGAGTTCCTTAATAAGGTTAACCCACTGAAGAGAATTAGTGCTTATATTAGTATTTCCACCAGATAGTAATGACACCTGTTTTTAATTACAGGCTCATAAGATGGCCTGGCCTTTTCTTGAACCAGTAGATCCCAATGATGCACCAGATTATTATGGTGTTATTAAGGAACCCATGGGTAAGTATTTGAGTCGAATATGAAGTTTTCTTTTCCAGAAGTCTTGGACAATATTTTCTCATCCCTAAAATTGATATATCTTGAGGATATCCTAGGCATGCAGCTGACAGTATAAACTGGAACCATCTACCATCACTTTTTGGGTTTGAAGTGTCTTTTCAAGATGGATATTATAGACACTGTTTAGCCCAAATGGCCTAAAATTTGTAGCAATGCTCCTGTCTGCACCTCCCAAGTGCTGAGATTACATCACCACACCCATTTTAGAATGTCTGTTAAAATTGAAATATGCCTTTGAGCCCAGCAGTTTTATTTGTTAGGACTGAGCATAGGCACAAATTCATGACAATAGTGTTTATAATGACGGAAACACTGAAAGTGAAGCAAGTAGCCAGAAGAGAGGTCACTGAGTCAGGTGATCCATGAGTGGAATGCTGTGCCAGAGAATGAGCAGAAGGAAGCAGTGGAAGGATGGGGCTTGAGTGCCGTGCATCTCACAGGGAGCAGGAAAGTACCGTCATTTCCCAGAAAAAAAAAATGCAAGTGAGCAGCGGCCATAACCGTGTTAAAAGCAGCTACAAGCAGTTGTCTCAGAATACTATGCCAGTGAGAGAAATTACCAAAATTAAAAGGGAAAGTTTCCCAAAACTGCCAGAGCATTGCCAATAGCCAGTAGAATCTGTTCACAAAGCCAGCAGTGTGTTCTTAAAAGAGGGGAAACCATGAAGAAGAAAGGAAGGAGGATTTGCTTAAAACCGCCTCTCAGGGCTTCCCAGCCCTGTAGCTCAGTGATGAGCACAGACTGGATCCCTCAACACTGCAAAAAGAAGAAAAGAACACTGTCTCTGCCGGAGTGCACCATCGGGCAGCTTTGTCGTGGTGTACCTTTGTAAACCAAGGGTGGCCGAGGTGTCACCAGAGGATGTGCTTCCATGCACGGCCATCCCCTCTGGGCCACTCTTGGATCTGTGACCTGTGTTAAAGTTTCAGGTTTGTGGCATCTGCTTGGAGGAAGTGCCATCCGCATTATTTATTAAAATAATCTAGTAAGCCTGATAGCAGTGATGCAGGTTAATTCTAGAAAATGCAGAGGGACTGAAGGTAGTGGTACCTTTTACCTTGGGCTCAGAGAATCAGAAAGCTGCTTCATAGGAAGTAGCCAAGACTGCTGAGTCACAGCTGATACACTGCATAACAGCATAGTCAGTACAAATATTTCTTTCAGTCTCTTCAGAAAAATGATTCCAGTGACTTTGTATAGTTTAGACATTAAACGAATATACCCCAGTTTATTGCAAATGGGAACCACCATCATCCCTGATTCACAGTTAACAAGATCGTTTTCCTCTGTTAATAGTGTAGACATAATCCTCTCTTATGTGGGTATATCAAGGTAATATAGATCTATAAGACAGGTTAGAAGAAAAATGAAAGTTACTTATCTATATCTGGGTTTTAAATAGCAAAAACATTGTATCGTGTCAGTTCTTCTCCACCTCCCCCATACCGTCCGCCTCCCATCCCAGCTCCCTTGTGAGTCTCAGTATGTAGCCTGGCCACATACCCCCTCCTAAATAAAATCTTTGGAAATTTGTGGCAAGAAAATAATTCAAATGACTCTCTTTTTATTCATAAAGTAAAAGCCTGTCGGTTGCCTCATCCTTTCAAGGAACCTACCGTTTTCAGTTAGTCCATATCATTCCAGACATTTTTAACACATTTGTACTTTTAGAAAATATACAATTGAAGCTGGATGTGGTAGCGTGCGTCTTTTATCTCAGTGCTCAGGAGGCAGATGGCAGGCAGATCTTTGTGAGTTCAAGGACAGCCTGCTTTGTACAGTGAGTTCCAGGCAACTGGGGCTATGGAGAGAACCTGACCAACAAAGACCAAAAAAAAACCCCAAGGCTCAAAATAGACACTGTATCATACTTGGGTCCATAGATCCTACAGGCATCCTTTAACTTAACGCTGTTGAATGAGTAAAGGGCTGTTCTCTGTAATTAACTAAAAATAAATAGCCTTTTTTAACAATGACCAGGATTTATGTTTAAGAACCCAGTCAGAAACAGAATAAGGAAAGTGCTGACCTCCCTCCAGGATGTGCACCTCCTCTCCAGGGGAAATAGCCACATTGCAGGAGTATATGAGCAGTAGCTGTGTGCACTGACTTCATTGGAGCTGCGAGACATAGTCACACTGAAAACCCTTAAAAGCTTTGAAACCGTTTTACATTTTGTGTTTTTAAGATCTTGCCACCATGGAAGAAAGAGTACAAAAACGATATTATGAAAAGCTGACAGAATTTGTGGCAGATATGACCAAAATTTTTGATAACTGTCGTTACTACAATCCAAGTGACTCCCCTTTTTACCAGTGTGCAGAAGTTCTTGAATCATTCTTTGTACAGAAATTGAAAGGATTCAAGGCTAGCAGGTAAGCACATGTGTTCGATGCTCGAAATTAAATCACTCTTCAAATTGTACTGTTCTATTTAAGGAATTGGCCAAATGTTCACAGTAAATTTGTTCCTTGAAATTAAAAAAAAAAAAATTAAAGAGTATACAATATTGTGGTATACTACTCGAGATAGGTAGCAGACCTAGTAATGAGAAGTCTCTGAGTTTGCTTTTGATGTGCTTAAAGTGAAAATCCCTGTTTGCAATGCAAAAGGCATTTGTGGACTGCCTAGATAACGTAGGGTTCTGTCTGTATATACACAGGCAGTGAGAGCTCTTGCTTTCTTTGAGCGGCATCAGAGAAATACGAAAGGACCACTCAAAGGGGAAAGCCAGCAATGAAGGACTTACGAACTCTCTCCTTTGAGCTACATGTTCTGTGTCTTTGAAATCATAAACTACTGGTTTTCTTCATATGTATTCTGTAGGCAATGCTAGACCTCAAGTCCTCAGACTTTCTTTGAACCTATAAATCATAAAAGCATTGACAACTTTGCATGAAATCCAGCTACTGTCCCTTCATGCCCCATGCCCTTTTGCTTTCAGAACTTCCAAACCCATCTCAAGCACATTGAGTTTCTTCCTTTCCTTAGAGGACCGGCTACCTTTCTTATTGTAACTGCTGATAACTGACATCATCCTGTAGCCTTGAGAATCATAATTCACCATACCATAACCATCCACCCACCAGCTCAATTAGTCCTAGACATTCATACTTGGTAGAACTTTGTTGGTGGGCCTGGGTATGTATAGATTATCTAATATATTCCTAAAAGATTCCATACCAATTATTAATCAGTGTTATGGGCCAAAAGGGGAAGTACATTGATAGAGACTTGTCTAGCACATATGCTGAGGTCCTGGGTTTAGTCCCCAGTGTAACACACACACACACACACACACACACACACACACACACACACACACACGTGCATGAGTGTTCTACCTAATAATATCCCTCTAAGGAAAGTCTTTGGATGTGTTTTATCTTACGTCTCCCATAGCAAGGTAGACAGTTACTAAGGACTGTATTTTGGGGAGAGGAAGGAGGAGCGAGGGAGATTGAGAGAGTGAGAGAGAGAGAGAACATGTGCACTTAGGTATAGGAGAGGAAGTTTTAAAAAGATAAACTCACAGTAATAAAGAGAGGGGACTGGTGAGATGGCTCAGTGGTTAAGAGCTAAGAGCACTGGATGCCCTTGCAGAAGACTTTGATTCCCAGCACCCACATGGCAGCTAACAACTGTCCAACTGTCGTAACTCCAGTTCCAGGGAATCTGACACCCTCTTCTGTCCTCCCCAGGCATTGTACCTCACAGGTACACCTAACACACATTCAGGCAATACACTAATACACATAAAATAAAAATAAATAGATAAATAAAGAGAGCACACTGAAATCTCATCCACACTTAGCTGATAGAAAAGGATCAACTCATGAGTCTGGTGCAAACACAACCCAGATTCTTCAGAAGAATTCAGGAAAGGACAGCATGCTTCCCTGCATATGGAGATCTCAAAATCTCATTAAACAAGAGAAAACAGCCCAAGATTCATGTATCCATGTTGGAGGGGTGCTGGCAACTAGCAGAATGAGACCATAGAGCGGCTTACCATCCTAAAAACCTGGTATCCCATGACAAAAACAATCAGTCCCCAGAATGTCACTCAGACTCTTAAAAAACTCATTCCATATTTAAAGCAAAACCTTCCAGCCCAAGATCAAGGCTAGATCCCAGCTACTTGGGAAATTGAGTAGAAGAAGCATTTGAGCTCACAAGTTCCAGACCTGCCTAAGCTGTATAAAAAAGTCCCTGTCTCAAATAACAGTTAACTGCCAGTCAGTAAGTCCTGCACACATACAACACCCACCAGGCCAATAGCTCGTCTGTAATTTATCTTTCTGAAGGGTTAGCAGACACCCAGGGACAGCCAAACATGTAAGGAAAGCCAAAGGCAGGGCAGAAAGATAGATTCTAAGGAAAACAAAAAGAACTTCCTACACAGTAGCACACACCTCTAAACTGTGCCCCGAGAACAGTCAAGCACAATGCACCTCTGGCCTGGTGAGCAAATTATTGGGAATAAAGAAAGCTTGAGAATAAGGTAAAATAATTGAGGGGAAAACAAACATTAAATTGCTAATGTAGGAACTAAAAGGCCTAATAATTGAAAGCCAAGAAAAACCAATCATTCACTGAGCAAGGTTATCAAGAACCTCTCTGCAAACACTGGGAGGCTAGTACATGAAAGAAAGCTCTCTCTGCAGTTCGTAGTATTATAGGAGATAGAGAAGGAAGATCGTATGACATGTTATTTATGATATTATAAGCCAGGTATGGCGGGGGGGGCGCTGCAGAGATGGCCAGCAGCTAAGAACACAAGACCAGGGTTCAAATCCCAGCACCTACGTGGCAGCTAACAGTCATCCATAACTCCAGTTCCAGGGGTTCCAGCACCCTCTTCTGTCCTCCACGGGCACTGCACTACATGGATGTGCTTACACACATGCAAGCATAACACTCATACACATAAAATATATATGCACGTAAAATTTAAAAAAAAAAAAAAGCCAGGTGGACAATTGAAAAAGATCACCTACATGGAACTAGAGGTATGGCTCACACACATAAAATTAGTCATAAATAAAAATACTTTTTTTAAAAGATAGAAAACTGGAGTGATGGTTCATCTGGTAACGGCTGCTCTTGCAGAGGACCCAGGTTTAATTCCCAGCACCCGCATGGCAGCTCACAAACATCCATAACTCCAGTTCCAGGGGATCTGTTACCCAAAGAAATAAAAGAAATGTGATTGCTCCCAGAGAGCCTGACCTTCAGGTCCATTAAAGACAGCAGAGGAGATCAAAGTCAGGCAGCTTCTCCTCACAAGCCTCCCCCGTCTTCTATTCCATACCTTGTATAGTTAGTCCTCTGATTAAATTTCTAAAATTGTCTTTTTAAATTGAAAGGGCCTTTGGAGGTAGTTGGGGGGTCAGAAGAAGGGTGGTTTGAGTCCTGCCCTTGCTGCCAAGCTCACAGGCAGAATTCCAGAGAGTGGGAACAATGAAGGAAAAGAAACCATTTGACATTCCTGTGGCTTGTAGCAAAACAAAGGAATTTGAGGAAGATAGAGGCTTAGCAACTAGGTCTACGGGGGAGGGGCCACTTAATGCTCTGTGTGTGTGTGTGTGTGTATGTGTGTGTGTGTGTGTGTGTGTGTACGTACGTACGCATTGTGCCTTAGGGAGCAAACCCAGGGCCTCTCACCACCAACTTGCTTCATGTGGCTTTCTGTCTATTGAAGCATCAGTTAAGGAATGTAGGGAGCTGTATTTAGAAGTCTGCCCAGTTCTGCTAGAGTAAATAGACACATGAAGCACTTTGCAAAGGCAGCTCACCAGATTTCTGCCGTTTCCAGGTTTAAGACAGAATGAAAGACAGACTTAGCCAGCCCTCAAAGCTCATTTATCTGTGTTTCCAGTGCGCCCTTGCTGTCCTCTCAGTTTTGTTTATGCCCTCCAGTGTTGTTTGCACATGACTCTCATTGCCGTGCTTTGTTCTGATCCATCATTTACACCATCCGTGTTCTTTCTTTTCTTACAGATTGTGATATCTTTAGTCTGAATTTTTAACTGGAATCAGAACTGGATGTTGGGGTCACTCTTTTATTATACTACGCGATTATCTAATTCAGAATTCCCCTCTCAAAAGTTGAGATTAGTTAATATAATTTTTTATGTTAAATAAAGATGTGTAGATATGGTCAAAGTTTTTATTCTAGCAGCCATGTTGGACAATGTGTTTAAAGGATTGTATACTCTGGAATACTGTATTTATCTTTGATTGCAATATAAAGTACTATGACTTAGTCCTGGTAACTGTACAGTAATTTGGTTTACTAACAAAAATTGTGAATAAAACTGTGAAAAGAGAAGACTTTCTGGACTTTAATAGAAAATGTGATGTTAATATTACTACTTCTCTTTTTTCAATAGTCTTTTCCATTTCCCAAATCGGTGTAAATAGACACGTGTACACACATCCCTTTTACTACAGTAGTAATGCTTCTGTAAATGTCTATTTGTCCCTTTGTTAAAAATGGTATAATCTTTATTAAACAAACTATATATATATATATATATTTTTTAAACATTGGCTTTTTCCAGTGAGCTACCATGTTTAATGTACAGTGAAAAGCTTTAATAGTATAAAGTTTTCTTTATTGTTCTCTTATTTTTGCTCACCATCAGTGAGTGAAAGAATATGGCTGCTTCCCCCAGACCCACTTTGGCATCCATTTAAAGCATCATTGTTTCAAAAATGAAGGGTGCTTAATTATTCCCTTTTTTCTGTATTCTGTAGGTCTCATAACAACAAACTGCAGTCTACAGCTTCTTAAAGTTCAGCGTGTAAACTTAACCTAAAACACAGCAAGAATCTGGTTGTCTGAACTACTTTAAATTAAAGAGCCAGATGTTTTTAGTCAGGTTATCCTGACAAGACTTGACCTAAACTTCGTTTTTATTGGTCATAATAGTCCAATTGTATTCTTGGCCAATTTTGTCCAACGGACAAAGGAAAAGCAAAGTCAACGACACCATTATCTTGTCAAGATCAAATGGTTTTACTATTGTGGCAGAAGCGAGAAAACTTTGTTTATTGAAAAAAAAAAAAGAAAAAGAAAGCAAGAAAAAAAAAAAGATGCTATGGGGTCCAGTGTAACTCCATGGAAATGCCACGTCTGCTCTTCAGTGAAGAAGCTGGTTTAGAGTCTCACAGAAAACTTTTGACTGTATTTATTTATTGTTGCAAAAAGACGCTTTTTTATTGCTGCCCTCATTTGTCAGCTAATTATTTTTTCTTATAAAATCCAGCCCCCGCTCCATGTATCCATCCTGTGTCTTATCATGATTCCTGTAGGTGAAGTACAAGACGACCTCTAGATGTCTTTTCTTTCTATGAAAGGAGCTGCTATGTACACATGTGCACACACACAACTGGGAATCAACAATGAGTTTATTGTTCATGGTAGAGAAAAATGAAGCTTGCAGAAAGCTTGGGCTCGGTGGTCCTGGACTACAGATTTCGTTGCCTTGAATACTCCAGTACAATTGGTCATTTACTCCACACCAGGCTGAAATGAGCAAAATCTATTTGAAGGTATCTTGTTTGTAAACATTTGTCAGATTCTAATTTTTTTCCTTTTGTATTAAAATTCAACTATGGATGTATATGAATCGAAATAAATGGAGATCATTTTTCTCCCACAGATGGAGGTCTCTTTGAATGTGCGCTAATGATTATCTCTAAGCCTTTGTGGGGAGAGGGAGGGTTGCCAGGAATGGTAGGCAGCAGGCTCTGGGTAGCCCTGAGTTTCTCCAGGACAGCAGTGTCCCTTCCATTCCAGATCCCAGCCCGTTGTCGCCACATGAGAGGAAATCTCCAGAGAGCTGACCCCGTTGCATCAGTTGATCATACCTGTAATGCTAATACAACACAGTACACATTGCCTACATCCATGCTCTGTATGATTGTAGGCAAATGACCAGTAAGAGACAGCTACCTATAGTGTATGAAGGGCGTTTTTAGGTGCCCTTGTCATTTATACCGTTGATTGTTTGGAATTGTTTGGTTTGTCTGTTCCGAATGGGGAAGGGGAGTGCAGGCAGCGGGGAGGAAATGATTGAGCAGGGAAGGTGTGCTCTGCAGGTTTCTCCTTCCGTGTTCTGACCTGACCCATTGTGTTATTGTTGTCACAATGACTTCTCTAAAACTCTGGAGCTGGATTATGCAGCTTTGCAAAAACTTCCCTAGACTTTGCACTAATTCATATTAGCTTTGTCTACTGAGTTCTGGAATTTACCTAGTTTTTGTTTTTTAAAAGTCTCCTGTTTCACATTGCCCTGCTATGCAAAACCTTCCCAAACCTTAGTTTCTTAAAAGAAAACTGTGACTACAGTTCCCAACTCTGTTATGACAGGCTCAGGTGTATAGGTTCTTCTGGGTGTATAGGTTTCCTCAACTGAAGCCCGTTCCTTTTTGTACAGAGCTCTGCTTACAAACTAAAGACACTTAACTGCTCAATATGGAAACAAGTTTTTTGCTTAAAATATTAAGATGAGAAAGTAGTTAAATATAGCCTATTTTGTCCTTTTAGTTTAAAAAAGATGTTCCATGTTGTATGCGCTGTGCTGATGCAAGAATTCTACATTTTACTAAATTACAATGTTATTCTGCATCTCATCACATCACAGTATTTCTGTGCTATTTATTCATATATATATATAAGTATATATGGGCTTAATCATTAAAAACTTGTTGCAGCAAGAACTTTCCTACCTGTAGGCAATAGATTGCTATGTTTTTAACAAATTGTGGCGAATTCTAAACAATCCTTTTTGTACGTAATAGGACATTTCATCCTAAAAAAATAAAGTAATGTTTTTGACATTGGATTTTGTGCAGTTTCTAATGAAACAATGGTTGGTTGATTTGTTGGTTGATACATTTTCTGAAGTTGTTGGTATTGCCAAGTTGTACAAAAAACGGGTGGGGGGGATTTTTTTGGAACTCCTGAGATCAGGAAGATGTTAATTTCATATGTATGTACTTAATGGTATAAAGACTTTTGCAATTTCTATCACCATATAAATACATAGACATTTTATAATTTTATCAAACTATAGAGCTTTAGTCTTTCAAAGGGAATTTTTGAAAAACATGTTCTTTTCAAAAGCTGCTTTTCTAATGAATATTCTATGGCAAGCCTCTACTGTTCACCCTTGTGCTGATTGCTTTCAGAGATCCTAGTGATAATCATGCGCATTTGTTCAGATGTCTCTACCCAGTCTTTGGGCCTGTAAGTTGTATTTAATTTACACCAATAGATTTCTTTGGCTAAAGATATTTTTAGTGTTTCCTGTGCCTCATCTCCAAATTCACAATCTTTGAGACCAAAAGAGATATTTTCATAAGGCTTTTTCTCCTGTCCATATTTTGCAGGGTTTGTATTTACTGTCCTGCAATAGGTTAAAAATATTGTGATCTTCTGGGGGTGTTTTCTAAAGGAAAACGTAATTATCTTTTTATATTTCAAGTGGCCTGGAGTGCTGTTTAGGGACCCTGAAATGTGTTGCTGTTTGTAACCTTCCTTCTTCAAATCTGCAATAAAAACTCTTTCCCTGTTTCTTTGTATCAGGACAGCTTCCGGCTTCTTTGTGTTTCTGATGTCAAGGGCCAGCCTGGTGGCTGCACACTCACGGGCTTGACAGGTTCACTCTTGCCATGGTGAGGCTGGTCCCCCGCAATGTCTGATTTCAAGTTTTTAGCAGGAACAGTGATCTCTCCTGGGCAAAGTAAGGGCTTACAGGCCTATGGGGGAAGCTCAGCAGGGAGGATTTCTAGTCTGTTGTCCTTAAGGCACTTTTTGATACTTATGTAGAATGCGATTCCAAGAAAGACATTTCTCAGAAGATGACATCACTTGATCCAATTTAGACCAAATTTCAACTAAAGCAATGTTGTATTTTCAAAATGGTAAAGTCCTTTTTTAGCTTTTTTAGCTGCACTTGCAATTGTAAATACATCAAGAAATTAAAGAGTATACACTGCTGGCTGCAAGTCAGTTTTTCCAAAGTCAGTATGAGCTTGGTCACCTTAAACAGGATATCAAGACAGAGGTGAACAGTGCCAAATGACATGGTTAAGATAGCTTTTTAAAAGCTATTACCACACAAACCAAAAAAAATGTGTTATAGACCTTTCCATGCCAAAAGAAAAACGTACTTTTCCCCTCCGTGAATTCTAAAGGACATTAATCTAAAAGACACATAGGACTGAATTCATCTCGAAGGCAACTGAGGATTTTATTTATGAGGGACTATTATGATGTCTGCATGTAGGCACAAAGGGCCCTTTAGTCTTTGCAGCATAAACCTGTATGCTAGGAAAAAATATCAATAGGACAAAAGATTAGAGACAATGAATTTGCTCATTAAGATTGCCCATAAAATTAGATTGTAACCAAGATTCTGTTTGAATACTGAAAAAGTGATTCTTCCAACCTTTTCTGCTAACTTGGAATTCCAGGGTTCTTTTCTGTCTCCAGTCTCCAGCCCATCATCAGCCTACCTTGGTTGAGCCTCACTGGCTGTGCCTTGCAGACCCAGCCTTGAATGATGGCCCTGATTTTACATCTAAAGCAGCTGGTCTGCACACATTTCTGGAGTGTACATACTATAACCTCCAAATATATTGAACATTGGGGATCTGGCATTTGTGTGTATTTCAATTTTTTAAGAAACTTTGTGTGTGTATATGTGTGTTGTTTGTCTGTGTATGGGTATGCACACATGTGTACAGGTGCCCAAGGAGGCCAGGACATGATATCAGATCCTCTAGAGCTGGCGTTCTAGGCAGTTGTGAACTGCCTGATTTGAGTGCTGAGAACCAAATTCTAGTCCTCTGTATGAGTAGCAACACTTTTAACTGATGAGCTGTCTTTCCAAGTCCCCCCCCCCCCCCGCTTCCCCTTTTTAAGACAGAACCTCTTATAGCCCAGGCTGGCCTTGAACTTGTGATCCTCCTGCTTCAGCCTCCCAAGCACAAGATTAAAGATGTACACCACCATGCCTGGCTGTACATTAGGCCTTCAGCCATTGTTGCTCACTTCCAAGTCAACTCCCCAAGTGAGCATCCTTGCTATAAACTTTTCACAGCTAGAAACACTGTCACCTTTAAATAGACTACATGTGCCTCCTCTCTTTCCTGTGACAGACATCATGCGTTCTTTATATCTATTCACAGTGCTTCAAATTAACTGGAATACACTTTGATCCTCTGGGGCATGGGGACCTGTAATGTCTTTGTGGATTCAAGCATTTGCTGGAAATTGAAGTTTTTTCAATCCAAACAGAAAATGCTTACACTTCACTAGTCTGGGAGCTCTCAGTCATGAATACTGTTTCCAGAGTTTCGGAAGTAAGTTTGAAAAGCTTTTTCTCAAAACCTTTAAGCCAGGTGAGGCTAAAGAAAGCCAGGTGCATCAAAGATCTGATTTCAAGGCAAGATTTACTGCTTTACAAACACAAACATGATACTTGTTCATTGGAAAAATGACATGAGACCAGAGTGTATGCTGCACCGGAAAAGCTCCAGCATGGCACAAAACACGAGTCAGGAGTTCTCAGGCAAGGAGGCCTGAGAACACACCACATCTTACACTTTGATACCTCAGGAACACTTGCTTTGAATAATGTTTTGCTTAAGCCCCAGAAATGTAAAGTTGTCATACTTAGTCTGGGCTCTGATGCTAGTGTCTGATCTAATATATGTAAATGACTTCTGACTTCCTACTCTTATTCTCACGTTCGAAATTTAAGTACAAAATTTGGCTTGAAAACAAACTATTCAAAGCTGTATATTGAAATTCAAGAAATGTTTTGTGAACTCTTTCTACTAAAGGATGTATTAAATTAAAATAACTTAAAACCACAAAATAATGATCTATTGACTGGACAGGTCAAGTGTCTGAGCTTTGTGAATTGCTGTCTGTTACTGCTTTGGAGTAACTTTGTCACCGAGCTCAGGAGCAATACCCTCAAGGTGTTCTAAATAAAGTGAGTGAATGGCACACATTGCTCTTCTGTGGGCCCAATTTCAGAAGACCTCATTCATTACATAAGATAAGCCTTTGTTACTGCCAAATTCCAAGTCTCTCAGGATCTAAGGTGCCAGGGTGGTCTGTTCAAACGCACTGGGTACGGGTGGCACTTCGCACTTGCCGCTCCCTTTTCCGGTTAAACCTTTTCACATAGCTGCTGGGACTCCTGAGCAGTCCATCTCCTGGTCGCAGGCGCCCTCTCAGGATCTGGAGCAGAGTAGCCGGAAGCTGTCGTCTCTTCTGGTAGATGTGGCCCATCACAATGTACCTGCTGCCTGAACAAATTAGCCAAAATAGAAATGGTGTCATTTAAATGCCATAAACACGACTGAGACCTTTAAGAAATGCCCTAGCTTGACTCTCATGTACATGTTGAAACTCATCTAACCATAAGGTAGCAGGTGGAAACTGTATCGAAGAGATAGCCTGTCAACAGCCACAGAACAAAAATGTTAAACCCAGTCTAGGAAGTGATTGCATTCCCAACACTACCATTCCCGAAAGACCTTCCTCAGCTCAGGCTGTGTAGTATAATCCTGTATTCCTTCTGGCCATGGTGTTTCACATAAGCCTACTGGTGTTTGGTTGTTTTTTTGTTTTTTGTTTTTGTCTTTCATCCTTTAAGACAGCATCTGATGGAACCAAGGATGACCCTGAACTTAAGGCCTTGGCATCCCTCATGAGTGCTGGAATTAAAGGTGTGCACCACCACTCCTGCTAATTTCACTGTTAGGGGATCAACTATCCGGCAGGGGCTGAAATGATAACCTGTCTTCCGAGTTCTGTTGGTTATATTACTCTCCTTAGAGCTGGGATTGAGCCCTGCCTGTAACCTAACACGTGAGAGGCTGAAGCAGGATTGCGGTGAGTTGAGGCCAGCCTGGGCTGCTCGCTTAGTAATGAAAGCCTATTTCAAAAGAAAAACAAACAAAAAAGGCTGGAAATATAGCTCAAGTGGCAGAATGCTGCTTGCCGTGTATGTGTGAGGTCATGGGTTAATTCCTAGCGCTCCAAACGAAAAAAGGGAGTGTGTGGTAGCTGGGGTGACCTACAGAACCCAGGCTGCAGCATTCGAGTTCCCGATAGTATAAAGGACAACTATGAACCAATCATTTAGGTCCGTTTCAGTACCAGGTTTAAATTCTGGGCATGGTTTATGACAACTGACGAAGTCTAGGGCCAATATGTGCACTCGGAAGAAAAAGCCGTCCGGGGTGATGTACAGACGGCTCATCTTGTACAGCCCGTCGCGGTCCACCAGCAGCGTCACGAGCCGCATCCCTGCGCCCAGAACGTCCACGTCGTGCACGATTCCATTCACCGCTGCTTTCGGAAAAGAGTTTGGAGAACAGCGTTACACTTGGTCTCGCGTGCGACTCTTGCAAGTCACAGGGCGGGGATCGGGCGCGCAGGCGGGGTCCGGGGTCGCGCTCACCGAATTCGCTGGCGCAGTAGGCCTCGCGCTCGTCTGCGTCCGCGGGGCAGGCGCGCGCGCAGGACTGGGCGTCTGGCGCCGCGTCCTCAGGCTGCGACTGCGCGTGTCCCGAGGCCGCGTCCGCGGCGGCGGCGCGCGGCCGGTTGGGGTGGGCGGGGCCGGAGGCGCGCGGCCGGTTGGGGTGGGCGGGGCCGGAGGGAGAGCGCGCTGCGGGGAAGCGCAGGGCTCGTGCGCGCGCGCGGCGCGGGGTGTCCTCGGGCGGGGGCGCGCGGCGCGGTGACGCGCGGTTCTCGGCCTGAGCGAGGCGCGGGCCCAGCGGCCAGGCGTGCGCGCGCGCGGCGTCCCGGAAGCCGGCGCGGTTGTCCGGCGTCGCGGGCTTCCGGCGCCGGAGGTCCGGCCAGGCGCGGGGAGCAGCGTCGGCAGCGCGCGGCCGGCGCGGGAACGCGGACAGCGGCTGCGCGCGCTGCCCTGGCATCTCCTCCGTGCTCTCGCTGCCGCTGGCGTCCGGCTTTCGGTGGGGCGGCGGGGCTGCGGAGGAAAGGGAGGCGGTTAGCCTTGGAGAGGCGCGGGGCAGACGGGCGGCGGGAACCCGAGAGTCGGCGCGCAGCTGCGGGGCGGAGCGGTGACCGGCCGGAGCTGCGCTGTGGCCGGGGAGGAGCCAGCGCCCCAGGCGGCGGCCGCTTAGCCTGGAGCCTGCGTCCTGCCCTTAGCCCGGAACCTGCACTCGGAGCGGAGGCAGGAGGGTTGCTGCGAGTTCGAGGGCAGCCTGGGCAACTGTGTTCTGTCTATAAATAAGTAAAGGCCGACGTGGTGGTGCAGGCCTTTAATTCCGTGGATCTCTGTGAGTTCAAGGCCAGCCGGGGTTACATAGTGACACCCTGTCCCAAAAATAAATGAATAAATAAATCTTAAGAATGGAGCTGAGAAATTTTTGTGCACCACATGGTCAATGAGAGGCCTAAGGGCATTATTTTGTTAAGGAACCTTTTCAGATCTATTAGCCTTTTAAATTACAAACCCCAATTTATTCTAGAACTAAGCATTTCTGGTAACTGATTAAACAACAAATTGCCCTTGCCCTTCAGTACATATATGTCTATGTGTATACACACCTATAGACATATATGTCGCCACCTTTTTGCTATTTAGTTTGTGGAGAAAGTTCCAAGACCAAGCCCTGGGGGAAAAGTCTCATGTTACGGGTTTCTCCTAATTGTTTAAGCACCCCTGACAACAGAACTATTTGGTTTTCCCATCCGTGTTTACACTGTCATCTTGGTCTCTGCCGCATGGAGCATTTGTGAGTGAATTTTTATCTGGCTTCTTGGACACCACTTACTGGTAAACCACAGCTTAGAAGGGGTTTTGAAAGCTAGGCTGTGAGACAGAGGCCCCTGGTTAAGTATGAAAGCATATATTGGTTCTATTACCACCCCCCATGCCATTGGAAAGTCTCCTAAATACCATGAAGACACATTTTAAAAATTATTAATGATTTTCTGGAGCTCTGCAGACAGGTTGCTGAACAAACTTCAGCCAGCTTGAAATCTGGGCAACTTTCCATACCCAGTTACACAATATCACCTCCCTGTTTGTCTGGGTCCCAGTGCCCCTCCAGGCAAGCAAGACTCAGAGCCTTTTTTTTTTTTTTTTCTCCATTTGCATTAAAGAGCTTGGTCTGCCTGTTTGGAGCCCTGGTAACACTTCATTTAAGATGAAGCATCTTGCCAGATTAGTAATCTCCTTGAAAAATCAGCTTTCTCCCAGCAGTAATAGCTGGTTACATAGTTCATGATTCCGCAAAGCCGTTGGTCCTGACTCACTGTGTTAAAGGAGTGCACCCTGCACAGCTGAATCGAGTTCTGGTGACTGTCCAATTCCTGCCTGTCAACTGTTGACCTCACAACTGCTCCCCCATTGATATCACCATCTGTTGTCATGGGAAAGATTGTCCAATATTTAGGGTAAATGCCACTGAAGTCATTCCATTTCCATGTGGAAAAAATAACCCAAAGTAAATTGTCCTGTGAGGTACGGAAGCTATTTTTCCCAGAGATTTGAGCAAAACGAGGAAATAAAAGCAAAAAAAAAAAAAACCCAAAACACGACTCTTTTGAGAACACACAGAGAATGCCTGGTTTGTGCGTGCGTGTGTGTGTGTGTCTTTGTGTCTCTGTGTGTGTCATTGTGTGTGCTTGTCCGTGTGTGCGTGTGTCTGTGTGTGTCTTTGACTGTGTGCCTGCGCGTGTGGCTGTGTGTCACCGTGTGTGCTTGTGTGTGTCTGTGCGTGTGTGTGCCTGTGATCCCAGCTCAGGTGTCCCAGATCTACGCAGGGGGGTGCGCAGACACGGGTGGGTGCCCGGGGCTGAGGGTCCCCCAGCCCTGCCCGGCTCCCGCCACCCGCTGCGCCCGGCCCTTGCAGGCTCCCGAAAGGCGCGCCACGACCCCTTTTGACACTTTCCCTCCTCCGGGATGCAGTAACTACTTAACATGCAAAGTTTTCCCAGGCTGCCCGGCCCGCCCGCGTCTCGGCGGACCTGGGCGCCTCGCCGCGGCTCTCCCGCACGCACGCAGACCTGGTCGCCCGTCCTGCGCTCCGACCCTCGTCGTCCCGCCCTTGGTCGCGCCCTTCTCCCGCTTCCCCGCCGCGGCTCCTCTCGGGGCGCTGAGTTTCGGCGACCTCACCTTTTCTCTCCGCCACCGAGGCTTCGGGGGACGATCCGATGATCAAGCAGAGAAGCCAGAAGGCTCTAGCTGTCATTTTTGTAGACAGGGCTCCGGACTAAGAGGCTGCGAGGGCTCCGGCTCGCCCTCGCTCCCCCACCCCTTCTCCACACCCCCACCGCCGTCCATGCTAATGAGGGGCAGCCTTTGGGGAAACGGGCATCGCTGGCTGCGCAGACCATTGGAACAAAACCGAGCCGGGGCCGTCGCCCTCTCCCCCAGGGGGATCCTGGGGCTGCGTGTCCCGTGTGGGCCTGGGCTTTCGCTCCGGGTGGGTGGCCAGCTGGGGTGAGGTGACAAGCGGAGGGAGTGAGGCTTCTGAGGGGGAGAGTGAGTGATGAAGTCAACAACAAATAAAAAATTAGTGCTGAAGACAGCGTGGGCTTGCGGAGGGGACTCCAGATGACAGGAGATGCGTTCCAGAACGAGTGAGGCAATTGCTTGAGAAACCAAGTTTCTACCTCCCAAGTTTGATGAAACTGTTGCACTATATATGCAACTTTGATATTATAGAACCAGAAAGGAGAAAAGGTCCTTGGCAAAATGGTTTTTCGTCCTCCTCCCCCTCTTCCTCCTGCTCTTCATCCTCCTCCTCCCCTTCCTCCTCCTCCTGCTCTTCCTTCTCTTCCCCTTCCTCCTCTTCCTCCTCTTGCTCCTCCTCCTCTTCCTCTTCCTCTGCTACCTCTTCCTCCCCTTCCTCTCCTTCATTCTTCCCTTCCTCCCTCCATTGATAACTGGTGTTCTATTGACAGATTACCAAGTGCATACTGAAGCCTTCTACCTTCTAGGTCCTAGGAGACAAGCCTTGGCAAACCACCTGCCTGACTCTGGGGGCAACTCATTGCTTGGAGATAGGCAGAGGTCTTTAATCTAAGAAAAGCAAACCCCACTTCACTTAGTTCCAACCTCTTACCACAGCATCTTACACTGGTCCTGAGTTTAAGACTCCAGTGAAGTAAAACCAGCATTTGCCAAGGGGCTTGAGGGCCTCAGTGGCCCAGAGCAAGTCTGACCCACCTTGAGGACTTGCATCTCAGCCACAGCTTCAACCCTAAATGGAGGCAGAAGTGCACTGAGGTGAGAGGGTTTGAAGTGAGGAAGGACGGTGCTGAAGGGAGTCTGGAAGTTCTGCTGCACCAGCCTCTGGGGACTGGAAGGGAACAGTGCTGGTGGACTGGACGGAGGAGACGCTGTGGCCACATTCTCAAAAAAGACGCTGGGAAGTTAGAGGGAAAGCCAGTTCTATGTCGCAGGAGGGAGGAGTTAAGAAGAGATTGGTTTCATCTCAGTTTCCAAAAGAACATTCCAGCGGGAGAGATGGCTCAGCAGTTGAGTTCTTACTGCTCATCCAGAGAACCCAAGTTCAGTTCCCAGCATCGCACATCAGGTGGCTCACAGTGCCTAGAACTCCAGCTCCCAGGGCCTCTGGCCTCTGAGAGTACTTGAACTCATGTGCACATACCCGCCCACACAGAGACACATCATTTAAAATAAAAAAATAAAAAAACCAGACATAGTGGCACATACCTTTAGTGCCAGCACTCGGGAGGTGGCAGATCTCTGAGGCTGAGGCCAGCCTGGTCTACATAGCAGTTCCAGGCCAGCTGGGGCTACAAGGAGACACTGACTGAAATAAATAAATAAATACATTTTTAAAGATAGTATTCTAGGAGATGTTGGTAGAATGCTTACCTCTCGTGGCATAAAGCACTGGGTTGGATCACCTACATCATATAAATTAGGTGTGGTGATACACACCAGTAATCCCAGCATTCTGGAGGTAGAGGCAGAAGAATCAAGAGTTTAAGGCTATTTTTGTCTACATAGTAAGTTCAAAACCAACCTGAAATGCAGGAGAGCTTGTCTCAAAGGAATGCTTATAGCCAGCACCTCAAAAAAATAAATAAATAAAAGCAGACTTAAAAATTAATTTAAAAATGAAAGTGAAATAGAGAAAGCAGGTTGTAAATTTTATGCCACCATGAACTCCTGGCCAAGGGGCATCCAAAGAGGAAAACTTCAGGGTAACTGTGGACTCGGTTCCTTGACTTGGTGTCCTGTAGTTTCAGGACTACAGTAAGGCAAATATTTACCTAGAGAGATGCTGAGGGCTGCGGGCAGCTCAGTGATCCAGCACTTGCCTGTCATGCACAGTAACACACCAATAATGATAATAACAATAGCTTCAAAATCTGATGCCATACTTTCTACAGATCAGCTCACTGACAGGCCAAAACTCATACAAACAGCTGCATAAACCAGACTATTGTTTATTAATTTGAGATCGGCTACTGGCAAGGAGAGCCAGGGGTATAATTATTCATCAGAAGGTTGCCTGAAGCCAGGCATGGTGGCACGGGTCTTTAGTCCCAGCACTCAGAAAGCAGAGGCAGGCAAATCTCTGTGAGATCGAGGCCAGCTTGGTCTACATAGCAAGTTTTTTTCAGGCCAGTCGGGGATATTGGCGGGACCTTGTCTCAAAATAATAACAACAACATGGTTGTCTGGAAGACACTAGAAAATGCAACTGAGGCTGGAGAGATGGCTCAGTGGTTATGACTATTGTCTGCTCTTGCAGAAGACCCAGGTTCAAGTCCCAGTACCCACATGGAGGCTAACAACCATTCATAACTCCAGTTCCAGCAGATCTGATGCCCTCTTCTGACCTCCACAGGCATTGAACAATAGGGGTGCACTTACGCACATGCAGGCAAGACATTCATAACATTTTTAAAAACAAATAACTAATTCAATATTTTTTAAAGAAAATGTAGCTGAAGGAGATGAGCTACTCCTTCCTCATTGAGAATAAGATGCAGACGAGAAAATTCTATATTTCCTTCACAAGAATAGCCTCCTCAAGGCTGGTGAAGTGGCTCAGCAGATAAAGGTGCATGCAGCCAAGGCTGAAGACCTGAGTTCCATTCCTGGAACACCCGTGGTGGGGAGAAATGACTCTTGCAAATTGTCCTCTACCCTTCACATGCGCGCCCCAGCATGCCCCCACCACACAACACAACTAAATAGATAATTTGTTGTCTGTTTTATAGACCAATCTGGCCTAACTCTCACAGAGATCCACCTGCTGCTGCCTCCCAAGCGCCAGAATCAAAAGTGTGTGCCACCATGATCTGCAAATAAATGGATTTTTTTAAAAAAAGAATAGTGTCTCTAGTCACTGCAAACTTTGACTACACCAGAGTGTCTCTCGACACAACCAGATAAGCACTGTTAACGTCAGGCTTGGGGCCTGGATTCTAGATGTTGGCGGCTCCCACTCTCCCACATGCTTATTTTTTCAAGCCAAGTGGAATAAAATGAATTAGGCTTAAGCTTTCTCAGTTACAGCCACATCTCAGACATACCGTCTTGAGACTACATTCAAGTCATGCAGATCCAGTTTGGGGTGTACCTGAAACCCTTCTGAGACAGGAATGTTGTGAATGTCTTGAAGCCCACACCCTGAAATATAGAGGCAGAAAGTGTGCCAGCCAGTGCCCAGGGCTCTTAGAGTCTCTTGGGGTGGCACCAACTGGGAAAACTTGCTGGCATCCAGGGCCAGCTCTCAGGCAGTGCCTGGTTTATACTAGAGCTGGGAATGTAGCTCAGTGGTAGAGCACTTGCCCGGCATGCAACTGCCTGGGTTTGATCCCCATTAACACACACACACACACACACACACACACACACACACACACACACACACTGCAAGATTCTTGCTAGTCATGGTGAAGCAGACCTGCAATCCCAGAACTTGGGAAGCAGAGGCAAGAGGATTGTTAAAAGTTCAAGACTAAGTTTCAGGCCAGTCAAGACTATGTGATGAGACTCTGTCTTCAAATAAACAAAAAGAGAAGAGTGGGGAGAAGAGAGAAGGACGAGGAGAAGGAGGAGGAGGAAGAGGAAGCAGCCCCACTAATTGTTGGAGACACAGAGTTCAAAGGGACTGATTTACTTAGCATGAATGTCAGCTTCTTAATTTACAATGAGAATTTGACCTGGGCAGATGTGTGCACTCAGGCCATTCTGGCTACAATTCTCTTTTTATAAACAAATCCTGTTGAGGGTTGGGGAAAACATGTAATCACAGCACTCAGAAGGAATATTCCAAGTTCACTGCCAGCCTGGGCTACATAGTAAGTTCAAAGAAACTTTGGAATGCATGACATCCTGTTTCTAGCCAATGGGGGAAAAATTTGATGATCGAGGTGCTCCATAATGAACCCAGGGCACAGGGAGGCCCTCCTGTGCTTGGAGGATATGGCAGTATTGCTTTGCCATTGCCTCCTGGATTTACCTGTATAATCACTGTATATTCTAGAAGAACCCAAGAGCCCAACTATTTCCTCTCCCCTGACAATTTCTGATATTTAGGTTTATCTTTCTGCTTAGCAAATATTTATTGAGTGTGTATTATGTGTTGGAATTTCCCAAGAGTTACAAATGTCTTTGTTCTTCATGGGCTTCCTGGATCACACCTGAGCTTGGGTTAATGCGGCAACCCTTGGAGGGTCCCATCATAGCTCCAGGATGAGATTGAGTCATCAGAAAACCATAGTGTGATCTGAGGGTTGGGACTTGAGCCAGTCCCACAGTCTCTAAGGAGCTGGAGATTAAGTTCAGTTGCATAGCCGATAATTTTATTAGTCACACATTCTGAATGGAACCTAAATAAAATCTCGAGCTTCTGAAAACCAGAGGAGCTTCTCCATCAGTGAACAACTTCAATACCAGGTGCTTAGAAACTTCTTTTGCTAAAAAGCACTGACTTTGTACTCAGCCCCTACAGGTAACTGAAAGTAGGATAAAAGCTTGCCACCCAGACTGGGAATGTAGCTCAGTTGGTAGAGTTCTGGCCCTTCAGGCACAAAGCCCTGGGTTTGATTCCCAGCAGTACTGTGTAGTAGTTGATAATCTTAACACTCAGAAAGTAGCAGCAGGAAGATCAAAAGTTCAGGGTCATCCTAGACCATATAAATAAGTCTGAGGTTAGCCTGGACTATAGTGAGATGCTGTCTCAAAAAAAAAAAAAAAAAATTCTGATGGGACTGGAGAAATGGCTCAGTGGTTAAGAGCACTGGCTGCTCTTTCAGAGGACCCAAGTTTGCTTTCCAGCACCCACAGTGTAGCTAATAACCACACGTAACTCCAGTTCCAGTAGATCTGATGCCCTCTTCTAGCCTCTGAGGACATTGCACCCAACTCATTGTGCTGGTTAGATTTGATGTCAACTTGACACAAAAACCTCGACTGGAGAACTGCTTCCATTGGGCTGGCCTGTGGCCATGTCTGTGGGGTGTTTTCTTGATTGTTGAGTGATGTGGCAGGGCCCAGCCCACTGTGGGCGGTGCCACCCCAGGCAGCTTGTTGTCTATTGTATAAGAAAGCAGGCTGAGCCTGGGGCAGGGGAGCAAGCCAGTAAGCAGTGTTCCTCCAGGGCCTGTGCTTCAGCTCCTGCCTCCAGGTTCCTGCCCCAAGTTCCTATCTTGGGCTTCCTGTGTGACCTGGGAGATGTAAGCAAAATAAACCCTTTCCTCCCCAAGTCTGTGTTGGTCAGAGTGTTTTGTCACAGCAATGGAGAAGAAAACTAGGACAGAAATTGGTACCAGGATCATAGGGTATTGCTATGACAGACCTGATCTTGGTATTTTGGAGATGATTGTGGAAACGTTTGGAACTTTGGGCTAGAAAAGGCATTGAGCTCTTAGAGTTTGTTGCTGTGGCACTTGGAACAGTTATGCTAAAAGAGTTGTAGATGATAGAAGGCTGGCTTTGTGAAGCTTCAAAGGGACCATCAGAGCTGTTTGTATGGTATTTTGAACTGAGAATCTGTGGGTTCTGGTCAACTGCAGCTGAAGGATCAGCTGTGATTAAGAAGAGATCGGAACCTAATGTGAAACCTTTGATTTACTGGGACAATTGATGACAGCTGGGGCTGAAAAATCAGCTGTAATTAACAAGAAACCAGCATCACTGTGGTGAAATCTTCTGGGAAGTATTTCCTCAGGGTCAGCACATAGACGTTGTATGTAGTCCGGGGACACCCGAGCCACCACCTTAAGCTGAAGCAGGACTTGGTATGTGTAAGAGTCTCCTGTATGGTTCTGGTGTTGACAGCATGAAGAAGTCACAGAGAGCAGCTGAGGCTTGGCACCCTGAGAGGCCTGGAAAGGCCATTTGTGAAAATGCAGCCTCAGTTGCAGTGAAGACCCCAGGATTGCAGGGGTCATGGAGAAAACCTGAGGTTTTGAAATGGAAGAGGCCACAAGAACCCATTGGTGAAGGTGCAACTTCCATTTTAGTGGAGACCCCAGCTTTTGGAGATGTCAGGACTGTGGGATGACCACAAAGAGCAGCGTCAAGTGTGGAATGCAGCCGGCCTGGGCCTGCAAGATGAGCTGTGTGTGCTGTGAACGGCAGAGCCAGAGAAGTGGAGCTGCCGAAACCCTTTGGACCCAGAAGATCATGAGTGAATCTCAGATGTCCAGCCTTGAGCTATCTGCTGGACTTAGGTTTTGCTTAAGTGTGTCCGATTCTTCCCTTTGAAATAAGACAGTACTTATTTTGGATTTTATAGGAGCCCACAGTTAATAGATTTTTAAAAGAGACCATGAACTTTTAAGTGTTTGGAATTTTTTAAAGGACTGTGGGGTTTTTAAGGTTGTATTGTCTTATGTTATGATATTAATGTTAACATCATATCTTGGGGACAAACAAATGGAAAGTTTGCTTAGGAGTAATGTGTTTCATATGTTAAGTTGACAAGGGGTCAATTGTGCTGGTTAGCTTTGGGGTCAACGTGACAGTCCTGGGTTGGGGGAACCTCAATTGGGGACCTGCCTCCATTGGACTGGCCTGTGGTCATGTCTGTGGACTATTCTCTTGATTGCTGAGTGATGTGGAAGGGCCCAGCCCACTGTGGGTGGTGCCACCCTGGGCAGGTTGTTCTGTATTGTATAAGAAAGCAGGCTGAGCATGGGCCAGGGGAGCAAACCAGTAAGCAGCGTTCCTCCATGGCCTGTGCTTCAGCTCCTGCCTCCAGGTTCCTGCCCTGAGTTCCTACCTTGGGCTCCCTGATGAACTGCATGACCCGGGAGATGTGAGCAAAATAAACCCTTTCCTCCCCAAGTTGGTGTTGGTCAGAGTGTTTTGTCACAGCAATGGAGAAAAAAACTAGGACACTCATACAGGCAGACACCTGTTCATATACACAAAAAAAACATGAAAATAGATTTTTTTTAATCTAAAAAAATCTGTTTTCATGTCAGTATCTGGAAGATGGACTCATATGCTTCTCAGTGTACTGTATTGACTGTAAGTTTCTAACCCTTCATTACTTCTGCTTGTTTTTGAGGTGGGGGAGTGATAGGACCTGACATTGGAAGTACCACAGCCTGACCTGAAGGCCAGGATTTAGGTGACAACTGATGTGCTGGGCAGGTACTGTGATTTGAGCCATAGGGAGAGGACACAGAAGCTCCATCCACCCTTGGAGCCCTGTCAGAACCCCCTCCCCCAATATGTACCAGGTATGACCCTTCCATTCACTGGTTCTGATTAGCATCCTTTATGATAAACAAGTAACGAAGGCTGGGATGTGGCCCAGTGGTGGCCCAAGGGCCCCTGGAGCATGTACAAAGCCCTGATTCCTATCCCCCTTGCTGAAAAAAAAAAATGTAATCAGGGGCTGGTGGGGAGATGACTCAGTTATTGAAGTGCTTGCTGCACAAGCATGAAGCTCCAAGCTCTGTCTATAGCACCCACGTCAGAGCATGCAGGTTGTGTGTGCCTGTAATCCCAAAGCTGGAGAGGAGAGGCAGAGACATGAGGATCCCTGGGGCTTGCAGCCCAGGTAATCTAGCTCTAGGCTCAGTGAGAGAACTTGTATTTATAAAAACAAAATGGAGAGTGATTGAGGAAGAAACTTGACTTAGACATCTGGCTTCATACACATTGAATGTGGTGCTTTCAATGAGGAATGTTTCCAGTCGGCTCAAGGATTCGAACACTTGGTATATGGTCCCCAGTTTGTGGCACTGGTGGGGAGATCATAGAAGTTTTAGTAGGTGTAGTCTTGCTGGACGAAGTATGTCACTGGGGGTGGGCCAGTGAAGGATTCTGGGAGATGCTACATACATAGCTAGCCATCCCTATCTAAGGTTCCACAGACCTGAATTCTACCAACCTCTGATAGGAAAATTCCAAAAATTTGCCTCTGTACTTCATATTTACAGATTTCTTTCTTTTTTTTTCATGTTTTTTAAATTAAATTTATTTGCATGTGTATGGCTGAGTGTATACACGTGCAGTCCATGCATGCAAATGTTTGTAAGCCACCATGTGGGTGGTAGGGAATGGACCTGGGTCCTCTGGATGAATAGCAAGTGTTCTTATCCACTGAGCCATCTGTCCAGCCCCTATGGACTTCTTTCTTGTCATTCATTATTCCTTAAGTAGTAAAGCAAAACAAATATTTGCATAGGATTTACATCGTATTAGGTATTACAAGTAATCTGGAAGTTATTCAAAGTATATGGGATGCTGACAAACTGCCTCCTAAATATCAGTGCTAAAGATCAGGCTGCTCTCAGCCTCAATTAGAAGCTTCCTTTTGCAGAGACTTATAACTGGTCCAAGCGCTGAGACTTAAGTGCCTGTAAATGCTCAGCCCTAAGTGAAATGTCTACAGCAACCCACACGTACCGCAAGGTTCAGGGAGCATCACAGGGAGGAGAAAGAACAGAATAGCCAGCAAATGGAGAGGACTGCTGTCTTCTGAACATGACATGGTTATTGCACTCGGGAATCGCACTTCACACTGTCGGTACCTGTACTTGATGAAGCCAGTAGGGCCAGAAAGACGACTCAGCAGTTAAGAGTGCTTACTGTGAGGCTAGAGAGATGGCTTAGTGGTTAAGAGCACTGACTGCTCTTGCAGGGGACCCAGATTTGGTTCCCAGTACCCGCATGGCAACAAACAACCATTTGTAACTCCAGTTCCAGGGGACAGACACGAGACACACACATGGTGCACTTATACACATGAAGAGAAAACACTCATATATTTTTGAAAATAAACAGCTTTTTGACAAAGTGGTTCAGAAAGCGAAGAAGGAAGTTCCACCCCTCCCAAACCTAAAGCCAAAATAAAGGCATTGAAAGCCAAGAAGGCAGTGTTGAAAGGCATCCACAGCCCCCAAAAGAAGATCCTGGTGGCTCAAAAGCCTGTGGCTCCGGAGGTACCCCAAATACCAAGAGCACCCCCAGGAGAAACAAGCTTGACCACTATGCCATTATCCAGTACCCCGACCACTGACTCAGCATGAAGAAGATAGAAGACAACACACTTGTGCTGATTGTGGATGTCAAGGCCAAGAAGCACCAGATCAAACAGTCTGTGAAGAAACTACAGCACTGATGTGGTCAAGTCAATACCCTGATCCAACCTGATAGAGAGAAGAAGGTCTATGTTTAGCTGGCTCCTGATTACAATGCATTAGATGCTGCCAACAAAATTGGGATCATCCAAGCAGTCCAGTTAGCAATTCTAAATACAGATTTTTTTTCACCATAAGTAAATAGCTTGGGGCTGAAGAGATAGCTCAGTGATTAAGAGCACTGGCTGTTTTTTGCAAAAGATCAGGGTTCAATTCCCAGCACCCACATGACAGCTAACCATATATAACTCCAGTTCCAGGGGATACGTCGCCCTCTTCTGACCTCCACAGGCATTGCATGACATGGGCACACTTACATACATGCAGGCAAAACATTCATACACATAAAATAAAAATAATAAAGTATTAAATAATTTTTAAAATCACTAAAAAAAGAGTGCTTACTGTTCTTTCAGAGGACTCCAAGTTCAGTTTCCAGTACACACTTCAGGGAGCTGAAAACTGCCCATAACTCCAGTTCTAGGGGATCAAGTATTCAATACTCGCTGAGCTCCAAAGGCACCTGTACACACATGATACACATAAACTCATATAGACACACATACATACACATAAAAAAAATAGACTAAGCCAGTTAAAATCCAGCATGAATGGAGAAGGGACTCATTATGCTCCACCCCTAACTGAGAATATACTGGTAGTTGATGTCTGCTGGAGGAGGGTGTGGCCATCGGTAGATTATCCATGCAACCATGAATGGCCCTATAACCATATACATACAGGAAGCACTGATTAGACTCAGTGCGTTATTACCAATTTTTTTTTAAAAAGAGGACATGAAGTTTGGAGAGTGATGTGTTTGAGAGACTCCAGGAGGAGTTGAGTCGGGGGAGGGAGGGTGAATATTATCAAAATACATTGTATGCATGTATGAAATTCTCAGAGAATAAATAAAATTCACAGGGAATAAATAAATTTACATATAAAGTAAATGGGAGAATGTGTAATGCTTATATATGCAAACATCACACTACTTTATATAGGAGACTTTATTTTGGTACCCAAGTGTATCTGGGAACTAATACCCAAGATTGTGGGATCCTATATTTTTTGAACATTATTTACAGTTTATTTTATTTTTGCTTATGTGTGTTGTGTGTGAGAATGTGTACACGAGAGTGCATGTATCTGTGGAATCCAGAAGAGGGCATCAGATCCCCTGGAGTGTGCCTTTAATCTCAGCACTCAGGAGGCAGAGGCAGGCAGATCTCTGTGAGATTGAGGTCAGCCTGGTCTACATAGCCTGTTCCAGCTGGCTGGGGCTACAGGGAGACCCAGTCTCAAAAACAGAACAAAACAAAAAACCTAACAGTTTATTATTTAATTGTTGGAGACTTTCCACTGTTACCTAAACTGAAACAGTAACTGTTTTGTATTCACACTTTCTGTGGGCCAGCAATCTGGGTGGTTTAGGAGGGGCCACACTCGTATTGTTGTTTGGCCTCACCTTTGAGAAGCGCCCTCTGCTGGACCGAGATCTGCAGCCAGACATCTCCTTTGCAATCTTCTATTTCTCTGTGGGTTCCTCATTGTTTGGGTGGCTCTTTGCTCTTTTGGTTTGAAGAGTTTCAGGTATCTCCTAGTTTCATTGAAAGTAATATTTCTTTGGTTTGTTTATTTTTATTTTGTGTGTATGAGTGTTATTGCCTGCATGTAGTATGTAAGTGAACCTGTGTTGTGCAGTACCCATGGAGAACAGAAGAGAATGTCAGATCGTCTAGAACTGAAGTTAAGGATGGTTGTTAGCCATCATGTGGGTGCTGGGATTTGAATGTGGGTCTTCTGCAGGACAGTGCTCTTAACCACCGAGCCATCTGCCCAGCCCAAACGGTCATATTTGTGAGCTGATTCTCAAACCCTTTTCCACAGAGTAGAAAAAAATGGTATCTTTACTTTCATTTTAATGATGGAAATTGAGAAAATTTAAATCATATTTTGGGGGGTATTTTTGAAAGATCTCACTCTATAGCCTAGGCTAGCCTGGAGCTATTATTTGCCCAGGCTGGTCTCCAATTCTCAGCAATCCTCTTTGCAGGATCCCCTGAGTGCTGAAATTATAGGCATGTGGCACTATACCTGGCTTATGCAGTGCTGGAGAAAACCCAGGGCATGCTAAGCAAGCTCTCAAACAACTGAGCTAGACCCCCAGCGCCTTAAGTATGTGTGTGTGTGTGTATATATATATATATATATATATATATATATATATAATTTTCATTTTATGTGTATGAATTTTTTGCCTGCATGTATGTAAATGTACCATAAGTGTAAAATGCCTGTGGAGGCCAGAAGAGGGTGTCAGATCCCCTGGAACTGGAGTTACAGGTGGTTGTGAGCCACCATGTAGGTATACTGGGAACTGAACTTGGCTCCTCTTTAAGAGCAACAAGTACTATAACCACCAAGACATCTCTCCAGCCCTCTTCAAGTATAATTCTGAAGATTAATATTATTGTATTTTAGTATGGTAACCCACATATGTAATCCCTACATTTGGGAGGTGGAAGCAGGAAGCTCAGGTGTTCAAAACCATCCTCAGCTATGTATCAAGTTCTAGATCCTGTCTCAAAAACAAAATAAATTGGGGCTGGTGAGATAGCTCAGTGGATAAAGGCACTTGCTGCCAAGCCTGATGACCTAGTTCCATTCCTGGTACCTACTTAGTAGAAGGAGAAAATCAATTCCCACAAGTTGTCCTCTGAGCTATATATATGCTTGGCAGCACACACACACACACACACACACACACACACACACACACACACACTTAAAAAATTTAATTAAGAAAAAGTTTCCTATCTTCTATTTTCATTTTTATTACATTTATTTATTTATTTATTTATTTATTTATTTATTTATTTATTTATTCTGGTGTGTATGTGCCCTTGGAGCTGGAGTTGTGCTGACAGTTGTGAGCTGTCCAATGTGGATGCTGGGATCTGAACTCCAGTCGTCTGGAAAAATAGGAAGCACTCTTAACCACTGAACCATCTCTCTAGAATTTCTTCCATCTTCTAAGGACTCTTTTTCTTTTGAGGCAGAGTTTTACTGGGTACCCCAAATCGGCCTGCCGCAGACTCCTGAGTGCTGGAATTACGGGCCATCACCTCCATACCTAAATCCTTTTCCTAAGGGTCTATGTTTGATTTGATTTAGAGAATAATGTGTATTCCTTACGGAGGAAAGTACACTTCTCCAAAAATAACTGGATCATAGAGGTGTGGCCGCACATTCCTCTAATCCCAGCCTTGGCACAACCTGTTTGATTCTCAAAACCCACATACTGGAAGGAAAGAATTGACCCCCACAAGTTAATCTCTGACCTCCACATATGTGCCATGGTATACATAACACTCCCTCCCCACACAGAATTCTTCAAAGATTTATTTATTTTCATTTATATGTTTGAGTATTTTGCTGCATGTATGTAAATGCACAACATATGTGCAATTCCCAGAAAAGGGAGTCCATCTCCTGGAACTGGAATTACAGTTGGTTGTGAGCTGCCATGTGGTTGCTAGGAACCAAACCCAGGTCTTCTGCAAGAGCACTCAGTGTTCTTAACTGCTGAGTCATCTCTCCAGCCCCAACAAATAATTTTTTTTCGGTTGGGTGTGGTGGTATACGCCTTTAATCCCAGCACTCAGAAAGCAGAGACCAGTGGATTACTGTGAGATGGAGTTTGGCCTGTCTACATCATAAATTCCAGGTCAGCTGGGGCTACAGAGAGACCCTGTTGCAAACTTCCCCCACAAAAAAACCCCAAACAACCAATTATTTTTTTAAGCAGGGTTTCACTGTGTATCGCTGGTTGGGCAGGAACTTGCTACGTCAAACATGCAAGCCTCAGACTCACTGAGATCTGTCTGCCCCTGCCTCCTGAGTACTGGGATTAAAGGTGAGCACCACCATCAATTTTTAAAATGAGGTAATGTAAAAAATTTACGTTATCTGAACAGTCCTTTTTTTGTTTTAAGAAGTAATTTTCCAGGGCATGATCCAGAGAAACAAAAAGATGGAAACTGTGAACAGTTAAACTAGGAGATAAGCCAGGTGTGGTAGATGGGCATGTGCCTACAATCCCAATACTCAGGGGCTCAGACAGGAAATGCACAAGTTGGAAGCCAGCCTGGATTACATAGAAAGACTTTGTCTCTAAAGTTTTAAACAAGAAGGTTTAGGGGTGCTGCTCAGCAGTGGAGCACTTGCCTAGCAGTGAGTCCCTGGGTTCAATCCCCCACATTGCAACAAACAAAATAGAGTGGTCCACATAGCTCTGTTGATTACCTATCTAATCCGAGTCCCAGAAGGAGAAATAATTTGGCAAATGGAACATTGGAAAGGCTAATGGTTGATGAAAGATAAATTTAAGAATCTTAAATCCCAATTTACTCCAATGCCGAAGCAGAAAAATAAGTATTCGTGGGCGCCTGTGGTAAGCCATTAGTGGCAGTTGTGAGCTCCTGACCTGGGTTCTAGGATGGGCATTCCAGTCCTCTGGAAGATCCGCAAAAGCTCTTAACCACTAAGCCATCTCTCCAGACTCCTCTATATCTTAAATAAAGGTCTTTTAATATCAGTTGCTCAATTTTTTTGTCTATTTAATCTCTTCTCTTAAATGATAATGCATATGTTTATTATTATGGGGGTGTATGGTGTGTGTGGGGTGTGCACATTAGTGCTACAGTCTTCTGACTTAGGTTGTAGAGATGTCTGGGCTTAAAGATGAGAAGATGAGACACCTAGTCTTCAAAATTAACCAATGAACTTAAAAAAAAAACCAAAAGTGTGTGGGGGAGGGGGTGGGATGGGAAGTTGAAAAATGTTAGAGTTTCCAGGGGGAAAATGTGCCTGTTAAGAGGTGGTAATTGGGGGGCTGGAGAGATGGTTCAGTGGTCAGGAGCACTGGATGCTTTTGCAGAGAACGCAGGTTCAGTTCCCAGCACCCACATGGCAACTGACAACCATGTGTAACTCCAGGTCCAAGAGATCCGAGGCCCTCCTCTGACCTCTGCAGGAACTGCATGTTGCAGGTGCACTTACATATGTGCAGGCAATGCACTCATACTCATAAAAAATAAAAATAAAATATTTTTAAAAGAGAGAAATCATAGTTGGGAGGAGAGAGCTGGGTGGCAGGGCAGTGTTACTAGCAGACAGCAGATACTGGACATGTGGGGGACCCTGGGACAGCTCAGCTGGGCAGAGAGGGCACCCCGCACTCATGAATGCTGCCCCCGAACCAGGAATGAGCTGCGGAGGAATGGAGATGCTGCTGAATTCTTTGAGACCCAAAGGAAAGAGCCAGAAGAGGGGCTAGCTCAAGACACAGGCACAGGGGGAGACGGAGACCTGTGGCTTTCCAGGAAAGGTCCAGCCAGTTTCCAGGGGGACTGAGAACTGCTTCAAAGCAAAGAGCGACACCCTCTTGTCTGAGACGGGAGAAGAGAGGAGTGGAGATGGTGGAGGTGGAGGACAAGTGGGAGCTTGGCACTGCGTGATCTCAAGCTGGGGTATTCAGCAGGCACTCGCTGAAGTTTGCTGACTTCAGCAGAATGAGCTATGGTGCATGTGCTGAGAAACATCTGCTGGAGACGAGTAGGAAGGAGTTGAAGAAGCACAATGAGGTGGGAAGTCGGGCTGGGTCCTGCGGATGACTGCGGGGCCAGCGAGGAGAGTTTGCTCCTGCAGGTCCTGGGAGCAATTTTGCATTTGGATGACCAGAGAGCAGAGGACAAGACACTGTTTTCCTCAGCGCTATCCACTTGAGACAGGCAGGAAAGAAACGTGACAGTTCAATATTTTTGCAGTAAATAATCTTTTATGTGTATGAGTGCTTTGTCTACACATATGCATGTCCACCACGTGAGTGACTCATGCCCGTGGGGAGCTGAAGAGGGCATTTGGATTCCTTGGAAGGAAGGGGAACTGAATCCAGAGTGGGGTCCTCTGCAAGAAGAGCTGGTGCTCTTAACTGCTCAACCATCGCTCCAGCCCCAACTTCAGTGAAATTTTTAAGCATCTACTGCAAGCAAAGATCTAATGGAGTCACTAAATTCTAAATCTGAGTTTCCAAGAATCTAGGTGGAGATTATTACTTGTCTCATTTGCTGATGCCGTCTGTTAAAAAATTTAAGGGGGCAGGAGAGACCACTCATTATTTAAAAGCAGTTACTGCTCTTACAGAGGACTTGGATTCTATTTGCAGCAACCACATGGCAGTTTACAACTTCCTGTAACTTTAGTTCCAGGGGACCCGATGCCCTCTTCAGGCCTTGAAGGTTCCTACATGCACGTGGTGCACATAAGCTCATCCAGACGGACATACACAGAGAAATGATAAAGAGAGCCACGAGTGGTGGCATAGGCCTTGAATCGCGGCATTCATGAATCAGAGGCAGATCTCTGTGAGTTCAAGTCCAGCCTAGTCTACATGCAAGTATCAGGCCAACTGGGGATATAGGGAGACTCTGTGTCAAAAAGACCCCCAAATAATAATAATAATAATAATAATAATAATAAAATAGCTGGGCATGGTGACACACACCTTTAGTCCCAGCACTCAGGAGGCAGAGGCAGGCAGATCTTTGTGAGAATGAGACTAGTGTGGACTACACAGCAAGTTCCAGGCCAGCTTGGAGTACAGGGAGACCCTGTCTCAGAAACCAAACCAACAAAATACAGACACACACACACAGAGAGAGAGAAAATAATAATAATAATATAAATGAGGCAGGGAGATCTTTGTGAGTCTGAGGCCAGCCTGATCTACATAGAAAGTTCCAAGTCAGCCAGGGTTACATAGTGAGAAAAGAAAACAAAAACAAACAAAAAATTCCAGAAAAAGTAATCTTTAAAACTTTTTTTATTATTTTTTTTTTAGTTTTTGGTCTTTTTGAGACCAAGTCTCCTTGTAGCCCCCACTGGTCTGGAACTCACTATGTGGACCAGACTGGTCCTGAACTTACAGACATCCATGTGCCTCTGCCTTCTGAGTGCTGGGATGAAAGGCATCTGCTACTACACCCAGCATAAAAATTGTGTTATATTTTGTTAAATGTGTATGAGTGTATCGCCTTCACGTATGTAAGTAAACCATGTGGTACAATGCCCCCGGACATCAGAAGCGGGCAGTAGATCCCCTAGAACTGGAGTTACAGATGGCTGTTAGCCACCATGTGGGTGCTGGGAATTGAAGCCAGGTCCTCTGCAAGAGAAGTCAGTGCTCTTAACCACTGAGCCATCTCTTCAGCCCCCAGAAAAATTAATCTTTAAAAAATTCAGTAGTGGTTGTGTGTGGAAGTGCATGCCTTTTGGACAGAGTAGTACACGACTTTAATCCCAGCAAAAGGGAGCAGAGGCAGGTGGCCATCTGTGAATTCCAGGCCAGCCACCACTGCATAGTGAGACTCTGTCTCAACCCCACCCCCTTCAACCAAAACCAAAACCAAAAAGAAACCACATTCCATCCAGAGTCCATTAGTTTTCCTCAAATGACCCCTTTCTGTTTTAGACTCAGATCCAAAGCCACCTGTAATCCAAGCACCTGGGAGGTGAAGGTAGGCGGGTCAGGAGTTTGTAGACCATGCCGTTTAAGGCAAGCCTGGGCTACATGAAACCCTGTCTCGAAAACAGCATCAATCCTCCAAGCCCTTCAAATCCACATTGCTTTTAGTGTGTGTTTTCAGAGCTTCCATGAACTTAGTGGCCTTCCTTCCTTCTTCTAGTTTTATTTTCTGAGACAGTCTCATCTTGTAGATCAGGCTAGCCTTAATCTCATGGAGATCCCACTACAACCAGCTGGCATTCCTTTTGTACAGTGTGCCAGAAATGTTCACATTTTAAAGATAATGATGAGCTGGTCTTAAAATTTTAAACTTTATCTTTCTTTGTTTCTTTTTGAGACAGGGTCTCCCTGTAGCCCCTAGTGGCCTGGAATTTGCTATGTAGACCAGGCTGGCCTCCATCTCACAAAGATCCACCTGCCTCTGCTGTCCGAGTGCTGGGACACTCAGAAATTTGTTCTATTTCACTCCTTTGCAGAGCACACACACACAAACAACAACACAAAACATAATGATGTTCTAATTACAATGTTATTCACAATATTTTGAGGATAGAAGCCTTACTTAAATTATGTTTATGTCATTTGTACGCTGTTCAGAGCACAGCTGGTTTTCCATAAGTTCTCCATGGTACTGGAAACCTGGAGTCAGCATAGTGGAGATGTGCCCACACATCCCTTTGGGTCAGGATGGGGAAAGAATTTTGCAGACACAACTGTCTGTGAGCAGCTCCGAGTGAGGGGTCTACTTGTCAAATCGCGCTAGATGTGTTTGTTTGTTTGTTGTTTTGTTTGGGGGCAGCAGAGTCTGCTGTGCAGCCCAGGCTGACCTGGAACTGGTGGCTGTCCTCCATCTCTGAAGTGCAGAAATTAAAGCTGCTTGCCTGCACCAAGTTCCTAAGGCTTTTCTTTTTAAAAACAAAACAAAACCCCAAAGCAGTATTGAAATGCAAAAAGTAAAATAATAATTAATAATATTAACAAATCAGTATACAGAAGAAAAATAAATCAGAGAAAGTGAAAGAGTAAATTTCCCTTAAATAGATGCAATTTTTTTTCTTTAATCAATTATAGCTCAATAAAAAGAAAAATTGTCCCTGTCCCCCCACCAGGTGGGAAATTCTTTTGAAAAGAATAGATGTGGCGTTTGGGAATGGGTTTAACTTTTATTTTTTTAATATTTTATGTGTATGAGTGTATTGCCTGCATGTAAGTGCACCGTGTCCTGCAATACCCACAGAGGTCAGAAGAGGGCGTCAGATTCCCCTGGAACTGGAGTTACAGATGGTTGGTTGTTAGCCGTCTTGTGGGTGCGGGAATCGAACCCGAGTCCTCTGCAGAGCCATCTCTCCAGCCCCTAACTTTTATTTTTGTAATTTATTTATTTATTTTTGAGACAGGGTTTCCCTGTAGCCCTGGCCTGGAACATGCTACGTAGACCAGGCTGGCCTTGAACTCACAGAGATCCTCTGCCTCTGCCTCCAGAGTTCTGGACTAAAGGCGTGCACCACTATGCCTTCAATTTTTATTTAAAAATCTCTCGATATTTTAAAAACACTCAGATGAGCTTCTTTATTCTTAACACAATTGGTGCAAGAACACCACGAAGACGTGAAAGGAATCTGGGGCCTTACTCTCCGTTATCTTTTTCTACAACAAAAAGCAGCTGGCACGACCCAGATGGGACTCGAACCCACAATCCCCAGCTCCGGAGGCTGATGCCTTATCCATTAGGCCACTGGGTCACCACAAGATCCGGGTTCTCCCTCCATCTCCTTACGTGATGCGATCACCGCGGCCCCGCCCCGCGTGCCAGACTCTTGCTCCGGGCTGTAGGCAGAAGCACCTAGTGCGCCTGCGCCCTCACGCCTGCGTGGCCTTCCGGGCCCACCACCCGAGTCTCCGGTGCGCCTGCGCTGTGGCTGGTGGCTTGGTGTGTTCCTGCTCTGGGTTCTGCTCTGTGCGGCGCCGGGTGAAGGGTGCAACCATTCTGTAGTGTCTGAGCGGGTTTTTTTTGGAAAGTTCTGGATTTTGGTTACTGGTTAGGCCCCCGCTGGGAAGCTTTAAATAGCACGTGCTGTTCCCGCCTCCGTTTGAATTCCCTGGCCTAAGGACAGGCAGGCTGCAGCATCTGAATTTTTCGAAGGTCCTGGGACCTGCCTGGCACATCCTGCAGGTGCGTGGGCTCCTGTCTACCCCTTTCCCGCTTTTACTCCACAAAATTAATTTGGAAACCTGTTAGGTGATGGGACTCCTGGCGGATTCCAGGGTGACCAGGTTTTTCCAGCCCAAAGAAACTTCGATACCTACCCACTGCCACTTGCCTACATGCCATAACCCTTATTAGGTCAAAGGAGAAATGGAGAAATGAAGACTACAAAAAGATCTCTAAATACAAAATACTCGATAGTTTTCATCCTAAAGCTAGATGTCAGATAAAAATTTAGACTTTCTGGTTCAATGAAATATCTCATTTGCTGCGTGTAAATTGCTGCATTTGTAGGTTTCAGAAATACCCTCAATTTTTTTTCTTTTTCTTGGATATGTAATCCCTGTTCTTTGCAATTTAAGAATACATGTATATGGGCAAGCCAGTGTAATGGTTAGTAGTATCAGCTCAAATTAGAATCACCTGGGAGGAGATGGGCCTCTGGGCATGTCTTTGGGGGATTAGCTTGACCTTATTAATTGAGGTCAGAGGATTGGAGTGGAGAAGCCTTAGCTTGCATTAATCATCTCTCTGTTTCCTGATTGTGAATGGGATATGACCAGCTGCTTCAAACTCCTGCTGCCTTGATGTCCCCGCCATGATGGATTATGCCTCGAACTGTGAGCTAAATAAGCCCTTTCTCCATTAAGTTGCTTTTCTCCCAGTTTTCATTACAGCCACAATAAATATGCCAGTTTAAAAATCGGGTACTGTGCTAATTCTACCATTTGGCGCCGGCCAACCAAACTTGTGTTTCTTTCACATTTTGGGTATATGATAGGTAATTTGCCCTCTTTATTGCTTGTAGCCTGTAAAACCCTAGGCACTGGGAAGTACTTTTCTTGAACACTATTGAATGCTTTATTGGCTGACATTTATAGTGAAAATGGTGCACCAGCAACAGTGGATAGAGCTGTCGCCTTGGCAAACTGAGGCTGTGGTCTTGTCACAGTCAGTTTCACCTCCAAACAATCTTCAGGAAGAGCTTCAGCTTCACTTAATGCCTTGATGCTTTGTTCTTTTTTTTTTTTTTTCCGTACAGCCCTAGCCCTCACTATGTAGACCAGGCTGGCCTCAGACTCACAGTGATCCTTCAACTCTGCCTCTCTAGTTTTGGAATTTAAAGCTGATGCCATCACACATGGCTAAGACTCAACTATTTGTTGTTTTGTCTTTAGGTACAGTAGTTTGGGTTGACCACTAACTGGAGTATTGCCTGTCTTAATTCTCAGCTCTTTCATTACTTTGTTTTTCAATTTTTTGAAATTTATTTATTTTTATTTTAATGTGCATGAGTGTTTGCCTGCATGTATGTAAGTGCACCCATGTTGTGCAGTGCCTCTGGAGGCCAGAAGAGGGAATTGGATCCCCTGCAACTGGAGTTATGAACAGTTGTTAGTTGCCATGTGGGTGCTGGGAACCAAGCCAAGTTCCTCTGCAAGAGCAGCCACTGTTCTCAACCACTGAGCCATCTGTCCAACCCCACAACTATTTTATTATTATTATTATTATTACTTTTGTTGTTTTTTGAGATAGAGTCTTACTATGTAGCCCTGGGTGGCCTGAACTCATAGAGATCTGCCTGCCTCTGCCTCTAGAGTGAATTAGGGGTATGCACCACCATGCCCAACTATTATTACTTTTTTATTTTATGTGTATGAGTGTTTTGCCTGCATACATGTTCTCTCAGAGACCAGAAGAGGGTTCCTGATCCTCAACTGAAATGTAGGCAGTTGTGATCTGCCTAGTGAGAACTGAACTCAGGTCCTCCACAAGAGTGCTCCTAAGCACTGAGTCATTTCTCCAGCCCCATAGTCTCAACTCTGGAATACCCATCTTTAATATTCTCTTTGATGAACTATGAGTTGTGCATAAATTACTTCTACCTCATACCAAAATACAGTGGTTGCCTGGAAAATACCAATGGGATCTTTGAGTTGTAGCCTAACTGCTTTGTCATAGTAAATAGTTTTTACTTGAAAGAACAACTGATCGACAAACTATGACTATCTGGGCACTTTGTGTATACTTTTTAAACAGTAAAAGAACTGAGCTCTTCACTCTAATGAAAATTATTCAGATCTGGGGTTGGAGAGATGGCTCAGCGATTAAGAGCACTGGCTGCTGTAGCAGAGGACCCAGGTTCGATTCCCACTCCCCACATGACGGCTAACAACGGGTAGTAACTCCAGTTCCAGGAGATTCAATACCTTCTTCTGACCACATTGGGCATTGCATGACACAAGTGTACTTACACACATGCAGGAAAACACTCATACACATAAAATTAGAAAAGTAATAATAAAAAGAAAATAGTTTAGAGCCAGAGCGATGGCTCAATAGTAAAGGTCCTTACTGCCAAGGCTGAGGACCTGAGTTTGATCCTTGGCACTTACATGTTGGAAGGGGAGAACTGACTCCTAGAAGTTGTCTGACCTCCAGACTCAACCCTGGCACCTGCACACATTTTTTTAAAATGTAATTTATAAAAGAAAAGAATTGCCAGGAATGGTGGCATGCACCTTTAATCTCAGCACTCAGAAGGCAGAGGCAGGGGGATCTCTGTGAGTTCCAAGCCAGCTTGGTCTGCATAGTCAGTTGCAGGCCAGCTGGGGCTACAGGGAGACCTGTCTCAAAAAAGACCAAAAGAAAGAAAGAAAGAAAAAAAGAAAATAACTGACACTATTTGTTGCTATTGAAACAAACTTTCAAGAAAATATTCTTGAAAACTGAAAGTTTCCAGCCCTGTGTGGTGGTGCATGTCTGTAATCCTAGCATTCAGGAGGCAGAGGCAGGAGGATGCCTCTGTAGGAGGCTAGCCTGCCTACAGAGCGAGTTCCAGGCCAGCCAGGTTAAGAGTGTCTTAAACAAACAAACTCCTGAAACTTTATATCCACTGCAGTGAAACTGACAGTTTTTCAAATAAACACTTTGCTGACAAGCTGATAAGGAATGCAGTCAGTCCCAGCCCCGCCCCATCTGTATTCTCCCTCCTTCCTCCTCTCTTTCTCCCCGATACAATGGGATGTGTCAACACTTGAGGTCTTCTCAACTCATAATCAACTATAATTCAATGTGTTTCAACTGATCAATGCATATTTTAAAAGGATTTCTGGGTTAAGATCTGTCCAAATAGAATACAACCTAATTCATCTAAGACATTTTTTGTGGGCATGATGGAGCATATCTAATCCCAGCACTGAGAAAGCAGAGGCAGGGAGACCTCTGTAAAACTGAGGCCAGCCTGGTCTACATAGCATGTTCCAGGCCCGCTGGGGCTACAGGAAGGCACTGTCTCAGTTTTTTCTGAGATTTCTTTATTCATGTTTGTGTGTGTGTGTGTGTGTGTGTGTGTGTGTGTGTGTGTGTGAGTCAGAGAACAACTTGTGGGAGTCTGTTCTTTCCTTCTGCCATGTGGGTTCCAGAGATTGAACTCAGGTTGTCAGTCTTGATGGGTAAGCACCTTTATCCTCTGAGCCATTTCTCCTACCCTAATTATTATTATTATTATTATTTTAGGTAGGGTTTCATGTAGCCTAAGCTGGTCTCCAACTCATTATGTAGCTAAGGACAACCTTGACCTTTCTTTTTTCTTTCTCTGTGTGTAGTACATTTGTGTGGGCCACACATCGGTGGGTGTGCGTGCATGTGGAGGTCTGAGGTTAATGCCAGTCATCGTCCTCCATTGCTCTTCCACGTTATTTATTAAAGTAGGCTCTCTCAGTCAGACCGAGAGCCCGTTCACTGATAAGGCTAGCCTTCTGATTCTGGGATCCCCTCCTCTCAGTCTTCTCTTCTGAGGCTGGAATTTTAAGTGGGCCACCATGTCTACATACCCACCCTTGGCACTCTTGGGCAGCAATCACTTTAACCTCTGAGCCATCTCTGGGAGGAGGGGCATGACTTTGAACTTCTTATTCTAGCCCCACCTCCTGACCTGACAGACTAATGTATTTAATGTAACAGAATATATAGAGGTTGTGCTTGTGTTTTCATAGTTCACATGGCAACAATGTTTCTTAATAGACAATTTACCCTCAGAAACACAAACAACAAAAGAATAGACAGTTTAAGTTTAAAAACTGTTTGTTATTCATTCTTTGATAGTTTTATACATAGATACAATGTATCTTGATCATATTCTGCCCATGTTCCCCTCCCACTTTCCTGACCCCCCAGCATATCACATCACCCTCCCACCTTCTCCTCCTCTTTTTTTTTTTTTTTTTTGAACTCACTATTTAGTGCTGTCTGCAAGTGCTTGGTTATGGGGCCGGCCACTGAACTATGGGCAACCTACTAGTGGCCACACCGCTAAAGAAAATGGACACTCCCTCCTTGAGCAGCCATCAACTGCCAGTAGCTTCACAGCTAGGGGTAGGGCCTTGTGTGTTTGTCTTCCTGTCATACTAGAATTTGGACTGGCTTGATCTGTAGAGCCTGTGCAGGTAGCCATGGCCGCTGTGAGCTCACGAGTGAAAAGGTGTTGGGGTAAATTTTCAGAGTTTCTCTCAACCTGGAGGAACATGCACCCAAGAATGTGATTGACACAGGTGAAGCCAATAGAGTCCACTGCTTTCCAACCAACCAGTGACTTAGGGGGGTAGGGTCCAGTGGGAAAGTAGAAAAGGCTGGGTAGGAGACGCAGGTGGGGCATCGCGGGTCTCCATCTTCCGTGTACGTGCCGGAGGTCCACCGGACTTCTGATCAGAGCGCTGGCTTCCCCCATATGAAATTTCTGTCTCTCTTCATGGGGATGAATCCTTTGTAAGTAACCTGGAACAAACTGGTTTCTCCAATTGGAGAGCATTCTCCGTTCATTCAGTCAGTTCAAACCTGGGGGTAGGGGCTGAACGCTGGGCCTCACGAGACAGAGTTCATAATACAAAAGGCCACATGGTGTCCAGAAGACAGCATTTCACAGTATCGCTCCCCATCCTCCAGCTCTTATGTTCTTTCCGCCCCATCTTGTTCTGTGTTCCTAGAGCCTTGCAATGGGGTGGGGCATGTGTTTGTGTCTGAGATGTAGATGTCCCATTTAAGGCTGAGCATTCAACTCTTAGAATATAATTTAGCAGTTTTAGGTTTACAAGAAACTTGAATGAGAAGAAAATAATTTTCAAACTTATCTTCTAAAGTTTTCCTTATTAACAATTTGCAATGAACGATATGTGGTTACATTACCAACTGAAGTTCAAAGTTCTTTGTGTTGTACATGCTATAGGTTGTAACAAATGTACAGTATCATGTACTAATCTTTAGTACAGTATTGCACATAAAAATTTCACTACCTTAAAAATATCATGCTTGGGGCTGGAGAGTTAGCTCAGTGGTTAAGAGCACAGGCTGCTCTTGCAGAAGACCCAGGTTTGAATCCCAGCACCCACATGGTGGTTAACAACAGTCTGTAAATTCAGTTCCAGGGGATCTGACATGCTCTTCTGACCTCTGTGGGCATTGCACAACATGCGTGTACTCACACACATGCAGCATCTCTGCTCTGAGAGGAGAAGAAACAAGAAGATTTCTGGGGCTTCCTGGCTTCTATCCTGGCTGAGAAAATTTGAGCCCCAGGTTCAGGGAGAGACCCTGCCTCCAAGAATTAGGCAGAGAGTGATAGAGGAGGGTACTCAGTGCCCCCTCACAGTCTCCGTGCACATTCACAGACACACATACTGGCACACGTATATGTGTGGATACACTCACACAGACACATGCACACACATGAATAAAAATAAAAAGTAAATAAATAAAATGTTTTGAAATGCCGTGCTTTGCAGAGATGTTAGTAATGTGGGATGCAGAATTGCTGACTGGAAGGTTAGTATGATTCAGTTCTGATGCAGTATCTCTTCTGGCTTCCTCCATAGTGATGAGTCCAAAAGTAGTGTTCTGATCCCTAGGTCATTGAAGGCATCAGCCCATCCAGCCTCTATGACAGGAAGTGCCTGTGCCTGAGCCTATGTTTAGTCTCTGTCTCTGTCACCAAGGCCAGGTGTGTTATGGTCCTATTAAGCAAGCCCTGGCCTGCCTGAAAGAGGGTGATGAACATCGAACAAGGAGGTTCTCATGGTCACCTGAGCATTAAGAACCTATTCCACTGTGGAGGCTTCTGGGTGAACATTCACGTGACTCAAATTTCCACAGCCCCTGAGATCATGCTAAGACACCCATGCCTGTCACCTTTCCCCAGCCATGTTTGCCATCAACCTCCATTCATTGTCTTCCAAATCTCTGACAATAGATGCCCCTTGGCTTCATGATGGGATTATACTCTGATAAACTCATTGTTATGTTGGAACATTGTCAGTTAAAAATGCATTTAATAAACCTCATAACCTATGGAACCTCACAACCTACTTTAAAGTAAAGCCTACTTTAAACATGCTCACACAGCCTACAGTTGGGTCCAATCGTTTAACACAAACTCTGTTTTAATAAAGTGTTGAGAGCTGGAGAGATGATTCAGCAACTAAGAGCACTATCGGATCTTGTAAAGGATCCAGGTTTTGGTTTCCAGTACCCACATGGCAACTAACAACTGTCTGGTTCCAGGGCATCTGCTGCCTACCATGAGCAGCTTACAGTGGCAGAGATCACCAATACTTGTTTTGAAACTGCCAACTAGATGGTGAAATATGACGCTTGCCATGGGAAATACATGACTTGCTGCCAATTATGCCATGGTGGTGTGGTTCCCAAAGATGTCAGTGCTACCACTGCCACCATTAAGACCAAGTACAGCATCTAGTTTGGGGACTGGTGCCCCACTGGCTTCAAGGTTGGAATTAATTACCAGACTCCCACTGTGGTTCCTGGTGGAGACTTGGCCAGAATACAGCAAGCTATGTGCATGCTGAGCAATACCACAACCATAGCTGAGGCCTGGGCCAGCCTACACCACAAGCTTGACCTGGTGTATTCCAAGAGAGCCTTTGAGCATTGGTATGTGGGTGAGGGCCTTACGTCCCACCCTTTAAGATTCTACTACCTTTGAAGATTGCCATACTGGGGACTAAGCTACCAGCACTGAGCCTTAGGAAACACTTTCACACCACAGCAATCAATATACAGTTCTCTGTCTGGCTGGTGGAATGTAGTGACTGGATTAGGCCACATAAGGCCCTTCCTGCATCCCCATCTAAACTATACTGGAGGCAAGAGGACCAGGAGTTCAAAGCCAGACTGAGCTACATGAGACCCCATCTCAAACAAAAACTCCAGGCCCAATCCACGCAAGTAAGTAAACACTGTGGTTAAGAGAGGTGCAAATAAGGCTCCCTTGAACAGCATTGTAGTTTTCAAGGCCACTCCTTTATTCATTTTTAGATTTTTTTTAAGATCAGAGACTGGAGAGATGGCCCAGTGGTTAAGAGCACGGCTGCTCTTTCAGATGACCCTAATTCAATTCCCAGCCTCATTTGACAGCTAACAGATGTCTGTAACTTCAGTTCCAGAGGAATCGGAGGTTCTCTTCTTGCTTCTAAGGGCTTTGTGTGACCTGGGTGCACTTACATACACACAGACAAAACACTCCTACACATAAAATAAAAATAAATTTAAAAAGTTAAAAACATTTAAAAGATCTTATATATGTATGTATGTATACGTATGTCTGTGTTCATCTATATTATGTGTGTATTGGTTCCCTCAGAGGCCAGGAAAGTCATTAGATCCGTTGGAGCTGGAGGTATAGATGTCTTGTGAATCAGGTGATGTGGGTGCTAAGAAGCAAAGCCAGATCCTCCGCTAAAGCAGCAAGCATTCTTAATCACTGAGCCATCTTTCCAGCCCAAGGCAAATTTTGACAGTATACTTCTGTTTCAGGAGGTAGTACAGAATAGGAGTATAGAGTTGTCTGCCTGGGTTTGACTCCTGTGTATGTCATTTGTTGTCTGTGTAAACCTGGGACAAATAACGGAAGTTCTTAGCATTCCATTCTGTCTGTGGAAGACAACTTCCTCAGTGACAATAATATATAGCTCTGCACTCCTTCAGGGAACAGAGAACTTACTGTTTTCAAGGAAGAGAAACCTCAGTTTAACAATGCAGATAAAATGGATTGGATCTGTTAAGTGCGGACTTCAGAGATACAACTGCAATGCTGAGAGATAGGGCAGATTGTTGAAATTTCCTACAAGTTCCTTATTCAGGGTTCATAAGACTCAAATCAAGGGTGAGCAGCCTGTGTTTCTACCTCAAACCATTAAACAAAGGGTTTGGGTTTCCCAACTGGATGAATTTAGGTCATGTGCTTGCCCCTGAACCATTCACAGTAGCCAAGAAAATGCCTTGTGGTGATTGGTTAGAGATGAATTCCTTCCACATTCTTGCACTTAGCGGGATGGGATTGTGCTGATTGGAAGTTAGAGCAACCTCCTGTGAACCCCCTGGCCACACCACAGAGTAACTGGCACGAATGGCAGCAAGAATGGACAAAGTGCGCTTCTTGAATTTACTAGAATTGCGAAATAAACCAAATCAACTTTTAAAAAATACTCCTTTTCAGGATACGGAAAAAGTCAGGAAGAAAGCAAGAAATGGCTCACGATCCTCGTGCTTATAAGTGCCACAAAACATAAATGTGGACTGTATGTTAGCATGGAGGTTCTCGTATTCGGCGATTTGCAGTGCGTTTCATAAGAGAACTTCTTTTTATTAGCAAATATCCCGAAATAATTAGGGGTAGAGATATTTCTGAAATTTAAAAGGCTCAAAAGTAATACATAAAAACCACACAGATGCACACATGTATGCACACACATTTAAAGAAACGACCCCCAAATACTAACATTTGGCACATCTAGGTAAAGGTTTGCGATTCTGTATTTAGAATTAATAAAAAGTTTTGAGTATTCGGAGAAACACTCATTAATACGCCTTCTGTGACCACATTTTCGGCTTCAATAGTCTTTTCATATCCCAAACAAAAAATTGGACACACAACCGGGCTTGGAGCACGCTTGTAATCCCAGAACTGGGGCTGGGGAAGGACTGCAGCAGGTCAGCTTGGGCTCTATTGTGAGACCCTGTTCCAATCCCCTCTCAAATAAAAACAAACTACTACTGCTAACAATAAATCATATAGACAATACTACAATAGATAATAACTAAAAGTGTTTGATTCCTCCCTCCGAGTGACCTGCTAAATACCATGTGTGCTCTGTCATGAAAAAAAGAGAAAAATCAAACTTTTTTTTTTTTAGATAATGAGTTTAAGAAGCATTTGTCTCCTGGCAAAGGAGAAAGGAACCAGGAAACACCCGATACTGCCGAACACTGCCCACGGCTCGGATCAGGCGGCGCTGGGACCGGCCCCTTCGCGCTGCATGACGGGATCTGAAGTCATCCTCCTGCAAGGCGCTCTGGGATCGCCCGGCCGCTCCCTTCTCTCGCGATGCCATCCTCCACACCCTCTTCTCCACCCCGCCAGACCCTGTGTCCTCCCTCCCCGCCTAACGTGCTTTTCAAATCTACCAATCATCACGGAGCTTGGGCTCGAACCAGCCAATGGGAATGCGGGGCCGCCGGGAAATTTAAATCGCGCCGGCCAGCGGCACGAGGCACACGCTCTGTGGGCTGAGGCGCCGTGGACGTTTCGAGGCGGCCGAACCGCAGCCGGGACCCTCGCACGCCTCCTGTGGAAGTCTGAACCCGCAGTGCAGGTACGCGCCGGGGCCGGGCTGAGCCGGTTACGGCCGGCCTGCGGGCTGCGCCGTGGGGACCCGAGGCCTCCGCGCGCGGGCCTGGCTTTGGTCCTCCCTAGGAGATCAGGCCTCCGGAACGTCGTGCGTTGACCCGGCCGCTCGTTTCGCAACGCGGGGGTCAGGGCTGCGGCAAGCCCGGGGAGTCGGAGGTGGAGAGGCCGGCAGGAGAATGAGCTCCCGCGGGAGGACCCGGCGATCCCGCCGCCTCGGCCCGGCTCCCCGGGCTACCCCAGCACCCATTGGCTCCCCCCGGGCTTCCTCTGCTACCCCCGGCTCCCTCCTGGACCGGACGAGGTTGTGGCTAGAGCTGTATTGGCAGTTAGATGCCTCGGGTCACCGGGGTCGGCGCAGAAACCTTTGAGTCCTGTCACTCTCTAAGGCCGAATGGCCACAGCTGATGTCATCCTACTTGAATGCATTGGCCGGAAGTCTCCGGAACTGTGCGGAATGCTTGAGGTGCAGCGCTAATGTCACTGTTAGTTGGGATGGTCCTGGAGGGCTCTATAATGCTGTGAACCCTGCTTTTAGGTAACCTGCGAGTGTGGAGAATGACCCCCTAGGTACTGATGTTGGTCATTTAACAACGCAAGAGTAGGGAGAGCTTCCTGAACATCTTAATGTATTGCCTTAAGGACATAACAGATTTGGAGCTGTAAGACAGCTGGGCTCCCTTACTTTGTGTTCCATCACCTATAATGGACTCTAGAATCTAGCGGCCTAATACGGTAGTGGCCAGCAGCTTAAGGTTGAGTGCTTAAAAGGCAGCTAATCCGAATAGAGATGTGCTGTACGCTTCAAGTGCACATAGGATTTGAAGATGTATTTTTTTTTTAAAAAGGGAAAAGTATCTCAGTTTTTTTTTTTATATTGGTAACATCTTGAAATGATATTGTAGATACTTTGCGTAAAAGTATCAAAATTAATTTGACTTAGTTCTTTCTGCCTTTAAAAGAAAACAACAATTTTTTTATGTGTCTTTATGTTTCTGATGGACAGTTCTGTTCCAGGAAGCCTCACCCATTTAGGGGGAGGAGGCGATTGTCTCTTGAGCAAACTATAGCCATAGTGCTGAAAACTTACTTGATCCCTCTTTAGTGCTGAGATGGAATCAATATAAAGATTCTTGGTATTTTCATTAAAATGAACATTTTTTCCTGTCTTCTAGCTTTTCCCCTTTGTCTTGTAACCATGTCCACCAATGAGAATGCTAATTCACCAGCTGCCCGGCTTAACAGATTCAAGAACAAGGGAAAAGACAGTACAGTGAGTACCTTCTGTTGTTTTCCTATGTACGGTAGTTTTTAAATGAGGATAATTATATAATGCATATCACATGTATTGTATGAAACGAGAAGGGATTATATATAACACATTCTGTATATGAAATTTCATTTAACAGTTATTAAGAGTTTTTCTTTTGGCAGTATTGGGCATTTCACCCGGGCTTCACACTTGCTTGATAGGCACTTCTACCACTGAGCTTTATCTTCAGCTGGAGGGGTTTAAAATTTTTTTTAATCACCTTCATTTATTTGTGTGCTTGTGTGCACACACATGCACCCAGTACTCATATGGGTCCCAGGGATTGAATGTAAGTCATCAGGCTTGGTGGTAAGTGATGTTACTTGCTAAATCAACTTGCTGGTCATTGAGGAATTTTAAAGAAAAATCATTTGGCAACAAAACACCAATGTGACTGACAAAAATATGTTCTCTGTAGGAAATGAGGCGGCGTCGAATAGAAGTGAATGTGGAGCTTCGGAAAGCTAAGAAAGATGACCAGATGCTGAAAAGGAGAAATGTTAGTTCATTTCCTGATGATGCTACTTCTCCGCTGCAAGAAAACCGCAACAATCAGGTAAATATATTGTCATTCAGGAATCACTGGAAAATGAGGATGTTTCTTAAAATACTAAACATTCTAAGACATTCCTAGTCATACAGTTTATCAAATCTGTGAAAATCTTTTTTCAAGGTTTTTAAATTTAAAATTTTGTTTTGTTTTGAGATAGGGTCTCCATGTGTAACCCCAGCTGGCCGGGAACTCACTATGTAGATCAGGCTGGCCTCAATCTCACAGAGATCTACCTGCCCTAGCTTCCAGAGTACTAGTAAAGTCATGGCCACCACAACCAGCTTGAAAATCTTTTTTTGTTGTTGTTTAAGGTTTTAAGGGTTTTTGTTTGTTTGTTTTGTTTTTTGAGACAGGGTAGCCCCAGCTGGCCTACAACTTGCTATGTAGGCTAGGTTAGGCTAGGCTAACCTTGGTCTCAGAGATTCACCTGCTTCAGCCCCCGCCTCCAGAGTACTGGGATTAAATGTGCCACCTTGTCTGGCCTAATTTTAAATTTTTTTTTTTTTTGTCTTTCTGAAGCAGGGTTTCCCTTTCTAATTTTTAATTTTTAAAATTGTGTATATTTGTATGTGTGTGAGTACAAATTGTGACCTTAGGCCAGAAGAGAGAACTGGATTCACTGAAACTGGATTTACAAGTAGTTCATTGTAAGCTTCTTGAGAATCCTCCAAGGATCTCTGGAAGAGCAGCTCTTGAACAGTGCACATTCTTAACTGCTGAGCCATCTCTAGCTCCTGTCAAGATTTATTGTCAAAACATTTTGATGGGCCTTCTTACTTGCATGCCCTCTGTAATCTTCTGAAGCTGGTTTTAAGGTTTTTTAGTTTATGTTTTAAACTTTATTATTACTATATGTGTGGGTGTGATATGTATGTGTGAGTGGTCTCATGCCACAACTTTATGGACTGGGTTCTCTTCCACCTTTTCATGGGTGCTGGGGTTCAAACTCAGGTCATCAGGTTGGATGGCCAGCATCTTTACCTTCTGAGCAATCTTACCAGCCCACTTTTTAATTTTAATTTTTGTCAGTGCTGGACAGGCAGGACTTCACACATACATGCCAGGCAAGCTACTCTCCCACACCAAGGCTTTCTTTAGTTCTGACCTTTTTTCAGACCTCCTGTATTTCTGGATACAATCTAAATATTTTTTTAAATCTATTTTATTTTTTTTATTTTATGTGTATGAGTGTATTGCCTGCATGTATGTAAGTGCATCCGTGCTATGCAGTGTCCATGGAGGTCAGAAGAGAGGATGAAGTCCCCTGGAACTGGAGTTACAGATTGTTGTTAGCTGCCATGTAGGTGCTGGGAATCAAACCTGGGTCCTCTGCAAAAGCAGCCAGTGCTCCTAACCACTGAGCAGCTCTCCAGCCTTCCTAGCTAAGTATCTTCACCTCTCTGTTCCAGTACTGTGTCTAAAATCAAGCACTTTGTGACTTAATTTTGTTATTTTAGGATATTGTCTATATTCCCACCTTTTTTTCCTCCTGAAATAGAGTAGCTTCCTAATTTATCTTTTCTGTTTTCTGTTTCATTTACGAATTCTTTTTTTCTGCACTGGAGATTATAATATGCTGGGCAAGTGCTGTATCACTAACATATCTCCAGCCCTCCCTTCATATTTTTTTAAGATTATTTTGAAAGAGTCTTGCTAAGTTGTTTTGCGTTTTGACTGTTCTTGAACCTTATGAGCTTCCTGTCTCAGCCCCCTGAGTATATGTGATTCTAGGTCTGCAGTACTAGGCTTGGCTTGCTGTATACTGTTTCCCTAACAATTTTCCAAAGTGCAGCTGTGTGTCACCTAACAATGTTCCTATTTCCTACACATCAAAAGTAAGATAGCGGTCTCATAAGATTACAGTGGATCTGGAACATAGAACCTAAGAGGCAAGAGAAAAGGACACTTTAGAGGTAATTCATAATGAGGAGTCTAACTGAAGCTTTTATGGACCTTAAAAAGTTGACAACATGGGCCACTGACTTGGATAAAACAATCAGGCAAACTTTACCTTGGGATACATTCCTGAAAATAGTGACACCTTAAAAAGATCAAGCCAGGTAGGATGGTGCTTACCTACAATCCCAGCATTTGGGAAGCTAAGACAGGAAGATTCTGGGTTTCCACATGTGCCCAGGATACCCGGAAACTGGCTTTGTAAACCGAAGCTGGCCTTTCCCTTCTGCCACTTCCCTCCTGAGTGCTAGAATCCAGGTTTCTACCACCATTGGCAAAGATTTAATTATTGAAGAATGGCACTTGGTAGCCCAGCTTTGCCTAAACTCAACCTCAGTCCTCTTTTTCCGTCTCCCAGGTGTTAGGATTATAGATGTGTGCTGCTCTGCCCAGCTTTAGAGTCTGAAATGTACAGTAATGTTATATATTTTTTTCTGCATTTGGACATGTACAGATACATATAAACCTCAGCTTGTGTTGGAATTGCCCACAATGTTCAGTACAATGACATGCTTCACAGCTTTGTAACCTAGGAAGCCATAGGCTTGCATCATATAGCTTAGACACATGGTATTTATGCTACAATGTTTGCACAGAAAAATTGCCTAATAATACTTTTCTCAGGATGTTTCCTGTATTGAGTGACACCTGTTTTCTGCGCAAAATTGGTGCTTAATGAAGGACTTCCCTTAGATTGGCCTCATAGATGTTTTCATTGTATTATGGTTTGAAGCAGGATCTCATTTCATAGTCCAGGCTAGTCTGCAGTTCATGATCCTTCTGTTTCCAGAGTAAGGCAGTACCGGGCATTTACTAACATCTTCACATTTGCTTCAACCTTAACCATTTTATTGTATTTGTCTACCTGTCACATTTTTCCTGCAGTGTGAAAGACTTTTTATTTTTGGTTAATAATAGCACTGGAATCTCAAACCTCCCCTTTTATTTTCAGTTTTTTATTCTTTGCCAGTTTCATATATGTATATAATGAATTTTAGTCCTTTTCACCATTTCCCTGTTTGATCCCTACTTCTGCTGTGACCCATTAACTAATTAAATTTGAGTTTCCTGACTGAGCATGGATTGCTTATTGGAGCATTATCAATGGTATATCACGAAGAAAATGACATTCTTTCCTAGTCCCTTCCCCCTTCTGTGATGAAATGTTGAAATGAAATGGCCCAGTCTTATGCTACAGCTGCAGTGAGTTTGAATGCATCAGCTGTGTCACATCTGGAAGATGCTTTCACAGCTCTTCTCCCCAACCTCTGACTTGTACATTTCTTAACACTATGTCCTCTTCTGAGAAGTTCCCTGAGCCTTGAGGGCTGTGCATGTGTGTGGTAGAAGTGTCTTGTTGAGAGCGGAGCACTTGCTTCACTGTCGCTTATCCTCTACGCTTTACCAGTTGTCCACTGCAGGAAGAAGCTTCTGTGATGAAGGCTGAGACTGCACTCATCTGTGGGTATAAAAAAGCATTTAGAAGGCAGTATACTATTGCATCCATTTAGCAAAACAACAGTAGTTGGTTTTGCCCTAGGTTATATGACCTTTCCAAGTGAGGGATTCTTGACCAGATTAACAGAACAAGTCTGAGTGCCCTCCTGTGCAGTGGGCCCATCAATCCAATTGGAAGAATTGGTTACTCCCATAATACTCACTTCACTATTGCACCAGTCAGCAGACCATGACAGGCTGATTGCAGGGTTCACAGCTGGGTAATAATGTTGATAATCTCCCATCACCCCAGCAACCTGCAGTAGTACCTTCCAGCACTATGAAAGCTAGCCAGTGTTGAGGAAGCTTCCAGATAAGTGTCAGCTTTTTTTTTCTCTTCCATGTTCTGTGAACAGAGTAAATGGTGTCTTCAGCAATGGGGTCTTAAAAGTTCTCATGGGCCATCAGAGACAGTGGCAGTAGCTTCTACTGTTTCTAGGGCCTTGAACCTCCCTGCTGTGATTCACAAAATAAGGCAATTCCACCTTAGACATTCATAGATTATGAACTTAGCTATAAAAATCTAAGACATGCTTTTAACTCCACATCTTTCTCAAAAGTATATCTAGTGAAAGTGATTGATAATACAGTAGTAACCTTTGGTTTGCCCTAAATAATTTTTTTTTAATTAATTTTTTTAATGTTTACAAGTGTAAGTGTACCAGTGTTGTCAGAGGCCAGAGGAAAGCGTCAGATCCCCTGGAACTGGAGATTAAAGGTGGTTGTTAGCTGCCGTGTGGGTGCTAGGAATTGAACCTGAATCCTCTGCAAGAGCAGTCAGTGCTCTTAACCTCTGAGTCATCTCTCCAGCCCCCTAAATCATTCTTTTTAACAATTTGATGTTTTATTTTACTTGCTGCCAGCCTGGTACACATAGGGCATTCCAGGCCAGCTGAGACTCTAGGTAGACACTGTTGCAAAAATTTTTTTTTCTAGTGCTGTAAAAGTTCATAGTCTGTCAACTTTGGACTCCTGTTATTTAAAATACTAATAATAATAATAAAAGTTATATACTTCCTTATTCCAAAAGAGAAGGTCCAGGCCACAGGAATGATTTGACTAAAGCAAAACCCCAAATCCAGCAGTATAAATCCAAACCTGTAGCTCAGTGTCTGTATTTGGGATTCCTGATCCCCTCAGAGGACCCTCTCCTGAGGGCTGGAATAGCCCTGCCTCTCAGCTCCGTCAGCCATAGCACACACACACACCTTGTCCCACAGTCCCGGCATCTTCAGTATCATGGGGTCTCTATACTAGAACTGAAGCTGCCCCTTTAACCATTGGCCTCATTTGATCTCTCTTCAGGGTCTCTAAACCTGCCACTTGGTGCCAGGCCTCAGCTGTGCTTCATGAACTTCCAAGCCCCCCACACCCCCCCCAGTCTTGCATTTCTCATGCCTTCAAAACCAGTACACATGGGAAACTCTTATACATTGCCAAGTATAGTCTATCTGTTAACTTAGGACTCTTCAGGACATATTCTTACTGTCCTAATAAAGCATAAATTTCTTTAGCTGCAGTTGACCACATCCACTATCCCAGTAAAGCACAGGTTTCACTTCATTGGTACTAATTTCTTGTTCATCACAGCTGATTTTTCAGCCCTACCTAATCAGAATGTGCAGATTCTTAATCCAAAATATCACACTGTTTAAATCTTTGCTTCCCTCTGAAACATCACAAAACCAAGCTCCATTGTGAGCATTCTTATCTTCCAAGGTCCCACAGAGCAGATCATTAAGCGCTGAACACTGAATATCTTTCCAGCTTCACATTCCAGAGGCTTCCAAATCCTCCCAAAGCACATTGTCAGGTCCATCACAGCAGCAACCAATGTCTGACAAACCCCATGGGAAGGCTGCTTACTGGCTATTTCGATATATAACCTTTGACTGGCCTTGAACTCTCCCAGAGAGCTGCTTGCCTCTGCAGGACTCCTGGGTGCTGGAATTAAAGGCATGAGCCAACATGCCCAGCTGTATTTAAATGTTTTAAAAGATATACTTTGTAAAAAACTGCTTTTCTTTTAGGGTACTGTGAATTGGTCTGTTGATGACATTGTCAAAGGCATAAACAGCAACAATTTGGAAAGCCAGCTCCAGGCTACTCAAGCTGCTCGGTAAGTCCTTGGGCTCTAACCTGGGCTACCTAAGACATTAGGCCTTTTAGCTGTTTTGGCAGAAAGTCGGGGAAAAAAGGTGGGTGTATAAAGGTCAGTCAGCCCTGTTTTTATAAGAACTTTTCCTTAGGTGACTTTTATTTTATTTTACATTTATTTATTTATATTTGTGTGTCTGGGTGGAGATCAGAGGACAACTTGCAGTTCTTTTCATCATGTGGTTTCTGGGATTGTCAGACTTGGTAATGGTAGCAAGCGCCTTTACTGGCTGAACTGTCTTACCAACTCTTCTGATTTGTTAAAATTTTACCACTAGTATCAGTTATTGCTAACTTTTTGGTGTACTTTTAAAAAGGGTTTGGGGTCAGGTGTGGTGGCACACACCTTTAATCCCAGTACTTGGGAGGCAGAGGCAGGCAGATCTCTGTGAGGTGAAGGCCAGCTACAGGAAGCCTGTCTTAAAAAAAAAAAGTTTGGGGCATGAAATGACTGTTCTGGAAGACCTGGGATCGGTTCTCAGCATCCCTGTGGAAGGAACTGATAGCCTCTTCTGTCTCTGTCAGCATTGCTCACACAGGGTACACTTATGTACGTGCAGAAAACACATAAAGTAAAAATAAAAGTTTGCTGTCAAAATGGCGTTTAGGTCATTGGCAGAGAAAGGATTGATAGTGTCCATTTGAAATGGTACATCCATTTAGAAAACAAGTATACTGGGGTTGGAGAGATGTCGTAGCAGTTAAGCGTTCTGACTGTTCTCACAGAGGACCCAGGTTTGATTCCCAGCCACCTATATGGCAGCTCACAAACTATTACTAACTCCATTTCCAGGGGATCTGACAACTTCTGACATCAGAGGACATTGCATAATACAGGTGCACTTACACCTGTCCAGGCATTATACTCATACTGTAAAATGTTAAAAATAAAAGAAGATGAGTATACTTAGTCTGCAGCTAAATGAATATGGTTGTAGAAAAGATGCATAGCCTGTCATTCTCATAATTCAGAATAATTAAAGGCATGTGCTAAGTAGTTTTTTTGCAGGGGGTGCAGTGAGGCAGGGAATCTATAGAGTAGATAATGCCTTGATTTGAGGTTACGGTTGCTAAAACACAGTTCCATGTTAGCAATCTGTTCAGTTTGTTAAGTTCTAGAATGTCTCAGTATTTAGTGCTTTACTTGTAAGCTTATCTAAAAAACTGGGCATGGTAGCACGATATATAATCCCAGTTACAGGAAAGCCAAGGCAAAAAGATTATGCACTCAAGGCCAGCCTAAGACATGTAGTGAGAACTTGTTTGAAATTTACAGAGGGTGGGAAGTGGCTGGTGAGGTTGTTCAGTGGGTGCTTGCCTGGCAATCTGAGTTGAATTCTCAGGACCCACATGATGGAAGGAGAGAATTGCCTCTGACCTCCAGACAGTCACATGTACAGACATGCACAATAAATAAATACATGTTTAAAAATTCAGCTGAGATGTAGCTCAGTGATAGAGCTTGCCTAGTATAGGAGAGACCTCTGGGTTCAGTTTCCAATACCAAGAAGAAAACAACTAAAATTGTGTGTAGTTCTTACGTCTTAGCTTGAGATGCTGAGGGAAGAGAATTTCTGGGAGTTCAAAGGCAACTTGGGCCACAGAGAGAAACCCTGCCTAAAAAATAAAGCAAAACAGAATTCTCAGTTCTTTAATTTCATTTTAAATTGGTCTCCATAAAATATTAACCAGCTTCAACTTTGTTTTTCATTTTGTTTCCTCTTAGAAAACTGCTTTCTAGGGAAAAACAGCCTCCTATAGACAACATCATCCGGGCTGGTTTGATCCCAAAGTTTGTGGCCTTCTTAGGCAGAACTGATTGTAGTCCCATTCAGTTTGAGTCTGCTTGGGCACTCACTAACATTGCTTCTGGAACATCAGAACAGACCAAGGCTGTGGTGGATGGAGGCGCTATCCCAGCATTCATTTCTCTCTTGGCCTCTCCCCATGCTCACATCAGCGAGCAAGCTGTTTGGGCCCTAGGAAACATTGCAGGTACTTGCACTTAAAATTCTTTTGACTGAACATATCTAATGTGATTGGAGGAGGACCATGTTAAAAATGCTAGTGACTTTTGTGTTAGATTTTGAGCTTGCTTTAAGTCCTTATTAGGGATGAAAGAGGCATCTAAAAATAGTCCTGTAGAGGCATCTAAGTTAGAGAATTCTGATGGTGCGTTCAGTCACTGAACACTGGTGACTGGATAAGGGGATGTGATTAATTTTGCTCTTTGTTTCAGGTGATGGTTCAGTTTTCCGAGACTTAGTTATCAAATACGGTGCAGTTGACCCACTGTTGGCTCTTCTTGCAATTCCTGACCTGTCGTCCTTAGCAGTAAGTTAATAACATAAGCAAATGACTCAGTGTTTCGTTCTTATTTTCCCATCTCCTCAAAGACCCTCTGATTGGTTTTCTTTCCCCCAGTGTGGTTACTTACGGAATCTTACCTGGACACTTTCAAACCTCTGTCGAAACAAGAATCCAGCACCCCCCTTAGATGCTGTTGAGCAGATTCTTCCTACTTTAGTACGTCTCTTGCATCATGATGATCCGGAAGTACTAGCAGATTCCTGCTGGGCTATATCCTACCTGACTGATGGTCCAAATGAACGCATTGAAATGGTTGTGAAGACAGGAGTTGTACCCCAACTTGTGAAGCTTCTAGGAGCTACTGAATTGCCAATTGTGGTAAGTTGCTAACATTTAGGTTCTTAATGGATTTTAAAACTATAGGCACTCAATTAAGGTGATTTAACTTTTAGGATAAACACCTTTTGAGCAAAAAATACCAGGAAACTAATCAGCATCAACTTTTCTTCCTTTTTAGACTCCTGCACTAAGAGCTATAGGGAATATTGTCACTGGAACAGATGAGCAGACTCAGATTGTGATAGATGCAGGAGCACTTGCCGTCTTTCCCAGCCTGCTGACAAACCCCAAAACTAACATTCAGAAGGAAGCAACGTGGACAATGTCAAACATCACGGCTGGCCGTCAGGACCAGATACAGCAAGTTGTGAATCATGGCTTAGTTCCGTTCCTTGTTGGTGTTCTCTCTAAGGTAATGAGATCTTAGATTTTAACCAGGTGCTTTTAGTATTTATGGACATTGTCCTCTACTGCTTATAGTCCTTTGTTAAGTAGTGGACATTCAAGGTTGGAGAGAACCGGTTAGTAGGTTTTTTTTTAATTTAAATTTTATGTGTATGTTTGTTTTGTTGTTTGAGACAGGGTCTTTCTATGTAGCCCCAACTGGCCTGAAACTCACTATGTAGACCATGCTGGCCTTGATCTCACAGAGATTCACCTGCCTCTGCCTCCCAAGTGCTGGGACTAAAGACATACACCACCACACCCAGCCCCAGTTGGTAGTTTAGTGGTGGTTTTGTGACATACCACCTTTGGAATCTTACTGTTATGATTTCTGAACTAAAACCATTTTCTTCTTGTTTATCAGGCAGATTTCAAGACACAAAAGGAAGCTGTATGGGCTGTAACCAACTATACAAGTGGTGGAACAGTTGAACAGATTGTGTACCTTGTTCATTGTGGCATAATAGAGCCTTTGATGAACCTCTTAAGTGCAAAAGATACCAAAATTATTCTGGTTATTCTGGATGCCATTTCAAATATCTTTCAGGTAGGTCCTACCTAACAAGGTTGTATGTGTCTGGATTGAGGGTTAATAATTATTAACTATTTAGACTGGGGAGAGAACAGAGAGGCTTAATAGTCCACAGATCAGAAGACTTGTTTATGTGAAGCCACACTTTATTTTTTAACATCCCCCTCCACAGGGTCTCATGTAGCCTAGGCTGACCTTGAGCTTCCTGTGTAACTGAAGATGGCCTTGAACTTCTGATCCTACTGCTGCATCTCAGATGGTGCCACTACATCCACTTTTATGTGATGCTGGGGATCAAGCCCAGGCTTTGTGTGTGCTGGGCAGGCACTCTGCCAGCCGAGCTGCCTTACTCCTCCCTGTGTTTTAAGAGACAGGTCTTTGGTGCCCTAGCTCATCTTAAGTCATCTTTCACCTCAGCTCCCTGAGTAGCCCAGACTAAAGGTACACACTGCACCCAGCTGAACACATGTAACAAAGATAGGACAGACAGAAAGGAGATGACACATAAGCAGTATTTCCTGAATTGAAATCAAGTTCTTAAGACTTGCTCCTACCTACTTTGTCAATTATCTTTACTTTCCCAGTGTCATACTGAGATGCAGTTTAACTACTTAGTTATCTAATTGTGGTGTTTTCAGTTCTGTCCCCAGTTGATTCAGGTGTGCCAGCATCTGGCATGTTGTCATAGTGATTGATGGGAGATAAGTTCTTCTCATCAACTTATATATTTCTGTTTCTGGAACTTTTCACATTTGTTGAATCTAATCTGGGCCTGGTGGCTCACACTTAAAATCCTAGCATTCAGGAAGATTGCTACAAGTTGAAGGCCAGCCTGAACTACATAGTGAGTTCCAAGCCAGTCTGAACTAGAGTGAGACCCTTTCAGAGATGAGTCTAGAGTAAGGAACACTGGTGCTCACCCTGCATGTAAGTGGGTTGTTGGCCTGTGTCTGGTCTCCTACTCACTCTCACCTGGACCCCTACGTTTTGGAGCAGATCACTTACTTCGTCTAAAAATCATTATCTCCCGAAAGGACTCTTGTTATCATTCATATACCTAACACTCTTTAAAATATGGACTGATACTTTGACGTGGGAAATTTATTTTAGTACACCATCCAGGCATATCCACCACCCAGGGGCCACATGGTCCCCAGGAGTGTAGCCCAACACAAAATTGTAACTGACTCAGCACATTGAGGATTTTTGTTTTGTTCTGTTTTGTTTCTTGCTTTTTTGTAACTCCATGTGCAGTTCTCAAGCATGAACTTTGTGGATGAAAATGTATTGCAGTGTCAAAAGGTTGGACGTCTTATCAAGAATTCTCCACCTTGACCACTCTTGAGATTGTCTGAGGTGCTTTTGTAGAATGGTTTCCTGTTCACAGACCAATGAACCTGAAAGTAGCGATACTTTAAAAGTTGCCCTAGGAGGCTGAGGTGAGGAATTTGAGGCCAGCCTGGGCTACAATAGTCAGTCTGCGCTACATAGTTTGAGAGCTTGTCTCAAACAGATATTAAACTAGAACAGAAGGGCTGGAGAAGATGGATCAGTGGTTAAGAGCACTGGCTGCTCTCGTAGAGAAGACCTGGGTTCAATGCCCAGCACCCACATGGAGGCTAACTGTAACTTAGTTCCAGGGGACTGAAGGCCCTCTTCTGACATCCATTGCACAACATGGGTGCACTTAAATCCATGCAGGCAGTACACTCCTACACATAAAGTAAAAAATAATAAAATACTTAAAAAGTAATAAATGAATAAAATAGAACAGAATATAATGTAGGAAACCTGAGGCGTTTGTTGTTTGTTTTAAAGGCTGCTGAAAAACTGGGTGAAACAGAGAAACTTAGTATAATGATTGAAGAATGTGGAGGCTTGGATAAAATTGAAGCTCTACAGAACCATGAAAATGAGTCTGTCTACAAAGCCTCCTTGAGCTTGATTGAGAAGTACTTCTCAGTAGAGGTGAGTAATGGCAGTGTAAACAACTGGAACATATTCAAGAATTCATAAGGATAGTTAAGTTCATTTGAGTTCCAGCCTTTGTGTATGCTTGTATACTTTTTAAATTACGCCTGTGCCCTTTTTTTTTTTTCCTGTCTGAGACAGGGTCTCTCTCTATAACCCCAGCTGGCCTTGAACTCGAGATCTGTCTGCCTCTGCGGGGATTAAAGGCGTTTGCTACCATACCCAGCCTATCCTGTGTTCTTAAATAGAGCAAGTATCATATATAGGACTGTATATGGGACTTATATTTATTTCCTTCTCTAGTATTTGGCTTGATGATATTGAACCTAAGATATTCAAAATTACCAGTTTACTTTCAAATGGGCAGCCTTAGGAATTATAGATATCATGAGACTTAAGTTTATGGATGTTATTTTAGGATTTGATGGAGAAGTGGGCCCACCTCAGGATCTTATTCTACTTCTAATGGGTTCTACTGTAAAGTGATGGGTAGATGGAAACAGATCTCAACTTTTCTGTTCAGGAGTGTGCCCTTAGAACTTTCTTCTAGGAACTGATGTATTGGCAAGTTTTAACATCCCCTTTCCTTGTAAGATTATGACTTTAAGAATAAATGCAGACTTTCAGACAGGATACTGCTAAAAGTGTGTTTATGAGCTTGTATTTTTTTGTTTTAATATTTCCAGGAAGAAGAAGATCAGAATGTTGTGCCAGAAACTACCTCTGAAGGCTACACATTCCAGGTTCAGGACGGGACTTCTGGGACCTTTAATTTTTAGATGTACAGCTGAGGCACAAAGTGTTGTATATTGTGTTCAGCATAAATTTGTCTTACTGTTTCTCTACTAAGAACTCTTTTTAAATGTGGTTTGTTATTGTAGCACTTTTTACAACAAAACTATACTTGAACAGTTCTAAAACTGTACATACTGTATGAAGCTGTCCTCTGAGTTTCTTACTTCTGTGTGGAATTTCATATCTTGCAGTGTCCTGTAAATAAAGATTAAGTTCCACTCTTTTCTTTACTTCTGATGCCTGTGTTGCTCTAACTTGAGGCTAATGTCACTTAAGCTATCTGGTGTGACTCAGTAGACATGATCCTGCTTCTAGACACCCTTTGATACGAGGTTGATGTCATTGAGGATCTGGAGGTGATCAGTTTCTTCCTGCGGGTTCTGGGTCTTCGGCTCTTCGGGATTGTTTTCCCTCCTGGGAGGAATAATGACTCGCACTTAGTGCACATCCTCACAGCAGCTAATGTCACCTTGCCTCCAGCAAGGAAGGTGGGTTATGAGGAAACCTTAAATTTATTAAGAATCTCCTCAAATAGAATTCATTCCTTCCAAACTGAAAGTAAAGAAGTTCTAGTCTGAAACCTGACTGCAAACATTTACCAGAAGTTCTTTTTGTTTTGAGAGACAGGTGCTCCCTGTATCCCCAGCTGGTCTGGAACTCACTATGTAGGTCAGACTGGCCTTGATTTTAGAGATCTGCCTGCTTCTGCCGCCGGAGTGCTCAGATTAAAGGCATGCTACCACGCTCACCTTTTTTTTCTAAGTCTGTGTGTCTGTATGTAGATGTAAATGTATAGGTTAGAGAATAACTTGCAATTCTCACCATAGTAGTTCCTGGGATCAAACTTGAACTCAGGTTATCAGGTTTGGTGGCAAGTGCCGATACCCAGTAAACCATCTTACTGGCCCACAATATGTCACTAAAGTGCTATAATCAGTTTCTGCTCATTTGACTAATGAAAGAAAGAACAAAGTCTCCAGTGTGACATGTCTATGAGAATCTGACAGCTTTTCTGTCTTTCTATAGCAGCTGTGGCCCAGCAGGTAGGGATGTAGGTATAAGACTAAAGAGTGATGTGTGACTTTTAAGGAGTACTAGAGTCAGTGAAATAATTTTCAAGTCAGTAGAACAATGCAACAAATCTTCAGAAATCTTTTGCTACAAATGTGAAGCTGTTCTAACCCATTTTATCAGTGTGCACATTAATATGTTTTGCCTTTGGCGCATTACAAGATCTTAAGTTTCTTCTGTGGCGGGGAATACTTGCTTCGTGGTTGCAGAAGTATAGAAGGCTGGCTAGTGCTTGTTTGGACTACTTTCACAGTCACGTGCTTGGAGCTCCGTGCCCGGGGATGCCGTCGGAGGCCTGAATCACCCGGCCTTTGCTGAGTTCAAAGTTTTCTGTAAGGGGAGGGTGAGAAAACTGGCTTTGCAGACTGCTCTTTTTCATTGGTGCTTGTCCCTCCTTTGCCTCAACTTTTTAAAAACTAAGCTTTATTTTTTATGTGTCTGGGTGTTCCCTCTGCACGTGTGTCTGTGGAGTCAGAAGAGGGAGTTGGATCCCCCGGAACTGGAGTTACAGATAACTTAGCTACCATGTGGGTTTTGGAAACTGAACCCAGGTTCTCTACAAGAGCAGTCAGCGCACTTAACTGCTGAGCCAGCTCTCCAGCCCTCAGCTTCTTGAATATTGGGTCCAAAAGGCCTCAGCTGGAGAAAATAATGTAAAGTAAACGTTGACACTAGGTTTTGCTTTAGGATGGGGAACTTAATGGCTTCACAGGGACCAACCAATGTAGCAGACAACGCTGATAAAAGTGAGGTCTGGATGTGTTTCAGGCATGACTCCACAGTGAGGTAATCGACAGGAGATAGTGAATACCCAAAAATAAGTTGCTTCATATTTTAGATTAAATTCTTAGCAGGGTAATTTCTTCAGAAGTCTGGATAGGCATTTGCCTGTTTAACTCAGTGTTAGGACCAATTTTTTGTCTTAGAGAATGAGATACATTTAGGCAAAACACTTGTACACATACAAAGTTTTTAAAAAGACTTCATATCCAAGAGAACTGTGTAGTCATTAGCCTCCCTCCTCAGAGTTGAAACGGCTAATACCGTTTACTTGCAATTCCGAATCTTTAATACACATCTTTGCCTTTAACTGTTACTTTCGTATTTGTTACAGATAAGAATGTAGCACTCAGTTTCATGAGTTAACAAGGTGAAAGCTAACATTTATTTTGATTACTGTAGTTACTTTGTGTTCTTTGAAGATTTCTTCAGGTATACGAGTGTTTTGCCTACATTATGGGAATGTATCCGTGTACAATGTCCACAGAGGCCAGCAGAGGGTGTCCATCTCCATCGGATCCCCTGGAACTGGACTTAATATCCTCTCCTAGAGCAGCCAGTGTTGTTAACAACTGAGGCACCTCTCCAGTCCCTGAAGATTTTTCTTTTTTAATTTGTGTGTCTGTGTATGTATGCATATGCCATGTACGTGTGGTTGTCTTCAAAGGCCAGAAGAGGGTGTCAGGTCCCTAGAGCTGAGGTAATGGTCATTTTTGAACCAGCATGTAGTCCTCTGCAAGAGCAGCCAGTACTCTAAGCCTTTTCTCCAGCCCAGTTTTGTTCTTAAGATGCATCTATGGATAGCTAAATGACCCTCTCCTGCCGCCCACGTACAAGGAAGGCATGCATACACCAACACGCCATCAGTATGGATTCTCTAGCTTCATTGTTGTAAGTAGTTTTCAAAGTTATTTTATGTGTATGAGTGTATTGCCTGCAGGTATTTAAGTGTACCCATGTCTTGCAATGCCCTTAGAAGTCCAAAGATACCTTCAGAATCCCCTGGAACTGAAGTTACAGATGGTTGTTAGCCGCCATGTGGGTACAGGGAACTGAACCCTGGTCCTCTGCAGGAGCAGCCAGTGGTCTTAACAGCTGAGCCATCTCTCCAGCCCCATAACTAGTTTTTAAACAGTGAAATGAACTTTCTTGATTCTTCCAAAATTCCTGCATTTGTGGGGCTGCGTCATCATTTAAATAGGTAAAATCCTGGAATAGTTTCCTATAAATCTTGATTGTTAAAAGGATATTTGCTAGGCTAGGAACATAGCTCAGTTGGTAGACTGCTTGATTAGCATGCACAAAGCCCTGTGTTTGACGACCACAGTATCATGTAAACTAGGCATGGTGATGAATGCCTGTTAACCCTTGCCCTTGGGGTGCAGAAGCCAGAGGATCAGAAGTTCCAGTCATCAGTTACCGTGAGTTCAAGATTAGCTTAAAATATGTGAAAATTTGTCTTAAAAATTTTTTTTTCTTTTAATTTAGTATTTGGATTCTTAGGTTCTTTCCTTTTCTTGAACTTCCCACAACCAAGTAAATTAAAACAAAAATTATATTCACCAAAATGCTAGGTTCCTTCCCATCCCGCCAAGAGCAGGAAGAGGTCTTGGGTTTTGTTTATATGAGGAGTTAGAAACCTTGGAAGCTGGAGGACCCAAGTTCAGAGGACATTAAGGGAAGTGTAGCTGGCTACTCACCTCCCTCCGCCCTTGCTAGACCTTGCCAAAACCCGGCGCACTGTTTGGAAAGCCCTTGGAACATGTCATTAATGGTACTTTCTTTTGATATTGGGCCGTTGACCTAATTTGTGCTGAACAGAACCTGGCCAAATCATGTCGTTTCCCCCTCCCCCCGTAGTCCCAAGGGAAACTTTAGTGAAAAGTTCTAACAACACTGATTTAACAACTTTTATAACTTCAGCTCATAAAGATAATTTTTGAAAAATAAAACAGACCCAAGCTATCAAGAAGGGCTTTTTGAGGGCAACAGTGTAATTTAATTCTGAGCATTTGTATTAAGTGGCATTATGTTGGCATTGTTTTGAAAGCATATTTCTGTCTCCAAATTCCCAGTTCATCCTAACTATTTGGGATGGTTTCCTAACACTGGGTGCTGAAGGTACCAAGGCCCTCAGAGCTGATCAGCTCGTACATTCCTTCCAGGCATCCAGTCATAGATGTCTGCCCCATGCTAGATCTGGGAGGGCCTGTTCTGACATGGAGCAGACTAGGGTTTAACAGCCAGATCTGCCTAAGTTAAAGTTCTGCAGTGGAATACAACACTGATTATAAAAGTGAAAAACACCAACATCTCTAGAATACAAATGTAAGTCTTCAGGTATTTCCACCTCTTATTGGAAAAGACTTCTTTTAGTTTCTCCATAGATTCTCCTATTTTTATATATTTTGCCTACTAACCTGTTTATTTTTTTCAATTATTATTATTTTGGGGGAGGGAGTCTTTTTGAAACAGGGTCTACCTGTAGCCCCACCTGGCCTGGAGCTTGCTATGTAGACCAGGCTGGCCTTGGACTCAGAGATCCGCCTGCCTCTGCCTCCTAAGTCCTGGGATTAAAGGCATGTGCCACTACATCCGACTTTATTTACTTATTTTAAACAGTCTTATTATGTAGCCCTAGAGGGCCTAGAACTTACTATGTAGACCAGGTTAACCTGGAATTCTTTGAGAGTCACCTGCTGCTGCTTCCCTAGTGCTCGGATTAAAGCTGTGCATACCACTATGCCTGGCTATTATTATTGTTATTGTTTATTGTTAGGATCTTGCTATAACTCAAGCTGGCCTTGATCCCAGGATTCTCCTGTCAGCTTAGAGTGCTGGGATTACAGATATGCCAGCTTGCCAGTCCTTTTTCTTGTCACAGACAAAAATCAAAGAACGGGGATGTAACTTAGTGGTAGAGCATTTGCCTGTTCTGGAGACCCTAGGAACACAAACGCGTGCGCACGCGCACACACACACACACACAAACACACACACTGGATTGTTTGTATGCTTGATAATATTTTACCTGAAGGTCAAATGTTTTTTGGCTTTCAGGACTTTCAGGGGCGTTGCCTGGACAGCTTTCTGGGTAGTGGAACTGACCACCAAAGGCTATTTCAGGTACCTATCATGCTATTTCAGGTACCACCTTTTTTCTGGTCACACATGGTCCAAGAACACAAACAGTAAATATAATTAGATGTTAAGTATTGGTCTTCAGATGACCACTGATGCCACACATGTCTATGATCTCTAACACAAAACTGAATTGATATTTCATTGACCACCAAGCCATTCAGCATAGTTGTCTTTTCTGAGACAGGGTTTCATGTAGCCCAGGCTGGCCTCAAACCAGCTCTGTAACAAAGACCTGATCCCCTTCCTAACCCCAGTGCTGGGATAACAGGTGTGTGGTCACCACACAGGGCTGTTACAGCTTCCTTAAGAGCTGTTTGAACACTCTCAGTTATTTTTCATAGGCTCTGAGATTTGTGGAATTTGCAGCAGGGGCTGATGAATTGGCTCAACTTTGGTTTAGTGCCATCATGTAGCCAGTCAATGGGAGCTTCAGGTATATGGAAGCAGTCACCAGCACTGAGCCTTCTCCATGAGCTACTGGCAAACTGCTTCTGGGGTGGACAGTCACTGCCCAATTGGAAAGACTGGCTGAGCTAAGGGCCAGGTATTAGTCTTTGTAGCTGTTCCAGGGGAGCTCAGTGTTGTCTTTCTGAATCCACTCTTTGTTTCCTTTTCAGTTCTATCGGACAGAATAATTAGTCTTTCTACTCCCTTGTTGGCCATTAGAGCAGTCTCTTGAGCTACCACAAGTCTACTTTGGTTATGGTTTGCTTGGGAGTTCCTGGGACCCTGATTTCCTTCTTTGTTTCCTTGCTGGCTATCAGGTAAACAGTTTTCTCTGCCACACAGTCCTGCCATCACCCTCTCGCACCCCTAACCAAAAGCCAAAGACCAGGAGCCAAAGTAACCCCTTTACAGCTCAACTATCTCTGTCATTTCGTAATAGTGACAGCTGACGTTCATTCATTCCCAAAGCACGACAAAACACTGAAACTCGGAGCTGTCTTTGTCCCCAGAGACAGAAGGTGGCAGGGACTGGTCTCAGGTCTCACTGCAGGTCCCAGGGAGTGGGAGGTCACTAGGTAAGTGCCTGGCTCCTCAACCCTAAGATTCTGCAGGGGGAACAGTTTAAGCACTTAGGAAGCGCACCCCAGCCCCAAGCTGGCCTTCCCAGGCCCGGCTCCTCTGAAGGTAGCAATGCGGGTTTTTCACTAGTATTTCGACTGTGGTCATCTTACTGTGGGTATCTGCTACCTGAGCTGACCCCAGTGACCCCACCAGCATCCCAACACAGATTTGCTAGGGAGGTTCGAACTTGGCTTGCCAACTCCCATACTGGGAAATTTAAAAGCAATCAGGGAGAGAACAAATCTCTAGAGATGGGATGGGGCCAAGCAATTTCCTTTTATTGCATGTTCTAGAATCCTGCCTAAAACAGAAGAGGTTGACCTCATTTTTACCCCACCCAGAGATCAAGTGAAAATAACTTGATAACTGGCAAGCTGTTATTGACATTACCAAATCACCCAGCAACGCAAGTTCTTCTTTATGACCTCATATATATATTTGTGTATATATGGAGACACAGAGCACATATATATATATATATATATATATATATATATATATATATATATATATATGTATGTATGTGTGTGTGCGCATGTGATATGTGATGCTGCTTTTGTTTTTTTAGTTTTGAAAATAATTTCTTTTTATATGTATGAGTGTACTGCCTGCATGTAAGTGCATCTGTGTTGTGCAGTACCAGCGGAGGTCAGAAGAGGGCGCAAGATACCCTGAATTAGAGTTACAGATGGTTGTTAGCCACCATGTGGGTGTTGGGAATCAGACTCTGCAAGAGCAATCAGTGCTCTTAACTGCTGAGCCATCTCTCCAGCCCTGCTTTTGGTTTCTTGAGACTATTTATTTATTTTTGTGTATGTGTGCACATGTGTGTAAGCACTATGGCATACATGTGGAATTCAGAGGGCAGGCGTATATTTTATGTATACTTAAATTTTTGATTTTTAAAAATTTTTATGTGTATGAGTGTTTGACTTGTATTATGTAAATGCATTCATGTTGTATAATGCCCACGGAAGCCAGAAGAGCATGTCAGATCCCCTGGAACTGGAGTTACAGGTGGTTGTTAGCTGCCATGTGAGAACTGAACCCAGGTCCTCTGCAAAAGCAGCCAGTGCTCTTAACCACAGAGCCATCTCTCCAGCCCCTTCTGTGTCTATTCTTTATATGTATATACAAAAAGAATATTCTTCTATATGTATATATACAAGAAGAATTCTCTTTCAGGCATGTTTTCTAGGACGGGATCTTAACAAAATGACTTTAGAGGGCTGGGCATATAAATGGGGTGTAGTGATGCATGCTTTATAGTCCTAGCACTCTGGAGGAGACACAGGATCAGAAGTTCAAGGTCATGCTTGGCTATATAGCAAGTTTTGTCAAACCTGGGCTACAGGAGACCCTGTCTTTAAAAAAAAAAAAAAAAAAAAAAAAAAGGACCAGATTGTATTCTGCAGTCCCCACAATGACAGTACTCTCCCCCTTTCAGGTAAAAATGGGCCACAGACCCAAATAGATCCTTGTTGCAAAGAAATTCTTCGGTGTCCATTTCCTGGAGATAATGTGGAGAATGCTGGCAGGTTTCTAACATACTTCAGCTGTTCAGGAAATACTTTAAATAATTTCCTGCTCTAGAGAATAGGAGGAGGCCAGCGCATTGGAAAGTATTACTCTTTCTTGAAGGCCTCAGATGCAGTACACAAGAGCCCTTCACTGTTCACACACGCCCTCCCCCACTCCCTTTCATGTGGGAATGTTCTTTTTAAGAGTGCCGAGGATACTTGGACTTCCCATCACATCCTGGCCTTGGCTTTAAGGAACCTTAAAAACCTGAGCTAATTAAGCCTGGAAAGCCCCAAGAGAGTTCTGCCTGCTGTTACTGAAAGGCAGCCAGCTCGGGTGGACCGGCAACCCTGCACAGCAACAATTCAAACAGTAGTAGAAGAAGAGAAGCCGTTGGCCTCATGCAGTTGAAACTGCAAGGAAGAGAGTTAGGCAACACGTAATTAATTGCCTCCTCTTTTTGCCTTGGTCTGCAGCAGGTTCAGATACTGGCATATTTAACTGGGTCATTGAGGCCTTTGGATGAGATTTCAGGAATGACACAAAGAAAGAGAGAGAGAGAGAGGTGTCTAAGGTTTTAGTTTTATGTAAAGCAGTGGTTCTTAAGGCAGAATTTGATGCCCCCACCTCCCCCAGGGGACATGTCACAGTGTGGAGACATGCTTAGTTGTGTCTGGGGCAGAGCCCTGTGACTGCACTGAACTTCCATAGTGTACAGAACAGCCTCCAATAAAGAGCTGTGCAGCCACAGATCTCAGTAGTGTGGAGGTTGTAAACTCTGTGTGTTTTCTGTTTTGTTTGTTTGCCGAGTATAATCCCTCACTCAGGTGTTTTTGAGACAAAGTCTCACTATATAGCCTTGGTTAGCCTGGAGCTCCTATGTAGATGAGGCTGGACTTGAACTCTTAGAGCTCTACCTATCTTTGCCTTCTAAGGGCTAGGGTTAAAGATGTGGGCCACGATGGATAATACCTCATTCTGTAGCCCAGGCTGGCCTAGAAATCATAGTGATATTCCTGCTTGAGTCTACTCAGCCGTAGAGATGTGAATCACCACATTTGGCTGAAAACCCTGTTTAAAGTTTCCAGGGATAGCCTGATGTGAGTGCTGGGCCAGCCTGCGCTATATACCGAGGCTTATTATTTTTCAAAAAAACAGCAACAACAGTACAACAAAAAACAGGGGCTGGTAAGATGGCTTAGTAGGTAAAGTTCCTTGCTATTCAAGGCTAGAGCTCTAAGTTCAGTCCCTAGATCCCACATAAAGATAGAAGAAGAGTTGTCCTCTGACCTCCACATGCATATCATGACACATACACCCCTCAGACACATAATAATAAGAAAAAAATCAAAAATCAGAAAAAAACTAAAGTAAAGCCAGCGCTGGAGAGACAGCTCAGTAGATAAGAGCACTTCACACAAGCATAAGAAACTGCCCCAGCACCCATGTAAAAAGCAGTCAATGCACGCCTGTAACTTCGGAGCTGGGAAACAGGTAAAGGGGACAAAAAAAATGCGAGGGGTCACTGGCCACCAGGGGTCACTGGCCACCAGGGGGTCACTGGCCACCAGTGGAGCTGACAGCGAGCTCCAGTTCAAGACACAGTCTCAAGGAATTACAGGACACATGATGGCCTCCTCTGACCTCCACATGTGCACAGAGCACATGCACCTTCACGCACACACACACACACACACTCATGCACACATGCACGGGTGCGTTGACCAAAACCAAAAACTAAAGGTCAAAGTGATTCAGTAAACCACTTGATCAGCTCCCAAAGTTTGGCTTGTGGTGAGTGGTGGTGGTGGAATGGTTCTGTTATCCTACAGTGAACAAAGCCTCTGTTAGGCCTCTGGGTCAGAGAGCATCCTGATTTCCTGCCCTCTGTTGTCTTAGTTCTAGGGACCCCAGGCTTTGGCCAGAGGCAACCGCTAGGGAAATGCAGGCCCTAGAGACACCTGGAGATTAACTTATTTATTTATTAATTCGTTCATTTATTTTTTGAGCAAGGGTCTCATATAGCCCAGGTTAGCCTAAAACTCTGTGTAGTTGAGGATGGTCTTAAACAGATTCTCCTACTTCTACCTATCCAAGTGCTGGGACTACAAGCATGTGATTCTGTGCCCATTTTATGTGACACTGGGATGGAACCCAGAGCTTCAGGGATGCTAGGCAAGAACTCTTATCAACTAAACTGCGACCTCAGTCTTTTATTTCGTTTCTTTGAGACAAGGTCTCACCATGTAGTCCAGGCTGGCCTCCAACTCACAATCCTACCTCAGTCTCCTGAGTGCTGGGATCACTGACATGGACCACCACATCCAGCTTGGACCTTTTTTGGTTTTGAGACAGTGTCTCCCTGTAGCCCCGGCTGCCCTGGAACTCGCTATGTAGACCAGGCTGGCCTCCATCTCACAGAGATCCACCTGCCTTTACCTCCTGAGTGCTGGGATTAAAGGCTGGCTCTTGGTTTTTAATGGTTTGTGTAGTTCAGGGGGTGTTAGCATGGGGTTCCGTCTTTGCTGCTCCCTTTATTGAGTTTTTAGCTTCAGTTCTTTGTAATCAACGTCCTGGTCTGTAGGTAGGAAAAATATTCCTCATCTTTCCCCATGAGATTATTTCGAGTTTTCAGGGGCAGGATCTTCCAGATTACAGGATCACAGAGGGTGTTCTGGCGCTGATGGTGGGCTTTGTCTTTCTGGGGGCATCCACAAGTTCCCAGGAACCAAAAGCTTCTACTCAGAGACAGACATGTTTGGAAAAGCAAAAGAGATCACATCTCTTTGTGTCCTTTTTCTTTTTAAATTTCATTTGTTTGAGGCTGCAGAGATGGCTGAGTCGTTATTTATTATTTATTTTTTTTATTTTATGTGTTTGAGTGTATGTAAGGACACCGATGTCAGGCAGTGCCCACAGAGGGTGTTGGATGCCCTGGAACTGGAATTACAGATGGTTGTTAGCAGCCATGTGGGTGCCGGGAATCAAACCTGGGCCCTCTGCAAGAGCAGCCAGTGCTCTTAACCGCTGAGCCATCTCTCCAGCCCCGCCTCCCAGGGGCTGCTTTTACAGAGAATTTGGGGCCAGTTCCTAGCTCTTACGTGGTGGCTCACAAAGGTCTGTAACTCTGGTTCCAGAGAATCTGATGCCATCTTCTGGGAAGGCACTGCATATACATGGTGCACATATATACAAGCAGGCAAAACACACAAAAATAAATAAATCTGTATTTCGTTTGTTTGCTGGGTGTGGTGGCACACACCTTTAATCCCAGTGCTCAGGAGGAAGAGGCACTGGACCTCTGTGAGTTCAAGGCCAGCCTGATCTACATAGTGAGACTGTCTTTTAAAAAACTAATGACTTAAATAAATTTCATTTGATTACAAGTTCATGTCCCTTTAGCCTAACACACCTGCTGGGCCCCAGGGTCCTGCCTATGGGTCACTCTTTCCGATTTTTACGCTTTCTGAGGCTGTTTTTGTTACCTTTACTTACCGAAGAACAAGGAGCAAGTCATCAAATTTCAGCGGAGGCCACACCCACACCCAACCATCTGCCTCTGATCTAATTCACTTGAGTTCAATCTGCCTCTAAACTCACCAAAGAGGCCAGACCTCTACTACAGGGCTACCTCTCCTTCCCCGAGCTTTCTGCCTTCACTCCCTGCCCCCAGCCCTCTGCTACCACAGCACCACATGCCTGGCCCACTGCATGATGAAGCCAAAGAAAAACTTTCGCCTTAAACTTAGTCTTAACAGAAAAAGAATATTCGCACACCCATCTGAAGCACCGTTTTGAAGAACAGCAATTTCTCTATAACTTAAGCATCTCAAGTCCTCCGCCTCATCAAACTGGGCCACTAGGAAACAGAGTCCCCTCCTTAGAGCTCTGTGCTTCACAAGAGACGACAGTGAGGGAATGATGCTGAGTTTACACAGGTGGGTGAGAAAATAATATTTTCCTTATGGTAATGGCCTACAGAAGCGGAAATCATGGTTTCAAAAAGCTTTTCTTTTCATGGTAGGTTAATATTTCATGCACGTTGAAAACATGGACACAGAGTCAAGAGTTTGCTAGCTAAGCAATACAGGAATACTAGGACTGTGTGTTCTGGTGTAGGATGGAGTTTGAAAGCTGGGGAAGGGCCCTTACAAGAGGAAAAACCGCCACAGAGTGGCAGTCGCGTTTAGGGGTTCAGAACCTGGCACTTGAATCACATTTGAACTGCAATTCGGGCTGCATACATGACTCGTCACTGTGTAACTTTCAGCAAGTTGCTTAACTGCTCTGTGCTCCACTTTCTAATGTTGCAAAATGAGGATAAAACTAGTACCTAATTCTAAAGGAAGCTTTGAGTGTGAGTGTGATACCCAGCTCTCAATGTGAAGTTAAACAAGCAAGAGATGGCTCAGCTGTTAAGAGCACCAACTGCTCTTGCAGAACCTGGGTTCTGTTCCAAGCACCCACACAACAGCTAGAGGGATCCAGTGCCCTCGTCTGGCCTCCATAGGCACTGCACACACATGGTGCACTTACATTCATGCAGTCAAAACACTCACACCCATAACATAAAAATAAATGTAGAAACCAAGAGTTTGAGGGCTAGGCAAGCCTGTTTAACACAAGCAGTCTTCCCCTGACCTATACCTCCAATCCCATCCATTCTGACCAGAAAGCCAAAAGCAGAAAGTCAGGTTTCAGTTTTTTGTTGTTTTAGGTTTTACTCACAATTTTTTGGCTAAGGGAATGCTTGCGTCTCCTGCCATTTTTCTTGCTCAAGGTTTCAAAGAGCTTGGAGTGAGGCTTTCAGTAGTGTGAGTTGATCACCCAAGTGTTCAAGTTTAGGGGTTGTGGTGGTGGTGGTGGTGTGTGTGTGTCAGGGTCTCATGAAGCTCAGCCTGGATTTGAACTCATTCTGTAGCTGAGGATAACCCTGAATTCCTCATCCTCCAGCTTCTACCTCTCAAGTGCTGGGATTACAGGTCGACACCTCCATATTGAGCTTCTTTTTTCTCTTCCTTCCTTCCTTCCTTCCTTCCTTCCTTCCTTCCTTCCTTCCTTCCTTCCTTCCTTCCTTCCTTTCTTCTTTCTTTTCTTCCTTCCGTTCTTGCTCCTTCCTTAGAAAAAATAAGTCCACTTTTGTTTATTTTTGTGAGTTTAACCCATGAGGGGTACAGCATCACAAACTCTGTGTCCAGTGCCATTTGCAGGACAGTTTTTGGAACTTGACAGGGACCATGCTGCTGCTCCCGTGGACTCAGGACTCAAGTTACTTTTACCCAGATTACTCTGGTTTTGTTCGCTTTGACACTAGGAGTCACTGTGGGTTGATTTATTTGTTTGTTTGTTTTTATTTGGCTGTTTATGTGTTTAAGATTTATTTTTGTCTACTTTAAAAAATTATATGTATGTATGTGTTTCTCTGTGTGGGTATATGCACACATGTGCAGGTGCTAGAGAGGATCCAGAGGCATGAGATCTGAGTCACAGAGAGTTGTTAGGCACCCAACATTGGTGCTGAAAACCAGACTCTGGTTCTCTGCAAGAGCAGCAAGAGCCATTTCTCCAGCCCCTGTTTTTCACTTTATACACATAAGAGCATCTCGTATCCAAGTAGAATTTAGTGTTATGTCAGACATAAACACCCTCAGTTTTAAGAAGAGCCGTATGTTCTCTTTCAGCCAGCAGAAGGGGCGTCGCACCACAGCCTCCAGACGTGCCTGCCTTTGTCAGGTCCAGCCCCTTCAGCCTCCAAGATGGTGCTGGAAAGAGATTTTTAGTTTCTTTTTAAAAAGTTATTTATTTATTTATGTATTACTTTTATTTTATGTGCATGAGTGCACTGCCTGCACGTAGGTGGATGCATCCATCTTGTACAGTGTTGGAGGAGGTCAGAAGAGGGCGTCAGATCTCCTGCAGCTGGAGTTACAGATGGTTGTTAGCCACCATGTGGGTGCTGGGAATCAAACCTGAGTCCTCTGCACGAGCAGCCAGTGCTCTTAACCACTGAGCCATCTCTCCAGCCCTGAGATTTTTAGTTTCTTGACATAATTTTTTTCTTCTGAGACAGGATCTCAGTATGTAACCCTGGTTGGCCTGAAACTCACAGCAGTCTGTCTTCCTTTGCCTCCTGAGTGCTGGGATTAAAGATGTGTGCCACCACACTGGGCTTGATAGGATTCCTTTATTTATTTTATGTGTATGAGTGTTCTGCCTGCATGTCTGTAAGTGTACCTGTTTCATGCAGGACTCGGAGCTCAGAAGAGGGCATCAAATTCCCCTGGAACTGGAGTTTGGGACTGTTCTTAGTTACCAGATAGGTGCTGAGAATTTAACCTGGGTTCTCTGCAAGAGCAGCCAGTGTTCTTAACCACTGAGCCATCTGGTTTGCTGAGGGATAGTCAGCTTCTTTGACGTCACCATGTTCTTCAACCGTGCCCAAGCAAGTAGTGTCCTTGGGTCTGATCTACCTTAACTCCTGGTGGAGGACAAGTGTGCTCATAAAAGCAGGCTCCCTCAAAATACAGGGTCTAGGGGAGGCTCTCTCACACACAAACACATTCTAAAAAAAATAAAAACAGTCAATCTTCAAACTAGGCACGGTGGAGCACACCTTTAATCGCAGCACTTGGGAGGCAGAGGCAGGTGAATCTCTGTGAGACCGAAGCCAGCCTGGTCTATATAATGAGTTCCAGGCCAGCTGGGGCTACAGGGAAACACTGCCTCAAAAAACAAGCAAACGAACCCCTCAAGACACAACTAAATTGATTAATAAAAATGAGGTAAAGAGCGATTGAGGAAGTTTACATCAACCTCTGTCCCCAACATGCATGCACACACATGCACACACACATGTACACACACACAGAGGGCACCGTGAGGCCAGCTGGTTTGCTGAGGGATAGTCAGCTTCTTTGACGTCACCATGTTCTTCAACCGTGCCCAAGCAAGTAGTGTCCTTGGGTCTGATCTACCTTAACTCCTGGTGGAGGACAAGTGTGCTCATAAAAGCAGGCTCCCTCAAAATACAGGGTCTAGGGGAGGCAAACTGGTTTCATCTGGCCAAAAGGCAGTGGTTTGGTCTTCTGACAGTAAGAGAGGAGATGACAGGGAGAGGCTGAGGCCTCCGAGGGGAGCCAACGGTTGGGGACCTGGGCCTTGTTCCGAGTCGACCAGCTTTCCTCTGTCTACTGTGACTCACTAAATGGCTGAAGCTGGTTTTAAGCGGGCCTGTCCCAGCGTACTTCCGTTTACAATAGCTGTTCTTTGAGCCTTCCATTTGAGGCTGGGAAGGAAACCATGCCATCCTCTGGTGTATACTTCCTCTCTCAATTCCCATGAACACTGGGGAGGCAGGAGCAAGAAGAAGAACCAGGCTCAGAGAAGTTAATAAATCTTCCTAGAGTTACCCAGCCATCAACTAGCAAGATTGGCAAAGTGAGCTAGCCATGTCTATCTGCCCCCTGCTTCATACTGCCAGGGATGGCACTGACTGTCAGGATATAAAACCCAGAAGAAAAGATCTTTCTTTTTTATTATTTCTTAAAACTCCTTTTAAAAAATATTTTATTTATTATTTTTATTTTATTATTTATTTGTATGAGTGTATTGTCTGTATGTGTGTGAATGCACCTGTGTTGTGCAATTCCTGAGGAGGTCAGAAGAGGGTGTCGGATCCCCTGGATCTGGAGTTATAGATGGTTGTTAGTTACCATGTGGGTGCTGGGAATCCTGAGTCCTCTGCAAGAACAGCCAGTGTGCTTAATGAGGAGCCATCTCTCCAGTCCCCATTTTCCCTAAAACTCTTAAAAGCCAATAGAAGAGATAAGACTGGTACCCAAATGACCAATGGAAACAGCAGACACGCTAGACAGCTTTCTGATCCAGACCTGTGCCTTGGACTCAGTCACTTGGACAGATCATCCACGGCCCTGTGAAGAAGGAATTGTTCCCTCTCTATTGCTGGGCAAAGTGGTTCAGAGACATTAAGACAGCTGCCTAAGATTGCACAGCAAGCAGACACACTGTCGGACCAAGGGTGGATGAGAATGGGATGTGTGCAGTCCTGGCCTCACACTGAAAGGAGTCACCAGCAAGTCAAAGTTTGGCCTCTCTGGACACATGGCATTTGAGGCTGTTTTGTACATTAGGTGGAACTGGGCCCAGATAATGTGGTTCTAAATAGAGAAGACAGCCTCCTTTACAACTGCATCCCTTGTACGAAACCCTTGGGAACTGGCCAGGTCTGGTGACCCATGGTGACTGTGTCCTGGTGTCTGAGCCACGCGGCCTGGTCAAGTTCTCTGGGGCCTTTTCCAGCGGAGATACCATTTAATTTTACCCCGGGATGTGAACCAGATGTGGGTACCTCACTCTACAGCAGGGCCCCAGTCCACCCTGAGTCCTGGCCAGAGACTCATGGGAGGGAGTGCCAGTCAGCCAGGCTCCTCTCAGACCCCACCCTCACTCACTTCCACTGCCAGTCTGAACTGGTTCCCCTGTATCATCCCATCTGCACCCATGATGCAAAAGCCGGAAACAACACTGGACAAACCTCCAAAGTCCATATGTCTAGGAGTTTTCTGGGTGTGTAATTAGCTCCGTGTGTCGTGTCCTTTCCAGTCACAGTACTGAAAAAATAATGGGCAAGGTGGGAAGCAGAGTGAGGACTGAGCATCCTTCATCTCCGGGATTGCCTCCCTGATTTTGGGGTGGCGACTTAGTTTACGCGGTCTTGTGGATTCCATGGGCTATAACCCTATTTCTCTCGCTGTTTACTAACGTTTGAATTATTCCTATTTTGGCCAGTGGGAGCTCATTCAAGTTGGTTGCTGGTATTGTTTTGTTTTTGTTTTGCCATGATCCTTCATTTCTGGAACTTTCTAGTTCAAGTTGTTGCAGGCTCATCTGCCCTTTTCCTGGAATCAACCAGTTTTCCAAAGGACCCTCCTCCTCCTCCTTCTAAAGCATATTTTTTTATTTTATGTGTACGAATGGATTGCCTGTATGTGTGTAAGTGTACCCATGTCATACAATGCCCGCAGAGGTCAGAAGAATGCATCAGACCCCCTGGAACCAGAGTTACTGATGGTTGTTAGCCACCATGTGGGTACTGGGGATTGAACCAGGGTCTTCTGCAAGAACAGCCAGTGTTCTTAACTGCTGAGCCATCTCTCCAGCTGTTGATCCTGGTTCTTTTTTGGTGAAAGTAGAAGTCAAGCTTTGGTCATTGAGTGTGGTCCTAGCCACAAGAGTGAGGCTGCTCCCCATCTCTTTCAGCAGACAGAGTCAAAGCAGAGGCGTGAGCACATGTGTACACACAGTCATTATACCTTTTTGTTTATTATATTTTCAAAAATTGGGGAGGGGACACTGGGTATTATGGGCTATGCTGGAAATCCCAGCACTTGGGAGGCAAAACAGGAGGATTGCCATGAGTTTGAGGCCAGCCAGGTCTATGTAGAAATCCTAGACCAGCTGGCAGGAGGCTCAGAAGTGCAAGATCTGCATGTAAAACTTGGCAAGACTCTGACTCAAAAAATCCACGAGTGGGGAATCACAGGGTGTTTGTGGAGGTCAGAGGACAACTTGGAGGCATTTAGATCTTCCTTCTGGCACATAAGTCCTAGGGATTGAGTTTGGGTCATCAGGCTTTATAAAAGGTAACTTTATCTGCTGAGCCCATCTTAACCATTTTTAAATATTCAGTTCAGTGGGATTAAGTGCACTCACACCGTGCAAATATCAGCACCCATCATCCATTCATAGAAAAATGTTCTTTTTATTAGCCTTCATTGTAATGTGTTTATGCATATATAATGTACTCAGGTTTTTTTAAGCTTATTGATGTATTTCTTATTCTTAGTGTGTGTGAGTGTGCATGTGTGCAGGTGTGCACCACAGTGTGCATGTAGAGGTCAGAGGACGGCTTTCAGGAGCTGGTTCTCTCCTTCTACCGTAGACACCACAGATGGAAACTGAGGTCCTCGGGCTTGCATGGCAAGTGCTCCTGCTCACTGGGCCACCTCTCAGGCCTGTATCACACGCCCCCATTATCTCCTTTGTCTCTAGCTCTCCACTCTCCTTCCCCATGGTCCCCCCATTTTTTGGGGTCTTTTGAGACAAGGTCTCCCTGTAGCCCCAGCTGGCCTGGTGCTCACTATGTAGTCCAGGCTGGCCTCGAACGCACAGAGATTCACCTGCCTCTGCCTCCCCAGTGCTGGGACTAAAAGTGTGCGCCACCATACCCAGCTCATAGTCCTTTTATTGTTTTAATGTCTTAAAAAAAATAGTTTAGATTCTGTATGTGTGAGAAAACATGATATTTCTCTCTGTCTCTCTCTCCGTCTCTCTCTCTGTCTCTCTCTCATTCTCTCTCTTTCTCTGGGTCTTTTTGAGACAGGGTCTCCATGTAGGCCCAGCTGGCCTGGAACTCACTATGTAGACCAGGCTGGCCTCGAACGCACAGAGATCCACCTGCCTCTTCCTCCCCGTGCTGGGAGATACTTCTGAACCTAGATTATTTTGCTTAACATGAAAATCTCTAGTTCCATTTTCCTTCTCCTTGTCTTCTCCTTTCTATTCCTCCTCCTCCTCCTCCCCTTCCTCCTCCTCCCCCCTCCTCCTCGTCCTTCTCTTTCTCTCTTTTTCTCTCTATCTTCCTTTTTGTTCCTTTCCCAGCCTGTCCTTGCACTTATTACATAGTTAACATTGACCTTGAACTCCAGATCCTCTGGCTCCACCTTTCAAGCATCAGGATCACAGGCGTGAGACCCCAGGCTAGCTCTCTGTACCATGTAAACTAGACTACCCACTCTGTCCAGATTTCCCAATGGTTCTCCTCCTACTACTCTAGTATCTGAACTGGGACATGGCCACCGTGTCTCATCCCGTGCTCCAGTTTCCTCAGCCTCTGATTCATTGTGATTTGTCGTTCTTTCCTTTGTCCTCTCATGATTAGATCAGGGAAACAGATTCTTGGAAGAAGACTGATTAACTGCTCTTCTTATAGTGCCAGTGTCTTTAGCCTCATTTAATGCCAGGGAACATGGGATTCCGGAGCTGGCATCTGACTAAGGTCACACAGTGATGGGAGATGGTAGACTGAACCAGGGCCACTCTGAGCTTTGTGCCTATATCAGTTACTTATCTACTGCTGTGATAAAATACAATTTACGGAAGAAGCGTATTTGGCTTACAGTTCCAGAGGGGTAAGAGTCCATCACAGTGGGGAGGCATAGTGGCAAGCAGCAAGCATGGTGGCAGGCTCGGGAAGCTCACCTTCAAGTACACACAGGAAGGGGAGAGAGAGAGAGAGAGAGAGAGAGAGGAGAGAGAGAGAGAAGTGGGGTAAGACTATGGATACTCAAAGCCCTCCCCTGTGACACACTTCCTCCAGAAAGACTCCACCTCCTAGGGATCCCATGACTTCCCTAAACAGTGTGCCACCAGTTGGGATCAAATTGTTCAAATAATTGATCCTATGGGAGACATTCTCACTCAAACCACCACAGCGTCTGTCTCTTCATTTTGAGATGGGCAGTCAGCCAGTGAAGGATGATTAAAGGTCTTTAATGTTGGAGCAGAGCACGGAAGGTAGGGAGCTTTTGCCTCCAGATAAAGTCCATCGGTGTGGTGTGCCAGCTCTGGCCTCTTCCCTGGGGCCTGGTTTTCAGTTCCCTCTGCCTAGGGCAAACGGCGATGCAGGATTCTCCTCAAATAGACCCGGCAGGATCATCTTTTGTCCATTAGAGGGGACAGTCTGGTCTGTGCGCCTCAAGCATGGGCATGAAAGTAATGTGCTTATTCAAAAAAGAGATGCATTTTTCCTGAGTTCTGTAAGAATCCTATAACCAGACCAGCCTGCCCCCACGAGGCCATCTGTGTTCCCCAACCCCCTACCCCGACCCCAGCCTCCAGAGTTCCTGCCTGGTTTGTGGGCTTTTGTCGGCTGGTAGATCTCCGAAGGAACCATCCAGATGGCCCTGGTTTGTAGATGCTGGAGACCTCGGCTCACGTTCCTTTGCTGTGTGCAGGATTCCTGAGTAGTCAAAGGCAAAAATCACAGTTGCTGCATCTGAAACTCTGACATTCTGATATTTCAAAGTTGAAGTTTCAAGCCACGTCCTCTGGGCAGTAAGCATCCGGCATGTGTGTTTCATTTGGCCCTCACTTAATTAAAACAATTTTTAAAATTAGTTCACAACATGAAAAAAATCAAGAGCTCCTCATAAAAGTCTGGATTTTGGCTTCTCTTAAAAAATCAGATGTAGCAATAGGTGGCCTGCTTTTCTGCGTGACAGAGCTGAACCTGCCATGCAGGGCTGGCCTCGTAGCTGTGACATATTTACTTATTTTGCTAGAGTCCTCACTGTGCCCTAAATAACACCATTCTAAATCATCGGTCACTACTGCCTGCCTGGTCTCTTAAGGGATTTGAGTTCACAATCGTGTGACTTGATTCTCACAGTATGTTTTTTCACTCAACAAACACTGAGGCTCTTCCTCGGCCAAGCTCTCCTCTAGGCTCGGAGATCTGCCACATATATTACGGTGACTCCTGAACTGTACGTGAAGTCTCTGAGAAAGGTCAGTCCTGATAACGGAGCACAGGAGGGTGGCCCTGAGCTCAGTCTGAAGGGAGTCAGGGTGGCCTCCTGCAGACACATGCCCCCAAATGTGGGTTGCTATCTAGATTCAGGTGGATTAAAGAAGCCCCGTGACCCTGGCTCAGCCATCTGCCTATCATTTGCTCTTCAACCCCTCGTCTTTCCTGTACTAGAGATCCAACCCAGTACCTTCTGCATGCAAGGCAAGCGCCCTCCCATGGAGCTATATCCCCAGCCCTAGCCCCTTGAAAAATATTTATTTTATTTTAAAAATATTTTATTATTTTTTATTTTATGTGTATAAGTTTATTGCCTGCATGTAAGTACACTTGTGTTGTACAATGCCCGTGGAGGTCAGAAGAGGGTGTTGGACCCCCTGGAACTGGAGTTAGGACAGTTGTTAGCCACTATGTGGGTGCTGGGAACTGAACCTGGGTCCTCTACAAGAACAGCCAGTGCTCTTCATTGCTGAGGCATCTCACCATCCCCTATTTTAATTTTTTTATGTGCATGAGTATTATGCCTATATGTGTGTAAGTGTACCCATGTTATGCAGTGTCCTAGGAGGACAGAAGAGGGCATCAGATGCCCTGGAACTAGAGTTACAGATGGTTGTTAGTGGCTGGATTTAAACTCAAGTGTTCTACAAGAACAGCCAGTGCTCTTAACTGCTGAGCCATCTCTCCAGCCCCTATTTTTAATCATGGGAATGTGTGTAGGTGTGTGCATGTGAATGCAGTGTCCAAAGAGGCCAGAGGAACTGGATCCTCTGGAGCTAGAGTGTCGGGCAGCTGTGAACCCTTGATAAGGATTCTGGGAACTGAACTCAAGTCCTGGACAAGAACAGTACACACTCTTTAACCACTGAGCCATCTCTCCAGGTCTCTCTTGCACCCTTTTTTGAGACAAAACCTCATGTAGCTCAGGCTGGTTCTTATATTGCCAAAGATGACCTTGAACCTTGATTTTCCTGCCTCTACTCCCAAGTGCTGAGATTACAGGTATGTGCCCCCTCTTCCAAAAGCAGACTTTTTGTTTATCTCAGGACCGGACAGCTGTGAGTGGGTTGAGGGTGGTGGGAGGACCAGTTGAGGGTGCTCAGCTATGGTGTGAGATGATAGCAGGCCCTGAGGATCTCTCATGGGAAGCACAGCAGTTCTACCTTTTGCAGTTGTGTCTGTATTAGGTGATGGGAGAAAAGACCAAAGCCTTGGGGTTAGATGGATTTGGCTGAAGTTCTGGTTTTGCTGTTTATTGGCTGTGGGGTGGTGCAGACTCATTAACCTCTCTCAGCATGTCTGTTTATAAAGAAGGGACAGTATTATGTAGTCACTGTATATTATGTGCAATGAGTGTTGGGCATGGTGTGTAAGTCAGTGGTCCAGTTAGCACGCATGAGGCCCTGGGTTCAGTCCCCAGAACTGGAAACATAAGAAAGAGCAGCATTAAGAACATAACAGATGCTCACCAAATAGACATTCTTCATCATTATTTGGGGGGAGGCTATCTGCTCTGAGAATCCCTCACAGGCATAGATTCAAGTAACTTCCACCACACTCAGGACACAGGAGTGCTCCACCTCCACCAAACAATTCCTTCCTATTACTTCTTAGTCCCACTCTTCCTCCAGCTCCAACCTCTGGACACTAGTAACATAGTCCCCATGACTGTAATTATCTCACTTCAAGAATCTTATTTAAGGGGCTAGAGAGATGACTCCATGGTTAAAAATACTGATTGTTCTTGCAGAGGACCTGGGTTCAGTTTCTAGCACCTACATGACAGCTAACAACCATCTGTAACTCCAGTTCCAGGGGATCCAACGCCCTCTTCTGGCCTCTTGGGGAATTGCATGACATGGGTGCACTCACGTGTAGGCAAAACACTCATATACATAAAATAAAAATAAATAAGTAAAATGTTATTTAAACGGAACTCTAACTGTACTATGCCATGTGGTCCTCTCAGCTATCCAGCTTCCGTCTCCATCCGATTAGCTGTGTCTGCTTGCAAACATCCTTCCCAAGTTGCACTGTGTGATGAACTGTGTATTACTGACTTTCTCTCAGAGAAGACGGGGCTGACCTGTCAGCCTCTCAGTGACCCTTCACCTGAGATTCCAGCTACACCTCCACAATTTGTTTATGCATTCACCTGTGGATGTACTTTTGGGTTGTTTCTAGTTTTTGACTTGTCACGATTAATTTTGTCTAACAACTTGACTGGGCTATGGAGTGCCCTGATAGTTGGCCAAATGCTGCCCTGGGTATTTCTGTGGTTGTGGTTTTAGATGAATTGATCATTTAAGTTGGTGGGCTCCAAAAAACTGCTTACCTCCCTGATGTGAGGGCTTCATCTGGAGGGCTGAACAGAGCAAATCTCCCTTGCCTGAATGACAGGGAGTCCCTTCCGCCCGCTGCCTTTGAAATCTGGGTATCTGGTGTTTTGTTTTGTTTTTTTTCCTTGTCTTTGGACTTGACCCAACACATCTGCTTTTCCTGGGGAGCCAGCCTATTGGCTTTTAGTCTAGACAACCAGTTATCCTGGGTCTCTATTCTTACTGAATGAAGCTCATAGCATGTGCCAGCCTTCAAGAAATGTAAACCAATCTTTTGTACTGTTTTATTATTATTTTAAACTGCTTTTAAATCCAGGGCCTTTTACAAGACAGACATACATTCTACTATTGAGCTACACCCCAAGACCAAGCAAATTCTTTAGAATAAGTCTCTCTTAAATATCCATTTGGTTATTCTTTGGAGCACACTGACTGGTATTTGACTATTATGAATGAAACTACTGTAGATAGTTGTGTATAAGTTTTACGTTTTTTGTTATTGCTTTTTGTTTGAGAAGGGAACATGCTATACAGCCTAGACTGGTCTCAAAGTCACAGCAAGCCTTCTGCTTTAGTTTTCCCAACTCTAGGATTGTAATCCGGTTGTGAACCACTACACCTAAGGACATTTTATTTTTTGAGATAGGGTTTTGCTGTATTATCCAGATTGGTCTCAAATCTGTGGGCTCGACAGATCCTCTTCCCCTCAGCCTCCTTAATAGTGGGGACTACAGGCACATGCCTCATCTGGCCAAGATTCTTTTTTATGAACAGAACTTTTCATTTTTGTGGCATAAATGCCCAGAAGTGCCCCTGAGGGCTTTTATGGTAAGTGTATTTTTTAACTTTATAAGAAAACTATGGAACCGTGCTGAGTGTGGTGGCACTTGCCTGAAATCCCAGCACTCGGGAGACTGTTTGAAACAAAAGGATTAGCAGTTCAAGATCATCTTCAGTTGCATGAGTTTGAGGCTGTCCTGGGCTACATGGTACCCTATCTCAAAAAAACAAAACAAAAAAGGTAGAATGTGTTTACTATTTCACATTCCCATCACTTGCCATTTTTTTATTTGATGATACCGGTTAAGTTAGTTAACTTTAAAGAGGGTTGTCCTCTCCAAGGCTGAGCTCATAGTGCATTTTCCTCTCGTCACACACATTCTTGCCTTAACTTTCATGTGTAGCAGCCAAGCACTGGGCTGTGGGTTTGGAGATCCAAAGTAACAAACCTGGCTGCCTCTGGTTTTCAGGATGGCACCAGGTTTTGCCAGGCCTTTGAATCAGCTGGGTGCAGGGAAGGGTCACCAGGAAGCTCGGGCTGCCTGGCCCCGACAGGAAGCGTGGGGCCAAGTCTACTCCGGCTCTGGCTCCTGGTCAGCCAGGCTGGGGCCTAAGGCTTCCAGACGGCTCAGTGTGCCCTGCAGGAAACAGCCTGAGCTCTTTAATCACTCCACCTCTGCAAAACAAATTCATAAACAAGATAGCTCCAAGCTCCTTCCTTTGAGAAATGGTGCCTGATAGCCTGGGATAAGGTTATTTGCAGAGGGGCTAGAGAGATGGCTCAGTGGTTAAGAGCCCTGGCTGCTCCTGCAGAGGGCCTAGGTTTGCTTCCCAGCACCCACATGGCAACTGAAAACTGTCCATAACTCCAGTTCCAGGCAATACAATGCCCTCTTCTGACCTCCGTGGGCATTGTTCAACATGGATGCACTTACATACATGCAGCTAATACACTCAGACACATAAAATAAAATAATAAAAATAAAATATTTTTTAAGAAGATTATTTGCTGAGTAATAGTGACTGTGTGTTCCCAGGTGTCACACATGGTGTCGGGGGCACGTGACTTTGGGGTGTGTTTTCCCGGAGAAGACTATTGTGGAGTTCTTCTCTGATGCTTAATGACGTGACCCTTTCCTTCTACCTCTCGTTCACCCTTCCCCCACATTAGCATGAACAGAACTTTAAAATTTTTTTATTATTTTTATTTTATGTGTATGAACTGTACTTAAAAAGTCTATATAACCTGTAACCCCAACTGAAACTTGTATCATAGACCAGGGTGGCCTTGATCTCATAGAGATCTGCCTGCCTCTGCCTCCCAAATGCTGGGATTAAAGGCATGCACCACTCCTGGCTCTATAACTATTTTAAAATATCTTATTTTTATTTATGTGTTTTTCAAAAAAATTTTATTTTTTATTTTATGTGTATGAGTGTATTGCCTGCATATATGTAAGTGAATCCATGTCATGCAGTGCCCGTGGAGGTCAGAGTGCATTGAATACCCGGGAACTGGGGTTATGGACGGTTGTTAGCTTCCATGTGGGTGCTAGGAACTGAACCCAGGTCTTCTGCATTATCAGCCATCTCTCTAGCCCCTTTATTTGTGTGTGTGTATGTGTGTGTGTGTGTGTGTGTGTGTGTATGAGTGTATGCCATGTGTGTGCAGGTGCCCAAAGAGGCCATAAGAGGACACTGAATCCCCTGGAGCTGTAGTCACAGGTAGTTGTGAGCTGTCTGACATGGGTGCTGGGAACCAAACTCTGGTTCTCTAAAATGGCGGCAAGTACTTTTAACCTTTCCTTTGGTTATTATTGCTGTTGTTTATTTGTTTGATACTGGGTCTTGCTCAATAGCCAGACTGGCCTGGAACTTCCAATCTTCTTGCAGAGATTATAGGGATGTGCCACCATGTCGCACCCTCTTTCATTTATTAACATCTAACGCTGTATTTTTTTTTCTGATACAGAACCTCACGCAAAGGTGGCTTGAACTCTCCATGCTGCCAAAATGATCCTGAGCTTCTGATTTTCATTCTTTCACATCTCTCCAGTGCTGGGCGAGGCATGTATCACCAAGTTTGGTTTTATGTGGTGCTGGGAACTGAACCCGGGACTTAATGCATGCTAGGCAAGCACTCTACCAACTGAGCTGCATCCCCAAGCCCTCTCACTGTAATTCTTTAGTATATTGCATTCTGGTATTGATAAATAGGTTCAGTGAACATCACCATGATGCAGGCCCTTATAGTTTTACCCAATTTCACTCGAGTCTCCCAATAACCCTACAGCATGAACAGGTGGACTATGAACTACATTTTATTAGAATCTCTCAAGACTAGGAGCTAGAAATTCACAAGAGTGCTACTATAAACATGGGTGTACAGTTATGTACCGGATGAAGCCCTTCTTTCAATTCAATTCTATTCTAGTTTTGTTCTGTTTTGAAACACGGTCTCCCTACAGCCCCAGCTGGCCTAGAACTCAATATGCAGACTAGGATGATCTCAATGTCACAGAGGTCTGCCTGTGTCTGCCTCCTGAGTGCTGGATTTAAAGGCGTGTGTCCTCATGTCCAGCTCCTTCCACCTTATTTTGAGGCAGGGTCTCTCTTGTCATTTCTGCAGCTGCACGAGTTACCTGGCCAATTCTCCTGTGTCCTCCTCACATCACATATAGGCAAGCTGAGGTTGGGATTGCAAATGTGAAGGACCATATCTGGCTTTTTCATGTGGTGTGGATCTCAGGAATTAAACTCAGGTTGTCAGGGTTATGTGCCAAGTGCTTTTTTACCAGCTGAGCCATCTTGCCGGCCTCTTCCTTCAATTCTGTTGGGTCTATACCCAGCGACAGAACTGCTGGATCATATGCGAATTCTATGCTTTACTTTTAGGAACCACACACTGTTTTCCACATTGCCTGTACCATTTGACATGCCTATCGGCAATGCACATGTGTTCCAAATGAACAGTTATCTTTTGAAACATCTTTAAGTTCCAAATGAATGCATACACATTACAACAAACCCAAATAGTACTGAAGAATCTAAAATTAAAAGTTGGTTCCACTGAGCACTGGCTGCATTTCTGTCTGATTTTTTTCTGTGCTATACAAGGATGGTTCTGTCTCCCTAACTCCATTTTTGCCTTCCTGTGCCCCATCCTCTGCACAGAGTCGCAGAGGCCCTCTTTATAAAGCAGAACATCACTCCCGTGACTGGAACCTTCCATGAGCCGCCCATTTTTCCTATTTCAATGCCAAGTCCAGACAGTAGGCGTGGCTGGCATCCAGCCTCTTCCCCAGCTGCTTCTCTCCACCCTCCCTTCTTACCTCCTCTCCCTTCCTCCCTCTCTCCCTCATTCATTTTTTTTTACAGCCACACAAGCTTTCTTGCTATTGTTCAAGCCAACTAGACTGGGCCGGGGATGTAGTTCAGGTGATAGAGAGCCTGCCTGGCATGCATTCAGCCCTGGCTTCAATCTCCAGTACTGCATAGACCTGACCTGGTAAAACATGCCTGTGATTCCAGCAATGAGGAGGTAGAGATTTGAAGATCAAGAGTTCAAGGTCAGCCTCTGCCACCCTCAGCTACATAAGACTGTCTCAAAACAAAACAAAGGGGCTGGCGTGACGGCTCAATAGGGTAAAGGTGCTTTCCATGAAGCCTGATAATCCGAGTTCAATTCCCCGGCATCCACATGATGGAAAGAAATAACTGACTCCCACAAGTTGTCCTCTGACTTCCATGTGTGTGCTGTGGCACGCATAGGCACATACACAAATATAACACATAAATGAAGGTAAAAAATATGACTCAAAAGCAAACCAAACAAACAGGAATACAACCTTATCCTATCCTTGAGGGGTGTGCTTGGTGGTACCTGCAGGGTTGATCGTAGCTCACACTCCATCCCTTCCTCCATCAAATTCCTGGACCAGTGATACCTCCTAGATGTTATCTAAGTACTTGATCTCCTCATCCTGTTTTTCGGTAAGTGCAGCGTGTGCCATCCTTGGCCCTCGTTTGCTGTCTGATCAGTTTTGGTTTCCCTGACTATCCATCTGAGTAAGATTATTTCTATCGTCTTAATCTTGTCACAGTGACCAGAATAGTGCCTGGCAATCAGAGCATTTCACAAGTGCATCTGTGTGTAGAATAGATAAATGAACGAACACATGCACATACACACACACACACACAATGTGTGACATTTAAACATTTTAGATGTTTGAAATCTGGGGCTGGAGAGATGGCACAGTGGTTAAGAATACTGACTGCTCTTGCAGAGGACCCAAGTTCAATTCCCAGCACCTAAATGGCAGTTTATAACTGTCACTCCAGTTCCAGGGGAATCTGATGCTCTCTTCTGATCTCCATGGACATTGCATGACACATGCAAGCAATACACGCATAGACATAAAATAAAAATAAAAAAGAAATCTGACTGTATTCAGATCTGCTTGCAAAATGACTGGTTATCAAAAAGGAGCATATTTTAGCAACGTGAGAATTGAAGTCTTATAAATGCTTTCAAGATCTCGACTCAGGTCTTAGATATGATGACACAGGACATCATGCTTACTCTGGAGCTCAGTTTTTCTCCTCCAGTTGCGCATCCTTGATGACATCAATACAGCTTATAAAACTGGATTTCTGACTCAGGACTGTAGTTTCATTCCTTCAATGTCTTCATGGCAGAGCATGCATTGGAACAACTTGCAAGTAGCTCTCCCATAATGCTGCCCAGAATATCCTCCCTGAAATGAGAGGGATCGAGGGTGGGGTGAGCAGGGCAGGCCGCAAACTCTGACGCGGGCTCTTCACGGTTTAAAACAATATCCTATTTCTTCTTATTTTGTGTGTATGAGTGTTTTGGTTGTATGTATGTAAATGCATGCAATGTCTGTAGAGATCAGAAAAGAGCACTGATCCCCTAAAACTGGAGTTACAGACAGTTGTGGCTGCTGGGAACCAAACCCAGGTCCTCTGCCAGAGCAGTCAGTGCTCTTAACCACTGAGCATTAACCTAGATCTTCAAGTTTTGAAAATGAGGTATAATTCATGGATCATAAAGTTGATTCCTTTAAAGCATACAATAAGTATTATTAGTAAATTCAGTTATGCAATTATTACTACTACCTAAATTAAAACATTTCCAAGAAACTGGGGCTTGGGGATGACTCAGTGGGTAGGGTGCTTACCACATCTGCATGAGGACCTAAATTTGGGTTCCCAGCAGCCACATAAAAGCTGGGTACAGCCTTTAACCCCAGAGCGGGGTTGTGGATAGGAGGAAACAAACAGATTCCTGGAGCTCACTGGCCATCCAATCTAATCAAAATGGTGAGTTTCAGGTTCAGTAAGAGACCCTGTTTCCAAAAATAAGGTGGAGAGTTGGCGAGATAGCTCTGCAGTTAAGAGCCCTTGCTGCTCTTCCAGAAGACCCAAGTTTAGTTCCCAGAAACCACATTGGTTGGCTCACAACCACCTATAACTCTAGTTCCAGAGGATCTGATGCCCTCTTCTGGTTTCTAATAGCACCTGCACACATGGCACACACACACACACACACACACACACACACACACACACACACACACATCTGCTAGGAAGGAGTTGCTCCTCACTGCCTTCCTCAACCGTAAGGCAGTCCACCACACATCTCATCTCCACTCTGTGCCTATAGATTTAACTACCTGGACATTTCATATCCACACAAGGAAACATACAACACCTGATTCTTTGTGTCTGGTTCATTTCATTTAGCATGATATTTTAAAGCTCGATGGTTGGGGTTCCTCCCAGGAAACAGATGGTGCTCAAATTGTGTGACCTGAGTTTCTAAAGGGGTGTTTACAAAGGTGTGGGTCAGTGGTAGGGTACCCCAGGTTAGTAACCAGGAAGGCCAGAAGAGGGTGTAGGATTCCCTGGAAATGGAGAACCAAACCTGAGTTTTCTGGAAAAACAGCAGAGAGGTCTTAATGTTGAGCCACTCTCCGACCCCTCTGCATTTAATTTATTTTAGACAGAATCCCACATTGTAGCTCAGGTTGGCCTGAAACTCACTAGGTAGTATAGCCTGGGCTCAGACTCATGGATGTCCTCCTGCTTCAATCCCAGGTGCTGGGATTGCAGTCATGAGCTTCTGTGCCAGGCTGGTTTACCGTCTTGGTGACTCTCTGGGGGTGGGAGATGTCACATGGTGTCCTGGTAATTTTTTGTCACCTTGACACAAACTAGATTCACCTGGGAAGGAAGAATCTCAATTGAAGAATTTCCTCCACCAGACTGGCCTGTGGACTTGTCTGTGGGGTATTTTCTGGATTACTAATTGGTATAGGAGCGCACAGTCCTCTGTGGGTGATGTCCTCCCTAGGCAGGTGGGCCTGAACCATCTAACAAAGGTAGCTGAGCAAACCACGGATAAGGAGCCAGCAAGCAGTGTTCCTCCGTGGTCTCTGCTTCAGTTCCTGTCTCCAGGTTCTTGCCCTACTTGAGCTCCTGTCCTGGCTTCCCTCAAAGATAACTGTGATCTGGATGTGTGAGCCAAATAAACCCTTTCCTCTCCAGGTTGGTTTAGGTCAGTGCTTTATCACAGCAATGGAAACAAGCTAGAACACAGCCTCTCATCAGCATCTCATGCTGGCTCAGAACATTACCATGGGGTTTAGTTAGTACTCTGTGGCCTGCTGTTACAAGTTGCCATAAGCTTAGTGGTTTCAAATAGCACCTTTATAACAGGTATGGCGATGCATGCTTGTAATCCTGGCAACTCCAGAGGCAGAAGCAGGAGGATTGCTGCAAATTCAAGGCCAGCTTGGGCTGTACTGTGAGGTCCAGACCAGCCAGAGTTACAAAACAAAACAAACTCCAGACAGACAGACACATTCACATACAGAAACATGGATGCATGTTCATACTTTTTGTCTTTCAGTTAAGGAGATCAGAAGTTTGAAATGGGACTCACTGAGCTCATCAAAGCGTTCATGGGGCTGTTTCTATTTTATTCTCTAGCTCATTGGGGCCACACATGTTGCTTGGCTCCTGGCTCCTTCCTTTCAAAGTCAGCCAGAGCATGACTAACTTAGCTCATCACTCTGCTCTGACACAGTTCTTCCTCTCTTATTTGTATTTAAAGACACCTGAGATCACACTGGACTGAATGACTCAGGCTAACTTCTCTATTTTAAGGTAATCTGATTAGAAAACTGAATTCTATGGTAACCTTGATTCCTCTTTACATAGCATCATCACAGGCTCTACGGATAGGATAGGGACATCTTGGGGTATGTGTGGGACTTGGGGACCATTCTGATTACCTTGCTGAGCATGTGTCTTCCTCCAGTGCATTCAGAGATAGGGAAATAACCACAGGAGATGTGTCAATTTCCATTTGCAGGAGCTACAGAGATGGCTCAGCGGTTAAGAGCACCGACTGCTCTTGTAGAGGACCTGGGTTCGACTCCCAGCAGCCACATGGTGACTAACAACCATTTGTAACTACAGTTCCAGGGGAATCAGATGCCCTCTTCTAACTTCCATGGGCATTGCATGACACAGATACATGTACACACATGCAGGCAATACACTTATACACATAAAATAAAGATAATAAAGAAAATATCTACCTGTTTTCTGTAAACTGTAAGTGTGATCAGTGGACTATGGTACTTTGAGTCCTGGGAAACATAAGCTCAGAGCTGATACCCCCCCAAAGTCTGGGTATTCCTTCTCTCTAGGCATAGCTACTTAGGTCTGAGGCCCTCTCTGGAAAGCTTAGGGAATAATTTACTGATGCATTGTGACCATTCCTTGAATGGTCTTGACCTCCTCCTCAGTCCGTAGATCCTGGGCCTGTGGGCTGGTAGGTCCAGGCACTGCAGAGAAGGCTGAGTCCTTACGGTAACCTGAGTTAGGTTTCTGTCCAGCAAGGTTGAAATTTTTCTACCTTACATATCAAGTCTCAACACTGGCTGCTCTTCCGCTCCCTTCTTTTTTTTTTTTTTAAGAAAACATTTTATTTTTATTTTATATGCATGAGTGTTTTGCCTGCAATATGTAAGCTCACCACATGTCTGCAATGACCACAGAGATCAGAAGAGGGTGAAAGATCCCCTGAATTGGAGTTATAGACAGCTGTTAGCTGCTACGTGGGTGCTGGGAACTGGACCAGGGTCCCCTGCAAGAGCAGCCAGTGCACTTAACCACTGAGCCATCTCTCCAGCTACTCTGTTCCCTTCTTACATTCCCATGCAACTGGCCATGACCACAGATCCCTGAACTTCAGGAAATCTCATTCTCACCCCTCCCTGCTCTTTATTGATTGTGTTGTCTGGTGACTGACAAGCATTCACCTGGCCTCTATCCTTCTTAAATTTTAGTATTTTCATCAAGACCAAGGAGTCCAGGGTTAGGGAGACAGCTAAGTTGGTAAAGTATTTTCTGGGCAGGCATAAGCTCCCCAGTTTAGATCCCCAGCACCCACATGAAAAACAAAAACAAAAATGAAACAACTCAACAACTGGATATGGTGATGAACATCTGTAACCCCAGCACTGATGGGTGGATCCCTGGAACTCACTGGCTAGTCAGGCTACTCAAATCAGTGAGCTCCAGGTTCAGTGAGAGACCCTGTCTCAAAAAATAAGGTGGAGGACTGGCAGGATGGCTCAGTGAGTAAAATCACTGGCACCAACTCTGATGATCTGGGCTTAGTTCCTGGGACTCACACGGTAAAGGAGAGAACTGACACCCATAAGTTGTCCCCTGACTTCTACATGAGCACCACGGCACTCATGAAGCCACTCACATACACGCATACATATGCACACAAAATAGATGATGAAATGTTTTAAAAAGGTGTAAAGTGTCTGAGCAAGATACTTGACATCAACTTCTGGTCTCCACATACAAGTGCACACACAAATGCAGGTACTCCTGCATCTACACATACACAACACACTCATATACATATACTACATACACACATATATACATGCAAAGAAAGACCAAGGACTCCCAACTTCTTTGCAGCATCCCTGGCCCCATCTCCAGCCCACAATTACAGTCATGGCAGAGATGCTGAAGGATACTGGTACCCCATCACAGTACATTTCTCAAAGTCTGGGTAAAGTGAACGCCTTTCAGGCCTTGTGGGAGAGGTAGGGAGTGACAGTTTGGACTGGCTGAGAGGTCATGTCTAATGGATCCATTAAAAAAATATTTTAACTTTTTGATGTATTTAATTTTATGTGTATGAGTGTTATGTCTGCATGTGTGTAAGTGCACCCATGTCATGCTGTGCCAGTGGAGGACCGAAGAGGGTGTCTGATCCCCTGGAACTAGAATTACAGATGGGTGTTAGCCACCCTACGGGTGCTGGGATTTGAACCCAGGTATTCAGCAAAAACAGTCAGTGCTCTTTACCACTGAGCCATCTCTCCAGCCCCTCAAATTTTTTTTTGACTTATTTTATTTTATATCTATGAATGTTTTACCTACATGTATGTGTACCTGTGTCATGCAATGCCTGCAGAGACCAGAAGAGGGCATGGGATCCCCTAGAACTGGAGTTAATGATAGTTGTGGGTCATCATGTGGATGCTGGGAACCAAACTCTGTGTCCTCTGCAAGAGCCCGCAGTACTCTTAACCATGAGCCGTCGCTCCAGCTCCCTAATGGATCCGTTTAAGCATTCCTTTCTCTCTCTTTCTCTCTTCTTCCCCCGCCCCCTCTCTCTGGAGATTTCAAACTCCTTCCATACTATGTCAGGGAATTTTTAGCAACTCAACCTGAAAATTGTCTGGCAAGATGTCCAGGGAAGCTATTTTAGTATTGTCATTATAATTTGGGGTGTTTATATAGATAAATCTTTGCCCACCATTTTTTTTCATTAATTCACTTTTCATAAGTTCCTTAGGATTGTTCAGAGTTATCATATATTATTTGGGCCTTAAAAATATATTTATCTGAGGTTGAAGAGATCAGTCAGCTCACAGCCACCTGCAGCTTTAGCTGGAGGGAAATATGATGACCTCTTCTAGCCTCTGCAGGCACCTGTATCTGCATGCACATACCCACACACAGAAACACGCATAATAAATAATTTATATGGATCTCTCTCTTTCTCTCTCTATACATATACATATATATTATGATTTAAAATTATCTGTTCCTGTTTTCTAGCTAGCTAAAGGGAAGGCTTTTCAAGTTGTAATTAGTTTTCAGAGAAATATCCTCACATTTATGACATTGTTTGTGTGTATGAAGGTTGGTGGAGTTTCTTCTAACATTCTTTCCTCGGTAACATTTTCCGATTACCACAATCCCTTTCTATTATTATTTTTTACAGATATGATATCAGGTGGGGTTGGTGGAATATGCCTTTAGTCACTTAGGAGGTGGATCTCTGTGAGTTCAAGGCCATCCAGGTCTACATAGCAAGTTCCAGGCCAGCTGGGGATACAGGGAGACCCTGTCCCCCCAAAACAAAAAGCAAAACAAACAAACAAAAAACAAACCACCACCACCACCACCACCACCACAAAAAAACCAATAAAGATATGGTAGATATGGTATCATGTAGCACAGGCTGGCTTCAAACTCCCTATGTAGCCAAGGATAACCTTGAACTTAAAAAAAAAAAGATTTATTTTTATTTATGTGTATTTGTGTGAATGTATGCCACATGTGTGCAGGTGTCTGTGGCGGCCAGAAGATGGTATTGGATCTCCTGGAGCTGGAGTTACAGGCAGTTGTGAGCTGCCTGACATGGGTGCTGGGAACTGAACTCAGATCCTCTGGAAGTACAGCAAGCACTCTTAACTGATGAGCCATCTCTCTGACCCCCAAGCTTGAACTTTCTTTTTGTATTTTAGTTTTTTTTGAAACAGAGTCTTCCTGTAGCCCTAGCTGACCTAGAACATACTGTGTAGACCAGGCTGGCCTCAGTCTCATGGAAACCAGCCTGCTTCTGCCTCCCCAGTGCTCGGATTAAAGGCATGTACCCTTATGACTATTATTTATTTACTTATTTATTAATATTTTTGAGCTTGAACTTTGATCTTCCTGCTTCTGCCTCCAAAGTACAGGGGTTGCTGGCGTGTGACATCATACCTGGTCACATTCTCACTCTTTTTAAAGAATTTTATTTATTTTATGTGTATGAGTGTTTTGCCTGAATGTATGTAAATGCACCATGTACATACCTAGTGCCTGAAGAAGCCAGAAGTGGGTACTGGATTTTCTGGAACCAAAGTTAAGGACAGGTCTCAACTGCCATGTGGGTACTGGGAACTGAACCCTGGTCGTCTGGGAGAGAAGTAAGTAATCTTAACCCCTGAGCCACGTCTCCAGACCCGCACAATCCCACTCTTTGACAGACCTCTAGACCACCAGGTTATAGTCTGACAAGCCAGCAGATGCCAACTTTGGCGTATCATACACAGAGAAGATGGTCCTTGGGTGCAGCATGCTAGAGAAATGAGCCAGGCTGCTGCAGCTGGAGGTGGCAGCTTCAGGCTTCCCTTCAAGTTGACAGGCTACAGGAGCCACTGCCTCAACTGCACTTAGAGCCCTGCTCGTTCCTGAAAGCCGCTGTACTCTATAAAACTCAAGGAGGGACGATGCACTCAGCTCTAGGCTGTAAGCTTTAAGGAAGTGTGTGCTTTTCCCTCTCCTTTTATCTCTTTTTTGCTGGCTGGAATGTGACCATGCTGGACTGACCCATATCTCTGGGACCAAGAAGCAATAAAACAGAGAGATTGTATTCCTAGCTACTCAGAACTGATCAGAGAGATAGACACTCAGCTTTCTTTAAGCCATTTTTACTTTTGGATCTTTGTTCAACAGCCAAACCCATTTCCTTCTTAACCCCATGTCAACATATACTGATTTAACTTTATTACTTAAACATTATCTTACATGCTTGTCCCCCACTATCGGTACTCAAGGCTGGCCTTCAATTCACAATCATCCTGCCTCGGCCTCTGGAGTGCTAGGATTTTAGGTCTGTGCTACCACAACCAGCTATACAGTTAACAGGAAAAAAGGCTGGGTGTGTGAGGACAGGCCTATAATTCTAGAACTTGGGGTGGGGTGTGTGGAGGCAGGAAGGTCAGGAATTCAAGGTCATTTTCTCTCAGAGTTCCAGGTGAGCTTGGGTTCCATGAGACTGTGTCTCAAAAATGAAAGGGCTCGGATAACGGCTCAGTTGGTAAAATGAGAATTTGAGTATGATTCCCAGAATTTATGTTAAAAAGTAGCCAGGAGTGGAGGCATGACTGAAATCTCAGAGCTGGGAGGCAGAGACAGGCAGGGTCCCGGGGCTTGCTGTGAAGCCAGCCTAGCTTACTCCATGGGTTCTAGGCCAATGAGAGAACTTGTCTTCAAAAAGCAGCACCTAAACCAGGCATGGTGGTGCATGGCTTTAATCCCAGCAGAGGCAAGTGGATCTCTGTGAGATCGAGGCCAGTCTGGTCTACATAGTGAGTTCTAGGCCAGCCGGGGCTACAGGGAGACCCTATCTCAAAAAGACAAGAACAAACAAACAAAAAACTGCACCTAAGAAAAGACATGAGATTGTCCCTCTGAACTCTACATGCATAACCCCTGCCCCTACACACACGTAAAATAAAAATTAAGAAGCTGGGCTGGAGACATGCGAGATGGCTCAGCAGTTAAGAGCACTGGCTCCTCTTGCAGAGGACCCAAGTTTGAATCTCAGCACCCACATGCATCTGTAACTCCAGTTCCTGGCATCCAACGCCCTCTTCTGACCTCCGTGGGCGTTAGGTGCACTTACATACATGAAGGCAATACACTCATACATGTAAAATAATAAAGAAAAATAGAAAAACAATGAACAAAAAAGAAAGAAAGAAAAAAAAAAAAAAGGAGCTATGGTCACATATGGCTCAAGGCAGATAGGCTGGAGGTAATGGCTGAACCAAGCTTGCATGCTGGATCAGATGGCCCTAGGTTCAGGTCCTGATTTAGCTAATCTCTTACAGTGGTGCTGGGGTGAGCTGTGGGCTTCCTTAACTGTAGAAGATGGCGAGCATGCACATTACCTCTAGAACTGAGTCCTAGCAGGGTTTAGTAGCCTACAGTGGAAGCTTGTAAACTGGAGCGGACATGCCCTGACCTCTGTTCCTCTGTCTCTGCCTGTCTGCCTCACCTTCCTCCCTTCTCTTTCTTACTCTGTTCTTTACTTTCATTTTCTGCTTTGCTTTTACCTTAAGCAAGAATCTTGTGACCTTAGGTGTGTTTCGGGTACAGCTGTCTTCCGGGGGCCAACAGAGCTTTGTGGTGGACAGATTTATTCTCCCTTCTTGTCCTCCAAATACTCGTTCAGCCCACCAGCAGACCCTCTCCTTTTCTCTCCTTTGGGGTCAGCAGGCACAGGAACATCCCACAGGCAATTACGATGTACGACAATGTCAGATTCCTGCAACTGTCGAGCTAGCTCTTCAATCTATCATCGCCTCTTCCTTGATCTTCCCTCTGCTCTGCAGGGCAGGGAGCTGGCACCCTGGGCCACTTGGCCAGTCAGGATTTTCCAGACCTTTAAGTGGGACCTTGGAGGAAGGTCTCTCTTCTCTGTGTTTCTTTGGGATCTTATTACCATTTTCTTGGGGAATGTGTAGGAAAAAAGAAGAAAAACAGGAAAGGAAACAGGAAGTCAAATGCTACTTCTCCCACAGGGGAGCTGAGGCCCCAACTCCAAGCCCCTCTGCCGGTAGCCTGGAGGGAGCCAGGCTTCCTGGGGCGGGGGAGCCCAGATCTAGCTTCTCAGACATTATTACCCAGCCTTGGGCTCCACCCTGGCTGCAAAGGCCCCAGACCACCTTGCCCCACCCTGAGAACTCTTGTTCTCTCGACCTCTTGTTCAGCCACATAAAGGTAACCAGCGTCTGGTGGCTTATGTGACAGACTGTCAGGGACTTCCTGCCTTTGATGCATGCCATTCCTGTGCCTGGGCCGGGCCTGTGAAGACGAGAGAGGACCCTTAGACTTCCTGAGTGTCTCAAGATTCAGACTCTTGGGGTTTGCGGCTAGAGACGCTGCTAAGAACATTGTGTTCTAGAAAGTGTGCCCTCTGGGTTGCAAAAAGCTAACAGGCAAAACCAGGCCAACCAAAAGGGTTTGAAAGGCCCTTGACCTTGGTGCTTTTAGCAGAGAGTGAATGAAGGGCTGATGGATGTGGGAGAGGAGGGTGCAGGGTCTGCCTTGGTGCAGAGCAATGGCCTCAGACCTTTGGCTGAGCTAGCCTGTCCTTCACGCCAGTGCTTCAGAAGCCTCCTCAAACACCACTGGAAAACATTCCAAGGTTTACCATTGCTGAGAACCAGAGAAATGGCACTGCATTCTCCCTCACAGTTAGAGAAACTAAGGCTCAATGAGGTTTAAGTGACTGCCCCAGGAGTACCCTGGAGACAGAATCAAAACTCACCTTACTACAGAATGTCTACTAAGCCTGAAGGTGGGACAAACTATGTTAAAAAATGTGTGTGTGTGTATGTGTATGTGTGTGTTCAAATGTGTGTGTGAATGTGGGCAAGTGTGTGGAGGCCAGAGGACTCTTTGAAGTGTATAATTCCTCTGGCACTGTTCTGTTCTTTTCCCTCCCCTCCTCTCCTCTCCCCTCTTCTTTCCTTCCTTCCTTCCTCCCTCCGTACCTCCCTTTCTTCCTTCCTCCTTCCCTCCCTGCCTCCTTCTTTCCTGTCCTTCTTTCTGAAATGCCCTCTCATTGACCAAGGAGGCTAAGCTGACTGACTGGCAAGCTCCGGGGATCTGCCTGTCTCTGCCTCCCTGGCACTGAGATCACAAGTGTGATCTACTATGCCTGGCTTCTCACATGGGTTCTAGAAATTGAGCCCAGGCCTCCATGCTTACAAACCAAGCACTTTCTCAACAAATCCATTTCCCCAGGTCACTTTCTGTTTTCTTTTACATTTATTTATTATTGATGTATTCATTCATCCTCTCTGCACGTGGGTGTGTGTGTGTGTTTGTGTGTGTGTGTGTAGGGTGTGAGTGCCATGGTGCCATATGGAGGTCAGAAGGCACCTCGTAGAGTTGGTTCCCTTTCTATCGTGTTGGTTTTGGGGACTGAACCTGGGTTATCAGGCTTGGTGGTCAGCACCTTTATCCAACGAACCATCTTGCTGGTCTGTGTCTCTCTTCTTAAATGACCCAAGGTAGCATTTGTCAGGTTTCTCCTCTGTGTAGCTCCCGCTGTCTTGAACTCGATATGCAGACTAGACTGACTCCAAACTCACAGAGATCTGACTGCCTTTGCCTGCCAAGCACTAGCATTAACAGCATGAGCCGCCACACCTGGCATTATTTTCTGAAATGTATGCTATTAGCATTTCCAAATAATATACTCATTCTGTTTCCTTCATTTCTTTTTCTTTCTTTCTCTTCCTGCCTTTTTTTTTTCTCTCTGAAACTGATTTTCCAATTCTTGTATGTGTGTATGTATGCGTACAGAAGTTAGCAGAGGGTGTCAGGTGTCCTCTATTCCTCTGTCACTTTCTCTTATTCCTGTGAGGTGGGGTCTCTCCTTGAACCCAGAGCTGGTGTTTTTCAGAAGCCAACAAACCCCAGCCATTTTCCTGTCTTTGCCCCCATAGCACTGGGGTTCCAAGAACACACAAGATAATGCCTGGCTTATTATATGAGTGCTCAGCTTCGAACTCATTTCCTCATGGTTGTACAGCAAGTGCTCTTAGCAACTGAGCCATCTCTCCAGCCCCTTATCAGGTGTGTAGTACCTTTGTATTGGAATGTACAGTCCAATGTCAAACTAAAAAAAAAAAAAAGTATAGCAAATATGCCAAAGAGTGTCCAGAAAGCCTTGGAACACAGGCAAGTAGCCTCTCTATCGTGCATTTCCCAGCTTAATCAGTAGACTCATTGTTTCTGCTCTTGTGGCTTTTTTGTATGTGTATGTGTATATGTATATGGTGTGGGAGCACTTTATCCACGGAACCATCTTCCAACCACTAGACCCATTGGTTTAAATGTGAAGACTTTTCACCTGAAAAGGTATGTGGAAGCTGATTGAAATAAAAGGAAACAAGTATTTATTACCTTTATGTATATGAGAGTTTTGCCTGCCTATATGTAAGTGCTCCTTTGTGTTCAATGCCCTCGAAGGCCAGAAGAGGGCATCAGATCCCCTGGAACTGGAATTATGGAATGTTGTTAGTTACCAGATGGTTCTGTGCTAGGAACCACACTCAGGTCCTCTGCAAGAGCAGCCAGTGCTCTTAACTGCTGAGCCATCTCTCTAGACCTAGAGCCAAGTATTTGAAGATGTCATTGATGTGCTGCTTAGATGTGTGCTGATCCTGGTTGGTTGTGTGGTCCCTCGATGGTGGCTCCTACAGTAGTGGAAGGGAGTCTGTGGCTTTTGTTCCTGCCATGCAGCTCATTAGTCATGGCTGCTCTCTGGGTGACTATCTTGTTCCAAGATCCATGCTATGAGGGTACTGGTACTCAGGTGGGAGTGATCCCTTCCCTGACCCCACAGATGAGAAGTGCCTGTGAGGTTTTTCATCTGAGGACAAATGATTCACTGGGGAGAGCCTGGAGCTGCTCTGGGGTGTGGGAAGGCCCTGCGGTCCTCGGAAGGCTCCTTTCCTGGTGGATGGCTCACATATGCCTCCCAGTTGCCATTCTCTGTCCAGGTAGTTGCTTCTGGAATAGGCATGGGACTTAAGTAGGCCCAATGATGGAAGTCTCTGAAGGAGTACCTTCTAGAAACTTCCAATCTGACCACAGTGAAACTGTGAGGAAGGGATGCCTAGCAATTCAGTCAGGATTTACTATGCTCCCCAATGCAGGAACTATGAGAACTAAGGGTCTGGTGTTCCTTCAGCATCCTGTCCCGGTTTTCAACCTCAAAGTCCCACCTCTTGGGAAAACCCACAGTCTCAGGCAAATTGGAAAGGTTGGTGATTCTCTGAGGGAAAATGGTGACTTTGCTTTCAGCTCCAGTTTCCAGAAAGGAAGACCTGAGTTTTGGGCACCGTGTGATGAAATTGGAGATGTTGAGGGAGCTCAGAGCAGCCAAGAGTTGGCACCCTTTCCCCACCTTTTTGGGTATCTAACAGAAGTGGTGTGCTTTCATTCTTTCAAGATTTAATTTTTAGTTTTGCTATTTACCTCTGTGTGTGTATGTATGCCACATGTAGTGTGTGTGTGTGCCATGTGTGTGCATGTGCCTACAAAAGGTAGAAGAGAGCATCAGATCCACTGGTTACAGGTGGTTGTGAGCCACCTGATATGGGTGCTGGGAACTGAACTCAGGTCCTCTGCACGAGTGACTTTTGCTCATAACTGCTGATTTCTTTCTCTCTCTTTCAATAGGGACTCGTGTAGCCCAGGCTGGCCTCAAGCTCATCATGCAGCTGAGGGTAATCTTGAACTCATGATCTTCCTGCTTCCACCTCCCAGGTGTTGGGATTACAGGCTTGCACCACCACATCTGGTTTAGACAGTGCTGGGGACTGAACCTAGGGTCTCATGCGTGCTAGGCAAGCACTCTATCAACAGATCTCCATTCCCAGGCTCCCAGAAGCGGGGTTGTATTACATAAGATGAATCCATTTGTGCTTGTGTTGTCACAGGCTTGCTCAGCATAGCCTGGAGGAAAAGTGAATGCCTTCTTGGGCTCTGGGAGTCTTGATGGTCATGCCCACCTCTGGGCATCTTCAAGACCCACTGTGGGGACCTCTTAATTTCTTACTTTACAGGAAGCACACAAAATAGGTAGGGGAAAATACACTGACCACTGCAAAGATGTTTAAGCTCAAGTGCTTATACAAAAAGACAGGCTGAGGGATACTTTGCAATTATTAAGGTCTGAGGGCTGTTCTATAAATAAAGAAGTTAAAAGATACTCAAGTGACACCTCCTGCTCTCTTTAAATCCTTATCAAAGGATAAGCTTAAAGATGGCTTGTTTTTGTTTTCAGAGAGCAATTAAAAATGACTGCAGCTTCTATTAGCATAATGTGAATGCTCATAACAACGTCCTCCGCTTTGAGCTGCCCTCTGCATTTTCTCATAAACACAAAGCCGAGAGCTTTTCTGTAGATCGCTGTGGTTACACCGAGTGGTTTTTCTGCTCTTCTGGAAATGAATTGATGTCTCTGCCTGCTTCCACCTGGGCGCCGTGCTTCTGGCTGTCCTTAAATGGCCAACTTGTTTTTTCATCACAAGTTTCCTGGTATGTGTTTTATGACCTTAGTGCCCTTTGGCCAACAAGCAGAGCTCAAATTTTAGAGCCCAGCAGGGCAGAACTAGAGCAGAGTGTCCACAGACAAATAAGACTTCAGCCACAGACTTTGTGGTCTTGAGGTCACAGCACCTCAATAAGGCTGGGAGATTCCCTCTGCCAGGACAGCCAAAAGGGAGGTCCCAGGGCCCAGTCTGCTGCTTTACCCACTCTTGAGGAAGAAGCAGAAAGTCAGCTTCTAGCTGGGATGGCTAGTTTGAATTTTCAACCTGACACAATCTTGAATCATGTAGGAAGAGAATCTTAATTAGAGATTGTTTAGACAGGTTGGTCTGTGAGTGAGTCTATGGGGGATTATCTTGATTATGTTAATGGAGGGCATAGACTTGCCCACTGTGAGTGGAACCATTCCCTAGGCAGGGGATCTTGAACTCTGCAGGAGTGGAGAAAGCAGACTACCACATCGCCTGCATCCATTACTCCTGTAGACACTAACCAGTTCTGTCAGATTCTCTGCTGAGTTGGACTGTAACCTCCAATTGTGATCTAAAATAAATCTCTTCTCTCCTAAATTGCTCTTATCAGGGAATTTTATTATAATATCAGGAAATGAAACTAAGACACCAGCATTCAGGAGGCTGAGGCCGAGGATCCGTGTTTGAAGCTAGCTTATGCAACACAGTAAGACCCTGCCTCCAAACACAAAATAGAACAATCATTAAACAGGTTTCCAACGATCCCTTCAGGCCATGGCTTTGTAGGCCGTCTACCTCTGGCCTCAAATCAAGAAGCCAGGATTGGTGAGGTGACATGCTTCAAAGCCACGCCCTTCAACAGTTCCCTAAAATCTTAATCTCAGATGTGCTCTCTCAGTCAGCTGTTTCTGGAAGTTACGGCCAGCGCTGCACCCCTGCCTTGCCAAGGGCACGCTTCCCACCCTGGGAGATGCTGGCGCAGAAGCAGGTCGATGGTACGACCCACCTCCCCCGTCAGCATCCAGTCACCCCAGCTGGGAACCTCCGAGGAGGAAGCACCTGCTCACCCAAACTTGAGGCTGCAGACTGCCTGCCAACAGAATGAGTCACCGAGGCACTGTGGAACGGATTTTACTCATCTCCCAGGAATGGACCCTTGGAAGGCTCCAGAACGACTAGCTTCAAGTGTTCTGTCTCAGGCACAGGGCATTTTTATCCCGCTCCACGTCTGCAGTCACTTCCTCTCTGGACACTTCCTGTTTCTGGGAGCAGGCGACGTGCCCAGGCAAAGCCGCAACCCCCAAACAGACGGGCGGAGCCGTCCTTCCTCTTATTTCTAGTACCTAATCCCATCTTCCTTCCCATTCAGAGATACCCATCAGATCCCGGCTTTTCCCAGGTCCCTGAATGCCAGGAGAGGACAGCACAGAGAGACATACTAACATTTTCAACCCTGACTTTTGTAGGTGCTTAGCAACCATCAGGGATCAACAGTTTCTGGACACAGGCAATCAGGAAAAGATCTTGGGCAAGGGTCCATTCATTCATTCATTTAATAAATATTTATGGAGTGCCTACTATGGGCCAAGTCCCATGCTAGACACTGGGTTATGTAGTAAACAAAACGTAGACATTAGTGTCCTCATAGCAATTACATTTCACTGGGGGAGGCAATTGATAATCAAGATAAAAAATTACAGGATACAAGATAGTGATAAACGCTAAGCAGAGAGAACAAAGCCGAGAAAAAAAATATGCATGCTGGATACTAGGAAGTGTGACTTATTAAGGCGGGCTTGAGCAAGTTGCTATAAAAGGGAAGTCTGAACAAACACTTCGGGGAGGAAGGAGGGCAAGCTGGAGAGCAGAAGCCTTCTAGGTGAGGGGAAAAGTAAGTGCGAAGGTCCTGAGGTTGGGAGCATACATGTGTGGACAGGTTGATGAGTAGGAGGAAGGACGGTGTAGCTGATGGAGTCAAGCAAAGAGGAAAGTCAGGAATTAAAGTCAGAGCACAAAGGAGCAGTTATCTGTCAGAACTTTGTTTTTCAAGCTACATAATACAGGAAACCACAGGGTTTTAATAGAGAAAGATATGATTTATGTCTTAAGAGGAGTTCTTGGGGAGCTGTAGTGACTCACCAGAAGAGGATGAAGGCAGGACATGGAAGCAGGGAGACCACTCAGGAGGGGACTAGAGTAGTCTACGGGAGAGATAATGGTATCTTGGGCAGATGGTGGAAGAGGGAGTGATTGACAGCAGATGGGAGGCTGGGAGGGGGTCATAGGGTCTGCTGATAGACTGTAATGTGAGGTGTGTGAAAATACAAAGAGACAAATATAGCACCAATGTGTTGGCCAGGCATGGTGGCATATGCCTTGTAATCCCAGTGCTTGAGAAGCCGAGGCAGGAGGATCACAAATTTGAGGTCAACCTGGGCTGCATAATGAGCCCCAGGCTAGTCTGGGTTTCATAGTAAGATCTGTTCCAATAAACAGTAAGAGCCAGCCAGAAGGCTCAGTGGGTCAGTCTAGTGACCTGAGTCTGAGCCCTTCGTCTCACATGACAGAAAGAGCAAACTCACTCTTGAAAGTCCTCTGACCTCTACACATGTACCATGGCATGCATATACCACATATAAAATAAATATAATAATAAAATTGGCTGGAGAGAGGCCTCAGCAGTTAAAAGCACGGACTGCTCTTGCAGAAGACCCAGGTCCAAATCCCAGCATCCACATGGGGGCTAACAACCATCCATGACTCCAGTTCCAGGGGGATTCGACTCCCTCTTCTGACCCCTGTACAAGAGTGGTGGACAGACATTCATGCAGCCAATACATTCATACACATAAAGTTTTAAAAATTAAAAATATATAATAACAATAGTAATAAAAAAAGGGCTAGTAAGATGGCTTAGTTTGAGTCGCCACATGATGGAAGGAGAGAACTGATTCCCAAAAGTTGTCTTCTGACCTCAACATGTGCACCATGGCACATGCGCATCCCCCGCCCCAATAACAAATAAGTAAAATAATATGAAAATTAAAAGGACCAGGATTATAGATCAACAGCTGAGCACTTAGGAGCACAAACCCTTAATCCCACCACTCAGGAGACAGAGGCAAGTGAATGTGAGTTCAGGCCAGCCTGGTCTACATAGCGAGTTCCAAGTCAGTTAGAGCTAGATAGTGAGACCCTATCTCCAGCCTCCCCTCCCAACCCCAAAACCCAAACCCCAAACAAACACCAGTAGAGTACTTGCCTAGTATGTGTGAGACCATGAGTTCAATTCCCAGTATCACAAACAACTAGAATATTGCAACCAATGGTGAATTTTCCATTACTAGAACGAAGTTCCTGAAGCTGGTGCAGGCGCAGCTCAGCTGGTAGAGTGCTTTCCTAGCATGCACACGGCACTGGATTCAGTCCCCATCATTGTAAAAACTGGATGTGGTGGCATATACCTGTTATCCCAGCACTTGGGAGGAGGAAGCAGGAGGATCAGAAGTTCAGGAGCATCTTAAATGCCATAGTGAGGCCAGCCGGGGCTACAAGAAATCCTATCTCAAAATAACAATAAAAACCCACCTTCTTCAGATGGAATCACTGAACTGATCACAGTTGTCCATCTTGGGAAACTTTGTATTCAAAGCAGAGGATGGGAGCCGCTTGTGCTTGGAGGCTGGACTTGTCTTCACAGGTAGGAGCAAGACTGGTGGTGGTCGGGCGAGGGCACTTAAGGCTTCGGATCTAATGAAACTAGGGCTTACTGACTGGGAACCAAGGAGGCTGTGTCATCAGCTTCTAAAGGAAATAGATGTTCAAGTAGGTACCATGGTTGGGAGTTTCACTCCCATCTGCACAGTGGACCATCGCTGCTCCATTTTTAAAGATTTACTTATACATATATAGATATATGTCACATTGGAGATAGAACTGCCTCTCCAGTCCTATGATCTGACAACAGGGATGAAGCATCTGGCCCAAGCCTGCCCGAGGCTCCACCTGCAGCTATGCAGCTGGCTCCTGGGCTACAGAGCCTAAAGGGTTTCTTGACTGTCAATAACCATCCTCTCAGCCTACTGGGTCTTTCATTCCATCAGTTCACGTACCTTCCCAAACAGTAATTAACTCTCCAGCAGCTCCAATGGAGGCTAGAGATGTGAAACAGAGTGGTCCTTGTTCAGCTGGGAGAAAAGAACGCTTCTGGGTGTCACTGCCCTAGGGCACACAGTGAGTCAGTTGAGCCTCTCAGAAGAGGAGTCCACAGTGCTGTCTACAGGTGCTTTGTTTTAATTAGCGTCCTGTCTGGGCTTTTCTGGGCTTTTCCTTCACAGATCTGTGGTGTCTGCTACCGTTCTTCCATTCTCTCTCTCTTTTTCTCTGTCTCTCTCTCTCTCCTCTCCCTCTCTCCCTCCCTCCCTCTCAAAAACATTCTGGAATTTTCCAACCAAGAGATCTTTTTTCTCCCATCCTCCCACTTGTGGGTTTCCAATCTTTTCATTTCTTGACTATCATTTCCATTAAGCCCCTCGAGGCAGAAAAGAAAAACACATATGCACAAGATGCTGTTATTAAAAAAACGAAAACTTCAAAATTATGCTGATGTCATCACTTCCAGAGACGTTGGGGCTGGGAGGGTGGGGGGAAGGTGGGAGCAATCAGTCACCCCACATTCCAGCAGAATCATTCTCGCCTTCTGGGGTATGGCTCTTGTGATTCTTCTCTGTGCATGCTTGCGGAATGCGATCATAGTCTTGGTTTGTGTGAAGTTCATATCCTTCCTATTTCCCGTGGCAATTTCATTGGAAGTATTTCTTCTTAGGTTTTGACATATTCTAATTCATATAATTGTACCTCTTTGAACACATTTTTATTTGCATTTGTTTATTTACTGTGTGTGTGCTTGAATGCCATAGATTGTATGTGGAGGTCAGAGGACAACTTTGAGGAGTTGGTTCTTGCCTTCTATCCTGTGGGTCCTGGGGCTTGAACCCAGGTCCTTAGGCATGGCAGTAGGCACCTTCAGTTACCAATGAGCCATCTCATTGGTCCAATAAAGCCCTATATTATAGCTTTAAAGGCTGTGTAAATCTATCAAAGGGAATTACAAGAATATGGTCTCTCTTACTGAGTACTCAAGATGTTCCTTGTATCAGTTTATAAATGCTGTTATTAAAAAGGGGAAGAAAATGACTTCAGATAACTAGGTTCAGTATTTTTTGTTTTTGTCAAAAAAAATTATAAGCCAGGCATGGTCTTGCACACCTTTAATCTCAGCACTGGGGAGACAGAGGCAGGCAGATCTCTGTGAGTTCATAAAAGACCTACCTGGTCTACTTAGGGAGCTCCAGGCCAGCTTGGGGCTATAGGGAGACTCTGTCTGAAAAAGACCAAAAAATATATATAAAATTTGAATGTTGCCAGTGGAGTTTAACATATGATAAGGTTTGTATAAGTGGAAAATATCGATAAGTTTAAAAGTAGTATAGGGAGAAGTGAGTAACCATCTGGGGAAAAATTTGGATCCATATCTTTGGAGAAATTCCAAATGTACTAAGTATTGGATGTCAAAAGAAAAAAAAAGAAAAGGAAAGAAAACTATAAAAACACTTGAAAAATTAATTGGAGAGTATTTTATTATTTAATAAATGGAAATTTCATCCAAGTATGTAACTAAGGCCAGAATCCATACAATAAAAATGGATAAATAGTATTACATAAAAACATAATTTCTTCATAGAAGGAACCACTGTAAGTGAAATCAAAAGACAAACTGGGGAAAATATATTTTCAATTCTGAATACAGAAAGGACTCATTTCCCTTAATATACATAGAGGTCCTACAAACTGGTAAGGAAACAAGCCAATAACTTAAACGGAAAAATGGGCAGACTCTATGCAGACCATTCCCAGAAAAAGAAACACAAACCACATTAAACACGTGAGGCAAACTCCCCACATTCATAATAAGGGAAATTCAGTTGAAAACGATTGGCAGTATTAGTCATTTTATCTCTGATTGGCAAAGATCAAAAAGCAGTTTAAACTGGGCATGGTATCACATGCCTGTAATCTCAGTCCTTGGGAGGCAGAGGCAAAAGGGTCTCAACTACTTAGAGGCCGGCCTGGGCTACATACTAAGCCCCAGGCCAGCCAGGACTACATAGTGAGATCCTGTCTCAAAAACCAAAACCAAAACAGTTCAGCTTTAGTGGTTAAGAGATCAGACTGAGGGTTAGGAGACCTATCTGGATTTGAATCCCAGATCCATTTCTTATGAGGTAGGCGAGTTCCTAAATCTCTGCAGAGACCAAATTGGTGCTATTTATCCAAACTTAAAGTATGATATAGTTAATTCTATATGCCTTGTGCCTTGATGTCCTATATTATGTGCATATTACATTCTTGATGAATTAGCGAAAGATTAGTAAAAGCCAGGCATGGTGGTGCACGCCTTTAATCCCAACACTTGGAAGCGGAGGCAGGTGGAGGTCTGTGAGATCAAGGCCAGCCTGGTCTGCATAATGAACTCCAGGCCAGCTTGGACTGCAGGGGAATCCTGTCTCAAAAAGGCAAAAAAATTAGAAACCAAACTCTCACTCTATAGCCCAGGTTGGCCTTGAACTCACAGCGATTAGCCTGCCTCTGCCTCCCAAATGCTGGGATTAAAAGAATATGCCACAACATCCTGTACCCCAAGTTATTGGGGCACCAATAAGACTGGCTATCCTCTGGGGGTAGTGGAGGTCCTCTGAGGTTGCTGCTCCAAAGCAATTTAGAAATACAGAGGTTGCAGAAGTTCCCGGGAGTGGGAACCTGAGCACACTATCCCTGTTGTAGTCTGGATTATGAATGCCACCCAAAGGCCCACACCAGCACTGCTGGGAGGTGGTGAAACCTTTAGGGAAGGGTCTTAGGTCACTGGGGGGTATGCCTTTGAGGGGTATAGCGGGACCCAGCCCCTTCTTCTCACTCTTTTTTTAAAAATTCATTATTTTTATTTTATGTGTATGAGTGCATTGCCTGCACGTGTGTAAATGCACTGGGGTCATGAAATACCCACAGAGGTCAGAAGAGGCCATCAGTGATTAAGTACATTATCCTGGGGGTTCCAGGGAGATGGCTCATCCTGTAAAGCGCTTGTGGTATAAGCCTGATGACCAGAGTTCAATCCCTGGGAAGGAGAAAAACATTTCCTACAAGTTGTCCAATGGCCTCCAGATGCATGCTGTGGCACATGCAGAACCAAACACATATGCACATAAATTAGTAAATGTAAAAAACTTAAAAAGTAATTTATCCTATGTTCCAATGATACATAGATGCTTATTGTGTAGTGATATTGGAGAGCTGAAAGTGATACCCAAAATGATGATGCCTTTGTTACTGGTTTCCCCATAGTAATCTGGTTAGTCCCTAACAAGAAGGCTGGGAAAAGACTCCAGGATGTCCTTTCTTTGAATACCGTTTGTGTTTAAAACAAATTTTTTTGTTTGTTTTTTTGAGGCAGGCTTTCCCTGTATCCCCAGCTGGCCTGGAACTTACTATGTATAGCAGGCTGGCCTCAACCTTACAGAGACTAACCTGCCTCTGCCTCCCATGTGCTGGGATTTAAGGAGGGCCTGACTATGCCTAACCCCTTAAAACAAAAAAAAAAAATTTTGAGATAATCTCATGTACTTCATACTGACCTCGAACTTGCCACTTCCCTCGTGTTGAGATTGCGGACCTGAGCCACCATGCCCTGCTAGGACTGATCTTTAGGCAGCCGCTGTTGAGTGCTCTTATGGTTAGGGGTATGTACGAGCAGGTCGGAAAACTGCCCTAGAGTGTCTCTGGCTGACTGAGGGGCTCTTTGCTGAAGTTATCTGTAGGACATGGGGCTCTAAAGGAGACACTCACTGGGGTGGGCCTGCGAGGGACTGACCCTGGAGTTGCTTGGACCTGCTTTTCTAGGGAAATAAGCAAGGGTGGCCAGTGAGTGCCCAGGTACCTGATGGCCTCCTGGGAGAGCCACCCAGCAACTGTTGCCCAGATGGGCCTCTTTGGAGACTGGCTGCTTTTCCCTTTGGAAAAGCCTCTTAGGAGAAAAGAAAGACAGCCTGGTGTTTCTAGTCATTTCAGTAATTAGGAACCTGGCCCTTATTTCATCCCTTTTGCTGGAGAAGCAAGAAAACCAGTGATGTTTCCAATAATATGAGTATCCGCTTTCTGCTTAGTGATTTATCACTTTGCATATTATTTATTCATTTGAGTCAGATTCTGAGAAATGGGATAATAGAGTTTAAAAGTACAGGGGTTGGAGAAACTGGGCGTGGCGATGGGTACAGTTCATATCAGCACCTGGGACAAGGAGGCAGGAGGATCAGAAGTTCACGTACCTCAGCTACGTAATGAGTTTGAGGGCAGTATGGGCTAGAAACTCTGTCTCATAAAAACCAAAACCAAACCAAACAAAAATATAGACAGAGTTGGAAAAACAGCTCTGGCTAGAATGCAAGAGAATGTGGGTTCAATGCCCAGTACCCCAAACAAACAAGTATGAAGATTGCTAGACTGGGTAGCACAGGTCTGTAAGCTACTGGGAGGATGAGGCAGGAAGACTGAAAGTTCAAGGATTGCCTAGGCAACTTAGTGAGACCTTTGTCTCAAATGAAGAAATGAAAGGAAATCTAGGGTTATAGTTTAGTGATAGAGCACCTGACCAGCGTGTGTGAGGCCCTTAGGTTGAACCCTGATACTACACAGAAAAAAGAACATTTTAATGTTTTATATATGGCTTTGTCCAGGGCTACAATCACATCCATCTATTTCCAGCCATGGAAAAAGCAGTTCTTCCACATGAAAGTCTGCATACAAATGTTCATAACAGCATTGTTCAAAATAGCCAGAAAGTGAAACAACTCAAATATTCATTAACAGATGAACAGGTAAACAAAATATGCCATATCAGGACAATGGAGAATGTATTGCTCAGCCATAAAAATGGAAGGTAGAAATAATAATACGAGCCACAGCATGGAAGGACCTAGAAAACATGATGCTAAGTGAAGGAAGTCACATATAAGAATCCCACCCTTTAGCTGGACATGGTGGTGCATGTCTGTAATCTCATCATTCAGGAGGTTGAGACTGAGGGATTGCAAGCTCCAGGCCAGCCTGGGCTATATAACAAGAACTTGTCTCAAAAAAAAAAGACCATATGCTGTGTGATCAAATATAAAGTATTCAGAATCAGCAAATCCACAGAGACAGAAGGTAAGAAAGTCGTTCCAGTGGGTTGTGTGTATGTGACTTGTCAAGGGCTGTGCTGGATCTTTCTGGGCTGATGAAAGGGATAGAAAATTAGAGAGTGACAAGGATATGCAACTGAAAATATACAAAAAACTGGAGATTTTTACACTTTATTACTGTGTGTATATATAGGATATTTGTGTGGGGGTGTGCGTGCATCGCAGTACACGTGTCGGGATCAGAGGGCAACTTTTGGGGGGTAGGTGCTCTCTTCCTTCCATGGGTTCTGAACTCAGATTATCAGGCTTGCCTGGCAAGTGATTTTACCTGGTGACCATATCTGCAGTCCTAAATGTGGTACTCTGTAGTAGTCTATGTCTGGTGCAAAAGAAGCTTCTTTGATGAGTGGTGACTGTGATACTTGACTGTCAATGTAAGGATAAATATTTTACATTTAGTAAGAAGTTACATTGGCCTAGGGATGTGACAGCCTTGGGGATTTCTTTAAGATTTATGACTTCTTCAGCAATGTGTATTTGGCAATGAGTTTCTTCCCATTGAGTGGGCTCTAAGACCAGTTAGGTAGCCATCGAATGGTCCCAAGATAAGTGCCACTACTGCACCAGAGTTGAATGATGTGCCAGTTGTGATGTGGTTATTTGGTTTTGAAGCTGGTGTTGGGCCATCAATTGATGTTCTCCCTCGGCTACTGCATAGTGCTCTCCAGAGCTGTGAGAGCTAGCCTTCAGAAGAAATGGCTTCCAGGTCAGTTCCAGCTCCATTGTTCTAAATCTGATCTCCAAAGTATGTCCTGTCTTCTGCAAGAGGGTCTTACCTTCAATTTCTGGGAGGCAATCAAGGGCTGTGGCAATAGCCTGTGTGATTTTGGGAGTCTCTTGGACTACTCAGACTAATAATTCCTGCCTGGCACTGTTTCTTGTTCTGTGACTTTCAGCTATGCACATGGACTCATGTAGAGATATTGTATGTGGAATTCATCCTTAGGTTGTTAGACTAATACGATTCCTTCTGGTGTTTTATACTAGCTAGGCATTGTTTATCTCTCCTCTCTTCTCTCCCTGTCTAACCCTCCCTCTATACTTCTCCATGTAAAGTGTCCCCATTTTCCCCATTTCTCCCTTGATAATATGAGTCTCCTAAGGCTAACCTCTCATGAGCCCCTTCTTTCCTTTATTCCGTGTATAGCCCTCCCTCTCTCCTCCCATTTAAATTCGCCCCTTTTAATCCATTTCTCCCTTAGTAACACCCGTCTCCTAGTCTTCTTCTCTCTCAGGTTACTTCTTTCCCTTTACCTCCCTGGTTCCTTTCCATTTTCCTGGTTCTGCAGTGATATCAGGATACATACTCACACATGAGGGTTTGGCATTAGGATCTACAGATGAGAGAAAACAGAAAACTATAATATAGTGCTTGAAACTCTCGCTAGAGCAATAAGACAAGAGAAGGGTGTACTCATTGAAGGAGTACTCATTGGAAAAGAGCTCAGATAATCCCGTTTAGCAGAGACATGATATTATACCTAAGAGGTGCCCAAAATTCCACCAGAAAACTCCTAGACATGATTAACACTTTCAGTAAAATGGCAGATTACAAAGTTAATCTACAAAAATCGGTAGCATTTCTATATACAAATAACAAGCAATTATAGAAAGAGTACAAGGAACCTCTCCCACTCACAACAGCCACAAAAATTATATATATCTATAATATATACATATTATAGATATAATATATATATATATATATCTTGGAATAAACCTGACCAAAAATATTAAAGATCTCTACAATGAAAATTTTAGATCTTTAAAGAAAGAGATTCATGAAGACTCCTGAAAATGGAAGGACCTCCCATGCTCATGGATTGGAAGAATTAATATCATGAACACGACCATCCTACCAAAAGCAATGTATAGATTCAATGTATAGATTCAATGCAATCCCCATCAAACTCCCAATAACATTCTTTACAGAATTAGAAAAAAAATCCTAAAACTCATATGGAAGCACTAAAGACCCTGGATAGCACAAAGACTTGAGCACAAAGAGCAATGCAAGGGGAAATACTACACAGATTTCAAACTATATTACAGAGCTATAGTCATCAAAACAGCATAGAACTGACACAAAAAATGGACCTGTGGACCAGCAAAATATAATTGAGACTCAAACATGAGTACATGCAATTTCAGCCACCTGATATTTGACAAAGGGTTCAAGAACACTCACTGGAAGAAAGACAGCATCTTCAGCAAATGGTGCTGGCAAAACTGGATCTCCACCTGTAGAATGAAACTAGACCCTTATCTTTCACCTTGTACAAAAGTCAACTCCAAATGGATCAAAGACCTTAATGTGAAACCTGACAAACTGTTAGAAGAAAACATTGGCAGTAACCTATAAGATATAGGTGCAGGAAAGGACTTTCCAAACTACACAGCTGTTGCTCAGGAATTAAGGTCAATAATCAACTAATAGGAACTCATTAAACCAAAAACGTTCCATAGAGCAAAAGAAACGACCAAGGAAGTGAAGAGAAAACCCATAGTATGGGAGAAAATCTTCACCAGCAACACATTTGACAGAGGTTTAACATCCAGAATATATAAAGAACTCAAAAAACAAAGAATCAAGAAACCAAGTGACTCAATTAAAAGATGGGCTAAGGATCTGAGCAGAGAGTTCTCAAAAGAAGAAATAATGACAGTTGAGAAACATCTTAAAAAGTGATCAACATCGTTAATAATTAGGTAAATGCAAAGTAAAACCAATTTAAGATTTCATCTTACCCCAGTCAGAATGGCTAAGATCAAGAGAAGAAATGATACCAAATGCTGGAGAGGATGTGGGAAAAGGGAGGCTCATTCACTGCTGCTCGGACTATAAACTTGTACAACTTCTATGGAAAGCAGTGTGGAGAACTCTTAAAAAAATAAAAATGAATCTTCCATTTGACCCCATTATAGCACTCTTTGGCATATACCCAAAAGACTCATTCTATTGGAGAGACACTTGTACATCCATGTTTGTTGCTGCTCTTTTCACAATAGCTAAGAGATGGAACAACCTAAATGTCCCTCAACTGGATAATGAAAATGTGGTTCCATTTACACAATGGAGTTCTACTCAGTGGTTAAGAAAGACAAAATCATGACATTTGCAGGTAAATGGATGGAACTACAGACTGTTATGCTAAGTGAAATAACATAGAATCAGAATATATATCTATAATATATATTATATTAAATATATTATAATATGTATATATTATATATAAATATAATTTTTGTGGCTGTTGTGAGTGGGTTCCTTGTACTCTTTCTCTAATTTCTTGTTATTCGTATATAGAAAGGCTACTGATTTTTGTAGATTAACTTTGTAATCTGCCACTTTACTGAAAGTGTTAATCATGTCTAGGAGTTTTCTGGTGGAATTTTGGGTACCTTTAGGTATAATATCATGTCTCTGCTCAAAGGGATTATTTGAGCTCTTTTCCAATGAGTACTCCTTTCAATGAGTACACCCTTCTCTTGTCTTATTGTTCTAGCAAGAGTTTCAAGCATTATATTAAAAAAAAGTGGAAATAGTGGACAGCCTTATCTGGTTCTTGGGTCTAATGGGAATGTTTCCTGTTTTTCTCCATTTAGAATGATGTTGATTGTGGGCTTTTTGGTATATAGCTTTGATTATGTTGAGGTGTGTTCCCTCCAGTCCAATTCCCTCTAGGACTTTTAACATAAGTGCATGTTGAATTTTGTCAAAGGCCTTTCAACATCTATTGAGATGACCATGTGATTTTTATCCTTGCATTCATTTATGTGCTTTATGACATTTATTGACTTAAATATATTGAACCACCCCTGCATCTCTGGAATAAAGCCAACTTGATCATTATAGAAGATCTTTTTGATGTGTTTGCAAGTATTTTGCCGAGAATTTTTTGTGTCTATGTTCATTAAGTATGTGGGTCTATAGTTTTCTTGTTTGGTTGTATCTTTACCTGGTTTTGGTATTAGGGTGATGCTGGCTTCATAGAAGGAGTTTGGGTGTTCTCCCTCTGTTTCTAGCTTTTTGAATAATTTAAGTAGTATTGTAAATACATCTTCTTTAAATGTCTGATAGAATTCTGCTGTGAATCCATCTGCTCCTGGGCTGTATTTGGTTGGGAGTTTTTGTATTATTGTTTTAATTTCCTTATATGTTAAGGGTCTGTTTAAGCTGTTGATCTCTTCTTGGTTTAGCTTTGGTGATTCCCATGATTTTCTTTGAGGTTTTCAAATTTATTAGCACATAGATTTTTAAAGTATTTCCTTAGAATGTTCTGGATCTTTTTGTTGTCTGCTGTGATGTTTTCCCTTTCAACTCTGATTTTGTTGATTTGGAATTACTCTTTCCTTCTTTTGGTTAACTGAGCCAAGGGCCCGTCTTGTTTATCTTTTTAAAGAACCAGGTCTTGGACTCAATGATTCTTTGTATTGTTTTCTTTGTTTCTATTTCATTAATTTTTGCTCTGATTTTTGTTATTTCTTCTTGTCTACTGGGTTTGGGTTTCATTTGTTGTTGCCTTTCAAGATTTGTGAGTTGCAATGTTAGATCATTTATTTGTGTTCTTTCTGATTTTTTAATGTAGGCACTTAGACCTATCAACTTCCCCATTAGGACAGCTTTTAAAGTGTCCCAGAGGTTTTCTTGGGTTGTATTGTCCTTTTTGTTGAATTCCAGGAATACATTTATTTCTTTTTTAATTTCCCCTTTGACCCATTCATCATTCAGGATTGTGTTGTTTAGTCTCCATGAGTTTGTGAGGTTACTAGGGCTTCTTCTGGTGTTGATTTTAAGCTTTATTGCATTGTGGTCAGATAGAATGCATGGAATTATTTCAGCTTTTTTTTTCTATTTGTTGAAGTTTGTTTTGTGCCCCAGTATGTGGTCGATTTTGGAGAAAGTTCCACGGGGTGCTGAATAGAATGTTTATTCTTTGGTTCTTGGGTGGAATATTCGGTAGATGTCTGTTAGGTTCATTTAATGTGATGTGTGGCATTGTTTAATTCAGATGTCTCTCTGTTTATTTTCTGTCTGGATGACCTGTCTAATGGAGACAGTGGGGTATTGAAGTCCCCTAGTACTAGTGAGTTAGGATTAATCTGTGTCTTAAAGTCCTGAAGTACTGATTTTATGAAGTTAGTACATTTTGTGCACCAAACTCTGGTGCATGTTCATGACTGTAATATCTTCTTGGTTAATTGTTCCTTTGATCAGAATGAAATAACCTTTTTATCTCTTCTGATTAGTTTTAAGGTCTATTTTGTCAGATATTAGAATGTCAACTCCTGTTTGTTTCTTAGTGCCATTTGCTTGGAATATTTTTTTTTCCATCCTTTCACCTTAAGGCAGTGCCTATTCTTGAAGGTGAGATGGGTTTCTTACAGACAACAAAAGGATGGATTTTGTTTCTTGATTCATTCAACTAGCCTGTGTCTTTTGACTGGGGTTTCAGTTGATATTCCATTGATATTCAGAGTTATTATTGAAAGATGTGTATTGATTCCCATCATTTTAAATTGTTTGCATCTTTGTCTGACTTTGTGTTTCCCCAGTTATATCTTCATTTAGTTTCTTTCTGTTGTCCCTTGGGTACAGTCGTTTTTTTCTTCAGCTCTTTGTATTGCTTTAAGTATTCTCTGAAGGGCTGGTTTTCTGGACATGAATTCTTTCAGCCTATTCATGTCGTGGAAGATTTTTCTTTCCCCTTCAACTATAATAGATACTTTGGGTAAAATATTCTAGGTGGGCATCTATGGTCATTTACCACTGGGAATACCTTGGTCCAGGCTCTTCTGGATTTCATAGTTTGCATTGAAAAGTAAGCTGTCATTCTGATGAGTTTTCCTTTATATGTGACTTGTTTTTCTTTTGTAGCTTTCAGGATTCTTTGTTTTTTATACTTGGGGTTTTTATTATGGTATACTGTGGTGAGTTTCTTTTCTGGTCCTGTCTATTTGGTGTTCTATATTCTTCTTATATTTGCATGGGAACGTCTTTCCTTAATTTTGGGAAATTTTCATCTATAATCTGGTTGAAGATCTGGTCAATACCATTATCCTAAGGTTCTTATCCTTCCTCTGTGCCTATCATGTGTGAATTTGGTTTTTTCATGGTGTCCCACATTTCCTGCATATTCCATTCCTATATTTAAAATTTGTTTTCATACTCTTTGCTTGAGTGCTCCACTTCTTCAACTTTATCATCCAGTCTTGACATTCTGTTCTCCATCTCATTCAGTCTATTGGTGAGACTTTCTCCTGTTATTTCAAGTTGAGTTCTTCATTTCCTTCTTCATTTTAGCCTGAGTTTTCTTTAATATTTCTATCTCTTTTGTGAATTCAGTCAGAAGTTTATCTCTGTCTTCTTTTAATTCTTTGATTTGTTGGTGTGTTCTTTAAATTCATTGAATTCTTTGATCATGTTTATGATTGTTCTTTTAAACTCTGTGTCCTGGAATTCTCACTGTAGAACTCTTTTATAGATCCAGTTATGTTTGGTGGGGACACATTATTTGGGTTTTTCATATTATTATTTTTTCATTGTGATCTTGGCATGTGGGATTTCTTTTGTGTTTGTGAGTCTGATAAGAGACTCAAGTCTTCCTTTGTTCAGTTGAAGTCTGATTCTGTTTGTATACTTGATGTGACTTGGTTGTTTTCTTACTGGGTATGAAAAACTGGTTGGTCAAGACTTCAGATTCTCTCTTTTGATTTTATATTGGAGGGACCAGATGGCTCTGGTCCAGCTGCTCCAGAGTCCCTCAGAGGCACAGGTTAGGTGAGACCAGATGCTCTCAGGCTCTCTCTTAAGGTCCTGTAGCAGCAGGCACAGCACAATTTGGGAAAATTGCTAGGAGGAGGCTGAATTCAGGCTTTCTCAGGCAATCTGCAGGGGTCTGGTGGTGAGGACTGCCAGGGTAGAAGGCTGGTCTCAGGAATGCAATGGCAAGTTAGGCATGGGGACAGTCTCTAGTGCTCTAACAAAGTAGACTGAAAAGTTGAGCTGGTCTGAGTAAAGGATTCAGGATGCAGTGGGTGGGTCTGGACTAAGAGAGTAGTCTAGAGATCTGGGGTGCTAAAGGCAAGAGTGAGCTTAACACACTGGTTGCTCTTTCAGAGGCCCCAGGTTCAATTCCCAGCATCAACATGATGACAAACAACCATCTGTAACTCCAGTTTCAGGGTATCTGATGCCTTCTTCTGACTTCCTGTGTGTATATAAGTACACAACATGGGTGCACTTACATAACATGCAGGCAATAGACTCATACACATAAAAAATATATAAAGTTCAAAAAAAAAAACACTTAAAAAATTAAAGCTTCCTGGTTACATTTGGGAAGAGAATGAAGTCTGTTTCTTCTTCTTTTGCTCTTAAGTTTTCTTGGATATACAATTTTAAAAAAATTATGTAATTAAATTCATAACTTTCCTTTATATTCTCTTTTATTATCTTATTAAGATTTTTTGAATGAGCTAAATACAGGTCAGAAAGAAGGTGGAACTCATAAATAAACTGAAGAGTTGATTCTTTAAAGTATTAAACTAATCTCATGTTATAATCAAGAAAAAGAACTCATTAATAATAATAAAAGAATGTAACATCAGGTAGGGAGAGAATCTCCCTGTCCCCCATGAACCAAGCTCAGTGACTTGTACCTATAGAAGGCTGAGGCAGGAGTATTGTTTGAATCCAGGAGTTCAGGACCATTCTGAATAATGTGGTGAGATCTGATCTTAAAACAAACAAGCAAACAAAAAAATGACAGTATATAAAAATCTATTCTGGTGAACTGCAACTCTGGAACTGGAAAATTTCTGAAGAAATGGAAAATTTGGGAAAGTTGAAATTACCAAAGTTGGTCCACACACAGAAAAAAAAAAAAAAAAAAGCATGGAAGAAAGTGAATGAGTCTTTCGAAAAATTATTTCAAAGAGAACTTTCCAGTCCTTTCTGTTGGTTTTCAAGACAGGCACTTAGAAAGGCTTATGGGTGCACACTGAGAAAAGTACTTCTTTCTGAAAACAACTTGTACTTCATGCCCTTGACCTCAAGGCAGCCCTAAGTCTAGTCTTTGGTCTAACCAAACAACCAGTGATTTATGAGCAAAAATATTCATGATAGGGTTAGAAAGGTGGCTCAGCAGTTAATTATGCCTACTGCTCTTTAAGAAGACCTGAACTTGACTCCCAGTACCCACATCAGATGACTTACAACCACTTGTACCTCCAGCTCCAGGGGATACAATGCTTCTGGCCTCCCCTGGCACCCTCACTTGAGTGCACATACCAAAACATAGACACATACACATGATTAAAATTAAAATAACGTAGGGCTGGAGAGAGGGCTCAGTGGTTAAGAGCACTGGATGCTCTTGCAGAGGACTCAGGTTTGATTCCCAACATCTACATGGCGGCTAAGAACTGTCCATAACTCCAGTTCCAGGGGATCCAATGCCCTCTTCTGACCTCCTCAGGCATTGCACAACACAAGTACACTTCCATACACGCAGGCAATACACTCATAGATATAAAATAAAATTAAAATTAAATAAACCCAGCCAAATGTGGTGGTACATATCTTTAATCCCAGAAGAGGCAGGGGCAGGTGGATCTATTCTGTGAGATCAAAGCCAGCCTGGTCTACATAGGGAGTTCCAGACCAGCTGAGGCTACAGGGAGGCCTAGTCTCAAAATAAAATAATATAAAACAAGTCTTTAAAACAACAATATCACTCCCTCAAAAAGAATATTTTTATAGTTGTATATTGGTGAAAAAATGAAAGCAATTCAAATATGATGCATAGAAAAAGGTACATTTCTAGAATAAGCTACAATACAGCTTCTCATTTCTGTTTGAATACTATTTAATGATGTAGAACAGTCTTATACTAAATGAAAAATCTGAATATTAAACTGATTTTAAATATAATCCTGAATTGATTTTAAAATGTTTTATGTGTGGCATAAAGATAGAAATCACATTATTAGTAGCAATCATATTTGAATATTTAAAATTTTCTTCTTTGTACTTTTCTGACTTCCCAAATTTTCTAAGTCCGACAAGTGTTATTTTATAATCACATAAAATATATCAATTTAAAGCCATGTATAGTGGCACATATCTTTAATCCAGCACTTGGGAGGCTGAGGTAGGTAGATCTCTGTAAGTGAGAGGCCATCCTGGAATCTATAGTGAGTTCCAAGCCAGCCACCCAGTGTGACATAGTGAGATGCTGTTTTTTAAAAAAAGGAAGTATTTAAATTTAAATCAAGTTATTGGAGAAGAAACTGGATATCTTTGTGAATGCTTGTAATCCTAGCACTTAGGAGGCAGAGACAGGAGGTTCTCTGTGGGTTTTGAGGTTAGTCTGATTTATACTGTGAGTTCTAGACCAGCCTGGGCAACATAATGAGATCCTCTCTCTATATATATCTATACTGATATATCTATATTTACATATACCTAAATTTGCACAGCGTAAGGTTCAAAAGGAAATCTGTCAGAATCATAAGAATGATAATCAATGGGGGTGGTAGATAATTTAAAAAATACTTTGTTAAAGTGTTTATCAGTTTCCAATCTTGTATCAGTTATTACTTGTAATAAACATTAAAAAACATTCTCCACAGACTAGATAACACTTGATTTTTTTTCATTAGTATTATTACTTTCTAATTTGTGCAGAATACAGACTTATTCCTTAGAGTTCCAGAGGTTGGTAAGTCTAAGAACTTGGCTTTGGGTTTGTGGCAAGGACCTTGCTGCCTCATAACATGGTAGAGAGCATCCCACAGCAAGGAAACACGCCTGAGAAATTTTCATACTCATTTGTGTGTGTGTGTGTGTTTGTGTGTGTGTGTGTGATATATACATTTCTGTGGTGTGTATACACGTTTGTGTGTATGCAGATACATGTGGAGGCCAGAGGTCAGTGTAGGGTATTTTCTTCAACCACTTAGTTTTTTGAGACAGGGTTTCTTGCTGAACATGGAGCTTGCAGATTCATCTAAATTGGTTACCAGCATGCCCCACAGATGCTCTTTATCTTTGTCTCATGGGTGCTGTGACATATGCCACTGTGCCCAGATTTTTATGTAGATGCTGAGGAAAGATGAGGGCCAGAATTAGGTCCTCATGCTTACATAGCAAGCAATTTACCAACTGAACCATATTCCCGAGCCCCTGTGTTTGTTTTCAATTAATTTTTTTCATACAATATATTTTTATTGTATTTCGACGCCTTATCCTATCCACACTTCCCCTTGGTTCTCTTATCCAATTTAATGTACACACACACACACACACACACACACACACACACACATGCCTATGGAGTCTAATTTGTGTCCCAAATGTCCTTCAGTGTAGGTCCATCTTCTGGAGCCTGGTTAACCTACCAAGAGTCACATCCTTGAAAGAGACTGACTCTCCCTCTCCCAGCAGCCCTCAGTTGCCAATAGTTCCTCAGGGAGGGTTGGGATTTCTTACTCACTTCCCCACGTCTATGCTGGGATTTGGTCTGGTTTGAGCTTCTATGGGACCTGTGCCTGCTGTCACCAGTCAGTGCAGTGAGTTCATAGGAGTAAATGACCAGCTGTCTGGAAAACTCTGTTTCCTTATGGTCATCGGCCACCTCTGGCTCTTACAATGCCCTGTCTTCTGCAATGACCCCTGAGTCCTGGGAGGCAGAAGTTTAATGTAAGTGTCCTATTCAGGGACGAATACTCTGTAACCTCTTGTTCTCTGTACATTGGCCAGTTGTGGGTTTCTGTACTAATCATCACCTGCTATAGAAGGAAGCTTCTCTGGTAAAAGTTAAGAGCTGCACTAATCTATGGATATAACAATAAGGCATCAGGAATCCGTTTAATGCTATATCTATTTAGCAGAAAATAGTATTAGGCTCTCCCCTATGGCCTGTGACCTGTTCAGCCTCAGGTTCCTAGGCCTGATATCTGTGCCAGGTATGGGCGCTATCCTATGAAGCGGACCTTAAATCCAAGTAGAAAGTGGTTGGTTACTCCCGTTCTGTTGATGCACTCGTGGGTGTATCTTGCCAGGCCAGTTGTAGCTCACAGGATTCGCAGTTGGGTGAGGTTGATGATAAACTTTCTCTTCAGATAGCTTGTACAACATCTTCTAGCACTATGAAAGCTAGTCAGTAGAGATGAGACCTGGAACTCCCTATGTAGCTGAGGATGACTTTGAATTCCTGATTTTCCCGCCTCTATTTCTCAAGTGCTCAGGATTACAGGCATGAACCACCACACTCAGTTTTCATCATTTATTTTTATTAAAAGCATTTTTTGGTCTTTTTTGAGACAGGGTCTTCCCTAGCCCCAGCTGGGAACTTACTACATAGACCAGGCTGGCCTTGAACTCATAGAGATCTGCCTGCCTCTGCCTCCCAAGTGTTGGGATTAAAGATGTGTACTACCGTGCCTGGCTCTTATTTAAAATTTTTATTCATTTATGATTTTTTTATGTGTATTAATGTTTTGCCTGCACGTGTGTAAGCGCACTGGTACATGCAATGCCTTTGGAACTAGTTAAAGATGGTTGCTAGCCACCATGTGGGTGCTGGGAACCAAACCTGGGTCCTCTGTAAGAGCAGCCAGTGCTTTTAGCCACTGAGTCATCACTCCAGCCCTATTCATCATTATCTTAAACTGAATGTTAAGTACAAAAGCTAATAGTGTGATTGTATATATTGTTTTGTAATTATTTTCCTTTAATATGTATTGAATACTTTTACATCACTAAGTATTCACCCAAACATTTTAGTGACTCTATAATAGCTCTTATAGATTTTGTTGTATATGGATTACTTTTTTATTTTTAAAATTCAGAATTGTGCTAGTGAACATTCTTACTCATATATCCATCGTTTTCAGAGTCTTCCATTTTTTGAGGTCTCTACTGTCTCCTAAATAAGTATAGGCCAGTCTTAGATTTCTCTCCAGAAAAGTAGGTAGGCAGTCTAGGCCAGCCTGTTCATTTGAGTGTGCATATGAGTCATCTGAGCACCTTGTTTTTTTTAAAACTTTTATTTTTATTTTATGTGTTTGTGTGTACTGTTTGTATGTATGTAAGTGCACCTGTGTTGTGCAATACCCAAGGAGGTCCGAAGAGGGCGTCAGATCCCCTGGAACCGGAGTTACGGACAGTTGTTAGCCACCATGTAGGTGCTGGGAACCAAATCTGGATTTTCTGCAAGAGCAGTCAGTGCTCTTAACTGCTGAGCCATCTGTCTAGTCCCTGTTTTCTTTTCTCTTATAGAATAGACTTAAGCCTGGCAAGGAACCCTTTCCTGTAATCCTAGCATTTGGGAAGTGGAAGTAAGAGGATCAGAGGTTCTGTTACATAGGAGTTCAAGGCTAGCCTGAGCTATATGAGGCTGTGACTCAAAGAAGAAAGAAAAAAAATAGTGTGTCTATGTGTGTGTGCATGTGTGTGTCATAGACTTTTTATTTTGTTTCATTTTGTTTTAAGACAGGGTCTCCGTGTAGCCCCAACTGTCCTGGAACTCATTGTGCAGACCTGTCTGGCCTTGAACTCAAAGAAATCTGCCTGCCTCTGCCTCCCGAGTGTTGGGATTAGAGGTATGAGCCACTATGCCCAGCAATAGACTTTACTTTTTAGAGTAATTTCAGAGTCATGGGAAAACCGCAGTAAGCACTGAAGCTTTCTCTTCTCCTTCCACACGCACAGCCTGCCCCACCAGAGTGACACATGGATTACAGGCTGTACCAACCTCTCCCTAGGACTGTAGTTCACATTAGGGCTTCCTCTTTGGTGGTGGGCATTCTGTAGGACAGAATAATGGATAATGCTATATGTCATCTTTGTATGTACTGTCATACAGAGTGTCTCCCTGCCTGGGAATCTTTTACATTTTATTAATTACTATGGGATGGTGGAGAGCATGTGCCATGGGGCAGATGGAAGTCAGAGGACATCTCTCAGGTGTCCATACTCTCCTTCCATTGTGGGTTCCAGGGATCAAACTCAGACCAGGTTTTGATTCAGCGTTCTGAGCTGGAGCCTGGGAGCTTCCAGGGCTTCCCCTGAAGTCCAAACTTCAATTCTTTATCGTACTTTGAAGAGCAGGTTTGAGTCGAGGCTAGTCTATCTTCTGCCAATTCAAACAGCTCAAAAGTCTTCCTCTTTATCATGATCTGTTTCAGTGTGTTAATAATTTCATCCCAACTCCCCTTCTCTGCTCCTGGATCCTTTCTGTGAACCTCATGGAATGAGTTTAAGTCACTTGAATTTGATCAGACAGGTCTCTTCAGGTCTTTTTTTCTTTCTCTATTTTTGTGTGGTGTTTGTGTGTGCATGCCTGTTTGCATGTATATGGGCACCTGTGTGTGGATGTGTGTGCAGGTATATGTGCATGTGTATATGGATGCCTGAGGTTGATGTGGGGAATCATTTGATTGCTCTTCCATCTTATTCAGCGAGGAAGGGTCTTTCAATCAAACCCAGAGTTCACTGATATGACTAGTCTTAATGGCCAGCTTGCTCTGGGGATTCCGTCTCCACCTCCTGAGGCTAGAATTACAGGACAGTCACCATACTCCCCTGGCTCCAGATATCTACCAGAGATATTCCAGCACTGGGCTTACAAGTGCACACCACAACCGCTTTTCACCCGGGTACTGGGGATTGAACTAGGGTCTTTGTACTCACACAGCAAGTATTTTACTGACGGCACCATTTCCCTAGCCTCCCTCCCTTTCTATTTTTATTTGTGTGTATGTGTATGTGTCTGTCGCATGTGTTTGGGTTCCTTTCAAAGTCCAGAAGAGGGCATGAGATCCCCTGGAACTGGATTTATAGCCAGTTGTGAGCTACCTGTTGTGAATGTTGGGAACCAAACTCTGGTCTTTGCAAGTGCCGCTAACCAGTGAGCAATTTCCCTAGCCTCCCCTACGCCCGCCAGGATTTATATTACCCAGACGGCCTCTATATAGCTAAGAATTACCTTGAACTCTCAATCCCCCTATGTACACCTGCCAAGAACATGCCAGAGAATAGTGCTAATTTTAGTTTTTTGGACAGGGTCTCATGTAGCCCAGAAGGGCCCCAAACTTACTATGTAACCAAGTGTGACTGTAAACTTCTGGTCCTCCTATGTCCACCTCCTGAGTGCTGCGATTACGGGTATGCACCTCCATGCCTGGGTTTGTGCAGTGTTTGGGATAGAACCTAGGGCCCAGCGCATGCTAGAAAAGCCCTCCACCAACAGACCTACAACTTACATCCCCAGCCCCTGATATTATTTTGTGTTTGTGTGTTATATTTATGTGTTCAAGTGGTTGTATGCAGGTGCGTCTGTGTGTATATGGAGGCCAGAGATCCCCATCAGTATCTTACTGATTGCTGTCTACCTTACTTTTTTGAGACAGGGTCTCTCACTGAACCTTAAGCTTACCAGTTGGCTAGTCTGGCTGGCCAGTGAACTCCAGAAGTCTACTTATCTCCAATATCTTCCATCCTAAGTATTATAGACATGGGCCATCACACTTGACATTTTATGTGGGATCTGAACTCAGGTCCTCATAATTATGCAGCAGGCACTTTAAACACTGAGCCTTGTCCCCAGCCCACTAATGCCAATTCTTAATAGTTTACCTGCATGGTATGTTTTGTGGTCCTATGACATTCTGTGAATTGAATATATTAGAGATTGCTTAGTTTTAATGTAATTATAGATGGTACATTAGAAATTGTTATTGTCAACAAAATTTGCGGTGAACACAAGCGATGCGGCTGATAGTTCCTTTATGCTGTATATTTCTATAGTCTATATAATTTCTCCACTCACATCCATGCATATTTTCTATACATTCATGCTTCTCCAAGAACAAGCTGAGGTAATTGAAGAGACCCCCTCATTTTAGGCTACTCTGCCCTAGGAGCATGCAGTCGCTTTGATTTGCCCAGAAAAATGAGGGTCCCTGCACAACTTGGCAGGAGTTCCCTCTACATTCTTGATTGGCTGGATCGCTTTTCATGGCTTTTGGTTCTATGGAAAACGGTTTTGAGAACGTTGGGTGAACTAGCTCCGTATGTTTTCATGTTGTGAGGGTTTACCCGGCAAGAATATTATTTCACCTGTATTTAGAGAATGTCGCTTGCTTTGGCAGCCTTCTTTTGTTATGAGAATTCCCATGAGCCAAAGTCCATGTTCAGGAATGCTGAGGGTCAGGTGTCACATTGTGCAGGTTCGTACTCACCGTCTGTAAATTTCTGAATGGGCTCCTAAGACCAAATGCAACTGAGTTGTGCTCACTGTCTTTCCTTAGACATCAGCTGCAGAATGTTTTTAGTGGCTAAATACAGTCAGATTTCAACTGTGAGTGACGGCAGTGACAGAGCATAGATGAGCTCAGAAGACCCGTCAAACTTTTCAGATAGATCAGACAATATTTTACAAGTTTATTTATTTAGTTTTATTTTACGTATATGAGTATTATGCCTGCATGTGTGTAAGTGCACCTGTGTTGTTCAGTGCCCGAGAAGGACAGAAGAGGGCATGAGATCCCCTGGAACTGGAGTTATAGACAGTTGTAAGCCACCATATGGGTGCTGGGAATCAAACCTGGGTCGTCTGCAAGAGCAACCAGTGCTCTTACCCCTTGAGCCATCTCTCCAGCTTCTGGACAATGTTTATTTATATTAAAAATTATTTTTGAGAAAGGGTCTCCCTATAGAGCCAGCTGGTATGAAACTTGCTACGTAGATCAGGCTAGCCCTGATCTCACAGAGATCTACCTCTGTCCCCTGAGTGCAGAGATTAAAGTCATGGGCCACTATGCCCACCTTTAAATTTAAATTTTTGAAGACTTTTTTATTTTTTAAATTGTGTGTGTGTGTGTGGTTATATGCACATGAGTGCATGTACCCACAGAGACCAGAAGAGGGTGTCAGATTCTTTGGAGCTGGACTTACAGGCAACATGAGCTGTCTAGTATGGGTGCTGGGAACCCAACTCAGGTCCTCTGGAAAAGCAGGAAGCTCTCTTAACTGCCGAGTCATCTCTGACTATATATATAATTTTAAAAATATTTTATTTTTAGTTATGTGATTGTGTGTGGGGGTTTGCAATGATGGAAGTCAGAAAAGGGAGTCAGATCCCCTGGAGCTGGAGTTTCAGGCAGTTGTGAGCCATCCAATGACGGAGTTGAGAACAGAGTTTAGGTCCTCTAGAGGGGAGGACATGCTCTTTAACTACTGAGACATCTGGCCAGCCTGTATATACATATTTTTTAATTTTTAATTTAATATTTTTATGTGCATGAGTGTATTTTCTGTATGTGTGTAAGTGTACTTATGTTGTGCAGTGCCTATAGAGGTCAGAAGAGGGTGCTGGATTCTCCTGGCACTGGAGTTAGCTGCCATGTGTGTACTGGGAATCAAACCTAGATCTTTCGGAGGAGCAGCCAGTGCATTTAACTGTTGAGACAGCTTTCCAGTCCCTGTATGTACATATTTTGAGACAGCTTCTTGTATAGTTCAGGCTGGCTTCAAGCTATGTAGCTGAAGATAACTTTAAGCTCCTGATCTTCTTGACTCTACCTCCAGAAGGATATGATTGCAGATGTACCTCACCACACCTCGTTTACGCGGTGCTGGGGATCAAACATGGTGCTTCATGCGTGCCAGGCAATGCTCTACCCCCTGAGCTACATCCTCACTCTGTGGAGCTCATTGTAATAATTATGTAAGTAAAGAATTTTGGTATCAAAGGGACACCCCCTTGGCTCCTATAAAGATATCTGAAGTCATTCTGAAAGTTTTTTTTTTTTTTTTAAACCAGGGTCTCATCTAGTCCTGGCTGGCCTCCAACTTGCTATATAGCCCAGGATGTCCTTAAACTTCTGACCCTCCTGACACTACTTCTCAAGTGCTTGGATTATAGGAGTTAGCCACCACACTCAGTTTATGCAGTGCTGGGGATCAAACCCAAGGCTTCCTGTTTACTAGGCAGGTATTCTGACAACTGAGCTATACACATTCCCAGACATCAACTTAATAATTAAGAGAAAATTCCATTCCTTTGAAGTTTATGGGGTTTGGCACAATACATATTTGTTGAATGAATGCATACATTTTTATTTTGCTGACATAGTAGAAAGTATGGCCCTGGTTGATTGCCATATGGCGTATGTTTTGAGGCAGGACACAAATAGAGTGGGTGGAATTTTGTCTTTGGGTTTAAATATTTGGTTTTCAGATGCTCTCCTCTGGTGGCCTTATCCCAGCCTCAATCTGTTGACCATGGTACTGTTTTTGTAACTCTGTGTACTGAATCTATGCCCTATTTTCGTCGTCTCATCTGTCAGCTCTGTCTAAGTGTCCCTGTCCTCAAGGAGGCCAGGTGATGTTGACTATGAATTAGATCAGCCCATTGAATACTCCCTGAACTGCAAACATGGGAATGGGGTGTTTTTGCCCAGGTTGTATGGGGTATGTGTATATATGTATGAATGTTTGCATTCTCCATCTGTGTATGAAGAAGGGAATCCTTATTCAGCTTAGTTCTAATTCAAAAAGTCATTCTTCCTGGATCCTAGCTATATCTTAAGAGGCCACTTATAGTTTTGTCCGTCTTCTTGGCACTGTGCCCAATCTCCATGTGAATAAGCCCAGGCTATCTTGTTGGAGGATGAGGGACTTTGTGGAACAAAAGGCAAGTCATTCCAACTGTGACTCTCTCAGGCCAGGCAGTCACCTGTTGACCTTCTAGCTGGACAAAGATTTGAGTAGGTTCATCCCTAATCAATTAGAGACTCAGCCCAAGTTGCTGACCCATCTAGTTGGGAGCTAAATAAATTGTTGTCATTTTACTCACTGAATTATGAGATTTGTTTATTGTAAAGCAAAGCTAAGTGGTATGCCCTACTAGGAAGATCGATCACATGTAATTGGCTTGATTTTACTTGATGTCAAGGCAAGTTTAGAGTTATTCTGCTCTTTCCTAACATTCTCAGCTCCCCTACCATAATCAGCATGTTAGTGTAGTGGATGAGGCCTTGAGCCTCACAGAACTGGACGTATGTTTAGATTCTTCCATGTACTACTTTGATGATTTTGGACAAATCATTTCCCCCGTCTTTGGATTTTATTTTCTTACCTGTAAAGCATGGTCACTAATATTATTTCAAATAACTTATCCTATATTCATTTCTGGTCCTCATACTTCCTAACAGACCCTGGATTTCGCTGAGATAATCATATGTATGTTGATTAATCTTAGAAATTCTACTCAATCCCTAGCCCCTAAAAAGGTTATTTATTTATTTATTTACTTGGAGATGGGGGTCTCATGTAGCCGAGGACTAGCCTCAAGATGACCTTGAACTTCTAAGTCTTCTGATTGTCCTGATTCTACCTCCAAGTGCTGGGATTACAGGCATGTGCCACCATCAAGATTGGTTAATGAGGCACTGGGATCAAATCTAGGTCCTCTGTGTATTAGATAAGCCTTCCACTAATGGAAACCTTCTCCAGTCCCTCCATTTCCTTTTCTAGTGCTTAGTTTAAGAGAGAAAACGCAAAATTCTGATGAAAGGAAACATGTTGGTGGAAGATTGCTTCTGGTTAAGATTTCTTTATATGTAAGAAGACAGAAGATGTGGGGTGCACATCTGTAATCCCAGCACCCGGGAGGCTGAGGTAGGAGGATCGGGAGTTAGACATACTGAGGCCCAGTCTCAAAAGCAAATAAGGGGCTGAGGATGTAGCTCTGTTAGTAGAATAATTGCCTAGTATGTCTGAAGCCCTGGATTCCATCTCCTGCACCACAGAAACCAGGCATGGTGATGCATGCATGTAATCCTAGCACTTAGGAGGTGGAGGCAGGAGGATCAGGATGTCAAGGCCATCCTTGGCTATATAGTGAGTTTGAGACTAGACTGGAATACAAGAGATCCTGTCTCAACACAAAACCGGAAAGACAAAAATAAACAAATAAAAAAGAATGAGGCAGTAGATATTCTTCAGAGGCTTGTTTAGCCTGGAAGTGAGGCTTGGCACTAGATTGCTCCCGTGGTCATGGAGAGGTAACTGAGGGCAAATTGAAAAGCCTGAAGAGAGGCAGAGGCATGAGACAGAAAGAGCCTGGGTGTCTGAATGAACTACTAAACCACCAAAACTCCAACCATGGAAAAAACCCCGTCTGAAACCGACTTGTTATGAGATGATACATTTTCTTTATTGCTTAAACCTAAGTAGGTTTTCTTTCCTCACTAATGTAGGCTCCTTTTTTTTTTTTCTTTCCTCCCTCCCCTCCTGTCCTACCCTCCTTCCTCTCCTTTCCCCCTTCTCCCACTCCTTGTCCCTCCGTCCCCTCCCTTTCTTTTCTTTCCAGGCTCTTTTGTATCCCAGGTTGGCTGGAACTTGCAGGTAGTTGAGAATGACTTTGAACTCTCAGTCCTCCTGCTTCCACATGCTAAAAGCTGGGATTACAGATGTGCACCCCTAGAGTTGGCTTCTTCTGTCTTCTTAGATATGAAGAACTCCTAGCCAGAAGCAGTTTCACACGGGCATGTTTCCTTTCATCAAGCCAGGTGCACGTGTGGCTGGGGATGGAAGTCAAGGCTTTGGGCATGCTAGGTTAGCAGGTTACCCACTGGGTTCATTCCTAGCCCTAAATGATCTAACCCTTAATATAGCAGCTAGCACATAGAAAGCCCTCAATAAATATTTGCTCTTCTTATAATTATATTGAATTCTTTTCCTCAACTATAAAATGGTTTCAGACTTCACAGGTCTTAGGAAAAAAAAAAAGATTAACAATCGTATTGACCTTCTCAGGTTGGGACTTTCCTTTTTCTTATGATTCTAGTTCTGGTGCCGAGCTGACATGATACCCAGAGAGCCAAATCAAGTCCACTGCCTACTTGTGTAAATAAAGCTTTATTAGTGGTCTGGGGATATACCTAGATTTAATCTCCAATACTGTTTTTTTGTTTTTTTGTTTGTTTGTTTTTTTAATGCCTTATCGGCCCACAACCTACCCATTCATACAGATACTTTTGCATTTAAATTTAAAAAAATTTTTCTAGCCTGATGTGGTGGCACATGCCTTTAATTGCAGCACTCAGGAGGCAAAAGTAGGCAGATCTCCGTGAGTTTGAGGCCAGCCTGGTCTACATAGTAACTTCCAGGCCAGTCAAGGCTATATAGTGAGCCTCTGTTTCAAAAAAATGTAAGAGCCAGGTGCGGTGGTACACACCTTTAATCCCAGCATTCAGGAGGCAGAGGCCGGTGGATCTCTGTGAGATTGAGGCCAGGATGGTCTTCATAGAAAGTTCCAGGCCAGCTGGGGCTACAGGGAGACCCTGTCTCTAAAACAAACAAAAACAATAAAAAAATGTTTTAAAATTAAATTTGTGTGTGTGTGTGTGTGTGTGTGTGTGTGTTTGTGCACGTGAGTGCTATGATGTACATGTGAAGATCATAGGACAACCTTTGAGAGTTAGCTCTCTCTTACCACCTTGTTTTGAAGCAGGATCTCTCTCTCTCTCTCTCCAAGCTGTGTGCTCCAGACTAGCTGGCTTGTAAACATCTGGATAATTCTCCTGTCTCTGCCTCCCACCTTGCTATAGGAATGCTGGGATTACAAATGCACACCACATCTGGCTTTTTTACATGGGTTCTGGGGATTGCACCCAGATTCTCAAATTTACATTGCAAGCGTTTTTACCCATTGAGTCATCTCACTGGCCCACATTTTTGCATTGAATAGTTGCAATGGAGATGTTTATGGGTCCCACAGTAAAGTATTTATTACCTGCCCTTTTACAGAGGAAATTGACCAACCTTGCCTGTTCTGGAGCCAGCACTTTACTTCTTCAGTGATGATTCACCTGGGACCAGTGAATGATGCAGATTGCAATGTCTAGCAGGTAGAGTCAGCTTCCTGCATAAGATAGTCAGGATGCTGTGGGCAAGTCACTGAAAACCTGATCCACACCAAGTGCTGGTTCTCAGAATAGCCCAATACAAGGCCTCACATAGGATAATCAAGACCAGGTTTCACTCTCTCCATCTCTTGGATTTTCTTCCTCTTTGTTGACTCCCATCTGAGAGGGTGTCTGCCTCCAAGGATCCCAACATGATTCAGCAATGTCTGTTGTTCTAGTTTGTATCTAGTGAGAAAGGAGTTAAAGAAATAAAAAATATTTATTTTAACATTTTCAGTAAAACTAGAAGATACATGCCCTCAGCATTAAAATGTCACCCTGGAGCTGGAGAGGTGGCTCAGTAATTAGGAGCACTGGTTGCTCTTGCAGAGAAACTGGGTTTGGTTCCCAGCACCCACACGGCAGCTTATAACTATCTATAACTCTAGTTCCAGAGAATCCACTGCCCTCTTATGGCCTCTTGGGCACCAAGTACACACATAGTTCACATACACACATGCAGAACACTCATATACATTAAAAATAAACAAACTTACTCTAGGGTTGACGAATAAATCTTTTTACCCTTTGTAAAAAAGTTTACATTAGATTTTTTTAAATTAATTTTTAAAATTTATGTGTATGTATGTTCTATATGTATCTGCCATGTGTGTCTGGGTGCCAGCAACGGGTAGAAGAAGGTGTTGGGTACTTTGGAGCTGGAGTTACAGGTAGTTAGGAGCTTCCTGACTTGGATTTTAGAACTGAACTTAGGTCCTCTGGAAGAGCAGCAAATGCTCTTAACTGCTGATCCATCTCTGTGCACTGCTTCTCTGGGGCCTTCGTATGTTATTTACAAAAGACACAGACAATGTGCCTTCTTAATGTCCTTGTGGGTTATTTTCCTCTTCTCTTAGGTTGCAAGCTCAGTGCTGAGCCTCCAGTGATCTCAGTAAATATCATTTGAAATGCATGAATGGAGAAATATATTTAATGATAGGGTTTGGACTATTCATCACACACATTTTCTTTTGATTTTTATGTATTTACATTACAAATGCATTCCTTTGCTTGTCACTAAATAAATGAAACATGAAAACCTGCACAGAAAAGTATGCATACCAAATTCATGATGGCTGTTTCCCCTAGGGAGAAAGGGAGGGAGGGAGAGAGGGGAATTTTCATGTTTTGAAAATATAAAAACATCTGAAGAAAAAAAATACAGTCTTCGGGAACACGATTTTCCGTGGTTGCATAATAGTTTATCATATGACTATACTGATTATTTTTAAACCAATCTCCTTTTGTACATTTAAATGCTTTCAATTGCTGCTCTTGTAAATAGTGTTGGGATGAATACCCTCGCGTGTGTCTTTATGCATACCTCTGCTTCCTTAGATTTAGATTCCTAGGAATGGCACTATAGGGTATAACATGGTGTTTGGTTTTGATTATCTATTTGTAGATTCTTTTCAATAAAGTTTAAACCAAATTAGTGGGTAGGCTTTTAAAACCCACAGTAACAAGTTATATAAAAATAAAGAAATGGTCACTGAGGGTTTAATACCAAAAACAATCACTGAAAAATTCTAAGCAGGGTGTGGTGGCTCATGCCTGTAATCAGCAGGCAGACGGCTAAGGCAGGAGAATCATGAGACCAGTCTGGGCTATGTATGAACTGAGTACCGAACCAGCCTGGGCTATAGCATGAGTGCTTATCTAAAGAACCAAACCCAAACGAAAACACCCTCTCAAAACAAAAACAAGAAAAAGGGAAAATTCTCTCTGCCTTCTTCCCTCCCTCCTCCCCTTCCTCTCTTACCATTTAGCCGAGGTTGGTCTTCAATGCATAGGCTTAAGTGATCTCTTGCTTCTACCTCCCCACAGCCTAGCATGGTCAAGTGTCTTTATGCATTGCTGTAGGTAAGGAAATAGTTCCACAGTTAACTATCCACTGTTCCAAGAAATAGATGCATTTCGGCATTTTCCTCTGTCATTGTCTGGAAAATACAAGATAATATTGTTTTGCACTGATATTGAAATTCATTGAGTCTGCTTTCAATGAGCAGTTAGAGGACTTTGCTTCTGACCTTATTAGATGCTTATATGTGGAAGAAAGGCTATCAATTAACACGACTGACTCCCCCCTCCAAGGAGTTCAATTTCTCTTGGATTCCAGTTGCCTTCAGAGCATCTGCCTTCTCTGTAGTTTTTCTTGTACTGTCAGTTTTATTGGGATAGGCCTCTCTTGGTGGAGGTCTGTCACAATCCAGCCCTACCTCAAAGGGAAGCCAGTAGTTTTGGTCTGGCATTTTAAGAGTGTTAACTTGAAGACCTTAATAACCAAAAGGATATTTTTCAATATCTGTCTTTATTGCCATGATTATCTTTTTTTTTTCAACAGGGTCTCACTACCCAGGCTGGCCTGGAACTTACCATCCTGTTACCTAAGACTCCCACATTTTGGTATTATTGGCATGTCCTATGACATCTGGCTATAGGATTGTCTTTTTCTTAAACTTTATTTTTTATTTTATGTGTATGAGTGTTATGCCTATATGTATGTAAGTGCACCCATGTTGTGCAGTGCCCATGGAGGTCAGAACAGGGCGTCAGATCCTCTGGAACTGGAGTTACAGGTGGTTATTAGCTGCCATGTGGGTGCTGGGATTCTAATCCAGGTCTCCTGCAAGAGCATCCAGTGCTCTTAACTGCTGAGCCATCTCTCCAGCCCCAGGATCATCTTTTAAGATGACAGGAACTAGGGGCTGCAGAGATGGCTGTCAGTGCAAGCATGAGGACCTGAGTTGATTCCTCAAGAACCCATGTGAAAATGCCAGGCAGGGAGGTGTGTACCTGTAACCTAGGTGCTGGGCAGGCAGACACAGGAGGATCCCTAGAACTCACCAGTCAGTTTGGCTGAATTAGTGAGCTCTGGGTTCAGTGGAAGACTTTGTCTAAAACAGATTAGAAAGTAATAAAGGACTTCCTCTGGCATTTACCTCCAGCCTATACTCACAAACACATATAAAGATGATAGGAAATAGCCCGAGCTTTTTAACCTAGAGGAATGAAGGTAAGGGAGGATTATTTACAATTAACCCAAATGACACACCTCTAAGAAATATATGAAGAGACACATTAACACTACAATATTGCTTTGTTTTATTTTTGAGGCAGGGTCTCACTTTGTAGAGCAGGCTGACCTGAAACTCAGTCTGGCTTGAGATCCACCTGCCTCTACCTCGTAAGAAATGGGATTAAAGGCATGGGCCACCACTCCTGGCTCTAAAATATTAATATATCAAGTAGTCAGTTACATTATGTAAAAGATGCACAATTAGATGATCTTTTGCTTTGACGTGACAGACAGACTGGAAGGCAGATATCTGAATCAGATGAGAGCAGAAACGGACCAGAACTTGATCATGGGAATCTGAAAGACGGTGGGGCAGAGGAGGAAGAAATGAGACTGAAGAGCAGGCAGGGGCAAGGTAATGTAGGAATGCCACTCAAAGCTGTTTGAGCCAGATCCAAAAGGCAAGAGCAACCATTGAGGGATTTTAGAGCAGTGGTTTGACATTGACACATGGGCTTCGGCATCATGCTGATCTCATTTTGGCCCATAGTTTCTGCATTACCCATGAAAACTGCATCGTGCAAATATTTCCCCATCTCCTCCCATCCTGCCCTTAGAGAACCGTGCTGTAGCTACTAGAGTGTGTATTTTGAAGATGATTGGAAATGACTTCTTTTGAGTCTGCTCATGTAGCTCAATTGTCCAAAGTAGTTGCAGTGGAGGGGTGCTTTGCCCCCTTGCCCTGAGGGCTGAGGCTGCTACCTCATCCTGAAAAGATGTGTTGCCTCATGGTATCGGCTTACAGCAAAACATGCACAGATAACTTTTCAAACATTTCATTGTAATACTTTCATGCTTAACTCACCAAGTTGGCTTTGGAAAATATGCAATCTCTTCAAATTACATTTCCTTTTAGTTCAGAATTCACAGTGTAACAGGCTAGTTTGTATACTTTAGACATTTGAAAATGGGTACAGAAAATGGCCTTGAGTTACATGGCTTTCTGTTTGGTAAAAGAAAAAGCAAAACCTTGAGCCCAGGGAGACAGCTCAGTGGGTGGAGTGCTTCACGTGCAAGTATGAGGACCTGAGTTTCGGTCTCCAGCTGTTACTTTTGTAACAGTTGCATACAGGTGCAGAGGCAGAGAAAGGAAGATCCCCCGGGGTTGCTGGCCAGCCACTCAAACTGAAAAGGTGAGTTCTAGGTTCAGGGAGAGACTTTGTCTGAAAAAATAAGGTAGAAGTGCCAGGCATGGTGGCACATGCCTTTCATCCCTGCACTGGGAGGCAGAGGCAGGCAGACCTCTGTGAGATGGAGGCCAACCTGATCTACATAGTAAGTTTCAGGCCAGCTACAGTCACAGGGAGACCCTGTCTCAAAAAGCCAGCAAACAAAGTAGAAAGCAACAGAGGAAGGTGCCTGATGTGGACCTCTGACTTCCACACTCAGACACGCAGGCGATTATATGCATGTACAACCATGCGCAGACATCAAGGAGCAGTGACCATCGGCTGTGCAATGTTCCTTGTCATCTGCATTGTTTATGAGAAGGTGCAGAAAGGACTTAGCTCTGGGCTTGTTTACCAGAGCTTTTATGAGAAAGCATCCCAAATTGGATGGCTTAAAAATAACAGGTATTTAATCTCCCAGAGTTTTGCTTTTTTTTTCCTTTCTGTACTTGGGATCGAACCCAGGGCCTTGAGCATGCTAGGCACCACCCACAATTCTGACGGCTGGAAGTACAAAGTCAAGGTCCTTCTATAAGACAGTGAGTATAATCTTCCCTTGTTCCTTCCTACCTTCTGGTGGTCATCAGCATCCTTGGTGTTCCTATAACACCTGCTGTATCACTCTAATTTCTGTCATTCTTCTATTCATGCCATTATTCCAGTAAGTTTCTGGCATTTTCCTCTTATTACAAAGACACTACTTTAAAAGAAAACCCCACTGCTCATATTGAATTACAACCCATTCTAATGACCTTCCCTAACTTGGTTACACCTGCAGAGATCCTAAGTTTATATTCACAGGTAGCCAGGGATTAGGTCTTCAACACATCATTTTGGGAAACACAATTCTACCCACAGCAGAGGTTATCTAGCCTACCTTTTTCTTGGATATGACTTTGAAGTACAATTCCTGTTCAATTTTAACACTTAGGCAGATAGTATATGGTCAGCTTAAAAGAAAACTAGACAGGTGTGATAGGAGTGGTCAGAAGGTTCTGGTAACAGTTCTTTTTTGTTTTAGGGATAGTTACAGCTGAATTAATGTAGCTATAGAAATCAGCTGGAGAATGGTTGAACAAGGCAAAGTCTTCTAAAAGGTGATATAAACAAAATCTGATGCTGGGCAGAATTCAGCGGGTGGTGAATATTCTAGAGGTCTACTGCTACCTGGTCATCACCCCTTGATCGCTGCTGTTCAATAGGCACACAAAGTGACATTTGTCATTTCAGAATTTTTTTTTTTTTTTGGTCATTTAAAAAAATTTTTTTGAGACAGGGTCTTCCTGTAGCCCCTGGCCTGGTACTCACTATGTAGACCAGGATGACCTTGAACTCCCAGAGATCTGCCTGACTGTGCCTTCAGAGTGCTGAGATTAAATAGTCATCACGCCCGGCATTTCATTTCAGAATTTCTTTAAAAAATATTTGTGTGTGTGTGTGTGTGTGTGTGCGCGCGTGCGTGCGTGTGTGCACATGACTGGTAAGTGGCAATCAGAGGATGGCTTTCAGGAGTTGGTGCTTTTTTTCTAGGGATCAAACCCAGGCCATCAGACTTGCAGTAGGTGCCTTTACCCATTGAGCCATCTTGCTGGCTTTGGCTTCAAAATTTCTAGTAAACATATTGAAAAACATAAAAAAAGGGTGAGATTAACTTGAATACTATATTTTAATTCAGCACATCCAACAGTTTTAATAAAAATACTAAGATATTTTGCTTTTTTTCCTTTAAGCCCTTAAAATCCAATGTGTATGCTACATCTGCAGCAGTTTATGGTGAGCCATGATGCAAGCGCACAATAGCCATAGGTATTAGATTGCTGGAGATTCTAGATGTGCTGCCTGTGGATCCACAAGGTGCCAGTTCTGGGGGACTAACAGAATTCTAGCAACAAGTTTGAGGCCAGACTGGGCTACATAGTAAAAAAAAAAAACATAAAAAGGTCTTTGGGGGAAGAGCTTAGGACAGGTCTCAAGAGGAAAAGGGATTCCAAATAGAAAGTAAACACAACGATGGGTGTGGGACGGGAGGCTCTGTGCTTAAAGGAAGAGCAGACTGGTTATTCTGCTGTTAAATCCCATTCTGGTTTGCTTGTCTGTTGCTGTGATAAACACCATGACCAAAAGTAACTTGGGGAAGAAAGGGCTTATTTTAGCTTACACTTTCAGGTCACAGTCCATTACTGAGGAAAGTCAGGGCAGGAGCATAAACGGGAACTGAAGCAGAAACCATGGAGGAATGCTGCTTACTGGCTCTGATAGGCTCAACTAGTTTTCTTATATAACCCAGGCCCACTTGCCTAGGAATGTTGTGGCTCACTGCAGACTGAGCTCTCCTACCCCCCCATAGCAATTATCAATCAAGACAGTTCCTTACAGACATGGCCACAGGCAAATCTGATGGATGCAGTTTTTTAATTGAGGCTCTCCCTTCCCAGATGTTTCTACCTTATGCCAACTAAGCAGAGCAGACCCCTTAGGGATGAAACAGGAGGATATTTGGTTAGAAATATTGACAGGGAATCTGTCCATCATTCTTTTCTCCATCTCCTTGAGAGTTTGAAAGATTGTTATCTCAGCTCTTTCTGCTTTATCATACCACTCTCTTTTTACAGATGTATTTCCTCTTTTATTTATTTGAAAGGCCTGTGGTCCTAAGATGACTTCCTCAGCTGCTAACCCTATGACCTCTCAATTCCACTCAGCACAGCTAGCTCAGTCTCCAGTGTCCCCACCTCACATTCTCAGGAGAGGAAATCAGATTGGCTTCTTGGTTAGCCATCCAATTTAGGCTCAATCAGCTGAATCTACAGTCATCCACTGCAAACATGGCTCCCCAGGCTGTGCCGTGGTGTGAGTTACCGGCTCTCACAGCATGTTCTCTGAGCCCTCAGCATTGGAAATGCAAATTCATGGTCCCAGTGACTGAATTAGTGTCCCAGGGGTGGAGCCATCTGGCTGGGTAGATTTCCTCAGAAGAGGATGTGTTTAGGAGCTGCCAGATTATTACACTAAGATAGTGGGTAAGAGGCAAGTACCCTGGGGGAGCCCCAGATATGGAAAGACAGAAGGAGATGGGACCTCAGCTTCATCTTGGAGACCAGATCTGCTGTGGGAGGGGCCCTAGAAGAACAGTTCAGAATGTAACTTAACCCTAAACTCCATTGGAGTAAGACTATCCATGAGTGCTCCTATGTGCTCAACTTTGAGGAGCTGAGACAGGCAGAAAAAAAGGCGAGTGGCCAGAGATGGGAGAGGGAAGTGTGGGTTGACAGTAACTATCTGGGGCCTGTTTTTATTGGTATGAGTGGATTTGAGTCAGCCAGACCTAATTTTTTCTTTTTCTTTTTGAGACTCTGTAGCCCAGTAGAGCCAGGACCTCACTAATAGCCAGGGTTGCCCTTGAACTTGAGGCAATTCTTCAGCTTCAGGCTCTTGAGTACTGAGATTTAAGGGGTGTATTACTAAGCCCAGTGACAACCTAAGTTGAATTCATGAAACTTTTTTAAAATGAAAAAAGTTGACTTTTAAACAGTGATATAAACTGAGTACCTGATGCTTGCTTTTTCCATGGCACATACCCTGAATTAAATTAGAAATTTATACTTTAAAAATAGCTTTGCAAGAGTGCCATTATTAACATAACCTTACTTCAGACAGATTTTTTATTAGTGGAGACAACACTTTCATGTAAAAATATGCTAATGACCAGAGCAGAAGAAATGCCAACTACAGATGGTAAGCATTTTCTTGCAAAGTCACATCAAATTTAACATTATTCCTGGAAAACAGAAACATGGTTTAAAAAAAGGGTTTTAAATATTATAACTCTGTATAGATTTTCATCAGTCGTCTAGGATACCATCATAAAGAATACTACTTTAAGTGATTAGTAAAAAATATATTGGTTAAAATATATAAAACTTTAAAAAATGTTTCATTATTTTCAGTTATGTGTATGAATGTGGGTATGTGTACATAAGGGCAGGTGTTCTTGGAGGTCAGAGGCATCAGGAGTTACAGGTGTTTGTGAGCCCTCTGACGTGGGTGCCGAGACTGGAATTCAGGTCCTCTGCAAGAGCAGTATATACTCTTAACTGCTGAGCCATCTCTCTAGCCCCCAAATGTATAAATCTTTAGTCAAAAATGCTCTTTATTACATGGCTGTTACTGCATTTTTATTTTTATATTTTATTTATCATCTTTTATTTTATGTGTATGAGTATATTGTCTGCATGTGTGTAAGGGCGCCTGTGTCGTGTAAGGGCGCCTGTGTCGTACAAGGCCTGTGGAGGTCAGAAGAGGGCATTGGATTCCCCTGGAACTGGAGTTACAGATGGTTGTTAGCCACCATGTGGATGTTGGGAATTGAACTTGGGTCTTCTTCAAGAGCAGCTAGTGCTCTTAACCACTGAGACATCTTGCCAGCCCTAACATTTTCATTTTTAAAAATTACATTCATTCGTGTATGTGTGTATGTGTGTGGGCATGTGCATGCGACAAGCACATATGTGGAGGTCAGAGGATGAATTTTAAAGAACCATATGGGACTTGGGGATGGAACTTGGTCCTGAGGTTTGGCAGCAAGTGCCTTCATCTGCTGAGCCATCTCCCTGACCCACACATCAGCATTTTCATTGGAAGGATCTATTAAATGATATTTATGGGAAAAGAATGATTTTTTTTGCATTCGTATGTTTGTGTGGTGGTGTGAATGTATGTATGTGTATGCATGTGTGTACATGTATGTATAGAAGCCAGAGATTGATGTTGTATGTCTTCTTTGCTTGCTCTCTGCTTTATTTACTGAGGCAAGGTTCCTTGTTGAACCCAGAGCTCATGGATTCAGTTAGTCTAACTAGCCAGTTTGCCTGGGGAGTTCCCTGTCCCTGCCTCCTGAGCACTGGGATTACAGGTGGACACTATGTCATTATGTGGATTCTGGGGATCCAAATTCTGTCCTGTTGCCTGCATGACAAGTGTTTTATCCACTGAGGCATCTCCATAGCCCCAAGATTGATTTTATTGGTATGAAATAGATGATGTTAGTATACTTGAGACAAACGCTTAAAACTGATTCCATAAAAGGTGCACAATACAATTCTACAGAGAGCAAATTAGAAGTCATGAGGGAATAAAATGGCTTTGAAAAGCTTTCTGCAATTCCCATACCCATCAAAGGTATGTACAGGCACAATTTACAATGGAAATGGACTGCTACTTCAAGAAGAAAGGGAAGGATGATTATTCTAGGCATTGTTATTCTTTCTTTATTTTTGTCCCCCTTATCAAAAATGTCTAAAATTATTGCTGTGATGAAGCAATGTGGTGGATCGACTGCTGAAATGAAATTGAATAAGAGCTCAGCTTCCCTTCTCAGTGTAATTTAGAATGGTGCAGATGCTCTCAAAGCATGGAGACCTACTGAGCAGCAAGTACAATACCAGGGTGTGGTGGCTCACATCTGCAATCCCGGCAGTCTGGCTGAGGCAAGACTACTGCTGTGGGTTTGAGGTCTGCTCGGACTGCTGCTAGTGAGTTCCAGGCCACTGAACCGCTGAGGGAGGCCTTGCCTCAAGGACACCCAAAACCAGGATGAGGGATATAGCTCGATGGTAGAGTGCCTGCCTAGCATGTTCAGGCCCTGGGTTTCAGCTCTAGTGATGAATAGAACAGAACAGAACAGAACAGAACAGAACAGAACAGAACATACAAACCTCCCCAAAATATCAGGGTTTTCCTCATACCTTCACATGATGTCTCCAGTTCCATCTCTCTCTCTCTCTTGCTTGCTCGCCCTTCTTGGTCTTTCTCATACACACACACACACACACACACACACACACACACACGCACTTAGATAAATAAATAAATAAATAGGCAGATAGCAAAGACTGGAGAGATGGCTCAGAGGTTAAGAGCTCTGGCTGCTCTTTCAGAGGACCCAGATTCAGTTCCCAGCACTCACATGGTGGCTAACAACCATCTATAAGTCCAGTTCCAGGGGATCCAGTGCCCTCTTTTGACTTCTGCAGGCATTGCATGACATGGTGCACTTACATACATGCAAACCACACACTCATACACATAAAATAAAAATTTTTTAAAAAGCAAATGACAAAGTTCTACTCTAGACTGATCTCCCTAGCCTCTCAGGTGGAGGGTGCAGTGATCTGTATTTAATAAGCTTTAAGTGATTCTAATGCATGCAGAAGTTCCAGAACCAATGGGCTAGTAGTTTCCAAACTTGACATGGGTCAGACTGCCCTGTGGAGCCTTTACAAATATTCCTTAGCCTGACTGCAGGAAATTCTGATTCAGTAGACCTGGGACGGGGTTAGGAACTTGTATTTTCAATGCCAAATTACTTCAGAACACATTAGTTAAAAAGTCTTATTGTTTAAATCCAACCAAACTGAGTGAGTCCTTCTTCCTTCTTTCCTTCCTTTCATTTTTTGGTTTTGTTTTGAGACAGAGTCTCATGTAGCTCAGGCTGTCCTCAAACACACTATATGGCCAAGAATGACCTTGAACTTCTGATCCTTCTGTCTTTACTTGGCAACTGTTGAGATTATAGGTATGTGCCACTATGCTGGATTTTATGCACGCTGAGGATTGAACCCAGGGCTTTGAACATGCTGGGGAAGCACTCTACCAACCTAACCACCTTTCTTTCCTTTCTTCTAGAAGTTCTCTTCCACTAGATAGATCTTTATTTTTATTTTTATTTTCCATCTTAATACAGGCCTATTATAGTGCCTGGTACATAGAAGGAGGTCAAAATACACCAGATGGATGAATGAATCTCATAGCAATATTTTGCTATGTAGAGAATGGCTTTATTTTCATGTTCAAAGCTATTTAAATAGTTTTACATTTACATGCATATAATCGATAAAAAGTTTTCAACCCCTAATTTTCCTCTTTGTTCTTACAAGTTCTACCTATCAGCTGACAGTTTCCTGGATATTCTCAATATAATGCATACTTTCAAAAAATATCCTACAGGAGGGGCTCATTAAAAAAGTTTCTGATCCTAGTATATCTGTAGTTTGTGCCTGCACTAGTTGAAGCTACTGAGTTAAGAGATGCATTCAAAATGACTTTCCCACTGACACTATTCCTTTTTATTCTATGTATATATATATATATATATATATATATATGTATATATATATATTATTTTTAACTTCATTTAAAACCTTTATGGGGTGGGGCTGGAGAGATGGCTCAGAGGTTAAGAGTTAAGAGACTGGCTGCTCTTACAGAGGTCCTGGCTTCAGTTCCCATCACCCATACAGAGACTAACAACCACATATAACTCTAAATCCAGGGGATCCAACGCCTTCTTATGGTCTCCCTGGGTGCCATATAGTGCACTTAAATACATGTAGGCAAAACACTCATAGACATAAAATGAAAATGAGTAAAAAAATTAAAAACTTTTATTTGTATTAAATTAAATTCAATATCAAATATTTAATTTGTTGAGGAAAGCAACAATAGTAAAATTAACGTCCACATAACTACTTTAAAAAGATCACTGAGGCTGAGGATGTTTTTTAGTGGTAGCATGCTTGCCTATCCTGTGTAAGGCCCTGGGTTTGATCCCCTAGCATCAGACATGCACACACATGTTACCAACAGAGTAAATGTTTTAAAGCATTATTTATGTGGAAGCCTAAATAGAATCCTCTGAACATTATGCCTATGGTCCACTTTCATGGGCTGCCACATATTTGAAGGCAATGCTTCAAATTTCACAATAGGCATTCTGACCCGTCCCCCAGTCAGGCTCTCCATCATTTTCTGAAATCTTCGATTTCCTAAGACAACGCTATGAATTATGGTAGTGGGTGGCTGGGAACAAAGTGTGTGCCATAAGCATAAGGTGAATGTGTGCATAAGCATCAGCTTGTTCAGTTGTCACAATCCAACCTCTTAAATAGTGATATGGGTACTGTGCTATTGCTACAATAATACTGTGCAGATTTGATTCCCATGTCTTCAGATCTTAGGTAGCACAAAGAAATGTTTCTCAAGGGCCTTCCTTGTTCAGTGTTTTACGAATCATAAGCTCTCATTATTTTTTGTTGCTGAATTTCTAGCACTGTCCCTTGTACTTTTCATCTGACTTGTAGAACTTTATATGATTTTGGGATCACTTCCTTTTGTAGGAGTGTATTCAGACCCATGAAATGTTCTTGGAGGTATTTTCATCTGGAGAATGAGGTGATTTAACCGATAACTTGAAAGCAATGATTTGCAACATATATTAGATTTCAATGACGACCTTACATTGCATTAATGTTATAAGAGCCTTAAGCAAAACTAACAAGCACACACACAAATCCTAGAGGCTCTTATCCTCAGTTTTCATTGTGACATTTTTGTATACAATTACAACTTTTATTCTGTTTTAAAACTGTGCCTTATACAAAAACTCTTCCATGTTAAACAATCATCATAAATGCCATTTAAAAGGCTGCCTAAAAATTCGATTCACTATTACGCTGTTCTCTCACTTCCTGACCTGTTATTAATCAACTTTGAAAAAAAAAAGTGCATTACTTATTTGTCAAGAATAAATTCCTACCAGTGCAATTACAGCGTCAAAGTGTAAGTCAGGCTTATTGTCCTCTTTTTTTTTTTTTCTCCCCCTCCAGAGATAGTGAAATACAGTACTGCAGCATTGCAGCATTGCACAAGAAACTATTCCCACAGTCCTCCAAGGTTTACCACAGTCCTTTGCGGTGTTTCTATCATCTCTCTATCCTTGTTCGCGGCTGGAAAAAGAAGAGGCCGAGCAGGTAGGTAACCCGATCTCGGCCACCAGGTGAGTCTGTGGAAGTGGCAACTACAATACCCAGAGCTTAGCCCTCCTGGGAATTTGTTGGAACGCTCGGAGAGGTTACAACGTCCCTAACAAGCCTCGCAGGGAGCCGCTGAATTCCCCAGACTCGCCGGGTCTTACTTTGCTCTCCCTAGCCTCTCAGAGCACGCAGTGGATATCTAAGAAAGGCAGTCTGTTCAGTAACACGTGTATGGACACCAAGCCCCACCCGGCGCTCCTGGAGTTCGGAAATGGTCCTGGGCGGCAGGGCCAGCGCCTTGGCAGAGCCCCGCCCCTTCACAGCACGCCCCGCCCCCTACCCGGCCCCGCCTCCCGTCTCCTCCCCGCCCCCGGGAGCCGACGAGTGGCGGCGGCGGCGGCCCCAGGACCCGGCTCTCAGACAAGAGGGCGGGTGGAGGAAGAAGCGGCCGAACCCCGCTGAGCACCCGCCCGCCTCAGCACACCCAGCGCCGCCGGCTCCCGGACCTCGCGGAGCCCAGTGGAAGGAGAGGCCGACGCGGGCCGCGAGCCGCGGAGGCGGCGGGGGCGCGGGGCGGAGGCGGCGCGGCCGGCCGCGGCTGCTGCTTTGTTGTGCGGCCCGGGCGGAGGAAGGAGAAGTGGGAGGAGGGGGGAGCTCGGCGTCCCGCTCCCTCCGCCTCTCATGGCGACGGCGCTTGGCACATCCGGGACCCTCCGGCCCTGGCGGCCGCGGCGCGGGCAGTTCGGGCCCCAGCCCCGGCCGCTGTGGTGACTCCTCCGCGCCTCGAAGTCGTCCTCGCCCCGCCCAGCCCGCCCGCCGGCCGGGAGCCCCGCCGCCGCCGCCGTCGTCGCCGGGGACATGTCTAACCCCGGAGGCCGGAGGAACGGGCCGGTCAAGCTGCGCCTGACAGGTGAGCAGGAGCGGTCGGCCCTCGGCTTTGCGCAGGGCCGGGGTTTCGGCCCTGGTGCGGTGGGACGCGGCGGGGGATCCGGGCGTGGGAAGGCCTAGCACAGCGAGACCTTGGAGAAGCCCTCGCCGCGGGTGGGAGAGTCTTCAGAAAGCCTCCGGTGGAGGGCCGGGACCGCGGCGGATTGGAGGTGCCCAGGTCTCTTTCCCGGGGCCACGGGAGCCGGCCTGGGCTGCTGCCCAGGTAGTGGGGTCGGGAAGGGGATTACCGAATCCGGTTGCTGACTGCGCACAGTAAACACTCCTTAAAGATGGAGTGCTGAACGGAGGGTGTGAGTGTGTGTGTTCGCTCCCGGGTTGTTAACTTGGACACCCAACTAAGCCCCCAGCTACTGTGGCCGCAGCCGCACACCTTAAACGCACGGCTCCGGGAGGGAAGGAGACTGCGGTTGGCTTTTCCGGTGTGTCTGCCTGATCCCACGACTCGGGCTCATTGTACGCTGTGTGTTTTGGAAGTGTTTGATTGTAGGGTAGCATGTTTTGGGTTGTTCTTTGTAGGCCGCAGAACTAGTGGCTCACGTCTGACTCCAGACCTAGTTGAGAAACACTGGCTTTGGGTGTATTTCGCAGTCTGGGCTCATACAAACTTTCAAGTCAACTTTTCACTCGTTCTCTTCACTCTTTCCCTTTGCTAAATGGAAAAGAATGCTCAGAGGGATTTGCTAGGGAGCAGACTCCTCTTAAAAAGTGTTTATGTTCCCAGGTACAGTTTGCTTACGGTGCCATTTTTTGATACGCTTACATAGACATGTCACCCCCATTTTAAGGAAAAATTGTATATGATTTAAAAAGTGCAGTTGACTTGCTAAGCAGAGGCAGGCAAATCTCTATGGGGGGGGGGATCAAGGCCAGCCTGTTCTACGTAGCGAATTTCAGGCCAGCTAGGGCTACAGGGAGACCCTGTCTCAAAAAGATGGGAAAAAAAAAAAAAAAGTAATTGAAATTAGCCGTTACACTAGCTTCGTCATTTACCATTAGTAAGTTGTTCGTGTTTATATTTAGATATGTGGTGAGAAGGATGTCTTTCTGTAGAGGATTTGTATGTGTTTGTGCCAATGAAGAATAAACTGTAATTATGTTTGCCCACACTAGACTTTGAAATTTCTGTGGACTAATTTTGTAGCTGAAGGCATGTGTGGTATATCCCAGTCCATTGCCTGTTACTTTCTAGATAAAAAGTTGCAGTGAATTTGGTATTTGAAAATTTAGCTTGAATGTGTGTTGGCTACAGTTTAAAAACATGACTTTAATGACAGTTTTGTTTTTCTTAGGGACGATTATAAGAAATTTTATTGACTGTTTCTTATGGAAAAACCTAGAGTGGGGAATGCTTTTCTTGCCCGTTTTCACCTTTCATTGCCCTCATTTTGGGGGAATCAGTGGGAAAAATTTATAGAGTATTTGTTGCTCTAGTTTACCAGCTGCTGTTCTTATTAGGTGTCAGTAATTATGGAACGAACCTGTGAGCGTAGGTGTGCCTCAGAAATAGGCTGTTGCCATTTATTTCCCTCTATGATATATATATATAGAGAGAGAGAGAGAAAATGGGAGAGAAAACAGGGATTTTGGTTTTTCTGCTGCTAAAATGAGTTTTGAGGTTTTCATTACATTTATTTTCTATGTGTGTATATATGTGTGAGTGCATGTGTCATAGAGCATGTGTGGAGGTCAGAGGACAATTTATAGGACTCTGTTCTCACCTTCTACCATGTGGTGTGATTCCTGTGAATTCAGCTCAGGTTGGCAGGCTTGATAGTAAACACCTTCACCCCCCTGAGCCATCCCACCGGCTGGGTTTTGAGGTTTGGTGTGATCCAGTAGATCTGAAAAGTTTTTATCTGTGATTTCTTTGCTGCATATTCAAAAAATTCAGGAGTGAAGTTTGTGAGGGAGGATTGCACTTAGTTTTGAGAGAGAAGGATACACTGGACTAAATTGTATGTTTAGCTTTTACTGAAGAATTTTAAATACCCTGTGTCCTCTTAATTGTAAAAGCAGTTTGAACTTTCAATTTCTTAAAAACACTGGGAATTTGCCTGTGAATAGTTTTCTCAAAGTTTGACAAATATTAAAAACGTTGTCCTCACCCTTTGGTTACATATGGTAGAATCTTGTCTGTTTTGCCAAAGAAGTTAACTTACATTTTTGTTCATCATTTACAAATTAGTTGGTATAGATTTTAACAAATAGACCTCAAGAGCTGGATTCAATTAGCAGCTTTTTAGGACACAAACATAAAAGGTTTAGATGGAAAAGATTGTTTTGACTGACTGGATAAATGACAGGACTGTGTTTGATGTGGGTCCAGGAATTGGTCTGGAGCTGGTGCCCAACTTCTCAGTCCATCTTGAGAAGCCAAATAAAATATTTAACCTAGGCCTCGTTTTGTTTAAAAAAAAAAAAAAGTCAATTCTTTGTTAAAACCTTAAGAAATGTTTGGCATACCTTTAGACTTGGTGCTTAACAGTTCATTTAGATTTGTGTCCCTAATAGAGAAAAAAAATCACTTAAAAAAAAAAATCCCATAGTGAACTTTTAGTTGGTTTATAATACACTTGGGCTGTAAGATGTTTTAAGATTAGTGTTCTTTGCTTTACGTTAAAACCATACTAATATTTTAAATTTATGCAGTACCTTTGATTATAAGGAATTTATGAACTGCAGTTTCCCAGTTATATCCTTAATGTAGAATTGCCCATTTGCTGAAAGGTGTTAACAGATCTTTCATAGTCTCTACCTGTCTCTCTCAGCCCCCTTCATGAGATTTCTGCCCATGATAGATGTTAGAGTTTTCCACATATTATTCCTAAAATCAGTTAGTGATATTGTTGATGGTAAGAAGGTGTAGCTGATTTAATCTCAAATTTGAGCTTCTTTAGGCCATTAGTTAAAATCTGGTATGTTCTCTCAAGATACTTCTTTTATCTTTATGACACATTAACATTTGACCACTATATGGTAACAATGTTGATTTCAATTTGTGTATCTAAAGAATAGATTGATTATATATTGTGTGATTTGTAGTGTTATGCATATCTAATATAGACTTTTTTTACAATACTAAGAAATGGTTTGGGTTGAAAATATTCCAAATATTTGGTTATAGTAAAAAAAAATGAGGTGATTTTTAAGCCCTTATTTTAAAAAACATCAAAGACTGGAAAAAGTAGTTCAGTGAAGTTTCTAATAATTTAAATTCTTATGTATGGGGCAATAACAGATTACTTATCCAGAACATTAATTTTAGACCTTTTTGTAAATTCAATATTTTTATATGCTGTTCCTCATTAATTTTTAAAATCCTTGACAGTAAAGAAGTTAATCTGGTCTATAATGTGAGGAAAATTAATTTTAAAATCTCACTTTAAATATGCTTATGTCTTAATATTGCTTCACTACTTGTTTTATTAATTCAAGACTTTAAAACTTTTCAACTTCATTGCCTCTTTTAGGTTTCCAAGCATGAATATGCCTGTATACTATAATGATGTCTTTAGTGCTATGGCTGATTTGAATGTAACCGATTTATTATGGGTTCTGAGGCGCAAACCAACATGGCTTATTCCTCTTACACGCTCTCTTCTCTGTCTTCACATAGGTAGTAAAACATGCCCAGGTTTCATATGATTTGTGTTTTTGGCAATTGTAAATGTATTTTAATCATGGCTTAACTTTGCTCCTGTTGATTGGTTTTTTATTATATCATACAAATATCTTACTTTGAATGTACTTAGCATGTTTAGCATACAACTCAATTTTTTTTTTCTTTTTTGAGACAAGTTATGTATTTTACCTGGTTTCAAACTCACTTTGTAGCTGAGGATGGATGACCTTGAACTTCTACTCTTCCTGCCTTCGTTTCCTGAGTACTGGAATTACAGGTGTGTGCCACCAGATCTGTTTTTTATGTAGTACTGGAAATTGAACCCAGGACTTCATGAATGCTAAACAAATACTCTCTTAACTAAGCTATATCCCAAGTACACAACTTTGAATTTTAAAATTTTATTTTCCTAGGATATGTCCATAAAAATAGTATTATTGAGCTTAGGATGGTACACATACCTGTATCCCAACTTTTGGGATTTTGAGGCAGGAGAATCATGAGTTTGAGACCAGGTACATAGTGAGTTCCAGCTATAGGGAGAGAACTTGTCCAAGAAAGAAAAAAAAAAAAAAGTATTATCATGTTCAAGTGTGTAGATTTGTTTAAGATTCTTTAAAGAAAAAGAAGATTTATCAGGGCTGGAGAAATGGGTTAGTGGTTAAGAGCACTGGTTGTTCCTGCAGAAGACCTCTGTTCTGAGCACTCACATGGTGGCTAACAACTGCCTGTAACTCCAGTTCCTGGGTACCAGGTGGCCTCTTCTGGCCTCTGCAGGCATTACGTGCATGTGGTATGCTTGTATGCAGGCTGGAAAAATACATAAAATGAAAAAAAGAATATAATTTTTGTGTGTGTGCCCTCTCATGCAGGTGTCCATGGAGGCCATCCGGTCTCCTGGAGCTGGAGCCATAGGTGGTTGTGAGCTGCCAGGGTTCTGGTCCTCTGAAGGAGCTGCAAGCACTCTTAACTGCTGAGTAGTTTTTCCAGCCTCATTTTAAGATCCTTAATTTCCTCTTTAGGCTGCTTCCTAAAAAGAATTGTGCCTGCTTAGAGCAACATAAACAAATAAATGTCTTAAAATGAAAACCCATTCCATCATAACAATTTAAAAAATTCTTCATTAATTCATGTCATATAGTAGTTAAGAATTTACTTGTGCACAGTGTGGTGGTGCATGCCTGCTCTCAGCACTTTAGAGACTGAGCAGTGGCGGGAGGATTATCATGAATTTGAGGCTACATGGGTTCAGGCCAGTCTCTGCTACAAAGGGAGATCCCCATCTTCACAAACAAAAATAAACCAAAATTTACTTGTGACATTAAACATTTTCTTGTTTACTAATTATGTTTCCCTTTGTTTACTTCTTTGGCCTTGTCCTAGTTATGTTAGGACTTCAGCTTTTCTTTTTTAAAATTATTTTTACTTTATTCATACAAGTGTATTACCTGCATGTAAGTGCACTTGTGTCCAGCAGTGCCTGTGGAGGTCAGCAGAATTAGTCAGATCCCCTGGAAGTGGAGTTATAGACAGTTGTTAGCTGCCATGTGGGTGTTGGGAATCAAGCTGGGTCCTCTTGTAAGAGCAGCCAGTGCTCTTAACCACTGAGCCATCTCTCCAGTCCAGAACTGCCTGACACTTAAAAGTATCTTATTCTGTTGTCATATTTTCTACAGACATTTCTATGGTCTCTTTTCTTTAATTTTGACCATTTTTGGACAAGCATAAATATGTTATTTTAGTAGTCAAATCTGTCCAGTTTTTTCTTTTTTTCTATACTTTGTTAAATATAGCATTTTTCTTCATGAAGCTAGGTAAATATTTAAATACATTTTTTTTAGTGTATAAAAAAAAGTTCAGTGGACTGGAGAGGTGACTCAGTGGTTAAGAGCACTTGCTGCGGGATTGGAATTCAGCTCCCAGCACCTTTGTTGGGTGGCTCACAGCCTGTAACTCCAGCTACAGAGAATCTGGTGCCCCCTCTGGCTTCCATGGATATGTGCACACACACAGAAATAAAATGAATTGGTCTTTAGGCTGCCCATTAGTGTTTACTAACCAGTTTTTCTCTACAGTGCTGTGTGATTCCTTTTCAGTTTTGTTAAATTGGTTATAATAGAGTCAGAGAAGTGTCTCTCTCAGGACCATGCTGTTTTCATTATTGTAGCCTTAGCAATATTGGTGGGGCACACTTTCCCCTCATTATTTTGCTCTTTTGCACAAATATGAAATTTAAATTCTGAAAGCAGTCTCCCTGGGACTCCGATTAGAATCTCATGCAGGAAGCAGCACTGAAGTGTTTCTGGTGCTCTCACCAGGAGTGTGCTCAGTGTTGTTCATGCCCATCAGAATAGTTTTATAGCTTTTCTTCCTGTATTTCAACAATCTCAGCTAAGTTATATTTTCATTATTTATGTTTTATCTTCAGATCTTAGTTGTTTGTATTCAAGAATGCAATTAGCCGGGTATGATGGTGCAGGCCTTTAATCCTAAGCAGAGGCAGGTAGAGCTCTGTGAGTTCCAGGCTATCCTGGTATACCTAGTGATTTCCAGGTCAGCCAGTGCTACATAGTGAGACCCTGTCTTAAAAAATTAAAAAGAAAAAGAATACAGTTACGGGTGTGTGTGTGTGTGTGTGTGTGTGTGTGTGTGTGTGTTTGCCCTCTGATTACTGCAGTTTTCCTGAATTCTAAGCCTGTTATTTCACTTGATGTTAGTTTGTGGTATCAGTTTTTTGGCAATTTTTACAACTGAACGTTAATAAGACCCCTCTACCCCCTTTCTTGAATTTTTTCATTGATGTATAAACATTTGAACAAAGTTAAGAAAATTTTAGAATAGCTTCTGAAAACATTTACTTTTTAAAAAGCACTTTTAGGGCCAGTAAGATGGCTCAGTGGATAAAGGCACCTGCTGCTGATTTGAGCTCAGTCTCCTAGACCCACATGGTGGAAAAAGAAAACTGACTCTTGAAAGTGGCCGTCTGACCTTCACTGAGAGCTGTATTGTGTGTGCTGTCCCCCAGTAAATAAAAAATGTAATAAAAAGCCACATTTAATATTTATTAAAACATAATCTTCAATTTGATTTGCAGTTTAGTTTGGCTTTTACTAAAATTAACAGCAGATATAAAGCTTAAAAGTCTAAATCTTGTTGGTTCAATCTAGGTAGAAATTACTGTATAGTTGATTGCTAGAGCATTTCTTCGTCCTCGGACATTTCCTGCATTCTTTCATAGTTAGTATGCTCCTCTTTCCCAGCTTTGTCAACCACCCTGTCTTCTTTCTGTCGCTGTAGTTCTGCCTTCTATATAATTTTGTATAAATGAAATTATATTGTTTGTGGCCTTGTAGGCTGCTTTTTTGTGTGTATGTTTGTTCATGTGGGTGTGTGAGTGAGATGTGTCTGTGCAAGCACATGGGCATATGTAAGTATGATAACCAGAGGTCAACCTTAGATATCGTCTACCTTGTTTTTTGAGACAGGGTTTCTCATTGGCCTGGAGCTCACAGATTCATCCAGTCCCAGAGATCTCCGTCTGCACCTTCCTAGCTCTGGGATTACAAGTGCATGCCACCACTTTGGCTTTTTTTTAATGTCGATTTTAAGCATTGAACTCAGGTCCTGATGCTAGCAAAACAAGCTCTTTGACAGGACCGAGATATTTCCTCAACCCCAACAGAACGATTTTGAGATCCATCCATGTATTAGTACTTAAAAAAACAAAACAAAACTCCAGAGAAATTTGTATTGTAAATTAGTTATACCATAGTCACTTATTATTATTATTATTATTATTATTATTATTTTGATTTAGGGTCTCACTATGTAGCCCTGGCTGACCTGGAACTGTGCTGTGTAGAACAGGCTGATCTGGCACTCAGAGATCCACCTCCTTCTGCCTCCTGAGTGCAGGGATCAAAGATGTGCGCTGCCACACCTCGCCACAAACATTTGTTATTTCTAGTTTTGGGTAATATGAATAAAGTTCTGTGGACTTCTGAGTGTATGGTTATGAAAATGTTTTTCTTAGGAAATGAATGGGATTGTTGGGTCATATAGTGTATTTTAACTTTTTAAAAATCAAATTATACTGTTATCTACCATTAATTGGTTAGAGTTCCAATTGCTCTTTGTTCTACTCAACATTTGACATTGTCAGCTTTTGATTTCATTTTTTTTCATTTCCTTAATGTCTTATACTATCAAGCATCTATTCCTCAGCTTTTGTTTTGTTATTCTTGTAATCCTTAGTGAATGTCTGTTCAGATAGTCAAATATATGGCTCATAGATTTATTTACTTATTTATCGGAGATTGACTGACGTAGGGCCTTTGAATGCTAGGCAAGTGTTCTACCCAGTCCCTGGTCTTTGAGACAGTCCCTCTATGTAGCTCAAGCTGACATTGAATTTACTATGTAGCCTAAACTGGGTTGGAACTCAGGATCTTCTGTCTCACCTTCCTGAGTGCTGAGATTCCAAGCGTGTACTGTCATGGGAGCCTCCTTATTTGCAAGTTTTATGGACATTCCCAATAGAATGGTTTCATTTGAAAATGTATTTGTACATAGTTTTGAGATTTTTTTTTTTCTTCTTCCTAGTCTATGGGGACTCTGGTTAGTTTTTATTGTCAACTTGGTACAATCAAGACTCACCTGAGTAGAGAGGTGTGTCAGTTGAGGGATTTCCCAGATCAGACTGGCCTGTGGCCAATCTTGATTGTTGATTGATGTGAGAGGGCCCATCCCACTGTATGTAGTGCCACCCCTGGGCTGGTGATCCTGGGTTATATATAAAAGGTATCTGAGCACAAGCTAGAGGGAATGAGCCAATAAGCAGCATTCCTCCATGGTTTCTGCTTGAGTTCCAGCTCGAGTTTTCTGCCCTGACTTCCCTCAATGATGAATCATGACCTGAAATGTAAGCTAAATAAACCTTTTCCTCCCCAAGTTGCTTTTGGTCATGTTTGCCACAACAACAGAAATCAATCAGGACAGGGACCCTCCATGATATCTCAAAGAGAAATCTTGAATACATATGGGTTCTAAAAATTTATGAGTTTTCCTTTTTGTGTCTTAAATCTTTTTTTAACTCACAGTTCTAAAGATTTTGTCTTGTGTTATTTGTAATTTTAATGATTGTGTTTTAAAGCTACGATCATTTCCAAGTTTTTGGTTTTGTTTGTTTGAGCCAGTGTCTCAGTTTGTAAGCCCTGAGTGGCCTGGAACTTGCTATATAGACCAGATGGCCTTGATCCTCACAAGAGGTCTGCTTGCTTCTGCCTCCAAGTTCTGGGCTTAAAAGTGTGTGTGCCACCATGTCTGGCTTAGACCTTTAATTAAAAAATTTTTTTTTCTACTCATGCTGATTAAAGTAGATTGGAACAAGTTTGACTTTGTGAAGTTTGTCTGTTTAATGAGGTATCTGCTTCATGTCTTTGTGAGAAAAAAAGAAATGTAAAGAATAAGCATATCTAGATTATTACAGGTTGTCTACATGTATTGAAATACCACACATTACCCCCATAAATTTATATAATATGTGTCAGTTTAAAAAAGTAAGATATCTAAGGTAGGATCATAGAAGGGAAAGGCTATAATTTTGTATTAAATGTGAGTAGTATTATGAATATTGTGTTTGTTTTTTTTTTTCTGTAAAAGGAAGAAAATTATGTTAAGAGCTAAACAGACTATTTTGACCACAACGTTCTTGAGGTGTCACAACAGAAATCCATTTTGTAGTGTACTTTTCTTTGTATACGTAATGATTTTTATAGAAGACAAGAGTATTGTGGGACGAGTATAGAAGTTGGAGACAAAATTTGCATTCAAATCTCAGTTATGCCACTTAAAAGCTTCTACCTTTAAGGAACTCATCAATTTTCTCTGTGTCTGTGCCCTTAATTATAGTCTTAATATGACTGGTTTTAGGAATCTGCTAAATAAGAATTAATAGATGTAAAAAATACTAGTTAGGCTCTAAAGTTTCATGTATAATTGCTGTTTTTGACCAAAGATTGTGTTTTACATAAGTCAAAGACCATATGTCTTGTGTTTTGTAGCAGGTGTAAGGATGATTTATGTAGGTATTTAATTTCTATTATGTCTTTTAACATAGTTATAAACTTTTTCTATGTTGTGGAGTATCATTATATCATAGTGTTCCCATAATGAATAAAATGTGAATAGCTATTTTTTTTTAAATGATCTAAAATATTGTAAACGTTTTAGCAGTTAGTTGTACTCCTCTGTTCCTTCCCATTCCCAAATTTTGGCAAGGGAACTTTGGAGAATAGTTTAGGTGTCTGAAGGTTTGAGGATGGTAGCTGCAGCTGGAGGAAATGTTTGGATCAAATAAATCTCCCGGTAGCATGCTGGTACTTTGAAAAATAACTGTTTCTGTTGTTGCCAGTAGATGGAGCTATTTCTGCATAGGTAGATAGTCGGCAAGCAGGTGGCCTGTAAAAGACAGAAACCCAAAGTCAAAATGAGTGGACTTGGAATCAACGCAGTTGAAGGATTAGACACTGGGAAAGATGACTCCAGCTTCCAGTGAAAGTCTGTGTCTAAGTTTACTGTATATAATAATGCTGCATACTGTAGGGACAGAGACAGAATTCTTTCCTTATGTTAGAATTGCTAACATTAGTAATTAATCTACTTTGTCTTTGTGTGATATTACGGGATCACCCTCAAAAACCTTTCTTAATAGTGAAGAAGAGGCTGGAGAGATGGCTCAGCGATTAAGAGCACTGGCTGTTCTTGGAGAGGACTGGAGTTTGAATCTCAGCACCTACATGGTGGTTAACAACCATCTGTAACTTCAGTTCCAGGAGATTTGATGCCCTCTTTTGTCCTCTGAGGGCATTGCATAATATTGGTGCACTTAAACACATGCAGGCATGACACTCATACATGTAAAATAAAAATAAATTTTAAAAAATTTAAAAAATAGTGAAGAAAGAAAACTGGTTAGAGAATTTTGTAAAAGAATGGGAAAATCTTTTAAATTTATGAAAAAATAATGAGGTATTTGATACATTCAGAATATCATCTCTAACACAGTACCAATATATCAGTACTAAATATTTATCAATTAACACAGTACACGATATATCAATACTAAATATCAATTTAAGATAGATGCAATTGAAGAAAGCTCTTACGGTCTTTTAGGACCTCATTTGAAACAAATTTTGGAGGATTTCTATGATGTCATTACTGAATTAACATTTTAGTAATTTTGACATCATTAAGTTATAAAGGTATAAAACTGAAGAGTTCTGTTAATTTTTGGCTTGATTGATAGGATTCTTTACCGCTATCATTATTATTATTATTTGTGTGTGTGTACATGTGTGGATGCATATGTGTGATGGCCAGAGGGCTAGTTTTAGGAGTCTGTTCTATGCTAGGAATAAAACTCAGGTCAGTAGGCTTGTGAAGGGTGTGCATTTTACACCTTGTACCATCTTGCTGGCCTGTGTCAAAGTTCTGTGAAATAAAATTTGTGTCTTTAATGTATATCCAGTTTCTTAGTTTTAACTTTTTATTTTAGGTTAATTAGGTAGTAAACTATTTATTGGAATTGATGGTTATATTAAGTTTCTTCTGATTTCTTGTTAGTTAGCTCCTGAATCTGTTTCCTCTGCTCAGAAAGACTTTGGAGGCTGGGTACATAGCTGAGAGGTAAAGATCTTTTTTAGAATGCTCAGGGCCCTGGGTTCAATTCCACCGAAAAGATGATGCAAACAGAAGATGATGATGACTTGGATTAGGATGAATATATTCATATTGATTCATTCACTGAACATTTGCTGAGAATCTCACATATACTTAATGGAAATGTAGGCTTTTTAGAAAAACAAAACAAAACCCAAGAAAACCAATGTCTCATGTACCACAGGCTGGCCTCAGATTTGCAACGTGGTCAGGCCTGGCCTTGAACTCCTGATCTTCCTGTCTCTACCTCCCAAATGCTAGGATTACAGGTCTGTGCCACCGTACTTGGCTGTGAACTCCTTCCTAGGTTTGGTATATCTCGTTCATATTTGCATACTCATAGTGTTCAATAGAGTTGTTGACTGAATAAAAGTTTTAAAAAAGGATATATGGGAAACATACTTAAAAGATCTGAGCCAGTACAGTGACAACACTTTTATAATTCCAGTTATTTGGGAGACTGAGACTGGATGATTTTGCATTCAGAGTCAGCCTAGGCAGTACAGTAAGACTTTTAAAAATGGGGGGTGAGGAAACTGACACAGTGGGTAATAGCATCGAAAGTCCGGAGACCCTAGGAACCTCCCCCCAAAGGCTGGCACTTCTGTAATCCCAGCATTCCCACAAGAAATAGGGGAATCTCTTGGAAGTTCATAGGCAAGCTTAGTCTGGCATATGAAGCAGCAAAAATAAGGGAGCCTGCTTCAGAAACAGGTGGAAAGAAGGGGGCTGCCACCTAAAAGTTGTCCTCTGACCTCCTCATTCCCGTGACATATGCCCACCCACATTAACACCCACATCATTACATCTTACATATATATCCCACATACAAGCAAAGCAAAAGAAAAGAGTAAAAAATATTCTAACGGGTAATGTATATTTTAATTTCAAAGAGCGAATTTATTTTTGCTTTGGCAGTTTTGAGACTCCTGTAATAAATGCCTCACACACATTGATTCAGGGAAGGCCCAGGGATTAAATTAAAGCTGTAATAGATAACTGTGTTTAGAAGAGTAACAATGCAAAAATCTGAATTAAGTATATCCCATCTCCTTTTCTATAGGAAAATCCTGGTGGAAAGAAACAATCTGTGAACTCAGGAAGAATGATCTTCCTTTCTTTGAATTATTACTAGGGTTTGTTTCCAAAAGACCCTAATTTTTTTTGTTGTTGTTGTTAAGCTTGTAATGAAAAGATATGAGATGGTCATTGCTGAGGGCAGTACAGATCAGTACATGTTTTAGTTTAACTTTAAATAATGGAAAGTGTCCAGATTTCAGAAGAAACTATATGTTTGTAACCATAATTGCTTGTTCTCCGAGTTGTTTGAACTCAGTAAAATGTCTTCTAAAAATTAGGGAGGGTTTTTGTTGTTGTTTTGCAAGTTTGCTATCTACTTTAAAAAAAAAAATTAAGTTAGCATTTGAAGTAATAGGCTTCATTACATTTTCACAAATATGAATCATTGTGAATTCATACCCCTTCCCCAAGATGTGGCCTTTTTGTTTAAAAAAAATTCTCTTGGGACTGGAGAGATAGTTCAGTGGTTAAGAGCACTGGCTCCTCTTGCAGTAGATCTGACTTTGAATCCCAGCACTCACATAACTCCAGTTCCAGGGGAGCTGACTCCTTCTGTCCCTTGAGGACATTGCACAATATGAGAGCAATCACATATAGACAGGTCCTACAATTCATACACTTAAAAAAATTCTCTCTCTCTCTCTGAGACAGGGTCTCCATGTAGTCCCAGCTGGTCTCCATATCATGGAGATCTGCCTGCGTCTGCCTCCGGAGTGCTGAGATTAAAGGTATGTGCAGCCACACCTGACTTAACCTCCATTTATTGATGGAAGAACTGGGAGATGGCAGCCATTCTAACAGTTGTTTCAGGTGGGGGAAGTGGTAGCTGGTGCTGCTACTTAGGGTTTTCAGTTGTTCTTTGTATACTCTTAGATGCTGTTCTCTGCTTTAATCGTTCATTTTATGTTCTACCTATGAAATTTTCAGGAGTTTTACATAGATCACCTAATAAATGGCATAAAAGTCTCAAGAAAGTACTTAGTAAGTCCATGCAGAATTCTAGCCAGCTAATGTCACAGATCTCTAGAAAGACCCAGGAACAGGAGGCAGCAGGTTATCTCTGATTGTGTAGGTGGGACAGGAAGCTAAAATTGGGACATGGTTGAAATCTTTGAAAGGCTGTGTACCTCCACCTGGTCAGGCAGGTGATTATACCTTGCACAAAATTCAAGTCTTAGCGTATGGGAAAAATTAACCCAACTAGATCCAGATCCAGGGATTTGTTGCACTCTGAAAGTGGAAGAGAAATGCCTATCTGAAAATGAGGGCCCTGACTACATCTTGAATGGTGGTGAAACTCACAACTCCCTTGCACTGTTCATCTCCCAGAAGAGTAACGGCCAATTGTGTATCTTGTCCTTTATGAACAAATCTTTTCTGTCCAACTTGAACAGCCCCAGAGAAGATACTTCTGATGTGTCCTTTTGGAGTCCAATGAAATAGCCATGTTACCTTGTCAGGTGTTCTGTTAAGAAAACCATCTATTGCCAAGTAGGGGAGGAAGGGTTTTTCTATGCATTGCATTGGACCTTCTTTCCCTTTCACATTAAGAGTTAAAGAATTAGAAGTTTTCAACAGCAGTACCAAAAGCAAGAGATGAGATGGTAGTGTGATGCCTTCAGAATTCTGAAGGAAGCTGATTTCTAGCCTAGAACCAATGATAAAGACAATCAAATATGAAGACTTAGAGCTGCCAGGTCTCAGAAAAATTATTTCTACTCCCATCTTAGAAAGGCAAAATACTACTGAAAGAAAAATACAAAGGTGACTGTAACCTTGCACATAAAGGCAGAGGAAGGTCCTAGAATAGTAAAGCCCAAGAGCAAACAGATCCAGGTTAGGAGACTGGAGTTCTCTGCAGGCTTATGCATTTTTCCTTGGAAGAGGGCCTATATTAGAATCATTTACAAATGACCAAACCCCAAACTTATGAAAATACATTAATAACGATGAATATTAGCATTTCTTTTAGTGTTTGACAGTTTTGTAAGAGAAACAGTATTTTTTTAAAACTATGAATTTTTATTTTTGTTGTATTGCAGTGTTGAATTGAACCTGGGACTTTTTGTCTGGTAGGCAAGAATTCTACCACTGAACTACCTCCCTCCTGAAGCCTAGAAAAAATTTAAATTTTTCTACATTTATTTATTTGTGCATATGTGGGTGTGGAAGACAGAGGATAGCTTGTGGGAGTTTGTTCTCTTCTTCCACCATGTGGGTCCCTGGAATCAAACTCAGGTCATCAGGCTTGGCAGCTGGCACTTTTACTTACTGAGACATCTCGAATGCTCCAGTGGGGGGAAAATTAGAGCTTCCTTTCCTCCCTTCCTTATACATACTTTATATTGATTTTGGAATTGTTGAAACGAGTATCAAGCCAGACATAGTGGCACATGGCTTTAATCCCTGGGGAGTTCCCGGGCAGCTGGGGGCTATGAGGATACCTTGACTTCCCCCCAAAGTGTCAAGAATAACTTTGGGATTGCTTTATCTATTGGTTGAACCCCCGGCCCCGAAACTGTAAACTTTTTCTATCCCGGTAATGTATTTACTTTAAAGATCTTACTGTTGAGAGCTGGCCGTGGTGACACACACCTTTAATGCCAGCACTTGGGAGGCAGAGGCAGGTGGATCTCTGTGAATTCAAGGCCCGCCTGGCCTGCACAGAGCATTCAGGCCAGCTGGGGCTGCAGGGAGACCCTGTCTCAAAAAGACCAAAAAGAAAAAAAAGAAAAAGAAAAAAAGATCTTGCAGTCTTGTAGTTTGTCCTTGAATGCATTTTTTATTTGCTGTTTTCTTTTCTTTTCTTTCTTTTTTTTTCTTTTGAAATAGATAGGGTGTCCGTGCAGCCCCAGCTGACCTGGAGCTTGCTATATAGACAAGGCTGTCCTCATACTCTCAGAGATCTGTTTCTGCCTTTTTAGTGCTAGGATTAAAGTTTGTAGCACTGGATCCGTTGTCTTGAATGCATTTTGACATCAGAGATTTTTAAATATAGATCGATTCATATTCCAAACTCACAAGATTTAATTTTGAAGATAAAAATTAAGGATTACAATACCTTTCTTTATGATGTTTTTCTTGAATAAGCTATTGGTTTTTTGAGAGGTGGGAGGTTCTTTTTGAGGTAGGGTCTCCCTGTAGCCACAGCTGGCCTGGAACTTGCTCTGTAGAACAGGCTGACCTAGAGATCTGCCCACCTCTGCTTCCTGAGTGCCCGGATTAAAGGTGTGTGCACTATGCCTGGCTGAAAAAGTGTACTTAATTCTATATTTTGTCTCTTAATAGGCTGAAACTTTGAGCATAGGAATCCATTTTATTTAATTTGTACCAATTGTATAAAGAGAATCCAGTACCTATTAAGTAATAAAACCTGGGCTGGAGAGATGGAATAAAACCTGAATTTGAGAGCTGGGGATGGGGGCCTCTACTTGTAATCCCATTACTTTTAAGGTAGACAGGAGGATTGGAAGGTCAAGATCTTGTTCAGTTTGTATAGTGACCAGTTACATGAGTTTACATGTTTAGTGCAAATACATTTTTTCTTGAGTCATTTCTATTCCTTGTTTGGTTGAGTGCATGGATATAGAACTTTCTGAGATGAAAGCCTGTTCAGTAAGGTGTCAGGATTTAATACAGCATTTCTATTAAGGAGCAAGAAATGTTTATAATTGAGTCACCATTCCCCGAATCCTAATTGTCAGGTCCTATTCCCTGTCTTTGTCTTAACCTATCCCTTCCTTTCCAGTCTTACTCAATTCTTTTGACATCGGACCAGACACATGGTTTTTCTTTTCTCCTGAAACTCATGCTGAATATCACTGACAGATTATTTCACCCAGAGTATTACTTTGATCGTGTCTTCCTGCTTGAAAACTGTTGATAGTCTCCTGTTGTGGAAAGATCCAGGCTTCTTAGCCTGTCAGGCCATTCCAAAAATTAACCCAGTCTGTCTCTTAAGCCTTACTGTTTTCTTTGTTTAACCTAAGGATAGTAGTAAACCTTGGGATATTTCTTTTCACCCCCTCAGATACCCCATTTACCTCTCCCATTTTTTAAGTTTTTGTTGTTCTTCTGGGTTATTCTTTCTGCACTTTGGTTTCTGCTGGATAATCATTTCATTATTCAGTTAAAATTCTACCTTTTGTAACATCTACAAATAATTTAGAAGTTTATTTGAGCCCTTTCCTCTGAAATCTCAAATTCTTTGTGCTTAAGTCTCTTCTCATATAATACTTTCTGCAGGACATAAGAGCCTCATTAGACAATGGAATTTAGTGCTTATTTTCTATATACAATGTCTTGTGTCTGAGATGTCATGGTGCTGAGATGTTCCTGCTTACTATCTAATATTGAATATTTGGACTTAGAACTTTTTTAATAGGATGAACAATTTACAAGCTATTTCTGAGAATCTAATACATAAACACAAACATACACGTGCATATATATGTATATATATGTATATATGTGTATGCATATATATATGTGTATGCATATATATATATGTGTATGCATATATATATATGTGTGTATGCATATATATATATATATATATATATATATATATTCATGAGACCCTAGGCTGGCCGATAGCTGAACTTGTGACCTTGAACTTGTGATTTTTTTCTGTGTCTACCTTCTGAATGCTAGGATTACAGGCATGCACCACCATACCTGGTTTATATGGTTAGAGATTTTTGAACCCAGGGCTTCACATATATGTTAGGCAAGTATACTCTTTTAACTGATCTACATACCCAGCTCCAAACATACATACATACATACACGCATATATATATATATACATATATATATATATATATATATATATATATACATATGAAAAATAAGTAAAAATATAGCATTTCTAGAGTTTTAGGCTATATTTATGAGGAAACAGATTCAGTCTTTGCTTGCTTGTTATTTTTTTGTATAAACACCTAGTAATATTACCAAATTCCCACTCCTGCTTGTGGTGCTAGGCATTATAGGGGCTTTATTCATGGTAGGCAGTTGCTCTACCACTGAACTCTGTCTCCAAGCCCTTTTTGTATTTTTTTGAGCCAGTGTCTCACCGAATCGCCCGAGTGGGTCTTGAATTTGCAGTGCCCCGCCTCAGCCTCCCATGTGCTCGCTAGCCTGGCTTCATTTTTTTTGAGACATGGTCTTGCCATGATGCGGAGGTTAACCCTGAGCTTTTGTGGTCAAGTAGCCTTGTCTTAGCTTCCTGGCTTACTGTGAGGGCTTTGCATAAAAATATAAAAGTGCAGTTTTTTTCATTGTTGTTGTTAGTTGCCTGTGTTCTTAAGTTACCACTAACTAAGGTGTAATATTGAAATTTGTCTCGTATTTTAGGCATATTATTGAAGCCTCAGAATTGTAGGACCAGAATTTTATTGTTATCCATAATACCTCTAATAACTCAACTTGTGAGATCATTTATGTTATGTGAACAATAAATCAAGGAAGGTGGATTTTAAGCTTGAGTCTGGATTTTAAGCTTGCACTAAAGCGAATATAACACAGTTAATGATTTTTCTTGTGTTGTATGGTAAATATTTGCTAAGTATTATTCTTTCTTGGCTAATGTAATTTTTACTTGGAATGATACTTCAGTATCACTTCTAAAAAGTGTTTCTTTTTTTCTGCTTCTGTATTTTTACATTTAAATTCATTTATAATTTTGCCATGAATAGAACAAACCGAGAGGCAAGCCATGAAACGAGCAAATGCTAACATTGGAAATAGATGAGGCCTTTAAAGAAAACAGGTGATGTGGGCTAGAAGAACAAGGGAAATGTTTTTTTAACCTTTCATTTATTTTTTTTAACCAAAATAAAGAGGCTGACTTAGAATCAGTTGATAAAGCCAACAGTTCCTTTGCAATGATGACCAATATTCTGAAGCCTATGTTCTGAGTTACCAGGTCCCTGTGGATTCTCTGCTTCTCCAGGTGAGAATAAAGATAATTGCTATCTATATTTTGGGGAGGGTGATAGCATCTCATGTAGTCTATGCTAGTTTTGACTGTAGCTGAAATGGCTTTAAACTCTTGATCTTCCTGTCTCTGCCTCCTATGTACTGAGATTACAGGCATGTAACACCACACAGGGTTGGCATCTATTCTAAGGAACCCTGATTGACTTCTGGTGTCTGTGTACAGAGGAATGTGTCTCTAGTGTAATTCTATTAATTACTACTATTTGGACCAGTGACATGACTCAGCAGGTAAAAGTACCTGTCCCTAAGCTTGAAGACCAGAGTTATATTCCTGAGGACTTACATGGTAGAAGGAGAGAACTGATTCCCATAAGTCATCCTTTGACTTCCACATGTACACCATGACCTGAGTTCTTTTCCTTACCTTACTGTTTCTCACAGCTGCTTGAGGACAGGTCAATGGGAGATGCATTTCCCGGTACACATTCCTTGGGAGGGTTGAAGTTAGGAGTATGGTGGGGCATGGCCAGTTATTAACCACGTGGTGTGGATTACACAGGGCAGTTTGAAGGTCTGGCTTCACACCCTTGAGCTAATGGACACATTTGTGATGAATGTGCCAAAACTTGAAGCTTCTGGAGATTAAAAGCTTTGTCTTTTTTCCATTTGTTGGAGAGGCTTGGAATAACAACCCTGGAGTGATGGAGTTCTAACAGATGATCAGAGGTGGATTGATAATGGAGTGCTAACCTGCTCTAATCTTGAATTTCCTTCTGTAGAGTGAGACTATTACTGTGAACACAGAGACTTGCAGGAATTAATCCATCTAAAGTGTTCAACAGCCTGGGAAGTACTGTACATTTAGTGTCGGTGGTAACATACAGCTACTTCTCATGTCCAGTAGAGCATGAGTGTAAAGGCAGAAGTCGAATTTAGAGCCTTGCATGGTCTTTCTGTTTTGTTTTGCCTTTTTTTTTTTTTTTTTTAAAGGAATTAAGTATTTTGTGTTCTAAAAGGAGCTGGGTTAGTAAAGATCCATCAACCTATGTTCTTCATCTGTCAGTTAATTCCTTTATCTGGACATGGAACTTTCTTTGTCAGGGACCTTTTTCCTCTTTTGTAACTTAAATATCCCTATGTGTCTCTCACTTTAAGAGTTCTGCTGTAACCCATTTCCTTTAACTCTTGCTTTTTTTTTTTTTTTTTTAAGAGTAGTTTGCTTTCATTTCTGCTGTTTTTTTTTTTTTTTTTTCTCTTTTTCATTTATGTATGAATTCAAGCTTTCCCAGTACTCTTCTAAACTGTACTTGATGAAGACCCTGGTGCTCTGAGCAGTAAAACAAAAACAAAACAGACTCTCCTGGTACCAGTTTCAAAATTTTTTTTAAAATTACATTTATTTGTATGTGGAGGTTGCACGTGGCATTCATGTAGAGGTTAGAGGACAGCTTTGGGGAGTTGATTCTTTCCTTCTACCTCTTGGGATTGATCACAGGTTGGTAGGTGCCTTTATCTGCTGTGCTGTCTCACTGGTTCTAGTTTCCCTGTTCTTTACCTTACTAAATCACTTGTTTCATAAATGCTTTTTGGAGACACCCAAGAGCTAAGAGTGCTGGTGAAGTTGGTCTCTGGGCATGTGCTAAGATCTTGCCATCTAAAAGCAACTTAACTCAGTTCACTTGTTAAGAAGCAAATTCTGAGAACTCCCAGCCTCCCCCAATTGAATAAGAGCAGTGTTTAAAACCTTTTAGTGCTAACTTTGTTTCAAATGGAATGAATTGTCATTTGTGTCCATCTCTCTTGCCATCATTGTCTCAGAGGCTTCAAATAGAAAATTTTAGGTTAACAATATCAGCAGACTATTCTTTGCTTTACTGTTCACATCTAGCCTGTTGGACCAGTTTAGGTGTGGTGGCAGGAACTAATATGAGTTTTGGCAGGTAAACTTGCTATATACTTAACAGAGCTACTGGCTCCCTTTCCTTTGTGATATTTAATTTAAGCAGGATCACACATTGATAAAAACTCCCAATTGGATGATAATCTCTCAGAGAAATTATTTTCTTTGATTCAAACTTGAAAATTTAGGAAGCCTCTTATTAAAATCAAAACAATCCTTTCTAGGACTTTTCTAACCACCTTATCTACATTAATTTTATCCCTTACCTTCTTATGGGCAAAACAATGGTTTCTCTAGTCATTTCAAGTGACTAGTATGTCACTTATTACCCTCTTGTAAGGTGGCTCAGCAGTTAAGAGCAGCAGTAGCTGCTCTTGCAGAGGACCTGAGTTTGATTCCCAGCACCCATGTGGTGGCTAACAACTGTCTGGACTCCAGTTCCAGGGGATCTGACACCTTCTTCTGGTTTCTGTAGGCACTGCATGCACATGATACGATTCCATACATGTAGGGAAAACACTAATACATTTGAGACTTAAAAAGGGGCTGGAGAGATGGCTCAGCAGTTAAGAACATTTGTTGTTTTTCCAGACGACCTGGGTTTGATTCCTACACTGTGGCTAACAAACATCTGTCAATCCAGTTCCAGGGGATCCAACACTCCTTCTTGGGCCTCTGTAGGCTTTGTATGTATGTAATGCACTTACAAACTTGCAGGCAAAACACTTCATATACATAAAATAAAAATAGTAAAATATTAAAGAAAAATTCAAATAGCTCTTTCCTGGTGCTTTGCTTTTGTGATTTGCAAAACGTTCTTTTAAACTCAGTTAACACTTAGAAATATCTCTATTGTGAGTTATTTCGACATCTTTCCAAATTTCCTTGATGACCATATGGATTGGTGATGCTGTTAAATTTGAGGAGAGAGAAAAATGAGTTAGAATTTAAGAGTGGGAAAAGTTGCTTATGAGAAAAAAGACTGAAGCCAAAAGTTGAGGCTAAAAAAAATTTTACTGCTCAGTAAGGAATGTGATCCAGCACAAGAGTTTAAGTAGTCTCTGGGGGTGAAAAAATGGAGTAGTAATACTTAAAAACTAAACAACCACAAAGGGTCCCTTGCTTCCTTTTAGAGAAGAAGCAAAGTCTCTGTGTTGTTGATAGGCTGATGATATAGAGCTTTGCTACCCAGATGAACAGGGGTCTGGCCAAAAAGTGGCCTATGTACGTGTCTCAGGTGGTATGCTTGTCTTGAAATTATAGTGTGTATCTAGCTGCCAGTGTGCAGGTAAACGTGTAACATGTATACTCATGTGTTTCAGCTGTACCAGGAGCATAAATATGGTTAGGCTCTTAGACTAACAGAAACAACAGTTATTTCATATTTAATTAAATCACCAGGAGAATTCTGCAACAATATTTTAAAAGCAACAAATGAGTCTATTATGTTTTCAGTGTCTTGTGTGGAACTGTTTTAATTTGTAGTTCTCAGTTTGGTCTGGGGCATGGGGCAAGTTATATACTTCCTGGAGTCATCTGCTTTTGGAAGCTTTTTTTTGTTAGATTCAGTTTAAGATTGTTTGAGGACAGAAATCCATTGGTTAGGATTGTCAAAATGTTTTCACATAAACCCATGCACTGGCACCTTGAAGCTTGGCTGTTTAAACTGTGGATGGGAGGACCTGAAATAGTCCCTTTAGGTGGGACTTTTTAGGTCCTAAGAAAGGACTTAGTAGGTCCTTTCTACTGAGAAAAGGTAATAAGTAATACTTTTTGGACATAAGACTGAATAAATCAGGTTAGGAATGATTGCATGACCATTAATGCTGCTGGCATAATTTTAGATTAGAAAAAGTTTTCCGAAATTTTAGGGATAATATGAACAACAGAGTTTCTGTATTAAGGATATTAGAGAAATTCTGTTTAACTCTCCAATGGAATAGCTTTCTTAATCATATTCCTTCCATATGCAAATTGTGCAGTATGCCTACTTGAGTGCTTATGACCTTCATGTGGAATGCTTTGGACTTTTTATATAAAAATATTTTATATATATATATATTTTTTTAAAAAATATATTTTATGTTATATTTATATCAGGTCTTACTGCATTGCCCTGGTTGGCTTCAAACTCTCAATCCCTCTTCTTCAGCCTCCAGAATACTGGGATTTTTAGGCTTCCATGTGCTCACATGCCTGGAGCTTTGTCATTTTTTAAAATTAACCATTCACCAATATTTAACCAGAGCTGACAAAAGTGGGTGGGAATGTATAGGATGAGAGCTGGAAGCTCAGTTTGAACTCTCAATAGGGTCGGCTTCATATCTTCTGTTGCTAGACTCTGCAGGCCAGCATACAGGAATCTGATCTAAGAGTTCAGTAAGCACGAGAAGTAAAGGTGTTTAAGCTATTGTAACTTGATTTGGAATCACTAAAAGTGTACCCTCTTTAGAGCATTTAATTTGATCATAGTATTTACAGAACAAGCTCCAACCTAGTAAATTGGCTAGAGCAGACGCATACTATATTGTATCTTCCTTTTCTGATAGGCTAATTAAAATTGGTAGAATTTGTGAGACTGGGGGCATAACAGGTATGTTGACAGTACTACTGTTACTTGTTGGTGCTTTGTGTACATTGGAAAGGAATTAAAAGTAGAAATAGAAGACTACCTATTATATTAACTGCTAGACTGGCCCCTTAACAGAAAATCAAGTTCATTTTGACCAATAAGAGCAGAGAATATAAAAGAGCGGTATCAAATACTGTTTAGCAGTGTATCATTCCTGTGTTTCTAACTTGCCTGATTGAACTCTTTACTCAGTTTTTTAAAGGACAGTTACTTTTCTAGTACACTCACTTTTCTTTATGGATTCAACATTTTCTTGGACAGTTCTTTTCCTTTATCAGCCATAGAAAGAAATGTGAGTATTTGAGTTAGTTTTTTAAATTTGTATGACATGAGGGATTTAAAGATTATATTATTTTAGAGTTCTTTGACAAAATTTAGTTGTAGTTAATCTACATAGCCTATTTGCCAGTCTACCAACATTTTTCTTGTTGATGTGGCTATTTCTGGTTTTAATCTTTTGAAGGGGACTGGAATGACCCTATGGTAGTTGTTTTTGTAGATGTGACCAAAACATCACCTAAAACTTAAAAATATCTTGTGATCATAAATTATTTTCCTTGCAATTTTGGATTTTGGGCCAATTTTTAATTTTTGTTTCTGTGTATGAGTGTATTATCTGCCTGTATGTAAATGTACCGATGTCATGCAGTGCTGTTGGAGGTGAGAAGAGGGTGTCGAATCCCCTGGAACTGGAGTTATGAGTGGTTGTTGACCACCATGTGGGTGCTAAAAATGAATCTTCTGCAAGAGCAGCCAGTGCTTTTAACCACTGAGCCAACACAACAACTACTTTTTTCTGGTTAGTGATAATTAGTCTGTATTAGGGTCTCAGTCTAGTAGACATTTGGTTTAAATAACTTAAAAAAAATGGTCTCATGTAGCCCAGGTTATCTTCAAACTTGTTATGTAGCCAAAGCTGGAACTAAACTCTTCCCCTCCTGCCTCTACCTCCCAACTACTGAGATTTTAGGAATGTGTCACCATGCCCAGCTCCAGCCTGTTTTTTTAGAACAACTTTTGACCTTCTGTTAGGGAAAGTTGTAGTCTTCAAGTTTAAGAAGAGATTATGCCAAGCCTGGGTATAGTATAAGTACCTGAAAGTATACTAAACTTCTCAGAAAACCCTGAGTCTTCTGTCAATTGGGGTCAGAGTTTAAAAACAGTAATGACTAGAACTGAGGATGTAGTACAGTTTTGCTTACTTAGTATAAACAAAGCCCTAGATTTGATTCCTAGCACTACATAAACCTGTAATAATTCCATCTGTAATACCAGCATGTTAGGTAGAGGCAGGAAAATAAGTTCAAGGTCATCCTTGTCTACTTAGGGAATTTGAAGCCAGCGTGGACTATTGGGAGATCTTGACTCAAAAACAAACAAACCAAAATGACTTAAGTCTTTAATTGGAACTGTGAGGTTGTCTGTCCCTTATTACAGTTGCTCAGTAACCTGGGAAGAGATAGGACTTAGTTATTGTAGTAACTAAGGCAGGAATATACTAGGAAACACCATTATGATAAAGTTGTGAGAGAAATGAGAGGTCTTCACCTCAAGAGTTAGAATGTTAGGATACCAGAAGATGGAGTGAAAGATGAACTTTCAAGGCAGGAAGTCAGGACCGAAGAGGAGCTCACTTTTTTGTTAGTTTTGCTAGTGACTTCTTCGAGAACCTTAATTCTGAGTTATTAGGGCATTAGATGTCTTAATGAGTCAGTTGAAGAAGGTAAACTTGAGACTGGAGAGATGGCTGAGTTAAGAGCACTTGCTGCCCTTGCAGAGGGATCCAGCACCTACATGGTGGCTAATAACTATCTGAAACTCCAATTAAAGGGGATTTGACACCCTCTTCCAGCATCGTTCACACTGGTTCTCTTATATACAAACAGACAAAGCACATAAATGTAATTTTGGACATAATAGCATATAAGACCCAAGGGTCCTGGTAGAGTTTGAGTGTTTTGAGTTGAAAGACCTCACAGAAAGAGGATTTCTTTCATCATTTGATAGATAACTTGTATATAGAGTACCTAAGCAGTTGAGATAGATCCTGTAGTCTGGTGCCTGTTGTCCTTTGAATTAGCCTATAACATGTCTCTTAGACCAGATAAGTGAACTGAGAACATATACAGAACAATATACAGATCCACTTTGTTTGGGTCAATCAAGGAAGAGACTAAGTTTATTTTTAATGTCTCCCCAGAAGAAACCAGATGGCTCTGGACAAGAATAAACAGAAACTTGTGAAACTAAACTCCAACAGAATACCACTGGAACGTGCCAGAAATGTAGCAAAATCTAATACTGGAGATATCTATCATCCATTGACTTTACTGGGTGGCTTAATTATATGATTTCTCAGAGACCTCCAAACCTTTAGAGAAAAAATAAAAGTTGTTAGAGGCCAAAGATTGTACAGTAAATGAAAAGACTTTGTTTTCAAGTAGTCTGATGCAGCACAGAATCTAAGTTAAGGAATGGAGAGGCAAGGTCAGTCCTTTATAGTCAAGTCATAGTGGATAAGCCAACTCTTTGAGTGTTCTTTCTTGGTGGTACCTGAATTTATTGTTGATAAGTGGCCTGGCCAGGGTTTATCAGTTTAGTTGTCATTTGGGTATGAAGATATAGAGGTTAGGAGAGAGGTCTGAATATAGTTCTATAGCTGTGTACTTTGAAAAAGTTGAAAGGGAGGGGGAAAAAGCTAGTTTGAGCCTTTTTGTATTATTGTTCTTATCATTCTATCATTTTCTTTTTAAATTAACTTTTAGTTGGTATATAAAATAGTGAGTTTTGTTAGGACATATCATTGTACTTTACTCATAGTCGTACCTCCCACCTGCCTCCGTTCCCCTCTCTCCCTCTTACTGGTCCCTTTCCTTCCACTGGTGCCCCTTGTGTGCTTTTATGTCATATGTATGTATGTTCTATATATTCAAATATAAGTTTTGCATATGAGAGAAAGTGTTATTTCCTTTTTTCTTCCTTGATTACTGTCTTGTTCTGTTCCATTAAACCCCTCCGTAGTTCCCTTCCTCCCTGCACCTCCTCTTTTGTATGTGAGTGTGAGTGTGTGTATATGTTTCTTTAAAACACATATTTTTAAAATCTGGATTCCATATATGAGAGAAAACTTGTAGTATTTATCTGAATCTGGCTTATTTTGCTTAACATGATGCTTTCCAGTTCCATCCATTTTCCTGAAGATGACATAATTTCATTCTTCACAACTGAATGCTCCATACTCCATTTGTGTCTGCGTACCACATTTGTTGATGGGCATGCTAGACTGGTGCTGCATCATGGATATTTCGAAGAATACTTTAGTAAATATGTGTAGTTAACACAGTGGTATGCTGACTTAGATTCCTTAGAGCATAGAACCAGGAGAGGTGTACTTGAATCATAGTAATTCTAGTTCTATGTTTTATTGAGGAAGCCCCATACTGATTTCCATGGCTGCTGTACTAGTTTACATCCTACCATCAGTGCATGAATGTTCCCTTCACAGCATATTCACTAGCTTTTGTTGTCATTTGTTTCCTTTAATATTTTTATAATTTTACTATTTGTATGTATGTGAGTGTGGGTGCATGTGTGCCATGGCACATATGTGGAGATTAGAGGACAAATTTTGAGAGTTGGTTATTTCCTTCTATTTTGGGTTCCAGGGATTGAACTCTGGCTGCTCTTGGAGAGTATTTGGTAATAAAAATAAAAAACAAATAAAATACTTAAAAAATTCCCAAAGAGCATATTAAAAAAAATTGTTTTTATGTGTATGAGTATTTTGCCCAAATGTATGTAAGTGCATCTGTGTCATACACTGTCCATGGCTGCCAGAAGAGGTCATTGGATCCCCTAAAACTGGAGTTTCAGATGGTTGCAGCCACCATGTGGGTGTTGGGAACTGAATCTGGGTCCTCTGCAAGAGTAGATGATGCTCTTAACTGCTGAGCCATCTCTCTGGCCCCTGTTTGTTTGTTTTTGTTTTTGAGACAGGGTCTCATGTAGCCCAGACTGGCAAACATTTTGGCTTATAAAATGTTAATTATTTTTTAGTTTAACAATTTAGCAATTATTTTGAGTTTTGGAGTTCTGGTTAAGTGTGCTTTTTCTTCTTTCTTTATTGATTAAATTGGTTCTTGGGACAGTTTGATACATGTTTATAGGGCATTATTGTGTTACTCTTAGCCTTAACCCTGTCATATCTCCTTTCCACCACTGTCACCAGCCTTCCTCCTTACAAGTCTCTTTCTTTTGTGTTGTTTTGTTTTGTGACCCATTGATTTTAATTAGGATGGTCTGTGTGGCCTCAGGTTTGGAACTATTCATTGGAGCCTTGTGGGCTTACTGTTTGGTATACAAGTGAAGACCATGACTATTCCTCTTCCAGAATCCATCATTAGTTCAGTAGGGAGGGTAGGTCCTCCCTGATCCCTGACTGGCAGGCCCAGTGCAGGCAGTAGTACCTGTTAACCATGTTAAACCATGTTTGCCTTCTTTAAAAATGTCTTTTTCTAGCCCTTTCCTTATCTTCAGCTATTACATTCTTTCTGCTCCCTATGCATTGACACATTCCACGAGCCTTGGAGGAGACTGAATAAATGTTCTGTTTAGGGCTGAGCACTTGCCTCTTACATACTCTTCGGAAACCATGAATCTTGCATTTACTCACCACTGTTCACTGCAAAGACTGGCATCTCTGATTGGGTATGAGCGTAGCATTATCTATGGGAAGAAACAGAGCTATTTAGAATGCAGTTTGGTGCCATGTCAATGTAGCCATACAACAGTTTTCTCCCAGTTCTCCATGAGCTCCCCAGCTGTGGGGTTTTGGCCAGTTTTATGGTACCAGGCATGTATTCCTTCCATGGAACAGGCCTTAAATCCATGGGAAAGTCATTGGTTAACTCCATAACAGTCCTTCCTTTATTACACCAGTGGGACATCTTGCCTGGCAAATTGGCATTGTGTTTGTAGGGTTCACAATTTGGTCAGATCATGATGCACCTTCTGGCACTATGAAGGCCAGCCAGCGGAGAGGAAGCTTCTGGTTCAATTCCAGCTTGATTTTTCTGTATCTTGCAACTAAAGTGTGTGATGCTTCAGCAGCAGTCTTATTATCTAGTTGTGGTGGGCACCCCAAAGGAGTGGCAAAAGCCTGTATTGTTTTGTTTTAGCGGCCTCTTGGGTCTCCCTAACCAACAGCTCATTCTGGCAACAGGATTCTTGTTTAATAACCCATAGCTTCTAGGAGTAGCATTTCAGCTAAGCAGGGTTATCGCCAACATTTTTTTTAAACTCACATTTTTAATTGGTTTACAAAGTAGTAGGTTTCCATATGGCTTTTTTATATATTCTTCAGTTTAGTTAACCCTCGTCCCTGCCTCTTCATCTCTCCTGTCCTCTTACCCCCAGATGTACTTTTTTTTTTTTTAAGTTTATGACAGTTATTTGGTAAACAGTGTGTATTATCTATGTTAATGAAGACGTTTTTGGTTGCAAGTAACAAGAAAACTATTTATTGAGACTAATTTAAACAAAAAGATAAATTCGGACTGAGTACAGTATTGGTACCCCTAAGGGAAAAGTACGCCTGGCTTTAGAGGGAAAGGATCAAGGAACCTCAGAAAGTGAGACTGCTAATTCCAGTGGCTTCCTAGAGCCTTCCAGAACTTTCCTGTTTCCAGGGTCCCTGCTTTGTAGTGACTCTGACTTTCACATTACTTTTACAGTAGAGAGGATCTGACTGGCTTATGCTTCTAGTGCCAGTTCATTACCCACCAGTAGTGGCCTGTAGGTCAGGATCACACTACAAGTATGACCAGTGGTCATTGGTTTCTGTCTTGTTCTAAAAACTGGAACAATTTGAACTTATAAGTAGTATTGGATTATATGACCCACATTATAAAATATATATGAAAAATAAATATTCATGGTCTAGGGCTATGTAGTAAGACTCCTCTACAGTTGTGACAAATCACATGCTAATGTATGATGTTGGTAATAAAATGAGTGGGATCAGGGTATAAGGGGGCCTGGAGTATTGTTGCAAATTTTCTTTCCCCTTTCCCCTTTCCTCTTTCATTCTGACAGGGTCTTCCTGTAGCCCCAACTGACCTGGAAGTCTGTGTACATGAGGCTAGCTTACATGTCACAGAGATCCACCTGCCTCTGCCCCCTGAGTGCTGGGACTAAAGGTGTGTACCACCATGTCTAGCTTTTTTTTTCCTTTATTAAAATACGTTAGATACATTTATTTAAAATTTTTTATTTATGTATATATCTGTGTCAGTGTCTGTTATATGTGTGCAGTGCTTTGGGAGGCCAGAAGAGGACATCAGATTCCCTGGAACTGGAATTATAGGTTATTTGAGCCTATAATTCAAACTTGGGTCCTCTGAAAGAAAAGCATGTGCACTTAACCACTGGAACCATCTCTCCAGCCCTTAGTTTTTTCATTTTTGTGTGTATATATGTGTATGTATGTCATGACATGTGTGGAGGTCAGAGAACAACATGCAGGAGTCAGTTCTTCTACCATGTGGGTCCTGGGGATCAAACTCAGGTTATGAGGCTTGGCAGCAAGTGGCTTCATTTACTGAGTTATCTGTTGTAACTTTTTTGTAAATCTGAAACTATTCTAAAATAAAAATATTAAATTTAGTAATTTCTTATTGACCCAAGAAATATTTAACAAATACATAGTTATGCATTTTTATAATAAAAGATAGTGCTTTTGTTTTTTTTATTTTATTATTTTAATTTTGTGTCTATGAGTGTATTGCCTGCATGTATGCAAATGCATCTGTGCCATGCAATGCCCTCGGAGGTCAAAAGAGGGATCTGGAGTTACAGATGATTGTTAGCTACCATGTGGGTGCTGGGACTCAACTCTGCCAGTGCTTTTAACTGTTGAGCCATCTCTCCAGGCCTTGCATTAAAAAATATATTTTACTTATTTTTATTTTTTATGTGTGTGAGTGTCTTGCCTGCATGTACGTAAGTGCACCTGTGCTATGCAGTGCCATCAGAGATCAGAAGAGGGCTTTGAATTCCTTGGAACTGGAGTTATGGGTGATTCTTGGCCACCATGTAGGTGCTAGAAATCGAAACTCGATCCTCTGTAAGTACAGTCAGTGCCGTTAACCACTGAGCCATCTTTTTAGACCCTCTCTTAGTATTTTTAGTGTACAAAATAATGGGTTTTATCATACCTTGCTCTTACAAATTATAGTGCTTTTAAATTGTTTTGTTTTGAGATGTGGTTTCATTCTATATCGTTGGCTGGTCTGGAACTCTTAGTACTCCCCCTGTTTTCATGGGTATGAGCTGCCATGCCTGGCTTGCAATGTCTTTTATTTTTAATATAGTCTATGTTTGTTGTTATTATTACTGTATGTATGTATATTTTGTGTGTGTGTGTGTATGTGTATCCGTGTCTGTGTGCAGATCAGAGAACAACTTGTAGAGTTGATTATCTTCTTGACACCTTTGTGTAGAATTCTGGCATCATGTATCAGACCATGAGGTTTGTGTGGCAAGCACCTTTACCTACTTTTACCTACTGAACCATCTTGCCTGTCATTGTAGTACTTTTTTTTTTTTTTTTTTGGTCTTTTTGAGACAAGGTCTCCCTATAGCCCCAGCTGGAGAAAATATTTCATAGAAATACTGACTTAAAAAACAGCTGAAATGCTTTATCAGAGAGTTTCTCAAAATACTAGCCTCCATGCTATGCCTTCTGTGTACAGGGCACCTGGACTACTTACTGTACATTCTTCTCATTGGATAGCTGCTTGGCTTTAGCTGAACCATTTTTTTTTTAATATGTGAACTTATACTATAACCTGATTATTTCATGCCAATCAAAAGGAACATTATTTTAAATTACCTTGGACAAGGGAAGGCAAGATTTTTATTGTGCCTAGAACAATATTGCATTTATTATGCAAAGTAAATTCTTGGTTTTGTTTTTAAAAAAACTTGGAGGCTGGAGAGATGGCTCAGAGGTTAAGAGCACGTACTACTCTTGGAGAGGACATGAGATCTGTTCCCAGCACCCACATGGTGGCTAATAACCATTTGTAACTACAGTTCCAGGTGATCTGGCACCTTCTTCTGACCTTCAAGGGCACTGCATGCTCATGGTACACTTTCATACAGGCAGACAAAACACTCATATGTAATTAAAAAATTTTTTAAAGTTTCAGTGGTACAGGAAGATTACCCCCCCCCCCCCGTGCTTCTAAAGTGGCTGTTTCAAGGCATTCAGTTAAAGCACAACTGCTGTAATTATAGAGATATAAGCTGCTGTTTTCTATTGAAAGAGAATTCCTCATCTCTGGAGAAGCTTTTCCACAACCCAGGTTTCTGTTAACTATTTTATGAAATACTGTCACCAGTGGTAGCTTTAACTAAGTAGGATCCTGTGATAAGAATGCTCTAACTTGAGAAAACAGGTTTTATTCTGTATGGTGGTTGAGTTTGGGTTGTGGATTTAAGATTAATTGAGCTGAAATCTCAACTTGGCATTACAGTATTATTTTTATGCTTAGACTTCAGTTTCCTGGTCTCTAAAACAGATAATAAGCTGGCCATAGTGTACACCTGTAATCCTAGCACATGGAAGTTGGAGGCAGGAAGATTAGGCATTTCAGGTCAGCTTGGGCTATATGAGATTCTGCCTATATGAGATTCTGTCTCAAGAGGATGGGAAGAGTCACTACTAGTATCAACAACCTCACATGGTTGTTGATGTACACTTATACATAGTAAGTATTTGATAAATATCCAGTGTCTGTATTCCTTATTAAAATGTTTTATTAAACATACTAATTAAATATACTTTGTCATATTAAGAAAATATTTTTGTCATTGAATATTTTTACATATTTTAATAGCTGTGTAATGCACCAACAACCTGTTTGCTATTGTTTATTTATTTCAATATTGTCATGTATGTAGAGTTATATTTGATACTTTTGCTTATTGAAAAGTGGAATAGTGACTTTTTTTTTTTTTTTTGAGAACTGGTCCCATGTAGACCAGGCTAACCTCAAACTTTCATTGTGTAGACTTGAATTCCTGGTCCTCTAGCCTCTACCTCTACAGTGCTTTGATTTACGGGTATGCCCAGTTTATGTGGTACTGAAGATGAAACCCAAGGTTCTGCATATGGTAGGCAGGCACTATCAACTGAGCTACATCCTAAGCTGTATCAACATACAAAAGTTATTATGTACATCTTTTCCACAGTCATTTTCATTTCATATTGAGAGTTGAGGTAAAGGTTTCTTGGAATAGAAAGTTGTAAGCTGTCATGTGTCAGTGACCAGGAATGGTTCATAGTGTAGTCTTTTTTTTTTTGAGTAGTAGGCTAGTTTGCTGGAATTCATTTACAATTGTTACATTAGACTTCAGTAGTAAATTTTTATGGTGACAATATAAGTTCAAAGAACATGCAAAAAAATATATTGGTTAAAATCGGTTCTATAACTTTTGTGTTACAGGAACAATATTGTAAAATCTTTGGGGAGGGCAAAGGAAAATGGGATATCTGAGGTTTTTTTCCTCCCTTTCTCTCAAGCAGTCTCATTTAAATTAGTATTGGAATTGGAATACAACTGCATGCAGTCTGGTGGAGGAAGGGGATTTTTGGCAAGGAGCTACTGAGCAGTTGTGAGCATTATTCAGATTAAGCATAGACAGCCATTCATTATAAGTACAACTCAGTAAGAACAGGGCATTCTGTTGCTAAAGCTGGGCATTGCTTTCATTTTATTACTTGGTGTGTGTTACATGTAGGCAACTCCTACATGGAAAGGAAACTATCGATTTGATTACATTTATTGCTGTCTGCTCTTCTGTGATTAGTTTTTCCCAACTACTACTTAAAATGCAATATACTAAAAAATTTTTTTTTGCAACATTTAAAAACATTTCTTGTGAAAATACAAAAGATATTTGTGGCCAGGCACAGTTGCATACACCTGTAATTCCAGCCCTCAGGAGGTTGAGGCAGATAGATCTTCATTTCAAGGGCATCGTGGGGTATATAAAAAGATTCTCCTTCCTCCCTCAAAATAGGCATTTATGAAAAACCAGATGTGGTGGCTCACATCTTTAATCTCTGATGGGGAGCAGAGGTAGGTAGGTCACTATGAGATCTAGGCCAGCCTGGTCTACATAGTGAGTTCCAGGTGAGCTGGGGCTATGGGAAGACAAAAAACAAAACAAAACAAAAAACAAACAAAAGACATTTTTGGCATAATATTTGAGTCATGCTTAAGAGCTCTGCAGGCAAAGGTATTATGTATCTTTGTATCTGCAGAACCTATTGTAACACTCAGCACTAAGTGAGTGCTTAGGAAATGTCACATGACGAAATGAATGATTATTGATTGCTCTAATCTCATTAAGCAGTTCAGGAGGGTTATACTTGTATCCCTATGAAATAAATATTATCAGCATATTAATTATATTACTTTCTGCTCTTACTGCTTACTAAGAGTAAGCTTACAAAGGATTTATTTGGGGTCATGATTTCTGAGATGTCAGCCCATCATTGTAGAGAGGGCTTCGTGGAGCAAAGAAGCTCATACCATGATAGTTCTGGAAGCTGTTTTTTTTAATATATATATATATAACCACAGCTCTTAGCTCCTGTGATGATCTGGGTCTTCTCCACTTAATCAATGTTCACTAGAATCTACCTCACAGAAACATACATAGTAGTCTCTTGGGTAATTCTAAATTCAGTCAAAATGACATTGAAGATTAACCTATTATACTAGCATAGTTTGCCTTAATTTATCTCTTATCATTTCAAGTCAAGTAAACTAGCCAGAACAGATTAGGCCTAGGAGTATAGATTTAAGAATGAGAATTGTTGGGGCTGGAGAGATGGCTCACCAGTTAAGAGCACTGGCTGCTCTTGCAGAAGATCTGTGTTTGATTCCTAGCACCCACGTGGCCCCTCACAACTGTCAGTAACTCTAGTTCCAGGAGATAAAGTGTCCTCTTCTGACCTCTGCAGGTATTACATGCACATGGTGCACGTATATATGTAGGCAAAGCACATATACATAAAAATAAAATAAGACTTTTTTAAAAGGAAAAAAATTTAGAAAACAAAATGAAACTTCTCCCATCTTATTCTGCCCTTGCTCCATGAAACAGTCTTAGTTCTACTTTCTGTAGTTTTTACCAAAAGTGATATTTATTTTTTTCTAATAATAAAATTGCATTATAATATATACACATTCCTCGGAAGCCCTCAATACATACTTAATTGAGAATTTGTTATAGTGATATAGTCAGGCGTTTGTCATACTGTTATCATGAATTCTTTGAGCATTTATGGGGAGATGGTTCCCACAGTTAATACTGAGGATGGAAAGAGTAGAGAGCTGTGACTCTAGTCTTTGAGGTAAGTTTCCAAGAAATGAACTGTGCAATGATGACTCTAGTGTATGAAAATAAATTATTATAATTAAACAGTAGCATTACCAATTTTCAGGTCATGTTTGATAAGCCTCTTTTTCAAAATTACAAATTAAAGTTTTTGATTTGAGGGTATAAAACAATTTATGTAAAAACTGTTTATACAAAAACTGGTTGGCGCTAATGAGACCTAACATTAAGGTTAGTAATCTAGGGCTGGAAAGATGACTTAGTTGGTAAAGTGCTTGTTTGGCACACATGATGACCTAAATTGGAATCCGTAACACCCACATAAAAAGCTGGGTATGGCTGCACTAACCTGTTAATCCCGGTGCTGGGGAGGTAGATTCCCTGGGGCTTGCTGGCCAGCTAGTCTTGTCAAGTAAGCAAGCTTCAGGGTCATAGAAAATACAGTGAAGAGTGACTGAAATCAGGGAGACACACCTGACAGTGACCTGACTTCTGTACACATACTCATGCATGTGTGTATACAAAAACACACAGAATAGCATGATCGTGACTTTGCTTTAGACTTTGCTTTAAACTAATCTTCTCTTTTTTTTCCCAGTGCTGTGATTCTTATTCTCTCTGTGTTAACTGTTTCCCCTCTTTCTCCTTTCATGTGCCTCACCCAGCTTCCTGAGTGCTGGGATTACAAGTCTGCCTCACTGTGCCCGACTTTCCCCCTAGTTTCTGGATTAAATTCTTCTCTTCATAAACTTTGAATGTTTTCCCTTTTTTGATTTTTTTTGAGTTTACAGAATTTTTGGAACTTACATTAGCAACATCTTGTTAAAATGTGTTGTGCTTTAAAGATAAATGATAAACATTTCAGAAGTCAAAATCAGGATTATGTAACTATTGGTAATTATGTTTTACAGTATAAAAGCCCCATTTAAACGAAATTTTAGAATTCTTTGGGTTCTCTTTCACTCATTCATCAAATATTAATTAGATGCCAGGTACAATGTATGCTTGGTGCTAGGCATACCAAAAGATAGGTGAAGGATATGTGTGTGATTCATGTTGTATGATGTTTGCAATCTCTCTAGTGACGTTTTAAATTTACAGCAACACTGTAAACTTAACATTTATGATAAAATGTGGTGACTCTTTGTGGTAAGTATTGGCTTCTGTGAAAATGGGAGAATTGAGAGAAATGACTTCTAAAAAGCTGCCTTTCCTTTGAGAGTGCAAAAAATAGGTGAAGAAGCTTGGGAAAAATATTCTGGGTAGAGGGAATGGTACATCAAAGCCATTGTCATGTGCAAGATGGACATTAAGACAGTGTGAGCAGATCTTACACTTGGAGACTTAAGAGGGAATTGTGATGAGAAATGAAGTCAGAGAGGTTGATAAACAGGAGTCAAGGCTTTGAAGGGCAAAATAACTTTGAGCCAGAAGACATTGTTTTAAGCATGAAAGAAAGGAGAATGGATGAGAGAACTTATCAGGTATTTAGAAAGATAACTTTGGATCCAGTGTTGGCAAATGGAAGAGGGTGAGACTTAAGACAGAGACTTAATTGTGAGCCTGTAGCTGTTGGTTGTGGCTGAACTGGCACAAAAGAAAAGTAGAATGATGGGGGATGATATTTCCCAGGCAGACCCCACTAGGACTGGTAATTGCTAGAGGTGGGGAGGGGGAGAAATAGTGGCTATGAAGTCTTTTGACTTGCTTTGAATGGAAAGGAAAGTTGTTTGTTGGAAACTCTTCCTCACCCTCCTGCCCCCTTTCTGTACTGTGGAGTGAACGTAGGGGTTTTTACATGTTAGGTAAATGCTGTACCTCTGAGCTATACTTGTAGCCTTCTTTATTGAAAGTAAACTGGTAGAAGGAAGAAAAGGTTTGGGGACAGAGGAGAGATGGTGGTTTTACTTAGGACCATAGTTTTGTGGGTCTAGAGTTCAGGAGAGACTTAGATATTGTTTTATAGGTTTAATCACCATCAAAACTAGAATGAATGACAGACTCCCAAGAATATATGGAAAAGTGGCTTTTGAGACACCATCTCTCTGTAGCCCCAGCTGGCCTGGAACTTGCTATGTAGACCAAGCTGGCTTCCATCTTACAGAGATCTGCCTCCTTCTGCCTTCTTCTGAGTGCTAGGATTAAAGACATGTGCTACCACACCTGGCTCAAATTTGTTTTTTGAGAGGGATGAGTTTTGTTACTCTGTTAAACTATTAATTATCTTAGGAGATGTGAGCTTTCTCCACAGAAAAATAAACATCAATTGCAGTTGACATAGAATTCCAAGGGTTACAAAAATGGGCATCCGTAATTTTTAGTTTGTCAGGTGTGATAGTGCACACCTTTGATCCTACCAGAGGCAGGTGGATCTCTGAGATGGAGACCAGCCTGGTTCACATAGTGACTTCCAGGCCAGCTAGGGCTACAGGCTACCCTGTCTCAAACAAAACAAAACAACTCAGGCTATACAGTAAAAGAATAGTACCTAGGGCAACACTGTACAGAATGCCAACTTTTGTGGATGGAGCAAAGAAGTCTTAGAGTGAGTTTTACGGCATCTGTGAATGTACTGTGAAACAAAACCCAAAGAAGAGAGAGCGTGGTCAGTAGTTGCAAATGCCCCTCAGGGGTCATGTGCAATAAAGAATGAAAAGTATCCACTGGATGGATTTGATAATTAGGTCCCTAGGGTTCAGAATAAGTAATTTAGGAGCTGTGGTGAGAGAGAAATCCAAATTGCAGAGGACTGAGACATTGATGGGAGGTAAAGAAATGGAGCCAGAATGTTTAGGTAGTTATTTGAAGAAGTTTCATTATGAAAGACCAGAGATGGCTGGAGGGAAAGTTGGGGAAGATATGTCTAGAAGCTGATGAAATAGTCAGAAGAGACAAAGTCCAGGATGTCTGTGGTGGCTCTCTGTGTCCATGAAAGTGTGTGATATATTGGAGATGAGATCCGAAGCACAGAAAGATACTCTCAGACAAGAGCATCAGCATCATAAGTGGAAGGGAGAAAAAAACAATTGCGTATGAAAACTAAGTTTGTGGCAAGAAGCTAGAGGAAGCCTCAGTCTGTTTCTCTGAAGTCAGATGTGTGATCATTCACTATGAATCATAGGATATCTACTTTCAAAGTCATTGCCTTATTACAGTTGAAGATTATAATTTGGGATTTGTATGTATTGTGTATGTGTTGATTCTGATTGTTCAATTGATGAAATGATAAAGTTTGAGGATTTTTCCTAAATCTATTTTATCATTTAGTATTTTTAGTTATGGCCTTATTTTCATGATTGAATTTTTATTTTTTTCAAAACAAAGCTAAGGCTGGTTTTGGTGGCACACACCTTTAATCCCAGCACTTGGAGGCAGAGGTAGGATGAATCTCTGTGACTTCCAGGCCAGTGTGGCCTACCTATGAATTCTAGGCTAGCCAGGGCTGCAGAGTGAAACTTGTCTGAAAATAAAACACAACAAAACAGAAATTCCAACAGTGACAAGAAACTGCTTCTAAGATGTGGCCTAAGGGACTTTGACTAGTTACTCTGTGTCTTGGATTAATCATTTTATTCATATGCTGGTGGTATTTGCTCTTAAAAGAATTTTCATTTCAGTTTCTAAAGTGATTATTATTATATTTAGACTTATTCCTAAATTTATGTTAAATGAATTTTTATATGCCAAATTTCAATAATTATAATAATTAGACCTCTAAAACTGTGGGAAGCTGGTAGAAATTAGCCACACATTATATTTGTATATGAATATAATGAAAGCTGTTATTTTTCCCTTTACTTGGAAAGTTTGAATTAATTTGTGACTATGTGAGTAGTAATTTTTAATTGAAATATGATTTGTATACTACAAAATTCTTTTAAACTGTTCAAGTCAGTGATTTTTAGTATATTCACTCAGTTGTGTATGTATTCATATTACAAGGTACTCAAATTTGGGATATCTAGCTTTTAATTAATGTATTGTAAACTTCTATTTATGTGTGTGTGTGCGCACATTCACGCACATACCACAAAATGCGTATGGAGGTCAAAGAGTACTACAGCTTGGGGGAGTTGGTTCTTTCTCTCCCACAATGTTGATCCCAGTGATCAAACTCCAGGTCTCAGGCTTGGCAGGAGGTGCCTTTATCGATTGAGCCATCTCATCTGCCTCACTCATCTGGTCAGTGAGCTGCTGCTGATTTAGGGGAAGGGAGTTTATTTCTCCTGTAAAGGTTCTTTGGCATTTAGATGAGGACAGAATGTTACTTTTTAAAAATCTCATTTATATCAGGAAACTTTTATCTCATTTGTGATCCTCTTGTGTAGAAAATTATTTAATTTGCTGGATATAGTAGTGCACACTGTTAATCCTAGCACTTGGGAGGCAGAGGCAGGCAGATCTCTGTGAGTTCAAGGCCAGCCTGATCTACATAGCAAGTTCTAGGACAGCTGTGGCTACAGGGAGATCCTGTCTCAAAAAGACCAAAAATAAATAAATAAATATTTTAAAAAAAGAAAATTATTTCATCCTTAAAATAGGTCAGTCTGAATTTACACGCCTTCTCCCTAGAACTATTTTTCTCTTACCATTAGGTTTCTCTAAGAAAAGATATTCTTTAAAAAAATTGTGTGTGTGTGTGTGTGTGCGTGTGTGCACAAGATGTCCATGGAGGCTAGAAGAGAGCACCAGGTCCCCTAGAGCTGGAGTTACAGGTGGTTATAAGCAGCGCAGCATGAGTGGTAGAAACCAAACTCTTAACCACCGAGCACTTGAATAGGTTTTGATGGAAGATAGGAATTTGGCCTAATTAGGATATCAGATTTATAAACTTTATTTACTTCAACTGTTACAAGTAATCATTGCTGAAGTTATAGCCATTGAAACTCAGCTTTTGATTGCTAGTCTCTATTGTCAATAAAGTTTATGATTGATCATATTTCATCTCTCACTGTAGTTAGGGTTTCATTAGAGTTCAGTTATCCACTGCTGTTTTCAGTGTTTAAAATGAAACAATACAGCCTTAATATTTTAATTTAATTTTGCCTATGTATTTGTTTTTTGTTTCCTTTACAGTACTCTGTGCAAAAAACTTGGTGAAAAAGGATTTTTTCCGTAAGTAAATTAATTTTAATATAAATCTTTGTATGTTCTGCGTAGACTTTGAGGGTACATTTTCAGAGTTGTCTGGTTTAGTGATTCAGAAATATATTGTTATTTTATGAATGCTTTAACTTTGAGTCATTTGGTTTGATGCTTCGCTAGAGGGTTTTGTGCTTTTCATTCTCTGCCCCTTTCCTTCATTTACTGCTCTTTAAATGTGTGTGTGTGTGTGTGTGTGTGCAGTTGTGTAAATGCAAGTGTTTAGGTTTTTTAGAAAAGGTTCAAGAAAAGTTTCATGAATTTTTTTTCTTTAGCATTTTATAGGAAAATGTACTCATGTATTCAAGATTCATTGGAAGATTTTTTTAAAAAGTAATCTAGTCTGCATGGAATTCCCCAAGTTGTAGAAGACTAGTCTGTCAGACTGCATAGCAGATGCTTGGTTCCCAGATCTGTAGCCTGTTTGCCAATTGAGTGTATTTATTTATTTATTTATTTATTTATTTATTTATTTATTTATTTATTTATTTATTTAAGAAAAAAGTCTCCCTTGTTATGGAGCCTAGCCTGGTTTGAACTTACAGTCTTCTTGCCTCTGCATTCTGGGTGTTGGGATTACAAGCGTGCACCTCCAGTGTCCAGGAGTTGAGAAAAACACTCTAGCTTTATTTTAGGATTAAGTTTAATAAGAGAGGTTTGGGAAGTTCCCTTGGTATGTGTTAAAAACTTTAACCTATAACCACCCCCCCCTTTTAATTTTAACCTTCTAATTTCATACTTTATTTATATTTTTATTTTATTTTATGTGTATGAATGTATTTTGCCTGTATGTATGTAAGGGCACCCATGTTGTGCATTGCTCATGGAGGTCAGAAGAGGATGTTGGATCCCCTGGAACTGGAGTTACGTATGGATGGTTTTTAGTTGTTATGTGAGTGCTGGGAACCAAACATGGATCCTCTGCAAGTGTAGTCCCTTAATTTCATACTTTGTTAGCTTTCAATTATTCACTGACAGTGACAAGATTTTAAATAAACTTTTAGCCAAATTTTATGTTTAAAAGATTTGAATTTAAAAATAACAACTCATTAGGTTTTAACAATCTAACATTTGTTACCCAGCCAGCAAAACATGCTGTGTTCACTGCATGACACTAATAACTGCTAGTTTTCAAGGAGTTGATTAAAAGGAATAAGTTCTTGATATATTTTAAAATCATAATTCCATTCATTACTTCCTTTCTAGAGTAGAGCCTGACTTTAAGCTTAGAAATAATAGCATAATCTCATAAAAACATATAAGTGTTTACTGTATCTTTGTGCTTATGTGAGGAAGTCTAAGGATAATTTGGAGCAGAGAAAAAAAATTGGAAAGAGTCTTCCATTTCTGTACCTTGCACCCTGGATCCCGAATGCATGTCGCAGGAGAAGAGGGTCCAGGGTCCCGTTATCTGTGCTGACACCACATTTATTCTTCCTGGACTACTGCCAGTGACCATCTCCCTGTCACCAATAATCTAATAGCCAAGGTATACTTTGTTTATATTTTTAAAATCCTCCTAAGGTTGAACTGATTTAGGATTTATCTTGATGAAATTGAGAAGTGGCAGGTAGGTTGGCTGTGGTGGCAACGAGGATGAAATTGAGGAGCACTTCTAAGATATTTGTTTACATTTTGAAGATAAAAATCTTCATTTTTATCTCAGCTTTTCTAATAAATTATTCAGTTATTCTTGTCTCTGTTTTCCTAAGAAATCTAGAAGAGCCTTTAATTTTTGGTAAGCCTCTGAGAATTGATAGTACCTTAAGGAGTCCTTACCTGCCTAAATAGTAGGTGAATAGAAGAAGGTAATCCTTTTTCTATTGGTGTAGGCAGTACAAACTGCTAAGAATGATTTGAGAACATGAGCTTGCTTTAGGTATAAGGTTAGGAGAAACCATAATTATTATTTAAAAACATTTTAATTGAATTTTTGTGTATTTTATACAGAACAATTCAATCAGTATTAATCATCTTTATACCCCTCCCCCACTGCCACTCTCCCATAGCCCCCCCACCACTGAAATTCATGCATTCTCTTATTTGTGTTAAGGCCTGTTGTGTCATATTAGTATCCCCCAATGTTCCTCAGTGCATGTTCATCTATTGAGGTCTCGTTAGCCTGTCCAGTGCCTCTGACTTTAGAAAGATCAGCTCCTCCTTACCCAGCAGTAATCACTTGTCAGTATTTCTTCATCTAAGATTGGTGTGTGCTGACCATTGCCGTAGGTTTATATGAGCAGGATCCTAGGAGCTTGTAAGATTCATTTCCTTATGGTCATGCACCTCCTTTCTGACTCTTGACAATCTGTCCACTCCCTCTTTTGCAGTGGTCCCTGAGCCCTGGGTGGGTGAAGTTTAATATAGGAGTTATGTCCAAGGACCAACATTCTGCAGACTCTTAATCCCTACATTTTGGCCATTTGTGACCTTTTGTAGGAGGAAACATAATTATTTTTAAAACTCAGAATGGAAGATACCTACCTGATGGCCTAGAAAGGGAACCAGCAGAGTCAGTCCTTGGGCTTTTTGAAGACAGTCAGCCAAAGATGCATGTGCTCTAGATCCCTGTTCCAGGGGTCATGCCTGTTCTAGAAGATATTTTTGAACTGTTTATAGTTGAGGCTTGCCCACATTAATCTGAGACAAAAACAAACAATAGATCTTAAATTCTTCACATTTGAGTGTTCGTTGATTAGATTGTGGTTGTTAATGATAAAATATAGTTTAGGTTTTTAATTGATTTAAATTGTGTTAAATAACAAATCTTTTCAGGTGGAACATGAGTATGGGGTAAGGAAATGTATATTTATTTCATGCCAGGAAAAACAATCTGCCATGTGTTTTTCTACATATTAATTTATATATGAGACAATGCTGGGATTTGACCATCGATGGATGTTCCCCCTTAACAACTTGCATAGTGTTCTCCAAAACTATGAGAGCTAGCCTTCAGGAAGTGGCTTCCAGGTCAGTTACTAATCCTTGTTAACCACCTTGTGGGTTCTGGGAGCTGAATCCTGGTCTTCTGTAAGAGCAGCCAGTGCTTTTAACTGCTGAGCCATCTCTCCATCCCTGGGGAAAGTGGTTTTTTGTTTGTTTTTAAGCTCATAGTTGGAAATTGTTTTACAAGCTTCTTGACTTTAAAAAAAACAAGTCAGTTACTTTCCCTTTCCTGTCCTCAAAAAATTTGGCAGGAAATATTTCAAGCATGAAGTAACAGGTGAAAGAATTTTGTAGTGAAACACTTACCATGCAGTCTATGGTTAACTTGATCACGTACCTATCCATTTAGCCATTATCTGAGTTTTCTTCAAAGAATGTTTTAGTTGTCACCATATTTTTCTCTCTTTAATGCACCATTTTAAAAAGATTTGTGTGAGCTTGATGTTTGTGACTGTTCCCAGTATTTGGGACACAGAGGTGAGGAAGGATAAGGAGCCTAAGGTCAGCCTAGACTGCATAGTGAGTTTCAGGCTAGCCTGAGCTACTAGGTGAAACTCTTATTTTTAAAGGAGAGGAAGGATTTATTTGTATCAGATAGTGTTTTAAATATTTACTGTTTTTTTTTTTTTAAATATTTTATGTGTATGAGTGTTTTATGTGTATGTAACTGCACTCATGCATGCATTGCTGGAGGAAGCCAGAGGGCATTAGAACTGTAGTTACAGGTAGTTGTTAGCCACCATGTAAGTCCTGTAAGAGCAGCCAGTGCTCTTAACCAGTGAGCTATCTCTCCAGCCTATATAAGTATTTAAAAAAAAATTTATTTATTTATTATTTTAATTTTATGTGTATGAGTGTTTTGCTTGTATGTAAGTACAGCCATGTTGTACAGTCCCCGAGGAGTTCAGAAGAAGGCATTGGATCCCCTGTAACTGGAGTTAATGGACAGTTTTTAGCTGTCATGTAGGTGCTGGGAACCGAACCTGGGTCTTCTGGAAGAGCAGCCAGTGCTTTTAACCACTGAGCCATCTCTCTCTCTCTCTTTTTTTTAAAGACACAGCCTCCCTGTAGCCCCAGCTGACTTTGAATTTGATATGTAGACCAAACTGGCCTTGAAGTCAGAGATCCACCTGCCTCTGCCTCCCCAATGCTGGGATTAAAGGCATGTGCTACCAAACCTGGCTATATTAAATATTTTTATTAAAATATTTTATAGAGACTAAATCAGACGTTGAAAAACAAAATGGGATGGTTGGGTGGTATCTTTTTTTCTTCATTTAATAAAATTTTTTTTTGGAAAGTGAGCTATTTTAAGTTAAAAGGTTTTTGTTATGTTTATCCATTTTGTTTTCATATGTGTGAAGGGCAGAGTTTTCCTTCCACTGTATGGGTTTTTGGTGATCAGACTCAGGTTCTCAGGCTTGGTGGCAAGCATTTTTACACACTGAGTCATCTTGCTGACCCCCGTTTTTAGTTTTTATGTGTAATTATTTGTAGCTCACTGCATGTATTTGTCTGGTCTTGAGGTTCTTGATCTTTAACCATGTTATCTGTCACACAAGTTCTGGGGAGAGCAGCAAATTCAGTAGTTAATTTACCACTAGAGATCTCATTAGCTTCTGAAAACTTGAGTGTATATTCAGGTAATTTGGCCCTGGAGATAAATTTTTGTAGGGCAGTTACACTGGCAGGTTAAGCGGAAGCCTAAGTAATTTTGTTAAGGTGTAGAACTTGTTACTTTGATAATTATTTAAAGGAAAGAAAAAACTATAGGAGACTGACTCAGACTTTTCTACTTATTAAGGACCTGGAAACCATACAGTTTTGTGTGGAAAACATTTTTCTTTTCTTTAAAAAAAGTTTTTTGCATTTCTTTTTGTGTGTATGTATGTGAGTGTGCACATACTGTTGGTATGCTCACAACTTTTGGTAACTCTAGTTTGAGGGCATCTTGCCCTCTTCTAATCTGTGTCTGCACTGCATGTGTATGGTGTACTACATACATGTGGACAAAACACTCATACACATAAGAAATAAAAATAAAATTTGTGTGTGTACATGAGTATGCATGATGTATGTGGGAGGGCGTGTGTGCCATGGTGCACACATTTGGAGGTCAGAAGACAAACTTTGGAAGTCAGTTCTCTCTTGCATCTTGTTTCAAGTCAAGGTCTCTCTTTTTTCTGTTGTTCTGCATGCTTGAGGCTAGTTGACCTGTGGGCTTTGGGTAATTTTATCCCTGCCTTCCATTTCCTTGAAGTGCTGGGATTACAAATGTGTATTATGTGCTTACAGGGATTAAACTCTAGTCTCATCAGGTTTTCAAAGCAAGCACTTTTACTGCTGAGGCATCTTGTCAGCTTTCAAGCCTCTTTTAATGGGTCAGTTTTGTTGTTTTAAGAAAGAATCTCACTATGTAGATCTCTGGAAGTCACAGAGATTTGCCTGCTTCTCCCTCCTTAGTGCTGAGATTAAAGGCATGTACCACCAACCCAGTCTTTAATGAGCTAATTTTATCTCTTCAGCAGTTCTGTCTCTTAGCACAAATGCTTTGTCAGGGTTCTTTAAAGTCCTTTTCAAAACACTCTTGAATAAGGTCCTCTCCTTGGAATGCCTCCATTGCGAGGAAGTCCTTTATTTATTTGTCCTTTGCAGCCCAGTTGAGTCTCATTGCCCTTTTTTTACTATTCAGATTCAGTCTGTTCTCCTGACTTCAGGAGTTTTACTTATTCTCACTCTTGAACCACATAGTAAATGGGTGGTAGGCCAGTTTTTCATTACTGTGACAGAGTATCTGAGAAAATCAACTTTAAAAAAAAGATACTTTTTATTTTATGTGTATGAGTTTATTGACTGCGTGTTGTAAGTATACCCACATCATGCAATACCTGCAGAGGCCAGAAGAGGGTGTCAGATGCCCTGGAACTGCCTAACGGTTGTTAACTGTTATGTGGGTGCTGGGAACCAAGCCCATGTCCTCTGCAAGAGCAATCAGTGCTCTTAGCCACTGAGCTCTCTCTTTAGCCCCAAGAAAATGAACTTAGAAGAGGAAAGTTTTTTTTTTTTTTTAAACTCACAGTTTCAGAGGTTTCCAGTTAATGTTTAGCTGACTTCATTGGTGTGGGTCTGTGGTGATGTAGAACATCCTGGCAGAGAGGGCAAAGCTGCTCACTTTATGGTGGCTGGGAAGCAGAGATGAGGGACTGAGGAGTGCTAAGACATAGCACCCAAGGGCATACACCCAAGGACCCACTTCCTTCAACAACCTCCCCAAATAGCCCATTATACTATGAGTTCATGGATTCATCTGTTAATAAGGTCAGAGCCCTCATAAACCAGTCCTTTCCCAACCACCACTGAACATTGTTGTATTGGGGACCAAACTTTCAACATATGAGCCTTTAGGGAATATTCCAGATCCAAACTATAACATATAGCATAGTGGTTGAGAGCCAGCCTGTGTGTGTGTGAACTTAGAATCTAAACTTTAGACTCTGGCTTTGCCACTTACCACTCTGTGGCATTGAGCTAGTTGTACTTCGGTTTCTTTATTAGTAAGATAGGATAATAACAGTTGCCTACCTTTGTGAAAATTAAAGATAAGGCATCTAAAGTAGTCCCCAGCCCATTGCTGTGTTTTGACTGTTCCTCAGTTCAGTCAAATGGTAATCTTTATGTAATTAACCTTTTATCTTACATGTAAAAATATTTAACTCGAAATACTTCCCCTTTTTTCACAGGACTTCCTGATCCATTTGCTAAGGTGGTAGTTGATGGCTCTGGGCAATGTCATTCTACAGATACTGTGAAGAATACACTTGATCCAAAGTGGAATCAGCATTATGACCTGTAGGTATATATGATTAATTTTAAGTGAAACACAGAGTTAATGTAATTTGATACTATCTTTTAAAAGAATCATGAAAAATGATTTGAGTTTTGTATATAGAATAATTTAGTCTTTTTCTTTCTTCCTCTCTTTAAAAACAAAAACAATATTAGAGATTGAACTCAGGGTCTCAAGCATGCGAGGCAAGAACTCTACCACAGAACTATATCTCTTTTTTTATTTGTGTGTATTTTATTTTAAGATAAGTCTCACTAAGTTGCTGAGACAGGTCTTGAACTTGGAAATCCTCCTACTTCATTCTTCCAAGTAGCTAGAATTACAGGCCTGACATAGGCCTAGCCTTATAATTTGACACTTGAGGACCCAAACCCAGTGGAAAGATGTTTTGGATTTATTGTTAGATACACACAAACACTTTAGAAAATGAAAAGAGATCTGGGGATGTTAGATCAGTGTTAGAGCACCTTGTCTACCAGATCAAAAAACACAAGACCCTAGGTTAAATCCTCAGTATCAATCAATCAACTGAATCAGTCATTTAAAGAAAAGCCATCCACATGGAAGCATTTGTGACTCCTAGTGTTAAGAGCTGGTCTAAAGTGAATGACTATCTTTATTTTACTGAAAGGGAAGGTGTGCTGTACCACAAACCAGTTTCATTTTTTCAGTAATAGTCTTTTTAGAAGAACTTCATTTCTCAAGGTTGGACTTGAACTTAGTATCTTCCTTCTTCAGCCTCTGAATACTGAGATTATAGGTATGGCCCACCATGCCTTGCTAAAAATCAAGGGTTTTATACTTATACCTCACCTCAGTTTGGACTAGCCACATTAGAAATACTCAGTAGTTCTATGTGGCTGGCAGCTACCATTTTGGGCAGTACAGATACAAAGTATTGCTTTTGTCATCCTAATTTTGGTCTTTCATGATTTTTATTTTCCACATGGAGCATTTTCTGTTGTTAATGTTTGTTTTCTCCTTCGTTCCTATCTTTCCCTTGTCCTCTTTTTCTTTTTCTTTTTTTTCTCTTTCATAATAGAAATAGAGATAGTTTATAAAGGAAGAAGCATGTTGTTTCTCTCTAAAAAAAAAAAAAGTTACAGGTGGATTGATGAGATGTCTCAGTGGGTAAAAGTGCTTGTTGCACAATTCTGGTGACTTGAGTTCAATCCTTGAAGTTCACATTGTGCAAGGAGAGGGCAAACTCCCACAGGTTGTTCTTTGAACTCACATACATGTCATATGTCCCGCCACATACAAATAAAAAGAAATAAAAATAATTAAAAATATAAATTATATGAGGCTTGAAAGATGACTCAGCAGTTAAGAGCACTTGCTGGTCTTACAGAGGACCAGAGTTCAGTTCCCAGCACCCACATCAGGGGCCCCACAAACACATGTAACTCCAGCTCCAGGGGACCCAATGCCCTCTTCTGGTCCCTCTGGGCACCAGTACACAGGTGTGAGCATGCATGCAAGTACATACATACACACAGAGTTAAAAAGGGACTGGAGTGATGGCCCAGCAGTTGAAAGCACTGACTGAGGGCCTGGGTTCCATTCCTAGTACCCACATGGTAGCTAAGTACTGTCCCTAACTCTAGTTCCAGGAGATCTGACACTCTTCTTCTCACCTCCATGGGCATTTCATGACATGAGTGCACATGACTACATGCAGGCAAAACTCATAGACATAAAATAAAAATAATAAATATTTTTTAAAAGGTAAAAACACCCACAAAACAACAACAAAAAAACCTAGACATTCTTCTATGTAGGTTTGGTTTACATTCCCCTGAAGACTAGTGATGTTGAACATCTTTGCATTTGCCTTGATTGGCCTTGTTCTGTTATTAACTGGCCACCTAGGGAGTTCTGTCTTGATTGTTTCAAGGTGCTACATTAGAACAGAAGAGATCAGAGAAACTGTTTGAATCAATTTGTCAAATCTTGCATTAAGTTGACTAGGTCTATAAAGTCTAACAATGATATTTTAATTAAAAATCTTGACTGTATATATCATTTTGATCTATATAATCATATTGTGTTCTCTTACAGGGCTATTCCTATTAGGATATCTTGAAATTTGATTATAAATCATATAGTTATTGAGGAAGTTGAGGCTTTAATAGAACTGAGTAGAGCTTTCTGTTTAACTTTCAAGCTGTGTACACTGATGTGTGTTATTCAGGAAGCTGAGGCAGGAGGATTATAAGTTCTCAGCCAGTCTGGAAAACATAGCAAAACCCTGTCTTAAAAAAAAAAAAAAATCTATTTAACTTATAGGTACAAAAGGATTCATTTTTCCAATAGCCATGTGTATTAAACTACATGAATTTTCCTTAAAATGAAAGAGAATCTTGTCTAAATATAAGAAATGCTAATATTTCTAATTAGTTTCTGACCTGGAAATATATTTTCAGGATGTTTGTATGTAACATATGTGTACACTTTAGTTATTTTCAGTAATAAACAGACTATTGTCAGAAGCCTAATTTTAATAATTAACAGACTGTCAGAAGACCCATAATTAAGAAATTATTACAGTTTAGAAATTTGAAATTTTTTGTATTATAATATACATAAAGAATATGGTACTTAGTACATTGCACTAATAGATGAAGTTCCTTAAACCAGTGGTAGGCTACCCTGAAGATTTAGAGTCAGCATTTTAGAATAGCTATGCCAGATCTATTATTATAGTGGGAAACATTAAAAAACTTTATTGTTTACTTTGGAGTGTTTTGCCTGTTTACTCCTTGACATAGCATGCCATAGTTATATTTCAATATAGATCTGGTAGTTGTTTTTGAAAATTGGTGTGTGAATAGTGCACAATAGTTTAGATCATATCATTTATAAGCCATAGACCAAATACAAATTAGCTTAATTTTAGAGCCAGGTATGATAACTCAACACTTGTAATCCCACTCAGTTGGGAGAGGGGCAGGAAGTCAGTTAAAGGACAGCCTAAGCCTAACAAACAACAAAAATGAGATGGGATGGATGGTGGTCACTGGAGAGGTTGTCTCTGCAATTGAGAGCACTGACTGCTCTTGCATAGGACCTAGATTCAGTTCCCTGCACCTCACTGCACCTAACAAGTGCATGAAACTACAGTTCTGGTGCTCCAACGTCCTCTTCTGACCTCTTTGGGTATTGCATAACACAGGTACACTTACATACATGTAGGCAAAACACCCATCCACAGAAAATAAAAATATTTAAAAAATAAAGCAGGCTTGGGAATATAGCTTAGTGTAGAGCTTTTGTCTAGTATGCATGGAACTCTGGGTTTGATCCCAGTGCTGCATAAAACTGAATGTGCTGACATAAACCTGTAATCACAGCACTTGGGTGGTAAAAGGAAGATCAGAAGCCAAGGGTCATCCTAGATTACATAGAGAGTTCAAGGCTAGGTTGGGCTATGTGATACCCTACCTCAAAAAAAAAAAAAAAAAAAAGGCACACATAGTTTTTTAAAGTGGATTATTGACTTGAGTGACACAGAACTCAGGCACAGCTGGATTCAGGGGATCAAGTGAGTCTTCTGTATTCCTTGTTTCTGTTGTAGTGAATGATAGTTGAAGATCAAGGTTGCTGGACCAAATATTTGACCTCTTAGAGTTAATGAAATGATAGGTAATACTCATATGATTATGTTATTAAATATGTTTTTGCATGACTCAGTGCCATGTTAATAATTGGCTGTGGTGGAGCATTTACATACTTGCAGGCATATGCACAGACAAGTACAGTAACGCTTTTCCCTGCTCTGCTTGTCTGCAGGCAGTGAAGTGAAATCTCCAAGAGTCCTGCTCGCTCAAGGCCTGCATACAGGAAAGAAGCAGGGGAAAAGCGTTACAAGCAGCTTTTGTTCTGCAGCATGTAAAACTATTAACAGGTAGGTCAGATTTTTGGTCTATCAACCTTGACAGTGTCCCCTCAAAGGTGAACCAAATGTTTTCTGAGGTAGTAATTAAAATATGCTTAAAATGTGACTGTGATAAGTTTTTTTTTTCATGATTTTTAGTCTTGCAAATAATCTTAAAGTATCCTAGTGCTATTAGGATAATAACTACTGATTTTTGTTTTTGTTTTCTTTTTTCTTTTGGCTGTGCTGAGGATCAAAGTCTGGGTCTGGCACATGCTAGGGCAAGTGTTCTCTCTACCACTGAACTACATTTCCAACTGCTAAAATAGCTTTTTAAAAAAAAGTTAAAAGTTGTTGTCCAACCTGAGAGTGGCAAAAAGGGTATATTTAAAAGTTAAGGTCAGTACTTCGGACTAAATTCAAAGCATATTTTACTTCTAGCCGTACTCTGAAATATATTTATGACTAGAATACTAAAAAGAGTGAAATATTTTAGTATTTATAAGCACTCATATAGCTGTTTTGTCTTTTAGGTACATTGGAAAGTCCGATTCAGTTACGATCAGTGTGTGGAATCATAAGAAGATCCATAAAAAACAAGGTGCTGGATTTCTTGGTTGTGTTCGTCTTCTTTCCAATGCCATCAACCGCCTCAAAGACACTGGTTGTAAGTAATTTTGTTTTGGAGTTTATTTTATGTGTATGAGTGTTTTGCCTTTGTGTATGTAAGTCACTTGTATGTGCAATGCCACGGACAACAAGAAGACGTCAGATTCCTAGAACTGGAGTTACAGATGGTTGTTAGCTGCCATATGAATACTGGGAAATGAAGCTGAGTCCCATGCAAGAGCAACTAATGCTTTTAACTGCTGAGCCATCTTTCTAACCCCATAATTTTTTAAATTAAAAAAAAAATGTTGTAGGTATACACACACACAGATACACACACACACACACAGATACACACAGATACACACACACACACACACACACACACACACACAGAAAACACTGATAAAAGTTCCTGGTCTGATTTATTTCATAGATATAAAAAAGGAAATGGGCTGGCAAGGTGGTTTAGTGGGTAAAAGCACTTGTTGCCAAACCTGATCTCTGTGTGTGTTCTCTGTGTGTGTGTGTTTCTCTCTATCTCTATCCCCGCCTCAACCTCCTCCGTGTCACTAAATAAATGTGATAATTTATTTTTTGGGAAAAAATGAAACATTGTGAATCAGTGCTGGTTCTTAGCTTCCAGTGAATTTTTAGAAGTAAGAAGTGATCAAAGGGGCTGGAGAGAAGGCTCAGTAGTTAAGAGCACTGTCTGGTTTTGCAGAGGAACTGGGTTTAATTCCCAGCACCTACATGGTGCTAACAACTGTCTAATTCGAGTTCCAGGGGATCTGACACCCTCTTCTGACCTCCTTGGGCACTGCATGACATGGGTCCATTCACATATATGCAGGCAATATACTCATACACATAAAATAAATATAATAAAATAGCTCAAAAGAAGTGATTAACATTTGGGGCCCAACTTGAACCAGTCAAAGACAACCTCAAACAGAGAAGCTTCCCCTTGCAGTAAACAGAAGTCAGTGCAAATACCCTTGACTGCTCAAGATGCTGATAATAAAGGATGGTTGAGGGTCCAGCACTAGACAAGAGATTTATACCACCCCTTTAAGTCTCAGAAAACATTGAGGACAAGGGGATGGGAAGAAAGTAAGAGCTGGAAGATGGGAGACAGGCTCCAAAATACTATCTTCTAAACTTGACATGGCCATGGCCACGGCCACGAGGAACTTCCAGCAGCTGTGTATATACTAGCATTGTGTCCACAGAAGTTGGGCCTTCTTTACATTCAGCTTTGAAAAGGGAAGAGACTCATGGGGTCCTCACTATACACGGTTGGCAACCAACTGATTCTGGGAGAGAAAGAGACTAATATCTACCTGTATACCCGAGCCCACCAGGCTTTCATGGTTAGTTTCAAACTCAGGGTTACATAGGTAGCCCTAGTTAAGCTTTGTGAGACACTAAACAAAACCAAAGCTATTAATAGAGGAAAGAGGTCTGTAGGGAAATGGGAGAGGATGGGAGTGTACGTGTTTGAAATTGTGAACAAACAAAATTTATTAATAAAGTGCTTTACTGAAGTTTTAAAAAGGAAGGGATTAAAATATGCATGCCTTTCAAAATTTCTTAGTATCCTTCTCTTTAGTGAATTTATGAAATGGAAGTGAGTTTTTACTTAGGTGATTGATTGGAGTGGTTAAAGTGGCAATTACAGGAAAATTATTAGTAGATAAAGTGATAAATGATGAAAGTTAAAGAAAAATAAGACATTGAGTATAAAGATAGTTACATTAACTGCTTGACTCTAATTCAGTTTATCACCCTCCTTTGTTTTTAGAAAACAAAGACATTAGAAAAAAAATTAAGACATTAAAATGTTTCTGGGGATATTTAATTAAATGAAACCAAATTGTAAAAAAAGAAAGAAGACATTAGAAATGATTTGTATAATGGACTGATAAATGACTTAATATATATTAATTCATGTAACTAAGTGGCTGAGTGTCTGAGGTAGTATATCTTTCCATTGGTACACAGAAATACATTTTTTCAGCAGATGTTTTGTTTGTATTTTTCTTCAGAATTTTTTTACACAATATTTAAAAAAAAAACTCAGTTATTGCCATGGTATTTTAGCCCAGATGTCTGGGCTAATAAAGAAACTCACATAAATTTTATCTTAAGGAAGCTAATAAACAAAACCACGATAAATTTAGCTTTGAATATAAGCTATATTTAAGAGATGGTTTTTTAAAAATGTTAATATGATACTGCAAGTCAGATACATAAATAATGATCTGTTAAAGGAAAAGGGAGATAATTGAGTTACAAGTTGTGAGTCAGAGGAACTGAAATGCATCTGAGAAATTCTTACCTTTCCGAGTTGGCAAGGTAATCAGCAAGAGAGAGATGCTGGGTTGGAAATGGTCTGCATGTAAATGCAAACTTTTATATGATCCAATCCAGCAGGCAGACTTAAATTAGTATATCAGATGTCTGACATTATCCCTAGTTCATTTTACCCAACACTTTTTTCAACTGGCATTATAAAGGTAAAAAAAAAGTCATGAATTGCCAGGTGCGGTGGTGCACGCCTTTAGTCCCAGCACTCGGGAGGAAGAGGCAGGTGGATCTCTGTGAGTTCAAGGCCACCTGGTCTACATAGAACATTCCAGGCCAGCTGGGGCTGCAGGAAACCCTGTCTCAAAAACACAAAAAAAGATCCCCTCCCCCAGAACACAAAGCAAAAACATGAATCCTCCCCCCCCCCCGCCCCCCCCGCCCCAGAAGCAAGGGCCATCTCTTAGGAAAGAGTCACATTGCAGGAACTGAGCAAGAAAATAGAAAATGCTCTGCAGATGTTAATCTGTAGCCCAGTAGTACCCTGTCATTTCGCAGAAGGATAGAACTGTAATTTTGGCTAGATAGACAGGGGCTATAGTTTGGGGACCTAGTTTTTTGTTTTTAAATTTCTGCTGCTTCTGAGTTTCATTTTACTAATTCATTTGACCTTTTTGATGTATGTGTCAGGTGGTTATTAAGAGGCTGATATAGGGTTCTACCTGGTTGAAATAAAGCAACAAAGCCCAAGATAACAGTCTCCTACTATTGTCAGTTTATGATTATTTACTTAATATTCAGCTGTAAAAGAATTCAGTTCTGTATGTGCTATAGTCAAGTAAAGCCAGCATGCTGTGAGTGACATTGTTCCTTAACTGTGGGAGCCAGACCAGCGTTAACTTTATTTTACAGATGAGGCGTCTGAAAGACTTTAGTTGTTCCAAATTGGTTAGCTTGAGCCTAGAGCTTACAGGTTTTTCTTGATACTTAGTGTGTGTCTTTTGGAATGGTTATATTTCTAAAAATCACAGCTAACATTTATTGAACACTAGGTGACAGGTACTATACTGAGAATTTTATGTAGTTATCTGATTTAAGCCTTAAGAAAAATATAATGGATTCTGTTATATGTGAGAAAATTAGGACTGAGGTGTAAATTGTGTAGAACTGAAATATAAGCTAAGGCTCAGACTGAAGTGATCTGAAAGCTTTGTAGAGAAGTAGCTTCCTGTCAGCCATGTAGCATGCCATTGCTGCGTGGTTTTCTAAATCTGATTTTATCAAAACTTGGTGAAATATTTGTTAATTACATATGTGGTTATTTTATAATTAAAATAACTGATTAATAGAACTGTATTAATACAGTCTGGTTTCCAGTGGTTTGTGAAAGTTTATTGTCACCTGTACATGTTAGAATTTCTGATACCAGCTAACTTTTTAATTTTACTTTTATTTGAAATAGATCAGAGGTTGGATCTATGCAAACTGGGGCCAAATGACAATGATACAGTTCGAGGACAGATAGTAGGTAAGTGTGCAGCTTAAAATTACAAGTTTTGGCCTCATTCAAACTGCCACAAAAATCTAAATACCTTTTTTTTTTTTAAGGTCTCATATGTTCCAAGCTGTCCTTGAACTTGCTTTGTAGCCAAGTGATGACCTGAAATCTTTTAAATTAAAAAAAAAAAAAAAAAAAAAAAAAAAAATATATATATATATATATAATATTTATGCATGTGAGTGTTTTGTCTGTGTTTATTTAAGTACATCACATGTATGCAATGCATATGGAGGCCAGAAGGGAACCTTAGATCCCCTGGACTTGGAGTTACAGATGGTTGTAGTCACCATGTAGGTGCTTGGGAACCAAACCCAAGTCCTCTGTAAGAACAGCCAGTGATCATAACCACTGAGCCACCTTAAACTTTTGATCAACTTGCCTTCATCTCTTGAGTGCTTGCTCCAGTTACAGGTTTTACATCACCACACCCAATTTTATTTGGTGCTGGAAATAAAACTTAGTGCTTCATATATGCTAGACAAGTACTTTAGCAAACGGAACCACATCCCTAGCCCTCTCTACACCCTTTAAAGCAAAGTATACTAACTATAGCATGATTATATTGACATGAATTAAATGTGAACCATGTAAGATCCTCCAGGATATAGGCTAACAATTAAAAAAACATACTTGACTGAAGAGATGGCTTGCACTTGCTGCACAGCATCATGACCAGATTTCAGATCCTAGCACCCATGTAGCAAGGCTGGCATGGTCCCATGCACAGTTGAAAGTAACCCCATCACTGAGAAGGACAAAGACAGGAAGATTACTGGGGCTTATTGGCTGACAGCCTACTTGAAAAACTTAAGCTCCGGTATAGGAAGAGAAATTGTTCCAAAAGATTAAGGTGAAAAGTGATAAAGACGCACAAAGCCCTGCTTCAGCCTCCATGTCCATACTCCCACACACATGCGTATACTGTAAACATACCACACACACCACATAGAAGTCCCCCATCACAAACCCCATAAGGTAAAAAGCAAAATGAAGCAGCTTTAGGAAGGAATGCTTTTTAAAGTATCCAAACGTAGTAGAGCACAGAGATAGGCTTTGTGGATAGTCTTAAAGTTTTGTGAAAGCAATACTTGAAGTAGTTTTTGAGTAAGAAGAGAATATTCTCTTAAAATTCATTTCTTAGTACTTTAATTTTTAGTGTATAACACAGTCTGTGCTAACTGAAAAAAAACAGTGATACGAGCAGTGATAGACTAGCATTAACTGGAAAAAAAAAAAAAAAGAAATCAGGACTCAAGACACTTAATGGAAATAGGCTATCTTGAACTGACCTAGAGACAGGGAAGGGCTTGATAGTAAATTACCCAAGACCTTAAGAACTAACGGACTGAGATTTGATCTAGATGCACTGTGTGGTGGGGCTTTAGGGGAGACATCTTTGGGAATTTTTAGAGAAATAAATTGGAATTTTCCACTTGTGTAGAGCAGAATTTAGAGTAAAGTAAGATTATTGTAAATTCATCAGTGAAGTTTCATTTACCAAAGATACTGTAGGCAATGAATTTTAATTCATAGTTGGGGAAACTGCCAGAATAAACATGTAATAAAACCCCATAGCAGTTATTCCAGGGAAGTATATGAAATACAAAATTACTGAAAATTCCTGTTCTTAGACTGAGAAGGGGGTACAAAAAATAATCTCAAATATGAATTCTGCCATACAAGGCTTTTACATGTAATTTGCTTACTGATTTGGTATGTTAGAAGATGTTTAAAACTAATATTTAGGAGTAAGAAAATAATTTTGCTAGCTACAAATTTGCATTTGTAAAAATAGCAAACTAGGGGTCAGAGAGATGACCCAGTAATTAAGAGCACTAGCTGCTCTTGCAGAGGACCCAGGTTCAATTCCCAGCACTCACACGGTGGCTAAGAACCAACCATAACTTGAGTTCCAGGGAATCTAATGCTCTCTTCTGGTCTCTGTGGGCATTGCACTCACAAGTACATGTATATACAGGCAAAATACCTCATACACGTAAAGTAAAAATAAAAAAATTTCTGTAGTTTAAATATAAAACAAATATTTTACTTTTAATTATGTATCTATATGTATGTATTTAATTTAAACACTTGTGTGAATCAGGTTTCAGGATAGACCATTAATTCGAGAAGTAAACTAGATTAAAAAATCTTGGATTTTTATCATTCTAAACATAATTAGTCCAGTTCATGGAAAATTAGACTACTACAAATAACCATTCATATATATCTATACACATAATACAGACATGTATATAGTTTTTTTATATATTGTATGTTTTTATGGACTTTTTTGTCCAGCTGGTCTGGAACTTATCATGTAGCCCAAGCTGGCCTTGAACTCACAGTGATACTCCTACCTCAGCCACCCTTCTGAGTACTGGGATTATAGGCATGAGCTACCGTGCCTGGCTAATGATGTCCTTTTAAAAAAAAAAGAGAAGTATAGTAGAAAACTTAACTTTTTTAGCTGGGTGTGGTAGTGGACACCTTTTACGTTCAGGAGGATGAGGGAAGAAGATCTTGAGCTCAAGGACAAACTGGACTGTGTAGCAAGACCCTGTCCTCTGGGGCTTCAGAGATGTCTCAGCCATAAATAGCACTGGCTACTCTTGCAGAGGACCCAAGTTAGTTTCCTAGCACCCGCATGGTAGCTAACAACTGTCCATAACTCCAGTTCAGGGGTTCTCACATCCTCTTCTGACCTCCACAGGCATTGCACAACGTGGGTGTACTTACATACATGAAGGCAATATACTCACACATAAAATAAAAATAACAACAACAAAAAAACCCTCATGTGATCCAAGGTCCCTATTGCCAGAATCCAGTGTTTTTTTTTTTTTTTTTAAATGGGAGATTATCAAGAATGAAACCAAATTAAAGTGAAGTCTTTAAACTCTTCTGAACATGTATAGTCAATTTGCTATTCATCTTTTGGAATGGAGAGGAGTTTTGGTGTGGTTTTGTTTTGTTTTGAGACGGAATCTTACTATGTAGCCTTGGTCTGCCTGGAACTCACAGAGATCTGCCTGCTTCTGTCTCTCCAGTGTTAAGACTAAATATGTGTACCACAACACTTGGCTCTATTCGTCTTAAGTACACTGGGTGACTTTCTGCTGCCCAATTCTGATATTGAACAAAACATATAGACTCTTCTCTCATAAACATGACAAGTAAAGACAACTTTGATGCTAATATCACTTTTAAAGAGAAAAATAAATGGAAAAGAGAGTTACAGATTTTAGTTCATTCTCAACTTTGTTCTTTTGTTTTTTTTTTGCAGTCCTAGGATTTAACCCAGAGCCTAATGTGTGCTAGATGACCACTCTACCCACTGATTCCATTCATTCTAAAGTATTAAAATAATCTATATTTATATTACTATTTTAATTTTTCTGAGGCAAGGACTCAGTATGTACAGACTGGCCTTAAACTTGCTTTGTAGCCCAGGCTGTCCTCAAACTCCCAGGAATCCTTCTGCCTTTAGCCTCCTGAGTGGGGATTATAGGTATGCACTACCACATTTGGTTTAAAATGAATATTTTGCTTGCCAGAACTAGAAAAAACTATCACAGTCTTAATAATGTTTTTGTTTAATAGTAAGTCTTCAGTCCAGAGACCGAATAGGCACCGGAGGACAAGTTGTGGATTGCAGTCGTTTGTTTGATAATGATTTACCAGATGGGTAAGCTAATATCACTGAAAATTATTATAGAAGTATAGAGACATTATCTTTTATTTAGTAAGAAATAAGTTGGTATTTATTGTCTACTTCAGAAACTTGCTGTGGTCAGTTCTAGAAAATAGGTTTTCCTCCTCCTTGGAAAATTAAAACAGTTTGTCTCAACAATAAAGCCATTAATTAAATGTATAAAATTTCATTTTAAAAAGAGTTTTCAACAAGGAAGCACATGAAATTTCATGCCAAATATTACTTTTCTACAAATTTATCCATTTAAAGGAAAAGGTTTTTGAAGTCTAAAACGGGGCATACAATGCTTTATTTTTAGAGGTAAGGAAAAGAGAATTTGGGTAATAGTAATTATAACATTGTAACATTTATTGAACATATATGTGTCAGAAACTATTTTAAGCAGTTTATGTACTTTGACATTTAATTTTCGTGGCATCTTAGAAGGCAGAATGATTCTAGAATTTAATCATGTGGATTCCAGACCTCTTGTGTTTCTTGACATTATGACTTTAATTTATTGTAGTTCTGTAAACCTTGGTGTAGATTTCATTTAAAGGGATGATTGACAATAGTTCATACTCCATTGTTTTGAGACAGCTAGATGAACTCATTCGCAGAAGGTGCTCAGATGTCTTGCACTTAGCAAGTGCCTTATAGTTAGCTACTATTTTTCTGCTGTTACCATTGTTGCTCTCATCTTACATCAAAGAAAATGGAGACTCAGATAAGTAATTTGCCTAAGGTCATAAGTGGAAGAGCTGAAGGATAACCCTAAGTCTTGATTCCCAAGCCCATAGTCTTTATCACTATTCTGTTTTTTTAATACTAATACTGATACTTAATTAATTTTTTTCTAAGTCCAAAATATTTTTAGTTAACTGCAGTCTGGTATAACTTACAATAAATTGCATCCATTTAAAGTAGATATTAATTGGTTGACTTTTTACTCAAATGACTATTAAATTTTAAAATTTATTTGCATTTATGTGTGTTGATGCAAGTGTGCCATGGTATGCATGAGGAAATCAGGGACAACTTGTAGGTGTTGCTGCTTTCCTGCCATGTGGATCCTGGGGATTGAATTTAGGTTCTCAGACTTGGCAGCAAATACCATTATCCACTGAGCGATCTTAACTGGCCCCTAAATTATTTTGACATAAAATTTTATGTTCAAGCTCTGGTATTTGCATATTTTCTTTAAACTCTTCAAAATTGTGCTAGGCATGGTAGAGCATGAGTTGAGGGAGACGTGTGATTTTATTTAAAAAATTGATTTGGATAGGCTTAAGTACTTTAAAGAACTTGTTTAATGCTTTTCTGATAAAATTCATTTTTTAAATTATGGGGCGATTTTTTTTTTATAGACTATTCAGATTCTAATCCTTCATCTTTTGTTTTAAAACACTGAATTATTTTATGTTTTTTTTTAGCTGTCATTATTCTTTTTATTTTTTAAGATTATTTTTAATTTTATGTGTACGAGTGTATCGCCTCCATGTATGTAAGTGCACCTCTGTCCGGCAGTGCCTGCAGATGTCAGAAGACATCCAATTTCCCTGGAACTGGAGTTATAAATTGTTGTTAGCTGCCATATGAGTGCTGGGAACTGAACCTAGGCCCTCTGCAAGAGCACCTAGTGCTCTTAACTGTTGAGCCATCTCTGTAGTCCCTCTCCTTAAAATTATTTATTTATCTATTTGATCCATTTTACACAAAATTCTGGGAAAATTAATGTAAATTAATGTAAATTTGGCTGATAGTACATATTACTTCACTATAAATATCTCAGAATATTTCTAATACAATTCTAAACCAAGTTGAAAAAATGAAAACCAACCTATTTGTGAATTGATCTTTCTGTTTTGCTTTTCTGATTTGTGATAGCAAAAATTTTTCTGGCTTAGTGATTGTGCTGAAAGTACCCTATGTCCCACCTTCCTGCTGACACCTATTAATGCCTTATTTTAAAATATTTTTATTTAAGCTGGGAAGAAAGGCGAACTGCCTCTGGAAGAATCCAGTATCTAAACCACATAACAAGAAGTACACAATGGGAACGCCCAACACGGTAAAACATAGAAATATTCCTATGGTCAGTGCTAGTCCCTTGCATGGTTCCCTTTCTCTCTCTCTACCACTTTTGCTTGAGTTTCCCTCTTGGTGTATCCTGCTATAAACCTAAGTCTTAGAGAGACTTAGAACAGGTGCTTCATCATTTTTAAAATAATTATAGAAAGAAAAATGTTCAGTGGAAAGCATTTTCACAGGTCATCCTCTTACTGTAGCTCCACAGCCTTCAGTGGTACCCAACAAATATTTATTGAATGAAATAAATCAGTAGATGGAACAATCACCTTCTTTCTTTGTGTCATTTTTTAGTTTGCAGTTGAGTATTACTGAATGGCTGCTATGAAATATGTATACAGGATCTCTGTTGTTTTAGTCACATGGGGCAAGATTATATCATTTCTATTCAAGGTGTGTGATTAAGATAACAATGGAAGGTTTGTAACTGAGAGTTAGTTTGAAAATGAGCTCTTGGTGTGGGTGTGGTAGCTCACACCTATAATTTAATCCCATTGCTCAGGAGGCTGAAGCAGGAGAACCTGCCAGGAGTTGAAGGCCAGCCGTGGCTCTTGTGAGAGGCTCCTGTGAGACGATGTCTCAAGAAAAGAAAAAAGAATATGAATGCGTAGGGATATAGCTCTGTGGTAAAGAACTTGACTAGTGTGTGTGATACCTAAGTTCAGTACCCAGTGCCAATGAAAACAAAACGGTGAAAATGAACTCTTGATTATCCTTTGATTTGGAAGATCAGTTATAGATTGAAACTCCTTGATAAGACAAACCAGCTTCTTTTCTTTATTCAATAAACATTCATTGAACTCCTCTTCTGTATATGTTAAGAATTATGTGATGGGAGTATTTGTAGTAGGGAATAACGTGGGTAGAACGCCTCCTTCAAGTAAGATTCTAGAGGGGCAATGAACAAAAACAAGGTTGCAAATAAGAAAAAGCAGAGGTAATTGTTATGCCAAGGAACGTAGGCAATGTGCAGTGCTGCTGCAGCTGCCTTTTATTTGTTTAATTTCTTATGTGTATGAGTTATTGCCTGTATATGTATAAGTTCACCTGTCTCACGCAATGGCAGTAGAAGTTAGAAGAGGGCATTGGGTGCCCTGGAACTAGAGCTATGATGGTTGTTAGCTGCCGTATGGGTTCTGGGAACTGGACCAAGGTCCTTTGCAAGAGTAGGCAATGTGATCTCTGCAGCCCCGTAGTGTTTCTTGAAATAATGATTGAGATTATGTCCAAAAAGGCCTCGTAAGTTGAATGTACCATTAAGTCAAAAATTTATGTTTATGCTTATTCTACCAAATCTAGCTTAACAATAAAATGTACTATAGTGGAACCATTGTTTATATTCTGATCATGTAGCTCACTGGGAGCTTCTGTTGCCCAGCCTTTTGGGTTGCAAAATTAGTTTTTTTGTTCTTTTTTGTGGGGGTTTTGTTTGTGGCAGGGTCTTACTGTTTAGCTCTGAAATTATAGGGTGGCCTGAAACTCGCTATGTAGGCCTCGCAGGATTCGAATTCACAGAAATCTACCTGTCTTTCTCTCCCCAGTGCTGGGATTAAAGGTGTGAGCTATCACACCTGGGCCATTGTCCAGCATTTTGAAGGTGTCCAGAGCATGTGTATTATTCACTAGCTCAGGAAAACAAAAACAAAAAAAAAACAAAATTTGAATTGCTGTCTTCTTATAGCTTGTGCACTATTTTGTAAGGTCAAATAATTATGAGATAGATGACGCTTGCAATCCCTACCTACCGAGGCAGGTAGATTCCTGTGAATGGAAGGCTGCCCTCGACTATGGAGTGACACCCTGTCTCAAAAACCAAAAACCAACACAAATTCTAAGTTGAACTGTCATAAGTTGGGGACTATCCCTACCACCACTAGGGTGAATTCTCTACATTAGAAGAGTTCTTAGGAGTCAGTGTTTAAGGATAAACTATATCTTGAATAGCTAATAGCCAGACCTAGGGAGACTAGGACAAAGCCTGTATTCCAGGTGGAAAGAAGAGGTGCTGCTCTGAAGACTAAAGGTGAGATAGCAGGCAGATTTAAGAAGTAAAAACATTTCCTTGGCAAGAAGCTAGATAGGAGAGAGAATGACAGAAAATCAAATCTAAGAGGTAGTTTTTAGTAGCTTTGTAAACTAGTACTTAGGCCTACAAGTAAGTATGTGTGGATTTTCTATAAATATGATTGAAGTCAATATAAAATCCTTTAAAGACTTAATTGACATAGTTATTAGTATGGTGTATAAGAACTTCAGGCTTGCTTTTTACAAAGTTCTTAAAGTCATTAGGTTTGCTTTAGCCATCTCGTTTTCTTACATGATAACTGTTACTGTAGTGTTTATGTTGTCTAGAGACCTCTACTTCTGATGTATAAATTGGTAACAGTTTTTTCCTTGTCAATTTTTTATAGACCTGCATCTGAATATTCTAGTCCTGGCAGACCTCTCAGCTGCTTTGTTGATGAGAACACTCCAATTACTGGAACAAATGGTGCAACATGTGGACAGTCTTCAGATCCTAGACTAGCAGAGAGAAGAGTCAGGTCCCAACGACATAGAAATTACATGAGCAGGACACATTTACACACTCCTCCTGATCTACCTGAAGGCTATGGTATGACAGCTGGTAAAAGAAAAATGTCAACTTGATTGACGAAAGACAGAAAACTAACTTTATTTTTCCTGTTTGTTTTTAGACAGGGTCTTGTGCTGCCCAGGCTAGCCTCAAATTCAGTGTACCCAAACTGGCCTCGAACTCCCGATATTTCTGCCTCCACCTCCTGCATGTTTTGATTACAGGTGTGCACCTACTCTGCTTTAGAATATCAACGTCTGATATCTATGTTGTTAAGGCCTGGGAATTTAGCTTCATGATAGAGTGCTTACTAACATGCTCAAGACCCTTGAACAGAGTGTGGGGGCAGGGAGAGGGAGGGGAAGAGTGAACAGGGAAGGAGACAAATTTATCCTTATCCCCTTAACATTCTAGGTGACTTTTGGCTGATGGTGACATCTAATGACTCAGACTGGGAATTACATTCTCTAAGTTGTATTTTATTTTTACTCTAGAATATTTATAAAAACTAATCTGCAAATGAATGATTAATTTTGTTTTCACATACATTTTAGCTCTACATAGCTGGTTCCAGGCCAGCTGAGGCAACAGGGAGACCCTGCCCCCCACCTCCCCAAATGTTCTTAAATTTGAAAAAAAATCATCTACTAACTACTATGTTTTACAAGTTGGTTTACCACACAGGGAGTGATTCCAGCATGATGAATAGACAAACCTGACTTTACCCCATTATTGAGCATATAATTTCTACATTTTTATCTTCTACAAAATGAGAAGAATAATAGTAACAGCCTTGTAGGTTTGTTACAAAAAATAAGTCATATAATCCCATGTAAAATGTCTGACAGTGTCTGGCACAAAAAGCAAGCATGCTTAGTAAATATATCTGTTACTGTTAATGTTCAGACCTAAGAATTGAGTATTTCCCACCATTTTTCTGGAGATTCCATAAGCCAGGTTGTTTGGTATGAAGGTTGCTACATTTTTACAATATCTGTGTGGTTTGGATTCACGTTTTTGCTACAACTAGAACACAGGAATAAAGTAACATTAGGCTGAAATGACTGTGGTATTTGCAGTGGATTTTCCTGCTCCAGTGTTTGGTTGCGCTTGGGCCTCATGCCTGCTGGCAGCTCTCCTGTCTGTTGGCTGAAACTGATTTTAAAGGTGTTAATCTATTTAAGTTTGAAGTTATTTATTGATTTTGTTGTGGACTTGTATACAGTTTATACTGATATTAGCAATGGTTTTATTATATATTAAATTTCTCACTAAGTTTTATTTAAGGAAAACTAGTTCTTATGCTTAAGATGATAATACTGAAGAAACTCGTTCACAGATTCTTCTCTTTACTGTAGCTTCTTGACTCCTTTCCAAGGGCTTTGAACTCATTTCAGCTTTCAGTGTTTTTTTCCTCCCCACTGTGTACCCTTCTTTCCAATGTGGTTAGTTTTTCATTTTTTCCTGTTTATGGTTAGACAATGTGCTTTTTTGGATACACACACACACACACACACACACACACACATACTTTAAGATAGGATCTCACTTATATATCCTAGTCTGGTCTGGAATTTGCTAGATATCTTAGGATATCCTAGAACTTGCAGTCTTACTGCTTCTGCTTCCTTAGTACTAAATGACAGGTGTGCAATATTGTGCCTGGAGCACAGTATAATCTTGATGTATCTCTATCATGAAAAGAGAAGGCACACATTTTGGTATTGAGTTGGCATAATAAAAAACATTAGGGCTGGACGTGGTAGCACATGCTTTTAATCCCAGCATTGAGGAGGCCAAGGCAGGTGGGTCTCTGTGAGCCTGAGGTCTCTACAGTGATTTCCAGGCCAACTGGGACTACAGAAAAACCCTGCCTCAAAAAATAAACAAAAAAGCAAAAAGACTAGGCTTGGTGGCATACACTTTTAATCTCAGCACTCAGGAGGCAGAGGCAGGGGAATCTCTGTGAGACTGAGGCCAACTTGGTCTACATAGCAACTTCTAGGCCAGCTGAGGCTACAGTGTGTTCCTGTTTGAAAAAAAACAACCAAGAACAACAAAAAACTCCCCTTAACCTCCAAATCCTTAAAAAATTTCTAAACTGCCACTTGAAACTTCCCTAAACTGGCCAGCCTCTTCCGAGCTGTTAGCTTTTAGATTACTAGCCTATACCTTTATAGGTATAGGTATATATATAAATATTATCATTTATAAAATGGCTTCCAGGAGACTGAACAAATGATTTGTTGTTATTGTTTGAGACAGGGTTCACTGTATATCCCTGGCTGGCCTAGAACTTGCTTTGTGGACCAGGTTGGCCTCTAAATCACAGAGATCCACCCGTTCTGCCTCTCAAGTGCTGGGATTTAAAACTTTTGTTGAACAAGTTATTTTTGACGGCATTTTCTTTTTCTTTTCCGTGTAAGAAAATAAACTGGCAGTTGGGAGATCTCCTCCCCCGTTACAGTATTGTCCTAAGTAATGGTGTTTGATTGAATATAAAAAGACTACGTATGTTTTCATGATTAGTTTTCTTTATTTTACAGAACAGAGGACAACACAGCAGGGTCAGGTGTATTTCTTACATACTCAGACTGGTGTGAGCACATGGCATGATCCACGAGTGCCTAGGTAAGAATGTATTTTAAGTACTCCATAAATATCCATTCCACCTGTAATTTCTTGAGTTTTTAAATGTATTTAATTTCCAAATATAGTTTACACTAAAGTTTGCCTCTTTCTGATGGTCCTTTTTGTTTGATAGATAGTAGAAAGTCTAGATAATTCTCTGTAGTCTCACCCCAGTCCTCTGCCAATATCTAGTCACCTTCCCTTAACCCCCTTAAAAAATATGGGGCAAAATACATGTTAGGAGTTTAAACATTCCAAACATGCCTTCAAAAAACTAGATCAGTGAAAAAAATAAAGGACAGTAGAAGAGAGAGATCATTGTACACATGGTGTGATCCCAGCACTTAAGAGGCTCAGACAGGAGAACTGAGCATTTGAGGCCAGAAGAGGACAATGGGGAGGTAGAAATGGCTCAGCAGTTAAGAGCACTGGCTATTCTTGCAGAGGATCTCGATTCAGTTCCCGGCACCCACATGGTGACTATCAACTGTCTATAACTTCAGTTCCAGGGGATCCACCTCCCTCTTCTGGCCTCCATGGGTCTGCATGCACATAGTGTACTTATATGCAAGCCAAATACTCATATAAAATAAAATAATAAATAAATAAAAAGATCTTTCTTTCTAAAGCTGTTACTAGGAACTCTGTCATGTAGTTGAATCAAAAACAGATGGACTATCTGATCTAGGGTTGCTTTGATACTGTGCATTTAATTATAAACAAAATGATTATAATAAAAATATTTTACTTAGTTATAGGGTTTAGTTACAATCTTTTCAGGCTGGCAATGTAGAAAGTTCTGTCAGTAATTACTGTGGCAAGGCTGACATTTCTGTGTTTTGATAACAACTACTTTTAAGAAGTAGTGGAGGGACTGGAGAGATGGCTCAGGGCTTTAAGAGTACTTGCTCTTACAGAGGCCTGGATTTGGGTTCCCAGCGCTTACATGATGGCTAACAGTTATCTGAAACTCCAGTTCCTGGGAATCCAACACCTTCTTCTGGGCTTCCTGAGCCCATGCACATGTAGTAAATAAATATGTTTAAAAAAAAAAAAAAAGTAATGGAGGGCCAGCAAGATGGTGCAGAGCGTAGAAGCACTTCATGCATGACTGACAACCTGAGTTTTATCTCTGGATTGCACAAGCTGGCAAGAGAGAATCAAATCAACTCCTGAGAGTTGTCCTTTGACATGTGTGCTCAGTGGTACTCATGTACTTGGGTGTACATACACACACACACAAATACTTAAACGTAGAGTGGGAGTTTTATATTTATTTTTACTAAGCTAGTTGAAAGAAATCCAAGAACCTAAATTTTAGAACTCAGTGTTTTGTTAACTAAATTATATGAAGAAGTATGCAGATTCTGTTTATCAAATTTAATGTAACTAAGGTTTTTAAAAAATTACTTAATGTCTTTATTAGAAAACATAGCAGAAAAATGATTTTTTAAACTAACTGATTTGTATTAGAAGTTGACCCTGTTATTCTGTTGAAAGACTAGGACCTAAGCTAGCAACATAATAAGCTGAACTAAATTTCACTTCTGTGATTAGTAACATGCTCTTATTCTAAGGAGTTTCTATAAAGATTTTTTTTCCTGAGGTAGTCACATGGAGATCAGGCTGGCCTTGAACTTGCTTTGAAGTCAAAAATGGCTTTGAAATCCTGAGCTTCCTATTTCTGCCTCCTAAGTGCTAAGATTACAGGCATGTGTCATCACAAACAGTTCTCTTTAAAGATTTAAGAATGTAATATGTTGAGAGCAAGTGAGATGGCCCAGCAGGTACAGGTACTTACTGTAAAACCCAATGATTCAAGTTCAGTCCCTAGAACCCAGAGAGGACTGACTCCTGCAGGTCGCCTGCTGAAAGGGCACTCATGTACTCGGTGTGTGTCCATGCACATACACATACACAATAAATTTTAAAAATAAAAAACAAAAAAGGAATACTTTTAAGTTGACCTGGCATAGTTATAGTTCTCATATGTAATCTTTCCTCTGCTCAAGGAGGCAGATCATAAGTGTCAGGCTAGCCTAGGAATATATAGTGAGATCCTGTATTCAAATAACAAAAAAAAAATATGTTGAGTATTGACATTTTTTTTCTTTATGAGAGAGGGTCTGCCTGTAGCCTCAGCTGGCCTGGAACTCACTTTGTAGGCCAGAGATCTGCTAGCCTCAGCCTCCGGAGTTCTGGGATTAAAGACATGCGCCACCATGTTTGGCTTATTTTTATTGTGTATTATTATTATCTTTTGCCTTTTTGAGACAGGGTTTCCCTGTAGCTCCCGCTGGCCTGGAACTTACTGTGTAGACCAAGGTGCCTTGATCTCACAGAGGTCCACTTGCTTCTGTCCCCCAGCACTGGGGCTAACACCATGCACCACCACAGCTGGCTTTCACTTGTATTAATTTTTAAGGCTGTATAATATTATTAAAAATATCAAAATCTATTTTATATGATTTTGTATAAGTAGAATTATTCATCCTTTGAGTTAAGTCATTATTTTCAACTTCTAAAAGTTCCACATAAGAATATATCTACCTATTCATTTTTAATAATCTTTTATTGATAATTCATCTTTACAGTTGAACTTCTTTATTATTTCAAACATCGAAACGTAACTGTTTTCCTTTTGGCCCTACAGTACTTGAAGTACTTCTGTAGCTTCCTGTTGCTACAGCTGGCACAGTGATGGTCTTTTCTAAAGTGTTTATTGATCTTAGGTTGTGAGTTTATTACTTGAATTAAAAATTTTTTTCTTTATTTTTACTTTCTGTGTATGAATGTTTTGCCTGCATGTATGTAAGAGCACCATGTGTGGGCAGTGCCTGCAGAGGTCAGAAGAGAGTTTTGAATCTGCTGTAATTGGAGTTATGGTCACTTGTTAGCCACCATGTGGGTACTGGGAACTCAATTCAGGTCTTCTGTAAGAAGAGCCATTGCTCTCACCCTGCTGAGCCATCTACCCAGCCCTGACTTGAATTTTTTTAAAGACACTTGGTGTGTAGCACAGGTTGGGCTTGAACTTGTGTTCTTCCTACTTCTTCAGACTCTGAGTGCTGGGGTTATAGTGTGTGTTACCATGCATATGTGTTATTTGATCTTAATTAGTTGAGATTCTCTGAACCTAAGATGGAAATTCAAATTTTTTCCTGGAATTAGTTTAACCCCGTTGAGTTCTCAGTGCAGAAGTTCTGAGTTTCCTCTCTGCCCTGCTGACCTGCACATCTCTTAGCTGCCACTCAGATGACAACATCAACTCAATTCTTTTTTGGTAATTTGATGAAGATCTTTTTTGAGCTTTCCTTTGCTGCTTTTTCAGGATTTTTTTTTTTTTTCTTCCAAGCTTTAGTTATTTTTTAGCAGAAGAGTCTCTGGATCACTATAAACTAAAATCAAAATTGCTGTTTCAAGAAGTTTGAGAGCCAGCAGTGACCTCTGCATATCATACATCTCTACAACAGGTTCAGTGGGCTCACTGAGCACAGTGACCTCAGTGCCCCATTGGAAGCCAATAGTAACTTGAACTCTTTGGAAACTGTCACTGTGGAAGGTTTTGCTCTTGCAGTACAGGGGATAAAAATTTGCAATCCTGTGGTGGTTTGTGAACAGCCAGAAGGAACAATGTATAAGGCAAGCTTTTGGGGACGGGCTGGGAATTTACATGCCCACACTGAGTGTCACTATCCCACTCATCTCAGTGTGTTCAGCAACTTCTAAGTTCCTTATCTCCTTCTTTAAGGTCCTTATCTGTGTAGAATATTTCATGTGTAATATAATATAACAATGATTTTTAGTCTATTAAGTGTTTCAGCCTTTTTTTGTTGCAGGAGTAAACTGTACAGTACTCTGCTTAGGTATCTTAATTAAGTTTTTATTCTTTACAGATTTCAAAATTCAAAACCAAGTAGTTATCTTATTTAAAAAATGCTGTGACTAATTTCACAATCATAATTTGAGTAGTGTTTCCAGTTTTGCTTTATTAGAGAGTTTCAAATTATTCATGGAATTCACATTTGTTTACACTAACTTTATGATATGGTGAAGAAAAAATTAAGGAGAAATTTTAGAAAACATTTAATTCCTTATATCACTGACACTTGTAAAACGATATTTTCTGTCAAACAAATATTGAAGTATAGTTTATGTTGACAAATGATATGATTACTTTTATATTAATTTAAAATATGTATCACATTAAGGTCTAGGAATGAACTTGCCAAAAATGTAGGCTATGTGTTAAGTTCTGAGCCATTTATGGATTGGACTTTGAATATGTAAGTTTGTGAAACCATTGGGAATTAAAGATTCCAGCCAAACATCTCAAGTTTCTGAAACAGTACATTTTCTCAGACTTCATGGAATTGTTGTGTGTCATTTTCCTTGCTTGGCTCAGCAGGACCAGCAGTGAGGCATTTTTTATTTTATATTTGTTTTTGCAGGGATCTTAGCAACATCAATTGTGAAGAGCTTGGTCCTTTGCCTCCTGGATGGGAGATCCGTAACACTGCAACAGGCAGAGTTTATTTCGTTGACCATAACAACAGAACAACACAATTCACAGATCCTCGGCTCTCTGCTAACTTGCATTTAGTTTTAAAGTAAGTTTTGAAGTAGTACATATTTTATTGTCAGTATGAACAAAAGGAAATATTTAGGTGATTTTTTTCATAGTGAATGTAAAAGAATAGTTTTCAGTTTATAATTTTTAAAATTTATTTAAAAAAATTATTTTATGTGTATGAATGTTGGCTGCATGTAAGTAGGTGCACCTGTGTTGTGCAATGCCCAAGGAAGTCAGAAGAAGGGTTGGGTCCTCCAAAACTGAAATTATAGAAGTTGTTGGCTGCCATGTGGTGCTAGGAATTGAACCCATGTCCTCTGCAAGAATACTCAGTGCTGTTGACCGCTGAGCCATCTCTCCAGCCTCCAGATTTACCTGTTTTCGTAATGGGGTCTCAGTTATATAGCCCAGGCTGACCTTGAATTATCTGTGTAACCCAGGCTGATCCTCTATGTCTACCTCTTCAGTGTTGGAATTACAGATATGAACCAGGCTATAACTTATTTTTATTGATCAGATTTTATCTGACTATGACATATTTTACTCTGATGTATGAGTATCTTTTAAACATTTTTTTGTAATATTTTTTTAGTGTTTTTGCCTCCATGAAGTGCACCATGTGCATACAATCCCTACAGAGGCCAGAAAAAGGCATTGTATTACCTGGAACTGGAGTTACAGACCTGTGCTAGCTGCCATGTGGGTTCTGAGAACTGAACCTGAACCCTCTGCAAAAGCAGCCAGAGCTCTTAACCACTGAGCCATCTTTCTAGCCGACATGAGGATCTTATTCTCACTTTGCTTAAGCAGGAACCAGTCCTAACATGCTAGGAAAGGTATGCTTCAAAAGTACTTAGTCATCCCAGTATTGAGGAGGTAGAGGCAGGAAGATCTCTGTGAGATTGAGGCTAACTTAGTCTAAATAGTGAGTTTCAGGCCAGCTGGGGCTTTGGGGAAGAACCTGTCTTAAAAACGAAGAATCAAAGAGATAAAATCAAATGGCTATTAACAGAAGCCATAGTTTCATATAGAAGTTGAGGTTGTGTTATCATTTCATTACAACTAATATTAGTGACTGACATCTGAGGTAGCCCTTATTCTATACCAGATGTCATCTTTGTATTTTACATGTAATAACAGTTTCACCCTCAAAAAATCTGAGTTAGTTAAACCATTCTCACAGATGAGGAAACAAGTATAGACATTGGTTTTCTGTAATCATCTCAACATGAAGGAGTCGCAGCTGGATTCAGCCCTGTCCACCCTGGCTTGGGCTGCCGCTAATCTCCATACTGAGTATTGTTTCTGTATTATTTGCTTTTCTTGTTTCTTTAGTTGCCCACCTTTATTCCTTGCTGGCATTGTCTTCTAAGGAAGCAAGGGAAGAAGGAAAAGAGAAAAGGAAACTTTATTATCAAGTGAAATAGCAAAGTATCTTTGTTAACAGTTCTGATGAAGACGTTTTGATGGTGGTATAGTAATGAACAGTGGTTTATTTGCCTTAGAATCTAGAGAACAAGTTTCCCTATGCCCTCAGAACAACACAGTTTAGTATCTCTAAATATTATCTGCTCTGTCTTTATTCATTATATATGTAGTAAGTACTTGTTATGTATGTTTAAATGTTAGAACAAACTAAAACTAAGTATCTAGTTCAAGATGACTTTGGGAAATATTCTTGCTTCATTAATCTTTTTGTAGGTTAAATAAGGTGAATATAAATAAAAACTGGCTACTGATGTTCAGAGTAACAGGAGAAAACATTTAAATGTGTACCTTTGGTGCCTTCTTTGAAGTATTTAATTACCCTGTTAGTGTCATTATGTCAGTAGATCTTTATTGTAGCTAGATGCCAAAAGCCTGGTTACAAATGAAATTCAGAAGTATTTGAAAGCTTGTAATTTGTAAACACTTGAAGAAATTCAGGGAAGTAAGGGCTGGAGTGGTGCCTCAGGGGTTGAGAGCCCTTGCTGTTCTTCCAGAGGCACCCACTTATCTGTAACTCCAGCTGTAGAAGACCCAGAGCTCCAGCACCCTCTTCTGGCCTTCTTGGGCGCACACACACACACACACACACACACACACACACACACCACACACACACACACACACACACCACATACAGCCCACACATACAGGAACAGATAAGTAAATCTTAAAAAAAAAAACCAGCAACCGATAGCCTAGGAGATTGGAGCTCAGCAGTTAAGAGCACTGTCTTTAATCCCTGTACTCAGGAGGCAGAATCTAGGCCAACCGGTTCCCTTCCCACTAACAAAATCATCAGCAAAAAGAAGCACTGGCTTCCCTTGCAAAAGGCCTGTGTTTGGTTCCCAAAATCCATATGACAGCTCATAACTAATTCCAGTTCCAGGGTATCTGATACTTCTGTCCTCCTCAAACACTAGGCATGTACTTGATGTGCACACAAACATGCAAGCAAAACACTCATACACATTAAAAAAAAACACGCATAAAATGTAATAGCATTTTTATTTTCAGTTTTAATATGTAAGGCCAACTTTTCCAGGGTACAATATCACTTTTGTCTTTTTACCTGTAGCATTATGTGCGCTCTTGCCAGTACTTGGTATTGTTGGACTTTAAAATTGCCCCTTTATTCACTCTGCCCGGCCTTGCCTTTCTCATGGAAACCCCAGTAATAGCATTGGCCTAAACCTTGCATTTGTCATCTCACCACTTGGGTATCTTTCCAGGTGGTTCTGTGTGGTGTGGTATTGGCCTTGTTTCTGGAGGAACTGTATTAAAAACTTTTAATGGAAAAAAAATGAAATTGTGATGTTTGTTTGGAAATAGGGTTCAGCTTTGTTGCTTCAGGCCTCTTGTAACCCAAGGTACCAGGAACTTTTGGTTCTTTTACCTCAGCTTCCTGGGTGCTGGCAGATTTTAATTTTCCTAATTTTAATGTGGTAAGCGCTATTTTTATAGCTTTACTATTTGAATTTCCTTTTGTTGTAAGGTACTCCTCACATTGAGCTTGAATAGTTTTTCATTATCTGTTACAGCTGACCAGTTGTATCAATTTGTACAGGAATTATTTGCAGTCTTTGTTCACTATTCTATTCTTTGTATTTTAAAATTTGAACAGTGGGAGTTTTTGTCAATTTTTGTTTTGCTTTTTGTAAGTTTTACTATAAATCTCTTAGACTGACTTTGATTCTGTTGCATCAACTGGGCTGGCCTTGAATTTATAACCCTCTGCCTCTTATCCCTCTATCTAGGATCGAAGGCATGCCTATGTCCCACACTTATCTCCTTATCTACAAGTTTTCTTCCTTTTTTAAAATATATTTTATTGATTATTTTTATTTTATGTGTATGGATGTTTTGCCTGCCTGTATGTAAGTGCAACATGTGCATGCATTGCCCTACAGAGGCTAGAAGAGGGTGTGAGATCACCTGGAACTGGAGTTATGGACAGTTGTTAGCTGCCATATGGATGATGGGATTTGAACCTGGGTTCTCTGAAAGAACATGAAGTATTCTTAACCACCAAGCCATCTCCCCAGCCTGTTTTGTTTTCTTTTTTGAGATTTATTTTTGTGAGTTTGTGTACATGGCTACACATGTCACAGGTATGCAGGTTCCCAAGGAGGTCTGAAGTTATTGGGTACCCCAGGAAGGTACAGGCAGTTGTAAGCCACCTGATATGGTTCATCAGTTGTCTCAGTTGCTTAGTCATCTCTTCAGCTGACCTTGAATTTGCTTATTAGCCAGAGGTGACGTTAAAGTTCTTTCACTGCTATGCCCCCCTCCCTCATGCTGGGCTTTGGGGCTGGGGATTAGATCCAGGATTTTGTGATAGGATTACAGGTGTACACAGCAACATCCAATTTCAGGGAATCCAACCCCTCTTTTCTGGTCTCTATCACATACATGCAGGCAAAATACACACATAAAAAAAACTTTAAGGGCTGGAGAGATGGTTCAGCAGTTAAGAATATTGGTTGTTCTTGGCAGAAGATCTGGGTTGGATTCTCAGCACCCACATGGCAGCTAACAGCAGTCTGTAACTCCAGTTCCAGGGATCTGACACCCTCTTCTGACCTCTGGGGGCATTGCAGACACGGGTCCACCCACACACATGAAGGCAATACACTCAAACACATAAAAAATAAAAAACATTTTAAAAAAGTTGTTTAAAAACTAAAAAGCAATTCTTGATTTAATACTTTCATATGTTAGGATATGTTGAATAGAAGTTTCCTTTTTAAAGTTTTTATTAGCTTATTTGAAAGATTTAAAATTTTGGGAATGTGTTTTAAATTGGTGCTGAAGAGGTTTTGCATTGTGTATACATACCTATGAGTTGTCAAATATATTTGTAACTTTTTTTGGTGGGAGAGTATTAAACCCAGGGTGTCTGATGTGCTGTACTAGCACTCCATCACTGAACGCCATCTCCAACCCTTTCTGTAGCAGAGATCAGCTTTGAGCTCTTTAACTAAGAGTGTGGGGAAGGACACCACTCCCTGTGTGTGTGTGTGTGTGATTTTGAGACAGCATCTTACTAAGTTGCTTAGGCTGTTGTTGGACTTAACTCTGTAATCCTGGTAGTCCCTGCACGTGGGATCCTCTTTCAGCCTTGTGAGTAGCTAGTCTCTACCACTAGGCCTGACCAAATACATTGTTACTGTGTTTAGTAACTCTAATTTGGTATATATTTGTTTCAAGACATGTTCTTGGCAGGGCCTGGTGGCACATGTCTTTAACCCCAGCACTCTGGAGGCAGAAGTAGGTGTCTCTGTTGTTACATGTGTAGTTCATTTCTTTTTATTGCTGATGGGATTCCATTGTATGGCTATACCACAATTTATTTACCTACTGATGAGTACTTGAATTGTCTCCAGTGTTTGGCAGTTACAAACCTTTTGTGAACTGTATCTACAGGTCTCTGTATAGACATGTTCTCAGTTCTCTTGTATAAAAAATATGTTGGGAGAATGGCTGAATTCCCAGTGAATCTGAGTCTGACTTTTCAGAAAATGTTTGTTCTTTTATTATTGTGTGCGTGTATAGGTGCATGTGCCATGATGCATATGTGACGGTCAGAAACAATTCTGTAGAGTTGGTTCTCTATTTCCACCATAAGTGGGTTTGGGTTCAAACCCAGGTCACCAGGCTTTCAAGGCAAGCACTATTAACTACTGAGCCATCTCACTGGCCCCATGTATGACTTTGAGAGAAATTCGCAGATCACTTTTGAAAGTGACTATACTATTTTATTGTCTTTGATAACACTTGGTATGGTCAACCTTATTCATTTTAGACATTCCAGTAAATGTGTAGTGGTATCTCATTCAAATTTTTAAATTATATGTATGCGTGTGGGTATGCGCATGTGAGTATAGTGCCCAAAGAGGCAAGAGGCATCCGATTCCTTTGGAGCTCAAGTTATAGGCAGTTTTGAGTCACCAGATGTGGGTGCTGGGATTTAAGCTCAGGTTCTCTTCGAGAGCAGTATACACTCTTCACTGAGCCATCCATACAGCCATTTCTGTTTTGACATGTACTTCTGACAAGTGATGTTGAGCACCTTCCGCCTGTTTATTTACCATGCATTTGTATTCTTGGGTGAAGTCTATGACTAGCCCACCATTAATTAAGCCTCATGTTTTTACTTTGGTTTTGGAGACAGAGTATTAGTAGTATGTAACCCAGAATGGCCTCAATCTCATAACAGTCCTGTCTCAGTCTCTCAAGTGCTAGGATATGCCACCAGGCCAAGCTGTTTATTGTTATTTTGTTGAGTTTTGATTGTTGTTTAGTCAATACAGTTACATGCCTTCCAAAGATTTTCTCTTCTTATGACTTGTCTTTTCACTTTCTTAATGTCTTTTGAAGAGCAAAAAAAATTGCTTACAATTTGATGTTTAGTTATTTATTTGTTCTTTCATGGCTATGCCTTTGTTATTGTGTCTAGGAACTCCTTGCAAAGCCCAACATATATCATAAAAATTTTTGCCTTCTGTCAACAATACTATATCTTCTCTGTAGAGTTGCATGTTTTAGGCTACATGTAAAATAAATCTGAGTCATCTAATAGATCACTTTTCTTTTCCTTTTCCTTTTTTTGTTTTTGAGACAATGTCTTGGTATGTAGCCTGGACTGACCATGAACTTGGCAGAAGTCCTCCTGCTTAAGGCTCTTGAATGCTAGGGTTATAAGCATGAGCCACCATGTTAGGCTCTGAGGTTACTTTCATGTAGTTTTTCACAAATGCTACCTTCTGGTCTAGAGATCCCCTCTTCTAGCTGGGTATGATGACACATGACTTAATCCCAGCAGAGGCAGGTGGATCTCTGAGTTCGAGGCCAGCCTGGTATACATAGTGAGTTCCAGGCTAGCTGGGGCTACAGGAAGATCCTGTCTCATAAAGACCACCCCCCCCAAAAAAAAAGGAGAAAGAGAGATAAATCTTATTAATTTAATGTGTACATAGGCATCAGTAACAGATTAACTTTTTATTAGACTACTTCATTATGTCATAGGGTTCTTTAAAAAATTTTAGATTCAGAATAACATTTTAATATATTTCTGTTTAGGTAAAGTACCTTTATGCTTATGCTCTGTTTGAGAAATGATTTTCACATTGTAAAGCATATACGTGCAGTCACTTTAGCACAAATGTGAATGCACTCAGTGTGTTAAAATGCTAAATTTGGGTTTAATTTTTCTACACATAAGTCATTTTGTAAAGTACTTAGACTTGTCTGTATAGTATTTATTTCTTTATGTCAATAACTTATGCATGATCTCCCACATTTCCTTTCTTCTTCCTTTTTTAAAAAAAGACAACAATAATAAAATTGTCTTACCTTATAGTCCTGGCTGGACTGGAACTCATTATATAAACCAAATGGGCTTGGAACTCAGAGAAACTTATAGAGATCTGCCTGCCTTTGCCTCCCGAGTGCAGAGATTAAAAGTGTGCATCATCATACCCAGCTGATCTACCACATTCTTTTGACTGTACTGAAACAAGTGTAAGTGGGTCTCTGTCCAGCTGGTAACTGCAGTTTCTGTTTAGTTCTTCCAAAATGAAAAACTGTAGATAACAAGCAGTGATTGGCATCTGCCTGAATTTTAAAAGTATGAAAAGATAATGGAATGATGTAGAGGAAAAATTGCTCTTAGCATTTATATAATTAAAGCTTTATGGATAAAACTTCATTATCTAATTCTGTCAGGCTAATGGTATGCCCCAGTAAGGCTTAGAAAATGATAGACTTGTTTTACAGTCTGATGTTATTTTAACTGTATAATTAGTCTTTTTTTTTTCAAAGTAGTTTGATAATATTTCCATTTATTTCCAGTCGTCAGAACCAACTGAAAGACCAACAGCAACAGCAAGTGGTGTCCTTATGCCCTGATGACACTGAGTGTCTGACGGCACCAAGGTACAAGCGAGACCTGGTTCAGAAACTGAAAATCTTGCGGCAAGAACTTTCCCAGCAACAGCCTCAGGCTGGCCACTGTCGAATTGAAGTTTCTAGGGAAGAGATTTTTGAGGTAAGTATAAAATCCTTATTTTAAAATAGAAGAAAATTAAATTTAGTGTTTTATTCTTTTGGTACAGACTTTTTGGGGACTCATATCTCTTTAGAATGAGAATGTTCTCATTTATTTTTCATCGTGGAGGAAAGGCAACAATGGAGAGACTTAATTTGTAAAATAAGCCCTTAGCATAGTGTGTGGCATATGTCTGTAATCCCAGCACTTGGGAAGCTGAGGCAGGAGTATCAGAAGATCAGGATCTTCTTGACTATATATCACGTTCCAGCCAGCCTGTGCTATTTGAGACCTTGTCTCAAAAAACAAAACAAGAAAAGACTAGCACTTGAATGTAATGAAGAGTGCCAGATGGTTCAGAGTGGTCTCGGCCTTACAGGTACTTAATTTGTTAGTGAGTTTTACAAGGCCCCAAGTATTCATCGTTTACTTTCTAATTCTTCTGAAAGGTAAGAGATTATGGGAAAAAAAAGTCTCATTACTGTTGGACTGCTTCTTTATTTTATTTAAAAATTTCCTTGTGATACATACTTTTATCTTTGGATTTGAGCCATAATATAAGCTTCAAAGGTTGTGCATAATGGGTGGTGGTGATCAAACACTGCTATTTCCCATTCATTAAAGAGTTCCTGAATAAGAGACATTTGTGGACCTGATAATCCTTTCCTCTATGAATGAACTTTTTTCTCACAGTTCTGGGATTGCACTTCTTCCCCCTGGAAAACAACAAATGGTTGGTGATGCTGTTCAGGGTTAGGGTCCTGTCTCGGGAGACCAAGGCATCCTCCTTGGTGGCTATGAAAATGCACTCTGGGACTGGAGGTCACAGTCATGGCCAGAGCCTTAGGGCTTATGGAGGCAAGACTTGAGGCAAGAAGTGAATCCCTGTCACATGTGGCCATATGCCCAAGGACATAAAGATCAAGTTGTTGCCTAGAGAGTTCTCTTTTCTCTCTGCCTGACAAAGAGTTCAAGATTAATTCCTTCCTGGGGCATCCTTCAAGGATGAGGTGTGAAGATCAAGGTAGTACAGAAACAGATTTCCATTGGCTAGTAGACCAGGTTCAAGGCATTTTTGCCACTGGAGAATACAGTGGTCACATTGATATGGGTGCTAAGTTATCCAAGAAAATAGTCACCACCATTCAGGAGTCCCCGTCTTAAGACGAAACTCCATTGTTCCTGTACAAAGAAGCTACTGGAAGACCCTGTGGGAGCAAAATCAGAAAGTCCCATACCATCTCAAGCAAGGTAACAGACTGTTGGGTCTGTGCTGGTATGCCTGGAAAGAGTGGCATCTTCTCAGCACCCATGTTCAAGAAATGGCTGTTGATGGTATTGGCAACTGTTAAATGTTGCCAGGAGCTGCACTATTACCTTAGGCAACTTCACCAAGGCCACATTTTATACCATCTCTAAGACCTACCGCTACCTGACCCCAGAGCTCTAGAAAGAGACATGTTCACCGTTTGCCTATCAGGAATTCACCATTCATTTAATAAAACTTACACTAGCAAAGGCTAGAGAGATGGCTCAATGGTTAGGAACACTGGGTGCTCTTGCAGATGTGACGGCTGGTGTTCAGTACCTGACCCTGCATGGTGGCTAACAATCATCTACAACTCCAGTTCTAGGGGACCCAATGCCCTCTTCTGGCCTCTGCGGGCTTTGTACAACATGGGTGCACTTACATACATGCAGGCAAGACACTCATATACATTAAAAAGTTCAAGACTAACTTGTTCTACATAGCAAGTTCCAAGCCAGTTAGGCTGCATAGTGAGACCCTGTTGAGAGAGAGAGAGAGAGGCAGAGAGAGGCAGAGAGAGAGAGAGAGAGAGAGAGAGAGAGAGAGAGAGAGAAGGAGGTGGGGAGAAAGGGAATATGAATGAGAATTCTGTGAAGTTTAAAATGTTTGGAATTAGGCCCCCTGGGGGAGTGGTTCAAGTTCCTGAGCTCTCAGCCTGTGGGGGTCGGCCCCCTCGCCACTACTGCCTGGGGCCTCCTGTTCAGGATCCCTCCCAGATGCTGTGGACAGAGATGTGAGGAAGGGAGCCTTGTAACTTCATATACTAGTTTCAAATCCCAGCCCTGGCAATCATTAGCCTGTGGTTTTGAGTCTGACAAGATGAACCAGATTCCACTGATGCTGAACAGGGATAGGACCCTGGTCCAGGTCCTCTTCACTATTATGACCCTGATCACAGTCTGCTGTCCATTTGTCATGTTCTTCTGCATCCTCTGGTCTCTGCTCTTCCACTTCAGTGTGGAACACTGTGTAGTGACAATATCTACACACTGCAGGATGCCCAATTGCCTACCATTTGTAAACTCAGCCATCAGCAGGGAGGTGCCCCAGCACTATGTGTGGTGCTTCTGCATCAGCCTGCAATCTGTGCCCCACTTCTTAGTGGCCTTTGCCTACTAGAACCACTACCTTAGCTGTGCATCCCTGTGTCTTGGCTACCGTCTTTTCTGCCACCTTAACTTCAGCCTCGGCTTGGTGGAAAAATTACTAGCATTGCTAGTAATCACCTACGTCTCCATTTCTGAGGACTTCACCATCCACTAAAATGCTTTCCTTGTGTTTATCATGGCATCCCTTAGTTACATGTTCCTCACCTGCATCCTCTGGCAGCTGACCAAGAAGCACACAGATCAAAAGTCCTAAGCTGGAAGCAGCAGCTCTTCATCACCTTCATCTCCTTCTCGGTGCTGGCTGTCTACTTTTGGCACAGTGTGTATTGTGAGGCTGAAGTGTATACCATCTTTGCCTTCCTGGAGTACACTGTTGTCCTTACCAACGTGGCGTTCCACATGACAGCCTGGTGGGACTTTGGGAACAAAGAGCTGCTCTAACCTCTCAGCCTGCGGAAAAGAGATTCTAAACCCTTCTCTGATGCTGAGAAGATGTAACCCACTGCCCAGAAACAGAAACCACTCTGGCCTTCCCTTTCTTCCATCTTCTCTGTGGGCCCTTCTGAAGCCGGGCGAGAGGACGTATGACAAGGCTGCTTCTTCCCAACCCACACAAGCCCACAGTCTTCAATAAACATCACCATTAAGTGAAAAAATATATATTTGGAATTAGCCTGCTGATTTGATGTAGATTTCACCTTATTTAAATTAGTTTTATTAGTGAAAAGCGAAAGAATTTTAAATAATAGACTAAAACCACCTGGTGATGATAGTATATTCAAATTATTTTTTCAGGAATCATATCGACAGGTCATGAAAATGAGACCAAAAGATCTCTGGAAGCGACTAATGATAAAATTCCGTGGAGAAGAAGGCCTTGACTATGGAGGGGTTGCCAGGTAAAGACTTGTCAGGAAACGACATCCATCTTTATATAACAAATTTAAGGTTCACCTGTTGTGACTTTCTCATGGACATTTATTTTCTAATATAAAATAAAATAATATAAAATTTTCTAATATAATGCAGTGCAGAGGGAATCATATTAGACGTATGCCCATTAATTAGGATAGCTTTGGCACCAGAAGTGTATGTAACAACCTGAGGATCACATGAACACTCTTAAGACTGCTGTGGCTTTGCCAGCCCTGCGATTTTACATCTCCATCACACATCATTTCCTCTGTTTTGCATTGTCAAGGACAGTCCTGAGAGTTTACTGATAATCTGGTCTAAATTGAATGCAGTGTCCTTTGCCCTGATTTTTTTTTACTTTGCTCCACAGTGTTATGTGCTTACACATGAACGTGTAAATTTTGTGATGGTCCTTAGACTGCTTTAATACAGAAGGTTTTGTATACTGTTCTGTTACATTATTAATTACAGATCAAGTCCAACTTATTTCTGATTTATATGAGTGTGTGTGTGGATATGCATATATATGTATGCATGCTGTCAGAATTTTTCCAGGCATGAAATTTTACTTCATAAAAATATAGGATAACCATAGCTCTGACTTGAAATTTCTAAGGATTATTTGTAGTAGTTTTGTTTCTCTTATTCTAAATCCAACTTAAATTAGTGTTTCACTAAGTCCATAATTGTTACTTAGTATTACTTATATTCACTTATAGACTTGTTTTAAGCCTATCAGACTTTTATCTGAAAGTAATTTCTGTAGTTTAGGGTTTTAAGAAAATCATACTTTGCATATAATTTTTAGGACTTTAATTCCTGTGGGATTATTATGTACTCAGAAATAGAATCTGAATGTTAGAAAGACATTATCTGCTGGTGACATCTATTATATAGATCAGGTTAGTAATCTTTTTTTTTTTAATTCATTACTGTAAAGGTATGGGCAGAATAAATGAAGTATGCAAGTGAACTGCTTTTGCTGAACTTTATTCTATGATAGGATCTAAAAGATAGTTTAGTTCTTCACCTGTGCATATTCTAAAACCCTGGGAAAATAAAGTGAAAGTTTGAGTTTTCTTTTACAAAGCACAGATGGACATAAGACACACAAGGAAAGTACATAAGACATACCAGGTGTTACCTACATTGGAAGGCCACATATGTAGAGGTGTCAGTTCTGTTTTTGCTCTCCCGAGTAATTTTTTGCTAGTATATAATGGTAATTGGATTTAGACTTCATCACATTTTGGAATTGTGAAATGTTTTTCTTAGTTGTTAATAGTATTCTACTTTTATTAAGATTGTGTTATTCATGGGGCTGGAGAGATGACTCAGCATTAAGAACACTACTATTGCAGAGGACATGGGTTCAATTCCCAGCAGCCACCTGGGGACTAACAACTGCCTGTAATTACAGCTCCAGGGGAATCTGGTGCCCTCCTCTGACCTCTCTGGGCATTGCCTGACACGGGTACATATACATACATGTAGGCAATATACTCATGCATAAAATGAAATAATAAAATGTTTTAAAATCTGTGTTATTCATGCTATTTAATCGAGAACATCAGCGTATGTCATTTAAATTACCCAAATTCAGCAATGACAAGAATTGAGATTAGAAGTAAATTTCTTAAGTCTTAGAATAATGCTGTTTTTCATTTTCACCAAGATGAGTAACAAGTTCTCATTTATATATTGAAAAATATAAAGAATTTGCTAAGTTGGCAATTGTAATGCTATTTTTTGTGAGATTTTTAAAGTTTTGATGTGTATTTGAAACCAAGAAGGAATATAGAGAATGGTTGTGGTGGCACATACCTTTTAATCCCAGTACTCAAGAGGCAGAGGCAGGCAAATGTCTGTGAGATTGAAGCTGGCCTGGTCTATGTAGCGAGTTCCTGGCCATCTAGGGAGACCTTGACTAAAACAAAACAAACAGAAGGGGTATAGAAAAAAGGAGGCTGTTGGAGCATGGCTTGGTGGCCCAGGCTTATAATTATAATCCCAACTACTTGAGACTAAGGCAGGAGGATCATAGGTTCAAGCCTTGCCTGGGCTACATGTAGAGTGAGTTTAAGGCCAGCCCGGGCAAACAAGAATTCAGTGCCCTTTTCTGACTTCTCTGAGCATTGTGCAACATGGATACACTTACATACATGCAGGCAAATACAGTCATAAAAAAAAATTGAAAATAAAAAGAAAATACAGTACTAACTAGTTATATGAGATTACAAGTAAAGGGGGACTGGGGATCTATAGCTCTGTGATAGAATACTTGCCTAGCATGTGCAAAGCCTGCATTCAATCAATCCCCATAACAAAAAGCCGGAGCATGCCTAAAGAATATAAGCTGGCCCTTGTGGCCAGACCAGTCCCAAATGCCTTGGAATCTCTCACTATGTCTCATGGGTTGTTTTAGGCTTTATATAGTAAAAGATTAAATAATGAAATTTCTTTACTAAAACAATATCACAAAACTTGCCATTGTCCAAAAGTAAGAGTAAATTCATGAAGTGTTCTATATTTGAACCTAGCAAAAGAATCTGCATGGGCAGGAATAGACATCTAGGCAAAGTGTATGTTTGCACAAAACCACCTTCCTCCCTTCATTTCCTGTTTATCTTAGATTATTCATTTATTTAGCATTTAAAGTAATATACCACAGGGCTACGGCATCTCATGAGTAGCTGAATTGCTAGGTAATACCTTTATGCTCTCTGATGTTAAAGTATAATAAAGTTGCCCAAAATAGAGCTGGGTGTGGTGGCACACACCTTTAATTCCAGCACTCAAGAGGCAGAGGTGCCAAATTACTAACAGTGACTCAGTATAATAATAGAAAGCTTTTTTTATTTGCTTTTTGAACTTTTTAGATTTTTCTTCTGTTGTGTTGTGATCTTATATGACTAGTTAGTACTGTACTTTCTTTTTAAAAATACTTATTTTTATGAATATATTGCCTGCATGTGTGTAAGTGCACCCATGTTATACAATGCTCACAGAGATCAGAAGAAGCTGTTAAATTCCCCTGGAACTGGAGTTATGGAAGGTTGTTAGCCACCATGTGGTTGCTGGAAATCAAACCCAGGTCCTCTGCAAGAGCAACCAGTGCTCTTAACCATTGAGTTATCTCTCCAGCCTCTGTACTTTCTTTTAACTTAAGGAAAATTCTGAGCCTGGCAAGATGGCTTAGCAGCTAAAAGAGCTTACTACATATCTAGAGTTGGATTCCCCAGAACCCACATAAAGGTAAAAGGAGAGAACTAACTCCACAGAGTGTTTCTCAGCTTCCACATGTGTGCCATGTACGTGCTTATACATATGTGTCAGGCACACACAATAATTGTCAGTTTTTAAAATTTTAGTTATTAGCTAACTAATGACATAGCTTAACTGAATTAGTAAAAATTCATTTATCTTCTTTTCTAGGGAATGGTTATACCTCCTGTCACATGAAATGTTGAATCCCTACTATGGTCTCTTCCAGTATTCTAGAGATGATATCTACACATTGCAGATCAATCCTGATTCTGCAGTTAATCCGGTAGGAGTTGTAGTTATGATGATGTGAATTAAACAGGAACCTTTTCCTCTTTAAATGACAATGTTATTTATTACAAAATAATTATTTTTCCTTGTATTATTCATACCTTTGATTCAGCAAGTCCTCAAAAATAGTCTGTAGTAAATGACTATGGGTTGTATGCAACAATTGGGATGCCAGGATGGTTATGACTGATGATATCTCGAGCCACTGGAAACAGCACAATTGTCCATAGGAAAGAGGATTGATTAAATTATGACATAACATGATATAAATGGTTATTCTTAAACTGGATATAGTGTTACATGCCTGTAATCCCAGCACTTGGAAGGTTGAGCAGGAGAATTAAAAACTCTAAGTCAACCTTGATTGCATAGTATGACCCTGTTTCAAAGCAAAAACCAACCAAATAAAAAGCATAGATTATGAAGTTAGAAAGACATGGAATCGCCAAGTATGTGTGATGGCTTACTCCTGAAATCCCAGCACTCTTGAGACTGAGACTGCAGCTTCACCACAAATCAGAGACCAATTTGGGCAACAATACTGAGTTCTAGGGCAGCTTGGGCTACAGTGTGGGACCCTGTCTCCAAACAAAATACATGGAATCATATCCTTGTCAAATTATTAGCTTTGTGACTTTGGACAAGTTAATTAACTCAAGCCCCAATTATTTTATTATTAATAATAACTGGAAGAATTTGCATGTCAGAGAAGAGTTCTGAGAGTTAAATGAGACCATGTATGTTAAACACTTAATATGCTTTATCAATCCTGTAATAGTTTATTAAACACTTAAGAAAAGTTAAAGGCTGGGACTGTAGCTCAGTGGTAATGTGCTTGACAAGCATGTATGTGGCCCAGGCTTAATGCTCAGTACCAACAAGGAAAAAAGTTAGCAATAATTGATAGTTTATTGTTTTCTAATTTTGTTTTCATACAAGGACATACCATGAGATAAATGATAGTGTGAAGTAAGGATGTGATTCATGACATGTGTATTAGTTAATTTTCTGTTGCTGTGATAAAACATCATGACCAAGGCAACTTACAGAAGGAAGAATTTATTTGGCTTATGGTTCCAAAGAGTCCAGCATGGCAGTAGGAGGTGTCCTGAGCACTCATGTCTTCTAATAGACACAAGAAGTAGAGAGACCAGACTGGAAGTGGACAAACTATACACTCTCAAAGCTGCCTCCCCCACCCGTGCTTGTCTCTATTTTATCTAATATTTTGAAGCAAGCAGGTGTACTTTAAAACAAACAAATATAGTAGCTATTTTTAAGATCAAGGAGAGGTTTAAAGGTGAGATTAAAGATTATTTATTAAATAGAGAAGTAGAATTTAAAAATACAAGTACACAATAAACAAAACAATGAAAGAAATATATCCAGATATGGGAACACTATCAGATTCATCCCAGGGAATTCTTCATTAGAGGAAGACTTGTAGGAGAAGCTGCTTTTTGGGGAGCTCACTACTGCCACTATGGGAATGTCATGTAACATTTGTTGGGTGCTTTCCAGGTGCAGGGCCCAGACCCCTGGGTTTCATCACCTTGCTCATGGTTACTCTTTCTGTATACTGTCCTCATCTCATAGTTCTACATGTGGACAGTCCTGTAGGGACTGACTAATTTGACCAAGTATGTATAATCAGTAATTGGCAGATTCTAATCCAAATATGATACCAAATCCATGGTATTTTGAGGTTCAGTTTCTGATTGGTCAAAGAAGCAAGGATGTTTACTATTAAAAGCATTCTTCTGAGACAAAGCACTTAACAGGTGAGGAAAGAGGGAGAAACCAGATCTGCAGGTAGTTTAATGACACTGCAGTAGGATTATAATTTAGATAGATTTGTAAAGGAAAAGTTTTAGAGTATGTGTGCCCTTGAGAGAGACATGGTCCACATCTCAAAAATAAAAAACAAGAAGAAAAGCAAGGGGGTGGGGGTGTTGCTTAAATACCTTTTCTTTTTTCTTTTTTTTTTTTTTTTTAATAAAAAGTCTTACCAGATAGCTTCTAACTTGATTTTTTTTTTCTTCAATTTCAGGAACATTTATCCTATTTTCATTTTGTTGGACGAATAATGGGGATGGCTGTGTTTCATGGACATTATATTGATGGTGGCTTCACCTTACCTTTTTATAAACAGTTGCTTGGGAAGTCAATTACTTTGGATGACATGGAATTAGTTGATCCTGACCTTCATAATAGTTTGGTGTGGATACTGTACGTATTAAATCTTCTATCTGTGTATTATAGAGTCTGAGCCTTTAAAAAGACACAAGCTTGGGGCTGGAGACACGGCTCAGTAGTTAAGGTGTCTTATTGCAGAAGACCTAGGTTCAATTTGCAGGACCCACACCAGGGGCTCACAACTGCTTGTAACTTCAGTTTCAGAGGTTCTCATGCCCTCTTCTGGCTTCTACAGGCACCTACAGACATGGTACACATGAACTCATGCACACACGCGTGCACGCACACACACATACACACACACATACACACAAGAAAAGTCTTGAAAAACCAGATAGAAACTGTGAAACTTATGCTTTGGGAGGCCAAGGCAGGAGAATCATGAAGTCAAGGCAAGCCTCCACAACATGGTGACACCCTGACTCAAAAGCGAACAAAATAACAAAAATACATTTCAAGACTGCTGTTGTTACTTTAAAAAAAGTTTGGAGATGTCTCAGTGGTTAAGAGCACTGGCTGCTCTTGCAGACAACTCAACTTTGGTTCCCAGCATCCATGTGGTGGCTAACAACCATGTGTAACTCCAGTTTCAGGAGCTCTGATGTCCTCTTTTGGCCTCTATGGGCACTGCATGCATGCATGTTCACTACATACATAGAGGCAAAACACTCATACATATAAAAGTAAAATGTTTTTTAAAAAGTTTGAATTATGCACAGAAATTTAAGTGTAGTTTTATAGTAGAACCATGTAAAACCTCCCCTCTTCTGCTGGTCTACACATCCCAGCTTCCTTGCAGTTAGGCAGGGCAAGAGCTGTACTACTGAGCTGTGTCCCCAGCCCATGTCTCTACTTTAAAAGGAAGAAATCCAGTACAGAGTATTCTCATCTGAAGTCCTTGGGACTAGAAATATTTTAGATTTTTATTTTGTCAGATTTTAGAATATTTGTTTATGCTTGAGATATTTTGTGGGAGGGGCTCTAAACATAAAATTCATTTCATGTACACCTTATACACATAGTATGATGGTAACAGTAGTGTTTTTAGTGTGCCTATGTTTTGACTTTAACCTAACACATGAGACCAGGTGTGAAGTTCTCCCTTTGTGGTATCATGTCAGTACTGAAAATGTTTTGAATTTCTGAACATTTTGATTTTCAGGATATTCAATCTGTACATTTTGTTTTTAAAAATACTATATATAATAATGTCCCCAGTGTTGACAAATTCTGTTTTAGCCCTGCGGTGTCAGAATAGCTGTGTATGATGTGGGGTGGGGCTAGGGGTTGTGCTCAAGCATGTCACAGCATGCTTGTGGAGGTCGCAGAACAACTTGCAGGAGCTTTGGAAAGTAAGAATTAACAGCTAATTCTATGTTGGAAGGGACACTGGCAATACTTAGTTTTATAGAGTGCATAGACCACTTTCTCATGGTGACTATTCAAGGGTTTGCTGGCCAGCATGCAGAGGGCAATTCAGTAGTGCCTTCTGAGGGCTGAAAAACGTTCTAGAAGAGTCCATCTTTGGCCAAACCCCTTTTTCATTACTCAGGAAGTAAAGTGTCATCTGTGTTTATAAAGGATAAAGCTCTGACTTCTTTTGTATAAGAAAAGGTGGTGCTATAGCAGAGCTAGCCAGAGGAATTTGTTCTTGTTTGTTATGTCCTAGAACTGTCATAGCTGAATACATTTCACCTATTAATACCCCATTAGTATCTGTGATTTGAGTTTCCCAGTTAACATGTCTTTTTCTGTTTTCTATCTAGTGAAAATGATATTACAGGCGTTTTGGACCATACTTTCTGTGTTGAACATAATGCATATGGCGAAATTATTCAGCATGAACTTAAGCCAAATGGCAAAAGTATTCCTGTTACTGAAGAAAATAAAAAGGAATATGTCAGGTAAACACTTGAATTTAAAAAAAGTTCTAGAACATCAGTATAGAAGAACATTTAAGTGCTGGTTTAGTGGTACATTTAATCCCCACTCTCAGGAGGCAGAGGTAGGTGAATGTCTCTGAGTTCAGGGCTAGTCTGGTCTGCATAGGGAGTTCCAGGCCCGCTGAAGCTACAGGGAACCCCTGTCTCAAAAAAAAGAAGACCCCCTCCCCGCCTCAATGGAACATTTAAGTATTTAGGACATGTTATTTATTGCTGTAACAGATTTCCATGGAATTTACAAACTACTGTTGATTATTTTTCATAATTCCAGGGATCAGTAATTTGTATAGAGAACAAAGGGATGACACACAGCTGTACTACAAAATGTCAGCCAGAATTAAAACACTGAGGTGGTCTCCTACCCTTAGATATGAGGCCTTTCCCAGGATGGCTCAGATGGCTGACCTTCACCGAGATCACTTGTCTGGGGCCTTGTTCTCACTGGGTTCCCTCCCCTGGCCTCTATCTCCTCAAAAGATCTTTGTTTTTAAGGCAGGGTCTCATGTAGACCACACTGACCTCCATCTTGCTATGTAGCTGAGGATAACCTTGAATTCCTGATCCTCTTGCCTCTATCTCCTGAGTGCTAGGATGTAGGTATGTGTTGTCATGTCAGCTTGTGCCTGATCTTTTTAAGGTCTAAGTTTAGTTTCTCTCCATTCTTATGGATGAAGTGACACACAGGGCAGCTCAGGTCCAGTGTTGAGGAGGCCTGCACAAAGTGGAAATACCAGAAGACATGGGGTTGGAAGTCACAGGGGAAAACACAGAAGCACTTTGTGCTTTATCGCTAGCACTTAACCTGCTTACAGATAAGCGCATTGGGAATTAAGGGCGTTCATATAAGAAAATGTTCCTCAAGTTTTATGAAAAAGGAAGTGAAAAATTTTGAAGTACTGGGCTAATCTTTAAAACTCTTTTGGAGATAGGGCCTCCTGTGACCCAGGGTGGTCTCAGACTCTTTATGCAGCTGAAGCTGATCTTGAACTCCCCAATCTTTCTACTTCCACCTCCCAAGTGCCTCACATATATGTGCCATTACACCTGTCTATTACTAAAGTCTTAAATATAAAACTGTGGTAATCATACTTAGTAGTTTGAACTTCACCATATCTGCATAGAATCATGTATATTCTATTTTCTGTAGATTATGCCTCCAAATCTCATTTGCTAAAATTTTCCTTGTTTTGTTTTTTTGTTTGTTTCTTGTTTGTGTGTTGTTTTTAAATATTTTACTTGTTCTTTTTTATATGTATGAGTGTATTGCATTCATGTATGTAGATGCATTAGGATTGTGTGATGCCCACAGAGGTCAGAAGATGGCATTGGATTCCCCTGTAACTGGAGTTACAGATAGTTGTTATCTGTAACTACTATGTGGGTACTGAGAATTGAACCCAGGTCCTCTGCACGAGCAGGCAGTGCTCTTAACTACTAAGTCATCTCTCCAGCCTCTGTGTGTGTATGTGTGTGTGCTTACAGACCCGTCCTTCATGTAGCCACAGCTGGCCTGGAACTCACTATGTACACCAGGTAACCTGGATCTCACAGAGATCTTTGCCTCTGCCTCACTGCCTCTCTGCCTATGCTGGGATTAAAGGCTTGTGCTACCACGCCTGACTGAAATTGGACTCTTTATTCTGATTATTGGCATGTGTGCTATAAATTTAGAAAGAAATTTTATTAAAATTCTTACAATTAAAAAATTTTTATTTTATGTATATTATTGCCTGCATATATGTAAGTACACCTGTCATGCAGTGCCCATGGTAGTCAGAAGAGGGTGTCAGATACCCTGGAACTGGAGTTATGGATGGTTGTTAGCTACCATGTTGGTGGTGGGAATTGAACCCTGGTCCTCTGCAAGAACAGCCAGTGCTCTTAATGCTGAGCCATTAATTTTTGTGGTAGAGATTGAACCTCAGACCCATCTGAGTAGACTTTCAGTGTGTGAAGAGGGGAAACTGAAAACTTCCTACTTCAAGAGTTGCATCCTTCCATCCTTCCCTCCCTCCCTCCGTCCATCTTCTAATCTGACTCTAATCTATGTATTCTTTGTCCTTGGGACTGAACTTAAGGCTTCATGTATGTTAAGCAAGTGCTGTACCCTTAGCCCTCTTTATTATTTTTTATCTTGAGACAAGATCTCACTAAGTTTTCCAGACTGGCCTTGAACTCACTCTGTAGTCCAGGTAGGCCTTGAATTTTCAGTCCTCCTGAATTAGCCTTCCTAGTAACTGGGATTACAGGCTTGTACACTAGGTCCTTCTTGAAGAGTTGCTCTTTGATACTGCTAGCTATTGGTGGAAGGCCCACTTTTATATACATTGAATTGTCTCAGCACATAGGATCCATTTGTCCTCATTAGTTAGAAACTGTTTTAGACATTAAATCCTCTTTCATTTCTATTTTGGAGGGGGGTGGTGACTGGAGATTGAAGTCAGGGCCTGTGCCTGTGAGGTGAGCACTCTACAGCTGGACTGTACCACATCCGTGTTAGACTAAATTTTTGGTGATAGATGCTTGTGGAGTGTGAGATTGCTAAAGTAGAGATTTACAGTGATCGCTAAGTCTGAATATATGCAATCCCATGAACCCCCTGCCCAATGTTTGCAGGCTGTATGTGAACTGGAGGTTTCTACGAGGCATTGAAGCTCAGTTCCTGGCTCTGCAGAAAGGATTTAATGAAGTAATTCCACAGCATCTGCTGAAGACATTTGATGAGAAGGAGCTAGAGGTCAGTGCATTAATGTTGGGATAGCATCTAGTACAGCCAAGTAAGATGGGGGAATGAGTCCTAGTTTTAGAGGAAAGTTGGGTTCTAAGCTTTCCGAGTGTTAGGATTCAATGCCACGAGAAATCTTATTCACAGGAAAAAACTCAGGGGCTTTGGACTTTTTGTAAACACTCTAATGTAATAGTCTTAATTTATATAGCTTTACAGACTTTTTTTTTTTGAGACAGGGCCTAGAACTCACTATGTAGACCAGACTGGCCTTATTCTCACAGAGATCCGCCTGCCTCTATCTCCTGAGTGCTGGGATTATAAGCATGGGCCACCACACTTGGCCCTTATAGACTTTTTAAAAGATTTATTTTAAATCATGTGTATAAGGGATGTAGTGTGCATGAGTGTGGGTACCCACAGAGCCAGAGGCATCAGTTCCCCCAGGAGCTGCAATTAGAGGCAGTTGTGAGCTGCCCAATTTGGTTTTTGGAAATTGAACTCAGGTCCTCTAGAAAAGCAGTATGTGTTCTTTACCATTGAGCCAGCCCTTCAGCTCCCTCCATCCATTTCTTTTTGAGATAGGATCTCATGTACCTGGCCTGGAACTTACTCTATAGAGAAGGGTGACCTTGAACTTCTGGTCCTTCTGCCCCCACCTTCTGAGTACTGGATTATACCCAGGGTTTAATGTGCTCTACCACCTAACCTACCTTTCCAGCCCCTGATCATGTATACATTCTTCCCAGTTAAAATCTTATTTTAACGTTATATATGTTTGTGCATGATATGTGTGGATGTGCATGCCATGGCACATGTTGAGGTCAGAAGACAACTTTGTAGAGTTCTCTTGTTCTACCTTTACTTGGGTTCTGGGAATCAAATGCTGGTTGCCAGGCTTGCTTGGTAAGTATCTTTATCCACTGAACCATCATCTCACCAGCCCTCTTCCCAACTTTTTGCTATTCCTTGATTTAATGGTTATTGGTTTAATTAAATACAACCTTTTTTTAATCTTCCATATTCGAATTTATTTCAATAAAATTAAGCTAATTTAGATTTGTACTCACCTAGAAAATAGAAGACATTTGGTAGATAAAATAGAGAAGAAATTAGACACAAGATAAAGTATACAGTATCTGACCATCTTTAGACCATGGTAAGCACTCATAACAGTAAGCAACTGTATGAAACAGTTAAGATTTTTTTATATTATGTGAAGCTGGAACTTAAAGTGTATCAGGTCTGGTTTTATAATTAAGACCCCTAGTAAGAATATCTGACTTTCTACAAAACAACTTTGAAAAAAAAACGAAGGTAGATTGCTGAGTGTGATAGTTCGTGGCCTCAGTGTAGCACTCAGGAGACTGAGATGATTAAAAATTCAAGGCCATTCTGGGCTACTTAGCAAGACCCTGTCTCAAGAAGGAAGGGAGGCGGGGAGGGAGGGAAATTTTTAAAGATTGGCCGAATCAGTGCTGTCCCTTCTGTAATTGAATTATTCATCATGAAGTGGCCAGAAGGAGACTGTCAAGAGGAAGAGAATACAGCCACCTAACAGGAGTGGAGTGAGGTTGGGATACAGGACCTTTTTATCTGCTTATGGAGTCAGTCAGGAGTTTGGATTATAGGGGCCACTCTCCTGAAGAAGATGATTTAGAAGGCATCTTTTGTGTTTTGAATGCATCTATAATGTTCCCAGTTCAGTGTGGCTAAAATTCAGACGCTTAGAGAAGCTTTTGTGAGAATTTTATTGGTAGGGGTAGGATTTACTGTCTAGTTTTTTTTTTATTGCTATTAAAATTATTTAAAATTTAAAAACCACGGTTATAGTTTTAATGTTAATTTGGATTAGCAAGATTAAATATGTAAAATCTAGATTATACAAATTACATTGTAATATGTACACTATCTTAATTCACCACTATAAACATTGTAGATTAGGTAAGATGGCTCAATAGATGAGTCCACCTGCTGCCAAGCCTGATGACCTGATTTGATATCCAGGCCCCACTGACTGTCAGAAGTTGTCCTTTGACTTCCATGTGTATGTTATGAGAGTGTGTATGTGTACACAAAATAATAAATGTAATAAAAAAAATGTGTGCCCAAACACATACATATATATACAATAAATAAATAAATAAAAGTAGACATGTTAGATTAGCAGTATAGGTTAGTCTGGGATTCTATCGAAATGTATTAATAGTGTCAGAGTAATTTTGTAATAGGTCATGTATAACTGACCCTATATCACGATATCAGGTAGAGTGCTGTATAGTGGAGTCCATATATTTTGTATTTTAATTTAATTTGTTAAGTAGATTGTATTACATATTCAACACATATTGAATTGCTGTGCAGTGCGCATCAGTTCCACAGATGCAGTGAGGTAGAGGTAATCGCAGCAGAGAACACTGCTGGTTGACAAGGGAACTGAATCACCCTCAAATTGCAACCAGTGCACTGTGATGCAGGTCTAAAGAAGGCACAGATCAACTGTATTAATTTTTTCTTCCTTCTCCCTTCTCTTCCCCTTTCTTTTTCTTCTTCCTGTTCTTTCTCCTTCCTCTTCCCTCTTTCCTTCCTTTCTTCTTTCCTCTGCCTCGTTTTTTTTGAGACAAGCAATAGCCCAGGCTAGCCCCAAGTTTGTGGCAGATTTTCTGCTCAGCTTCCTGAGTGCTAAAATAACATGCATGAGGTACCATGACCAGCTTGTATTTGCTCTCAGTTTCTGTCCATTCTTTTTAAATTTTAGACTTCTATTTCAAAATCGCAGAATTTCCACAATTCTTTGATCTAGTCAGATTCACCACAGTGACTCTCAGACACTGGGAACGGGACTAGCAGTGAACAGGTGCCTCTGGAGGTTTGAAAGGTAGATTGACTGCTGTCTAAACATACATAATTAAAGTCTGTTGAGCATAGGACCTAATGTGTATATATTTTTAAAACTTATAATTCTGTCTTATGCCACTAATGAGAACCCTCACTGCAGATCTAAAGTTCTGTGTTGAAGGGTCAGAGGCCTGGCTTTGCTTTCCACTGACTTACCACTTGTGTAATATTTCAACAGCTCATTATTTGTGGACTCGGGAAGATAGATGTGAGTGACTGGAAAGTCAACACCCGGTTAAAACACTGTACACCAGACAGCAATGTCGTCAAGTGGTTCTGGAAAGCTGTGGAGTTTTTTGATGAAGAGAGACGAGCACGCTTGCTTCAGTTCGTGACAGGCTCTTCTAGAGTGCCTCTGCAGGGCTTCAAAGCGCTACAAGGTAAAACTGTAAGGGACAGGCAGGCACTGGGCATGGGCGGGGGTGGGCTGTGGTGACTGTTGTATACTGACTGACCTTTTATAGACCATGTTATAAACGAGTTTGTCATTTCACTCCGTTTCATGTTTGTAACTCACATCACCGTCCCTCCTCCTTTCTTCTCTTGTTCCCTTCCTGAGAAGCTTTTATGTGGGTTCTCTGATTGTAGTGAATGTCACATGTCAGGTGGGATGTGCACACTGACTCTTTCATTTTTTGGTCCCCCTGCTTTAATTCTATTGCACATTCCTGTAGGAACTTCATCTACCTGCTTGGTCATATCGTACCCTCCAAAACCTCTCCCTATCTGGGATGATTCTTTGCCTTTCTTTCTTTTAATAGAGAGAGACGGCATGTATTGTAGAAGCCATCTGTGTGGTCAGAGCCCTTTAATGATTGCATGACCTCAGATCATTGATTTATAACCATCTTCCATATTGAAGAATTCTTTTCTGTGAAATAAGCTGTTTAATTCTCTGATTAGTTGGTGACATTGCTGATGACTGTGATGCTTCACTGGGTTGCAGTTGCTTCCTTTACCTCGAAGCTTTTCCCTTTCAAAGCTGCTGGTAAGGAAGGAAGATACACAGATGAAGACTGGTACATAATTCATCAGTGCTGCCCACAGATTAAAAGTCCCAGGCCAAGTTCCTTTGAGTTACTCACCTGTTTGAGAGCTTGAGGTCGTACTACTCCTCTGCTTCTGTATGGAGTGTGTGTGTTAACTGAAATGTATTTGTACACTGCTCATCTTTGCTCAGCTCAGTCTGAGTCACAGACTTACATTTGCATTAGGTTGTCATCCTTTTGAATATGATTCAGAATGTGTATTTTAGGCCTATGCCTTGTAATCCCAGCACTCTAGAGGCTGAAGACAGTAGGGTCTTGAGTTTAAGGCCAAACAGACCCTAGCTCAAAACAACAGCAAAAAAACAAAAACAACCAAAAACCTCACAACAAAGCAAAACAGAACGTATTTTATCCTGCTTTGCCTAAGTAATTTCCTTCTCGTTCTTTTGGGACACAATTTTCTATAAAAGACAAATGGCAAAAAGACCTGAGTCACAAACTTCTCAAATTGAGATGCTGACATATTAAGGCACTTGGCCTTATCCAAGATCAGTTTTCAACCTTGAAGACCTGGATTCTTCTCCTGTTGCCCCGAGGTAGCCTGAGTGGATTTAGGACATTCCCCACCCCCAGATCCTGTGGTTTATGCACCAGTTGATTCTGAGGTTCCGGAGATGGACACATGTACCTGCAGTGATCTGACCCACATTCCCTTTACTGGCAGGTGCCGCAGGCCCACGGCTCTTTACCATACACCAGATTGATGCCTGCACGAACAATTTGCCAAAAGCCCACACTTGGTGAGTTATTTTCGTAGCTTTTTCTCCATCAATGTAGGTAGGTGTTCTGTACAGATTTGACTTTTCGTTGACTATTCTTACTAGTAAGTGAACCTTTAAGTGATAAGCAACTCTTTTTAGTGATTTAAGATTAATCAGAAATTAATAGGCAGACTCCAAAGTGGTAATCTCTACTCTAGAGGAATGACCACCATTTAGTTTTCTGTGTGACACAAAGTATGCAGTGGCTGTGTAAAAGATACACATGCTGAGTCAGTTTACTTAATTTTTAACAAATTATGAAGTCTGATTTGCTTATTCACAGCTTCAATCGAATAGACATTCCGCCCTATGAAAGCTATGAAAAGCTCTATGAAAAGCTGCTAACAGCCATCGAAGAGACATGTGGATTTGCTGTGGAATGATGGGCTTCGAGGGCTCACCCAGAACTCTATTTATACCCCTGACTGACAGCCTTCTTTCAGCAGCACTTCCAAGAATGCTGACGTACAGGACACTCCCCTTTACATTGTAGGACACTGTGAGGGGAAAGGACAATTTAAAAATTCCTTTTCAAGGAAAAATAAAGGTCTTTATGCTTTGCCATGAGGACACACTCAGCTGCTATTTAAAATTAATACCTTGAACCTAAAGAATGCTGACTCCCTGCGTTTCCTGAGTCAGGCAGTATTCTACACTTAAAGACTACTACTATTTTTATAAAAGGTAATCTATTCAAATCGCTTCATAGACTCAAGTCTCTCACACATCGGGACAACTCCAGCAGTCGGTACAAGCCACATTTTCATTTTGATTGAATACATGATTTTGAACAGCTCCTGTTCTTGCTCTTTGTAAAAAAAAAAAAAAAAAGAAAAAAAAAACTAAATAAAGTTATTTTGAATTATCTCACCTTTGTAAACAATTGGCTAAAAGAATTATTACGATTAAGAAACTAAGCCATTTACATGTTTAGTTATGTTTTTCTACAGCAGAGGATTATATTTTGCATTATGTGGGTCAACCTAGCCTAAGTGGGTTGTTGTTACATTTTTCAAGTATGACTTCCTTGGAAATTCCTAATGCAACCATTTAAATTTAGTTCATTTGCTACATTAAGATGTGTTTGGGGGCAACCTGTTTTTAAGACTTTTTAAAAACCTAACATTTTTATCTTGAATCAATAGGATTGGGTATTTTGGATTGACTTTTCATCTTAAATTGAAATACTGCATTTTTATAGCTTCTTGAAGCATGTGATGGGATGGGATTTTCATTCTTTGCTGGGTCAGTTTGTCTTTAATATATATACTATTTTCTATAAACCAAAGTCTCTAGTAAGTGCATCTAATTCATATTTTAGTTACGTTGTAAGTTTCTATCACGTAAGCCATCCTGAAGCTTTGTTTAGCTGCCGCCTCATGATTTTACTCAGCTAAAATTATGAAAAGTTTGCTCTAAAGATTATTTAGCAAGCGTAGAAAACCCTGCTTTTACCTCACGAGATGTGCTGGGGTGGTGCGTGGGGAATGTGATGGCTTAAAAATGGGTGAAGTCAGGTTTGGTGACACTGCCTGTAGTCCTGGGAGGCTAAGGCAGGAGTAAAGCTCAAGCTCAAGGCCAGCCTGAGTGATGCAGTAGATCCTGCGTTTCCCTGCTGCCCCCAATAAGAGCGTCTCTGACCCTATTGACTTTAAAACTGGAGTTAATTTGAAGTGAGGGTCCTCCTGGCTGCTGCCTCAGTGCTAAAGTCTGAGTAGTCAGGCTGAGCTTTCAAGGTATGTGGCATGTTCAGTGATGCAGAAGGCAACCAAAATTCTGGGGCAAGGGGTTGCACCAATCTAAAATACAGGTGGATTTTAAAACTCAGTCATCAAAAAGATGTACTACTTTTAAAAACATTAATGTGAAATAAGAATAGCGAATCCTGGTGAGACAGAGAGTAGGTCTGTGTGTTCTGTTTCTTGTGATGCAGTCTGTTCTTAAAACTAAAGGGCTCCTCGGAGGTGCCTGAGGGATAAGGGTCTGAGGAGAGGTGAAGACAAAAGGCAGGAAGCTCAGCCTCACCCCTTCCTCCTAGCCTTCCCCAGAGCAGCTGTCTTTCCCTTCTGGAAATCCAGTTCTAAGTAAGCATTCGGGGTGGGGTGGGGGAGGGAAGGGTGAGACAAACTAAGGAGACTTTGCTGCTTTAAAAAAGTGGAGAACTACTTTTGTAGTATTTAAATGTATTTTGTTTGGCCAAATTTGACAATTGAAAGTCAGCTTGTCATAGCTGTAACTGTACAGTGGCTTTGTTTCTTCTCATTTTGTGTTTTCCCTGTTCTTAGTAGTATTGAAGAACATTTCGAAATGTACAGAAATGGTTCTTATGCCCTTTAATTACCAATCCTTTTCAGCTTTGGGGATCACACCTTGTTGGTTGCAGGTCCATCTCTTTCTGTTAAAGTATTAGTGCAGTTCATGCCTACTCACCAGACCTTTCAGTAAAAAGTAAGTACATGGTTTTTAACATGCTATAGATAAGCCAGGTGGCACATTCCTGTAATCCAGCATCTGGGAGGCAGAGGCAGGAGGATCAGGAGGTGAAGGCCAGCCCCAGCTGCATAGTGAGTTTCATGCTGGCCTTGGTTATGAGACCCTGTCTCAAGAAGGGGAGGGGGATCATAACTGACAGGGATTCAGTAGTATGAAATGCCACTCCAGTTGTTTTCACGGAGGGTCTAAAGCAGGCAAATACCATCGCTTTGCGAGTGCCTTTTACATTTGTAACAATGACTTCATAGAGCTTTAAAGTAGGAAACCCTGTGTAATAGTCTGATATCACTGACATGACATGAAAACATGATTTAGATTTCTACTTCAAAATTGTGTTACCTGATTACTGCTAAATGGGTGCTAAGCAAACAAAACCCCAATGCCATTGAGCCTGGACCTGCAGCTTGTATTTAGTGTATTTGCTTCATGTCCCTCTTAACTGGGCGTTTTCTTCTTTCTCTAATTGTTATTTCAGATATGTGGTGTCACCCTTCGTACTATTCCCTTTCGTTATAAATGCTTAGTATGAGCAGTGGTTACTTTATAGAGCTCATGTGCAGTACAGAGGTGAGTTTGGGTTCAGAGGGCCGGATTTCTTGGTGTAAAGAGTTTTAAAATAATGCTGTGTATAATGTACATTTTATTTTGCACAGTTTGTATTTTTTACCAAGTCTTCCCACTGCCCCTTCCTTGCGTTTCCAGTCAAGAGCACAAATTTCTCTTCTCGTAAATATAATGAAATTTGCTTTCTTTGACAACACTAAATCTGCTTTGAACTCCTGGTGCGTTAGACTGACTGCTCTGGTGGGAGTTCCAGCGGCCTCCAGCCGCCTTCTGGCTTGCTTGTCTGTCAGTACAGCTTCCTGTTGACGGGTGCCATGTGTGGTGTTTAACATTCTCACGTTAGGATGATGATTGTACCAAATGCTGAGTTGTTTTTATTTCCAGATGTAATTAGTTCACTTTATGTAATATTTCTTCTCTCAAACTGACTTTAAAAACAAAGTTTTATCATTTCCATTGTATGTGTATTTATTACAGAATGTTTTAGCTTTGATATTCTTTGTATTTTCACTCATTTGTTACATGAGCTTTATCAATAACATCTGTATAAATGGTTTTTAAAAATTAACTATGTCTGTATGTGCCCATGCTGAAGTTGAGCAATAAAATTAATGCTGTTTGCACTGTCAGCATCAAGGTTTTTAAGAATACTGAATTTTTACTTCATTTGAGGAATAAAAGTGTGTTTGGCTTTTCAAAGGGTGATAGCAGGAAAAAGAAGAATGCCTCCCTTCGTTTTTGAGCCCAGTCACCGGCAGGCAGAGCAGGAAGGTGAGCTCTCTTCTCTTGGCATGGCATCCCACAGTTTCCAGTAGTTGTGGGGCTGTGAGGCAGTGGGATTTTGAGGCTGCCTACAGTCACTGGGGAAGTGTAATGTGTGTCTATAATCAGGTCTGCCCAGCGTCTACAGGGCAGAGCTGTGGTTGATAAAGGACCTAACATTTGCCAGTACACCTTGGTATTGAGCAGTAAAATCTTTAAGATGAAAAGGCAAGCTGGGGGCTGGCTCAGTGGTTAAGAACACTGGCTGCTCTTGCAGAATTAGATTCTGTGAGATGGAGACCAGCTGGTCTGCAAAGTGAGCTCCAGGCCAGCTGGGGCTACAGGAAGACCAAAAAACAGTTTGAGGATTTAGAGTTTGAGGCCAGCCTGGACTTCATCTCAGAACAAAACAAGTTTTCCCTAAATCACCTTTTTCATCAAATACTTACTGTGTGCTAGGCTCTGATTAGCTTGTGGTAATTACTGTCCTGATTTGTGTTTTTTTGTTTTTTTTGTTTTTTTTTTTTAAGACAAATTTCCTATGTGGTTTTGACTGACCTAATTTGATATGTACACCATGCTGCCTAAAAACTTGTAGTGATTCCTGCCTCTGAATCTCAAGTGCTGGGATTCTAGCCTGTGCCACCGTGCCCATCTTCAATTGACCGTGAGAAAACTGAACTTACAAGTCAAGTGCGATAGCTCACTCTAATCTTGGCCCTTGGAGGTAGACGCAGAGAGGGATTGGGAATTCTAGGCCAGACTAGGCTACACAGCCAGACACTGCCTCAAAACAACAAAAATGAAAACAACTTCCAAATGGATATTTCTACTGTCTCAGTAAAGGTCAAATTCAACCTTTAGAGACTTCAGCCCTGCACACAAGTCACAAGGGAGTTCAGCTGGTCAGTATGACTCAGTCATCCACGGGAGGGAGGCAACCAGACCTCCTGTAGCCAGGAATTGGAAGAGACTAGAAAGTGAGGATAGGAAAATGGAAGTCAGCATTCCTTGTGGCAGATACAGCCTGCAGGGTTGGCAGTATGCTGTCCTTGGTCCTGGAGGTTGTCTATAATAAGACTTCTGTAGACCTTCAGCAACAGGCTTCAGGAGCTGGCTATTCAAACAAGACTTGCTACCTGGCAAGGCATATTGGCACACAACTTTAATGCCAGAACCCAGGGGGCAAAGACAAGTGGATCTCTGAGTTCATGGTCAGCCTGGTCTGCATAGTGAGTTCTAGGACAGCAAGGGCTCAACAGTGATCCATCTCAACAAAAAAAGTCTAGTGGATGAACTTGCACTGAGGGATGTTGGGACACTAACTTGACTTGTTAGGCCTTAACATAAATGACAGAATGCAGGAGATCCAGTTTGGGGGAGGGAGGGGACTGATGAGGAAGGAGGTATAGAAAGATGATGATGTGACCAAAAGGAAAAAAAAAGTATGAAATCCACAAAAATATACAAAAAAGACTTCCTGTTTTTTTTATTAAAAAACAAAAACTGCTAAGTTTTGGAATGAATATATAGATATGACATTTTTTTAAAGATTGTGGTTTAGACTGTTTACTGGCTCAGTTCTAACTCTACCTATATTATAAAGGCTCTAGAAACCTCATCTATGAAGTCTGGCCTCTTGGGAAGGGATTTTTACTGTACTGGAAAGAAGCCAGCTGCAGCCGAGCTTTGAAGCGCTCAGCCTCCAGTTCCCGGAAGAAAGCATCGTCGTCACTCTGCGTTATCATGTGCTGCAGCTGCTGGATTTCCTTCTCCATCTTTGCTCTCAGCTCTCTCTTCACCTTCTGTAATGTCTAAAAGAGAAGCGGTATCATCCTGTGACTCCTAGCACTCATCCAGGCCTCATCTATTTTTACCTCCTCCACCTACCAGCTCCTCCAACAATTCTCATAATTCAATAGTGCCGCTTACAGAAATGGGAACAGGTAAAGTTAAGCCGATCCAATGTTTTAAACAGAGGTAGATTTTCATACTAGTATTCTCTTCACTTCCTTTGAAGTTAAAATCGTTTTTTAATTCCTCTTCTGTTAATTTATTACCTGGGCCTGGGATTTCTCTCTGGCGTTGAGTTCCTGACGTTCCTGAGATATGGCTTCTGCCAGCAATGCAAACTGTTCGTGGGGAAGGAAAAAAAACAGTCTAGTATTTGTAGTTAAAATACGATTATTATACACAATACTGTTTTAAATCTTAACAGAAATAGGGCAGCACACATTGTACACTATGGCCAGACACTAGTTTATTTCACCTTAAGTTTCTTAGAAATGTGATCATTGAAATTGTACAGCACTACAAAAGTCTGCACTAACGTGCAGATTTACTGGCAGTGGACTAAGCCAATGTGACATGTGGTCAGGACAAGCACACTGTCAGTGACACAAACCTACCTGATCCTTATAGTAGTTCTCCATTGAGTCCAGTTCATTCTGGTGATGTCTCTTTTCTTCACTGCGCTTCTCTCTGGCATAGTTTCTTAGGTCTCGTAATCTTTGCTTCTGAATTTGTAAACCTTCTTCAAATAGTTTCTTAAATATCTATTAATCATAAAGATAATGTTGCAGTTTCGTTAAGGAATTTAACAGCTGCTTCTTAAAGTGTATTTACAGAACTAGGTTTTAGCAGATTCAAGCTGTGTAACCATTACTAGTTTGAACCATTTCTATAACCCCCAAAATCTCCACACCTACCAGTAGCAACTTGCCATTTTTCCCTAACCTTTGCCTGTGGAAAGGAAAAAAAAATCCCCCTTTTTCTGTGGATTTGTCTATTTTGGATATTTCCTTAATTTGGCTCTTTCTCAAAGTTTGGCTCCGTTACAGTACATATTATTTATGTCACTCTTACCAATATTCTACTGTACAAATATAAATTTTGTTCATCTGTTCATTAGCTGGTAGACAGATGGCTTATTTTCCTTTCTGGCTATTATAGTTTTGTTATGAACATCTGCATATAGGTTCTTTTGTGGATATGTACGTTAATGCTATGCTGCATTCTGGTAACCTTTTAAAGAACTGCCAGACTTTTTCAAAGCTGTTACAGCATTATACAACCCCGCCAGCCGTGCAGGAGGGCTCCAACTTCTCCGTGTCTTCATCTTTTTATTTTAGCATCCTAGCGGGTGTGAGTGCCTTCTGTTATGGTTTTAATTTGTACTTCCCTACCAACTAGTGGTGCTCAGCATCCTCGTTCACGTACCACAAAGATTCTTTACTGGTTTCAGAAAAGAATTTTCTAACATCCACATATAGTAAGAACTACAGCACAGAAAGAAATGCTCTGCACTTAAACAAGTTCATGTCTGAGGTGAGAGGTCACCATTTGGTCAGCCACCGTAAAGCTCAAGGGATAAGTATGATAAAGTTATACTGTAGAAATGCAATTTATTGATAGTTTGGGGTCCCCAAAACTTAGTACAGCCCAGCTGTCTTATATTCCATATTTTCTGTGGACTCTTACATCATGCTCCCAAATCCCTAAGGTAGCTGTACTGGGGGAGTATCTATGTGTAGGAAGTGAAAGGAAATTAAAGCTTCACATTAAGATGAGGCCATAAAGACTAAGAATAGATGGGGAATGCACAGCTGAGCAACACACACTTGTCTTGCCGTCATTAAGACTTGCAGTCCAGCTGGGTGTGGTGTAGGCCTTTAATCCCAGCACTCGGGAGGCAGAGGCAGGCAGATCTCTCAGTTCAAGGCCAGCTGGTCTATATAGTAAGTTCCAGGGTAGGTGGGGCTACAGAGACCCTGTCTCACAGAAGACCCCCCCCCCAAAAAAAAAGACTTGCAATCCAAAATGAGAGTAAGAGTCATAGACAAAGACTGGTCTTGAAATGAAACAGATCCCCTTAGCAGAGCTAGGCAGATGGAAAGTCTCACGTACCATTTCTTCCCGGGTTCTCATTCTCATCATTTTTGCATGTAACTGAACTCTGTAATCATCATAATATCTCCGGGCACGAACAATCTGCTGTCGATTTTCTTTTATCTTTGATTGAGTCAGCCTCTGTCTATGAATTCGGTCCTTGAAGTCTTGCTAGAAAAGGAGGAAGGAAGACGGGATAAAAGGACAAGTGGAAGACAGCATGCATGTTCACTCTCATCCCCTCAACTCCATTATGAGCTGTAGGCTGGCCACATAGAGCCAGTGGCCTACTGCCTGGGCACAGTATGAAAAACTGCCAGCCCACAGAAGCCCTTTAGCCTCTGTAGCCTCGTCACATAGGTCTGAAGAGCAGCACTGACAGATCCCACTGTGAAAAGAACAGACAGGACCCCAAGTACTTCTGAGCCTTGGGTCTCATCCTTTCTCCAGCAGGAGTCACTAAGCCATGTCTTGAGTCAGTTAAACCAAAGTAGAAAAACAGCACTGAGACTCTCAAGCCAAGTTTGTGTCATCAAGAGTATTTAATTAGGCCCACACCTTAAATTCAGCCATATGTGACAAAGTAGTGAGGATGAAACGAGGCGATATACAGAAAGCCTCTCAAGTCAGGTGTTCTTGTCCCCAGGGAAGAGCCACAGACCGTTCTTTTGAAACTGTCTGGTTAAGTGTTGTTTTTGCTTATTCCACACCCAGCCTAGGCCTTCAATACCCTCTTTTGGCAGACTGAGCTGCCATTTCTCTTTACTACTCAAATCAGAGACAATTCAAATTATAATGGAAGCTGTTATAACTTCAGCTGCTTGCTTGAGAGCCACAAAAACAGAGGGCAAAAAATGCTAACTTCCTGGTGTCTAGAAGGGACCACAGAGGTGTGGAGACAGAAATGACTTAAAATTTCAACTGTGCCTTCTGCTCATCAATCACTGAGAGCCATAACATCTGAAAGCCTGGGTTCTTCGTTTCATAGAAAACACCATCTCTAATTTGTTACTCTAAAGATGAACAGAAAACAGCCATATGGCAGTGATAAAGCATTCTGCCACTAACTGGTGGATGTGTTCTCAGCTCTGTCCTTGGAATGCAGTTTTGAGTTAAAGCCCTAGATGCTTCCATATGCAAGTGCTACCAGGAAGTCTGTGCTGCCTAGATGGAACAGATAAAGAAAATAAGTCTGAGTACTAAGTTCAAAATCATACTTCCCAGTTTGTTCTTGACATACCAGTCTCTTGTTATGTTCATACTCTTTCTTGACAAGTGCAGTAAGGAGGTCATGTCTTCTCAAAGCTTCTTCTATCTTTAAGAGCGACACAAGACAAGTAGGTTAATAATGCTGTTCAAAGACTCCATCTCTGGAGTGTGTGTCTGTGTGCATCCATATATGTTTGTTTATATATATTTTGTCTTTTAGAGACCTCGTCTCCCTGTAGCCCCAGCTGGCCTGGAACTTACTATACTGTAGACCAGGCTGGCCTCAAACTCAACAGAGATCTGCCTGCCTCTGCCTCCCGAGTGCTTGATTTATACTCCTAATGCTTCAAAAGGACATTAACTTACTTCATCCTGCAGTTTCTTCTTGGATCGGTTTTCTCTAAATGTTTCTTTTTTGAGCTGTTCAATCTGTGCAATTTGCTGTTTCCACATTTTGGTTAGCGTTGGGTCAGACACATAGAGAAATGGAAACTGCTCCAGCATAAGGGGCAGGAGACCATGTTCACTGACTTTCACTGCAAGGAAACAAGAGATGCCCATGGTCTGACCACTTGATGAAAAGAACCCTCACCCCTCCTCCTTAGCAGTGTTGTGGTGCTGACCCCAAAAAGATCCATTCCAAATGTACTTCCTACTTTTATATTCCTTCTTTGATCAGAGTGAGCCAACTAATGTTGAGGGTGAAAACAAGCCGGACAGTTCAGACTAGGTGTCCTGAAGAATCCACCCACTTGTGGGTGGTAGATCCTTCACCAAAAAAACAGAGTCCTCAGCCTTCCTGGGAGGCATACGGTTGGAAGAAAAAGGTTCTTATGGGATCTAGTTGGAAGCCTGGCATTTCTCCTGACCTTGTTTTCCTCATAATGAGGCTCTAACTCACTGGCACCAACTGTCAGTCTGTAGAGGCTGGGCAGGCCATCTGCTTGCCTTGGTACGTCATGCTTGCTACCAACTTTCCAGAAACCAACCAACCAAAAAAGGCAACAAGACCAAGAGAAAAAAGGCTCAAGCTGGAGCAGTGGTGGTGGCTTGGCATTCCTTTGGTTCCACAGATGACTCTGTAGATGCTTCACATTTAAGAGTTTAGTTCTCTTTACAGAAAACCAGCCATATGGCAGTGATAAAAGGAGCTTTCTACAGCTAAGTGGTGAGTGCCAATTTTTAGTGCCATGACCTTGGAATGTGACATTCACTTTCAAAGGATGCCAGTTTTCTGAAAAGTACAATTTTGTGGTTCTTACTTGGAGCCGCTTTATTTGACTTCGAGAAGCCACCTTTTGGACTGTGAGTTGTGGTTTTTCTGGAGTAAATCTTCTGGGGCTGACTACGTTTTGGAGTTCCAATAGGAATCACTTCTCGGTATATTTTTTCCTTAGAAGCAGATGTAAAACAGAAGTAAGAAAGAGGTCTAACAACTCTATTCAGTCATCCCAAATGTTGCATATTGACAAAAATAGCTAACTAATCTTTGGCCAAACCACCTTCCTTCTAATTAATTTTTTAGATGTTTAATGTTCATCTAAATTAAAGGTAAAATTATTTGGTCTCTGACATCCCCTATTTTTTGAAGAAGGGTTGGATCTTTTTTAAGTTTTAGTAATTGTAGTCTAAATACAACCACTATTAACATTTGGATGTACTGGTTTCTTTGACAACATTTTCCTGGAGAATAAAGACATTCTCCAGAGACGATGCAGTGTGCTTGTGCCTGCTCCTTTCTGTGCTTTTACTCACTGACACTTTAGCACAAGCACTCCCCATGTTTCATTTTTAAAATTTTATGTATGTGCTTTGCCTACATGTATGTAAGTGTACCACATGCATGCAATGCCTGTGGAGGCCAAAAGAGGGTGTCAGGTATCCTGGAACTGGAGTTATACATGGTTGTTAGTGGCACTGTGGATGCTAGGAACCAAAGCCAGATCCTCTGCAAGAGCAATCAGTGCTCTTAACTGCTGAGTCATCTCTCCAGCCCCTTCACTGTCTTTCCAAAGGTAGAAGCTAGGGTTTCTCACTGTTTGGTACAGAGCACCTGTCTTGCATTACCCCTCCTCTTTGTCAGCCTCCATCATATTAGCCCCTTATGAATCGGTAAGCAAAAACCTTTGAAGGCCAAAGAAAATTTTAAGCAGGAGGAAAAACACTAAGTTTCTTTGGTACTGTTTCTTGCTGTATATAAACAATTTGAATATTCTCAAAATAAAAGGAAACCCTATGTCATGAACCCTTTCCCTAAAAGCTAATAATCCAGCCCCTGTTGGTTCTCTTGTTTTAAAAAGAGTATCTGTATTTTTCACTGATCTGATTGAGTGACTTTTACCCACTGTTTCCTCCTCCTCGGCACTTCTCCCCCGAAGTCCAATATTCTCTTGAACTTTATTTTTTCTTAGTTCCCTTTCGAATGCTTCTGTTAATGCCTAGAAAAGATACAGTCATATATTTGCTAAAAACAGATGCAAGTTCAGATGAAGAGGAAAAACTAATCTAGAATCCTATCTAAAAATGTGAAGTTCATTCACTTTTTAAAAAGTTCTTTTTATACTGTTTCATAAATACATGTTCTAACAGATATGTAATTGGTACATAAAAGGAAACTTACTATGCTTTTTTTTGGGGGGGGGGGCTGTTAGTATTATGGTACTCCTCTGAGTGGAAGTTATAGCCTAAGTATAACTATTTGTGTATACTTGTGTGTGCATATATGTATTGGGTGTGTTACTTAATCACTCTCCATCGTCTTTTTTTTTAAAAAAAGGTCTCTTGCTGAACCCAGGGGTTGAACTCAGGTTCTCAAGCTTGCACAGCAAGCACTTCACTACCTGCCCAACCCCTGAGTATAACTTTTTTTGTTTTGTTTTGTTTTTGACACAGGGTTTTCCTGTACTCCCAGCTGTCCTCGAACTTACTATGTAAGCCAAGTTGGCCTTGGACTCACAGAGATCTGCCTGCCTTCCAAGTGCTAGGATTAAAGGCTTGCATCACCATGCCTGGCTTGTAGTAGGTTTTATAATGTGGCTGAAATGACGAAAACTGGAGTTAATTCAGATGTCTTAAAATAGTTACACTTGCTGGGTAGGATGCAGAGGCAGGTGGATCTCTGTGACTTCAAGACCAGCCTAGTTTATAAAGTCAGTTCCAGGGCAGTTGGGGCTACAGAGAGACCCTGTTTTTTTTTTAAAAAACAAAACAAAACAAAAAACCAACCTACTACAACAAACAACTAAGTGTTCTAAATTTATGCATTTCAAATCTGTGTTCCGTAGCACAAAGTCTTCCTTGGTAATCATACCCAGTCTCTGATGGACAGCTACATCCTCTGATAAGCACATTTTCATTTTCTCTATAATGTGAGTGACTCATTACATTTAATCCATCCTAATTCCCTTTACCTCTGAAGAGTTGTCTGAAAATACCAACCCATACTGCCCTCCTTTCTTAATCTACTGAACACCGACTGTAATTTTATGTTCCCTAGTGGGAACATAAGCTAGATCACATAATTCTCTGCCATCCATTCAACTCAACAAATACTGAATATACCACAGACTTTTTGTCAGTGGCATGCAGGCTCACTGTAGCATCTCATTTGAGGGAAAACTGGTATCACTTACTGCCCAACAGTAGTTAAGAAAGGAGGACATACCTTTGCTTGGAATTGGCGAATATTTGTTCCTTTTGGTTTGCGCTGCCCTTTTCTTTCTGTCTGTAATTGTTTGTGTTTGTTTACTGAAGATGGAGACAGTGAATGAGACCTGTAAGGTGACTTTCTGTACATGGCAAATCCTACAACATAGAAAAGCCATTTACCATTAGTTCCCGAGAGTCAGAAATGTTAAACTGGAAACCAAACAGTTGGATCTTACGAGATCAAAAAAGAATGAGAATAGCGAGGATTATGTGCTAACTGTAGTCTCTTCTATAACATGTAGCTGTATGTGTAGTAATAACAGACAAATAAAGGAGAACTGTTAGGGACAGTGTCTGCTGTGCAAGCATGAGGACCTAAGTTCAGACCTCCAGCACCCTGCAAAAAATGGGTGTGACAGTGTGTATCTGTGACTAGTGTTAAGGGTGCAGAGAGCTCAATGCCAGCCAGCCTTGCCAAATCTAAGAGCTCCAGGTTCAGTAAGAGACCATCTCAAAAAGAGCAACTGAGGAAGACAGCTGATGTTGACCTTTGGCTTCCACATACACATCCATATAGATGTACACGCATCCACATGAACACACAGAGCAAACAAACACACTCAAATGTGTACTGTTAAACAAGTATTAAGGCTATACATTTTGCTTTGAATTGAGTTCAACATATAAAATGCATGCTGTGCATAAAGTTCTATGGAAAGTGCTCTCAGTCATGGGGAGTACAGAGGGAAGGAGAAAAGGGGCATTATCTGGGCTGTGTGTCTGCCTTTCACCTGTCCAGGTCCTGAGGGTGGAATGTAAATACACGCATATTATAAATACTTACAAGCAGCATGTTTATAAGGAAAAATTAATATGGCTAAGTACTAAGCAGCCTCAATTCTTTAATGGACAGTAATATGCATGTTCATAGAATGGGGCACATGGGCTGGAAAGATGGCTGAGCGGTTAAGAGCACTGTTTGCTCTTGCAGAGGACATAGGTTCAATTCCCAGCACCAACCAACCATCCAACTCCAGCTCTAGGGGATCCAACACCCTTTTTTGGTTTCCAGGTACACTGCAGGACATGCATGTACAGCATGCATGCATAACATTACTACACATAAAAATAAAAACAAATGGGACACACTATGAATTTAGCTACACAGTGGCTAAAATGAATGAACTGATCTTTATCAACAAAACAGAAAACAAGTTACAGAAAATACACAGTATTTATGTAAATTTTAAAAGGAAAGCAATAGTATATATTTAGGCAAGTACTGTGTAAGCTCTGACAGTGTAAAGACAGTGGTAGAAAGAAAATACCAACTTCAGTTTGGTATGTTTGTGATCCTAAAATGAGAAAGTCATGAGCACATAGAGCTGCCTGTTCCAGGCCTTGCTGGGTAAGTACCTGGCCTAGGTTTCTTTGGCCCGTACTCCATGATGCTGTCGCTGTGCTGAGACAGTATCTCCTCAGGTCCACTCTCCACCTCTTCATCCCCAGGTTCGCCAACTTGATGGTCAGTCATGGCTTTCATTCGATCACCCAGAGCAGTTTTTAACATCTATTGAGAAAATCCCTTTTCAACATCTTTCATTGATTTTTAAAGCAGGATATAAATTAGTACAGACAGCAGACCTTTTAAAAGATTTTGACAATTACTAATAACAAGCTTTTAGATCCTTCTACATTTAGATTTTATTATTATTATTCTTTCTTCCAGATAGAAATTCCCTGTGTAGACCAAGCTGGCCTGGAACTCAAGATCCTCCTGTCTCAATCTCCCAGGCACTGGGATTACAGGCAGAGTGATGTCTAGCTCTGTTTAACATGTACAGGCTAGGTTCCAGGCCATCTAGTGCTACACACTGAGACCCTATCACAGAAAGCAAAAAAAAAGAAAAAAAAAGCAATAACAAAAAGGTAGATATCAGTGTTATAGACTACTCATCTTCAAAGAACTTTATAGAGTGACAGATTTCACAGATCTATTCATGTTGTTGTTCCATTGCTGCCCCATTGCATTTTTTGAGAACCTGTGATCCACCCAATTTTATATCACAGCTGTCTTTAGTTTCAAAGGTGTACATAGAAATAAATGGTTTAACATCATTATGTTAAATGATTCTATTTTCACTAGAATTCAGTAAAACTTAGATAAATTTGGGCCACATCATGAAAAGCTAAGATGCCAATGGTTTTTGTCCTTCCTGCTTGACTTCTGGAACATTTAAACTGTACCCAAGACTCAATTCAGTTTCCAATACCTAAGCATAGGTTTCATCTTCCACTGGGGCAGATCACTGTCTTCCATTGAAATGCTCATTAACCACAGAAATCTCAACACATTAAAAAACAAGACTTGCCCAATCTAGCTCAGAGAGTCGTTGAGAGAGTTTCTCTGACACTGCGTGCAGTTCTTGTTCTGTTAACCCCCTTCTTGCCTTCTGGGGGAAAGGTGAATCCTTTGAGGAGGCTACAGCTCTGTTTTCATTTCTGGATTGAAAACAACCACATGACAGTTAACTATCCAGGTACAAACTTAGTTCAGAATGACTGTAGTAGTGCTGGTTTTCAAAGCTAAATTTGCAAAATATACTCTTTTCTTTCACAACAATTATTATTATGGGGGTAGTGGTGCCACAGAGAGTGTGAGGTCAGAAGACAACTTTGTAAAGTTATCTCTCTCCATCCATCTTTACATGGGTTCCAAAGATCAAACTCAAGTTGTCAGGCTTTGAGGGCAAGTACCTTTAAACTACCTTACCAGCCCTCTTAACTTTCCAAAGCCCTTACAAATAGACTGTAAATACTGAATCCTATAGCAATAGTACCTTTTTCCTTTGGAAATCTTCCTTGACCTGGGACTTTGAGGCAAAGATGGACATATTTCCTGTTCATCCTTAGATAATGTAGAAGTTAAGAAAGCTTTATCATCTGGTTCCTATTAACAGCAAAAAAGTTGGTTTGAGGAACTAAGGAGATAGCTTAGTAGTGTTTGCTGCACACACATGAGCATCTGAATTCAATCTCCAGTACCCACATAAAAAGTCAAACATGGTAGTATACACTTCATAATCCCAGCACTGTGGAGACAGGCATATCTCTGAGGCTCACCAGGAAAGCCTAATCAGCAGCTCCAGTCCCAGTAAGATAATCATAATACAATGGACAACTCCTGAAGAATGATACCCAAGGATGACCTCTGGCCTACATGTGTGTGCATGCAGACTGAACAAAAAAGTTTGATTTGGGGGCTGGAGAGATGCCTCAGTGTTTAAGAGCCTTACTGTTCTTGCAAAGGACCTAGGTTCAGTCCTCTGATGGCTGACAACCATCTATAGGTATAGTTCCAGGGGATCCAATGCTATCTTCTGGCCTCCACGGCACCAGACATGCACGTGGTACCCATAGTAGGCAAGTACTCATAAAATTAAAAGTTGATTTGAATCCAGGCATGGTAGTGTATGCCTTTAATCCTCAGCGTGGGGATGGAGAGGGGGAGGAACGGGATGGGATTGGACAGACAGGTGGATTCATGTGAGATGGAGGCCAGCCTGGTCTACATAGTGAGTTCCAGACCAGTGGTAGCTACCCTGTTTCAAAACAACAGGTTGATTTGAAGAAGTCACATAGGTGCTGGAGAGAATAACTCAGAAGTTAAGAGCATATGGTTCCCAGCACCCACATTAGGTTGTTCACAAACACCTGTTAACTCCAGCCCCAAGGGATCCAATGATGTCTTCTCACCTCTGTGGACACCCACACATACCCACATATAAAATCTTTAAAAAGGGGAAGGGTGGGCTGGAAAGATGGCTCAGTAGTTAAGAGCATTAGCTGTTTGTTGCTGTTCTTGCCAAGGACCCAAGTTTGGTTCCTAGCACCCATAAGGTAACTAACAACCATCTGTAACTCCAGTTCAAGAATTCTGATGCCCTCTTTTGGTCTCTACAGGCATTACATACATGGATGCACTTATAAACATGCAGGCAAATCATGTTTATAAAAATAAATTTATAAAAAATCAATTTATAAAAAATAAAGTAAAAGCCACAAAAACACATAGAACTCTTGGGGGTTGGAATAGGAGGACCTGTGGCACACAGCTAGCTCCTTCAACCTCCATGTTTGTTTGAAATCAGTCTTTTCCTATCTTGCCAAGCTGGCATAATTCATGTTCAGGTGATCCTCCTGCCTCAGCACCTCAAGTACTGAGACTACAGACTTGTGACATGATATCCAAATTTATTTTTAAATGCATTTGTCTAAATACTGCCTTCAAAGGACTGGAGGAATGTCTATCAACATGTGCTTAAAGAAAAAATATGGCTCAGAGTGCCAGGCTAACCTAAAGGCAGGTGAGAGATTTATCAACATGAAACTCAGGGGTTATGATTATCTTAATAGTGATTATTTTACATGAACAATAAAAAAAATTACCATATCCAAGTGGAGAGTAGTTATTTCTCAAGTCAAGAAGCCAATCAGAACTGTCCAAAATTGAAATACTCAAAGAAGAAACCCTCCCCCAAATAAACCCTTAGCATTTTTAATAACTTATTTCTTAATGGCATTTTAGTTATTTTATGTATGCACGAGCATACTGCCTGCATGTATGTGAGCACACCTGTATCCTGCAATGCCTGCAGAAGCCAGAAGAAGGTGTTGGATCCCCTGGAACTGGAGTTACAGACAGTTGTTAGCTGCCATGTGGAGGCTGGGAATCAAACCCAGGTCCTCTGCAGGAACAGTCAGTGTTCTTAACTGCTGTTAAAGAGTTAAGAGCAGAGCCAACTCTTCAGCCCTTAACAGCATTCTAAAAAGAGATTTTTGTTATCAAGTGGTGTGTGTGTGTGTGTGTATGTGTGTGTATGTGCTCAGAGGTACAGGTACCAAGGGGCCAGAGTTGTCAGAGTCCCCTGGCACTGGAGTTACAGGTGTGATCCTAATATGGATGCTGTTAAACAAACTTTGGTCTTCTGTAAGGAAAGTATATGTTCTTAACTGCTGAGTCATCTCTCTAGCTCCGTAATTTGTTTCTTAACCTTGAAAGGAATCCTTCAGAAAATATTTATTTTGGCTTTCCCCTCCCCTCACTTTGGAGACAGGCTCTCATAGCCTGCCTGACTTGGAACTCACAAGGTAGCCAAGGCCAATCTCACACAATCCTATTGCCTCAGCCTCTGAGTACTGAGATTATAGGTATGTGCCACCACACCTGGCTAGAAAATATTTCTTGTACTAAAGTAGCATTCATTTTGTGTTTGATTATATCTTCAATTTCACTTTGGTATTTTTATTTCTCTTAAATTGGGCATTTATTTTTCGTAAATAGTAAATATACTCACATTAAAAAAAATCTCTTAAAGTGAAGTATGTGTCTAGCTCAATGAATGACTTCAAACTGAATAAATACTTCCATCTACTGCCACCCAGATGAAGAAACAGAACATTACCAAAATTCATCCCTCCCACCAACTACCTCTCCAGAACTCTGCCGATCTACTGCCACCCAGATGAAGAAACAGAACATTACCAAAATTCATCCCTCCTACCAACTACCTCTCCAGAACTCTGCCAAAGGTAAAGGTACTCTATCACCACCCCATTTCTGTCTTCTTTTTAAAATCTATCCACTCTTCCATCTGCATGGATGAACAGGGTGTACACTAAAGGCCATACAATGTCAATGATGCTTATTTCTACCTTTTAACTTTTTGGCATTTTTTGCTTATAGATTTACTCTCGCACATTATCTGCCTGTTCTTTCTGGTAAGGTAGGAACAAGATACTGTACAAAAAGTGTTTTTTTTTTTTTTTATCAAGGACATCAGAAACAAGTAGGTCAAGACAGTAAAAGCACTTCACGGTGGACAGTGGGAATATAGGTGGATGGTTCTTGTCTGCCATCTTCAAAACTTTTAATTATTGGGGATATACAACATGGGGCCAGAAGTCTATTCATGAGTTCAAATCTCAACAACAATTGCTATGTAACCTCAGAGAAGTAGTAACTTCTCTATCTGAGCTATCCCATGAGAAATATAGAATCTATTCTAGAACTGTTCTGAGAATTAAGTTATTCAATACCTAGAAAGTACTCAGAACAATGCTTGACAAAAAAGAAACATTCTGTCTGGGTTGGTTGTTATTTCTCCTTTTCACACTCTTCTTGTCCTTATCTGCCTAGAAGAATATATGGGTAGAAATAGAGGAAAACTTTTGTTTTAAAAGGCAGGGTTTCTTATAGCCTATACTGGGTTCAAACTCACTATTTAGCTGACAATGACCTTGAACTTTTAATCCTCATTTCTCTACATCCTGAGAATCCCATGCCTGGGATTACAGGCATGGAGCACTACACTGGATTTTTAAGTGTCAGGGATTTGTGTACTCTAGGCAGTCCCAGAGAGGTAAACTTTAAGTACAATGCTTTTATTTTATTTATTTTTAAAAACAAGAGTCTATGTAGAAAAGGCTGGGCTGGAACTCACAGAAATCTGCCTGCCTCTGCCTCCTGAGTGCTGAGATTATAGGTATACGTCATCATGCCTGGCACAATATTTGATTAATGTAATATACTTGACTACCTTTAAACAGATGGACTTCTGGGGCTGGGGTATAAATCAGTGGAGAGTGTGACTCAACATATGCAAGGCTTTGGGTTCAACTGCTAACCCTCAAAATACGTAATATATGGGCTTCTATCCAATTATAAGAAAGCTTTTCCACTTACCACAGACAATGTTGTGTGCTCTCCAGCAGAGGAGTAGTGGCTTGACTGAAGGTATTCTTTCCCTATGGGGCAAGGTGCCCGAGGCTCTGAAGGGTGGTAGGGTGGATGTAAAGGAATAGCTGCTCGGATAGGTTCACCTAATTTTCGGGCACTTGTAACCATAGTCACAGAAGGGGTTTCTGCTGCTAAGAGAAATTAAAGTGGATCTTATGATGGAACTCTAAAAAATGATTTTATACAAACATTCACACACAAACTAAGGGAGGTAGGGGGATGAGGGCGGGGAGACGAGAAGAGAGAGAGAGACAAAGAGAGAAAGAGAAATACTAGGGGTCAAACCCAGGGTTTCATGTGTATGGTAGGCAAGCTGAGCTATAGCTCCAAGCCAGGAATGAATATACAGTTTTGTTTCTGAAACAAGGTCTCACTCTATAGCCCTACTTGACCTAGAAGTCACTATATACTTCAGGCTGGCCTCAAACTTTGCACAGCAATCCTCCTGCCTCACCTTCCCAAGTACTGAGATTAGAGCTTTGAGCCACTCACTATACCTGTTTTAGAAATATTTTTTTAAACAAAACACATGTGCTAGCAAGATCTGGCTCAGTGGGTTAAGGTGCTTGTTGTGAAGCCTGAAAACTTGAGTTCAATCCCTGGAGTCTACAGGGTGGAAGGAGATGTGAGACTCATGAAAGTTGTCATTTGTCCTCCATATGCTGTGGTACGTACACACACACACACACACACACACACATATACACGAAACAAACAAAGCACATAAGCTAAGCATGGTGGCACATATCTATAATTACAGTGCTTAAGAGGCTGGGAGTCAGGAGGACCATGCATTTAAGGCCAGCCTTAGGTACAATAGTAAGACCCTATCTCAAAAAAAAAAAATTAGGGCTGGAGAGATGGCTCAATGGTTAAGAGCACTAATTACTTGCAGAGGACCAGGATTCAATACCCAGCACCCACATGACAGTTAACAACTGTCCATAACCCCAGTTCCAGGGGATCTAATGTCTTTTTATGACTTCTGTGGGCATTGCATGACATGGGTGTCCTTACCCACATGCAGGCAATACATTCATGCACATAAAAATAATAAAATATTTTAAAAATATAACTAAATAAAAAAAATTTAAAACCACACAAAATAATTTAGTTAGGCAGCATTTTTTGGCCAATAAGTAGAAATCTGATGAAATCAGGATAAATGTAATGTTAATGTTATCATAAAAATGTTTCTTGAGAATTATTTAAAAATAATGAGAAGTTGAATGTAACCTAATGATTTGAAGAAAATCTATGTAAAATTTGTGAATCTAGGCGTTAAAAAACTTGGGACTGGAGAGAGGGCTCAGCAGCTAAGAGCCTCTTGCAGAGGACCTGGGTTCATTTCCCATCACTGGCATTGGGCAGCTCACAACTGCCGCTTCAGCTCCAGGGAATCTGATACCCTCATTTGACTTTCGAGGGCACTGTACTCATACATAAACACCCCCACACAGACACATACATACACATCATTTAAGAATGAGTTTACATAATATACGTGAAATAAGGAATGAAGGCCATGTGTGGTGGTACACACCTGTAATCCCAACGCTCAGGCTGAGGAGAATCCCATCAGTTTGAAGCCAGCGTGGGCTATAGTGTAAGACTCTACCTCAAAAACCAACAACTGTTTTCTGTCTCCACTGCCACTGTGCTGCCCATGAAAAAGCTTGGGTGGGTGAGTGGGGGGACCTCAGCAGTTTTCAAAGTTCACTTTTGACTATACCCAGCCTATAGACTACGGATTCATAGATGCTGCCAGTTATAAACAGTTCCTCCAGAAGAGAATCCGAGTGAAGGGAAAAGCTGGTCAGGTGTGACCACTGACAGGCACAGGAGCAGACCACTGTAAACTTAGGTGGCAGAGCAGACCACTGTAATTTCAGAGGTGCCTTTCCCAAAAGGTACTTGAAATATCTCACTAAAAAATACTGGAAGAAGAAAAATACGTGACTGTTTACATGCAGTTGTTAACAGGAAAGAGAATTATAAACTGTGTTACTTCCAAATTAACCAGGATGAAGAAGAGGGTAAGGATTAAATGCTCTGATCTGAATATTTTGTTTGTATTCATAAAACATAGGAACAAAAAACAAAAACCAGCAGCAAAATAAAACTCCCAAGAGTGGCCCACACCTTTAATTCCAGTACTCAGGAGACAGAGGCAATCTGATTTCTGTAAGATCAAGGCCAGCATGGGTTCCATGACATCTGGGACTGTAGGGAGACCCTGTCTCAAAAAGACAAAACAAAAACAAAAATATCACAAGAAAACAAGAATAAGGAATTAAGAGTGTTTTTAATTTTTTAAAAATTTATTTATTTTTAGTTTATGTGTCTAAGTGTTCTGCCTGCATGTATGAGGTATGTCCATGTCTGCAATGCCTGAGACGGCCAGAAGAGGGCACTGGATCCCCCAGAACTGAAGCTGGAGATGGTTGTCAGCCATCTGGGTACTGGGAACTAAACCCAGATCCCTCTGCAAGAGCAGCCAGTCCTCTTAACCACTGAGCAATATCTCTAGCCTTGAATTAAGAGTATTTTTAAGTTCCTACATTTTGTCATTCATTAGTGAGTTGATGACCATCAACTGGTACACCAATGTATCAGAGATCTTTACTATACTTTTAAAAGTCTTTGAGGGCTGGAGAGATGTCTCAGTGGTTAAGAACACTAACTGCTCTTATAGAGGACCAGGGTTCAAATTCCAATACCCACATGGTGGCTAACAGCCGTCCATAACTCCAATTATAGTTGTCTTCCATCCTCCTAGGACACTGCACGACACAACACGGATGCACTTTAACACATGCAGGCAATATACATAAAATAAAATTAAATAAATGAATTTAAAAACAAAAACAAAAGTCTCTGAAAGAAGAGCACTGAAATAATAAAACATGCAAAAATGTGACCAAAGATCTTTTCAGCAGAGATCAGAGTTCATAGTTGAGAGCAAATAAGATGATGTAAAACAGACAAGAGGGTCAGTTAGATGTCTTGCTGTCTAATAACTTGAGTTTGATCTCTATCTGGTGCAAGACGTGAACTAGCTCCCCTACGTTATCCTCTAACCTCACATGTGTGCCAAGACATGTTCCTGCAAACATGAATGCACACATACAATTAGAAAATGTAATAAAATGTATATAAAAAATATCCCTGCTCCAGAAAGTTCCACCCCTAGCAGAGGAGCTGTTGGCAACTGATATCTGCTGAGAGGAGAGTCAGTTTAAGGGTGATCTCCCTTATAGACTTATAGACTGACCATGATCCAGGGGACTGCCCCACACCTAAGAGTATATGGGCAACAAAAACTGGACTTGCTGAACTGTAAAAAAATGAGAGACCAAGAGCAGGAACACAAATTTGGATAGGTAGGGTGATGGGGTGGAGCTGGAATGGGGGGTGGGGTGGGAGAACACCAAGTTGGGAGATGGGATAGGCCTGGGAAGAGTTAGGAGGGGTTGAAATGATCAAAATACACTGAATGAAAATCTCAAATTCTTAAAGAATCTCAAAGTACAAGAGCAACAGAAGTAAAAAGGCTAACAGGCCCTTATATTTATTACTTTACCTATAATATGAAAATACCAAGTGTCCTAGGCATTAACAGTTGTTCCCCATCCCAGCAGGTAAGAACTACTTTTACAGAGAGGATCTGGGTTTGATTCCCAGTACCCACATACAGGGGCTCACAACCACTTACAGCTCCAGTTTCAGAGGATCTGACACCCTCTGGCCGTGCAGGGCACCTGCATGTGTACATGGTTCACAAACAATCATACATTTTTTTTTTAATCCTAAAAGACAAAACTAGTATTCTGTTACGTCTTACTCTCTCCAACAAATGTTGTCTCATTCTTGCATAGAAAACTAGATGGCAGGTTCAACACTTCCTCGTGTGGCATAGTACTAGGTGAGGTTGAGGCTTTTCTAGGGTATATGTTCATAGAATTTTGAGCACCTAGAAAAGAAAATATTAAAGGTAAAAATTGTAACTATCAAAATAGAACAATATAATGTTGAAAGAATATTGTTTCAACTGCTCATATTAATACTTCAAATAACCATCATTGTAAGACATAAATTCTGTATACAGCTTGAAAGCAGTTTTATTCAATGGTCCCTTACTTTGCTTTAGAAAAATAGGTGCTGGAGTTGTAGAAATGCTATTTTGTTGGCTTCTGGGTATAAAGAGATACTTGAGTTAGGAGTTATGGCTACTACCATAATAAAAAAATTATGGTCCAGAAATTGAAAACTAAATTAGATGCCTGTGAGCATGTATGACAGTTACCAGACATCTTAAATATAAAGGGAAACTGCCATAAAGCTTTTTATCATATGAAACCCAAACACTATACCTGGGTCTTTTTTCCTTTTTCTTCTTGGCCTTAAATTTTTAATTAAAAATCACTTTGCTTTTAAATATCTTTCTCCCTTGCCTTGTTTGAATTACCCTATAGTTCTGCCTATAAACTGAAAACAAGTAACAGATGGCATATCATATATCTAAAATGCCTGGTGCCATAAGTGCTTTAGATTTTGGAAATATTTGCATATAGAAAACGATTTATCACAAAGGTGGGACCCAATTCATTTGTTTCATATACACCTTAACATGTAGCCTTGAGTATTTTTAATGCTTCTGCACAAAGACTGACTTGTCATAGGAGACAGGTGTGGAATTTTATTTTTCTTTATTCTTGAGAATACCATACATGTTTACCATGAAATATATTTATTCCCTATTTCCCTATTCAACTCCCTAATTATTTATTTTGTGTGCATGGGGTAGGAGGGTGCACACATGCCATGGGACACATGTAAAGGTCAGAGGACAACTTGCTAGTTCTCTCCTTCTACCTTGTAGGTCCCAGAGACTGAACTCAGGTTGTCAGGCTTAGCAGAGGCACCTTTATCCTGGCCATCTGGCTGGCCTCAGGTATGGAATTTTCCACTTGTGGCATGTCAGCACTCAAAACATTTCAGATTTCTTAATTACAGAGTTCAAATGGTGTTTTAGGTTCATTTCTTGTTGCTGCGATAAAATACCCAAACTAGGGAGCTGGAGAAATGGCTCATCAGTTAAGAGCACTGGCTGTTCTTGCAGAAGATCTGGGTTTCAATCCTGGCACCCACATGGTGGTTAACAACCGTTCGTAACTCCCATTCCCATTCCAGGGAATACGATGCCCTCTTTTGTCCCCCTTGGGCATTGAACAACACAGGTGTACTTACATATATGCAGGCATAACACTCATCACGCTCTCTTTCTCTCTCTCTCTTTCATACGCACACGCGCACACACATACACACAAACCAAAGCAGCTTTAAGAGAGAAAGGATTTAGTCATCTTATAATTCCAGGTTACAATCATTGCATCATTTCAGGGAAGTCAAGACAGGAATTTGAAGCAGCTAGTCATATCCACCATCCAGAGCAGAGAGGGAATGGCTGCGTGCTTCCTGCTCTTTTCCTTTAGTCCAGGGTCCAACCTATGAAAAGGTGCCACCCATATTCAGAATCATCTTCTCACCTCAATTAAGGGAATCAAGATAACCCAACCCCAGACATACCACAGGCCAATCTAATCTAGACAATTTCTCATTAAGACTCCTTTACCAGGTGATATTTAAGTTGTGTCATGTTGACAATTAAAACGAACCATTAAATTAAAACTACTGGGGCGTGTTAGTCCTAGCAGTCTGGAGGCAGAGGCAGATGGACCTCTGTGAGTTCAAGACCAGCCTGGTCTACATAGTGAGTTCCAGGCCAGCTGAGTCTACAAGGAGACTCTGTCTCAAAAAAAAAAAAACAAAAACAAAAACAAAAAACCCTCAAAAAACAAAAAAACTAAGCATCACAAAGTAGCTGTCAGAATGAAGGCCACTCAATTCTCAGTTTGTCAAGCTTAGTTCCACACCAGCATTCTCATTTTTCCATTCAAAAAAATACTTATGGCTGGGCATGATAGAACACATCTGTAATCTCAGCACTCCAGAGGCAGGCAGATCTCTGAGTGTCAAGTCAGTGGTGCTACATAGGGAGACCCCGTCTCAAAATGAAAAAAGCCAAACACTTATTGTTGCTTTTATATTTACTAACTTTTGAAAGACTAAGATTAACAATAATTTTACTATACATCTTACCATTTATCCTCTTTATCAGTAGCCTTCACAACTAGACTGTAAGTCCCATGAAGGTAGGCTTTCTGTTTTGGTTCCCATTCTATCAGCACTGCCTGGCATGGGGAAGGCACTGAATCAGTATTTGCTGCATGAGAATGATCTGGCTACTTTCCCAGCAGCTCACAGTTTACATAACAAACTGTAATTTTCCATGTAGTGTTTGAATGATGTTACAGAAATAGAGAAAGGCCACATCGTAGAAACACAGACCCTTAGAGCCTGATACAGTTGGAGAAGGCTGGGCACTGGATGATGAGTCTGCCAGGAACAGAAGAAAGAACACTGCAGCAGATGGAACACTATAGCAGAAAAGAGTGGCAACTGAGGTGGGTAGGACAGGGGTAGAGCAGCTGGAGGAGGGCACAGTGAGAGTCCCCAAAACTGGGGTCTGAGAGATACTCACATCTGCTGTATATAAGCAATAGATTGCTGGAAATGTGACTGAAGCCTTGTGGAAAAAAATGCCACTTGGAGTATGAACTTGACAGTTGAAACCATGAAAAGAGAGAGTGAACTAGTTCAGGAAATTATAACTGAGTACTCTGAAAACGTGATTAGACTCAAAGCTGCACCCAGAATTTTCTTCCTAGGTCAAGTCCCACAAATTACATGATGACTTTGCATGTACTTACTTGTCTTGGACTAACCTGCCCATGGGCCTGTGATTCCCACATACCTATAATTTCCAGACAGCTGTCCATATTTACTGGAAAACGGCCATATTCTGGGATTTCAATACTGATGTCTAATGAGGGCTCTATTCAACTAATTTTAAGTCATGAATACTTCCGTAGTTGTATGTTTAATGCTATTTAAAGTCTGTCTACTCACCATTACTTCTTAGGGAAAAGGTATGTGCTGTGTCTCCGAGTCTAATTATTTCACCAATGGATTCAACCTCATCTTCATCCCAGGTAGGGCCCAAAGCATCAGATGAGAAGGAGCACCTGAAAAAGGCATCTATTCACTGGCCCGGTGTGACTACAGAGATCTGTTTCAAACACCAGCCTACAGGCATCCAGACTGCTCATTTCTAGGAACAGAAAACTGAAGACTGGGGCTGGGAATGTAGCCCAGTTAGTAGAGAACTTGCCTACTATGCTCAAGATCCTGGATTCGATTCCCAGCACAGAAAGGAAGATTCCATCTTGCTGCTTATCTGTTCTGACTGCTATATACAAGGTGAAAACAGCTCTGTGTAAGTGTCAAGGATTAGCTGGGTGGGGCAGAGGCAGAGGGATCTTTGTAAGAGCGAGGCTAGCTGTGACTATAGGGAGACCCTGACTCAAAGAGACAAAAAAAAAAAAAAGTGTCAGCGATTAAATGGATAGGAGAATACATACAGAACTGTAAACACTGGAGAATCTAGGCTGCAGGACAGGGGAGTCTGGGTGGGACATTAATTTTGCATTAAATATTCTTGAAGACTAGAGATGTAGCTCAGTTGGTAGAGTGATTGCCTAGCATGCATAAAGCCCTGGGTTTGACTTCCAGCACTACATAAAACTTGGCCTAGTTCTGCATGACTGCAATTCCAGCACTTGAAAGGTAGAGGCAGGGGAATTATAAATTCAAGGTCCTCCTTGAATATATATGTATAGCAAGTTTTACATCAGTCTCAGCTACAAAAGACTGTTTTTTCTTTAATTTTTAAGTCTAATAATGAAAAAGTCAGGAATTTCATGAACTGGACATAGTGACACATACTTGTAATCCCAGCAGTGGGAGACCAAAGCAAGATGATGACTGTGACCTGGAGACCATCATTGGCCACATAGTGAGTTCAAGGCCAATCTGATATAGAGAATAAAACGGTGTCTCAAAATAACAAATGGAAGGGGGCTGAAGAGATAGCTCAGGGGTTAAGTGAACTGACTGCTCTTCCAGAGGACCAGGGTTCCATTCTCAGCGCCCACATGGTGGGTAACCATCTATAACTCCAGTTTCAAAGGATCTGATGCCCTCGTCTGGCCTCCGAGGGCTTTGTATGACATAGGTGCACTTACATACAAGCAAAACACTCATACACATAAAATAAAAATAATTTAAAAATAAGTGGAAAAAAAAAAAAAGAATTTCACGATGTGTCCTTTGAGACAAATGTCACAATGCACTGTATCTAAAAAAGGCATTGCCTGTGCTTTTCAAACCATGGCACACTCCACCAAAAACTTACGAATTAGCTGGGCATGGCAGAACATATCTTTAATCTCAGTACTTATTAGTTAAAATTGAGAATTAGCATTAAATTATTAAGCATGGTGCAAGGTTTTAAAATTTTCCTCAGGAAGGTATAAAATAGTAAAATGTCACATTAGCTTTTGAGGGGAACCATACTGGTAGACTGGGCTAAAGAAATCTTAATCCTTAAGACATGGAAAGCATAACTTGTTTTGATGAAATTCATAAACATTGCATGTTACCTCCCAAAAGAAACTCTTTTCCATGATGCTTTGGACCCCTTTGTACTTTCTAGCTCTTCTAAAGGTTCCTCTCCATGGGAGTCTTTAAAGTACTGTTCACTTTCACCTGTTTAGGAAAGATAAAAACAATACCAAGAACTCTAAGTTAATACTACTGATTTTTCTGGCTGGAAGGAGTAAGGACAGTGAAGAACACCCAGCCTGTCCTTAATGAGAATGAAATTAAAAGAAGCAAGCCATACCTGTAATGACTGGCTTGGAAAACAAACTAGAAGCACACTGCTTTCAAAATAAGGTCAACAGTTGATTGCAACAATGTTTTTTAAATTTATTATTTGTGTATGTGTGTGAGAGAGAGGACAACTTTCAGGAGTTGGTTGGTTGGTTCTCTCCTTCCACTGTAGGTTCTCGGGATTGAATTCAGGTCATCAGGCTTGTGCGGCAACTACTCTTATATGCTGAGTCATCCTGCCAGCCCCATTCAGCCCCATTTTTTAAGCTGGGTTCACTTATTTTTTATGCCTCTTCATCTGTAAGGGGTATTTGAGGTAATCATGATGGTGTCAACATACTTCCAGCTCCAAGATAACTACACCTTAGGCTAAAAGACCATATCATGGCTTAGCTAAATCTTCCCATCTTTATTTCTTTGTCTAACATCAAAATGGGAATACACACTTGCACCAGGGGCAGAATGACTTCAGGAGATAGAGGAGTGAAACCTCCTTTGATCAGCTTTACTCCTTGGTATATACTACCCATTTCCTGTTGAAACATTCACCTTAATTTGTTGTTCCTATCTCCTTATGCTCAAAGAAACATTTCAGTAACAGAGGTTTTTTTTTTGGGGGGGGGGTTAAGTTTTTTTTTTTTTTAATGTGTATAAGTGTATTCCCTGCATGAATGTAAGTGCAACTGTGTCATGCATTGTTCATGGAGGATGTTGAAGAGGGCACTGGATTCCCTATAACTAGAGTTAGGGGTGGTGCCACCATGTGGGTGCTGGATCCTCTGCAAGAGCACTCACTGAGCCACTTCTTCAGTCCTATTTTTGGTCTTTTGAAACAAGGTCTCTCTGAAGCCCCTCCTAGCCTAGAACTCACTATGTAGACCAAGCTGGCCTCAATCTCACAAAGATCTGCATGCCACCAAGCATGATTCAATACCATTTTTCTTAGTGGTTTTTTTTTTTTTTTTTTAATGTCTATGAGTGTACTGCCTGCATGCATGTAACTGTCCCCATGTTGTGGAATGCCTCAGAGGTCAGAAGAGGGCATCAAGATCTCCTGTAACTGGAGTTATAGATGGTTGTTAGCAGCCATGTGGGTGCTGGAAACATAACCTGGGTCCCCTGCAAGAGCACTTAGTGCTCGTAACCATTGAGCTATCTCTGCAGCTCTCAATAACATTTTTTTACAAAGATCGTACACATAATCTGTGCAGGATTCTGTGCTAAGCTACATATATCTACTTAACTTTTAATAACCTTCAGATAAGAAAGCAGGTTTAGAGCTGGGTTTAGTTGGGCACACCTATAATCCCAGCATTTAGGAGATGAAGGAAGGAGGATTAAAAGTTAAAGGCCAGCCTTGGCTACAAGAGACCCTATGTAACAAAAATGAAACAAAGTAGGTTTAGAGGGAAGAGGGAAGAACCTAGCACTGAACTCCTTGTCTGCCTTTAAATCCCTCATTTTTCAGTGGTGAACAATAATGCTTCACCCCAGGCAGAAAGTATCCTGAACAGCTCATGTGACTAATGACAGTAGACATTTGTTTCCTGTTATTGTTAAGTGGTACTTTGAAGAATCTAATCAGCTCCAGGTAACACTGCTAAATAAGAACATTTTAGACCTGTTGCCAAATCTTAGAAAATACTGTCTAACTAAGACAATGTCATAGACAGTTTCCCCTAGCAACCCCCTCCTAGGACAATTCATCTCACCACATACCACCAATTTCCCCAGGGAATATCCTCAGCCTTTCACCACCACCTGACTCACATGAAAAACTCTCAGTTCTGTCTTCTGTCTCATCCCCACTGGCCTCTCATTAGCCAGGCACCATCACCCACCTCCCTGCAATGAAGTCTAAATTCTAAATTCCCTGCTGTTACCATTTCAAGTAAATCCCAACCTTTTTAGTTTTCTGCCTCTTCACCTTGATACTTACTAAAAGGACAAAAAAAGGGCCAGTGAGATGGCTCAGAGGGTAAAGGTACTTGCTGCTAAGCCTGACAATCTGTGTTCAATCCCTGAGATCCACATGGTAGATAGACTCTCACAAGTTGTCCTCTTTCACAAGAGCTGTGGCAACAGTGTGCCCAGACATACATGCACACATAAACACACAAAATAAAATTTAGTAACAAATATATCAAAGACAAAAAAAAGCACAGTACACCTAAACACCTAGTAGCCCTGGGTGAGATGAGTTCTACTCGTCACTCACTGTTAATATTCTCTCAGCCTCTTTGTGTTTTTTTTGACTGCATAACCATCTCCCTGACTTAAGTACCGGTTTCTTTGAAACATGAAACATAACATGCACACAGACTAGTGTTTAACACATATTACACCCCAGATTTTTAAAATAAAGACATTTCCAGTGTGGCACACCTTTCAGATCTTCTCTACAGCATTTAAATCTTTTCAGCAGCAGTTGATTAAAAGGAACTCTAACTGGAGACTTTAAGATTGATTTCAAATGTTACAGTCATAGAACATCTCACCATTAATAATGGGCAAATTAGGAGGATGAGCTAATCCAGATTTTTTGTTTTAATTTATATTGGGATTCATAACTACTACTGTTAAAAACTTCTTTGGGTTAACTTTGCAAAATAAGAACACATTGTATATTATTCCATCCATGAACAATATTATTTATATAATCTTTAATTGTTTAAGTTACAGTTTCTTGCCAGATATTGTGGTGCATGCCTGTGACCCTAGCAACTTAGGAGGTAGAGGTAGGAGGATTAGGAATTCAAGGTCATTCTTAGCTGCACAATGAGTTTATTACTAGCCTGGACTACTTGATACCGTTTCCCCTCCCACTCTCTTAACACCCTCCTCAAAAAAATACAGCTTCTTTTTTCACAAAAAGAAAAATATAAGGGAGAATTTCAAGCACCTAAATTTCTTCTGTATTATTTCCTTAGGATAAATTCCTAGATAATTTATCAAAGATGAAAAAATAGCTCTTAGGTAATACCCATGTGATTTAAATAACCATAATCCTTTTCAAATAAAATATGGCAATACTGAACTTTATAAAAACACAAATTTAACAAGATAAATTTGAATTGGGTTACTCAAGAATAAGGTTAAAAAATATTCAGGCTGGGGCTGGAGACATGGCTCCACAGTTAGTAACACTGGCTGCTCTTGCAGAGGACCCAGGTTCGATTCCCGAGGCTAACAACCATTTACAACTCTGGTTCCAGGAGATCCAACACCCTATTCTGACCTCCTCGGGCATTGTACAACATGGATGCACTTACATACATGCAGGCAAAACACTCATATGCATAAAATATTTTTATAAATACCCGGGCTATCAGGAAATGTCAGTTTCAGTTCAGTGATGAACAAGGTCTCTCTGCTGAGACTTTAGTAACATCCTCACTTAAGGTAAATTGGCAGTTCTGACAGGAAACTTTGGAACAAGACATTTAACGTAAATAATAGGACAATAAATAACATGGCCAGAAATTTAGCTATAAATTTAAAAGTCATATCCAAGTTAGCAAAGACTATACCAAGAGTCTCTAACCACTTAGAACAGAAAGAACTGAAAATTTATCATTAAATTTGCCCCATACATTGTACTGGTGATTTTGCTTCCTAAGAAAAATAAGCAAGCTGAGAGTGAGAGCTGACATCCTGCAATCCCAGCACTTAGGTGACTGAGACAGGATGACTCCCAGTTAGAGGCCAGCCTGGGCTGCAATATGGGACCTTGTCTCAAACAAAGAATATAAACAAAAAGATAAAAGGCAAAAGGGGTGCTCACTTCACCAGCACGTAAGCTAAAATTGGAATGATTCAGAGAAGACTACAAAGAAAGGAATACACGAAAATGTGTGAAGTGGGTTTTTGCTTTGTTTAGGTTTTTGTTGTTGTTGAGACAGGGTCTCCCAGTAGCCCCAGCTGTCCTGGAACTCACCATGTAGACCAGGCTGAACTTGAACTTGCAGAGATATGCCAGCCTCTGCCTCCCAAGTGCTGGGATTAAAAGTGTGGACCACCACCACCACCACCACGCCCAGCTGTGTTCCCTATTTTTAACTAATAAAGTGGCTGTTAGACTTTTTTTAAAAGAGGGAAGGAAATTACAGAATGCAGACCAAACCAATTTCATTTGGGTGCTAGAAATTGAATCCAGGGCTTTGTCCTTTACCACTGAGCTGTATTTTCAGCCCCTCCATTCTTAAACTTACCTCTGTTGAGAGATGTTTCACTGATGTGTTCTGTAAGATACTCCAGCAACCCATCAAATATTTCCAGGAGGTTCTTGATAGATTCCTTATCTCCTTTCACTATATTTTCTCCTGAACACAGAATACATAGATTTTTAGAATTTAACCAAGAAATCAGAAAGCCTCATAAATCCTGAAATGAATGGAAATGAATGCTGTTCGAGAATATAAAGTAACCAAGGAAAAAGTAGTAGTATAAATATTAAACAGCACTCAGGGGATAGAGGCAGGCGGATCTCTATGATGGAGGCCAGCTAGTCTACATAGTGAGTGCCAGGTACAGGGAGACCTTGTCAAAAAAAAAACACAAAAATCCATAAATATTAAAAACCTGTTTTCTGCTGCTTGATTCTATCTGAATAATCAAGACTGGGGAGCTTTAAAGTTATTTAATAATTCTCTGGTGCATTTCTTCTTTTGTGCAAGAAACAAAATAACTGAGCTTAAGAAAATATGTTCTAATAAGAGTCACTCCAAAACATAAAATAGTAAAGAACTTTCTATTAAGTTGATAAGAAAGAACAGCACAAGGCAACACTTTACGATTGTGGGATCATACTTCTAGAGGCTGGTTTGTTTTAAAGCTAACAGTAGGGGCTGGAGAGATGGCTCAGTGATTAAGAACTCTTGCTGTTCTTCAAGAGGATCTGGGTTTGATTTCCAGCACCCACATCACAGCTAATAACTGTCTATAACTCCAGTTCCAGGGACTATAACACTCTCTTCTGGTCTCTGTGGGCATTGCATGACACAGGTGCACTTACACACAGGCAGGCAACATACTAATAACATAAAATAAAAATAATAAAGTACTTTAAAAAAAGCTAATTGGTTAATACCAAAGCAAAACAAACCACTTACTGGAGCATTTTCATTACTTTCCTGTCTTTACCCCCATATTTGTTCACATCTACTTTGTACAAACTGAACCATCCCCCTTTTTTGGGGACAGGGCCTCACATATCCCAGGCTCACCTCAAACTTGCTATATAGCTAAAGATAATCCTGAACTCCTAATTCTCTTGCCATTGCCTCCTAAGTGCTGGGATTACAGTCATGCACAACCACACCTGATTTAGGTGGTGCTGAGTATTGAACTTTCTGTGTGCTAGGCAAGCACTCTACCAACTGATCTATATTACCAACTCCCAAAAATTAATCTCTAAAATGTCCCTAGCATAGCACATGGCAAACTTGAGTTGTTTAATGTCACCTAAAATGGAGTCTAATCAACATCAGATCTGGATGGAACTTCTCTGCATACATGTTGTTCTTTGGGAACAATTTATATATTATATAATATGTATTATACATTACATAATATATAATACATATTTATATGGCAAGGCACAATCAAAATTTGGTATTTGAGAATCTCACCTGTTTACTTCAGCCATGATTTCAAACAAATCTAAAGCAAAAATCTGATGTTTTCCTCTACTATTGGTAAAAACAAAGTTTGGCAGGTTTTTTTTTTTTTTTTTTTTTTAATGTTTAAGATAACAAAACAGAAATCATGATGTTTTCAAGTGCTGTATTTTTCTAGCTTACAATAGGTAAGTATACCCCAAGGGCATACTTAAGATTTTTCAGTTTCCAGGACTGGGAACACACTCTGCCAGCCTAGCAACTAGATTGCCAAGCAGAACACGGTGCTTCATGGTGTCAGAAAAAGTGCTTTAGAAGTGATAAAAAGAACCCTGCTCTGTAGTCTACTTGAGGTAAGCAGTTCTTCAATTTTCATGTGCTGTGTTTGTCAGAGGCAGCTCTATACTAAAAATGTTTATGAACAAGTGTTTTTATAACTTTGTTATAGTGTGTTTATAAAGTACAAATACGAAGCCACTCATAGTAACTCATGCCTATAATCCATGCACTAAAGAGGCTGAGATGGGAGGATTTCCAATAGTCTGAGGCCAACCTGAGGGAACTAGTGAGTTGTAAGCTAGACCAGGCTACAGAGTGAGACTGAAAAAACAAACAAACAAACAAAAAACAGGAAAAAACCAAAAACCTAGCAATTGCCCTTCTTAGATGATTAAGTCTCAGATGATAAATTCCACTGAATTGGAAAAATTGGGATATTCCAAAATTATGTCTCCAAATCTCTAAAATGATTTATGCTATTTACTCACCTAGAACTGAATTCAAACATAACAGAGTATGGCTCTTGCCAATAGATGAAGAGATGTAAATGACCTATATTAACATTTACCTCCTTGAGATAATGTCAAAGAATAAATCCACAGTTTAAAGCCTTCTTTAGTGATTCAAATATAATTTCAAGTGTTTAAGATTCTCTCTGTTCATTAGCTTGAAATAATTTCTGAAATTCTTATTCCTCACAATCTGCAATTATAAACAGTTATAAAATATGGTGTGTTTTGTTTTGGAATATACCATCGTTTACCCTAATTTTGAAAAAGTTTCAAAAATAGTTTATATACAGATGTGTGTGTCTGTGGTATGGTGCTAGGGACTGAACCAGGGACCTTGCACACGCCAGGCAAGCACTCTACCAACTTAGCTACATCCCCAACCCTCCAAATTTTTTGAGTACACAACATGGTTCAAAGGTGAGAAAGTGGAGTACGGTGGTTCACATGTCTAATCTCAGCACTGGGAGGCACAGGCAGGTGGGTCTATATGAGATCAAGCCCAACTTGATCTATAAAGCAAGTTCCATGCAAAAAACAACAACAACAAAAACTCACAAATACATAAAGGCCAAAAAGCGCCAAGTAAAATTCTTGTCTTCTTTACATAGCCTTTCTCCATCTTTATTCTAACAAACTGTAGCATATACTGTACAGTACTGTAAAGACACCACATTTTCCTCACACAGTATATACTTGAGATTATTTCTGTAACACTGAAAATTGTATTTGAGAATATCATCAATCATTTTTATAGTTGCAGAGTATTGCACTGTATGGAGTTATAATTATTTTTTCAGTTTTTATTCATGGATGGTTAGGTATTAATCTTAGCTACAACAAACTTGTAGAACAGTATATTATAAAATAACAACAACAACAAAAAGGCCAGGGGTTAGTGGCACATGGCTTTAATTCCAGCAGAGGCACACAGACCTCTCCAAGTTCAAAGCCAGCCTGGTCTACATAGCAAATTCCAGACCAGCCAGGGCTGCATAGTGAGACCCAATCTCAAAATAAAATATAAAATAAAAAAGACCAAAAAAATCCCAGCAAAATAACAACACAAAACATACCTCAAATACATTTCAGACCCAGATCTCTAATATTCAATTTCCAGTGCTCTCGTGTGTGGCTGCCTAACTACAACAGCTGATTGCCTTAGCTCAGTCTTACCATTTTCCTGTTCCACAGTTAAAGGTCTAAGATTCTACCTCAAAGTTACAATGCATAATTATCTGATGGTTAGGCATATACTAACCTGTGATGTGAGACAAGCTGACCTGAAGGTAATCCAAAGCCAGTGAATCAATTACTGCTTGTACATTGTGGGCCTCATCCTCTTGACTTCTGGGAATAGCTATGAGGTCTGTGGGGGAAAAAGTCACATTATTTTGCATCTAGGATGGCCAAGTTTTGATCTATGTGTCTGTGACCAGGCTTCCAACTCAACTGCTACAAAAGTAACAAAAACAAACAAAAAAGGATTTATAAAGTATAGATAAATAGAGCCTGAATTCTACACAGTAGAATCTGTATTGGTTGAGTATTTCTTGTACCCAGCATAGGAGTATGGTCTACACAAATACCATGTATAGGAATAGACAGAGGTCCCTAAATACACCAGGCATTCCAACAGTCTAATGAGGAAACCGAAGTCAAATATGGTGGCACATGCCTGTAATCCCAGAACTGAGAGGTTGAGGCAGGAGAACTATGAATTTGCAGTCAGACTGAGACCCTAATCTCAGAAAAAGAAAATAAATGAAAAGGAAGAAATGAGACTTAAACCTGTGGCTCTGGGCTGCTATCCTAATGGGGTAAAATTAAAACTAAACAAAAAAAATCCAAACAAAGTGTTGAAGCAAGGTTCTGGAACGCTCTACTGCAATAGTCTATTGGGAATGGGAATAACTATTGTAAAAATTTCTTGGTACAGACCAGAATATGGAAAGATTTTAATAGCAAGTCAAGTCTGGAATGTCTCCATAGGTGTTGAAGACTCTAGACAGAGACTGAGACCGACATTAAGCTACCACAACTACAAATCATACCATTATTCTAGAAATGTTGAGGGCACTTAATCATGTTAACAGTGGGAAAAGAGATTATACTAATTTAAAGTACAGAATGTTTACAAACTAGATGCAAAGAAAGGGGTATCAAAAGACAAGGGCTGAGATATTTAACCAAGGAAATAGGCAAAATAATGTGGCACCTCTAAGAAAAATAAGCAAATCACAAAATCCTTTAGCTGTCTTCTTAGAAGTAAATTAGGTTCACCAAGTACAAACATTAACTCTTATCTCTGTAAAGTGGTTAAATAAGACCCAACAAATTTCTAAGATCCATTCAAGTTTAGAACCTTTGAAAGGACAGCTATAGAAATAGTATGACTTTCACAAGTATTAGGCATCACTGGATTAAATGGGACTGGATTAAATGGGAATTAAATCAAGAATGCCAAACAATTTGATCATAGCTTTATTTATGGGTGGGCCCCAAAACATAGTCATCAAGAAAAATCAGTGTCATATTTGAAATAGAAGATGCTGAAAGGGAAAATAATTCTATAAATGTCAAAAGAAGAGCCTTTAATCCCAGCACTCAGGAGGCAGAGGCAGCCTGGTCTGTATAGTGAGTTCCAGGCCAGCTGGGGCTACAGGAAGACTCTGTCTCAAAACAAAACAAAATGTCAATGAAAACATCTCTCTTAAGATATAAACAAAATTGCCCTCTCTTTTCAGTACCCTTACCTGGTACCTTTTCTCCCAAAATGGATTGATAAAGAGCAATAAAAACATTAGCATCACAATCTTCAAGTTCATGTATCCTCAGGTGTATGTGACATTTAAAAAGAAGGTTATTGGCAATTGTTACCCATTCTGTTAGGGAAAAAGGGGAAAAATCATTCTTTAATAGCAATAGCAAAAGTTACACACACATTTAAAAATTACTGCCTCACAAGAACAGATTCAACATTGTACAAGGAAATCTGTCATGAAATTTCAAAGACTTTACTAAGAAAGTTTTCACAAGATCAAAAGACCTCATTTCTTGAGATGATTTCCTGAGTGCTATATTTTCTATGCAGCCAAAACTGTACTACAGAGGCTGGAGAAATGGTTCAGTTGGTTGGAAGCACTTGCTGTTCTTACAGGGTACTCAGGTTAGGTTCCCTGCATCCACATGGCAGCTGACAGCTGTCTTTAACCCCTGTCTTCAGTGGGCTCGGCAACCATGTGGTCTACTGATACACAAGCAGGGAAAACACTCATACACATAAAACTGTAATGCAAATCCAATTTTTACTCTTGCAACTTAAAATCTTATTTGCCAATATTTTCATAATACTTACACGGGTGTTTTTAGTTAGGATGGATTTATAGGTTCATGGGAATATCATGTCATAAACAACAGTTTGTAAATGATAATGCTAGAAACGAATGAGGGGGGCTTCAAATTCCCAATGGTCATAGACATGTTTCTACCCAATTATCCTGTGCCAGGCAAGACCAATCTGCTGCCCAAACAAGCGGAGATAAAAGTAGGCTGTTAAGAATTGGAATAATGACAACAACACTAATACATTTGTTAGTTTTTTTTATTATTTTGATATGAAAGAAAACATCGGAAAAAAATTAAAACATCCCTAAGCTCATTACTAACACATTAGTAATACGGTTGACGTTCCCCGTGTATTGGAACACATCCTGCCCTTCCCGAGTGCTGGATTATCACGGTTAATTAAGGGTTTCGAAACTAAAGACAATTCTGAAAGCCTGAAATTCTTGTATCCTGAAATGATTGGAAATTAAAGGGAAGACACTCTAAAAGTGGATGCACCTCTAGCAAGTAGTGGGCAGACGTCCAGGAGATAATGGTCTGTATCTGTCAAGGCCATAAAGCCTCAACTCCCGATGCCCGCGTCTCACTGACCAAACCACAAGCATTTTCTACGGTGTCCTGGAGAAAAGCACGATAGCGTCCTAGACAACCGAACCAAGACTTTTCAAAGGCGGTGCTGGACAAAGCCGGTTACTCTAGAGGGCACTGGGGAGATAAAAGCACCAAGGTCCTACTGTGGCAGGGGCACCAACAGATGTGAAAAAAAAAAAGAGGGTTCCGCCCCAGGCTCCGCAATGCAATGGCGGGGAGAACCGAACACTATGTCCGAGGCTAGACGCCCCACAGAAATGACAGTGCGACTCGGATCCTCGGACGCTCTGCAGTCAGCACACAGGCGTCCCCTCCCAGCCTCACCACTCGGGCCCCCTTACACCCCAAGTCTCTGTTCGACTACTCGAAGGCAAGAGGTCGCGAGGCCGAGGGAGAATCCGCGACTGCGACGGACCTCCGCCAGTCCCGAGCCCCGCGGGCAGCCTAGACCCGGTTCAGGTCGGCCTCTGCCTTCGGGACAACGCAGTCCACACACACCGTGGCTCCAGGCCGCGACTCACCAGCCTCTGAGCCGGCCATACCGCCGAGAGAGGTCGCCGCCGGACTCTGAGGCGGGGAGCGAGGACGACGGTGTCCGGGAAGGGCCGCACCGCGCAGCGCCAACCCCGGGAGGAGGGGGTAGGAACCCCAAAGGGCGAAGGGGGGGGGGTGGAAGAGGGAGGGGCGTTAAAACGGCTTCTCGCCGCTGATTGGTCATCAAAGAAGCGCTTCCTTTGGCCCCACGCGCGGAGGCGGCAGTTTGCGGGCTCTAGACACCATTCCCCGCGGACAATATCCCGGTAAAGGGTTCTCAGATCGGCGGGCTAGGCATCCAGGTCACCCAGCAGCCCGGCCGATCTACCGGAGCCATTAGAACCGCGCTTCCGGTAAGTATGTCGTTATGTATTCCTCCGCCGCCACCAGGCGAGGAAGTAGTGCGGCCCGCCTACCCTGTGGGTTAGCATCACGTGACAAAGCCAGGCTCCACCTCCCTGCCTGTTTTGGTAATGGGCGTGGGGGCGACTCTGTGGAGACGTAAACATTTCTGAGATATCGTGAGGTGACCAGTGTTGGGTGCTTTAACGGCCAGCAGGAAATATTTTGAGGTACGGTAAAACGAGAAGGTGGTGTAGTCAAGAGTGCAGAATGAGGCATTTTTATGGTAGACGGGCTCAGTCCAGAAAGGGGATAGCGGGGACAAACGGGCGTCTAGGAAGGAGCACCTGCGGGGGGAGGGGCCGGAACATGGCGGATTCCCGAACGCCAGCAGGCGTTGAGGCCTGTGAGCAAGTGGGGGGTGGGGTGATTAGGTCATAGAGCCGCTCCCATCGTCCTTTGCGCGAGGAGGTGGTCCAGACTATAAAAGCGGCTGCCGGGAGCCGGCCGGCACCTCATTCATTTCCACCGGTCTTTGGGTGTGTAGCTCCGGCTCGCGTCACCACCGTTCCTCCGCCGGTGACGCCCCCGCAAAGGCTTTGCCGTCGCCGAGGCCACTTCTCCGCGACTCGTCGCCTCCGGTTTTCTTCACTCGGTTTTTCCTGTCAACCGCCACCATTGACGCCATGTCGAGTTATTCCAGCGACCGAGACCGCGGCCGGGATCGAGGGTAAGTGTGGCCACCAGCCTGTCGGACCGGAGGGTGGGGGATGGGCGGCGGGTGGGAGCTCGGCTTTCCGGCGGATCCATGGGCCTGGTCCAAGGAAGGGCTTGCGCCTTTCGGACATCCAGACCCAGCCGTTAGAGGCCTTTTCCGGAAAGTCGCCCTCAAGCCCGCTGTTCGGGAGGGCGGCGACCCGCGACCGCCTCCGCGACCTCGCGGCTGTTAGGGGAGGCGGAAGGAGCGCGTCGGGGCGGGGGAGCGCCGCGCTGCCGGGCGGCTGGAGCTGTTGGGGGAAACGCTCGGTCGAGGGATTTTTAGGGGCACCCAGTGTTCTCGGGGAGGAGAGAAGGCGCTTCCGAGTCCATCAGTGCCGTGGAGGGGGTCGGCGCCGGCGGAATCGGCCATGTGGCAGAGCCGCGGCCACAAAATGCCGGCCTCGGACATGGCGGCGGCGCCTTTGTTACCCCGCCCGGCGGAGGAGCTCAAAATGGCAGCGTCGAGAAAATGTGGCGCAGAGAGAAATGCGAGACAAAGGGGGAAGCGCCGCCCCAGCGGGAACGCGGCCCGGCCGACTCCGCCCGGGCCGGGACTCCTCCCCCGGTAGTCACCGGCTCCTCCTCTTTTTCCTCGCGTTATATAATTTTGTTACCTTGATCGGGAGTTCTTCGGCGCTCTGCGGCGTTTCCCGGAATCGGGACGCCTACGTGTGCGCGCCCCGACCTCGAAACCCTGCTGGTTAGCTGCGCGTCCTGCGCGGCCCGTTATCCTTAAAGCCCGAAGTTCTTTGAAACGAACGGTGGAAACCTGGCTAAACTCCTCCCTTTTTGCCTCTCTCCTAGCCGCTAAATCTTTAGCTCCCCGGAGAGAGAGAATGTGGTAGAAGCAAGCTGTTGTCCTTGTTGTAATTCTCTGAACTTAAGAATGCTCGGGCACTCAGTTTCCGACCTGAGAGGTCCTGGACTATGTATTTGACCTCAATAAGTGTGCGTGGGACTGCGGGAAAGGATATGTACGGTGCCAGTTGTGGCTGTCTAGATGAGTCTAGAGGAACTCTAGAAACTCTACCCCGTGTCAGTGGATGTTAAGTAGGTGTACTAACCTGTATATTGACATTTGATGATGTGGCTAACCTTTTTTCCTTTAATTTTAGATTTGGTGCACCTCGATTTGGAGGGAGTAGGGCAGGACCCCTGTCTGGAAAGAAGTTTGGAAATCCAGGGGAGAAATTAGTTAAAAAGAAGTGGAATCTTGATGAGCTGCCCAAATTTGAGAAGAATTTCTATCAAGAACACCCTGATTTGGCTAGGCGCACAGCAGTGAGTATTTTGATCTGGCTTCTTTAGGCTATAACACAACTAACAGCTTCTAGTAAATTAAGAGTCTGACAGACGTCCTGCAAATGACTCAGTTTGGGGAGTTATTTCTGATAACCTTTTTCCAAACATGGTGCACTTGATTGTGGTGCTTTTATCCTAGTACTCGGGGAGGCAGAGTGGATCTCTGAGTTCTAGGCCAGTTGGCTTTACGTAGTGAGGAGGCCTCTCAGACCGAAGCAAAAATAAAGTCTATGATACAGTGAGCGGTTTTATGCTGTATGGGAGTTATGAGTCTAGGTATGTTAATGGACTATAGGGACATGTCAATAAACAGCAGAGGTTATCATGAAACTGTTAAATATTTTTCAGCAAGAGGTAGACACATACAGAAGAAGCAAGGAAATTACAGTGAGAGGTCACAACTGTCCGAAGCCAGTTCTAAATTTCTATGAAGCTAACTTCCCTGGTAAGGGCTAATTTTCAAGCCCCCCCCCCCCTTTCCTATTGTCCAAAGGGTTTTTTGGGAAGTTTTCACTAACATGATATTACTGGTTGCAGCAAATGTCATGGATGTGATTGCAAGACAGAACTTCACTGAACCCACTGCTATTCAAGCTCAGGGATGGCCAGTTGCTCTAAGTGGATTGGATATGGTCGGAGTAGCTCAGACTGGATCTGGGAAAACATTATCTGTAAGTTCAGGAAAATTATTGATAAATGTCTTGATAAACATAAATTTTTAGTAGGTTTTTAACACAATTTCTGTTGTTTGTCCATCTTTCCCTCCAATAGTATTTGCTGCCTGCCATTGTCCACATAAATCATCAGCCATTCCTAGAGAGAGGTGATGGGCCTATTGTAAGTATGTCTTTTAAATTTTGGGGTCAACACCAATTTATAGAGATTTGTAGGAAGCATAATAATCTCAGCCAACATGCTAGGGGACTGCTTTGGCTTTCATGCAGCGAAAGAATGGATCTGCTAGCATAAAAGAACAATTTAAAACGAATGTCTGAGGCTTTGGAGGTGGCTCAGCTGGTAGACTTTAATACCACACCTGATGTCCTGAGTTCAGTGCCCATAACCCATATGGTAGGAGAGAGAACCAGCTCCCCCCTGCAGAAAGGATTTTTTTTTTTTTTTAAGTTTGAAGCTAGTGTCATCCATCCTTCCTAAGGATAGTGTACTGTGCTTATAACCGCAGTCCTTGGAAGGCAGAAATAAATTCAGAAGTTCCAGTCTGGCGTAGTCACAGTGACTTAACAAAAGTATTGCCCACCTAAATTCATCTCCATTACAATGTGTGCCCCCTGCCATGCCTCCTCACCCTAAGAAAGTATCTGCAGTATCCTGTTTTTTTTGCTAAGTACTATTTTTGCTTTAGTGCTTGGTGCTGGCACCAACTCGGGAACTGGCCCAACAAGTGCAGCAAGTTGCTGCTGAATACTGTAGAGCTTGTCGCTTGAAGTCTACTTGCATCTATGGTGGTGCTCCCAAGGGACCACAGATCCGTGATTTGGAGAGAGGTGTGTGATGATAAATAATTCTGTCATTGGTGGTGATACAAAGCTTATCAAATTATGGTTAAATTTACACATTTACTTAAAGGTGTGGAAATCTGTATTGCAACACCTGGAAGACTGATTGACTTTTTAGAGTGTGGGAAAACCAATCTGAGAAGAACTACCTACCTTGTCCTTGATGAAGCAGATAGAATGCTTGATATGGGCTTTGAACCCCAAATAAGGAAAATTGTGGATCAAATAAGAGTAAGTTTCTTGGTGTTACTTTTTAAAAAATCAGTTTATAATCTACCTTTAGAATGCAATCTAATTTCTCTCTCAAATCTTTAGCCTGATAGGCAAACATTAATGTGGAGTGCAACTTGGCCAAAAGAAGTAAGACAGCTTGCTGAAGATTTCCTGAAAGACTATATTCATATAAACATTGGTGCACTAGAACTGAGTGCAAACCACAACATTCTTCAGATTGTGGATGTGTGTCATGATGTAGAAAAGGATGAAAAGTACGGATCCTTTAAGTCTTCTAATAATTTACAGAAATGTTGCTTATCGGCAGGATTCAATGTTTGTTGTAGGTTATATTAAAACTCAAAATTTTTCCTTTAGACTCATTCGTCTAATGGAAGAGATCATGAGTGAGAAGGAGAATAAAACCATTGTTTTTGTTGAAACCAAAAGAAGATGTGATGAGCTTACCAGAAAAATGAGGAGAGATGGGTATGTGGCTTTCTCCATCAAAGCAGACTTTAAGAAAGGACAAATGTACTTAAGTCAAATAGAGGAATCTGGGTTTTGGGGGCATCATATGGTGTAGCAAAAAACTATGTACATGATTTCCAGTGAGATTATAGTTGAAGTAGTAACAGCAAGCTAGATATAGGTTGGGAGAAAGCTCTAACTAGCATATTTGAGATACTGAGAAAAGAAATAGCAGTGGTTTGTGACAAATACTAGTAGATAGTCTGAGTGGTTGTTTTGTTTTTGTGTGTGTGTGTTTGAAGCCGGGAAAGGGAATTGTGAGTACACTAATAACATTTCTTAATTTAGGTGGCCTGCCATGGGCATCCATGGTGACAAGAGTCAACAGGAACGTGACTGGGTTCTAAATGGTATGTATTGCAAACAAGAAGCTTGCCTGTTAGCTTAAGATACCTGCTTACATTAATGGTCATTGTGTGTCTTCCTTTGTAGAATTCAAACATGGGAAAGCTCCTATTCTGATTGCTACCGATGTGGCCTCCAGAGGGCTAGGTTAGTACAAACTCGCATTCCTGGCTTGGTTTCCCAGAAGATTTCCATGTAGTTTTTTTTAAAGAAAGTTTCTTGCTTTCTTTAACCTCTGCATTTTTTCTAAGTTTTTTTTCACATAAAGGTGCAGTCTTTGTGGCAAGGCCTAGGCATGACAATCGGAGGACTCGAGGGGGATGGAGGACTAGTGATCGGCTGGCTGCTTCCAGTCGATTAGAGAGGTGAAAAGCTGAGAGTGTGCCAGTAATCTTCAAAGGGCAGAACATACCACCTCTGCTCTATAAACTGTTCTCTCCGGGGGAAAAAAATGGAAGTTACCTCACAGTTCACTGCCGTGGTATTTCATCTGTCCCATGCTTTGCATGATTGCCATGGTACAGCATTGTTTCAAACTGTTCACTGTGATCTGTGGGTCTTTGAGTTTCAGTGAGTTTGCTGAAATGTCGAAGAAATATTTCCAAACTTCAATGTTCAATGAAATTTTTGTTCAAGTTTGAAATGGAGAGAGCAGCTTTAAAAGGTACTAAGCCTTTTACAAATTGGTGAGTACTGGCACATGAGACCTAGAGCAGGATCAACTTCTCACACATATAGTCAGTGGGAAAAGAAAGTGTCTTGAAAGTTCCTCCCTCACCTACACAGTAGTCGTCATGTCGAGACCTGCCAGAGAGAGACACATTCTCAAGTGAATCCTGGCTTCTTGGAAGCGCTTGCCTAGACGAGAAACACAGTGCATAAAAACAACTTTTGGGGGACAGGTATGTTTTTCTTGCAGCTGCAGTTGTAAGGTCTTGGCAAGACAAGCAGTGTGGCCAGAATTTTGAACTTCTGATGAGTGTGTAATGAAAAGGACCTTGTACCTTTTTGTTTAAAGGTCCTCAATGAGCACATGAAGAGGTTGCTGTGAAACTTTAAGTGGCCCTACTGCGCAGAAGCATGCAGATGTCACTTGATGATCTGTAAGGGAACGTACTGATTTGGGAATGTGCTAGGGAGAATACACATTCCTTTGACAGGCTGTGTCAGTGGGTGGGTGATAAACAATACAAATGACATGTGCTTTTTTTTTTCCCCCACCCTTTTTTTTTTTTCAACCTCAATGGTATTCCTACAGGAAATGGATAACCATTTTAACTGTATTTTTTGCAGCCCGTACCTTCTTGGGAATACAATTGTCTAACTTTTTATTTTTGGTCTGGCTGTTGTGGTGTGCAAAACTCCGTACATTGCTATTTTGCCACACTGCAACACCTTACAGATGTGGAAGATGTGAAATTTGTCATCAATTATGACTACCCTAACTCCTCAGAGGATTATATTCATCGAATTGGAAGAACTGCTCGCAGTACCAAAACAGGCACAGCATACACTTTCTTTACACCTAATAACATAAAGCAAGTGAGCGACCTTATCTCTGTGCTTCGGGAAGCTAATCAAGCAATTAATCCCAAGTTGCTTCAGTTGGTTGAAGACAGAGGTTCAGGTAAGAAAAATCTTCAGTAAGAAATGTTGGTAGTTTGAGGGGGTCACAGTGTCTACAAGTCCTTTTAAAATAGGATCGGAGGGTAAGTAAGCATTTCTCTTTAAAACCTCACAGGAATACAGCCTAATAATTCCTTCTGTCTTTGCACATATGTGCCATAGATAAAGTTGATCAATTTCCAATTCTCTTGGCAGGTCGTTCCAGGGGTAGAGGAGGCATGAAGGATGATCGTCGGGACAGATACTCTGCGGGCAAAAGGGGTGGATTTAATACCTTTAGAGACAGGGAAAATTATGACAGAGGTTACTCTAGTCTGCTTAAGAGAGATTTTGGGGCAAAAACTCAGAATGGTGTTTACAGTGCTGCAAATTACACCAATGGGAGCTTTGGAAGTAATTTTGTGTCTGCTGGTATACAGACCAGTTTTAGGACTGGTAATCCAACAGGGACTTACCAGAACGGTTATGATAGCACTCAGCAATATGGAAGTAATGTTGCAAATATGCACAATGGTATGAACCAACAGGCATATGCATATCCTGCTACTGCAGCTGCTGCGCCTATGATTGGCTATCCAATGCCAACAGGATATTCTCAATAAGACTTTAGAAGTATATGTAAATGTCTGTTTTTCATAATTGCTCTTTATATTGTGTGTTATCAGACAAGATAGTTATTTAAGAAACATGGGAAATGCAGAAATGACTGCAGTGCAGCAGTAATTATGGTGCACTTTTTCGCTATTTAAGTTGGATATTTCTCTACATTCCTGAAACAATTTTTAGGTTTTTTTTGTACTAGAAAATGCAGGCAGTGTTTTCACAAAAGTAACTGTACAGTGATTTGAAATACAATAAATGAAGGCAGTGCATGGCCTTCCAATAAAAGATATTTCAAGACTGAATTAAGTGGAAATTGTACTTTATTTTACATATGTCATGTAAAACTTTGCTCAGTATGTTTTGGGGTTTTATTTGGGAGGGTGGGGGGATTTTTTTTTTTTTTTTTTTTTTTAAGACAAACTAAAATTGACTACTGCCCATTCTTTGATTTGATTTAGGACTCGGGGGAAGGGGTATCAGGATGCCCTTAAAATGATCTGTTCCTACTAGAAGAATTTAAGGGTACTGAATAAATCTGTAATTATAGGATAAACTGCATAAAAGCTTTGTCAGTTCAGCATCAGGGGAGTCATTTAATAGCCTAATTTCCTTATACCTTAGAAGGATCAAATAACTAGTAGGACAGGAAATCACATCAGAATGACTATGGTTGACTGTTCCTTTTAAATAACAACTTGCTTTTTCAGAACTTTCTTCATGCTCTTGGCTATATTGTGAGCTGCCAAGGTGAACAAAGCTGAAAGACTGTTTGGCCTAAGAGCTGGGCTGGAGTCTTGAACAATTTGCTCTGTGTCCTTGGTGCAGGTTACATGTAGATTCTAGTCTTCACAGACTCCCTAGGGTGCTTAACTAGTCACACTGGGAGTCATGAATGTCTTTACAATACTTCAGGGAATTCTAGAGGTCTTTTCAAACTGTAACGTCTAATTATACTCCAATATAAGAAAGAAAACCTCATCAAAATTAATGATTAATGAGGCAACATAACCAAAAGCACAGTAAATAAAGGTCTGCAGGTTAGGTTCAACATGGGCTTTACTGCTAGAAAGATCCAGGGAATAGCTTTAGATTTAACTTGGGCTCACCAACCTGTTTGTTTCAGCAGTGGCTGGTGAGTCTAAATGTCTTCCCAGAGTGGTGGTTTGCCCAGGAAAAAGAAACTTCAGTTAAACTTTTATTTTTTTCTTTTAAAACAGGCTTTGATGTTAATGCCTTATAAGATGTACAGCAAGTTAGAATATGCTAGGAGTGGGTCTGAAATAAATGGAGTGGTATTACCAGGGCTGGTACATTGAAAACAGATTAATCCTCTAGTAATCCCAAGTGGTTTCCAATGGCATGGTTAGTCAAATTTGTGATTTTTAACTTAGAAGCTATTGGGCTAGATTGGAGCATTTATTACATATTTTACTGTTCAATGTCTTAATGTGGGCCTTTTAATTTGTAAATATTTATGGAAATGATTGTGGGGCTGTGGAAAAAAATTACCTTTGAAATTTTAAGACAGTCCACTTTTTAGCATGTGTGTTGTGTCCAGCCTGTGGTTGTCTTAACTAATAAATGTGATTTTTCTCCCCACTTGCTCCTTTTATTTATTTGTGGAGGGCCTTCTTCCCTGGTATGTTTCCTGGGTAAAAGTACTTGGCACCAGTGTGTTGCACTTAGCTAAATTTCTAGTTATTTCCACCTTGTTTACCTTGCTTGGTCTTAAGGGTTACTACACCAGTATTTTAACTTGTGTTACACATGAATTCTTAACTACTAAATTACTCATTGGCTGCCCTCTTGGAGTCTAGTGAAGGATTGCTTATTTTCCTACTAGATAGATTAATCTCTCAGGGATTCATGGTCACTTTTAAGGGAAGCTATTGAGTATTCTTGCATTATAAACAGTGTCAAGTCGAAACCCTTTTTGGTAATCAAAAAAATCAGAAGGGTCGTAAAATTGGAGCCCATGGTGAAGTCCTATGTGCGCTGTTATGTAACACGGGAAGTTCCGCCCCGTCAGCCTTCCGTGTAGTGTGCCATCACACCCAAGTATTTTACTGGTGTTAGGTTACAGCCTAAACTATTGAGAACTGGTATTTGTGCAATGGCTTGGAGACCCTTTCCTCTGGAGGGTGGATACTGAACTACACGCCAGCCCCATCAGCCCAGTGAGAACGAGGTTTTGCGGCCAAGTTTTGACAACCCCGAAAGACTGAAGCCGAAGCTAATGTGGCGGTGGCGGTGGCGGTGGCAGTCGGCGAGGGGCGTAGAGAGGCAGTGAGACTGGCTGCCAAACGGAAAATCCCAAACCAGTAAACATCCACAAAGGCTTGTGTCAGGGGCGGAGGCTGGGATACGCCCGAGGAGATTGTGGCGGGATTACGGTAACGTGCTTCCGGGGCGTGGCCTGACGCATGCACGTCACTTCCGCCGCGCCTGTGTCGCGGGCATCCATGCTCTGCGGTAGTGAAGGCTTAAGGCTCCCTTCTCTGGAGACGTTGCGGTTCTTAATACCTGAGGGAGAGATGCGCTGTAGTGCGGCTCTTCGGGCCTGCCGTACCGTCTGCAGGCGCTTCGTGTCGGGGGCCGGGCAGTGGGTGGGTCGGGGTTTGTCTGAGCTGACGGCATTGGGCGCCCCCGGAGGGCCCCTGCCGCCGGCGGAAGCCCCAGAGTGTGCGGGGGCCTGCGAGGCGCTACTAGAGATCTGTCAGCGGAGGCATTTCCTCCGTGGGGATCTGCAGCAGCTTAGCCGGGAGTCTCTCCTCAGCGGGTGCCACCCGGGCTTTGGGCCTTTGGGCATAGAGCTGCGGAAGAACCTAGCCGCAGAATGGTGGTCCTCGATGGTGGCGTTGAGGGAGCAGGTCTTCGCGGTGGACGCCCGCCACCACGAACCAGGCCCTTCGCAGCCCGGGGACAGTGCCTTCAGGTTAGTTTCTGCGGAATGTATACGCGAAATCTTGCAAGACAAAGATCTGAGTAAGGAACAGCTAGTGGCATTTCTTGAGAACTTATTAAAAACTTCTGGGAAACTACGGGAGAATCTTCTTCACGGTATGACTCGACGATTTCCTGCTTCTAAACAGGTTTGGGGTGAAAAGGCAATCTCACATGAGTTCGGGGATTGCAACTGGCCCAAGACTGCCCACTGCTCTACTTAGAAAAAAATGTGTATTAGGCGTGCTGCACCTTCAAGAAACCCGGTGTTTGGAATCATTACTGATCCTTAATGAATCTGCCCAGAGGAAATTGATAAAGCATTCAGCTTCCCTGAGCAACTTTCGAGTTTAGTTGATGAGCCTTAGAAATAAGACCTTAATCCAATCACGTGCTTGAATACTCAGTGACACCAAAACACTTTTAAATACACCATTTACTCTTCGACTTGACATGTCTGCTTGAGAAGTCATTTTCCTAGGTAAAACAACACTCCCCTTACAGAAAACTGCGCTACAACCTTTTGGATTCACGAGGTAATTTTTTAGTTTGCCAGTTAATAAGATTAACTCTTAGTGATTCTTGAGTGATGCACAGTAATTTTAGGCATCATTGGTCTTTAAGTAAAATACAACATAATGCAGAAAAGACACTTGCCTTGGCGTTTCATTCAGCCTTACAACTGCTGTTTGAGGCTTTGCAGAGTAACACTAAATGCTGAGTTCACTTCTTTCCAGATTCTGAACTCTGCAATTTTTTTACTGCCTTGATAGCTTTCCTGTGCTTAAGCAGATTTTAAAATATTTTTTGATCGGCCTTTCTCATAGTCAGCACAAACAAGTAACACTCATTTAACAGATAGAGTCTAAGCACATAAAGAACAGCTAAGATGTTCTTAGACTTCCTTGGTATGAAAATGAAATTCTGGGGTTTCATGTATATTATGGAGTAAAGCAAATAGTTAAGTTAATGCTATTAAAACCAGAATTTTCAGTGTGAGAGACAAAAAATGCAAAGAAAGAAAGGATAAAAGTTATTCTACAGTTTTGCAAAAACTGCATTTAGTAATTGATTTCAGCAAAGGCCAATGGATCCCAAAAAATTGGGTGAAATCTTTGAGGGAAGCAAGGTATTGCTAGGGAGTAGATATTTACCACTTTAGCACAGTAATCACATTTAATTTTTGTCAGGGGACTGACTTGATATGCTGTTCTTCTGGTCATATATAATATACTCTCCAACAGTATATTCCTGCTAAAAATAATCAGCCCAAATTGAATCATAAGGAAATAACCAGACAAATCCCAAGTGCAGTAAGTAATTTATGACTAGCCTGGACACTTACCAAGAATCATTGTCACTGAGCTGGGTATAATGGCAGATGCCTGTAATCCTGGCCCTCAGGAGAATCCAGACTTTTGAGTCTAGCATAGTCTTCATAATAAGACCTTGTCTCAGTGAAACAGAACAAAAGCAGAATTGTTAGGGAAAGAATCAGGGGAAATGTTCTTTTTCATCATTTCATTTTTATTTTGTGTATGTGTGGGTGTGCTATGGCACACATGTTGAGGTCAGAGACCAACTTAGGAGAATCAGTTCTCCTTCCACCTTATGGGTCCTAGGGATTGAACTCGGGTTGTCAGAATTAGGCAGCAAGTGCCCTTACCCTCTGAGCCATCTTGCTGGCCCAGGAGGAATGTTCTTGATTGGGAGATTTAAGAGACCTAATAAATACAGTCTGTCAACTATAATTAAAAAGAGAAAAACAAAAATTGGCATTAGGAGGTGAGAAGTTCAAAAACCTACCACCTATATGTTAGATGATATTTCATTCTGGTTAGCTTTACAGTTCAATTAACAGTGGTTACAGAGACTATTTTTAGGAGATGGATGTTACAGTGTTAGGAGGAAAAAAAAAAATCCCACAAGGGTCCAGGTGAATGGGTATATAAGTGTTTGTTGTATACAGGTGCCCTTTGTTTAGAGGTGAGTCTTTCTTATTTAGCTTGTTTCTTGTTTTTGTCCAGAGGAGGCCTCAAACTCATTTTGTAGCTGAGGATAGCCTTGAACCCTTGATCCTCCTGTCCACCTCCCAGGTGCTGGGATTCTAGGTATGTAATAACACACCTGGTTGGCTAGCTGGCTTCCATTCTCTTTCCTTTCTTTTCCTTTTTTTGAGACAAGATCTCACTGTGTAGCTTTGGCTGGAACTTGCTGTGTAGATCCACCTGCCTGTGCCTCCCTAGCTGTGATTGTGATTAAAGGCATACACTGCCACCATACCAGGCTATGGCTCTTGTTTAAAAGATGATAGACTTTATTTCATTTGTTTTTGGGATTTTACTTTTTGAGACAGGGTTTCATTATGTATCTCAGGTTGGCCTTGAACTTACTATGTGGCCTAAAATTGTCATCAATCCTTCTGCCTCAGTCTCCCCAGTACTAGGATTACATACGAGCACCACCACACCGAACATGTTCTACTGTTCTTTCAGTTTTTTATAGATTTGAAAATCACACCAAAAATAATGTGGACCGTGGGGGTGGGGTGCTGCTTATACTGCAAGGTTGGCATACTACTGGTATGGTTTGACAAAAACAGTTCAGGTGTGTGGAATAGATTTTTACAATGATTGGTTTGTCTTTTGAACAGGTGCTTTGGAGCACTATGTCAATTGCCTGGATCTGGTAAACAAAAAGCTACCTTATGGCCTTGCTCAGATTGGAGTATGTTTCCATCCTGTTTCAGACACTAAGCAGATACCTAATGGTGTTAAAAGGTACAAAGTGTGACAAACAACCTGACCTGGTTCTAAATCAAGAACTAGTCATTCCCACTTTGGGATACATTATTATATAATTTCCAGAAAAACTAACTTGCTGATTTTTACCCCCAAAGAATTGGTGAAAAGACAGAAGCTTCCTTGGTCTGGTTTACTTCTGCAAGGACTTCAAGCCAGTGGCTTGATTTCTGGTTGCGCCATCGGCTCCTGTGGTGGAGAAAGGTACTATAACATTTAACTGCTAACTGAACTACATCTCGAGCCCCCTAGTAAATTGTCTGAGAGATAATACTTTTGTTTCTGAAGTGAAATTTCAACATTTGTGATGGTAGTGTTTTGAGAAGTCTCATATTGCTCAGGCTGGCCTTGAATTTGCTATGTACCCTTGAAATCATGATCCTCCTGCCTGTGACTCCTGAGGACTGGGATTATAGGCATATACCACCACATTCAGCTTACAAATGAAATTTTTTATAGCTATAATTTTTTCTGTGCTGGTTTAGTTTAGATTTCTTTTCACATTTTTTTATTGTGGTCTAGAGAGCTGGCTCAGCAGTTAAGAGCACTTGCTGTTCTTACCTGAGATCATTTCCTAGCACCCACATCAGCCTCCAAGGGATCCAACTCCCTTCTGGCCTCCTAAGGCATCTGTACACACATAGCAGGTAGACACTCCTGTGAGCACTCATACACACACAAATAAATAAATTTTTTTTAAAAATTGTTTAATTTTTATTTGGGGGGGTTTACATGTGGCAGTCAGAGGATAACTTCTCTCCACCATGTGGATGCTAGAGATACTGCTCAGGTGTTCAGGTTTGGCAGCAAGTGTCTTTACCTGCTGAACCATCTCAGGTCTTTAATTTTGTCTTTTTGAGACAGTATTTCACTCTAACCCAGGTTGGAATTCACTTCGTAGCTGAGGCTGGCCTATGACTCCTAACAGTCCTCTAATCTCAGCTGGGATTGTAGGTGAGCCTCCAGCCCCCCTTTTAGCTGTTGTTTGTTGCAGTCCCAAAGACTGAATCATGTTAGGCAAGCACTCTGCTACCAAGCTATACTCTCATCCCATATGCTGTATTTGTAAGCGGTAGCTATATACAAAGGGGCTGGAGAGATGGCTCAGTGGTTAAGAGCATTGACTGCTTTTGCAGAGGACCTAGGTTCAATTCCCAACACCATATGGTGGCTAACAACAGTCTGTAATTACAGTTCCAGGGGATCCTACGTCCTCTTCTGACTTCCTCAGGTATTGCATGACATGGGTGCACTTAATATGTGTTCAGGCAATACACTCATATACATAAAAACAATTAAAAAAAAAACTTTGTAGTGATTTTCATTGATCCAATGGGTATTGGGTATTGGGCTTACTCTGGTAAAGACTTGTTGAGCTCAGATGCTTTTGCTAAGCTTTTATGTTGGAGGTAGAGTGCCAACCTCTCAGCATTACTGCTGGTGTAGTTTGACCCATGTACACTGGGTTGGCTTGTTTCAGCCTTTACTATCAACTTTATTAATGTCCGTATTAGTCAAAATGATTCTGTAGTTTGTAATTGTCAGTATATTCAGAAGAGTTGAATTGTCTTGCTATTGTCCTGTTTTTCTGACTACTAAAAATTCCTAAATTATCAACTTAAACTTAATGGAAAAAAAAATCACAAATGACCAAACACTTAAGAGACAGTTGAAAATGCTGTCTTTTATGTACTTCTTTATCCTGTTTAGTTCAAGGCCTGCTTCCCCTCTTAATGAGTGACCATGGAAACGCTAGCTAGCTAGCACCAGTAGTTTTTCTCAATAGCTTTTTCAGACCAGTATGTTTAGCGGTTTATTCATTTGTGCTTAATTAAGCATAACAATTTCTGTTTAGGACTTGAGTGCTTTCAGTCTGTTACTGAATGAAAGACCCAGGCAACCTTAATTCTTAGAGATAATTATGAAATTACAAGTAATTTATGTGTATGAGTGTTTTGCCTACATGTAAGACATGCACCAGCCAAATGCAATGCCCATGGCAGCCGGAAGAGAGGGCATTGGATCCCTTGGAACTGGAGTTAGGGTTGGCTGTTATCCAAGATGTGGGTGCTAGGAACCTAACACAGGTCCTCTGCAAGAGCAGCTGGAGCTCTCAGCCACTGAGCCATCGCTCCAGCCCCAACATTCATTTTAATAAGTTAACTAGACAAAGTTTCTTTTCCAGTTTGCTATGAGTCCATCTAACTTCAGCAGCAGTGATTGTCAGGATAAAGCTGGACGAAAAGGAAGCGAACTTTACTATCAATTTCCCTGGGGGAAGGAGCCAATAGAAACCCTGTGGAATCTAGGAGATCAAGAACTCTTACATATGTATCCTGGAAATATATCCAAATTACACGTATGTTTCATCTTGAGCTCCCATGTGTTAAGATTTATGAGTATTTTCCTGCATGTATGTATGTGCACAGCATGTTTACCTATGTGTTCTTTACCAAGATTCTGTGATTGGTCACTTCTTTTAAAAATTTTTGTTAATTTTTAAAAATAATATTTAAAAATTTTATGTGTGTGAGTATATTGCTTGTATACGAGTGTACCTGTGTTGTGCAATGCTGGACTTGAGAAGAAGGTGTCAGATTCCCTTGGAACTGTAGTTCTAGACAGTTGTTACCCACCATGTGGGTGCTGGGAATCAAATCAGGATCGTCTGCAGGAGCAGTCAGGGCTCTTAACTACTGAGCCATCGGACTCTATGCTCATTTCTTAACCATTGAATAATTGCAGACATGGTGTCCCGTGACAACTTAATAACTTTATGTGCATTTTTTAGACAAGCCCAACTACAGCCATACTTAACCATCAAAGTCAGGGAATGAATAGCAACCATTATTACCCATTCCTCAGAATCTTAAGATTTCATTGAATATCCCAGTAATGTACTTTTTGGACCCCATGATCCAGTCCAGGAAGGTTGTCATGGGGTTTGTTTTATCTTTCTTATCTCTTATGATTGTGACACTTTTTAAAGATAGACTTTTGTGTAGCCCCAGCCAGCCTGAAACTATGTAGACCAGATTGGCCTCCATCTCATAGAGATTGACCTGCTTCTGACCCTCTGACTTTCTGCCCCTGCCCCTGCCTCTGCCTCTACTGCTGGGATTAAAGGAGTGTGCCACTATACCTGGCTAATCATGACACTTTTGAAGAGAACTGTTTGTAAAATGCTGCTTCATATAGCTCTGCCTGAAGTTTCCTGGTTCATGTATTTGTGTCAGGAATACCACAGAAGCAGTGCTTCTTTCTCCTCAGGGCATGTTAGGAGGCATCAGTGCATATCATCAGTATCTGTGACCATTTATATCTATAGCTTGGGATGAAACCCAAGTTTAAGTGAGTATAGATCCACCCCTATAATCCCAGAACTCTAGAGGTTTAGACAGCATTGAGATTTCAAAGTCAACCTGGGCTATATTTTAACATTCCTCAAAAAACAAAACAGGGCCTTTGAGATGGCTTTGCTGGTAATGGCACTTGCTGCCAAGCCTGACAACCGGAGTTCTATCTACACAATCCACATGGTAAAGGAAAGAACCAGCTCCCAACAAGTTGGCCTCTAACCTCCATGTGCAAGTGGTAGCCCTCATTATCCCCCATTCCATCATTGGCACAAAAAATAATAGTAGATGGAATGAATATTCAGTGTTTCCTTTCCACATAACATCTCTCCCAGGAAGTACTGAAAAATACAAGGTAAGTTGGTTTGTCTTCGCTCAGAGCAGAACTCTCCAACACTGCTATTCTAGGTTTTACATTTGTGCGTGATTGTATTGTGGCCAGCTGACAAACACTGGTTCAGACCCTGAGCTCTAGGAGAGGAGACAGTGTCACCGTCTTTGGGCCCAGAATAGTAGTGGCATGGATTAGACACTTTATAAAATAATGTTCAGTTTTGTGTTCTGACTATGTGAAATACGTGATTTTAAGAAGCTTTGCCAAATGATACTTTATTTTGTTCTCTTCTGTGAAGGGTCGAGATGGACGGAAAAATGTGGTTCCTTGTGTTCTGTCTGTAAGTGGGGATCTAGACCAAGGCCTCCTGGCTTACCTCTACGATTCTCTCCAGCTCACAGAGAACTCCTTTTCAAGGAAGAAAAGCCTTCATAGAAAGGTGCTTTTGATATTTCAGATGGACTTGGAAAACTAAAATTAGGTGTTTTGTTTCTTTTTTATGTTAATTGTCCTTCCCCTTCTTCCTCCCCATTCTTTAATTGCCTTAGGTGCTTAAACTCCACCCTTGTTTAGCCCCTATTAAGGTTGCTTTGGATGTGGGAAAAGGGCCAACGGTGGAACTAAGACAGGTAAGTTAAATGAATTTAATTGCCATGACTTTTTTCAACCATTTATGGTGCTGAGTGTATGGAGATCAGAAGACAATTTTCAGAACCTCCTCCTACTCTATAGGTCCTTGGAATGGAACTCAGGGGGTCAGACTTGGTAGTAAGCACCTTCCACTGAGCAATCTCTTAGCAAGTTGCCTGGACCTAAAATACTATTAGTCTTATGTAAACTTGTTAGAATACCAAGTTTTTTATTTTGCTTTTTAAAATGTTTTAAAGAACTATGATTAATTACTATAATTAACTGTAAATAAATTGAGGATATATTAAAGAATCTGACTGCAGTTCAGTGGATTTAAATGTTAAGTTACACCCTTTCAGTTTCACTTTTTAAAGTGTGTATGTGTGTGAAGTGTGGGGGTGATGAAGAAGATCAAAAGACAGCAATGGATCTACTGGAGCTGGAATTATAGGTGATTATAAGCTGTACAACTGGGTGCTGGGAGCCAAACTTGGATCCTCCTGAAGAGCAACAAAAGCTCTTAACTGCTGAGCCACCTCTCCAACCCCCTCAGTTTCACTTTTAATGAGTTTATACAGTTTCAAAAGTAAAGTATTTTTACAGCTGCCCGTTGAAGAATTTCTGTTCTTTTTCCCCTTTAAGTTAACACTGATAGTTGTTGAGATAAGCAAAGATTCTAAATGACTACTTTGATTTTTTTAATCTTTTTTAATTTAATCTTTGCAATTTTCATATACTATAATTTGGTAGTGTTTAGATTCCCTCCCATATCCACACATTCTTTATTGCGCCCCCCGCCCAGTTTAGTGTAGGGGGACTATAAAGTTATACTTAGTGTCCCAAATGTCCTTTGGTGTGGGTCCTGGAGCCTGGTTACGTACCAAGAGTTCCATCCTTGAGACTGTCTGCCCCTGCGAGCAACCATAAGTGCCCACAATTTCCTTGGGTTGGGTTTGGTTTCTTAGTTCCTCATGTCTATACTGGGTTGAATCATTTAAGAATTTATCTATTTTTACTTTATGTGTATGGGTGTTTTGCCTGCATGTACCTATATCACATGTGTGCCTAGTGCTTGTAGAGGCTGAAAGAGGTCATAGGATCCCCTGGAACTGGAGCTACAGGTGATTGTGAGCCACTATATTGGTATTAGAAATCAATCCTGGGTCCTGTACATGAGCAGCAAGCTCTTAGCCACAGAGCCATCTCTCGAGCCTTGAATCTGATTTAACAATTAATACTCTTGAGGAAAGCCAAGGGAGCTTCTTTCTTTCCCAAGACTCTTGAGCAATTGTCATTTCTGATTTGGGGACTCACAGCCATCCAGGACCTAAGTAAGTCAGGATTCAAAAACTTGGAATGTTTCCTATGTGGTCCTTGTTTTCTAGAAAAGTGGACCCTAGTGACTCCAGCAAAGAGAAGAAAAGCCTCAATTTCCATGTTCCTTACCCTCTTCCTCACCATGGGGGGTTGGTGGTCCTGGGGGAATGCTGCAGGCACCTAATAGAGGCTAGGGATACCACTAAGCACAGGGCCTGAAAGTGGGAAGGCCTACTCTAGAGTTGAGTTCCAGATGATAAGGAGGTGTGAAATTTTACTTTGCTTTGCCATGGATTTTTCAATGTTATTTATTTATCTATTTATTTATTTATTTATTTACTTATTTACTTATTATTTATTGGTCTATTATTTTTTGGTGCTGGGAGTTGAACCCAGGACCTCAAACCTGTGTATCCTCACCCTTTATTTACTACCTTTATATTCCAGCATTCCATAGAAAAATCAGTCATTTTCTTGAAATATTTTCTGTAATTGGCTTCCAGAAAGCCATACTACTGGCTTTTCTCATACTTGGACCTTCTTTTTCCTGATATGGTAGTAAAACCCTGGGATGTAGTTCTCACCTGTTACATGACTTTAGAGTTAACATAGCTCTTTGGACCCTCAGGAATTTTATTTTTATGAAGATTTATTTTATGTGTTTGTGTGTGTATATGCACAAATACTTGTGAGTGCCCAAGGAGGACGGCGGTACAGACAGTTGTGAGTTATCTGACATGGTGGTGCTCGCCTTTAATCCCAATACTCGGGAGGCAGAGGCAGGCAGAGGCAGGCAGATCTCTGTGAGTTCAAGGCAGCCTGGTCTACATAATGAGTTCCAGGTGGCCAGCTGGGGCAACAGGGAGACCCTGTCTCAAAAAGACCAAAATAATAATAATAATAATTAAAAAAATAATATCTCTTGGAAGATTTGCATTCATTATTCATTGGCAGTGCTTAATTGTTCATTTTCAGAAGTGTGATTTCTAAAGTATATAATATAAAAATTATAAACATTAATATCACACAACCACTTACATGTATATGCTCTTTAGAGACTGAAGAAGCTGATTTATAGTTTTACAAAAGCAAGATACTAGCTACTTTCTTTCATTTGGAGTCTTCTTTTTTTCTCTCTAGGTTTGTCAAGGACTACTTAATGAATTACTAGAAAATGGGATTTCTGCATGGCCTGGTTATCTGGAGACTGTGCATTCCTCATTGGAACAACTTCATTCAAAGTAAGAATTACTCCCCTTGTCATTACAGTAGGTGTGTGCCACCCACTGAGCAGTTTAAGGAAATAAATATTTAATGTGACTTGGAAAGAAGAAAGGCCAGTGTGGATTTGTTCAGTGATTGCTGAACTAGAAACTATAGGTTAGCTATTAAGTTATAGATGAAGCATGAATTTGGCATAATTTATTGTATACCAACTCTTTAATTATTTTTGTTTTATGTGAAGTGTGTGAGTGTTTTGCCTGCATGTAAGTGCGCTCCTTTGTGCAGTGCCCATGGAGGTGCGTGCTGGGCACTGAACCTGGGTTCTCTGCCAGAGCGGCCAGTGCTCTTAACCACTGAGCCATCTCTCCTGCCCCCCAAATCTTTATTTTAATATGGTTTATTATTAGAGACTTTAGTCTACAAATATTGTTCTTTCATTGAAGCCAAATTCAAAAGACTGAGATCATAGTAGAATTCATCCATAATGTTGTGTTTGGGTGCCAGTGTTTATTTCTTAGGTTTTAGTTTCTCTTATGACTTTTCAGCCACTGCAGTAGGTTCAAAAGTTTACTTTTTATGTTTCAGAAACAAAATTGGGTGCTGGGTGGTGGTGGTAGTGGGGTTTCCGCTCTCAAGGCTTGACTATGTGATTTGGAAGTGACTCGGACTCCAGGGTAGTCAAAGTCACAGTTATATTGGGCTCATGTGCTTGTTGAACTGCATTTTTCTTAGGTATGATGAAATGGGCATCCTCTTCACAGTCCTGATTACTGAAACTACTTTGGAGAATGGATTAATACATCTGAGAAGCAGAGATACCACAATGAAGGAAATGATGCACATATCGAAATTAAAAGACTTTCTAACCAAGTATATGGCATCAGCTAAAAATGTATAGGTTTTCATGTTTCTATAATAAAGATTCTCTATTGTTATCTTATGTTAATATTTTTGGCCCCTTTTCATTTATAAAATAGACATTTTTTGGTGCTTTTTAAAATTATACTTTAAAAATATTTTATGTGTATGAGTGTATCATCTAATTGCATGTGTGTAAGTTCACCCATTTCGTGCAGTGCCCAAAAATCAGAAGAGGATGTCGGACCCCCTGGAACTAGAGTTATAGACTGTTGTTAGCTGCCATATGGATCCTGGGAATCTAACCCTCATTGTCTGCAAGAGCAGTCAGTGCTCTTGACTGCTGAGCCATCTCTCCAGCCCCTTTAATTATACTTTTGATATATTATTTTATCTTAAGAATAAAACAAAAATTCTAATCTAATTAAGCAAGACTGGTCTGGGCTGCCTAGTGAGAACTTATCTCAGAAAAAAAAAGAGAGAGCTGGATATTTTGACACACACCTTTAAGCCAGAACTCAGGAGGCAGAGGCAGGCAGATCTCTGAATTCCAGTTGGGGCTACAAGCAGACTTTGTCTCAAAAAAAAAAAAAAAAAAAAAAAAAATTCAGGAACAGAACATGGTATTCACACCTGTAATCTCAGCAGGTCTATTGACTTGAATTTGATATCCAGAACCCATATCATAAGAGAGAAACCAGATCTTCAGTTTGTCCTCTGACCTCCAGATGTTTATGTGGCAAGTGCCCTACACACCCCCCAAAGTACATTTTTTAAAAAATAAAACGGAATCTAGTGGAGTGTTCAAAGATAATATAGCTGTTTATAGTTAGTGACTCTGGTGATTTTTTATCTTTCTATTCTGTTTTTTATTTGGTGATTTGGTTTGGGATTTTTTTATTTATGTGTATGAGTATTTTGCCTGCACACATGTAAATGCCCCTGTATCATGCAATGCCTACAGAGGCCACAAGAGGGCATCGGATCTCCTGGAACTGGAGATATATAGTTGCTGGCTGCTTTGTGGGTGCTGGGAACTGAACATGGGTCCTTGGCAAGAGCAGCTAGTACTCTTTAACTGCTGGGCCATCTCGCCAGCCCTTGGTTTGAGACAGCTGCTGATGTAGCCCAAACTAGCCTTAAACATCACATATAGCCAAGGAAGACCTTACTCTCCTGATCCTTCCTCTACCTCCTGAATGCTGGGATTACAGGTTTGTACATCCATACCTAGTTTGTATAGTGCTGGGGACTGAACCCAAGGCTTTGTGCATGCTAGCCACTCTACCAACAGCTTGGTCCCCAGCCCCCAACCTCAAATACATATATTGGGTTTTTTGAGACAGGGACTTCCTGTAACCCCAACTGGCCTGGAACTCAGAGATCAACCTGCCTCTGCCTCCTGAGTGCCGGAATTAAAGATGTGTGCCACCACATCTAACTTTTTTTTTTTTTTTTTGAGATACAGTATCTTGGCATTTAATTTTAATGGCTTTAATTTCTCTACAAAAAAATATTTTGAAGTAAATTTTAACATGTAGAAGAATATGTAAGGTTAAAGGAAAATGTTCAGAGAAGTTAAAAATAGAATGGTAGCTCCAATGATCTTTTAAAAGTGATAGCTGAACCTGGAGCTCAGTAATTGGGCTAGGCTAGCTGGCCAGGGAGCTGAAGGAATCCATCTGCCTGACTCCACCTCCCTAGTGCTAGGATTAAGTCACACACACTGCCATGCCCAGCTTTTTACATAGGTGTTGGAGATCCAAATTCAGGTCCTTTTGTTTGTGCAGCAGGCAGGCAGACACTTTACCAACAGCTACCTCTCTAGTCCCTGCTTACATGTAAAAGCAGTTTTTTTCTGTTGTACAGCACAAGGTGCACTTATTCAAATGCTGTTCTGACTTTCAGCTACTATTTTGCCCTTGATCCAGTTAACATGGCCCAAATTTCTGTAAATTTGTAGCTTTTTTTTTTTTTTTTTTTTGAGACTGGGTCTCATTCTGTAGCCCTGTTTGACATGGAACTATAGCCCAGGCCTTAAACAGTAGTCCCTCTGCCTCAGCTTCTCAGGTTCTGAGATTAAAGGCATACACCACCTGGGTCAAGCTGTAGGGTCTCAATGTAGCCAGTCTGGCCCCAAACTTGCTCCATAGTCAGGATGACCTTGAACTCCTGATCCCCCTGCTTCTACCTTCCAGGTCACAGCTCATCACTGTGGGAGCCCAAGGTAGGAACCTAGAAGCAGGAACTGAAGCACAGGCCATGGAGAATGCAGCTTACCGGGCCCTGAGTTTCTACCCTGGGCTCCCTTAAGGATGAACTGTGACCTGGGGGATGTAAGTGAAGTAAACCCTTTCCTCCCCAAGTTGGTATTGGTCAGAGTGTTTTGTCATAGCAATTGAAAGCTCACTAGGATAGAAACTGGTACCAGGACCGTGAGGTATTGCTGTGACAGACCTGACCTTGGTGTTTTGGGGATTGTGAAAGTGTTTGGAACTTTGGGCTAGAAAAGCCATTGAGTGCTTAGACTATGTTGCTGTGGAACTTAGAACAGTTGTACTGAAAGAGTTATAGATAACAACGGCCTGGCTTGTGAAGCTTCAAAGGGAAGCAAAGACTATTAGGGCTGGTCGTATGATATTTTGAATTGAGAATCTGGTTTCTTCTGTAATGACAAAGAGACCAGAGCCAATGCCATAAAAGCTTTGCTTTGCTGGGACAATTGAGGCTGGTTGTCTGGGGCTGAAAAGTCAGCTGTAAGTAGCAAGAGACCAGAATCATCAAGGTAAAACTTCTGGGAAGAATTTCCTGAGGGTCAGCACATAGACACTGGTCCAGAGGGAGCCTGAGCCTCCATCTTAGGCTGGAAGCAGGATTTGGTAGTAGGAGTCTCCTGCATGGTTCTGTTATTGAAAGCATGAAGGGGTCCCAGAAAGCACCCTGAGAGACTGGGAAAGCCCACTGGTGAAAGACCCCCCAGGATTGAAGGAGTCATGGAGAGAACCTGAGGCTTTGCACCCCGAGAGGGCAGGATTCCACTTCAGTTTTGGGGAGACCCCAGCGTTTTGGAGATGCCAGGACCATGGGATGACCACTAAGGACAGCAACAGGTGTGGAGTGGAGCTGGCCTGGGCCTGCAAAATGAGCTGTTGACAGCAGTCAGAGAAGTGGAGCTGCTGAAACTCTTTGGAGCCCAGATTATGAGTGAATCCCAGATGACCAGCCTTGAGCTATTTATTGAACTTAGATTTTGCTTAGGTGTGCCCGATTCTTCCTGATAGACAGTACTTGTTTTGGATTTTACAGAAGCCCACAGACTTTTAAAAGAGACTGTTTGGATTTTTTAAGGACTGTGGAGCTTTTAAAGTTGTACTGTCTTATGTTGTGATATTAATATTAACATTATACCTTGGGGACAAGAAATGGAAAGCTTATTGTTTAATAGTGATATGTTTGTGTGTCAAGCTGACAAGGGGTTAGTTGTGCTGGATAGATTTAGTTGTCAACTTGACACTCCTGGGTTGAGGGAGCCTCAATTGAGGAATTTCCTCCATTGGACTGGCCTGTGGGGTATTTTCTCGATTGTTCAGTGATGGGGCAGGACCCAACCCACGGTGGGTGGCTTCCCTGGGAAGCTTGTTCTGTATTGTATAAGAAAGCAGGCTGAGTGTGGGCCAGGGGAGCAAGCCAGTAAGCAGCGTTCCTCCACAGCCTGTGGTTCAGCGCCTACCTCCAGGTTCCTGCCCTGAGTTCCTACCTTGAACTCCCTTAATGATGAACTGTGACCTGGTAGATATAAACTGAATAAACCCTTTCCCCCCAAGTTGGTATTGGTCAGAGTGTTTTGTTTGGTTTTGGTCTTTTTGAGTCAGGGTCTCCCTGTAGCCCCAGCTGTCCACTTGGAAGTCAATATGTAGACCAGGCTGGCCTTAACTTATGGAGGTTTGCCTGCCTCTTCCTCCGGAGTACTGGGATAAGGCGTGCATCACCACACCTGACTTGGTCAGAGTGTTTTGTCACAGTGATTGAAAGCTAACCAGAACACGTGTACCTTTAATCCCTGTGTTTGGGAGGTGGGATGCAGAAGCAGGCAGATCTCTGTGAGTTCAAGGCCAGCCTGGTCTGTGTGTGTGTGTGTGTATATTTGTGTGTGCAGGAGCCTGTGGAGATCAGAAAAGGGCATCAGTTCCTCTGGAGCTGGAGTTGAAAATGTTTGTGAGCTTCCCAATTTAAAGTGCTCAGAACAGTAGATGGTTTTAATCTCTGAACCAGCTTTCCAGCTTCCCTCAAGGTGCTTTTAACCCTCCTTTTGTTTGATTTTTTTGAGACAGGGTCTCACTATATAGCCGCAGCTAGCTGGCCTCAAACTCACAAAGATTCATCTGCCTCTGCCTCCCAAGTGCTAGAATTAAAGGTGTGTCACCATGCCTGGCCAACAATATTTGTAATTCTTTATAAATTCTGGATATTAGCTTCCTGTCTGAGGTATAGCTGGTGAAGATTTTCTCTCCTTCTGTGGGTTGTCTGTGTGTGCTGCTGGTAGCTTCTTTTGCTGTGCAGAAACTTTAAACGTTTTTCATTTGGTCCCATCTGTTGATTCTTCGGCCTAGTTCTTGCACTGTTCAGAAAGTGCTTGCCTACTTCAATGTCTTAAGGAGTATTTGCTATGTTTTCCTCCAGCAGTTTCAATATTTCAGATTTTAAGTTGAGGTCTCTGATCCCCTCTCAGTTGATTGTTGTGTAAGGCGAAAGATACGGATCTAATTTCATTCTTCTGCAGGTGAGTATCTAGTTCTGCCAGCACTGTTTGAAGAGGCCATCTTCTTCCCATGGCATGTTTTTGTCTCCTTTCTCAAAATAGGTATCCATAGCTATGCTGGTTTCTTTCTAGCTCTATTTCTGTTTCATTGGTTTGTCCATTTTTATGCCAGTATCAGGCTGTCTTTGTCACTATATGGCTCTATAGTATAAGATCAGCTGTTGTGATACCTCCAGTTGTGATCTTATATGCCTTGGGATCGCTTTGGCAATTTGTGGTTCCATATAAATATTTGGATTGTTGAAGTATTGACATCAGAATTTTAATGGGTATTGCATTGAATCTATAGATTAATTTTGGTCATATAGCCAAAGCATGTGCTCCAAAAGCCAAAGCCCAAGTTTTCATCTATTGAAAAATCTGTTTGCAAATTCAATTTCACAACTGCCCATATGGAAACCACTTGCTATCTGTGATGTGTGGCGTTCTTTTCTGCTCTATGAAGGGCTCTCCATGCCCCTTGTAAACATATATCTACACTGAAAAGCTTGTCAGTGTGATCTTTATTCTTTTCTTTTTCTATTCTTCATTATAATGTTTATTTATATTTTGAGACAGGATCTTATGTAATCCAGACTGGCCTCAAACTCAAGGATGACCCTGAACTTCTGATCCTCTGACCTCCATCTCCTGAGGGATGAGGTTACAGACGTGTGCCACCATGCCTAGTTTAAGATTATGATTATTAATATAATTATAATTATAAGTTAATGATTAATGCACTCATCAGATACTTTAGGAGAACCTAGATGGGCCAAGCCTGGCCTTACATTGATTTTCTTCTTAAAATTATGCTTATTTGTTTATTTAGTGTGTGTATGTGTGTGGGCATGCACATTTCCTGGTGTGCATGTGAAAGTCAGAGGATGGCTTGGGGCAGCCTGTTCTCTCCTTCCACCATGAGTCTGGACGTTCAAACTCAGGATGGGTGACAAGTGCCTTTACCTGCTGAACTATCTCATCAGTCCAGGATCTCTTCTTTTTTAAGCACTGGATTGAAGGACCCAGCCATTCCATTCCTGTGCACACATAATAGACTCACGTATGAGAAACATATTAATAGAATAAGAATGTGGATAGCAGTATTTGTAATAACCCTAAACTGACAACAACCTCATAATCTTTTGTCAGATGTAGAGTAGATAAGTTATATCGTGTGCTAATTGTGGAATCCTAATTAACAGTGAGAAATGAACTAAAACTATATGCACTTGATAAGAAAGAATAAATACTATGTAATTCCACTTATATTGAATTCAAAACCAGGCAAAACTAAAGATGTAGGGCCTAAAGAGGGCCCAGTGGCTACAAGCACTACCTGTTCATCAGGCTGCTCACAACCACCTATAACTCCAGTTCTAGGCTTCTGGCTTGCAAGGGCACCTGCACACACACACATGCACATTTAAAAAAAAAACTCCTCAAGATGTGTTTAGGATTGCGTAGACGATTAATCTATAAAGAAAGGCAAAGAGATTACTGTGCATGAAGAGCTGAGTTGGGGGACTGGGGCTGTGATGGTGACAAGGCCAGCAGAACATGACAGTCTCTCTGCCACCATGAGGGCTCAATATATTCTCTTTTATATTCTTGTTCTCTTTCTTTCCATCTTTTTAAATTTTATTTTTATTTTATGAGTATGAGTGTATTGCCTGCATGTAGGTAGGTGTACCTGTGTCATGCAGTACCCTCAGAGATCAGAAGAGGGCATTAGATCTCCTGACTCTGGAGTTATAGACAATTGTTAGCCGCCATATGGGTGCTGGGAATTGAACCTGGGTCCTATACAAGAGCAGCCAGTGCTCTTAACTGCTGAGCCATCTCTCCAGTCCCCTCAGTCTTTCTTTGTAAGGTGATTTTTTCCTCTCTGCTTTTCTTTTTATGGTGAAAATGTTTATTTAGCATTAGCAATTGGCCTCAGTTTAGATCTCAGTGTTTTAAGATTTAAAAAATTAACATTTTAACTTTTTATGCATATGAGTATATTTCCTGCATTTTGTAAGTGCACTTACGCTGTGCAGTGCCCATGGAGGTCAGAAGAAGGCACTGGATTCCCTGGAACTGGAGTTATGGATGGTTGTTAGCTGCCATGTGGGTACTGGAAATGGGAACTGGGTCCTCTGGAGTAGTCAGTGCTCTTAACCACTGAGCTATCTCTCCAGCTCCTAAATTTTTATTTTTTAATTTAAAAAATGTATTTTTCTTTTATAAATGTTTTCCCTGCATATTTATATGTACACCATGTGTGTGCAATGCCCACAGAGGCCAGAAGAGGCCATCCAGTGCCCGGAACTGGAGTCACAGATGGTTGTGGCCACTGGGAACCACACCCAGGTCCTCTGTAAGAGCAGCCAGTACTCTTAACCACTGAGCCATCTCTCCAGCGCTGTATTTTTATTTTTGTTTTGTCTTATTTTGATTTGGTTTGGTTTTTTGAGAAAGGGTCTCCCTGTAGCCCCAGCTGGCCTGGAATTGGCTATGTAGACCGGGCTGGCCTCTATCTCACAGAGCTCTGCTTGCCCCTGCCTCCTGAGACGTTCAATTAAAGGAGTATACCACCACATCTAACTTTTTTTTTTTTTAAATTATGTGTGCCTGTGTGTGGGTAAGTGCATGTGAGTGCAGGTGCCCAAGAAGGCCAGCATAGGGTTTCAGTTTCTCTGAGGCTGTTCTTACAGGCAGTTGTGAGCTGCCTGATGTGGGTGCTATGAACCCAACTCAGGTCTTCTGGAAGAGCAGGAAGTGCTCTTAACTGTTGAGCCACCTCTCCAAGCCCAGTTGATCCCAATTTGGCAGCATCCAAATCACCTTGATCAGGAGGCTTTTTCTCTCCATCAGGCCTGCTCGGGGTATTGCCCTTCCCACATCAGTGTCCTAGGATTTCTGCACAGCCTGTTTGATCTGGTGCTTGTTGAGCTCAACATCCACAGTGACCAGGTGTGTTATTGTCTTGTCTTCTTGGCTGAATCAGTGATCAGGGGGGTTTGACGATGGCATGGCAGTCAGGCTTGTTTCTCCTGGGAGCGTTCTTTTGAGGGTGTTTCTGCTACCTCCAGAACCACAGCATCCTGGGCCCCAGCAGGCGAGTGGAATCCTTTCAGTTCCTCCAATCCTTCTTGGCTTTTGGAGCCTTCACTTTGACTTCAGCTTTGGGAGAAACAAAGGCTTCCTTTTTCCCTTCAGGCGCCATTTTGGCAGAAAGCTTCTATTTTCTTGACATAATTTTTAAAACTATATATTTTGAGCATTTTCAGATAACATGTGCTCTGTTTCACAAGAAAAAAAAACTAAAGGATATGTATATTTGAAAAAGAACTGTAGTGAAACTTCAAGACCTGAAAAACATGACTCTTGAAGGAAAACAACTCAAGCTGGGCCTGGTGACTTAAGACTTGTTAGTCCAGCACTGAGGAGGTAGAGGCGGGAAGGTCAGGAGTTCAGGGTCATGCTTGGCTATTAGTGAGCTGGAGACTATCTCAAAGAAAGACCATTATATGTATAAGTATATTCCTAAGATCTGGGCATTGAAAGGGTCTAGAAGCAACAATGCCTTAAACACAATGGTCATAGCTAGAGCCCAGACCCAGTTTCTGAATATGTAAGGAACTGGGGCTCCTTGGAAGAATGGCTCACTCTAGAGCCAGGTCAGCACAAGTACAAGATGAACCTGGAACATGTTATTGTGCCAGAAAGTAAGGACGCATTTAAAGAATGATAGTGACACATCAGAACAGAGGCAAGCCAGGAGGGGACCCTGCTGGTCAAATCTAAGGGAGCTTGAGTATCACACTTCACAATAGTAATGGATTATAACTTACCAATGAAGTAAGAACTCATGGTTCCATAAACATATAAATGATGCCGTACTCCAAATGATTATCAGTATAGTCATGTAACTTTAAGACCAGAGAGATGGCTCAGTGGGTAAGAACACTTGCCCTGCAGGCCTGAAGACCTCAGTTTGAGCCCCAGAACTCAGGTATAAGAGAAGGAGAGAACTGACTCCACAGAGTTTACCTCTAGCCTCCACATGCATGCAGTGGCTCATGTGTGTGCCCCTCCAGACCATACACACACACACACAATGGTAATAATAGTAATAATTAAAAATTTAAAGTCTCAGGTTTAATTTCAGAGTTCCTATCCACAAAATATTAGTTACAAGATATTAATTATATTGAAGACACCTGGCAGATACCACTTCAATCAAGTGATCAGAGAGATCACCAGGTATGGGAGCAATTGAAATCACACACTGCCTGACAGGTTGCAACAAGAGCCAGGCATCCTCTGCAATATTCCTGCCAAAGATGCATTCGGGGCTCATTTGGTTTGTTTGTCTTTTCATGCGGAGTCTTTTTTAAAACTTTAAAAAAGTTTTATTTTTATTTGTAATTACGTGTATATGTACATGTCTCTGTGTGGGTATGTGCACGTGAGTGCCGGGGCCCATAAAAACCAGAGGTGTTGGATCCCCTAGGAGCTGGAATTGCAGGTGGTTGGGAGCCACCTGACAGGGTCCCTGGGAATTGAACTGGGTTCCTTTGCAAGAGCAATAGATGCTCTGAACTGCTGAGCCATCTCCAGCCCTCATGCTGCGTTGTAATGGGTTACATCAGGGTCACTCAAAGTGGGGGACATTATGACCATATTTGCGTGCTATGTTCAAAAGTGTCAAAGACTAGAAAAAGCTGAGAAACTGTTTTAGATAGAAATAGATGAAACAGCTTGATGGATGGATCTGTGTGCTGGAAGGAGGATGCACCTTAGAAACACTTTGCTTTTTTTGTGTGTGTGTGTGTGACAGGGTTTACTGGCCTGAAACTCATTGTGTAGACCAGGCTGGCCTCAAATTCACAGAGGTCTATCTGCCCCTGCCTCCTGAGTGATGCGATTATTGAAGGCGTGGGCTACCATGCTTGGTGTTTGGGAACTCTTTGAGATCTGTTTGGAAAGTTCCAGCAGGAGAGCACGGCTACTCACATACCCTTGGCCAAAGGCCAGGCCTCCTCTGTTGGGGAAGGTCCTTTTTGACCAAGCACCGAGGTTTGGGACTGATGCACACTGGGCAGTGGGGGAGGAAGGTGTCTCCTACCTAAACCTCCCAGATCCGCCTAAGCAACCCGGTGATAAGTTCACTTCCCAAGTGCTAGGATTACAGGTGCATACTACTGTGCCTGGCTGAGAGAGGCTCCTTTGTACTTCAGAAGTTTCCAGTGGGCTCAAGTCCTGCTTCCCATAGCATGGTGACCAACTTTACAGATCACCTTTGTATCGGCTCCTCCTGCAGTCCTCCATGCCTGCTCCTTGGGGTCACCTCCAACATGCACATGTACACAACAGCCTTAATTCTCAAGCTTTGTTCCCAGATCCAGTCCAGAGTAAGACAGTGGGCAGAAAGCTCTAGAAAAGCTTGGGGAATGGAATTGCTTCCTATGGAAACAGCAACAAGGACTAAATAGCCAGTGGCCAGTGGGTAGAGAGAATCCTTAGCACACCATGGTTTCACAACTACTGAGACTGTCCCCTGTGTAGAGAAGTGGGAGAGAGAAGCACTGGGTTGCACGATGTTTCCAGCACTTGGAAGCTCAGAGCAGGGGTAATCACATGCCTTGCAGTTGCTTGGTCTCTTATTACCTGCAGAGAAACGTTGCACGGAGAAAATGAGAGGCTATGGATGAAGGGCAAACTGGGAAAGACAAAGGGCCTCCTAAGCACCATTTACAGATGCCCTCACCTCCCCAGCCAGAGGGGAGACTGTGGAGAATGAAGCCCAGGGTTTCATCAGGGTGTGCTGTGGACTCCAAAGCACTGGAAGGCAACATGGCAGTTCACACACCTCGGGCCAGGGCAGGGAGGAGAGGGACATGGGATGTACACCTTTGAGCCTTGACATTCCTAAGTCTCTTGATTCCTCTGGATAGGCAAAAGCTGATTTCCCACCCTTACTAGGGGACAGTACCCTTCTACCTGGGAACATGCTGCAAGCACCATGCATGAAGCAGACACATCACTCTGTATATGTGATAAAATTCAATGATAACACTTTTTTAAAGGTTCACTTTATGTGTACATGTGTGTGGTGGGAGGTGCATCTGTGAGTGCAGATGCCTCACCAGAAGATGGCGTCAAACCCCCCGGAGCTGGAGTTACAGGCGGTTCTGAGCCTCCCGACTTCAATGTTTTGAATTGAACTCCCGTCCTCTGCAAGCGCAGTAAGCACGTGCTCTTTAACGCTGAGCCCTCATTGCTTCCGCCCCAGTGCTAACGTTTTTGCAGCCTTTCAAAATCAGAGGGAAAATTAAAAATGACGGTGGTGATAAAAGATACACTTGATTGACCTTGCTTTTCTCACCTGCTTTCTTCTGGTGACCCGCACAGCCACTACTGTCCTTGAACCCACTGTTGCGCCTCCCTCCTTCCCTCCCTCTTTTTCTCCCCCTCCCATCTCTCCCCTCCCCCCTCGTATATGTACAGGTGCACAGGTGGACGCCAGATGAGGACACTGGGTATCCTGCTCAATCACTCTCTGCCTTTCAAACCAGAAGCTAGGCTGGCATCCAGCAAGCCCCAGCAGTCCTCTCTGCTCGCCATAGTGCTGGGGTTACAAGTGTATAAGACCACACTTGACTTTTACATGAGTCCTGGGCACTAAACTCAGGTCCTTATTCTTGTACAGCAAGTGCTTTTCTCTACTGAGCCATCCCTCGAGCTCCCCTTATACTCAAGGTCACCTGTTTTTTGTGATTTTGCTTTTTTTTTTTTTTTAGACATGGTCTTACTATGTAGTGCTGGAACTAAAGGTGTGCACTACCATACCTCATGTCTTTTTGCTTTTGAACCCTCGCTGGGCATGAGGACAAGGGACTTGAAAGATGGGCATTACAATGCCTCCATGATCCACGTAGAAAAGGTACTAAGAGCATTTCTTTTAAAATCGTGTTGGAAGGAGAATTATGGAAACCCATATAGCCAGGGTGTCCTGCCTGGCTCCACTGCCATATGATGACAAGATTGGTTGCCCAAATAAGCCAAGGAAGAGTGTACAGATGTAAAAACAGAAATTCACTTTAGGCTACCAGTGTAGATATTGGTTTGTTTTTGTGTTTATTGACAGGGTTTTCATATGTAGCCCAGATAGCCTCAAACTCATGAGCCTTCTGCCCTAACCTAGGTTAGACCTTTTATATTTGTTAATTTACTTTATTTTTATTTTATGTGTATGAGTGTTTTGCCTGTGCCTATATAAATGCACCCATGTGTGAAAAGCCTTCAGAGGCCAGAAGAGGACAGTGGATCCCCTGGAACTGGAGTTACAGATAGTTGTTAGACGCTATGTGGGTGCTGGGAACCAAATCCAAGTCCTCTGCTAGAACAGCCAGTACTCTTATAACCACTGAGCCATCTCTCCAGCCCTAGGTTAGACATTTTGAAATGCCAGATGAACTTGCAGTTTCTTTATGTGCATCAGCATCCTTGAAAGTCTTTTACACTGAGATGTACACAGTTTCTTCACATTTCAGTAGGAGAGTTCAGAATAGAGGCATTCAGGTTTACTATAACTGGGACAGCTTTCTGCAAGAGAAAAGGGAAAATAATTCCATAAATGATCTAAAAAACAAGCCCTGTTTCTGTTTCAAGCCTGATAGAAACAAATATTAATAGGTCTTTTCCTGAACTGGATTAAACAGCGTGTGTGTGTGTGTGTGTGTGTGGTGTACGCATAGAGGATAGAGGAAGCTCCTGTGTCCTGCTCTACCACTCTGCCTTATTCTCTTGAAACAGCATCTCTCACTGCATGTGGAATAGGCTGACAGCCACTGAGCCCTAACAATCCTCCTATCTCAGGCCCTGTTACAGCACTGGCTTTTTACATGAGTGCAGGGGATCCAAACTCAGGTCTTCATGCTCGTGCAGCAAGCTCTCTTACCTTCTGCACCATCTTCTCCCCCTAATTTCTTCTTGAACTTGTTTTAGTGATGACCCTGCACCTTCTCTTGGGAGTTTTTAGAGGATAGTCCACATCCTATCCCTCCCTCCTCCTGCCTCTACTTTTCTTGATGAGATTTCTGGGAACTGCACTATTGGTTTTGGTTGGCTTACTGGGAACCATGCACCCCATCCTTAAGACTCATGGTGATGTCATGGAGACTCCTTGTTTCATTCCAACAGAATCCCCTGTGTCATGCCATGGCTCACCTTCTTCCCTGGGTGCCATTTTCTCGAAAGCTAGCGTGCCATAGTGCAGCTCCTGGGGTTGTCCTGCCCCTGGACAAAAGACAAGACATAGGGGTTACTGGGCCAATTCTCTGAACCTCTGACCACAGCAGACAAGCGATGTGGGGCCTGTGGAATCTGCAGAGAGCACCTGGCCTTCGGGGCTGTGGAGACACACTGCTATTACCCCAAGTCTGCCTTGGATTCCTGCTTTACAAGATAGAAATGGCAGAAATTGGGAGGTAGTGCTGGAGTTGTTGCTGTCGTAGTGCTTGGAGAGCCGTGGGGGCCGTGTTGGGGCTGGCTGGACGGAGCCCCTTATTAGCCAGGCCGTGGGGGCCATGTTGGGGCTGGCTGGACGGAGCCCTTTATTAGCCAGGCCCTAGGTCTCTTCCACCGTGAAGTGGCCAGGATGCAATGTCCGCTTTGACAGATAACCACACACTGTACAATATGGTAGTTCTAGCGAATCACAAGACACTGGGATCTCGAAAACTGCTGAGAGCAGGTTTTACTTCATGTGCTCTCACAGTGCCTGTCTGACATGCATGGAGCCCTGGGTTTGATCCCAAGCACTGCATAAAAAACAGTAACAAAGGCCAGGCCTGGTGGGTAGTGCCTTTAATCCCAGCACTCAGGAGGCAGAGACACTTGGATCTCTGTGAGTTTGAAGCCAGCCTGGTCTACATAGTGAGTTTCAGGACAGGCAGGATGGCATGGTAAGACTCTGTCTTTAAAAACTAAACCAACTAAACAACAACAGCAACAACAACAAATCAAGGTGTTTTCCCTTCTTAACTCCTATACTAAAACTGTAACAACACAGAGATTAGCACGATGTCTGTGCAAGGATGACACAAAATATAAGCCAGGTATGTAATCCCAGGACTTGGGAAGGTGAGACATGGTATGGCCTGGGCTACATGAGTTCAAGGCCAGCCTAGGCTACATGAGAAAAAAACAAAAATAAGGGACTAGAGAGATGACTCAATAGTTAAGAGCACTGGCTGTTCTTTTGAGACAGGGACTCTGTAGACATGGCTGGCCTAGAACTCACTATGTACACCAGGCTGCTCTTGAATTCACAAAGATTCACTTATTTCTACCTTAAAACTATACCACCAGGCCTGGCCTAAAACAACATTTTCATTTGTTTATATTTATTTTTTGAGACACGGTCTCTGTAGCCACAGCTGGCTTGGAACTCATGTAGACCAAGCTGGCTTCCATCTCATAGAGATCCGCCTCTGCCTCCCATTTGCTGAGATTAAAGGCGTGGCAACAAAGACATTTTTTTAAGAAGAGATAATCATGAAAGACTTTGGAACATGGCTGGATCATTCCAAATGAATCTCTAAACTAAGATAGGTCAAAAGGCCAGCGGCAGAATAGCCTGTCTATGAAATGTTGCTGCTGTAGACACAGACATTACCTATGGGTGGACTGAACTCTAGCCATGGCCCCTGGATAGTCGGGAGGGGCCAGAGGTAGGTAGACCATTTTATTCCTTTGGCTCCAGGTGTCTGGACACCTTTTAAGTTTTTTTGTTTGTTTGTTTTTAAGGTAAGGCTAGGGGTGTGGTAGAGCACTTATCTACTTTGTATGGCATCTTGGGTTCAAATCCCGGCACCACACCAAATACACATGGACATACACTTGAACCCCAAACCAATCGACCAAACTTATGAAAATAGCCAGCAAAAGGTCTCTTACCTGCTTGAGTTTTACACATGTTTGCATACAGTTCATCTTGCATGGGAATGTCACCAGAGTCCTTGGACCAGTTCTCTCTCTGAGCTTTTCCTATGAAAATTGTCATAGAGAAATCATGTGGAACCCATTTCCTGATGTTTCTCCTGTCTCCTCTGCCAGTGGGTAGAATTCCCTGTGATTCTGAGCTGATGCCCTAACACCTCAACTAATGAGGATAAATCATAGATTTGTATAAAACACCCACTTCTCCTGACTGGGCCTTGTGATGAGCCTCTTTGCTGACAGGTTTTACTAGAAATAGTAAACATTTTCTTTCCTTCATAAAGAGAACAGTTGGTAGGAAACCTTGGGTCATCTTCAAGAGATAGGTGAGCAGAGCTCGGTTCATGTCTTCGATCCCAGCCCTCGGGACAGGGGCAGGTAGACCTCTGACTTCCAGATCAGCCATTGCTACATAGTGAGACCTTGTCTCCAGAAACTAACATTAACAAAAAAGCAATAAAAAATATCAATACCACTTTGAGAAGAACTCAGGGTGTTTTTTTATAGGGGAAAAGAGAGACAAAGTTTGAGATGGTGAACTGTGTATAGAGGGCATCTATTTTCAAGGCTTTTTAAAAGGGGGTGGGTAGTCCTTAAAAATGCCTTGGGCCTTGTGCAAGCTAATCAGGGACTGTAGCACAGAGCTATACCCCCAGCTTACTTTTAGTTTTTGTGTTAACTGAGTGCCTGCCCTCTATGACCTTTGACCCTGTGGAAATGGAGGGGGGCTTAGGGGCCTGACATCTTCAAATGAGTCTCTTGCTGGTTCAGACAGTATCTCTACAGACAGCCCCATTCCACAGGATAGACACCGAAGCCCAGGAGGCAAGGCACCATCCGACAGCCCTCACGTTCGTGGGTCTATGTGCTGACACACTGAGGCTCTGTGGTGAAAATCTAGATATTTTTTTCATTTATGTGCCAAGTAAAAAGGCCACTTTGAAACCTTTTTAAAAGAATCTATTTTTATTTTATTGTGTGTGTACGAGTGTATCACCTGCATCCTAAGTGCACCCATGTCATACAATACCCAGGGAACCAGAAAAGGACATTGGATCCCCTGGAACTAGAGTTACAGGTAGTTGTTAGCTGCCATGTAGGAGCTGGGATTCAAACCTGCAAGAGCAGCCAGTTCACTGAGCCATCTTTCCAGCCCCACTTTGAAATCTTAAGAGAAGGGCCTGGAGGTGAATGACAGAATGAGGGCTTCTACTTGGGTGATGGAGGGTTTCCTGTTGCTGCTGCAAGGTGGGAAGAGAGGAACATGTTCTGCTCAGCTCCAGGCACCTAGCTTCCGCTAAAGAAGCTCCACTTTCTGAGGGACTTTGAACCAGCTCCATGATATAGAAGGCCCAGGATAAGATGAGCCTTGGGAGCCTCTTGTTATAAATAGTAATATCCATCTACCCATATGCAGAGCATCACTGTGTAGAAAAGATGGAAGCAACCCAAGCCTGACTGGAGGGATGGATGAGAGACACAAGGCAGGTACAGAGAACAGGGGAGTCCAGCCTGAGAAGGAGGAAACTTGGACATGACTGCACACAGACGAACCTTGAGTCCGGTGTGCTGAGCTGTGCAGATTCCCCTCTTTACGTTTATTTCACTTATCTGGGTGGGAGATACACGCACGCCATGACACAAAGCTGGAGGTCAGAGGACAACTTGTAGGAGTCAGTTCTCTCCTCCAGGGATTGAACTTGGGCTGGGGTGGCTCCTCCTCCTCCTCCTTTTTCATTCTCTCCCCATCCTGTTCTCTCATCCAGCTACTAACCAGGCCGACCCTGCTTAGCTTCTGAGATCAGCTGAGGCATATTCAGGGTGATATGACTGAAAACTCCCCGTTCCGCTTCTGACCTCTGACCCTTCCTCTTCACCTCTACCTGCTGATTCCGAACTGCATGGGAAAGTACTGGAAAGAACTTACTTGCTTTGTATTTTGGTCGAATCCAAAGAACCAGAATCAGGATTATTACCAGCGGGCCCAGTAACACACCCAAAAGCAGCAGTGACAGCAGGCAAGAGGGACAGCTGTCTTCCTCTGGAAGAAAACAGTTCTCAGGGCACCACTGAGTTTTTTCTTTCCTATGACACTGATCTAGGAAGTGTTCTAGAAGGGCAGTCACAGCTGTCTCCTGAGTTAACCAACATGCTGTGTGTGAGCTGGGTCCCTGGCACTGAGAATTCATGACACTTCCTTTGTTGGTCCGTGAAGTACTTAGTCATGACCAAGTACCTATTCCACCAATATCACACAGAGTCATGCAATGTCTTACAGGGGGATTCATCAGGGTATAGCCTGGAGGCATAAAATAAGCATGCTGTGTTTGGTCATGGCTTACATGGTTTGTGTGGCCCAAACAGCCACTGTGTATAGAGTGTTTCATGCTATACACGGTGCTAAGCACTTTACATGTGTGGGGAGGTGGCTCAGTCACTAAAGTGCTCACCAATGAGGACCTGAGTTCTATCCTCAGCATTCATGTAAAAAGCCAGGTGTGCACCTGTAATCCGATCACTGGGGATGTGAAAACGGAAGGATCTCTAGAGCTTGCTGGCCAGCCAGTTTAGCCAAACCCATGAGCTGTGGGTTCAGTGAGAGATCATGTCTCAAAAAATAAGGTGGCTGGTTGTGGTGATTTCAGGCCTTTATGCTCAGCACTCACGAGACAGAAGCGGGCTGAGTTCCAGTTGGGGCTACAGGGAAACCCTGTCTCAAAAAACAAAGGTAAATAAATAAATAAATAATTAATTAAAAATAAACAGAAATACATTTAGGTTGGTTTGTTTCCATATGGTTGACTGGGGCAATTCAAAGGTATAGAAGGATGAAAGTCCATGTTACATGATTAGCAGATTGGATTGATAAACTTTCTTGATCCATTTATGTTCTGCTATAACAAAATACTTGATACTGGACAATATACAAAGAAAAGAGGTTGATTTGACTCGTGATTCTGGTGGCTGGGAAGTTCAAACAGCATGGTGTGTGGCAAGGAACTCTTCAGCATATCACTATATGGTAGAGAGGCACCTGCCTGAGCAAAGGACAAGAGAGCAGACAGGGACCTTAACCATTGTCCCACTCAGTGTGACAGCCCGCTCTCACAAGAACTCAGTTCCAGAACTTCCCTCAGAGGGCAGCAACCCATTATTCGATCACCTTTCACAAGATCCCATCACTTAAGGACTTCACCACCTCTCCACATGGGACTGAATCTAGCACATCAACGTTTGGGAATACACTCAGTATCCAAACATACCAAGCACTCGGTCCACATACATATAGCTGTGTAGACCAGATTCAACCCTTGCTCTACACCATGGTCCTCAAGGAAAGCTGGTTCTTTCTGAAAAGTCAGGTTCACAGTTGAGTCACCAGGCAAGTGACTAATGGCAGTGTGGCACAAGCCAAGTGCCAAGAGATCAGAGGGTGGATCACGCCTGCCTCTAAGAACTGAGGAGCAAGCTTGACTTCCACAGATTTCAGTCTACTTATTTGTATTTATTTATTTATATTTTTATGTACATTAAGTGTCTTGCTTGCATGTATGTAAGTACACCACATGCATGTACACCAGAGGAGACCAGAAGAGTCTGGAACTCTGTAACTGGAGTTACAGATGGTTGTTAGCTACTATGTGGGTGCTGGGAATCGAACCCAGATGCTCTGTGAGAGCAGCCAGTGCTCTTAACCACTGAGCCATCTCTCCCACATCTCTGACTACAGTTTTTAAAATTACATTTATTTATTTATTTATTGTGTGTCATGGTATGTGTGTGGAGACCAGAGGGCAACTTGTGGGAGTCAGTTCTATCCCAGGAATAGAATCCAGTTTGTCAGGCTTGGCAGCAAGCACCGCCACCTGCTGAGCCCTCTTGCAGACCTATAACAACAGTGTTTTGTTTGTTTGTTTGTTTGTTTTTGAGACAGGGTCTTCCTGTAGCCCAGCTGGCCAGGAATTGGCTATGTAGACCAGGCTGGCCTGAATCTCACAGAGATCCACCTGCCTCTACCTGTTGAGTGGTAGGACTAAAAGCATGTGCCACTGTATTGAAAGTGCAGAGTTTATTCTCAACCCCCAAATATCTTTTTCTCTAACTGTAGTTTCATTTATAGAATTCAGCTGCACAAGTACTTTCTCCAAAAAACAAAAGTAACCATGCTAAGTTGATTCAAGGGAAACTCTCAACAGGAAACACAAGGCTCTGGTCTGCTGTCAAGTTCTACTCTAGTTTTCATAAGACTCCAGCCATGTAACGTGTTACATATTCCTTCCTTCCCTTTCCCAGGAATTCATTACCAAAGGTCATCACAGGCTATGAGAAGCATGGGGTCGGAGGATGGCAGCAAGAAGTACAAAGGTAATGAGATGTGGTTGGACAGGAAGGATGCTGACCCACAAAGCATCAGACTGCCAGGGGAAGAAGCAAGGTGTGATGGTCAGTCTTGGTTAGAGGAGGAAGGGCCTGGGGGATTAGTAAAGCACACCTCTGGGTAGGTGTGTGAGGGAGCTGCCATCGAGGATTAAGTAGGCAGAAGAAGATCCCGTCTGAATGTGGGTGTGTCATCTTTTAGGCTCAGGGGCTCAGTTGGAATAGGAATCAAAAGACAGGAGAAAGCTGGCCCATGGGTTTTCTTTGCTTTCTTGGCTGCGGTGAGGTGAGCTGCTACACCATCCCTGCTGGCACTAACAGGTAGTTGTGAGCCACCTGATGTGGGTGCAGTGCTTGTTCTTAACTGCTGAGCTATCTCTTCAGTCCCTCTCCTACTGCTTTTTTGAGGCATCATCTCACTACGTAATCCTGGCTAGCCTAGAACTCACAGAGATCTACCTACCTCTGCTTCCCATGCTGGTATTGGAAGCACGTGTCACCATCTGAGGGTTTGTTTGTGTTTACAGTAATGAAAGTCTAGCTACATAGTGAGAACCTTTCTAAAAAATCAAATGAAGATCTTGCGGGTTGTAGTGAGCCATGGCTGTAATTCCAGCACTTGGGAGACAGAAACAAGAGGTATAAGAAGTCAAAAGAGGAGGCTGGGGAAATGGCTCAGTGGATAAACTACTTGTGCAAGTTGTGAGGACCAGAGTTCAGATCCCCAAACAACCACATAAAAAGCCAGGCTGGCACGGCATCCTCCCTGTTATCCTGGTGCTCTGGAAACCAAGATGGGATCCCTAGGGCAAGCTGCTGCCCAGACCAGCCAAATAGGTGAGCTCCAGGTTCAGTAAGCGATTCTGCCTCCATAAGGAGGACAGCAATGGAAGAAAACGCCTGATGTCAACCTCTGGCCTCCATACTCAAGTGCAAACACACACACACAAATATGCATACACACAAACACAGACACATGAAAATGAAAAAAATTAAAACTCTAGGGATGTGGCTTGGTTGGCAGAATGTGTACATAGCGTGCATGAAGCCCTGGGTTCATTCCCAGGCCCCACATAAAACTGGGCATGGTAGCGCATGCCTGTAATCCCAGCACTTGGGAGGTGGAGACAGGAGGGTTAGAAATTCAAGGTCAGTCTGGAGAGCTACCTCAGTAGTTAACAGCACTGGTTGCACTTACAGAGGACCCAGGTTTGATTCCTAGAACCTACGTGGCAGCTAATAACCATGTATAACTCCAGTTCCAGGGGAATCTGATGCTCTCTTCTGACCTCTGTGGGCACTGCACAACACAGATGTACTCACATACATACAGGCAATACATCCATACATGTAAAACTTAAAAATAATAAAATATCAGAAAAGAAGAAATTAAAGGTAATCCTTAGCTATCTAGTAAGTTAGAGACCAACCTAGGTTGCATGGGACCCTGTCTCAAAAATAAATAAATAAATAAAGATACCAGTGTCCTAATTTCCAAGCTTTTGAGTGAGTGTCTATAGCAAGCCTAGAGCTAGTCACAGAAGAGGAAAAAATCCTACCAGTCACAGGACTTCCACGTGTAGAGAGATATACTTACTGGCAATTGTGAAGTTGAACTCTTTACTGTATTTAGTCCTGTTAAGAACTTGGGCTTTGCATTTGTAGGGGCCCAAATCATTGTCTTTGGAGATCTTTCTGTGAAAAATCACAGGTTCATCTTTCCTTATCTTGGTTTCCAGATGACTGGTACCCAAAAATAACGAATAGGTAATCTCCAGTGATATGTTCCTGCTGGAACAAGATAGAGATACATTCTGGCCCATCCTGATCACATTCATGCTGGAGTTCAAATTTGGAGAAGGGAATTCTGGAAAGCAAAGTGATCAATAGTCTGTTAAAACCACTCCAAAAGCCTAGTATGGTGGCACACACCTTTTATCCCAGCACTTTGGAGGCAGAGGCAGGTGGATCTCTGTGAAATCGAGACCAGCCTGGTCTACATGATAAGTTCCAAGCCAGCTGGGGCTAAAGGGAGACCCTTTCTCAAAAAGACCAAACAAAAAAACCAAACCATTCCATGGGGCTGGGATGTGGCTCAGCTGGTGGAGTGCTTGCCTAGCGTGTATTAAACCCTGGTTCTGTTCTCAGCATACCATAAACCAGGCAGGGTAGCGCACGTCTGTAACCCCAGCACTTGAGAGGAAGATCACAAAGTCAAGATGGCCTTGGCTACATAGGGAGTTTAAAACTAGCTAAGACTACATGAATCCCTGTCTCAACAACAAAACCTTTTGAGGACCAGGAGATGACTCATTTGGTAAAGTGCTTGTGGTCCAAACATAAGAACCTGAGTTTAGCTGCGTTTAATGACATATGTCTTTAATACCAGCATTCAGAGGCAGAGGCAGGTAGATCTCTGGGAGATCAAAGCCAGTCTGGGCTATTAGGGAGACCCTGAGTCTGAACCCCAGCATTCACATAAATTTCATAATCTCAGGGCTGGGGAGAGAGAGAAAGTAGGATTCCTGGGGCCTGCGGCTAGCCAGCCTAGCCTAACTGGCAAGCTCTGGTCAAACCAATGAGAGACCTTGTTGGGGATATAGCTTAGTTGATAAAGTACCTGTCTAACATGCATGAAGTCTTAGGTTGCATCCCTGTAATCCTAGTACTTGGGAGGTAGGGGCAAGGAGGGTCAGGGGTTCAAAAGGCTATCCTTAACTAAATAGGGAGTTAGAGGCCTGGCTGGGCTTTATGAGACCCTGATGATAGTTAATATTGATTTTCAATTGGACAGGATCTAGAATCACTTAGGAAGCATGTCTGTGAGGAAGTTTCTAGATTAGGTTAATTGAAGTGGAAAGACTCACCCAAAAAGTAGGTAGCATCATGAGTGGACTGGGGTCTCCAACTGAGTAAGGAGAAAATGAACTGAGACCAGCATTCATCTCTCTCTGCTTCCTGATTGTGGATGCAATGTGATCAGCTGCCTCAAGTTCCTGCCATCATCACTCCCCCACCATCACGGACTGTATGCCTTCAAACAGTGAGCCCAAATCAACCGTTCCCCCCTTAAGTCATTTCTTCTCAGGTCACAGCAATGAAAAAAGTAATGAATACATCGTTTCTCAAAAACAAATGAATACTTCATGAAAACTGACTTCCCTGATAAACCCCAACCTTTTCTTTGTTCTTCAGATATAACCAGAGGCCACCCCAGTCTGCACGCATGTGACCCATATTGCAGCTTAGTGTTTGTCAACCTGAAACAAACTAGAGTCACCTGGGAAGAGGAAGCATCAAGTGAGGAATTTCCTCCATCAAACTGGCCTGTAGGCATGTCTGTGGGGGCATTTTCATGATTGCTAGTTGGTGTAGGGAGACCCAGTGCACTGAGGGAGGTGCCAGCCCTAAGCAGGTGGGCCTGGCCTGTATAAGACAGGTAACTGAGCAGGGCCGGGAAAGCAAGCTTGTAAGCAGGGTTCCTCTACTGGTTACTGCTTCAAGCTCCTGCCTCGAGTTCCTGCCCTGACTTCTCTCAGTGAAGAACTGTAAGCCAAATAAACTCTCTCCCTCCACTCATTGTTTTTGGTCAGTGTTTTATCTCAGCAAGAGAAGACCAAATCTGAATAGAAACTGGTACCGGAAATGGGGAATTCAAGTAAAGGACCTGTGTTGCGTTTGCGAGGACTGTAGAAACATTGTGGAGCTTTGGGATGGAAAAGCCATTGAGTGCTCAGAGGTTAATGAGCTGTTGTGAGAACTTGGAAGATAATGCTGAGAGCAGTGAAGATGATGGACGCCTGGCTTGTGAAGTTTCGAAGGGAAGTTTGAGAAGGGAAGTTTCAGGGCCGTTTGTATGATATTTTCTATTGAGAATCTGTGGAAGTGAAATCTGTGGATGTGGTGTCTGGTTAGCTGGGGTTGAGGAACTGACAGCATTGGTAAATCAGTATCATTGAGGTGAAATATTCTGGGAAGTACTTTCTCAGGGTCAGCACACAGAAGCTGTGATCCAGAGGTGGGTAAGGGTTATATCTCAGCCTGGCAGATGAATTTAGCAGTGTGAAGAATATCCCACATGGTACTGGTTTTGAAGGTATTAAGGGTCATGGAGAGAAGTCAGGCCTTGGTACTGTGAGAGGCCAGGAACAGCCATTGGTGATAATGTAGCCTCAGCTGCAGTAGAGATCCCAGTAAACTGGAGATGCCAGGACTGTGAGATAACCGAGGACAGTGACAGGTGTGAACTTGAGCCAGCCTGAGCCGACAAGACTAGTTTATGTAGTGCAGGTGGCAGAGCCATAGATGTGGGACTGTTGAACCGCGGTAGAACTCAGAAGCTCATGAGTCTTAGATGTGGGACACTGAGGTTTTTATACTGTTGGATTTGGGGTTTGCTTTGATTTTATTATAACTGTGCCCTGGGTCCTTACAAAGTATGTAGCTTATTTTTTTATTTTATAGGAGCCCACGGTTGGTAGACTTTGGACTTTTAAAGAAACAATGAACTTCTAAAGTGTTAGAATTTCTTAAAGATTGTAAGAACTTTAAAGTTGTACTATGTTTTACATTGTGATTTTTAAAAATTTTGTGTGTACGAGTGTATTGGCTGTATGTATGTAAGTGTACCTGTGTCATGTAATGTCCATGGAGGTCAGAAGAGGGCATCAGATTCCCCTGGAACTGGAGTTAAGGACAGTTGTTAGCTGCCATGTGGGTGCTGGGAATCAAACCCGAGTCCTCTGTAAGAGCAGGTAGTGTTCTTAACTGATGAGACATCTCTCTAGCTCATATACTGTGATAACATGAGATCTTAGGGACAGACAAGAAAGGAAAGGCTATGGTTTAACGGTGATATGTTTGTGTGTTAAATTGACAAAGGATTAACTGTGCTGGTTAGTGTTGGTCACCCAGACACAAAGTAGAGTCACCTAAGAAGAGGAATTTCCTCCATCAGATTGGCCTGTGGACATGCCTGTGAGGCTTTTCATAGATTGTTGATTGTTAACTGATGTGAGAGGGCCCAGCTCACTGTGGGTGGTGCTATCCCTGAGCAGGTGGGCTGCATAAGAAAGTAGCTGAGCGAGCCAGGGAAGCAAACAAGTAAGCTGTGTCCTGTGGTCTCTGCTTCAGTTCCTGCCTCCAGGTTCCGGCTTGAACTTCTGCCCTGATTTCCCTTGATGACAGACTGTATCTTGTAAGATGAAATAAACCCACTTCCTTCCCTAGGTTTTATCATGGCAACAGACAGGAAAACGAGAGAGCAGCAGGCCTATTTGATTTTTCACAGATAAAAACTCCTTTATCGGAGTTTTAATAGAAACATGTTTCTATTCTTTTGTTTGACTCCGACAACAGCTTTAACCTCCTATTTTTATTGCTTTTAAGATAAGAATTGCTAAATTTCCTTACCACAGAATTACACTTCCTATAAAAGTACAATCAGCAACAAACCTGCAGCTTTGAGTCTTTCATTAAATCACCTGACACAAGAAATATCCCGCAGTAACTCCTTCCACACTGTCTTGCCCAGGTTCCTCAGGATATGCATCTTTTCCTTCTTGTAAAAACCAACTTTCAACCCAGCTTTGAACGTAGCATGATACCTCACAGCTATAATTTCAGCACTTGGGGGTTGGGGGCAAGAGGGTCAAGAACTCAAAGTCAGCCTCTCTTACATAGTGAGTTCCAGACCAGCCTGGGCTACATGAGACTCCTGCCTCCAGTAATGTCTCTTTGAACCCTGCTCTGGCCTTTTTAACCCTTTGTAGTCATTCTGAAACCTACATATATATCACTGTGTGATGTATAATGTATGATCTCACAGTGAATATTAGTACTTAAGTTCAGAATAAAGGGACTAGAGAGATGGCTCAGTGGTTGAGAGCACTGGCTGCTCTTGCAGAGTACCTGGGTTCATCTCCCAGCACTCATATGGCAACTAACAACCATCTTTAACTCCAGTTTGAGGGGATCCAGCTCCCTTTTCTGATCTCTACAGGTATTTCATGACATGGGTGCACTTACATGCAGGCAATACACTCATACACATAAAAAAAAATTAAAAATATTTTAAAAAATCAGAATAAAAAAGAAATCTGTGTTAACTAATGGGAAATTAAGACTACTTAGAAAATTGCAGCCAATAAAATGACGTATCTTGTAAATTTACTGTTAGTCACTAAATCCTGACATTGTCGAAAAATCACAAACATGTCCATCTATGCTTCTGACAGCACTGGGAGGCTGAGGCAGGAGTCTTACCAATGAGATCAAGATCAGCTTGGGCTACATAGTAAGTACCAGGCTATCTCTCAAACAATCCACAGAAAAACCTTCTGATGCTGACTGCTTCTGGAAGCAGAGGAAGGAGGCTGCGGAAACGTAAAGCTCTTTCACTGTAGGTGGTTGGGTGTTGGATCCAGTGCCATAGTCCAGGCACTGTGCTGAGGAACAAGGATTGTGTCATTTCTACCCCACAGATGAAAGAAATTAAACTCAAAGTCCCCTGGGTCAGTTCATGTGCCCAGGCGGCCAGCTGGTGAGTGACGGAACCAGGCTTAGCACCAAAGTACTCAAATGCCACAGTGAACTTCCTTCCAACCCACCACGCCAGAGGTGCTTGAAGTATTTGAGCTTAGAGTAGGGGTGATGGCAGACACCCGTAACCCCAGAACTTGGGAGTGGAGGCAGAAGATGAGGAATTGAAAGCCAACCTAAGCCATAGAGTTTGAGGTCAGCCTGAGTTACATGAAACCTAACCTCAAAATTTAAATAAATAAATATGTAAATACAAAGAAATAAGTGACTTTTACAATGATTCTGTGAGGGTTTTCTAGCTAAAAAGCACAACAAAGGAAAAGTTGGAGAAAAATCTCATGGTTAAAACAATCTCAAGATTTTGCTACCAAGTTTCAGAAAATAAATCGCTACAATTCACGGCCTAAAATGAACTAATTTCTTTTCTCTCAATAGTAGATCATGGAAAGGCTTTGCCCTTGGCTGTTCATCTAAAAGCACAGAAAAACTTACAAATGAATGCTCATGTGCAAAGCTGACCACCGCAGTGTTTTGATGAAAATGCGTTTCAGTAAGAGATAAGTAAACAAAACTTACCATTTAAAATACCCACTTTCCTGCCATCAACTGCAGCTTTTTTAACTGAAAGAGGAAAAACACAGTGTGTGTTGGGAGGGGTTAGGAAGCTCATCTTCCACATGATGTTTTGGTTTAGAGAGTCAAGTCTTAAAAACACAGGTACTTACATATGATGAGAGAAAGAAACACAGCCCAAAGGAGCAAGTTGCCCAACCAGTTCCTCATATTCCTGGGTGAAATCTGGGTGAACATGGGAGAGCCGCCATTGTCCATCCTCGGAGTGGACGCTACTGAGAGTGGGAAGTCGCTTCAGAAGTTCCTCATTTTCTTGTCCAAACTAAAGAAATCAGAAGATTAGACAAGCTTTGCACAACATGAGTAGTCAGTTTCACTGGCTTTCATGTTCCCGGAAGTTAGTAGCAGCATGCTTTGACTGAAAGGCACTGCCTTCTCACTGGGTCCCCAAGGTAAGTGAGCTGGGGAGAACTCCCGACACCTCTGTCTTCCTTCTGTGTCTGTCTCCTTTATTTTGACTGAAGGACCAGAGCTATTGCTGCTCTTAACCTCTCCTGTTGAGTCTCCTTGGATTGTTGCCACACTAGAACATCACAGGACAGACCTCTCCACTCCCACCCCCCCAAAAAAATCTGGCCACCTTCATGATATCCTGGAAGTCAGCAACCTGAAGCAGAAGTGACCATTCTGTAAGAACCAGGTTGATCTCCTCAAGGGATAATAGACTTCTTTGCAGAACCAAATCCGAGACACCACCTTGAAAATTAAGAATGCCTAATTGTGGGCTGGAGAGATGACTCAGCCATTAAGAGCAATGGCTGCTCTTGCAAAGGATCTGTGTTTTGTTCCCAATACCTACATGGTAGCTAACAACTCCCTGTCCAGCTCCAGGGTATCTGATGCCCTCTTCTGGCCTCCTTGGGCACTGCATGAACATGATGCACCTATATTCATGCAGGCAAACCATTCATACACATGAAAAAATAATATAAAATAAAGAGTGCTTAATTGGGCTGGAGAGATGAATCAGAGGTTAAGAACACTTGTTGCTCTTGCAGAGGACCCTAGACGCATGTTGGGTCGCTCACAACTACCTATAATTCCAGTTCCAGGGGATCTGATGCCCTCTTCTGACTTCCATGGGCACTGCACTCACATGCACATACCCACACAGATACACACACACATAATTGAAAATAAAATAAAATCTTTTGAGAAAGAAAGAGTAGCCAGGTGTGGTAGCCCACACCTTTAGTCCCAGCACTCAGGAGGCAGAGGCAGATGGATCTCTGTGAGTTTGAGGCCAGCCTTGTCTATAGCCAGCTGGGGTACAGAGAGACCCTGTCTCAAAAAAATAAAAATAAAAAGAATGCTTAGTTGTGAATAACTCCTGCCACCCCCATCCTCCTCTATTTAAATCTAAACCTCACGCCAGTGTCCCAAAGATGAACTTGGGGGTCACTGGACACTGTTGCTCTTCCCATGTCGCCACAATGACTAAGTATCCTCTCTGCTTTCACCATCACTTGTCTCTTTGATTGGCATGCTGAGGACAGTCATAAACCTAGCTTTTGTGGCTGATGGAACCCAGGTTTTTGCTCCCCAAACTCTAGAGACACTCATCTGGGAGCTCTCACAAAAGAAAGACTGGTAGGTTGACTGTAACTCATGGCTGAGAATTTTGACAGTGAGAAAAAGAAGAATCTGACTACTACCTTGACTCTGTGTGAACCTATACCTCTCCCTCTGCTCACTCTGAGACCCAAAGATCGCCTGTGTGCCACTTTCTAATTGCAAGTTCTTCCTGCTCTTCTAATGACATTTCTTTTTATATTGCCGTTTTATGGTTATAACAAAACAGTGCTTTTAATTTGCCTCTGGTCTCATCTCTTCTTGCCTCTTCACTTCTCCTCCTCAATCTCATCCTTGTCCTCATCCTCCTCTTCCTCCTTGCTCTTTCTTCCCCGATCCCCCCATGAGGTGAGGTAAACAGCCTCCTCTGCCACAGGTCCAACATTCCACAGGCCATAACTCAGCAGTGACTGCAGCTAACCTTCCATCGAAGCCTCTGAGACAGCCAAAATAAACCTTTCTTTAGAATATTTCTTTTATTAAAATTTTATTTATTTGTGTGTGTATGTGCGTAGACCTGTGTTTTCCATAGTATGTGTGGAGGTCAGAGGACAACTCTCAGGGTCAGCTCTCCTGCCATCTTGTGGGATCTACCAATCAAACTCAGGTCATCAGCCTCATCTACTCAGTTTTTTTTGTCATTGTGACAGAAATGTAGTGAATACAACCACCGAATCACATTATTGAACACAGCATGGGTAGCTATTAAAGATGCTTCTTTCCGCTGTAATTAATTAATTAAATATGTGGAAAGTTACAAATATAGTTGTTCCTAAAAAGACTCATCTGTGGCCTTTACCTGTTTGTGAGCCACACAAGCTGGTGGCATGTCCAGCCCACATATGTGTTGTATTAGTACCCCAGTACTAAACACCCAGTAAGGAGGAATCTGTGTGTGTGTGGGAAGATGTATCCCAGCTCACAGGATAGTGTATGCCTGTAATCCCAGCACTTGGGAGGCTGAGGCTGGAGGATGGCTGTGAGTTCCAAGCAAGGTTGAGCTACATAATGAGTTCCAGCCAATCTGAGATACATAACAAGACCCTGTCTGAAAAAAGAAGAGAAAGAGGAGAAAGAGAAGGAAGAGAAAAAAGGAAGAGGAGGAAGCGGGGAGAAGAGGAAGAAGATATATCATAGCTGAAGAGGGTTGGGTAGGTCTTTTTTCCAGGGAGGCAGGATCTGAGTAAGTTATGTGTTGTACAGCTGTCTTTAAATTTTTTTTTCCTGGGGCATTGGAGAGATGGCTCAGCCGTTAAGGGCACTTGCTGCTCTTTCAGCAGACAAAAATTCAATTACCAGCACCCAAGTCCAGCAGCTCACAACTGCCAGTAACTCCAGCTCAAGGGGATCTGATACACAGACACCCCCAACACACACTCACACAGATACATACATATACATAAACAAATATAATATAACCATTTACTCGCAGCACTTGGAAAGCAGAGGCAGATGGATATTTGTGAGTTTGTGAGTTCAAGGCCAGCCTGGTCTACAAAGTGAGTTCCAAGCCAACTGAGGCTACAGGGAGATGCTGTCTCAAAAAAGACAAATAAACAAAAAACCCAGCTGTGTGTGGTGGCACACACCATTAGTCCCAGCCCTTGGGAAGCAGTGGGCAGAAGCAAGCTGATCTTTGTGTCTCTCAAAAAGACAAAAAAAGAAAAAACCCCTTTTTGTTTGTTTTGTTTTGTTCTCTGTGGCTGCAAAGATGGCTCCATAGTTAAGAGCACTAGCAACACACTCATACACATAAAATATATTAAGTAATTAAATTGATTTTTTTCTTGTATCTTAAATTCTTTTTTTTTAATGTGTATGAGCGTTATGTCTTCATGTAAGTAAGTGTACCCGTGTCATGCAATGCCCACAAAGGACAGAAGACTGCATTAGATCTCCTGGAACTGGAGTTAAAGATGGTTGTTGGCTGCCATGTGGGCAATGAGACTAGAACCCCAGTCTTCTGCAAAAGCAGCCTGTGTGCTCTTAACCACTGAGCCATCTCTTCAGATCTGAATTTTAAATTCTTATTTTGTGTGTGTGTGTATGCACGCACACACATGCCACAGTACACATTATAAGTGAGTACTTATAATGTACTTCTACAATGTGGGTTCTGGGAATCAAACTCATATCGTCATGATTAGCAGCAAGCTGAGCCATTGGACTGACCCCACACCTGCCCTTTCATTGAAAACCTCACATGAGGTGAGGGGTGGAGTTTCCCACTTGTTCTGGTTATGTCAGTGCTCAGAAAATTTTGCATTTGGGAGCATTGTGGATATTGGATTTTTCAGATGCTCAGCCTGAATGCTGAGCACAGGGATGCTCAGCCTGTGCTGTAACTAAGAGCAATTTCTCTCACTAAAGCAAAAGAGCCACTGGCAGAACATTCCTATAATCCCAGCAGAGGAGACAGAGGCAGGAGGATCAGAGTTCAAACCAACCTCAGTTATATATTGGAGGCTAGCCTAGGCTACATGAGACTTTGTCTGAAAAAAAAGAAAAGGAAAAGAAAGAGAGGGAGGGAGGAAAGGGGGGGGGGAGGGAGAGGAAACCTAGGCACAGTGGCAAAGGTCTGTAATCCCAGGATTAGGAAGGCAGAGCAGGAGGATCGAAGTTGAAGGTTAGCCAGGAATATCTAGTTAGTTTAAGGCCAGCCTGGGTTACACAGCAAGATCCTGTCTCAAAAATAATAGGATTGGAGAGATGGCCCAGCGTTTCAGAACACATACACATAAAATAAAAAATAAACAGCCAGGGATGGTGGAACATGTCTTTGATCCCAGTCCTTTGGAGGCAAAGATAGATCTTTATGAGTTCAGCCAGCCTGGTCTACAGAGTGATTTCTAGGCCAGCCAGGGATGCATAGTTAGATAATGTTTCAAAACAAATAACAGTCCTTAAAAAGAAAAGAAAGAGGGGCTGGAGAGATGGCTCAGTGGTTAAGAGTACTGGCTGCTCTTACAGAGGACCCAGGTTTAGTTCTCAGCACCCATATGGCAGCTAAAAACCATCTATAACTCTAGTTCCAGGAAATCTAATACCCACTTCTGACCTCCTTGGACATTGCACAACACAGGTGCACTTAGACACATGCAGCCAATACACTCATACACATAAAATAAAAAATAATACATAAATAAATTTTTTAAAAGAAAAGACACCATATAAAGAGCCCAGTGAGTTTAATTTCAGTGGGATGACCCTTGATTTCTACTCAAGGGAGCTGGAGAGTTGCAGGCATTACCATTTGACTCTTTCCTGAAATTTGGCCTCCAGTTTGCCTGGGTAGAGAGTGGCGCTGGGTTCCTGAGAAGCATCCCCACCAGGAAGCTGGAGACTCTTTCTGGAAACATGTCTTATCTGGGCATTTTGAGTGGGGAGTCCAGCGGAGAGCTTCTGACTGCACTCGGCACACAGAGAAGATTACAGTAAACAGCAAACAAAATATGAAATTTCCACAGTTCTTCATAGGCGTTGTTAGGGCACTTCAGCCTGGTACTGGAAAAGGACAGTCATTTGTCAAGGGTAACACAATAATCTGAGGTGAAGTCTCAGAAAGAAAATTTATCCTTGGACCTGACATAGTCCTTGGGACCAACAATCAGCGAAGTCTACGTTACCATGGCACACAGTGCCACACAATATTAATAAGACCAACCGTGACGTCAGAAGCATAAAGTGGTTGTGCTCTATTCATTGAGCTAAGAGTTTTCACTGATAATCTCACTTAATCTTTGAGAAATCTGAAAGAAGCGTGCAGAAATATTATGGAAAATGCTTTACAAACAGTAAAGTAATATAAATATATAGCTTAAATATATAACAGTACATAGATCAAAAAATTTTAAAGCTGCGGGGGGGACAGGCTGGAGAGATGACTTGGCAGTTAAGAGCACTGGCTGCTCTTGCAGAGGACCCAGGTTCATTTCCCAGCACCCATATGGCAGCTAAAAACTGTCAATAACTCCAGTTCCAGAGACTCCAACACCCTCTTCAGATCTCCTTGGGCACTGCATGACACAGGTGCATTTACATACATCCAGGCACTGGACTCCGTCTCACAGAGATTCACCTGCCTCTGCCTCCCAAGTGCTGGAATTATAGGTGTGCATCACTACACACAGCAATAAAAAAATTTTAAACAGCAAAAAAAAGATTTAAAAAATGTATGTATTTTTTATTTTTAATTTCACGTTTATGAGTGTTTTGCCTGCATGTATATTAAATGCACCTCTAAATGCAGTACCTATGAATGCTAGAAGAGAGCGCTGGATCCTCTGGAACTGGATTATGAAAGGTTGTTAGCTGCCATATGGGTGTGGGGAACTGAGCCTGGATTCTCTGCAAGAGCAGCCAGTGCTCTTAAAAGCTGAGCCATCTCTCTAGCCCCTGAATTTTGTTTACTAGGGATTAGAGAGGTAGCTAGCAGCAGCTAACAACCATCCATAACTTCAGTTCCAGGTGATCCAACACTCTCTTTTGACTCCTCAGGCATTGCACGACCCGAGTTCGCTTATATATATGCAAAAGATATAGTCATACACATAAAAATAAATGAAACATTTTTAAAATTAATAAAAAATAAAAATAAAACTTGGTCTACTGGTACAGGCCTGTAATCTCAGCTACTCAACAGGAAGTAAAAGTGTAAAGCCAGCCTGGGCAACTTAAGATCCTGTCTTAAAATGGGAAGTAAAAGTTACAGATATAGTTCTGTGGTATAGCCCTTGCCTAGCATACACAAAAGACAAACCAAGTGAAGGTTTGTGGAAGGTATTACTGCATTTGTTTTAAGGCTTACTACAATTTAAAAACTTTTGAGGTTACCCAAGGAATATTTTAGTAGGCTATTTGGGTTTGGCTTTCAGGAGAGAGATCTGAGCTGGAGAGATCGCTAGGGATCATATGACAAGCACCTGTAATCTCAGCACTTTGGAACTGGAAGCAGGTGTGTCAGGAGTTCAAGGTCAGCCTTGGCTATGTGAGACATTGTTTTTAAAAAAATGTGTTGAGGCTGGAGAAACGGCTCATCTGTTAAAAACACTGGCTGCTCTTGTAGAGGACCCAGGTTTGATTTCCAGTACCCACATGGTGGCTCACAACTGTCTGTAACTCCAGTTCCAGGGGGATCTGATGACTTCTTCTGATCTCCCCAGCATTGCATGACATAGGTGAACTTACATGCATGCAGGTGATACACTCATGCATGAAAGATAAAAATAATAAAATATTTTTAAATGTGTTGAGGCTACAGGTGTGGTTTAGCAGTAGGGAACTCTGAGCGGCATGTATAAGGCCCTGAAGTCAATCCTAGAATGACAAAAAAATTGTGTGTTTGTGTATGTCTGTGTGTCTGTATATGCATGTGAGTGTCAGTGCCCACAGAGGTCAAAGGCTTCATATTCCCCAGGAGCTGGAGTTATAGATGGTTGTGAATCATCTGATGTGGATGCTGGGAACCAAAACTCAGGTCCTCTAAAAGAGCAATGTGTGCTCTTAACCACTGAGCCATCTCTCCAGCTCCCCAATGCCTTTTAAAATTCTCTCTGTTTATTGAATGAAAGATGGTAAGTAAGGCCGGTGGACCTCTGTGAGGCTGAGGCCAGCCTGGTCTGCATAGCAAGTTCCAGGCCAGCTAGAGACCGTGCCTCAAACGAGAGAGAGAACCTGCTTTCTTGACATGTAATTCACATACCATAAAACCTACCCATTTGAAGTTCACAGTTCTGATCTCTAACATCTAAAGTGATGCAATCATGATTGCAAACTAATTTTAGAACATTTGCAGCACTTCCCAAAGAAATCCATGTACAGTGACTTGTTTTGGAACCACTTACAGAAAAAAAAAGAGCCAGATATGGTATATATACCTATAATCCCAATGGTTGAGGTCAGAGGATTGTGAGTTTGAGGCCAGCCTGGGCTACATAATGAGTATGAGATCAGCCTATATTACATAGTAAAACAGTCTCATGAGGACAAAGAAGAAGAGGAGGAGGAAGAGGAGGGGTTTCTAGGGATGCAGTTGGCAGAGTGCTTGCCTAGCATGCACAAAACCTAGGGTTCCATCCCTAGCACTGCATAAACTGGGTATGGCGGTACATGCTTATAATCCCAGCACTCAGGAGGTGAGGCAGAGGATAAGAGGTTGAAGGTCATCCTTAGGTATATAGTGACTTTTAGGCCAGGCTTGAAGAATTTTTTGTTGTTGTTCTTTTTCAAATATCTCCCTGTAGCTCCTCTATGTAGACCAGGCTGGCCTGGAACTCACAGAGCTCCACCTGCCTCTGCCTCCCAAGTGGTGGGATCAAAGGTGTGTACCATCACTCCTGGTAAGAATTTGAATTTTTTAAAAAATCCAGCTTGGTGGTACAGCTCTGCATCTAGCATTCGGGAGGGCCAGGAGTTTAAGATCAGCTTCGGCTTCATAACAAGTTCAAGAGCAGCCTGGGCTACGTGAAAAAAGCAACGAGTGTCTGAAACTGGCAAAGAGGCCTCTAGGATAAGCCACAATGCTCTCTCTCTCGCTCTCTCTCTCGCTTTCTCTCTCTCTCTCTCTCTCTCTCTCTCTCTCTCTCTCTCTCTCTCTGCCTCTTTCTATATCTCTCTGTCCCTGTCTCTGTATCTCTGTCTCTCTCACTTTGTCTCTGTCTCTCCATCTGTCTCTGTCTCTGTCTCTCTTATTCTCTGTCTTTCTCTCTGTGTCTCTCTGTCTCTCTCTCTGTCTCTCTCTCTCTCCCTCTTTCTCTCTCATGTGTATATAACTAGGGATTGAACCTAAGGCTTCACATGCTAGGCAAGTGCTACTGGCTTTTTTTCATTTTTATTTTGAGGCATTGTTTCACTCATTTGTCCAGATAACCTTGAATAACCTTGAATTCACAATGTAACCCAGAGAGGCTCTTGAATTTTCCTCGGCCTCCCAAGCAGTTGGAGTTACAGACCTGAGCTACCATGCCCAGCTAGGTAACCATTCTTAAAATTGAAGATGGGGGTAGGGGGTGTACAGTTTTCTAATCTTCCTTTAGATGGCGCCATTGTCAAATTCCTGTGATTTATAAACCGGATGGGGAAAGAACCGCTTTCGTCATCTTCCTTAGATTTTTGCTTGTTTTTCTTTTGAGTCAATTAAAAAAAAAAAAGCTGCTTTCAGAAAGGTCTAAGGTTTCAGGCAAGGGAGAGACAAATAAAATGAGGGACTTACTAAAGGAATTTAGTCCTTTGGTTTAAAAAACCTTGGGATGCAAGTAAAGATGGATTCTTGGAACAAACTACTTTCTGCTGTCTCTGTCATCCTTTGCCCGCATCCCTGATTCTCTCAAGTGGAAACACTGTCAGCCGCTGGTCATCCCGAGTTGGAGCAACCTGAGGCTTTTACTTCATCAACAATCCCTCCTTCATCTTTATATCATAAATCCCATTACTGGAGGATTTCTATACAAAACGGTGTTTGCACCAGGCATAATGACATACCCCCTTGACCCAAGCGTGTGGAAGACTGACTCAGGAGGATCCCACCAGCTTAGGCTACGTAGATTCTGTCTGGAGGGAACAAAAGGCATTTACTAGCTGCTCTTGCAGAGGACCTGGGTTCGATTTCCAGGACCTACATGGTGGCTAGCAATAGTCCAGAACTCCAGTTCCAGGGGATCTGACACCTTCTTTTGACCTCTAGAGGCATTGCACAACATGGGCACACTTACATACATGCAGACAAGAAACCAGTACACATAAAAATAATTTTTTAAAAGGTAAAAGGCATTTACTGAATAGTTAATAATTTTTCTATTTGGTACTTACATATGTATTTGATTAATTAAAGACTAGATGTATAGCTCAGGTAGAATGTGAGCTCAACATGTACAAGGCCCTAGGATTCAGGCCCCAGCACGCATATACCCTCCCCAGGAAAAAAAAGGTTAAAACATTGACTAATTAACCCAATAACAAGATACAACCTTGTTAGTTAATTTCACATGGTTCAAAAGCTGTAAGAATTTGAGCCGACTGGTTAAAGCAAAGGCCCTGGGGTTGGGTCTCAGGTCTAGCCATCTGATTCCATGAGAGTTATGGCTGAACCAACCTCCCAAGACGAAGCCAGTGTGCATGAGTCCCGTGTAGCACTACAAGGCAGGTCCGTTCTTCTTGCTGGCTTATTTGTTATGTGCCTCCTCATCCACAGGAGCGAGCTTGCGCCTCCTTTGGTGATCTTCCTCACTAACCCTGAGGACTAGCAGATCAGGATTAGTTCTGGGTTCACTTAGGGCTGACAATGAGCTCCAAAGTGCTAGGATTCTTCAACTGATAACTGGTCGTCGAAGCACCCTGTGTTTGAACAGTTTTTACGTTTTCTACTGTCAGTTGTTCCATGTCTGGGACGATGTCTGGGACATATTTACACTGAAAATTCCAGGGGATCCGATGCCCTCTTCTGATCTCTGTGAGCACTGCGCAACATGGGTGCACTTACATACATGCAGGCAATACACTGATACACATAAAAAAATAAAAAAGAGTGGCTGATGCTTTTCAGCACTGAGTCACATCCCCAGCCTCTCTTTTTACTTTTGATTTCAAGACAAGGTCTCTGTAAATTACCTAGAGTTGCCTTGAACTCCATTGCCTGAATAGGGCTTGATTTTGTGATCCTTCTGCCTTGGTCACTCAAGAAGATTAGATTACAGGCCTGTGCCCCCAGACCCAGATGAAAAAATATCTTATTATCTGAAATTCAAGCTTAACTGAGTGTTCTCTCTTTTTATTTACTAGATCTGGGCATCCTTTGCATCTTACCACTGTCACCACAATCCAGATTTAGAAACTTCCATCACCTCAGAAGTCCCCTCTTGTCCATCTCCAAACTCAGGAAACTACTGGTTTGAATTCTGTCAAGAGACAGAGAAGACTGTATTTTTAAGTGGAGAGACTTGACTATTGCGTAACTTAATTAACACTAAATTATTTGCAGGAGGCATTTGGTTTCAATTTTTCAAGTGAAACCACACAAGGGACTTGGAATTAGCCTGTTGGCCTCTGTTTTACAGGTATGTGAGTTATTTTAATCTCTTGGTATTTAACACTTGTAATGAAGGCTGAGAGCCTCTTCGTCTGCTACTGCAGGTGTGGGGGGGGTGGGGGATTGGGGGGTCAGGGCAGTGCAGGAAGGAAGGGACTATCAGAGAGTCAAAAGAGATATGTAAGCCCACAGCATGCTACCAGGACAAAATACTGGTCCGTGTCTACCTGGACCAGTCTTAGAGTGGCTTAACTATAGGAAATATTATAGATCAATGTGCCTAACACTGTGCCTGGGGGGTAGAGGACAGCCAGTCATGAGTTCAGAATTATATCTTGGCTAAACCCATTTAGAGTCATAGCGCCTTGATCTAAAGACACTCATAAAGATGACTCCTGCTTTTTGTCTTTTTGTTTTGTTTTGTTTGAGACAACATCTCATTCTGTAGCCGAAGCTAGCCTGGAACTCACTATGTATCTCAGACTAGCCTTGAATTTGCTGAAATCCTGTCTCAGTCTCCTGGCTCTTGCTTTTTAATATTTTAAAAAATTGTGTGTGTGTGTGTGTGTGTGTGTGTGTTGGGGAGCGTTCCTGTACCACAGCCTGCATAACGGAGGTCAGGGGACAACTCTGTAGAGTCATTCTCTCTTTCTACCTTTAGGTGGGTTCTGGGGATGGAAATCAGGTTGCTAGGCTTGCTCTGCAAGCACCTCTGCCCACTGAGCCATCTCTCAGGCCCCTGCCTCCTGCTTTTAAAAAGTTACTTCTAGGGCTGGGAATATTGCTCAGCGGCAGAACACTTGCCTAGTATGTGTGAGGCCCTACGTTCAATTTTCATCACAGGGGTGGGGAGTGGGGGGTGAGGGCTAGGGGGTGGGGGTAGGTAGTTTGCAGGTGCAGGGACTGGGGAGATGACTCAGTCAGTAAAGTGCCTGCTGTGGACCTGAATTCTGCTCCCCAATACCCATGTAAGAAAAAAAAAACCTGAGTGTGATCCCAGTTCTGTAAGGCTACTACAGGCAGCAGCCGAGCTGGCTGGTAGTCAGTCTAGCCAGTCAGTGAGTGCCAGGTGCAGTGAGAGACCCTACCTCAAAGCTATTGAGGAAGACACTGGACATCGACCTCTGGCATCGACACTCACACAGACAAGTTAGTCTCTTAGTGACTAACAGTTATTGATCACTAGCTGTGTGCAGTTTTCCAGTTTTCTCGGGTATATCAACATCTCTTCACAGCACTCTGTAAAGCATGTACCATCATCCTCTGAATCTTACCTATGAAGAAACCAAGGCTCAGAGAGGTTAACAGCCCCCCGCTCCCGCTTCAAGATCACACACTCTGGGTCTAAAAGAGCCTCTCCTGCCTCCACTGTGTTGTCTCCTGACACACTGTGGTAAGTTCTGAAGGAGCCCAGAAAGCTCATGAATGGCCATGATTGACATCAGAGCATTTCAGAAGTCCAGTGTTTTCTGTGGGAAACAACCTGATTCTGTCAAGGAAGGGTCTCAGATGGAGCCTTGAACTCCTTCAAGAGTGATCTCTAGCCTCTCTGTGTTGACTTGAAGAATCTCTCTGGCACAAAGCCTGTTTTTCGTTTGTTAGCTTGTTTTACTGTTATAAACCAGCTTCTAGCGCCACGCATTTGAGGCTTCTGGTGACAGGGTGCAGAAGCTGTGGTCCTAATGGAAGATGGTGGACTGGAATAAGGTGGGTGCTCTATACCGAGAGGCCTGGGACGCCTAAAGTCTGAGCTTCTCACAGGGGTGTAGTTGGAGTTTCTTTTTTTCTGTCTGTCTGTCTGTCTCTCTCTGCCTCCCTGTAGTCCTAGTTGGCCTGGAACTTACTATAGAGACCAAGCTGGCCTTGATCTCACAGAAATCCATCTACCTCTGCCTCAGGAGTGCTGAGATAAGAGGCGAGCACCACCACCCAGATATTCTTTATGTTTTTGAGATAAGATCTCACTATGTAGCCCTGGCTGGCCCAGAATTCACTTTATAGACCAAGATGGTCTGGAACTCACAGAGATTTACCTGCCTCTGCCTTCCCAGTGCTGGGGTTAAAGGCGTGCATCATCGTGCCAGGCTTCTGGGTGTTTAAAGAAGTGTGTGTGTGTGTGTGTGTGTGTGTGTGTGTGTGTGTGTGTGTGTGTAGGGAGGAGCATTTGTTCTATAGTGTGTATATGGAAAGCAGGAGCCAACTTGCATGAGCCTGTTCTCCCTTCCACCCTGTGTGTCCCAGGAATCAAACTCAGGATGTCCAGCTGGCACAGCGGGCATCTTTGCACACTGAGCCAACTCACTGGCCTCTTTTTTCTTTCTTTGTTTTTCTTTTCTTTTTGTGTGTGTGTGTGTGTGTGTGTGTGTGTGTTGAGATAGGTCTTGTTCTAAAGCCGGGTCTTGTTCTGAAGCCCTGTGTGGCTAGAACTCACTATGTAGTTTTGAGGCTGGCTCAAAAGCATGATAATCTTCCAGCCTCCACCTTATGAATGCTGCAATTACAGGCACCACCATGCTGGGCCCTGGCTAGACCTCAGCTGTGGCTTTCCCAAGTAGTGTCCTCATCTTGCTCCTCAGACCTATGCTTTTAAAGACGCAGCCTCGAGAGGCCCAGGCCTTCAACCACCCTGGCGCCTTGCATAGGTTTGCAGGGAGCCCGGGAAGGGAAAAATCCTGCAGTTTGCTCCCTTCCCAGTGATTTATCACTATAGAAACTGAGCTCTCTTCCTCTGTCGCTACTGCTCCTGGGGACGCATTGTTGATGCCATGGCTGTGCAGGTCACAGTTCCTTCCTCTTTCCTGTTGCAGAAATGCCACAGTAACCTACGTGGCTTGAGCACTGTGGCTCACACCTGAAGGGCCAGGCTTGGGAAAAACAATCATGCTGGATTCCCCTGGGCACCAGGGACCTTCTGGGTCAGCTGAGCTGCAGAACAATGCGGGAGGCAAAACAATGCGACAGTATCATGGCCCAGCCTTCCCCTTCCTTCAGGGCCCCCTGAGTCAGGGGGTTAAATATGGATCCACAGGCCCCACAGGTAGCATTGTGTTAGGCCCACAGAAAACTGAAATGCAAAGGCCCTTTGTGTGGGCAAAGGCTTACTGCAAATGCTATCAGGTTAGGAGACTGCAGAAAACTCTGTTCTCCAGTTAAGGCTGCAGAGGGGTTCCTTAGAGACCCATGCCTGGACTAGAGGGTCCATTGTCCTCACATTTGTGTACCAGATTTAAGAACATCAGTCAAGGATGCCAGAGACAATGAAGGAGGTTCCCTGGCTAAGATGCCCCTACCCACTGCCAGGCCTGGCAGTCCCCTTGCTGGTCACAGCACTAGGTCATGGGCAACCTCAACATCTTAGGATCTTTCTCTGTACACTGACCTAAGAGATCCCTGGGAAATGCTGACTTTGGGGAAACAAAGTAAGGCCTTTTGGTACAGCTCACCTCACTTCTTCCCTGTGGCACAGAGGATGCACCTCTGGGTGCTTTAACCAGAGGAAGCAGGGGACCTCTGCACAGTACTCCACAGTCTGAAGGGTCTCACTGTCCTGGGACCTCGGAAGACTTGCAGAGTTGAAGATCGTGGAAGTTCCTGGATGCTGGATGCTGTAATCTCCTAACAACTTCTGCTTCTGCACTGGAATCCTGCAAGAACAGGAAATGGCAACTGGTCCCTTCTACACACACACACACACACACACACACACACACACACACACACACACTCACACACATTGATTTTGTGAGACAAGATCTCATTATATAGCTTTAGCTAGCCTGGAACTAGCTATGTAGACCAGACTGGACTTTACCACACAATCTGCCTGCCTCTACTCCCCAAGTGGTGAGTTAAAGGAATATGCCACCATACAGCCTAAAAAAATATTTTAAATTGAGACGGTAATATATTCACATGCATCTGTGGATAACAGTCCAGAGGGGTGTCCATTTTCCAACAGCAGTATTTTTAAAGCATTTTTTTCTGTTTTAAAACTTATTTTATGTGCATGAGGGTTTTGCCCGCATGTGCACCATGTATGTGAATGCCTACAGAGGCTGGGCGACAGCATTGTGTCCTTGAATTGGAGTTATAGGCGGTTGTTAGATGCTACGTGGGTGCTACAGACTGAAACCAGGTCTTCTGCAAGAGCAGCCAGTACTCATAACCACAGAGACATCTCTCCAGCACTCCAACAATAATATTTTGCAAAACCACAGTATAGCTGAGCGTAGTCATGAATACCTGTAGAGGTAGAGACAGGTAGAGTGCTACACGTTCAAGGTCAGCCTACTCTACATATGCTCTGTCTCAAAAACACAACTAGGGCATCTGTGTTGATCCAATCTACAGATCTAATTGACTGTCCTCAGTGTCATGTGTGCTCATTGGTGTCTGCATGTGGGTAAAGTTCTATGCAACTTTATCATCTGGGCAGGTTCATGTAGCCAAGACACTGACTAGGGGGCCAGTGAGGTAGTTCAGTGGGTAAAGTGTCTGCTGTGGAAGCCTGACAACTTGAATCTGATCGGAACGGGGAAGGACATGAGGCAGCTCCATGAAGCTGTCTTCTGGGCTCCACACGTGTTGTGGCATGCACATGCCATATACACATCATGTACACAATGATAATAAATAAATAGTAACAGTGGGAGAAATAAAAGACTGAGCAGTTCCAGATCTCTCTTCTTGTCCTTGGATAGCCAGGCCACTTCTTCCCAGCCCTAATCTCTGGAGCCATTATAGATCACGTATCTCATAGTCAAAAGGCTTAGGGATCTGAAGTGTTTTAGGTGTTGTATTTTCTTTTTCTTATTTTAAAATATTTCATGTATAGACAAATGAAATATCTTAAAGATGTGACTCAAGGGGCTGGAGATATGGCTCAGCAATTAAGAACACTGGCTGCACTCGCAGAGGCCCTGGGTTCAGTTCCCAGCACCCACATGGTGGCTAACAACCATCCGTAACTCTAGTCCAGGGAATCCAGTGCCTTTTTTTGACTTCTGTGAGTGTTGCATGACACAGATGTACTTACATACTTGCAAGCAAAACGGTCAAATCTAAACAAATTTCATTTGTTCACTATGTATATCATGTATATAACCCAAAGATTTAAATATTTTTGTGCAAGGTTTCCTGGTGTGGAAATTTCTAGGTCATGGCATCATATTGGCATTCAAAAAAGATTCCAATATAAACTATTTTGGGCTTCAATATTTTTGGATTAGTAATGTTCTACCTGCAATCTACTTCCAGGTAAAAGTTTTTCGTCACTCTAAAAATATTTTATAGATCGGATCATATTTGGGCTCTGAGGAGTTTAAGATTTTTAAAAATTTGGCATAATTCCTTGGAAATTCATCTTAGTTGTGTTGTCTGTACACTTCCTTTTTGTTATTGAGTAATATTTTATAGTATGGATGTACTGACATTTATTTAACCATTCACTCATTGAAGAGCACCTGGGCTTTTGAAAGCATTCCAGTTTTTCTTTAAAAAACAAAAATTATTAGGCCGAGTGCGGTAGCACATGCCTTTAATACCAGCACTTGAGAGGCAAAGGTGAGTGGATCTCTGTGAGTTCTAGATCAGCCTGGTCTACATAGTGAGACACTGTCTCAAAAAAAATTATTTATTTCCATTTAGAACTCCCAGGTCACAGTCCAACGTGGAGGGAAGTCAGAGCAGGAACTCGAGGACAACCTGGAGTCGAGCTGAAGCAGAGACCACAGAGGAACTCTGCTTACTGGCTTGCTCCTCAGGCCTGTGTTCTTATAGAACCCAGGACCACCTGCCCACGCAGGGGTGGAACCATCCACAATGGGCTGGACCTCCCACATCAACTAACAGTTAAGAAAATGCCTCGCAGACATGGCCACAGGCCAAATGTGATGGAAGAAATGCCTCAGAGAGGTTCCCTCTCTCCAGCAGCGTCAAAGTTGATAACTGAAGCTATTCAACACATCAAGACTGCATTCTTATTTTAGTTCTTTGAGAATTTCATAAATGTATTTTGGTCCTATTCATCCCCTCCCCCAACTCTTCACAGATCCACGCTCCCCTTCCCTACCAACCCAACTTTGGGTCCTAATTTTTTTAACCCATTGAGTCCCATTTGTGTTGCTCATAGACAGGGGTTCATCTTTGTGTAGCAAATGCCTTGATCCAGTCATCTGAAGTGATCTATTTTTTAAATCATTTTATATATTTACAAAATTAAAAATATACGTATTGTGTGCACATAGCACACATGTGGAGGTCTCTCAGAGTCAGTTCTCTCCTTTTACCACGTGGGTCCCAGGGGTTGAACTCAGGTAGGCAGGTTTTTCAGCAGGTACTTTTACCTACTAAGCCATCTCTCTAGCCCCATTCAATTGATTAATTTTTAAATATTTTATTTGATATTTTCATTTTATGTGTATGAGTGTATTGTCTGCATATATGTAGATGTGCCCGTGTTGTGCAATACCTGCGGAAGTCAGAACAAGACATTGGATCCTCTGGAACTAGAGTTACAGATGGTTTTTAGCTGCCATGTGGGTGCTGGGAACTGAACCTGTGTCCTCTACAAGGGCAGCCAGTGCTCTTAACTGCTGAGCCATCTCTCCAGCCCACAACTGGTCCATTTTTTTTAAGATCTCTAATTTGGCAGGTCCTTGACATCTGGGAGGGTCTGTCCTGAGACCCCCGTTGCGGGCTTCCATCCACAGTGACAGCGGTGTTTACACAGGCTCTGTCCTAAGTCTCATGAATCACACTGCTATTCAGAAGCACCATTTCCTGTGCAAATTCTCAAACTTCGACTTGGCTGCCTTAAAAAAAAAAAAATTGTGTATCTATTTGTTTTAATTTGGTTTAATCAGGTAAGGAGGCTGTAAAGAAACAGGAACTATCCTGACAGTTGTATGGAACAGAGTGAAGGATTGCATCCTAGAGTAACCTCAGTGACTAAATATTTTATATTTGGTGTATTTTGACACTTTCAGACTTTGATCTCTTCCATCTTTGTTCAAAGCCAGAACTTTTTTCTGTCATACAATGTTTCAAGAAGTCCTGAAATGTTTTTCTTCTCCAGGCACTGGGCAAGGCATAAAGGCTTGAGGGTGGAGTTGGTCAACCTGAGTTCCAATAACTTCACCATTTCAAGTAGCTGTGGGAGCTTGGGTTCTGACTTTTCTGAGAGTTTCCTTTCTCTTATATAAAAAAAAAGAGGACAGCTAGGTATGGTGGTGCATACCTATAATCCCAGCACTTAGGAGTCTGAAACAAGCAGACTGAGAGCTCAAAACCTAGGGCCTGTGCTACATAGTAACACATTTCATCAAAAAGAAGCAAGGGGGCTGGAGAGATGACTCAGTGATTAAGAGCACTGGCTTCTCTAGCAGAGGACCTAGGTTAAGTTCCCAGCACCCACATGGTGGTTAACAACCATCCATAACTCCAGTTCCAAGGGATCCAACACCCTTGGTCTCTGAGGGCATAGCATGACACTGAGATTTATGTGCTTACATATATGCAGGCAGAGCACTCATACACAAAAAATTTAATTTTAAAAGAGCATGTATATGTAATCCCAACACTGGTGAAGCTGAGGCAGGAGGATTGCCATAAATCTGAAGCTAGCCTGGCCTATAAAGTGAGTTTCATGCCAGCCTGGTCTCCAGAATGAGATCCCATCTCAAAAACAAAGCAAACAACAAAAAGATGATATATACACATATGATTAAATAGATGATAAATAGACCAAGAGATTAATGGTCTATTGGTATTTGTCATCAAGGATGCTGAAATGACTTTGCTTAATGGATGCCAAATGGTTCCCTATTGTTAGAACAGGAATGACTTGTACCATCCCTACCCCACACAAGTTGTGTTTTTCTGAATGTAAATTGTGATTCTTCAACCTAGGAAGATATAAAGTATTTCAAAGATAGTGAAAGGCACAGAGAGTCATAAATCCCAAATAACTATAACAATGCACTCATCTGCCAGTGAGATGGCCCAGGGAGTGAAGGTGCTTGCTACCAAGTCTGAAAACCTGAGTTTGATCTCCAGGAGCCACATACCAGAGAGAACAAACTAGAAAGTTCTATGACCCCCCCCCCCCCACAAATCAATCAGCACAAATAAATGTAATTTTTAAAAATATTGTACTTGACAGGGCCTAGTTTTTATTGAAGACAGCCAAAAATCTTGTGGGCCTATTTCAAAATCTTTCATAAATTTTGCGGATACTTATTAATCTGACATAAAGTTAAGTCAAAGAATAACACCTAAAGTTGCCTGTATCTCTGTAGGCTTTTCTCTTTCTCTCTCTCTCTTACTTATTGGTATTTTATGCATAAGAATGCTTTTCCCGCATGTATGTAAATGCACCTGTGTTGTACAAGGCCCAGTGGAGGGTATCAGATCCCCTGGAACTGGAGCAATTACAAACCATCGTTGGCTGCTCTGTGAGCACTGAGAACCAAACCCAGGTCCTCTGCAAGGGGGGCCAATGCTCTTAGCTGCTGAGTCATTTCTCCAGCCCCTCTCTTGTCTCTCTCTGACAGAATCTCCCCTTGTAGTCTAGGCTAGCCTTGAATTTAGTATGTAGTGGAAGGTGACTTTGAACTTGTGATCCTCCTACCTCCACCTTCTGGATGCTGGACTTCCTGATGTCAGCCACTATTCCCTGTTTATTCAGTGCTGGGAATGGAACCCCGGGCTTTGTGCATGCTGGACAAGTACTCTTCCAACTAAGCCTGTGTCCCTTGTAGACTGTTCTTATGCTATGACCCGTGCTAGCCTTGTGAAGAGCCATCTTCAGTCAGGTGTTGATGAAGACTTAGCTCATGTGAGCCAAGATGTTCAGGGCCTCCTTCCAAGGAGTTCAGTACCTTTCCATAGTCAGAGGAGAGAAGATTGGTCTCAGACCCAAAGTGCCAAGTGGACATATAATGCTGGCTATTTAGAGAGCCACTTATGAAACAGAGCTATCTCCCCTGCCCGTTTGTAGTCCCACACAGGCCTGACGAGACAGATCAGGAAATCCCTTCTGCTGTGTGCATGCAGGCTCAAGACTCCCCCACCCACCGTCCTTTATGGACACCTGGATTAGTGCTCCTAAACCACTGGCATGGATTCAAAGTCATAACTGAAAATGACCCAGCAAAATAGCCATGTGTAGAGAATGCAGAGCCCAAGACTGGATAAGGGCTCCATTGAGCAGGGATTTCTAGCCTGTCTACCTGATTTCCTGAGCCTCTGAGCATAAAACTGCAAATCAGTGGCCCGTAGCCGCAGCAGGGGCTGAGAGGGTCTCTGTTTGACTTATTGCTTTCTTACCAGAGAGTCTCAGCACCAGGCCTCAGCCACTGGTATCTGACCACAGTGCAGCCTTTTGCTGAAAGGCATTGAAGCGGGATATGAAAGGACTTTATTACATTTTATAGTGGAAAACTTGTGGAAAGTACTCTATGATAATTCTCCCCTCCTCCTCCTCCTCCTCCTTCTCCTCCTCCTTCTCCTCCTCTGGTGTAGACATCATATCCAGGGCTTTATGCACTCTAGGCAGATGCTCTACCACTGAGCGCAACCCAGCCCATGAAAGTCCTCCATAAGCGAGGCATGGTGGTACATGCCTATAATCCCGGCACTCAAGTGGCTGAGGCGAGAGAACTGCTCTCGCAGTTTGGGAGTTTGAAGCCAGCCTGGACTATATGAGATCCTGCTAAAAGCAAAACACAAGCAACACAATCTTCATCTGAGTCATCAATAAGCACTGAACAGAAGAGAGAAGATGGCAGAGCCATGTGGCCCTGCACATGAGACTTTAGGATCGACCTTGATCAAGGTATTTGTGTATATGTGTGAGCACACATGTGCACATAGCATGTGTGCGTGGAGTCTAGAGGTCAACTCCAGTGTTTGAGACAGGGTCTCTCACTGGGACCTGGGGCTCACTGATGAGGTTAGGCTGGCTGGTGAGTGAGCCCCCGAGATCTTCCAGTCTCCACCCAAGCTGAGTGCCTGTTTTGCAGGTATGTACCACTATGCTGTTTATTCAGGGTTAGGTGTTGACTACAGAGCTTTGTACATGCCAGGGCAGAACTCAGCCGAACCACATCCGCAGCCCACTTTTTGTGTTTTAAGACAGGATGTGGTTATGTATCCCAGACTAGCCTAACATGTTTTAAATATTTTTTGAAAATTTGTCTTATTTTTAATTATGTGCCTGGGTCTTGTGTATGTATACCTACAAATGCAGTGCCCACAGAGGCCAGAAGAGGGCATTAGATCTTCTGAAAATGGATTTAGGGAAGGTTGTGAGTTGCCACGTAGGTGTTGGGAACTGAACTCAGGCCTCTGCAAGAGCAGCCAGTGCTCTTAACCACTGAGCCATCTCTCCAGCCCCATACTTTATTCTTTTGAAATAGGGTCACTCACTGAACCTGGAGCTCACCTGTTCAGCAAGACCTGCTGGCCAGTAAGCCCCAGGGATCATCTTATATCTATCTCTCTAGTGGTGGAATTGCAAGTGTGCTTGACATCACTGCTACTGGCTTTTCAAAAAATGTTTCAACTTTATTTATTGTTATTTTATGAGTATACTGTATGAGTATACAATGAGTATGCATATAATGTATGAGCATATTGCCTGCTTGTATGTAAGTGCACTATGTGTATATAATACCTGAAGAGACCAGAAGAGGGCATTTGATCCCTGGAACTGGAGTTACAGAGAGTTGCCATGTGGGTGCCAAACCCAGGTTCTCTGAAAGAGTACCCCTGAGCCATCTCTCCTTGTACCTGGCTTTTTGTGTAGATGTTGGGGATCCAAATTCAAGTCCTCATGCTTGTTTAGCAAGCACTTTACCAACTGAGTCAACTCCCTCCCTCCCTCCCTTCTTACCCACCCCCCTTTCCTGGGATAGACACAGGTCCCTGTGTCTCCCAAGCAACCACTATGTCACGGAAGTACGTCCCCAGCCCCTAACAGTTCAGTTCCAAAGTGGTCATGGAAATATGACTTGGGAGAAGCAGGCTAGAAAATGTAATCGGCATTTGTCAGTTTGCTCTTTAGCAGATTTAGTATTTGCTCAGCAGCCAACTAAAACTTCTGGATGATAAGCTGGAAACTGCCAGTCCTTTCAACCCAGGTCACTGTTTGTACCTAAGTTCTCTTGCTGATCTCTAGATAACCAGAGTAATTTTCTGCCTTGAGTTGTTCCTGCCAGGGTAAACGACTCCCTTGAACCTGTGATAAACCAATTAAGGCTTCCTCTTGTTTTAGCAAAGTTCCTTTTGTCTCAAAAATGAGGCAGGAGGGAGAGTAAGGACAGCAGTCACTCCAGGGTTGACTGGATTATTACTACCATAATAGTTGCTAAGGGAATAGCAAGAGTAGCCACCATTTACTGCACTGTCATCAAGACATGTAACATGGACTGGGACCACGGCTCAGTGGGCAAAGCGCTTGCTGTGGAAGTGTGAGAGTTCACCCATGTAAAAGTTGGCATGATGTCACCCATCCCTAATCCCAGGGCTTAGGAGATGGAGATAAACAGCATCCTGGGGCTCACGGGTCATCCAGTCTAACAAGAATGGGAAGCTCTAGGTTCAGTGAAAGACTGTCTCAAAAAATAGGGTCTAGGGCGAGACAGCCCAGCGCCAACTCCTGGTTTCCATGCGTGCTGGCAAAGACGAGTGCACCTTCGTGTACTCCCCTTGTCCCACAGGTAACAAAGCCTCATGAAGAATCCTAGTATCCTGGTGTGGGGATCAGAGCAAGGTAAGGGCATGTGTCCATAGCTGAGCTTTCTTTCAAAATAACTTTGATGAAAGAGCAAGGGATGGAGCTCGGCCAGTAAGACGGTGTATTTCTAACATGCACGAAGCCCTGGGTTGCACCCCTGGTGACTCCCCCTGTAATCCCAACACTTGGGAAGCAGAGGTTAGGAATTCTAGGTCATCTTCACCTGATGAGTCTGAGGCCAGCCTGAGCTAATGTGAGTCTTAAAAAACTAAAAACCAACCCTTCTTCATCGTCACTGTCCCCTCCCCCCACAAAAAAACAACTGATTAAAATCATCTTGGGACAAGTCTTTGGTGGAGGGTCACAGGACTCTTTCTTTTCCTGTTGAATATTTCATTAATGACTTGGATGAGGATTCTGGTGAGTTTGGATTCGATCAGGATGATGTAAACTAGAAGGGAGAAGAGAGATGATATCATCAGTTAAAAGATTGTAAGCAGCTGGGCTAATGGTGCACGAATCTCAGGATTTGGGAAGTAGAGGCAGGAGGATCAGGAACTGGAGGACAGTACTGGCTATCCAGGGAGGTAGAGGCTAGCCTGGACTACGTTTAACCCCCATCTCAAATGGAATGAAAACCAACCAACCAATCAACAAGATTAGTAAAGGCCATATCCCATAGGTATATAACATTATTTAGTTTAAGGACTAGGGAGGGAGGGAAGGAGGGAGGGAGAGGGAGAGAGAGAAAGAGAAAGAGAGAGAGATTTTCATATGGCATTCCTATTTTGGGCCTCCCAACAGGAACTCAGTCTGTACCCTATGATTCAATGTGGAATGATCTCCTAGTAAGCCAGCCTCACACACAGTCCTGGAAGGTGTCACCCACCCTTTGTCTCCTTTCCAAGGTGCCCAGCACAGAGGTGCTTAGGGCTGTCCTGGTACTCCCCCGAGCTCTGTCTCCAGGCCTTGCTAGAGAGCAACATCTTGCTTCCCTCAGTCTCCAGCCTCACCCTGTACCACCTGACTTTCGAAAGAAATATTCTTGGGAAATAGACTACTTCAAACCGGGAAAGGTCTGGCATTTCTGTACAAGGCATTCCAGAAACAGGCTGCTTCCCGGAGAGGTCCTGGTGTGGGTTGTCAGACAAGCATAAGCTGTCCAGTTTACCACAGACTTCAGATAAACAAGTCATTTTCTATGAGAGAGAATTCTAAGAAGCCAGTTAGTATCACCTCTAGCCCTCAGTTTCCTCATCTGTAACATGGCTTACAAATTTTGAAGTCTTAATCCCTAGATTTTATGGATGTTACCCGTATGTTACTTGGTTAGTACATTGAGTGGACATGCAGAATACCACAGACTATGTCTGTAATCCCAACACTTGGGAGGTAGGGTCAGGAAGATCAGGAGTTCAGGGTCATCCTTTTATACAGAGTGTTCGAGGCCAGCTTGGGATACATAAGACCCTGTTTTAAAAACAAACAAACAACACTGGAGAGGCAAATGGATCTCTATAAATTTGAGGCCAACCTGGTCTACATAGTGAGTTCTGGGCCAGCCAGGGCTACATAGTAAAACCCTGTCTCAAAAAAAAGAGGGGCAAGGCAAGAAGATCTCTGTGAGACTGAGGCCAGCCTGAGTCCCAGGCCAACTGAGGTTACAGGGAGACCTTATCTCAAAAGACACAAAACAAAATAAAACAACAAAAAACTCAGTGTTGAGATGAATTGCTATTTGTGCATTCACCTATTTAAAGTCTACCTTTAATGGTTGTTTTGTTGCTTAAGCAGGCTCTCCTTCTGTAGCTCAGGCTGACTTGGATATGAAACTTACTATATAGCCAAGGCTGGCCTTGAACTCACAGTCCTACTTCTGCCTCCCAGTGCTGGGATTACGTCCATGAGCCAACATGCCCAGCACATACAGTAGTTTTTAGTATCTTCACAGTTGTGAAGTGACCACCACAATCCATCTCAGAGTATTTCCATTACCCCAACAACTTACCACCAAGCAGCTCTCTTACCCGAATCTCCAGGGTGAGGCAGCCAGCCACAAACCCATTTTCTGCCTGTAGATTGGCCCCTTCCACAAGTGCCATACAAGTGGAATCCCATAAGACAAAGCTTGTGCCTGGATCTTTTACTGTGCTTAGGCTTTCAGTGTAAGTCAGGTACAGTGTGTGTCGTCATGCTGCTCTCTTTATTGACAAATGAGATTCCATTGTATGGACTGTCATCATTGATTAGTTGATGGCTATTTGGATTATTTCTACTTTGGAATGACTATGAATAAGGGGCCTATAAACATGTGCCCAAATTGTTGTGTGAACTATTTGACTTATTTTCTTCCTCTATTGGTACTGGATATAGTTAGTACATGTTAGATAAACACCCCACCACTGAGCTACTGAACTATACATCCCCAGCACACCACTCCTTATTTTTTTGAGTTTTGAGACAGGGTCTCCCTATAGCCCCAGCTGGGCCTGGAGCTTGCTATGTAGACCAGCCTGGCCTCTGCCTCCCAAGTGCTGAGACGAAAGGCATGCACCTCCACATACTGCTTTCTTTTTACCTTTTGATTACTATTATATTCAGTGTGTGTGTGTGTGTGTGTGTGTGTGTGTGTGTGTGTGTGTGTGTCCATGCTATGGTGTGTATATGGGGGTCATAGGATGACTTACAGAAGTCAGTTCTCACCTTCTACCATGTGGGTCTCAGGGATTACGTATGAGTCCTCAGGCTTGGTGGCAAGTCTTCTTAACATGCTAAGCCATCTCTCCAGCCCTCTTTTTATTTTTTGAGACAAGGTCTCACTAAATAATTGCCCAGGCTAGACTTGAACTCACTCTATTAGTCCATGCTGGCCTTGATGTTTTGATCATCCTCTCCCAGTCTCTCAAGTAGCATACCTGAACCACCAAGCCCGGCTATTTTGTTTTGAGACAGACTCCTCTGTAGCTAAAGTGGCCTCCAACTGGCTATACAGCAGAGGATGACCTTGAACATCTGATCCTCCTGCCTCAGCTTCCCCAGTAGTTACAGCAATTTGTTTTGTGAGTAGGTCTAAAGTGGAACTGCCGCTGGCTGTTATGTTAACCCTGTTTTTAACAGTGCTTGAGAAACTGCCAGATTGTTTTCCAAAGTAGCTTTAGACAGGAATAATGAAAATAAGGAAAAAATAGCCAGCTGGGAGTGATTATTCATGCCTGTAAGCCCAGCCTGTGGGAGGGGGAGGCAGGAGGATCAGAAATTCAAAGTCATCTACCCCACAGGGAGGTAGAGGCCCACTCTCAGGAGTTGGTTTTTTCCTTCTACTAGGTGGGTCCAGGAACTGAACTCCCATCCTGAGGCTTGGCAGCAAATTCCTTTACCTTCTGAGCCATAGCACTGAGCCAGTTATTGTCTTTTTGCTGCTGGAAATCGAATCTAGAATCTTCTTGCTCTAGGAAAATGCTCTTCATTCCCTTCTCGCTTTAATTATAGTCAAATATGCTCTTTCATTGTAGTTCATATTTTCCTAATGACTAAAGATATTGAGTAACTTACATGGTTTTGACCATTTGCCTAGTTCTTTGGAGAAATGCCTACTTGAATCCTTTGTTCTCAAAATGATTGTCTTTATTTTAAAATATTTTATTTATTATTATTATTATGTTTTAATGTGTATGAGTGTATTCCCTGCATATATGTAAGTACACCTGTGTTGTGCAATGGCTGTAGAGGTCAGAAGAGGGCATTGGATTCCCCTGGAACTGGAGTTATGGATGGTTGCTGGCCACTATGTGGGTGCTGGGAATTGAACCTGGGTGCTAGGAATCAAACTCCAGTCCTTTGCAAGAGCAGTCAGTGCTCTTAACCACTGAGCCATCTCTCTAGCCCCATGATTATCTTTTGATTATCATCAAGTCATTAGGGATTTTTACATATTCCGGATCTTATGAATTGTATGAATTCAAATCTTTTCTCTGACTTTCCTTTCACTTTCCTAGTTGTATTCTTCACAACACAAACATTTTAAATTTCATTTTAAAATATTTATTTTTGTGTATGTGAGCATGTTTTGTGTGTGAGGTCACATGCATGGCATTACAAGAATGTGAAGGTCAAAGGACAACCTTGGGTGTTGGTCCGAGCCCCTTGTTTTCGTCAGGGTCTGTTACTTATACTGCCAGCTAGCTGGCCCAAGGGCTTTCTGACTTTCTATCTCTACCTCTCAACTCGATTTAAGACCACTGAGATAACAGACATACCCCACCTAGTCCCACTTCTATATGTGTTCTGGGGATTGAACTCAGGTTATCAGGCTTGCACAGCAAGTGCTTCTTATACACTGAGCCATCCCCCCGCCACCATCCCTACAAGTTTTTATCCTTCTGCACTAAGAAGTTGAGGCAGGAGGATAGAGAGTTTGAGACCAGTCTGACTATATAGCAAGACTCTTCTAAAAAAAGAAAGTTTGAATTGTAATAAAGTTCAACTTATCTATTTCTTACTTTGCTGCCTACACTTTTATAGGTTTAAGAACAGAATGTACAAACACTTGGTTTTGCTTCAGTGCCTGGGACACAATGGAGCTCCCCAGTCTCTCCTTAGGACTGAGTCTAGGAACTCTGGGTAGAGGACAGCCAGCTCCTTTGGCTTCTAGGCTGTTGACATGCTGTCAAGACCAACTTCTCCATCAGGCCCAAGAGGCCCTGAATTCAGTCCTCAGAACTCACAGTGGAGGTACGGTCACCTCCATGGTAGTGCACACACACACACACCACACACACACACACACTAAATAAAATGGAAAAATAAAGATGGTGTGATGATTGGTTTTAATTGTCAGTTTAACACAAGCTACACTCACTTTGGGAGGAAGTCTAAATGAGGAATTGTCTAGATTAACTTGACCTGTGGGGGATTATCTTACTATATTAATTGAAATGGAGAGATCTGCCCAATGTGGAGTGATGATCTGGGAGCAGATGATCCTGGGTATATGAGAGTCCAGAAAGTGATGGGTGTGAGTGTGGTGACAGGAGCACAGGAGGCAGAGGCGGGAAGATCTGTGAGACTGAAACCCCATTCCACAAAGCAAGGTCTCAGAGAGAGAGACAGACACACAGAGAGACAGAGATACAGAGGAGAGAGGGGTGGCTGGTCACACAACCACAGTCAAGAGAATGAAGTATTTGCTTTCTCTACTCTTTGTTGTTGTTGTTTGGGTTCTTTTGAGACAGGGTCTCCTTGCAGCCCCTGCTGCCCTGGAACTCATTATGGAGACCAGGCTGGCCTTGGTCTCACAGAGATCCACCTGCCTCTGCCTCCTGAGTGCTGGCATTAAAGGTGTGTGTCACTGTAGGGCACAACGGATGGGCCTTAGCCAGGTCACCTGCTATGAGGAATAGAGGAATGGCTCCTGTGTCCGTGGCGCCTCACTCTGGCTAGGTGTAGGACCAGCTTCTGCCCAGCATCTGGAAAGAACCTGTACTGAGATGATGTACCTGGGGACAGATTACTATTGGCTGCAGTCGGGACCCACCCCATAATGCGATTGGCTAACCAGACCTATAAGACCCCTTGGGCTTCCTTGAAGAATTGCAGCAGCTTGTCCTCCGCCTGCTTCTCACTCAGCTCCTGGAGTGTGTGTGACTCCACACCTACTCACCCCTTTTCAGTGGAGACCCTTCTCCCCTCAGGCCAGCCCCCTCAGAGACCCCCAACACACCACCACACCTAACCTTTTTTTTAGCAGACTAAATGTAGATTTATTAAGAGTAAATGAGCTAGACTCTCAAAAATGAGAGAGGTTTCAAGGGAGGAATACTTCTGACTACTATTCTTATTATTGTGAAAGTATTATTTTTTCAGTAGACTGAAAATTTTTAATTAAAAATCTCATTGAAAGAGTTTTCGCAATGGAGGCAGGAGGCAATGGGAAACAAGATCCATGTACCATGCTGTGACTGCTGAAGGTGAACTTTGCTCACCAGACCCTTTGACTGCCAGTATCTGCAACATATAATTATACTGTATTCAAGCCCTCAAGAAGTTAACAGACACTTGCCTTATGGACATTTTTAACCAGGTAGAGATAATCTTTTCTTTATCTTCCATGACTCATACAATGTCTGCTTTTTCTGTTTCAACAGTTCCCTATAAAGAAATTTTTAGCACTCTAAAAATATATTAATTCTGTCAGGTGTTTTTGCATCAAAAAAAACCCCTGAAAGCGGCGGTGGCCCTGTGGTGCTGGGGTGGAAGTTATGCCATGTCACTTTAGCACAGGGTGCAGAAACTCAATCGAAGCAGTAATCAAAGATACATTCTCATTGCTGTTTATTTTGGTGGCACACACCTTTAGTGTCTGTTCTCAGGGGGCAGAGTCAGGCAGAGGTCTGTGAGATCAAGGCCAGCCTGGTCTACATAGCAATTTCCAGGCCAGTTGGAGCTACAGAGAGACCCTGTCTCAAAAAAAAAATCTATATATATAAATTTTATTTATATATAAAATATATAATTTTTATTATATATATAAAAAATATATAAGTTTTATCACTCAGCATGCTTGCCCACTGCAGTTTGAACTTTTCTTACATTCTTTGGCACACTGAGCTGTATCCCAAAGCTATATGTGAATTCCTGCCTACCCAGTCCCAATTCCTAAAATCCCCAATGAAATCCTCTTTCAGTTTTTAAATTCAAATTGGCATTGTGCTCTGCTTGCTGCATGGGCTTCCAAATGCTAGCTCTTGTTCAAACTCGCTAATACACCTGTCCAGTACAATGATGGGTGTATTATTCCTTTTATAAGTGAGGAATTCCTTCAAAGCATTTAAGCTCTTAAACCTCAGAGAAGGGACTGGAACATTTGGATCTGTGTCCTCCTGCAGGCAGGCATCTTCCCTGTCTAGGTGTGTCCCAAAGCCAGCAGACAAGGGGTTAGTTCTGCTCATTCAAGTCCCAAGCTTTCGCAGCCCCTTGGTCGAAGGCTGAGGGCAAAGGCTGCTCGCTGTGACTGCAGCCACCCTGGCCGAGGAATGGGTGCGGGCCTGCCTAGCATGGTGCCTATAGCTGCCTGTCCACCCCATCTTCCCTCCCTTCTTCCTCAGAAATGCTGCAGCTGCTCAGAAAAGCTATGCCCAGAATTTTATGCCAGAGGGCAACTTTTTAGTGTGACTTAGGCTATTGTTACTTGAAGTCAAGCGCACAGCCTACAGAGATGACCATCTGTCCTTCAATTGCATTTGGGGTGAGAAGGAAGAAGAGGAGGAAGAAGACACGGGGAGGGGGAGGAGGGGGAGGAAGGGGAGGCGGGAGCAGTGCTGTGGGAGAGATGAAGTCCTTGAAGGATGCCATCAAGTCTGGTGGGCATAGCAGGGCACCCATCCTTGACAATGTCAAGTCAGACCCTGATCCATTACCAGGGAGTCAAAGTTGTGGGGAAACCTTCTCTGCCCCTCCTCCCATCAAGGGATCCACCAAGGACAAAAGGAAGGAAAGGAAATATAAAAAGAATACACACCAACAAAGAGCAACTCTGTTTTTATTGTTATTATTATTATTAGTAGTAGTAGTAGTAGTACTAGTAATAGTAGGAGGAGGAGGATTTGGATTTTTGAGACAAGGTTTCACTGTACAGGCCTGGCTGGTCTGGAACGCCACTTTGTAGAACAGGCTGACCTTGATCTTACAGAGATCTGCCTGTCTCTGCAGCCTGAGCTGGAGACCTACACTGATATGCATATCGAGATAAGGCTTTATTTTGTCCAGATATTCTAAACATGCTTGAAGCCAGATGTGGTGGTTTACGCCTATAATCCCAGTTCCCCTGAGGCAGAGGCTGGAGGATCTCTTCCAATTTCAGGCCAGCCCAAAGTATACAGTAGAATGTCTTAAAAAAAAAGGAAGCCAGGCATGGTGGTACAGATCTTGACTCCAGCACTCAGAAGGCAGAGCAGGCAGACCTCTGTGAAACGGAGGCCAGCCTGGTCTACGTGGCAGGCTCCAGACCAGGCAGGACCAAAGGTAGAAACCTGTCTCAAAAACAAAAAACAAAAAAGAACACCACCTCCCCACAAACAGGAGCTCTCTGAACCTCAAATCTGAGACCCTTCTGTATGTGCCTATCAGACCAGGGGAGATTATGGTAGGAAAATGGACAGTATGAGGCCAGCCTGGGCTAGATAGTGAGACCTTGCCTCAAAGTGCCAAAAAAAAGCAAAATAATCAGAGGCGAGGGGGAGAAGGAGGAGGAGGAAGAAGAGGAAGAGAGAAGGAAGGGAGGGAGGGAGGAGGAAGGAGGGATTAAGTGTGCCCTGCACCTCCACAGTTCTTGTCAAACATCAGGTCAGCAGAAGGAATAATTTGTATCTCAAAACTTTTTGGTTCTTGCTTTGAGGCACAGAAGGCTGGACCACAGCTAAATGTGTCTTCCATGGTCATGGGTGTCCTAAGGGATGGGACCTCAGAAACAACAGGGCAGGCTTCTTACTGCACACCTGAAACCACAGCTCTTAATTAGTGTAGGCAGCAGAATCATCAGGGGTTCACTATGTAGGGAATCAAAGCTAGCCCAAGTGATGTGAGACCCTGTCTCCAAAACCAAAAGGAGAAGAAAATCCAGGCATGGTGGTGCATGCCTTTAATCCTAGCACTCGGGAGGCAGAGGCAGGTGGATAGCCATGAGATCAAGGTCATCGTGGTCTACAGAGTGAGTTCCAGGCCAGCTGGGGCTGCAGAGAGATTCCGTCTCCAAAAGACGAAAGAAAGAAAGACAGTCACACTCAAAGCAGAGATAATCAAATTCTGACAATGCAGTAACTTCCAACATTAGCTTAGACAATTATAAATCTAATTAATGTTTCTTGATTTTTTTTTTTTGAGAAAGGATTTTCTATAGCCCAGGCTGGCCTCAAACTCATTATGTAGCAAAGGATGATCTTTAACTTCTGATCCTCCTCCTTCCACCTCCCAAGTGTGGGGAATCACAGGCATGTACCACAATAGTGTCTGGCTTTTGTGGTTCTGAGGCCCAAACCCAGGGCTTGATGAATGCCAGGCAAGCACTCCAACAACAAACTAGGAATTACATGCCTAGTCCCTGCGTCTTTTTAGATTTTTATTTATGTGTAGCTGTGTTTCTGTCTAGCACTGATATGTGGGTGCCTGTGGAGGCCAGAAGAGGGCAGTGGATCCTCTGTAGTTGGAGTTATGGGCAGTTATGAACTGCCAGATGTAGGTGCTGGGCACCAAACTCTGATCCTCTGGAAAAGTAGTAAGTGCTCTTTAACCCCCAAGTCATATCAACTCTCCAGCACCCTGACCAATATTTCTTGATCTATTAGGTACCAGGCACTGTGCTGTGCCAGCCATCAAGGAGACAGCAGCCCACTTGAGAACAGGCCATTGTTACATGCTGTAAGTCTCACAAGCCAGGCAGCACCTTTATTCCCAATAGAGGAGGCAGAGGCAGGCAGATCTCTGTGAGTTCCAGGTCAGCCAGGCTACATAGTGAGACCCAGTCTCAAAAAGCAAAATAACACACCAAAAAAGGGGAAGAGGAAGTCTGACAGGATGATGACTAGGGAGTGAAAGGGCATGGAAGAAGCCAGCTTGGTTTGGGAAAGATGGAGGAAAGTTCAGAGAAGCTGATGCCTGAAATGAGTGAGGAATGTTCAACAATTAGTCATCAAAGAAGAGAGGAAAGGTGCTTTTGTAAGCGAATAGCACTGGGAAAGGCATGCAATGCATTCTGGGAACTTTACTACGTTTTCAGCAACCAAAGCTCAGGGTGGAGAAGGAAGTGGTGAGAATGGAGCTAGAAAGGTAAGCAAGGCCCGAGTCATGGAGGGTTACTGTGACCTTTTCTTAGAGGGTTTATAAGGTTTCAAACAACAAGGTGAGAGAAACTAATTTATATTCTAGAAAATGCCCTAGCAGACAGGGTGGCACACATCTGTAATTCCAATTACCTGGTAGTCCGTGACAGGCAGATTGAGTTCAAGGGCAGACTGGGCCATTGTGAAAACCCCCGTCTCAAGATATAGTATGAAGGAAGGAAGGAAGGGAGGGAGGGAAGGAGGGAGGGAAAGAAGGAGAGAGGGAAGGAGGGAGGGAGGGAAAGAGAGAGAGAAAGGAAAGCATGGGGAATGTTAGCTCAGTGGTAAAGCACATACTTAGCATTACTGAGAACCTGGGTTCTACCAAAAAAAAAAATGTTGGGGGATGGGTTGAATAGGACTCTAGTCTTCATGATTGTTTAGCAAGGGCTCTTAACTGCTGAGTAGTCATGAAGACTAGAGTTCAGATCCCAGCACACATGTGACTTTAGCTCTAAGGGATGTGATACCATCTTCTGGCCTCCAGGCAAACACACACACGGACATCCTCTCAATCGGACACACACACACACACATATATATATTATATATAAATCTTTAAAAGGGGGGTTGGTGGTGCTGAGATGGCTTAGTGAGTAAGGTACTTGCTACCAGGCCTGACTCTGAATTTGAACTCCAGGATGTGGAAGAAGAGAACCAACTCCCAGAAGTTGTCCTCTAACCTCCACAGCACTCATCCTCACCCCACCCCATACACACACACACACACACACACACACACACACACATAAATAAATAAAATAAATGGATGAGGGGTAAACCTCCCTGTCGCCTAGTATGGTAATTTATCTGTGTTAGAGCATGCAGGTCAGAAGGGGGCGTCTAATGATGCCTAAATCATCACACCAACACACCAAACCCACTGGAGAGGCTGGAGAGAGACTCTGGCTTTACTGAGTCCCTAGCTCTCATGTCCCTGGGGACAGTGCACCTCACAAACCCTGCAAGTTTTTTAAAAAGTCAGGCTAGGAAAGGCTGGAGGCCCAGATTTATCCTGTATGAACAGAGCCCCTAAGGGAGCCCACAGGAACAGCAGAGAGACCATGCTGAGTGTACAACAAAAGTGCTTTGAGTGGAACTGAATCCAGAGATAAAGTCCCCTCACCTCGTCAGGGGCAGGGGGTCCCTCGTCCTAGGTGAGGCAAGAGCCTCAAGAACTCTGAAGCAAATGTCACTTAGGTCTCCCCTCCCAACCTCCCAGACAAAGCTGCTGGATTTTGTGGTCCCTCCGGAAGGCCAGTCATTTCCTGAGGAGATATCAGGCCAGCCCAGACCCCATTGTTCAGGGTTTCCAGCCATGGCCGCCATTACCTGACCAGTACCAGAGTTCGTCTCTCTGTGGGAGCCTAGAGAAGTTATCAGAGTAGTTTGTGCTTTCCACTGGACAGGTTTCTCATCTGTGAGTAGGAGGACTCTTCTGCCCCCCCAGGGAATGGCCAAAAGGCAGAACTAACTGTGTGTGTCCCTCGGTCCTCAGTCTTGTTGGTTCTCAGGATGCAGCAGAGGCGGGCCCCAGCCAGCAAGATGCGACCGGCAGCGCTGATCCTGCTGTTCTGTGAGTTTTCAGCTTTCTTCCCACTTCTCTAATTTTATGATACTTGAAGTCAGTGAAACCAACAGACTTATTTCCCACCCCTCTCTCTTCCAGGTTCAAGCCTCAAGGCTCAAGAAAACTGTAAGTCACATGTTTTTACATGATTTTGCTCATTGTGTCTATTCTGAGATTCTTAAAGCTTGTGTCAAGTTGTTTGGGGTTGTTGTATAAAACAACTGAGAAAAACATTCCAGTGGAAAACTAAAGTGCATTCCATCTTGTCCCCAGATGTTTTAGAAACAGCCTTTTGGAAGAGCATTCCAGAAAACAGTTTTAGGTCTTGGCCAGTTGCTGTTCATTGGAATTGAGGAGATGATTTTTTTTCTTAATTCCATAATTTGTTTGTGGATTGTTGTTTTCTCGTAAATTGCTTGTTTTTACATCATACCTCATCTCTGACTGTTTACTTTCAAACGTTTTTTTCTTTGTTGGGTTGGGTTTGATGGTCATAATCCCAGCACTTGGGAGGTAGAGGCAGGAGGATCAGGAATCAAGGCTAGCTTCAGCTACATAGTAAGTCTGAGGTTACCCTGGGCTACATGAGATCCTGCTTAAAAACAAAACAACTAAAGAAAATTGTTTTCTTTGAAGTTTTTAATTCACAAATGAGATACAGTTGATGTAGCAGACTCATAAAGACAGACATCGTGTAAATTGGTATCATAAAAAAATCATTTTTTTCTTCTAAATGATTTTAAAAAAAGACTGCATTTTCCAGCCACCTAGGAGATTGCTTTTTTATCTGAGGTCTTTTGTGCTGGCTCCAGGGAAAGGGTACTGCCTGTCTTTAAAGTCTAGTCCATCATCCTCTTCAGAGCTGATTTTTGAACCTCCCTGTTGAGATTGGGGGAGGATCTGCTTGTCAGGGACTCTGTGGAGACTCAGCAGAGTCAAGGTGCAGTGGATGGAAAGGGGCCACAGATTGCAACCTCTGTCAAAAGTCACTTCAGCGTGCAGTTTTGTTTTGTTTGAGACAGTCTCCCACTTAGCCAAAGCTGGCCTTGAGCTTACTCTGAAGCCCAGGCTGCCTTCAAACTCTAATGCCTCTCACCTCAGGGGATTAATTGTGTGTCATCACCCTCTAGAGTCACTCAGGCCTTTAAGCCTGGTTTCATTTGGCCTCTTGGAGCTTTCTCCCAGTTTGTAAAATGGAAATTGTTAATCGGACTTGTTGCCACGAGCGCATTAAGGTTAAGATTGGGTGAAAAGAGGGGATTCACCTGCTCTGCCTATAGGATGAACAGACGGTAAAGATCTCACTATCAGGAGTGCGGTCCAGCTTTGCAATCAGAACTTCATCCATCCTGTTCACTCTCTTTGAGATGGGGTTTCATGTAGGTCAGGCTGGCCCCAAACTCACTATATAGCCCAAATCAGACCTTGAACTTCTGATCTTCTTGAGGGCTGAGGTGAGAAGCATGTACCACGCCCAGTTTATGCAACGCTAGGGATGGAGCCCAGGGCTTCTGGCATGCTAGGCAAGCACTCTTCCAAGTGACATTCCCAGCCCTCGTATCTCTTCTCTGGACTCTGCCCTGTCAGTGCCTGAGAGTTCTGGTTCCTCACACTCCCACATACCCTGTTTCCCAGCACACAGTTTTCCCAACTCTTTCTCCGCTTGAAACCGGCAGGTCCCTTACTTGGGCTCCTGGAGATGGTCCTTTGTGCCTTCAGGGAAGGTTGTGGAACTAGGACTCTTCCTTTGTTTCCTCAGACCCCGGCTTTCCTTTACACTCTGGGGATGTGAGACCCCGATGTGCAGGGTCAACACTAGGAATAACAGCTTGGCATCTCCACTCCCGGCCACCCAGGGTGGATGTTCTAAATGCATGCCTCGCTAGTTTATCCCATGTTGCCCACTCTGTGGGTCAGGGCCGGGCCAGCCTTAGCCTTCCCTCTCCCTCAGGCCCCTGGACCACCTCCAGCTCGCCCCACTGCAGCCGGGCTTCACTCCTCATAGGAGATGACTTCAATTCCATCTTCACCTAGAAAACAGTAGGCCTGGAGGGAACTCCCTCCACTTCCGGCCTGGCCCAGGCGCTGCCTTATCTGCCTCCACACCCATCCTCCTGGCTTCCCTCCTGGTTTCAAGGCACATGTCCACCCATGACTGATCAGGGCTCAGGGGCCGCTGGGCTTTGAGCCTATATCCCTCCCTCATCACAAGACCTGACTCTTCATTTCTTCAGCTCCTGATTCCCCACTTTGAGAATCTCTGCCTTTGCTTCTGGATCTTTTTTCTCAGTCTAGAAACCCAATCAGCAACTGTTGTTTTGTTCAAGAAAAAGAAAAATCACATACAACCTACTTCTTCATATGTCTCGTTCTGGTTGTTCTCCCCCCGCCGGCCTCCCTCTTCCTTTTTCAGTGAAACTTTGATGTCAGTTTATCCTGGCTGGTCCTGATTCTTTCCCTCATGGTCTCCTCGGTTAACAACCAGTTGGCCTTCCTCCTGGAATCGTCCCCCTAAAGGGTCAGCAAAGGCCACCCGATGCCCGAATCTAGCCCATCACTGAATGAAAGCTACTGTTGACTACTGAACACACCTGGGGCCTCCTTCTCTGACCTTCTAAATCCTTCCTATTCTCTCTTCCTAAAAACAAACCTTCCTTTTCACCACAGGGAGACTTTGACTCCTCCCTGGGTCTGAACCCAGCACCCCTCACCTCTCCTGTCTCTTGAGGCTCCATGCTCTTAGTCCTTCTGGAGCCTCTCTGATCTCTGGTCTGTACCCCTGCACTGGCCTCTCCCCTGAGCATCAGACTTGACTGGGCTGGTAGCCGGATCTCCCGTCCACCTTCCAGGCATTTCAGATGTAGTCTCCCCACTGGGACTTTGTTTTCGCTTACTTTTTTTTTCTGGCATTCTCGAGTTTAGTTGGAGTCACCTATATCCCCTGGGGAACCTAATTTCCACTTTTTCAGGTTCCATATTCAATAAAGCAAGGCATTGAAAAATTATGGTCAAATATCAATGATTTGGGGCAGGAGAGATGACTCAGTGGTTAAGAGCACTGGCTGCTTTTGCATAGGACCAGGGTTCGATTCCCAGCAACCATCTGTAACTCCAGTTCTAGGGGATCCAACGCCCTCTTCTGGCCTCTGGGGACACTGCACTCATGTGGTGCTCTTACATATATTTAGGCATATATTTATTGACTCAGATGCGTCAAATAAAAATAAAGTATTTTTTAAATGTCTAAATAATTTAAAATTTATTATTAGTGACATTTAGTGTATTCAGAGCATTGGTAATTATCAGCATTGTGTAGTTCTAGAACATTTCCATTACTACAAAAGTTAAGTCTTTTTGGTTCCTTTGTGAGTCTCTCCTTTGTTCTTTGGTTCAGCTCCACCAGCTTGTCTAGTCTGTCTTCAGCAGGTTTTACCTGAACCACATCAGTGTGTTCACTGGCCAAGGCCCTGGGGCCACAGTGATCTTTTTTGTTGTTGTTGTTTGTTTGGTTGGTTTTTTCAGACAGGGTCTTCCAGTAACCTCAGCTAGCCTGGAATTTCCTATGTAGACTAAGCTGGTCTTGAACTCACAGAGATCCTCCTCCCTCTACCTCCCGAGTGTTGGAATTAAAAACATGCGCTACCATGCCTGGCCACAGTGATCCTTCTGAAACACTAATCCATTCTAACATCACCAGCCTGATCCACCTGGTCTCCCTCCCTGGCCCCCCTTGCTTCCTGTTACTGGCCAGGGCCAGAACACATGGGATTCTCACGCCCCTGGCACCCTGGTACGTGCTGTTCTTCTGGAGCACCCACTCTATCCAGGGGGCACTTCCTCCACACTGACCTTGGCCTTTCCCGTGCAGCCCTTCACCTTGTCACTGACATATGGCCTACCAGGTATCTAACCAGCCTGCACTGTCTTGGACAACAGGGATAATTTCTTATTTTTCCCAGAAGCCCTGCACCTGACATAGGTGTTTGATAAATGTCATGTAGATGTGGATGTGATGGCACAGGTTGGCAGATCTCTGTGAGTCCAAGGCCAGCTAGGTCTACACAGCAAGTTCCAGGCCAGCCAAAGCTACGCTGTAGTGAGACCCTCTCTCAAATAAACAAATAAATACACACACACACACACACACACACACACACACACACACACACACACCAGGACTGGGGAATGTGGCTCAATATTTGTCTAGCATACATGGAGCCCTGGGTTTGATCTTCAGCACTAGACAAATTGGGCATGGTGGCACATGCCTGTAATCCCAGGATTTGGGAGGTCGAAACAGGAGATTATAAATTACAGCTCATTCTTGGCTTTACAGTGAGTTCAAGACCAGCCTGGGCTACATGAGACCCTGTCTTAGACAAACAAGGGGAAAAAGAGATGGGGTCTCATGCAACCCAGGCTGGATAACCTAGGAACTTATGATCTTCCTACTTCCTTACCTCAGTCTCCCAAGTGCTGAAATTACAGGCTTGTACCTATATTCCCTGTTCTGGGTGCTTATTTATTACCTATTGCTGTTTTAAATGTTTTATTTATTTTATTTTTATTTTATGTGTATAAATGTATTGCCTATGTGTATGTAAGTGCACCTGTGTCACACAATGCTCCAGGAGGTCAGAACAGGGTGTTGGATTCCACTGGAATTAGCTACCATGTGGGTGCTGGGAATTGAACCTGGATCCTCTGCAAGAGCAGTCAGTGCTCTTAACCACTGAGCCATCTCTCCAGCTCCCTATTGCTGCTTTAAAAATTACCTCAAGAGTCAGGCCTATGTGCACACTCCTGTTAGCTCAAAAAGGAAGATTACAAATTCAAAGACTGCCAGGATTGCAGAGTGAGCTCAAGGCCAACCTGGACAATTACCCCAAGACCGAGTGGCTGAAGATAGCACACATTTACTATCCTACACAGTTTCAGGGGGTCAGGAATCCAGCAGTGGGGGCTCAAACTCAGGGTCTTAAGCGATGTCAGAAAAACTGTAGGTCAAAGTCATAGTTATCCCATGAAGGACTGGCTAAGCCTAGGCCACCTGCTTCCCAAGCTCAGTCCTGTGGCTGTGAGCGGAAGACTTCAGTTCCCCTTTCTGTAAGCTATCCTGCCTCCAGCTGCTCCTGTGGGATGTGGCAGCTGGCCTGGCCGAGAGCCAGGATAGTCTGAAGGAGAGTGGATCTCAAGACGGAAGCTGTAACACTCCTTAGAAGACAGCCCTGGTGTAATGTAAGACATGAAGGTGGCAGGTGTGACAACTAAGGAGCAAGGGTCCTCTTGAAGGCTGACTAGAGCGGGGCGCTGTGGTGACGGCCAGTGCTAGGCTCCTGCTTGTGCTGTGCCCATGTTTTCTAGAAGGGTGAAGAGCTGGTTCATTTTGGTAATTTTTCTTTTACTTTTCTTTCTTTTTTTAATTTTTAAAATTATTATTATTATTATTATTATTATTATTATTGGTTGGTCTTTTTTTGTGACCAGGTCTCCCTGTAGCCCCAGCTGACCTGAAACTTCCTATGTAGACCAGGCTGGCCTTGAACTCACAAAGTGCTGCTGCCTCCTGAGTGCTGGGACTAAAGGTGTGCGCCACCACACCCAGCAATTTTTTAAATTAATTTTTATGTGTATGAAGGTTTGCGTGCATGTATGTGAGAGCACCTATGTGTGCAATGCCCTCACAGGCCAGAAGAGGGCATTGGATCCCTGGAACTGGTTATGGACAGTTGTCAGCTCCCATGTGGATGCTAGCAACTGAACCCAGGTCCTCTGAAAGAGCAGCCAGTGCTCTTAACCTCCAAGCATCACTCCAGTCCTCTTTCTAAGTTTTAGAGGCAGGGTTTCACTATGTAGCCCTGGCTGGCCTGGAACTTGCTATATAGACCAGACTGGCCTCAGACTCTTGGAAGACTTTCTGCCTCTTCTCTCCAGTGGAATTAGAAGTATGCACCACCATGTCCAACTTCACAGTTTTGTTTTGTTTTTTTTTTTTCCATCTGGTGATTCCTGCTGGTCGGGGCAATGTGAAATTCCTTCCTGTGTATCAGATAAGCTTTGCTCTGGTGGATGTGTGCTAAAACTGCTTTGAAAATGAGATAAGAGAGAACTGGAGAGACGGCTCAGTGGTTAAGAACACTGGCTGCTCTTTCAGGGGATCTGGGTTCAGATCCTAGCACCCACATGGCAGCTGACAACCATCCATAGCTCCAGGGAAGCTGATACCCTCTGCTGACTTCTGTGGGCATTGCACAACACGAGTGTACCTACTTACATGCACTACACTACATGCAACACACTCATGCACACAGTAAATTAAAAAGAAACTATTTTTTAAAAAGGAAAAAGAAAAATGAGGTATGATTGACACGTGATGGTAGGCACCGGCCTCACTACAGAAACTACACTTGGGGCTTTAGCTAAACTTGCTTTGAACTTATTTTTTTTTAAAACTTGAGGACAATTTTATTGGTTTGAGAGAAAAACAACAGAGAAGTCAAGCTGTAAATCTCAGCCCAGAAAAGGGAAGTGGGGGCGGGGAAGGAAGAGAGGAAGCCATGTGTTCTGCAGTGGAGATTGGCAAGCAGTCGTATGGCAGAAAGGCATGTGGGGTCGGGGAGCTTCAGGGAATGAGAGAGAAGAAGGTATGGCCAGGCGCTTTGGTCAGTGTCTGAGAAAAAGAGACAGGAAAGTAGGAAAAGTTCTACTTTTCTGAGAAGGATTTGGAAAAGCAGGCCTGACACAGGAGGCTGTAGGCAGCTGCCCTGCACTGTGAGAAGGAAATGACACCTCGTCTTTTTAGGGGGGCAATTAATCTTCCTCTACCTTGGCCATCTTCAGATGAATCAGATTTGCGGGGAGGGTGGGAGATTAACAGCCTAGTTGAAGTAACTCTGTGTTTTATTTTTGTTTTGTTTTGTAGCCCCCGGCTGGCCTAGAACATGTTTTGTAGACCAGGTTGACTGCCTCAGTCTCACAGAGCTCCTTCTGCCTCTGTCTCTGGAGAGCTGGGACTAAAGGCAAGCACCACCACACCCAGCTTCTGGATTAACTCTTAGAAGTAGAGATAGGGCTGGAGAGATGACTCAACAGTTAAGAGCATACAGTCCTTTTGCAGAGGAGCTGAGTTTGGTTCCCAGCACCCATGTGGGGCAGCTCACAGCCATCTGTAATCCAGCCGCAGGGGATCTGTCGCTCTCTCTTGACCTTTTTGGGCACTGCCCTCGGGTACGTGACCACCCCCAACTCCGTTAAAATTTGTTTAAAAAGGAAAGACAGCTGGGCATGTTGGTGCACACCTTTGATCCCAATACTTGGGAGGCAAGAGGCAGGCAGATGTCTGTGAGATTGATGCCAGCCTGGTCTACAAAGCAAGTTTCTAGGTCAGCTAGGGTTACAGGGAGACCCTGTCTCAAAGAAAGAAAAAAGGGAAGAGAAAGAAACAGTAGTATATAGTGATATAATGTTTGGGGTGTTTTTTACATTTATTATTTATTTTTGTTGGGGGAGGGTGCTTGTCCCTGCCACAGCGTGTATGAACTTTATAAAAGATTGGGGCTTTTTTGGTGAAAAGGCAATGAAACGGATGGGTTTACAGGAGGCCCAGAGCAGGAAAGAGGTGTAGACATGGCTTAACCCATGTGGGTAAAGACTGTCCTGTTCTCCTCTGAACCACTCAGAACTGGGATGGTGCCTGGCACAGAGAAGCCTCCTGCATGTTTGCTATGAACTACAAATTATATGAAAGATGAAGGAAATGCCTTGTGTGTAGCGAGCAAGCACTGCTCCACTGAGCTACCGCCTCAGCTGACAGTGTTTATTTTATTATTTTTATTTTATGTCTATGAGTATATTGCCTGCATGCATGTAAGTGCACCCCTGCCATGTAAGCCCATGGAGGTCAGAAGAGGGCATCAGATCCCCCTGGAACTGGAGTTACAGACAATTGTTAGTCACCATGTGAGTGCTGGGAGTTCAGCCTGCATCCTCTGCAAGAGTAGCCAGTGCTCTTAACGGCTGAACCATCTCTCCAGTCCCAACTTTTTTCTTCTTTTAAAAAAATATTTATTATTTTTATTTTATGTCTATGAGTGTGTTGCCTGCCTGTATGTAAGTGCACCCATGTTGTGCAATGCCCAAGGAAGACAGAAGAGGGTGTCAGATCCTTTAGAACTGGAGTTACAGATGGTTGGTTGTGAGCCACCACGTGGTTCTGGCAATCAAACCCAGGTGCTCTGCAAGAGAAGCCAGTGCTCTTAACCACTGAACCATCTCTCCAGCACCCCCTTCTCCCCCCCCGCCCCTCTTTTTTTTTTTTTTTAAGATAGAACCTGTTATGTAGTCCAGGCTGGTCTCAAACTTGAAGCAATCCTCCTGTCTCAGCCTCCTGAGTACTGAGCTCACAGGCGTGGGTTACCACCCTTTCTTCCCTGTGTCTTCATGTAGCGTTTTCTCTGGGTGTGCATCCTGAGATTGTATTCGGATGTCAAGAACACAGAGCTGATTGGATTAGAGCTTATACTACTGGCCCTATCCCCTCAGTCCAGGCCTGATGGCCACACAGTCACATTCTACAAAACGTAGGTTAGGATTTCAACATGTGAACCTGATGGAGGACAAATTTCAGTCCAGATGCCTTCCCTCAGTTCTATGAGATGAAAGTGGCCCAACACGGATTTCTGGAGCTTCTCCTGCTCCAGCAACAAGGAGACTTAGACTATCAAGTAATGCTCGTAATAGTCATGACCTACGGTTATTTTTCTCTTATCAGAGTCTGGTAAGAACTTTTGTAGGCCTGTAGCTAAGCTGTGGAAGCCCGTTTTGATTCCCACTGTCCCACCATCTCTGGTCTTTGAGTTTATCATAACAGCCACATAAAGTTTGGGTTTATTCTGGTCAGCCACTGGGGTTGAAGGTGTCAAGCTATGTGTACAGAGTGCTCTCTCTTGTGTAGAAGAGGCAGAGGAATAGCTAAGACCATGTATTTGCACTTGCTCATTCACAGTGAACCTCCTGCCTCAGCTTCCCAAGTTCTGGGATTATTGGTGTGTGCTAGTTATTATTCCTAGCTTCAAATTATTTTTTAAAATTTATCTCTAGACTGTTTTTTTTTTTTTTTTTAATGTAGGCATTGTATCATCTGCCTTTGGGAGTTTTGGAACATTTGACTATATTATCTGCTTAAGAGCTGAATGGCAGGGCCTGGAAAGACGGCTCAGTGGTTGAGTTCGTACTTCTCTTCCAGAGGCCCCAAATTTCCAGCACCCACATCAGGTGACTCACAACTGCCTACAATTCCATGGGATGTATGTGCACAAATATACATGACATGCATAATCTAAAAATAAGAAAGTAAAAGTGTTTTTAAAAGAGTTGAATAATGTATTTAAAATCCTCTACTGCTCTGTTCACATTTTGTGGAGGAAGATAAGACGGGAGCCAGCAAGCCATAGCTCTTAACCTCAGGTCCAGGCGACGGATGGATGGCCTGCCTGAACGGGCAGGCTGGGAATTTATGGAGGAGGATGGGGCATGCAGTTGAACTGGTGGAGTGCTTGGTTCTGGATTTGGTCCCCAGTATCACATAAACTGGACTTAGAATCTCAACACTTTGGAGATAGAGGCAGGAAGATCAGAAGTTCTAAGTCACCTTTGGCTACATAGCACATTTGAGGCCAGCCTGGGATGCATGAAACCCTCCCTCAAAACAATAAAAAAAGACATTCATGGGGGAGACATGTAGGATTTGGGGGGGGGGTTAGGAAGCTGAGAATATTTGATTTTTAAGGATTGTGACCAACCCATAAACATTATTCAAACCTTTTAGCCTGGAAAAATTTCAGACCAGTAGCTCACACTACCAATTAGCTGACAAAAATACTTATTAAAATAGCCAGAGTAGTGCTGGGGAGATGAATCAGTCAGTGAAGTGCTTGTGTGCATCCCTAGCACCCCATGTAAAAAGCAGGTGTTGGGAGGGCAAGCTGGTTCAGTAGGGAAAGGCACTTGCTGCCAAGCTGGATGACTTGAGTTCAATCCCCAGGGCCCACACGATAGGAGAGAACCGAATCCCATGGACTGTTCTCTGACCTCCATATGCATGCTATGGTGTGTGCGCATGTGCTCACATACAGAAATAAATAAATAAACAAGTTTTAAAAACCAGGCACGGTGGTACATGCGTGTAAGCTCAGTGCCAGGCAGGCAGAGAGGCAGATTCCAGGGGCTTGCTGGCCAGTCACCTGCGCCTACTTGGCAAATTCCAGGCCAACGCAAAATTTTGCCTCACAAAACAAGACGGCCAATGCCTGAAGAATGACACTGAAAGTTGACCTCTGTCTCCACATGCACACTCACACATGTGCACTCAAACACACATGAACACACACAATAATAAAAACAGTGTGCGGTTTTACGCAATCCACCTTGCTCTCGGCCCTGTACTGTAAATCGGTCTTCAAATGTGACTTCTAATTATCTAGATTCTGCCTCGAGCCTGTGGTGACGGGATAAGTCAATTCAGAGCTGGGGGACTTTGGCTGGGAATGAAATGATGCCTGAGGCTCGTGATCCAGCACTGCTGACAGAGGAGGATTAAATAGTTGAACTTTGTGTATACTCTGGGTGCCTGGTGTGTGTTCTTAGCTTTTCAGTGACCCATGGGGAGTGCAAATTGCTGCCTCAGAAATGATTTTTAAAACTTGGCATGGTGGCACACTCCTGTAATTCAGGAGATAGTGGCAGGGGATCAGAAATTCAAGGTCATCATCAGTTACATAGCAAGTTTGAGGACAGCCTGGGCTATATGAAACCTTGTCTCAAAAGCAGGGGTGGGGTGGGGGTGTTTAAGTCTTCTCCGTCTCATGACACTGCTGAGCCCATTACATGGAAAACAGCTGCTGACTGCAGCATGGGAACTCTATTGTTTTTATCTAGAAACATCTGTATGGGGTTATAACTACTTTTTAAGCCTGTTTTTCCCCCACTATAATGTCTGATTCCTTGGCAGAAGTGCACTGCTCCTGAGCTATAACTCCACTGTCAATATATATGGTTTTTGTGATCCTGGGATTCAATCCAGGCCCTTGCACATGCTAGAAAGCATTATACCCCTGAAACACATCCCCAGAACTCCCTTAATACATTTGTGTTTTATTCACTTATTTGGGGAGATACAGTCTCACTCTGTAGCATAGGTTGGCTGGAACTCACTATGTAACCTACCTAGTGATAATCCTACGTGTGATAATCCTTTCTCTCTGTATCTCTCTGTCTCTCTCTGTCTCTTTCTCTCTCTATCTCTCTCTCTCCCTCCTTTTTTCCACAGTCTTACTCTGGAACCAAGATGGCCTCTTGAACTCCTCCTCAAATGCTCAGCCTCTCAAATGCTTAGATCACAGGTTAATTCTGTGTAAACCTGTGTAATCCTATGTTAGCCCCCACTGTTGGTTGAGAGTCTATCTTAATCAAAAAAATATTTTATTTATAATTTTTATTTTATGCCTATTATGTATTGCCTGTGTGTTTGTAAGGTACCCATGTTGGGCAATGCCCACAGAGGACAGAAGAGGGCATCTGATCCCCTGGAAGAGGAATTACGGATGGTTGTTAGCTGCTATGTGGGTGCTACATTAGAAACCAGGTCTTCTGCAAGAGCACTTCACCGCTGAGCCATCTCTCCAGCACTATTCTACCATAATTTTATGTGATGGGATCTGGAATTTTTCTGAAGAGTCTTGAAAATGGTTACTAGAGAAAGCATTTTTTAAAAATTGAGCTGAAAGAAGGAATAAGAGAGAGAAGGAGAGGGACAGAGCTAGAACATGCCTGCTTCGTCAGGTCTGGGCTGGTATGGAGCCTGCCTGGGCATGCCTGGCTTCAGGAGGAAGCCACTGTTTAATAAACACCTGCTGTATACCACACGCTGTACTTCATGCTTTCCGACGGCCCTCCTGTCCTATGCTTCCTTGTGGGACTGTGAGGGGGCGGCTCACTGGCTGCATACATCTGTTAGTCCTGGCTTGCCACTGTGTCATACACAGTGAGAATAAATACACCCAAGTATAGATGCCTTGATTACAAATGTGTTTATTATTTTTAATTTTAATTTCATGTGTACAAGCGTTTGCTTGCGTGTATGTAAGTGCACCAGTGAGTGCAGACCCTGTGGAGGCCAGAAGAAGGCTCTGGATCCCCTGGAACTAGAGTTACAGATGGTTATTAGCTGCCACGTGGGTGCTGAGATTAGAACCTGGATCTTCTGCAAGCGTTGCGGCCAGGGCCCTTAACCACTGACCCATCTCTCCAGAACCATTCTACCTTAGTTTTATGTGATGTGATCTGTATTTTTTCATATTTGACCACAGTCATTATCTGGGACATTTGGACAGTACATTACATTATTGTGATAGTAACACATCCGATGTGAAGGTCGGTGTGTGTGTGTGTGTGTGTCTGTGTGTGTACAGCCTTGGGCATTGCTCCTTCAGGCCATCCACCTTTAGATGTTGCTGAGGTAACAGGTGTGTCTGCTCTCCTCCCTCTTTGTTTTGGTTTTAGCGTTCACCATCAACAGCATCTCTATGGCGAGCCTACCAGCCTGGGAAGTGTTGAACGGGCACAACCTGACCCTGCAGTGCCTGGTGGATATTAGCACCACCTCACAAGTCAGGCCGCAGCACCTGGTGCAGTTTTATAAGGATGACGTGATGCTGTACAACGTCACATCCACGGAGCACACAGAGAACTACTTTATCCCCCAAGCTCGGGTCTTCCACTCAGGAAGATACAGATGCACTGTGATTCTCAACAACAAGGTGAAAACCACTCAGGAGTACCAGGTAGTGGTAAGAGGTGAGTCCCTGGGGTTTGAACATGGGTTAACAGATGAAGTGTCACACCGGAAGTGGCATGAATAGACACTGGTCACACTGGCTGACCTGTCCATTACCCATCACAATGCTAACTCACCTGCCGAGCGCTTTCCTAGCCTGAGAATCCTGGCATCAGACACACGCCCCATGCATGCACAGTGCTTCAGACTTCCTTGCCTTTACAGTTGCTGGGCTTCTTCCGGGAAGACTCTTACCTTGTCTTAGGAACTGCACTTTCTCCTTCAGGTTTCCTCCCCACTTCCCTCGCTCCCTTCCTCCCTCCCTCCGTCCCTGCTTCCTTCCTTCCTTCCTTCCTTCCTTCCTTCCTTCCTTCCTTCCTTCCTTCCTTCCTTCCGTCCTTCCTTCCTTCCTTCCTTCCTCAAATAGAATCTCCCTATATAGCCCAGGATGGCCTCAAACCTAACTCCAGGATCAGTCTTCCTCCTTCAGCCTCCTGGGTGCTGGGGTTACAGTCATGCCCCCTACCCCCAGCGCCTTAGTGATTTCTTCTCTAACACTTTTCCCAAGCAAAGCTGACTTCCCCCTGGGTGCTAGTCCTTGCAGCTCTTATGCTTTCTCCATAGTCTGTGAGATTTATTTTCAGAAAAGCCACAGCACTCTGTTAAGACACTAGACTGTGCAGTCTCTTTGCCTGGGTTCTCATCTGGGCAAGCCCTTTAGACAAACTAAACTTCAGAATCGTAGATAAAGGTACCTGCTACGAAGCCTGATGACCTAAGTTCAATTCCCTAGACCCACATGGTAGAAGGAGAGAACTGACTCCTACAAGTTGTCCTCAGACCCCCACATGTCTACCAGGCACACACACACACACTCACACACAATAACACAATAATTAAATAATAAATGAAATGAGGATTCTGATGTTTAATATTTTTATCAGTGAAATAAAGATAGCCTCAATAGCCAGCTCATGGAGTTACTGGGAGGGTTAAAGGTGTCGTGCAGGAGTGGTGTTTACTGTTCTAGTCAGTGACAGACAGCACCTGTGATGGTGGGCCTGTAGGATTATATCACCAAGTGATGTTGTAACATCTTAGTTAGGGTAAATCTACTCTGTTCCTGTGGTAACATCAGCTAACAACACATTTACCAGGCTATGTCCTAGTTGTTAAACCACACAGGACTGCATTTCTCACACATCTGTCTGCTCTTCTGGGTTGTGAAATTGTGAGGAAAGAGATTATGTTTGGCCTATTTTCGTATCCTGGATGAAGAGTCAGACTTCCAGTAGGCACTCAGTGAATGTGTATGGAATAAATCAAGGTCAATCCAAACCTGTGGTCGACATGCAATACGTGACCACAGTGGCTAGGAGGATGGCTCAGTCTGTAAAACATTCACTGTGCAAACATGAGGACCTGCCTTCAGATCTCCAGTTCCCATGTGAAAAACTGAACATTGTCATGTGTGTTTATAATCCCAGTGTCTGGGAGGGAGAGACAGGAGGCTCCCCTGGGGACTGATGGCCATCCAGTGTAGTTCAGTCAGTGAGCTCTAAGTTCAGTGAGAGATCATTTCAGAAAATAAGGTGACCAGGAGCTGGAGAGAAGGCTCAGTGGCTAAGGGCACTGCAAAGGACCTGAGTTCAGTTTGCAGCATCCACATGGTGGCTAACAGCTGTCTGTGACTCCAGTTCTAGGAGATCTGATGCCTCTTCTGGCCTCTGTGGGTATTGCACAGCATGGGTGCAAGCAATACGTTTACACACATAAAATAAAAAATAAAAATAATAAATAAAATATTTTTTAATTAAAAAAAAGGTGGAGAGTAATTGAGGAAGATACCCTCTGGCCTCCACGTGTATTTGAACATGTATGTGCATGTGTGTACATACACACAATTATAACAACCATAGTAATACTAATAAATACTGGCCTTTGGGGTCTCCCTGTAGCCCCAGCTGGTTCAGAGCTCACTATGTGAACCAGTCTGGCCTAGATCTCACAGAGATCCACCCATCTCTGCCTTCTGAGTGTCGGGATTAAAAGCATGTGCCACCGTGCCTGGCAAATATTGATTTTAAAAGTTTATTTTTATTTTATGTGTATGAGTATTTTTAGGCATGCATGTATGTATGTATGTATGTATGTATATATACCATGTATATGCCTGGTACCTGTGGAGTCCGGAAGAGGGCATTGGAACTGGAATTACAGACAGTTGTAAGCTGCCATGTGGGTACTGAGAAATGAATCTGGGTCCTCTTCAAGAACATTGTGTCTCTAGCCCCCCAGCTGTTATATATATTTATATATTTTTAGTTATATATATATACATATATATATATTTATGTACATTTATTTAGTTTTATGTTATGCGTGTGAGCGTTTTACCTGCATGTATGTATACCATATGCTTGCAGTGCATATAGAGGCCAGAAGAGGGCACTGGATCCCCTGGAGCTGGAGTTAGCCTGGTGTCAGTCACTATGTGGGCGCTGGGAACTGAACCCAGGTCCCCTGGAAGAGCAGCCAGTGCTCTTAAGCACTGAACTATGTCTCCAGACTACCTCCCTTTTATTATTTGTAATTTTTTTTTTTTTGAGACAGGGTCTCACTGTGTAGCTCTGACTGGTCTGGAACTGGATGTGTAGAGCAGGGTGGCCTGGAACTCACATAGATCTGCCTGCTCTTGCCTCAGATGCTAGGATTAAAGGCGTGTGCCACCTCACGTGGCTTTTTTTTTTTTTAACTATCAGTTAGGATTCAAATTGAACCACACTCCCAAGGAGATTATAAACCACTGAAAACACCAACCATGTCTTCAGTGTGTTATATTTTTCAAAGTATCCAGCACAGTGTCAGGCATACGTTTGCCCAGTACCAGTATTTAGGGGCATGAAGAACTCCTCAATGGCCAACCACTGTGACAGCTGAGGACTGTGCCATTTCGTCAAATTGATACTAACCTCTCTCTGTTTCTCCAAAGGAGTGCCCAACCCCAAGGTGACACTAAACAAAAGGGAGGAAACGGAAGGCGGAGCTGTGATGGTCAATTGTTCTGTGCCAGAAGAAGAGCCGCCAATATATTTTATAATTGAAAAAAATGAACTTGATGCAAAAATTGTCAAGCAGAGACGAGAGAAGAATTCAAACCAGAATTTTGTGATCATGGAATTCCCAGTTGAGGAGCAGGACCATCTTTTAGTGTTTACCTGCCAAGCCAGGATCATGTCTGGAATCCAGCAGCAGACCTCTGAATTTACCAGGAGTGAATTCGTCACTGTGCGGGGTCAGAATCCCGTTGTCCTTATCATTCTTTGTGGTGTAGGGTGGGTGTGGCAAAAAAGAGCTCAGAACTGGAGAGAGGCTGAGTCTTCTGTCTGGGTGCCTGCTCTCCAAACTGAAATCCTGCTCTGTCTGTCATCTATCTATCTATCTCTATCTCGCTATTTCTATCTATCTATCTATCTATCTATCATCTATCTATCCATCCATCCATCCATCCATCCATCCATCCATCTATCTATCTATCATCTATCTATCCATCAAACCTGCTCTATCAGTCATCTATCTATCTATCTATCTATCCATCCATCTATCCATCTATCAAACATGTTCTGTCTATCATCCATCTATCTGTCATCTATCTATCTATCATCTATCAAACCTGTTCTGTCTATCATCCATCTGTCTGTCATCTATCTGTCTGTCTATCTATCTATCTATCTATCTATCTAACTTGTTCTGTCTATCATCCATCTGTTTGTCATCCATCTATATATCTATCTATCTATCATCTATCAAACCTGCTCTGTCTGTCTATCGTCCATCTATCTGTCATCTATCTATCTATCTATCTATCATCTATCAAACCTGCTGTCTATCATCCATTTGTCTGTCATCCAATTATCTATCTATCTATCTATCATTTGTCAATCTCTGTCTGCTTTCTTCCTCTCTCTCTTCTCTCACCGGTTCACTAGCTCTGTTATTGGGATCAAACCCTGCAATGCTAGACAAGCACTTTATCTCTGAGTTACATTCATAGCCAATTGTTTTCTCAGTTTTTAGCAATATTGTATATATTCTTTCTTGTTAGTTTTGTTTTTTCAGACAGGGTGTCCTATAGCCCAGGCTGTCCTCAAACTCTGTGTAGCCAAGGCTGACCCTGAACTCCTGATCTCCCTGCTTCTACCTCCCAGGTGCTCAAATTTTGCCACGCCTGGTTCTGCCTTTTTACTTCGTAATTTTTCTGTACTGAAGTGTTCAATCTTTAAATTTATCCATAGCTTTTCTTTATGTATCTCAGTTTTGTCTTTATACCTAAAGGTCATCTATACCCAAGAAAATTAGGGGGAATGCATTTAAATGTTATCTTATAGTTTCTATGGTTTCATTTTCTTCCCTCATATGTACATCTTTGCTGCATCTGAAGTAAAGAAAAACGTCATCAAGGCTGGGTGTGGAGGTGCAGAGGCAGGTGGATCTCTGTGAGACTGGGGCTAGCCTGGTGTACATAGTGAGTTTCAGGCCAGGTAGGACTACAGGGAGAACCTGTCTCAAAAACAAATAAATAAATAAGCCAAGAAGAGTGGTACAGACTATAATCTCAGCACCTAGTGAGGTGGAGGCAGGAGGATCAAGAGTTCAAGACTAAGCTTGGGCTAGGAAACTCTGTCACAAAACAAACAAAAAAGTTAATTAAAAGAAATAAGTTGGAAAAATAGGAACAGCAACAGGGTGAGGCAGGGAGATTGAAAGTTCAGGTCTAGTCTCAGTTACAGAACAAGTTCAAGGTGAGCCTGGGCAATTTAATGAGATCCTGTCTCAAAATAAAAACTAAGAAGAGGACTGGGGATGTAACTCAGTGATGGAGCACCTGCCTGGCATGCGGGAGAACCCAAATTCAATCGCCAGGGATGGAGAGAGAAGGCAGTAGAGGGAGCAGAGAAAGAGGAACAAGAAAGACCAGAAGAGGGCTGGGAAGAGCTCAGTCAGTAGAGTGAGTTTGATACCCAGAACCCATGCAGTAAAGGCAGCACCCAGTGCACGCTTGCATTCCCGTGCTCACTGGCCAGTCAGCCTAAGCCTAGTCAGTGAAGCCCAGGCCAATGAGAGACCCTTTCTCAAAAAAACAAGACAGGAGCTGGCTATAGTGGCACACACCTTTAATACTAGCACTCAAGAGGCAAGGCAAGTAGATCCCCGAGATCCAGGCCAGCCTGGTGAATACAGTGAGTTCCAGGCCAGCTGGGGCTACAGGAAGACCTTATCTCAAAAAGACCAAGAAATAAAAAGATAGCGTCTGAGGAATGATACCCAAAGTTGGCCTCTGGCCTGTACACACAGCTGGACACATGGGCACCCAAAAAATATTAGAACAGGAATTTTGCATCCAATTAGTTTGTTCTCTTTTCTTGCAGAGTCCTTCTCCACTCCCAGGTTCCACATCAGACCCCATGGAATAATCACAGAAGGAGATCAGCTCCAAATGAAATGCACAGTTCAAGTGACCCACTTAGTCCAGGAGTATCCAGAGATTATTATCCAGAAGGACAAGGCGATTGTGGCCACCACCAAACAAGGCAACGAAGCTATCTACTCAGTGATGGCCTTGGTGGAGCACAGTGGCCATTACAAGTGCAAGGTGGAATCCAACCGCATCTCCAAGGTCAGCAACATCATCCTCAACATCACAGGTAGGGCCACTGAGGGAGGCTGCTGGCAATGGCAGCCTAAAAAGGCAATTGTGGACATAGTGCTGCTTGTCTGTAACACTGGCACTGGAGAGGCTGAGGCAGGAAGATCATGAGTTCAAGGCCAATCTCTGTGCTGCAATCCAGGCTGGAAAATGGGAGCCCATGCTTTGACTGCCCAGCATGTCTGAATGAATGGGTTCAAGCTGGGCTTTGGGGCTTGTGGATCAATGTACAATAGTCTGCTGTGGTGGCTGAGTTTGCAGGTGCTCCTACAAAGCCAGTTCTGTTGCTCATTGCTTCTATGACCTTGGGTTTATTCTTGAACTTGTTTCAACTATGTGAGATGGAATAACAGGGGCCTCATGGTATAGGACTACAGAGTGTTTAAATACATTAGCTATGTTCTGTGTTCAGTGCGTGCTACCTCTCTTAGTTGTATAACTTCTGTGCCAAACAAGCAGCCAGTGCTCTTAACCTCTAAGCCATATCTCCAGTCTCCCACTCTGCCTTTCTTATTTGCTGTGTTATTTGGCCCCTAGAATATGAGATGCTGAGAGCAGAAACAGTAACTCTGTTGTTCAATGCTATATCCTTAGTTGCTAGCACAGTAGGAATACTATGTTGGATAAATGACAGAGTGTTAGAGGACAGTGTTTCCAAGGTAGAGTGAAAGGTTTATTCATGCCTGCATTCATTCATTCATTCATTCATTCACTAATTTCCTAAAAGCCCCTAGGTATCAAGCCCTGAGCATGTGGTCTCAACCATGCTCAGGTACCCCCTCTCATAGGTAGGTAGGTGTGATGGTGTATGCCAGCAATTTAGTGAATATTGATAAGGACAAATATTTGAGTGCTCATGGTAAGTATGTCTTTTCTCATTAGAGAAAACTATCAATTCAACATGTATTGAGCACACTCTGTATACTGGGAAAGCTGTTAAGAACAGAGATCCAGCCATCTGAGGTGCATTCCAGCAAGCAAATCTCTGTGAGTTCCAGGTCATCTGGGGCTTAAGGGAGACCCTGTCTCCAAAAGACCAGAATAAAAAGCAGAGATCCAAGAGGCTTTACTTTTAAGGACTTCAGATACTAGCAGGCTGGTCTATGCCTGTTTGTTATATACATAATGAACTTAGAAATACTGCCTAGGATACTTTCTCCAGGCAACTGCCTAGGACAACTTCCTTCCAGAGACTGTTTCATTAGTTCCTTTAAGTAAAGTTCAGTTTCCTTTCTATGGGCTGTGCTGCAAACACTGTCTGAATTGACCATTAGATGTAAGCACTTAGAAGTCAAGGACTCACAGCTATCTCCCCAGTGCCTTGCAAAAGACCTCACCTACAACAAGTCCTTGTAGAAGCCAGGTTTGATGGCACATACCTGTAGTCCCAATGCTTGGGAGGCAGAGACAAGAAGATCAGAAGTTCAAGACTGGGCTGAGCATGGTGGCGCACACCTTTAATCCCAGCACTCTGGAGACTGTGGCTGGTGGATTGCTATGAAATCAAAGCCAGCCTTGTCTATGTAGGGAGTTCCAGACCTGGAGACCATATTGCAAATAAACAAAACAAAAGGAAGTTCAAGGATGCTAAGTGCTTGCCCTGCAAGCCTGACAGCCTGAGTTCAATCCCCAGAACTCCTATAAAGGTGGAAGGAGAAAACTGACTACACATGACTTGACCCCTGACTTCACATGAATGCCTTGGCTTGAGTGCACCTCTCTGCCCTATATGTAAAAAAACCACACAATAATAAATACATGAATAGTAAGAATCCATACTGGTATCTCAGGTACAGAATGGGACCTGGGTCTTTGAAGCCATGCCAGGTTTATGAGAAGAAAAGGAAGACTTTTGCAGGAAGGTGGGACTTGCTTCTGCTGAAAGTAGCTGTGTAGTCTCCAGGCAGAGGATTGAGGTGGTTCCCAGGCACATCTCACTCCATCCCCCTTTGCTGTTTCTCAGAGCTGTTTCCGAGGCCGAAGCTGCAATTTTCCTCCAGTCATCTGAACCAAGGCGAAAGGTTGAGCCTGTCATGCTTGGTCCCAGGCACACCTCCGGTCAACTTCACCATCCAGAAGGAAGCCATGATCTTGTCACAGGATCAGAATTTCAGCAAGATCGCTGAAGAGAAGGACAGCGGGACGTATACTTGCACTGCAGGCATTGGCAAAGTGGTCAAGAGAAGCAGATCGGTGCAGATCACAGTGTGTGGTGAGTATGTCCTCAGTGTGTGGTGAGTATGTCCACAGTGTCCGGTGTGTCCTCAGATGCTCAAATAGCAGGAGGGACTGAATGGGAGTATGGAGTGGATAGCCAGCCATCATTATTGCAGTCTCCAAGGCTGACCAGATTCAGGCAGATCAAGAACTGCAGGGAGGGCTGGCAAGATGGCTCAGTGGGTAAAGGACTTGCTACCAGCCTGATGATCTGAGTTCAATCCCAGGGATCTACCTGGTGGAAGGAGAGAACTTACTTGGGCTTGCTGTGTTCACATGCGTACTGTGGAATGAACACGTGCACTGGTATATATACAGACACACAAGTAGATAAATAAATAAATAAATGTCTAAAAAGAACTTCAGAGATAAAGAGAAGTAGGAAATTAGGAGTCCAGACACACAAGTGTCTATCCCTGCTTGAAGAACATAGGAGAGGCAACAGATCAGTGTTGTTGGTAAAGATCAGGCTAAGGGCTCTTTTGTAATACTACTGATAGGGTCTTAGAATTGGGAAGACTCTGGCTGCTAGAGCAGGAATCCACTTAGATCAGGGAGGAAGTATTTACACATTTGGAAGTTCTAGGTTGTAGCTTTCACCCATACCTGGCTGGCCAGTGGTACATGCTGCTCAAATTTATGTATACATACAGACTTGGTTAGGAGGTATAATGGAGCAAACCTATAATCCTGGAACCTGGGAGGCTAAGATGGGGGTTTGCTGAGTTCAAGGTCAACCTGGGCTACATAGCAAAGCCTTGTCTCAACCCCCCTCCAACACAAAAAATATTTAAAATTTTTATTTTTACGTGTATAAGTATTTTGTCTGCATGTATGTAAGTACATACCATGACATGTAATGCCTGTGGAAGCCAGAAGAGGATGTGGGATCCCTTGGAACTGGAGTTGTAGATGGTTGTTAGCTACCTTGAGGGTGCTGGATATTGAACCCGGATCCTCTGGAAGAACAGCCAGTGCTCTTAACCACTAGGCCCTCTCTAGCCCCTGAATTAAAGACCATGTTTATAAAAAGATTCTAGTTGGACATGATGGTGCATGCCCATAATCCCAGTAGTGAGACAGGAGGATTTCTGCAAGCCTAAGGCCAACCCCAGTTATAAAGCAAAACTCTGTCTCAAAAAACAAACACACAAGGGGGTTGGAGAGATGGCTCAGCAGTTAAGAGCACTTGTTACTCTTAAGGAGGACCTGAATTTTGTTCCCAGCATTCCACACCCAGCTGGTAGAATTACAAGTGATATGTACCACCATCCCTGGCCCTCCTCCTCCTCCTCCCTCTCCTTCCCCTTCTTCCTTGACAGGACAGAGTTTTGTTATATATTATAACATATGACAGTTACATAGGAGTCTCTTAAAGGCAGATAAGTCAGGCAGGCATTTGAAAATCATGAGAGTGACAAAGCCCAGCCCAGGGCTTGCAGAAGGAAGGTCGTGGACTGGGTACATTGTTTTTGTGCCATCTGGATCATTTTTCTCTGTTGTTCTAGAAATGCTCTCTACGCCCAAGATTTTTCATGATGCCAAATCTGAAATCATAAAAGGACATACCATAAGCATCAGCTGCCAGTCAGTAAATGGAACTGCACCCATCACGTATCACCTTTTAAAAGCAATGAACATTTTCCGGAGTTATACAATGACCTCAAACAGTCACGCAGTATTCACAGATAGACCAATCAAAGATGTGGAGTACCAGTGCATGGCAGACAATTGTCATTCCCACCCTGAGGTGGTCAGTGAGGTCCTGAGGGTCAAGGTGATAGGTAAGTGGCTGTGCTGTGAGAGGAAAGAGGGCTTTAATGAAGTCTGGAAGGTCTGGAGTCAATCAGGGATTACGGGGATAACAGAAGCGAGTGTGACCTGTGCACTCGCTACCAGATATGTCTCAGAGCAGGACCAACACCCAGTAAATGGGTCTGGAAAATATCTGGGGACTTTTGATGTGCTAGCAAAAGCTCTTTTTACCTTTCAAGTGAACTACTAGAACAGGATAAGAGAGAAAGTGGCCTGACTTCTGGAATGACTGGCGTGGCCTGCTTGGATTTGCACCTCTGCAGATAAACTGAGAGCCACCCCGAGACCTGCAGGCCAGAGCTCTTCTCTACTGTTGGCTTAGTAAAACACCTGTGTCCCATGTGTGACATGCAACAGGCAGAGCCACAGGCCATGAGCTCATGGGAATGTTGTGAGCATTTGTCTGGGCTCTCACCAAGGGCTGGGGTGGATGTTTTTCCTTGAGCCTCTGTCTTTGCCTCTTGGAAGGGCCCTGCTCCTGCACCCTGTGTAAGAAGCTTAATAAGCTTTCCTCCTTGTCCGTGTCTTTTTTTGTTTAATAACCATGTGTTATCATCAACATTGCTGTATGCATTTGTTAGCTGTACAACGTCTGTATGTGCTGCTATGGACGTGAGTTGTCCGCAGGGTGGGAAGATCCAGCAGGGCAGAAGGAATCTTGCTTCCATTACTGCATCAGAAGTTAAGCGTCTAGAGCTGAACACAGTGGCACAGGCCTGTAATCACAGTGCTTGGGAGCTGGAGGCAGGAGGATCTGGGGTTCAAGGTCATCCTGAGCTACATAGTGAGATCACAGTCAGTCTGGGTTACATGAGACCCTACCTCAGAAGAGATGGGGGCGGGGAGGAAGGCAGAAGGAGAGAGGGAAGATGTAAAAAGCAATATATATATATATATATATATATATATATAGAGAGAGAGAGAGAGAGAGAGAGAGAGAGAGGGAGAGAGAGAGAGAGAGGAGAGAGAGAGTGGTAGAGGAGGAGGAGGAGGAAGAGAAAGAAGAAGAGGGGGAGGAGGAAATGTTTAAGTACTAGTTCCATGGGGCATATAAAAAAAAATAAGACATGTTTTCTGATTTCAATGTTAAAAAAAGAACAGACATTCCTGATCAAAAATGAGGAAATATTTGAATAGTACCACAAAAAAAAACAAAGAAAGAATATTGGAGGGAACACTTGATTAATTATCACATAGAGAAGACCCTTGCAGTAACAGTTATGATATCCCATGGGTACATGCCTTTAATCCCAGGACTTCAGGGGCAAAGACTGGATGATCTCTGTGAGTTTGAAGCCAGCCTGGTCTATACAGCAAGTTCCAGACCAGCCAGAAATGCATAATGAGACCCTGTCCCGAGAAAATCAACCAAGCAACCAACCAACCAAGCAAACAAACAGTAACCCATAGTGATAATGACCCAGAGTATGGAAATATTACCTACTTCGGAAGGGAATCTGTGGAAGTGCTGGCTTAGCCAGAGCTTGACCGTGGGTGGGCAGAGAGAGCTAAAGATGTGTCTCAGTTTCTTTTCTGCTACTATGAAAAAATGCTCTGACAAAGGCAACTTAAGGAAGGAAGGATTTGTTCAGCTCACAGTTCAAGGCACAGTCCATCATGGCAGGGAAGTCAAGGCAGCCAGAGCCTGAAGCAGCTGACCCCATTACGTGCTCAGTCGGAAGAAGGCAGAAATGAACATGTGCGTGCTAGTACTCAGCTCTCTTTGTCCATTCTATTCAGTCCAGGACCCCGAGCCCACTGTATGATCCCACCCAGAGTTAAGATGGGCCTATCCACACCAATTACCATAATCAGATAATTCCCCACAGGCCTGCCTAGAGGCCCATCTCGTAGGTAATTCTAGATTCTGTCAAGCTGACTGTGTGAATCATCACAGATGGCCTACCATTTCTAGAAGCCACATGAACCAAATAATCTCTAGTAAACATATGAATCAAGGATTCATGAGGGGCCAACAAGATGGCTCAGTGAGTAAAGGTGCTTGCCACCAAGCCTAATGACTTGAGTTCAATCCCCTGGACCCACATGGTAGAAAATCAGATGGCTGGAGGCAAAAATTGGGAATAGGGAGCCATTGGAGTTAAGATGAAAACATGACAGAGAGAAGCTGGGAGGGTATCAGATAGATGTTAGTCTGCGGAGTCAGAGGAGGGAGGAACGGCAAGACATGAATGGGTTTTTCTTTAGAAGATGAACCTGGTAGATGTGTGTTCAGGCAGCCATGGGGAAGGAATGGAGACTTCAGCTCTCAGGAGCCATTAAGAAGCAAATGCAAAATTCCACAAGGAAGCCATGAGTTTAAAGTGGGTCAGTATTAGTCACTAACATTTGCATAGTGCTCCCTACATATCCAGCCCTGGGTGAAGCATCTCAAGTAATACTTGCAATGGCCACACAAGACTCAGTGGTCGTATTATCTTCATTTTGTGATGAAGCAGCTAAAGCTTATAGCAAATACTTGGTGGATGATAGGACTAGATTATGAACACTAGCAGTCTGGCTCCTGAGTCTAATTGATCAGTAAACCCTGGTGCTTCTCAGCTGTCAGGTTGGGCTATGTGCTCAGGCTAGCTGCCCGTCTAGGGAACTCCACCATGCCAGGCCTGTTATCTCACAGCTCTGTGGTCTCCTTACACTCTGCTAGAGCAGTGACTCGGAAGTCAGAAAGCCAGTCTTTTGACCAGTGCAGTGTCACTAGAAGAAAGGATGACTTAAGATCATGAACTTTCATGGCTGAGGATGTTGAGGACAGAGGGCACAGGAGGGAGTCCTGCTTGGGCCTGTGGGGAATTTGACTATCCAAGTCTCCAGGTGGACAGAGAGACATGCAGTTCCGGGAAGTCATCTGGACAGGAAGCATCTGTTTAGGTTTCAGTGCCCAGAACTAGAAGCTTAGTGTGTGAAATTCCCAAAGACGATGAGTTTGGAGGGGCTGGCTAGATGGCCCAGTGGGTAAAGGCACTTGCTATCCAGCCTGATGACCTGAGTTCATTCTCTAGGACCCACATAATAGAGAAGGAGAGAACTGACTTCTACAAGGTGTTCTCTGACTTCCACCGGCACGCTGTGGCATGCACACACCCACACAAATAGACACACATTCACACAAAATGAATAAATAAAAATATAACAAAAAAAAGAATGACGCTGGAAGGTTAGAACTAACTTTGCAAGAAGTCTACGTTTCACTGTGACAATAACTAGTAAATAAAGAAAAGGCAGCAGATTGTGGAAAAGGAGAATCAGTTTTAGAGGCAGCACAAAAGCCTGGAGAAAGCCAAGTTCAAGTCCCTAGGAGGGACCAGGTGTCTGACCAGCTGTAGGAAGGCCAGATGAAGAACTAACGACGGTCACCATTGAGTTACTCTGCAGGACCATGGTCTGAGGGTCAGGTGACCGTCCCAGTGTTCTTGAAACCAGAGGTAGAATACAATTTCAAAAGCAGATGGATGGTTGGAAATGGGTGCCTGCCTATAATCTCAGCACTTAGGAGGCTGAGACAGGAGGATCCAGAGTCAAGGCCAGTCTGGGCCATGTGAGTTCTCATCTGAAAACAAAACAACAGCAACTATAGAAAACCAGATGGATGGAAAGCAAAGTTCAGGGGTAACAAGAAAGTGGGAAATAAGATTGTGAAAACAGGAAGAAAAGGAAGGGACAGAGTGGAGGGTGATTCAGAAGATCTATGTAAGCAGAAAGGCAGAGAGAACCATCACACATGCACACGGAGCCTCCCACAGAAAACATAGGTTAATCTTGTCGACTTGCCAAGTGGTAAGTCATCAAGGTAGGAAGAAGGGATCTTTTCCTTGTGCTTTATCAGTGGATGAAAACAGGAAGCATCCATCACTGCTCTTCAGTGCTAATCAGGGAAGGGACCATGAGGCAGGAGGAATGAGAGACTTGACAAGTGCAGGACACAGCCCAAGTTCAAGCTCAAGCTACAGACTAAGAGAAAGGCAGGCAGAAAGAGTGTCCATTCCATATTTCTTCTCTGTCCACCGCATCTTGATTCTTTGTGACGTGGTCTCTCTCTGTCTCCATGCAGCACATGTTGGTCTCAAACTCGAGATCCTTCTGTATCCATCTCCCAAGTGCTGGGAGTACAGGTGTGCACCCCCACACCTCGCTCTGTCCCCCACTTCCTTGCTCAGTGCTAACCCTCTGCCTGTTTTCCAGTTCCAGTGGATGAGGTTACAATTTCTATCTTGTCGAGTAATGACGTGAGGTCTGGGGATGAAATGGTGCTTCTCTGTTCTGTGAAAGAAGGAACCTTTCCGATCACGTTTACGTTTTACAAAGAAAAGGAGGTCAAACCCATCCATCACACCATCCTGAATTCTACCCAAGCATTTTGGCACAAGGAACAGACAAGCAAGGAGCAGGAGGGACAGTACTATTGCACAGCCTCCAACCGAGCCATTCTTAGGAGGAGCAGCCCCAGAAGCAGCACTCTGACAGTCAGAGGTGAGTCCCACCCTGGCCAGTGAGGTACAATGTGGACAGTTCAAGGGAGAGGAAAACATACCCCATCCTCATAAAAGGGAGAGAATGGAAGGTTAGTTCACCTGAATGAAAGCTAAGAAACCAGTGTCTGTTTATTTGCAGTTAATAGAAACCCACTCATTTAACAAGTGAAAAAATGGAGGTGATTACTATAAAGAACTGAGAATATTCGGCCCGGTTCCAGTTCCAGATTCCTGGCAGAGAAACACCAGTCAGTTTGCCTTGGGTCAAACATCCAACTATGGACCACTTGTGTCCAAGGGGATACAGCCAAAGACACGGAGCTCAGTTATGTGGGTGAATGAGAAGGGTTTGTAGAGTCGGAGGAAGACTTAAAGGTCTGCCCAAATGGAGCCTAACCCCAGCGAAATTGGCTTGGTCTGTCCCTGAATACATAGCTAAACTTGACTGATGGCAGAAACAAGCATTTCTGTGCCAGCTGAGTATGAAAGCCCTCAGAGGCACATGCTAAAAGTAAGATGCCAGTTACAAGGATTGTGAAAATCGGTTAATTGCTGCATAAATCTGATATTACGTTTCCTTTTTTTCTCGCCTATTCCCAGTCTTTCTTGCTCCATGGAAGAAAGGACTTATTGCAGTGGTTGTCTTTGGAGTGATAATAGCTTCCCTGATAGTTGGGGCCAAATGCTACTTTCTAAGGAAAGCCAAGGGTGAGTACCTCTCTCCAGGTAGTTATTGCCAGGAAAACTGGCTATGGCTCTGAGGAGGCTAAGGAGGCATCGTGGCTTTCCTCCTTTGGTGTCACTTTGGTAACTGAAGGTTCTGGCTTTGGTGGGTTAAACTGAGCAGAACTGAAAGCGGGTGCTTGTCTAGTTGGGCAAGCCAGCTGGTGGGAGGGCAGGGTTGGGTGAAACCATATCTTCATGTTGTCAGAAGAAGCTATTTCTTTAGTGTTAGGTGCACCTTGTCCTGGAATTGTAGGGTATGTCACAAACATACACACATGCGCTGTGTGAACCTTCCAGCTGTGCCAATGATTTCTGCCCTGTACCCTCACGGAAGCCAAGAACACCACCTAGTACTTGGGAATTGGGTCAGCTAATCCAGACTCAAGGAGACGGACCCACAAAATGCCTGTACATTCTGGGAGGAAAGCAGTGGAGAGATGGGTTCTTCAGGAGCCTCTAGCACTATCGCTTGGGCTGGGGGGGCGTAGATGGAATGGGAAGGGGTCTCGGATTTTTTTCTCTGGTAGTAAAAAGGCAACCTCCTTGGGAAGAAACAAGCTTTCAAGAAGCCTCTTCCCCGCAAGGCAGACCCTGACTTTGGTCTCAGGCTGGCTTGGAATTGATAGTGAAAGGATTGACTTGGACTTTGCTTTTTGGAATTGTCTTGAAATCAAAGCGCTAGCTGCCTGCTTATCTGAGGAATCTGATTCTTGTACCTGGTCTTGACCACATCCTATGGACTAAAACCGCTGCTATCTAAAATGTTACATATTTAAGGAAACCATGTAAATCTCTTGCAGTGTGACCAAGAGAAAGGCTGGGGGTATAGTTCATCGTGCTTGAGCCCCAGCAACATAAAACAAGCGAGGAAACAAAAAACCAAGGATGCCTCTGTTTCTCTATCTTCCAAGCATGGTTATGTCTGGTGCTCTCCCTCCACACCCTGACCCACTCTCTCTCAACATGATCTCATATATCCCAGGTTGATTTCAGACTCCCTATGTAGCTGAGGCTGACCTTGAATTTCTGATCCCCCTGCCTCCACCTCTGGAGTGCTGGGATCACAGGCATTTGGTTTGTACAATGCTGAGGATTAAGCCCACAGCTTTGTGCATACCAGGCAAGCACGCTATCAGCTGAGCTACATCCCTAGACACTCTTTTCTCTTTTATTTTTATGAATAATCTTTAGGAAAATCAGGGGTAGTTGAAGAAACTGTTCCTGTCTGGCATACTTATGCTGACTTGGTTTTTTCTTTCTGTTTTAAAGCCAAGCAGGTACCAGTGGAGATGTCCAGGTGAGTGTCCATGGAAGAGGAGGTGGCTGCTTTGTGGGCAAGGCTACAAGGACAGCCTAAGGAAGCTGTCAGAAGTTCTCAGAAAACTCAGAAAGAATAAGGACCTTGAGTATAGTATGTTTGCGCTTGTGAGTGTGGGTGTGCACATGTCTGCATGTATGTATGCATATGTGTGTGTCTTACTGAAAGATTGCCAGCTATACTTTAAAAGAAATTTTATTTATTATTTTTATTTTATGTGTTTGAATGTATTGCCTGTGTGGATATAAGTGCACCTGTGTCATGCAATGCCCACGGAGGACAGAAGAGGATGTCAGATTTCCCTGGAACTGGTTGTTAGCCACCATTTGGGTGCTGGGAATTGAACCCCAGTCCTCTGCAAGAACAGCCAGTGCTCTTTACTGCTGAGCCATCTCTCCAACCCAATCCCCCAGCTATACTTTTATGGAAAGGATTGACTTTATTTTCTGAGACTGTGCCTACTGAACTGTTATTTGTGAAATTCTCTTTTCCTTACAAAATTATAATGGTAATAGAAAGAAATTTAATTTTTTGTGTATTTGGAATAATAGAGTTGGTCTTTAAAAATGTTTCGATACCCTTTACTGAGACATGGTCTCATGGAATCCAGGATAGCTTCAAATTCCTGATCCCTTTGCCCCACCTCCAGCGTGCTAGGATTACAGGCATGTGCTGCTATGCCTGGGCTTCCTGCTGTTTGGGGGGCAAAGGCTTTCTCTGACTGATCTCAACCTCGTATCCGCCCTCCTGCCTCAGCCTCCTTCGTGTGCCACCGTGCCCATTTCTTCTTACTTTTTCATGATCTTCCTTTGATGATTTTGTTGATTTGGGGTTTTACAGTGAAAACATTGTTTAACATGGGCTGGAGAGATGGCTCAGTGGTTACAAGCACTTACTGATCTTCCAAAGGACCTGAGTTCAGTTCCTAGCACCCATGTCAGGCAGTTCATAACTGCCTATAAATCCAGCTCCAGAGGATCTGACACCCTCTTCTGGCCTCTGTACACATACATAGACACATATATACATAAATAAAAATTAATGTTTAAAAAGTGATTAAGCTTGGGATTGGAGAGATGGCTCAGTGGTTAAGAGCACTGACTGCTCTTGCAGAGGACCCAGGTTCAATTCCCAGTACCCACATGGTGGCTAACAACCACCTATAACTCCAGCTCCAGGGGAATCTGACACTCTCTTCTGACCTCTGGGGGCATTGTTTGACATGGGTGTATCTACCTACATGCAAGCTATACACTGATACACACAAATTAAAAATAATAAATATAATATTTTTAAGTGATTAAGCTTAAGCTGGGTATGGTGGCACATGCCTTCCCAGTCCTAGGAAGGCAGAGGCAAGTGGATCTCTGTGAATTTGAGGCTAGCCTAGTCTACATAGAGAGTTCCAGGGCGGTCAGGGCTACATCGTAAGACCCTGTCTCATACACCAAAAAGAAAAAAACACTGTTTAACATGTATTTTTTTCTCTTTTCTTTTTAACTTCCATTTGAAGGCCAGCAGCTCCACTTTTGAACTCCAACAATGAAAAGGTGTCGGAGCCCAATGTGGACGCCAATAGTCATTACGGTAAAGCCCAGGCTTCCTCGAGTTGCTAAGAGTTTTACTGACTCTAAGGGGTGGGGCTAAAGGTAGAGGGGCACCCTGGCTTCAAGCAGTGGTACTGTATACTCCATCACTGCAGGGTGGGATGATGGTGATGGTCATGGTGATGATGACAATGATGATGATGGTGATGATGATGATGGTGAAGAAGAATAGAAAAAAGAAAGGCAGGGCACTTTTCTATCCATTTTATTTTATTTATTATTTTTATTTTATGTCTATGAGTGTATTGCCTGCATGTGTGTACGGGCACCCATGCCATGCAGTGCCCACGGAGATCAGAAGAGAGCATTGGATTCCCCAGAGTTATGGATGGTAGTTAGCTGCCATGTGGGTGCTGGGAATTGAACCCAGGTTTTCTCTAAGAACAACCAGTGCTCTAACCTCTGAGCCAGCTCTCCAGCCCTGCACTTTTCTGTTTTAACCCTTTTAAACTTCATTTCTTTGAGATGAAGAATGTGGAACAATCCTAAAGCTTGCTGCCTCCAAAGACTGAATATTGTCCCAGGGTAATCGCACTGCATTTACAAAACAGAGAGCAGAGAAGGGGCCCATACTCTTTCCTTTGCCACAAAGTGAAACCAATGGAAAGATTCTGCTCTTGCAGAGGCATGTTGCGAAGGGGCCAGTTGAAGGAATGCTTCCTTAAACTCATTCCAACTCAGCGTCAGTCAAGTAGGGCCCCTCAGGCAAGCCTCAGTACCTTTGGGTCTATGATTAAAGTCACTCAAAGCCAGGTATGATGGCTCATGCCTGTCATCCCTGCACTCTGGAGGACAGTCAGATAGATTTTTGTGTTTGAAGCAAGTCTGGTCTACATATTGGAACTCCAGGCCTACTAGGGCTATATAAATAAAGAGACCCTATCTCAAAAATTTTTTTACTAATGATAATTCAAATTAGCTCAAATACATGATAGAAAACCTTGTGTTCTTGCAGAATAGTATTTATATCTTCAAGGATTCTTTTTAACAAAGAACATGCTAAAAAAAATTTTTTTTCCAGTGCTAGGGATTGAACCCAGGCCTCTCACGTGTTAGGCATGCTCATTCGCCACGGAGCCAGTTCTACACTCTGCTTTGTTTGTGCTCACTGAGGTTATAATTTAGAGAGAAACTGTTGACTCTTTAAAACATGTTCTCAGTCCAGTTTTCCCAACCAGAGAGGGCAAGTTAACTAATAGCTTTCACGTTGTTAGTGACTAGTCCCTTCTAGAAAGAGTTTTAACCTACATTGAACCATTCTGAATTCAAGGTAATTTGGTTGTGCCTTGGACCCAGGCACAACAACGTCCCCCAGGGTTGGGAAAATACCACACAGCACGAAGACCAAGGAGGGGACCCAGGACCCAGAGGCACTTCTGCTTGCCACTTATACTGAATAAATCATACTTTCTTAGCAGTATTGAAGTTTTTACAAGTTTAGGAGGGCCAGAGAGATGGTTCAGTGGGTAAAGTATTTGCTGTGTGAAGATGGGGACCTGAATTTGGTCCTCGGTACGCATATAAAAGCCAGGTACAGGAGCATACACCTGGAACTTGGGTGTTGGAGGAAGGGGACTAGAGATGGCTGCATCCTGGGGGGCTTGCTCACCAGCCAACCTAACCAAATCAGTGAGCTCCAAGTTCAGTGGAAGACTCTGTCTTAAAAAATAATGTGGAGAGTGATAGAGAAAGATACTCAGCATTAACCTCTGGCCTCTACACACACATGCGTACACACAGTCACAGGAAACTAGAGTTTCTATAGTCACTCATCCTAATTTTTTTCAACCAGGTTTTAGTGATGATGTTGGAAACCATGCAACAAAACCCCCAAATCAAAATAAAGGTAATTTTAATTTTCAATGCTTTATTAGAAACATTAACATTAAAAAATATTCACCGGAAACGATAACTAAAATTCTATGGTGGCCAGACAATTTCCAAGACCTCTTAATGTTCCTATAATTGCCTGATTGTCAAATGTAGACAACTGGGTATTTTCTCTAAAGATGAAGATGCTATCCAGTGTCCTGAATGGTGAGGCAGCCTAAATCCAAGTAGAAAGGATACTCCCAGTATCCAAGTAGCAAGGCTATCTGAAAAGCAACTCCCTGGTTCCGAATAAGATGAGTGGAGCAGAAGGGTGTTTCTCTTGGGTAGCTGAGGTAGAGATTTCTTTATTTGTTCATGTATTTGAGGCAGGGTCTCGCTCTGTGGCCCTGAGTAGCCTAGAACTGGCTACGTAGACCAGGCTTGCTGGGAACTCACAGAGATCCACCTGTTCCTGCCTCCCCAGTTCTGGGATTAAAATGGTTCAGCATGCTCAGCCATTTTAAAAGATTTTTAAAGACAACAGTAGGCAGTTTGTGTCTACTTAAAGCCTGGCAAGAGTGGACTAAATCATTCTTTAAAGACATTCTCCACTCTGTACTGCTTTCATTAGAGCTAAAACCCCCAACCTGCTTCTGGAAAGCCTCTTTGTCCGCACAATCTGTTTTAGTTGCTGATAAGAACCCCTGATTCTTTGGGGCCTTAAATTGCAACAGAGTCTGGCATGGTGGCTCACACCTATGATCCTAACACTTAAGAAGCTGAGGCAGGAGGACCAAGAATTCAAAATGAGTCTCAGCTACATAGAAGTTTGAGGCTGACCTGGATGTATGTGACTCTGTCTTAAGAAACAACAGTAATACTGTTCTGAGTTAAAAGCAAAGTAATTTCCTGGCTTTCTCCACAGAGCTTGGGGATTGCATTGCTTTGCATGCTTCATCTTGCCTAAGCATGTTGAGACTCGTGAACCCTGTCCCACCTTCTGAGATCCTTTTTCCATGTCCTTGAGAAAGAATGGGAGTTAACTGCTTGGCCATTTTCAATGTCTATTAACCTGTAAAAGTTCCCCACACTGGAGAAACTAGGACCTAGGCAGGAGGGTCATCCACATTCAGGTCACAAGAGTCAGAGAGGCCGCTAGCATCTCTAGTGTCCAGGCCAGTGTAGGGCTGATTGAAATGAAGATCTCTGTTGTGGTCCAGTACCCCTAGGGGTGATGCTGTCTAACCTCTAGATACTGTGGTTCCTTTGAACAGACCCTCAGAACATGGATGTGGAGTACACAGAAGTAGAAGTGTCCTCTATGGAGCCTCACCAAGGTAAGCAGCCCTCACCCGCTGAGCCAAGCACATGGTATGCTCTGGGTTTGGGTGTAGATGCCACGTGAGAGGTAAGGGTGTTGGATCCAGTCAGCATGGTCTCTCAGAGGGGAAGTGGTCAGCAGATCTATTGGCTGTGCCTAAGGCTGGAGCTGTAAAATATCATTAGTTGTGTTACTACTACTGATGGGTCCTGAGCATTCGTCGGGTACCACGCAGTGACTAAGGGTTGAGCATCTTGTTTCTGTGGAAGAGACTGGGGGTAACCTTACCCCTGGATGTTCCCAGCTTTCCTCAGAGTCTGTTCTCCTGCCCAGATGTGTCCCTAGAACAAAGACCTCTGTAGACTGAACATGTGGCAATCAATGTTTAAGATAGTGAATGTGTGTTAGTTGCTTTGTTCATTGCTATGACCAAGTACCGGACAAGAGAAACTTAAGAAAGGAAGAGTTTTTGCCATACAGTGTGGGGGATTTGCAGTCCATCAAGGCAGGAAGGAACAGTGGTTGGAACTAAGGCAGCTGGTTGCATTGTGTCCCCAGTCAGGGAAAAGGGAGAGTGATGAATGCTGGGTCTCGGCTAGCTGTCTCCTGTTTATGTACTCTCCACCCCAGCCCACAGCATGCCACCCACATTAGAGTGGCCACTTCAGTTAATCTAATCTAGAAAATTCCTTACTGGTATGCCTAGAGGCGTGTCTCCATGGTGATTCTAACCCAGGTAACTTGACAGTAAATAGCCTCTTTAGAGGGACTTTTTTGGGAAAGACTTGAGAGCATAGTCTCTCTGAGAGTGAATGTGGTATTGGGTGTAGGCCTCAGTTTTTGTGTTGGGTGTATGGTTCACGCAAGGGCAAGCTGTCTGTAAGTTCCCATCTGTGATTCAGTGCTGAGAGAATGACGCACAGTGGGCTACTCACAGCAAATACCAGGACATGGATCTCAGCAGCTTTTGGCACCAGAAAACAACACCCATCTCCTAAGCCTCCTCCACCTTAGCTCACCCTCCAGTTTCCTGAATGCTCAAAGGAAACGGCCATCCCAAGCCTTCCGGTCCTGCTGAGAAACTCCTTGGGACTGTTACCATTCACCTCCCTTTGCACTGTGACTGAGGCCAGGCTGTTTCCTCGGCCAGGCAGGCCTGGGAAGTTTTCCAGGAAGAGCCTGCTGATCATCAGCTAGAGCCACGTGGTGGTGGTGTCCCGAAGCCACCTCTTGCTCCATGACTTAGGAGTTCTCTCGCTGAGCCTGGTTCTTAGTGCCACATCAGCAGATGTGTGCATGAAACGTTCATGACCAGTAGACATGACCCCTAAAGCTTCAGCACTGTGTGCTGCAACACAGCCCCTTTCCCAGGGTCTCTGGTCAGAATTGCACCTGAAAGTGTGCTGGAGATTGACATCCAGTTCTGACTGGACTGGAGGGGTGGGGAACACTGGGCCTGGAGTTCTCTTCCTCTTCACTTTATGGTAAAATGGTTCGCTCCTTTTCCTGAAGGGGACCAGCCACTGTGCGAGAAACTAAGACACAGGTGGTCCCTCCCAGGCAGAAGTATAGCTTGAGGGGGAGCTGGAGGCTAAAAGTAGTAGATAGCATCAGATGATTGCAAGTGCCTGGGAGGCACAGAACGGGGTGCAAGGAGAAGGCACAGAAGAGGACACTTTCTATGGCCTTTTCTGGATGATGCAAGAAGGCCTCTTCTTGAGACAAGGTCTCCCTGCAGCCCCAGCTGGTCTGGAACTTGCTATGTAGATCAGGCTGGCCTCAGTATCACAGAGGTCTACTTGCCTTTGTCCCCTGAATGCCGGAATTAAAGACCTGTGCCACCACAACTGGCTTAAGAAGGCCTCTGTGAGGGCTTTTGGTCAAGTTGAGGCTGAAGGGTGCAAAGACGTCAGCGGCACCAAGCAGAAGGGTTAGAAGGACCCAGGAGATAGGAAGGCTGATTGAGATAGGTCGGAGTGAAGCTCCTTTTACTTAGATCTGAAAGGGGAAGCTGGGCATGATAATCCCAGCACTTAAGAATTTTATATAGAAGGATCAAGAGTTTAAGGCCAGTTGGGGTTATAAGATAGCCCGTCTCAAAAAAATATCTGAAAAGAGGCAGAGGCAGAAGAAGATGGATGAAGGTCGGATGATAGGCTGCGGGCAGAGTGGCTGGAGCACAGGGCCCCCAAGGTTCCTTTGAATCCTATTCTAAATGGATTAGGAAACCTCTAGACGACTTGAGTCAGGGGAATAGCAGGTTTCCAATTCCTTCTTTTAGAAAGATCCTCAGGGACCAGGGAATAATAAATAATGCCGGGTCAGTTGTAAGTGCAGTGCTCTACACAGAAGGTGGAGAGAGGGGCTCCCAGAGCAAGCTGGCTGGCTAAACTAGCCATGTTGACAGCTCTGAGTAGCCTCCTGCACGGGCTTGCGTGCATGCATGTGCAAACACACACACACACAATCTTCTTTTTTAAAAGAATTGTAGCAGAGACTAGTGTGCTATCAGTACACAAGAAGAGATGTGGGAGCAAAGTACCCATAATGGATGGGCTCTAGACACGCACGCACATGCACACGCACACATATATGTCTTTTTGAGACAGGGTCTCCCTGTAGCCCCAGCTGGCCTGAAACTCACTATGTAGACCAGGCTGGCCTTGAACTCATAGAGATCTGACTGCCCCTGCCTCCCAAGTGCTGGGACTAAAGTTATGTGCCACCATGCCTGGCAGAGTCTAGATGTATTTTAGCGATAGATCACAGCACCTGGTGACTATGCAATGGCCAGGACAGGGGAGACAGAACCCCACATTTCTTGCTGGAGTAACTGTGTAGATGTTTGCGATGTCTGAGACTGTGAGGAAAATATTCCTGCTGAGATCTGATTTGGCTAGGTAAAGTTTGAGATGCCCGTGAGATGCCAGGAAGAGCAGGCACAGGGTTCTAGTGCTCAGAGACTCAGAGGTGAGCCTGAGTTGGCTGTTGGAATGGTAGAGAGCTCTGCATTAGCCCTCCTCGGTCCAGTCTAAGTTAGGCACATCACTCCATCAATGTAACAGCTCTCTTCTCCCTCGGGGGTTGTCAGGTTTGGAAGGAAAGGGAAGGACAGCATGATTGCAGGGGCACTAAGGAGCGGGGCTGCCCATAGATGTTGAATGGAAGTGGAAAATCCTTCCGCGCTTTCCGACTCGACCTTCTGCACTCTACGGAGTGCTCTGGTGTACGGTGAAGTGTGATACAAAGGGTCACAGGGGACCCAATTCCTGCCTTCTATCCGTGCAGCAGACCCTGAGCTCCCTGTCACCCTAGGCTCTGGCACCAGGCTGCTTGGCTCCTCCTACGGAGGTCTGGGCTCTGCCTGTGCTCCCTGTTCAGTGGTCTGTGTGGGTAGAGAACAAGGGCTGTGCATGGTGCCCGAGAGGCGCTGGGTTTAAGGAGGCTCAGACGGGAAGGAGGAAGCACTTCTGCCCTTGGGAGAGTCTCCATTTCCCATTCCTTTTGGACTATGACTATGTTCCTGTCGGTGTCCACAGTGTCTAGTGTTCGCTTACTTTCTTGAGGGGGGAGGGGTTGCTTGAAAGAGGAAGTGTGGGGGTTCCTAGAATAAGGTGGGGCAGTAGTGATTGCCTTGTGCTTCCTTTGCCAAGTTCTACAGCTGTAGTTTGCAGCCAAACCAACTGGTGACATTTCCCAACTTGTACAAGTTGCTATGTGCGCAGTGGGGTCCTGGGGAGAGCTGCGATGGTGGCCATTTGGGTGGCAGCGGGAAGCTGTAGAGGATTCTACTTGTGTTTTCTTGCCCCAACTTCCTTCTTGTTACTAAAGGGCCGGGGAGTGGTCAGGCCTGAGTTCCTGGTGTTGCCCCAGGAGGGGAGTAGAGTATTACTAAATGAGGGAAGGGCTTTGTGGGTTCAAGGCCAGTGTGACTAAACACAACCTGGTGTCAGCCAACCTGGTCCCCTGTTCTCCAAGTCTCCTGTCCTCTGTAGTTGGAGGAAGTAATGGGGACATGTCCAGCTCTATCCCTGGCTGGCAGCTCACCAAGTGGTCACTGGGAGTGGAGGAGGGGCGGGAAGGAACTCATTAAATCCACATTTGCTGTCTGTTTGCCTCAAGACTAGTTGCTGGGAAAGCCCCATCTCTTTCTCTGTTAGTGCAGAGAAAAACAAGCCAAAATAGAGCCCCATCCGGAAACACCTCTGACAGCAGAAACTAACAGCCTACTGGCCTGGCTTAGTCATTAGCAGGCAGCTGCCGCCACAGGGGCACAGGAGGGGGAACAGCAAACAATTACACCCCCACCCCTCACTGAGCGGGGCAGAGCCAGGGGCAGCTGTAGAGCTGGGGTGCAGCTCAGCTGAGATGTGGAAGCCACCCTGCTGCACTGACTGGTATGTCGGGTGTAGCCACTCAGGTCCTGAGAGTATTAGAGTGTCCCCAAGGAGACTGGAGAGGTCTTCTGGTCATCCCTATGTGCCTGGGGGCAGATGCCCAGCCCTCCCTCCATCCTTCTTCCTGTCTTAAGCTACACTGTGGGAACATGGCCGAGCTGGCAGAGCTGCCCCGTGCACACTTTATAGCTCTTACCACAGTATTATCCTCACTGTGCGTGTGCGTGTGCATGCGTGTGTGTGTGCTTGTGTGTGTGTGTGCGTGTGCGTGTGTGTGTGTTTGTATGATGTATGAACATGAGGCATGTGTATGCAGAGGCCAGAAGAGCATGTCACGTGTCCTTCTCTACCTGTCACTTTCTACTTTTTTTTTGGCCTTTTTGAGGCAGGGTCTCCCTGTAGCCCCAGCTGGCCTGGTGCTCACTATGTAGACCAGGCTGACCTTGAACACACAGAGATCCACTTGCCTCTGCCTTCCGAGTGCTGGGATTAAAGGCATGCGCCACCACACCCAGCCCCACTGAATTCTCTTGAAACGTGGTCTCTCACTGAACCTGGAGCTAAGATGGCAGCCAGCAGGCCTCAGCCATCCACCTCTCTGCTCTCTACAGTGTGTATGGGGCTACAGGTGTATGTAGCCACACCCCAGTCTTTGACATGAGTGCTGGGGAATTGAACTCTGGTCCTCATGCTTACACAGCGAGTGTTCTTACCCTGTGTACCATCTCCCCCAGCCTGTCCCATTTTTGTTTGTTTGTTTATACTTGAGTTTGAGCCCAGGACCTTGTGAATGCTGAACAAGCACTCTACCACTGAGCCACATCCCAGCTCATTAATACTCTTTGCACACCAGTTTGAAAGCTAGGCCCAGACCCACCTTTTGCTCTTCTGTGGTTCCAGGCACATAGGAAGTATGTATGGTCATGTTGAATGGATGGCTTGTCCAGGCCTATCATTCAACAGGGGGTCCCTTGGGTATATGGAGGATCCCACAGCAAGTTTGGGGGCCCCTCGCGCTTTCCTCTATGCCTCCGGAACTGGAGTGTAGAGGGTTGTGTGGGCATCTCTACTGTCCCTTTCTAGTTCTCTTAGGCAGATGTCCTGAGATGGGGAGGGGGCTAGTACCTCAACCACTCTATTGAGCTCCAACTCCTGCCCTGGTTCCTGATTCCCTCTGCAAGGCCCTCATTGCTCCAGTGCCCCAAGTTCTACTGTATGGATGAGAAGCATGCCTAGGCTCAGCCTGGCACACAGGACCTAATACAGAAACCACTGACATCCAGGGTCTGGTGACTCCCTCAGACTCCCGTGCCAATGCCTTGCTCCAGTTCCTCCTGCAGTCAAGAAATAGGGAGGGAATGGCCTTGCGTAGACCTTCTAGAAGTCCAAGGACCCGAGACCGAGATGCCTATAGGGCATGAACTGGTGCCTCTAGTGTCACTCCAAACCCTGACAGGTGCTCCCAAGAAGTGATGCAAAGTCTGAGAGCAGGGGATGCCAAGACTGTAACCTGTCCCGGAGAGGCTCAGTGTTCCCCGGGGAGATGGTTGTGGGAGCAAAGAAAGTCAATGTGTTGTATGAAGGGAAATGTTCTCCAGAGTGCTGTGGGGACACAAGAGCCTGTACAGCTGCTGAGGGCACAGAGAAGGGTGAGGGTGTGAGTGTTGAGGTGTGCATAGGGTACAAGGGTGATGCTTGGTCAGGGTTTTAGAGCAGTGAGACAAGAGCAATGACAGGTCAGCAATGGAGGTGTTCAGGGAAGTGGAGTGAGAGGGGGCACCCTGGTGAGTGAAAGAGTGTAGTGAACAGAGGGGATCCAGGGAGGGTCCATGTCATGCCCCACCGTCTGTGAGGAGGAGATGGCACCCCTGTCTGGGGCTCCTTTCTTCCTTTGTAAGAAGAGGCTCCTGACCCAGACCCATAAGGCTTCCTGGTCTTCCTGCTACAAGTGAGAAAAGTCTAGGATGTGTTCAGGTTCCGTCCTACATCCTCAGGGTTTGAAGGTATGTGTGTATGCTCCTGTCTGCATGAGTGTGGATACTGTGCACAAATTTGTACACCCAAGGTGTGTGTTTTTATGTACAGTGTAAGCACACATTATGTGAGTGAACACAGCATGTGTGTATGCATGTGTGGTCCTCAATAGGAAATAAACAAATAGCCAGCTTTAAGGTGCTCTTTGTCTCTCAAGCCCATGAGTTACATTCTGGGTATAATCCATACCCTGGGTCTGTGCTCTTGTCTGCCATTCTAAAAAGGTCTAGCCCAAAGAATCATGACCCTTACTGCACGTTAGAATCCCCTGTGGAGCTCTTAACAACTCCAGTGCAGGGGCTGGAGAAATGGTTTGGTAGTTAAGAGCACTGGCTGCTCTTGCAGATGACCTGGTTCTGTTCCCAGAGCCCACTGGCAGCTAACAACCATCCAGAACTTCTGTTCCAGGGGATCCAACGTTCTCTTCTGGCCTCTGCAGGCATTGCATGCACAGGTGCACCTGCATACATGCGGTTTAAATACTCATCCACATGAAACTGAAAACAGCAACACCACAGCCAGTGCTGTTGAACGTGACAATACATGCCTGTAATTCCAGTGCTTAGGAGATAGATGCAGGAGGATCAGGAGTTCAAGGCCATCCTGGACTACCCAGCAAGTCCAGTCTGGACTATGTAACAGTATCTCCAAAACCTAAAACAAACAAAGCAAAATTAAAAAAAACAATACATTGTTGCGTACACCTTTAATCCCAGCAGAGGAAGGTGGATCTTTGTGAGATCAAGGTTAATCTGATCAATACACCAAGTTCCAGACCAGCTGGGGCTGTAGGGAGACCCTGTCTCAAAACACATAAACTTATACATACATACATACACATACACACACACACACGAAAAAAAAAAAAAAAAAAAAAAAACTGAATACCAGGACAGCCCCAGAGCACTTCACTTAGAATCTGTAGTGAGTCTGGCTGTTGGCACCAAATGCAGCTGGCCCAGCCAGCTTCATCTGTAAGTGGTCATTGTCCCATGCAACCTTGTGGCCACTGCTGATGCCAGGCTCCAGCCCAGACCCCAGGATCTCATTTTAGATCCTGGGTTCTAGGCTCCCAAGTGGTTGCAAGGCTATCCATAGCCCTGCCCTAGTAAGAGGGGCCTGGCAGAGCAGCTGGCTCAGGGTGTCTATGGCAGGAAAAGAGAGCTGGGGCCATGAATCACAGGGCTTGGGGCCTGTGCAGAGCCCCACTTTGGTTCTTCAGGTCCCCAGTTCCTCCCTGCAGGCATCCTCATCACACAGTGCCTGTTCATCTCCTGCTTTCAGCCTCAGAGAGCTTCTAGCCAGGCCAGGAATCTTCTGGGTCTCTGGGTGCGGCTAGACATGGGAATCCCTAGGGTGTGCGGGGGGTACGGCAGTCAGCTGGCCCTGGGTCCAGAAGCAGCTACTGACCTGAGCCTGGTCCCTTTTCCAGATCTGGGAACGAAAGGCACAGAGACGGTGTACAGTGAGATCCGGAAAGTCGACCCTAGTGAGTGAGGGGCCCTTGGTTCTCCAGTGCGGGTGGGAAGAATGTCCTAGAATCACCGAATGGCGCCTTGGGAGAGGGTGGGGAGAAGAAGTCCAAGAAGAGCATGAAGAACACCACCTCTCATAGTAGATTCTGGCTGTCTTCCTCACACCACTCTTAAGAATACTGAGGTAAAAAGCCGGCCTGGTGGCACACACTAATCCCAGCACTCAGGAGGCAGAAGCAGGCAGATCTCTGTGAGTTCAAGTCCAGCCTGGTCTATGTAGTGAGTTCCAAGCCAGCCAGAGCTACGTAGTAAAACCTCTCTCAGAACAAAACAAAGAATTCTGAGGCCCAGACAGTTTAAGACACTAGTCTACGATCACACACAAGGAAACCACTAAGCATCAGTCCTCTCGAGAGCCAGACCTCACGTTTCTGGTCACTGAGCATCACTGCCTTCGGTTTGTGGGAGGGAGTTGGTAGAATAAAGAGGCCACAGAGATCCTGCTGTAGGAAGCCAGCTGCTCAGCATCTCTGCCTTGGCTGGTACCTGAGGCTACCAGTAGCGACCCTCTTACACCTGCCAAGTCCCACTATTATGGATTCCAAAGGAGCTGTGTAACAGGGGAAGATTTTTTAACTTTATAGCTCTGGTTTCCTGCCTGAGGCCTTGCAAATTAGAGTCAAGACAGACCAGCAAGAGATAAAGGAACTGGGTGCTCAGAAGAAATCTCGGTTATTCATATAAAAGAGAAGTTAGATGAATCTATATAACTTCTTAACAAAGAACAATAAATGTGTGACGAAGGGACAAGATACTGGACATATTGGTACAGGCACACCGGGGTATGGGAAGTAGAGGCAGGAGGAATTCAAGATCGCCCTTAGCTACATAGTGAGTTTGAGGCCAGCCTGGGCTACATAAGATCCTTCCTCACAAACAAACAAAAAAGAGGCATAAAGACAAAGGAAACAGAGCTTTGGGCTTCCAAAGAAAACAGACTACAGGAAGGTAGCTATCTGGGGGAAATTACTACAGTGAGTTTTGTTTATGCAGAGCCCTCTTGGCACCAACTTTCTGTCTTCGTAGTCCTCAAACTTCCTGGAAGGGGGCGTTTGTGACAGGCTTCATGTCTGAGAAGTTATTGATTTCAGTCTCATAAGGAAGCCTGGGAAGGATCCTTTCTTCATCTATTGATTTTCATTTCCTTCCAGCTCAAAATAGTCTTTACACCAAAGTGACATATTTGGGGGTGGCATGTTCTCACTTCCTTTATCTGCTTTAGGGTAGCCTGTGGCCTAAGTGCATTTTCTTGGGGGTCCCTGGGCTGGGTCTAAATTACTCAGTCTCAGACTGTTGGAAGCTTACCACTCACCACAGGTATCACAGAACCCAATCTTGTAGAGGTTTGAGGTAATGAAGAACCCTAGCATTGCTGAGAGACATGGAGCCCTTATCCTGGTGCTGCCACTTATCAGCTGTGTGACTTTTGCTAAGATGTCTTAGCTCTTGGGGACTCAGTTTCTTCAACTATCAAGAAAGATGGGATTGAATGAGAAAGAGGAAATGGGATCATAGGGGAGACGCTACCTCTGTTACATCAGTGTGTTGTCCTAACCCTAAGGTGAGTACTAAATTTTACTTTAGAAACACAGGAGGAATTTGGGCCCTGGAGTGTTCTGTGTGTTGCCCAGATTGCTCTCTAGATTTCCAGGCCAGGGTGCTCCCCTGACCCCCATCCTTCCTCATCTAGGTCATGGGGAGCTGTGAAAGTAGAGAAAGCCCCACATCCTTTGTGGACTACAGCTCTTGGGGCCAGCAGCTACCTAAAGCCTGTACCCCCTCCTTGTGGAGAAGGTTTCATCCTGGAAGGTCAAGGGGAGGAGCCTAGAGCCTCGGCGACTCTTCTTACTGGCTGGCTGAAGACCACGCACCATTTTAAGGGATTTCCCTGTATGATCTCCCAGTCACTTCCTTAACAGAAACTGACTTCTATGTAATTCTCTCCTCTACTCCTCACCCCAAATCAGAGTCCCTTTCTGCCCAGGGGAAGACACATCTCTCATCTGATAGTTCACCAGTTTGGGGCTTATTTCATCCTCTTCTTTAATATCCCCTTAAGCTGTGCCCGGAGTTTATTAAGATTCAGATTTTTTCATGCATTTACATAATCATCCCCAAATTCTTCATAATTCCAAAATCTCTTCTATCTCTGCTTCTCCCTTTCTCTGTGTGTCTCTGTCTCTGTCTGTTTCTCTGTCTCTTTCTTTCTGGTCTTAGGTAGCTTAGACTGGCTTTAAACTTGCTATATAGCTGAGGATGGCCTTGAACTCCTGATCCTCCTGACCAAGTACTAGGATTACAGGCATGTACCACGGTGCCTGGCTAGACAGCTTATCTCTTTTGTTCCCTTTTCTAATTCCTTTGCATTTGGAAAGTTCTCTCCTTTGTCATAGTTATAACTGACACTTAATAGGCACTATGTGTATGAAACCTCAGAGCCCTCACTTAACCCTTAAGCTTATCCTAGGGCTGATACAAGCTTAATTATTATTCTTGATTAACAGATGGGGAATAGGCCCAGGGATCCTTGTCCCACAGTGGACATGGCTGCAACCCAGAGACTCTGGCCTACAGTATCATTCTTCAAAGCCTTCCTGTTTCCTCTGCCAAAGCAATTGTGCACATGCTTCTTTACCGTCCCCCTTTCTCAGTTTGAGTTCCAGTCATAACCAGCTCCATCTACTTTGAAAATTAAAAGCAGCATCCTTGTATCACCCTGGTGGACCCAGGCAAGTCATGGGACCTTCCAAGTCTTCACACTTTCTCTGTGAAATGAGGATGGGCTCAATTCTATGGTTCTTAAGATCTGTTAAAACTCAGATTATTTAGCACACACCCCCTAGCCCTGGATTTCTGCTTCTGTAGATTTAAGCATGTGTAATTAAAAAAATTTTTTTTCATTTAATTAATTTTTATTTATTTATTTTTTTGAGACAGAGTCTCATTGCTTAGTCCTGGAACTCACTATATGGGCCAGGCTGGACTTGAACTCACAGAGATCTGCCTGCCTCTATAGGCAGGAGCACCACCCCACTGGGCCCAGAATTTACATTTCTAACAAGCTCCCACACACAGCCATGTTTTTGGCCTGGGGGCCACATTGGGGGTCGCTCTGTGGATGCTGTCATTATACCACATAGGTCTTGCCCCTTGTTGGAGGGAATAGCGTCCTTCTTATTCCCCAGGCATCCTGGAGCTGACAGCTCAGGGTCGCCTGGCAGAGAAAACTGTGTGTGTGGCAGGGGATGGCGCTCGGTGAGAGAGAGGATGTGGACACCAGTGGCTGGCTGGGTGTGGGGCTGTAACTGATATTCCCCTTCTCTCGGTTCTCACCACTTCCAACCAGTGGCACTCTAATGTTGGCTATTTTGGGAAATGGCTCATAGGGCGTAGTTTTGGCTCGTAAACCCCTTTTCCCTTGAGGGGTACATAGGAAAGCCACTCCCCTAGATAAGCAAAAGTGCATGAGCAAGCCTGCTTCCATAGAGCGGCCCAGGGAGGGGCCAAGGAGAGATTTTAGGGGGCACCAAGAAGGCAGGAGTCCCTATGAGGGAGCCGACAGACTGTGGGAGGTGCCTAGTCCTGCAATCTTGGCTTTAGACTCTAACCTTACCTTCTTTTGTTGTAAAATGGATATAACACTTAGCATTTTAACCATTGTCAGGTATATAGATGGTTAATTTAGTGGCCTTAGTGCACTCTCCCTGTTCAGAAACCATCATCCTGCCGTTCATCTCCAGAACCTTTCCATCTTCTCAAACCATTAACTGATAACTGCCCACCCCCACCCCAGCCCCTGGTTATTGTCATTCGAGTCTATCTGAACAAGCTTAGCTTTTTCATCTGTCAAAGGAGACTGAATCAATGATCTTAAGTTTTTTCTCAGTCATAACATTCCGAGAGTTCCAAGGTTGCAGACAGGAGAGATGGCTCAGTGCTTAAGACACTGGCTGCTCTTGGAAGAGGACCTGGGTTTGATTCCCAGCACCCACATGATAGCTAGCAACCATTCATACATAACTCCAGTACTAGGAGATTTGATGCCCTCTCCTGGCCTCCAGGAGCATTGCATGTATGTGGCACATTTACATACATGCAGGCAAAACACTCATAGACATTAAAAAAATAAAAAGAGCCCCAAGATTGTTCTGGCAAGATGGCTCAGTGGGTAAAGGCACTTGCTGCCAAGTCCAACGATGTGAGTTCAATTCCTGGGACTCACATGGTGGAAGGAGAGACTAACTCCTGCAAATTGTCCTCTGACTTTTACACACACCCTGTAGCATACACACAACGCCCCCAAAAGTAAATATTTAAAAGTACTAAAATAAATAAAGAGTTCCAAGTTCCTGTAGTTGGAAATGGAAGTTATTTTCTAAGCCTTGATCTCTTCAGACTTGTCTTCTTGAACATATTGGGCCACATTGGGGGATCGGTCACTTCAATAGTTAATCCCTGGGTTCCCTGAAGCCAATTCTAATCCTCAACTCATCATCCCCTTTAATGGCAAGACACCACCCTCTCCCCGCGCCCGCCATAGATATTTGTTCTCACCTCAGATAGGAAGGAAGTCTCAGAGGCCGCCTTCCTGTGTTTCGTGCTGGCCAGAGTCCAGACTGGATGGTTCTTTGTGTCATGAATGTAATAGAATGCACCCTAAGTGGGAGACGCAGACCTGGGCTCTGGCTTCAGCTCTTCCCTCATCACGCAGATGATCAAGGGCTCTGGCTCAGGAACTGCTATAGAGAAGCTGGTCAGACACCTCAGTGGCCCTTGGGTGGGTAAGGGCTGTGATGGGTCGGTGGCACCTGCAAAATGGTTGGATGGCAGCATCTCTTTCAGCTCTAGCATTCAGTAATTCCATCTGCATCATGGCCAAGGTTGCTGACTGCTGACTATGTGGAGCTTGCTAACATCTTCTTGCCCCAGCAGTTAACTCTTAGGTAAGGAAATCTCTAGGTCTTTGAGTGTTTTCCCTTTCTAGTTATAACATGGGTCACTGATGCCAACATATGCCTTCCTATTTGTGAAGGGAGGACAGAAAGTCTCAGAACTAGGAAAGCAAAAAAGATAGATAGTTAATTGTCAGATGTGCACACTTTTAATGCCAGCACTTGGGAGAAAGAGGCAGGAGGATCAGGAGTTCGAGGTCATCCTCAGATACATAGCAAGTTCAAGACCAGCCTGAACTGCATGAGAGCCTGTCTCTAAAAATATTATGTATAGTTAATATACATGAAATAAAAAATAAAGAAAAAAGGGAAAAGAGACACTAAATCAAGAGAGATCAAAGAAAAGAAAATATATAGTAGCTACTAGCTAACACCAGGGTCGTCTGAGAAAGAGCCCTTGTCCTTCAGTAATCTTTTTAAAAATATTTTATTTATTAATTTTATTTATGTGTATGAGTGTATTGCTTGTGTGTATATAAGTGCACCCATGTTATGCAATGTCCTTGGAGGTCAGAAGAGGGCGTCAGATCCCCTGGAACTGGAGTTACACACAGTTGTTAGCTGCCATGTGGGTGCTGGGACTTGAACCCAGGTCCTCTGCAAGAGTAGCCAGTGTTCTTAAGCGCTGAACCATTTCTGCAGCCCCAGTTTTCAGCCTTCTTAGAGAAATGGAACTAATACTGATCCTTTCCTCCTGGTGCTTATTTACTTAAGTTACCTATTTATTTAATGAGGATGGATCCCAAGGCTTCATGTCTGCTAAACACCCACTCTGCCGATGAGCTACCTTTCTAGGCCTTTTCCTAATTGTTTAGATTTGTGAGTTCCACATTTACAGTTTTTGACTTATTTTTCTCTTCTATATGACTTGCTTAGCGTTAGGATTTGCAAACCTTCGTCAGTAGTAGTAGCTTTATTAAGGGATTATGGATGAAGTGCTTTACCAGAAAAGAGGAAAGCTATGTGTCTGTGTGTCTCTTAGCAAGCAGTAGCCTAAGTAGAGCTGAGAAGTGAGCTGTACCAGAATGTAGGCCAGGTCACAGTGGGTACATTTCTTTCTAGCGTTTAACTAGAACTAGTTTACTAGTTAACTAGTTAACTCTCTGTTAACCTCAGACTTTCTGCAGGATAATCTGTGACACACCTGCGCTGGGATCACAGTTGTGTGCCACTGTGCTCAGCCCAGGATATTCTTTCAGTGAGCAGAAAGCCCTGGTCCTTCCCACACTCCCTACCACTCCATGCCAACAGTCGCTGGGCTGAGGCTAGCTGTGACAGAAAGAATCAAATCTGGTCTTCATGACACTTGAGAGACTGAGGCAGGAGAGTTGGTGCAAGTTTGAGACCGGCCAAGACTCCAGAGTAAGACCCTGTCTTGGTTTAAAAAAAAAATAAAGAAGCCAAGTATGGTGGTACATGCCTTTAATCCCAGCACTCAGGATACAGAGGCAAGTGGATCTCTGTGAGTTCAAGGCCAGCCTAGTCTACATAGTGAGTTCCAAGGCAGCTGAGACTACAGGGAGACCTTGTCTCAAAAAGATAGCCCCCAAAAAAAGAGAGAGAAAAAAAATAGGAAGAAGGAAGAGAGGAAGGGAGGGAGAGAGGGAGGGAGGGAGCCATGCATGAGGACCAGGGCTGTTCTAGCCACTGAGTTTGCTGAAGCCTCATCTTAAGACTTTCTAGTCTGCTGAACTATACGCAATAAATTTCCTTTGTTTCTATATTTTGAAAAACAGCAAAAAGAAAAAGGAGGCCTCCTGGCCGAGTCTTCTCTGGAGGGAGAGGAGAGCACTTGAGAGTTAGTTCCCACCCATCCTGTGTGGCCCAGAGCCAGCCGGGCCAGCAGGTACTGCCAGCCTGTCCCTTGCCCCAAGGTGACGTTTCCTCCCTCAACATGAAAGATGAGGGGGAAAAATACCCCATGTTAAAAAAAAAAAAAAGAAAGTGGTGCTACCTACCAAATTCTCTATCACTCTCGTAGTATTGCTCTATCGTCAAAGAGAAACAAAATCTTTGAGTCAGTGTAGACCTGCATCTCTATCGGTATCGCAGCATTTGCTCAAATTGCATTAGGAAACACATCCACGAGTTTTGTGTCTGATTTCAGATCCCATGGGCCATGGGGGAGCCAGAGCATGAGGCTCTTCTGATCTTCCAGTGTGAACTTGGCTTGGGGGTGCTGCCCGTAGCATCCTCAGGTGCGTGGAGGGTGACATAATGACTCGGCTTTGGGCCTGGGCTGACTCATCCATTCGGCTGAGGCCACCTGCCTTTGGCTCAGCTAGGACAGAGAGGGGTGCCTTAGAGACCACTGGCCTTGTTCCCTTTAAAGAGGGGCTCAGGAAGCATAAGGCAGGGCTTGAGGGGAGTGGACCTAGATTTTTGTTTTGGCTTGGTTTTGTAGATAAAGTCTAGAACTCTTGGCAATTCTCCTGCCTCGTCAGTGCTGGGATTACAAGAGTGAGTCATTACACCCAACTCGAAGATTTTTGTTGTTTTGGAGTCTTTTTGTCATTGTTGTTTTCCCTCCCTCTCCCTCCCTCCCTACCTCTCTCCTTTCCTCCCTTCCTTCTTCCTTGAGATAAGGTCTCATGTATCCCAGGCTGGGCTCAAACTTGCTATGTAACTGAAGATGACCTTGAACTTCTGAACTTCCTGACTCCACCTCCCCAGTCCTGGGATTGCAGGTGCGTGCTGCCATACTAATTTATGTAGTACTAGGTCTTGAACCCAGAACTCCATGCATGCTAGGCAACCACTCTACCAACTGAGCTACACCTCATCCTTGGCTATCTCACTGTGACCTCCAGCACGTTTAAAAGCTACAACCATCCTCAGCACCACATGGGACCTTCCCCCAGAGAGCAGATGAGGGCCCCACAGTGAATTGTCTGAAGAATCCACCCCAAGCTATAGTCCATTGACCAAATAATCTCTGAGGTGCATGGCGGTCTGGACCTGTGTAAAGCAGCAAACTGTTCCCTTCCGTTCCCTCCTGTGATGAAGACACCTCTGACTAGTTCAGACAGCAATGTTCCCACACAGCGCCTCCTGTCCCCTCCTCATTTGCTTTTCTCACTTTCTCTGCTCCTGGACATTTCGCAAGGACCATCTGTACCTGGCAGGAACACCCAGGCACAGCTTGCATTCTGGCGAAAGGATGAGTCAAGATGAGTCTCCCCTGAGAAAGGGGAAGGTGTGGCCCTGCCCTTGAAACAGTTTGGCCATGTATGCCAAGCACCTGGGCCATCTCCATAACTCCTGTTCCTCTCAGCTGCCCTCCTGGGGATGCGCAGACAAAATAGAATCAACTATGGAGACCGCTTTACTGCCAAGGGGAAACTGGTAACGTCATTTCAGACAGCAGAAATCTGGAAAGAGCCTAACTTTTTAAAGAAAGGGACTGGTTAAGTAAACAGTTGTGTGTCCACTTGACATGACATGTAGCTACTTGGACAATTAGTTTTAAGAAGGTACCAGAAAGTTCTTATAAAGCCATGCCATATGGTGGAATAGAGCTCAGTGGTTAAGAGTGCATCTTGCTCTGGCAGGGGACCAGAGTTCAGTGCCCAGCACCCACATCTAGCAACTCACAACTGCCTGTAACTCCAGTTCCAGGAGATTCAATGCCCTCTTCTAGCCTCTGCAGGCATTACACACACATGATGCACATACATACCTGTGGGAAAACACTCATATACATAAAATAAAATAATTTTTAAAAAGTTATTTAAAAAGAAGTAAATCTTTAAAAAGTAATCTGTGCCACCTGAAAAGATTAGTATATAAAGTAGTATGTATCATACCATGACTTTTGCCATCCTTCCCCAAAAGCCTACTCCTAGAAAACGCGGGTAGAGGCATTCATCAGTGTTTGGAAGGTGGGACCAGAGGTCGTTTTTATATTTGCTACTTTCTACGTTCCTGTTATTTTCAATTTTTCTAATTCAAAAACAAAACACTGTTCAGAATGTCAAATGAGGAGGGTAGAGTGCTTGCCGAGCATGCACAGAGCCCGGCTCCTTCCTCAGTGCTTCACCCTGTCATCCTAGCACTGGGAGCTGGAGGCAGAAGGCTCAGAAGCTCAGGGTCATCCTTGGCTATCAAGTAAGTTGGAAGCCAGCCTGGGCTACATGAGACCCTATCTCCAAAAAGTTAAAATAGTCAAATAATAACAAAAAAGTCAAATAATATGCCAGGGACTCTATGTGTCTGTCACATGGGGCTGGGACATCCCTGAGAGCTTGTCTGACACCAGAGATCCCATCTGGAGCAGTGTCCCCTCCTTTGCTTGCATCAGACTCTGCATTGCTTACCATTGTGTTGTCTTTTGTTTCACAGATTTCATGGAAAACAGATATTCTGTAAGTACACATTCCATATACATCATTTACAAAGTGCTCTGTGGAGCAATCGGTGGCCCATGCGCAAATTTTCATACTGAGGCTGAAGCTAGGAGATTGTTGTGAGAGTTTGAGGCCATCCTGGGCTACAGAGTAAGACAGTCTTTAAAAAAAAAAAAAAAAAAGAAGTGTTCCACAGAAGAATGAACTATTTCCTAACTTCCCCCAGCTCTGCGTTCCACTAATTCTCCCCACCACAGGATTCTAACGTGGTCTGTTTGAGTCCAGGAGCCTTGGGCCCCTCGGACCAGTCTAAACCAGCTCTAAGAGTGATTTTCCTCTCCTGTTTGCATTATTACAGCTTAGCCTACATAGGAAGAGGGACCCTGGAAATTCTCCCTTAAAGCTGGGAATCTAAGGAACTTGCTGTAGTGGTGTGTACTCAGGAAGCTAAAGAAAGAGGATCTTGAGTTCAAACCCAGCTTAGGCTACATAGCAAGTCCCTAACAGGACAGAGAGAAAGAGAGAGAAACACAGAGAGAAAAAAGGAAGAGAGACAGAGATTGGTGGGATGAAGGGGGAAGGGCAGGAGGCGCTGGGAGCTAGCTCTATTGGTAAAGAGCTTGCACAAGGACCTGGTGTCGATCCCTAGAACCCAAGTAAAAAAGCACACGTCTGTAATCCCAGCCCTGGGGAGGTAAAGGCAAGTAGATCCTTGGAGCTTGCTGGCCAGCCAGCCTGGCCTACCTGGCAAGCTTGAAGCCAATGAGAGACCCTGATTCAAACAAAAGAAAAGGGTAGACAGCTGTTAGGGAATGACTCCTGAGACTGACATTTGACCTCTACACACACACACACACACACACACACACACATACACACACACACACAGAGTCTGGTGTGTGGTGGCACATGCCTTTAGTCCCAGCACTTAGGAGGCAGAGGTAGGCAGATCTCTATGAATTCAAGGCCAGCCTGGTCTACATACAAGTTCTAGGCAGCTATGGCCACAGGGAGACCCTGTCTCTAAAAGATCAAAAAAGAAGAGGAGGTGGGGGAGGGAGAATGGAGGAGAGATGGAGGGAGGAGGGAAGGAGAGAGAGAGAAGGGGGGGTCAAGTTCAGTTCAGTCCACACAAATGGCCTCACACTGGCTTCCAGCAGAGCAGGAGTTAACAGGGAGCTATTATTTCAAAAATCAGGAACTTGCCTTCTGAACTGCTTCTTTCAGGTCTGGGAGAAACTTTGAGCGGGACTTCTGCTGGCCCTTCAGAGGGCCCCCGAGCTTCCTTTGTTTTGCCAAAGTCTAAATTCTTGTAAAACAGAGCTCATTATGCCTTTGACAGACAGGAAGGCGCTGACATTCCTATTATGGAGGAAAGCTATCAATTTAAGGAAAAGAGGAACAGAATGAACATCTTTTGGCAGCCTGCACTACCTAGACTCCTGAAATCATCATTGCATTGGAAAGGCAAGAAAGCCCAGCTTACAGGCAGGGACACTGAGGGCTGGGTTGGTAGGACAGCTTGCCCAGACTAACCCAGAGCCCGGAGCAGAGCCCAGGTCTCCAGACACCCTTGCCAGTGCTCTTTCCTCGGCATTCAGTGACATTACTAAGGTCCAGAAATAATGGTCTGGAGAGAACAGAGAGAAACTTTGCTCCCAGGCAGTGTGAGATCCTGATAAAAACCAGTTCTCAATGGGGGTGGGGCGCACACCTTTAGTCCCAGCACTTAGGAGGCAATAGCAGGTGGATCTCCATGAGACTGAGGCCAGTCTGGTCTACATACAAGTTCTAGACCATCTGGGACTACAGGGGACCCTGTCTCCAAAACCCAAAAAGACTAAAAAAAACAGTTCTTGCTTGCATGTGTCTGTGGCCGCCAAGGCAAGGCTGCAGCCCAGGGGGCAAGCACTGTACAGAACCGACTGACTTGCTTTGTCTTCCATCTAAAGGTCTCTTAGGACAAACGATCTGAACTCTCAGGCCAGGGAGAACTTTCCCTTTCCCCAGAAGCTGCCCCACAGGCCCAAAAGTCTACTCCCAAGGTGATCCAAACACTCAGACTGGTCCAACCCCACAAATAATAAAGCCATTTGGCGGGAATCTCGGGGTTCCCAGCCGTTGGGAAATGAATTTTAAATCTTTAAGCAAAATGGATTTTGTTTATAAAAGAAGTAGGTACCAGTTCCCTAATCATGAGCCATATGGGTCAGAAGAAAATTAACTGAACTGCCCAGCCGGGAAATGGGAGGAGACTTCCTTCCTGAAATCAAACCTGGCGATCATTCCCCTCTTGTTTAATGACCGTTGCTTCTGAAAACATATTGGAGGAAATATCTTAACAATGAGACAACCACTTAGCCAACTACTAATTTAGTATTGTTTGACTTGCTTCATGGTACATTCTGACTTCATTTTTCCTCTGCCATTTTTGCCTTGTTTATAAATTGTGTTTGTGGCCCACGCAGACAGATAACGTGAAAGAGGACACCCTGTAAAAGGCTGAATCTGTAAGAGGTTCCAGATTTTAGACAGAACTCTGACTTCTTAAGGAAAAAAAAAAAAAAAAAAAAAGACAGTGAACAGCTTTACTCTCTTCCCTGGGGGCAGCTGGGAGCTGGGCTGTGTAGAACTTGTCCAGGAGTGGGGTTCAGGCTGCTGGAGAATGGGCTCTGCTTCTGTGGTCTTCTTGAAGGTGACTTGTCTTCCTCACACCTAAGCATCTCCATTTAGAAAGTAAATATGGTGACTGACGATGATGATAATGCTGATGATAGTGATGGTGGAGATGATGACGGTGGTTGTAGTGATGATGGTGATGATGATGATAGTGATGGTGGAGATGATGATGGTGGTTGTAGTGATGATGATGGTTATGATGATGATAGTGATGGTGGAGATGATGACGGTGGTTGTAGTGATGATGGTTATGATGATGATAGTGATGGTGGAGATGATGACGGTGGTTGTAGTGATGATGGTTATGATGATGATAGTGATGGTGGAGATGATGACGGTGGTTGTAGTGATGATGGTGATGATGATGATAGTGATGGTGGAGATGATGACGGTGGTTGTAATGATGATGGTTATGATGATGATAGTGATGGTGGAGATGATGATGGTGGTTGTAGTGATGATGGTGATGATGATGATAGTGATGATAGAGATGATGACGGTGGTTGTAGTGATGATGGTGATGATGATGATAGTGATGGTGGAGATGATGACAGTGGTTGTAGTGATGATGATGGTTATGATGATGATAGTGATGGTGGAGATGATGACGGTGGTTGTAGTGATGATGATGATAGTGATGGTGGAGATGATGATGGTGGTTATAGTGATGATGGTTATGATGATGATAGTGATGGTGGAGATGATGATGGTGGTTGTAGTGATGATGATGATAGTGATGGTGGAGATGATGATGGTGGTTGTAGTGATGATGATGATGATGATGATGATGATGATGATAGGTGATAGTGACAGCAACAATAACATCTGCTTACTAGAATTTTCCTTTTCTTTTTTGAGACAAGGTCCCCCTGTAGCCCCAGCTGGCCTAGAACTTGCTATGTAGACCAGGCTGGACTCAATCTCAGAGAGATCTGCCTCTGCCTCCTGAGTGCTGAGATTAAAGGTGAATGCCATTACACCTGGTTACTCCTGGGGATTTTCTTAAAGGTTGAATGAGAAACCTTTCAACCCCCAAATCACCATATAAAGGCTAATCGATTATCTTTTGAAAAAATATTTTATTATTTTTATTTTATGTGTTTGATTGTATTGCCTGCATATGTGTAAGTGCACTCATGTTGTGTAGTGCCCATGGAGGTCAAAAGAGGGTGTCAGATCCCCTGGAACTAGAGTTATGGATGACAGTCAGCTGCCATGTAGAGCTGGGAATCAAACCCAGGTCCTCTGCAAGAACAGCTGGTGTTCTTAACCAGTGAGCCATCTCTCCAGCCCTGATCATTATTATTTGTATGTGTGTGTGTGTGTGTGTGTGTGTGTGTGATGCGAGTGTGCAAATGCAGGCACATGTATATGACTATCAGAGGACAGCATTTTTATTATTTAAACTTTAAAATTTTTATTTTTACTTTATGAGTATGCACATGTATGTAAGTGTACCCTTGTCATGTAATGCCCATGGAGACCAGAAGAGAGTGTCAGATCTCCTGGAACTGGAGTAATAGACAACTGTCTGCCACTACGTGGATGCTGGAAATCCATCCTGGGTCCTCTGTAAGAATAGCCAGTGCTCTTAACTGCTGAGCCATCTCTTCAGACCCAGAGGACAGCTTTCGAGAGTTTGTTCTCTCCTGTTTGCTATGGGTCCCAAGGATTGAGCTCAGGTCTTTGGGCCTGAATCGTCTTGCTAGACCTTTCCTAATCTGTAAACTGGACAACGACTCACCTAGTTGTTGCAGGGTTTGAGTACTTGGCACAGTCCTGGTAGACCAGAAGTGCTCATACCAGATGCTCTCTCTGGAAGTAGAAATTAGAGATTTTGGGAAGCTGGGGGTACTGGGATCAAAAGGACCTCTGAGGGTGCTCTGCACCCAGAAGGAGGGTGATTCCATAGCTGAACCTGGGTGGCTGACAGCTGGCCTCTGACTCAAGCACAGCAAGCCCAGTGCTAGGCTGTATGGTAACTTTTACTTCAAAGTCCCCAAGGCCCTGTTGACGGTGGCCCAGCCCTTCCTGTGTGTGAAGTTGGTCCTGTAGCAGTGCCCAGTGCTGTTTGCTCCGGGAAAGGGAGAATGCGGGCGTCTAAGGAAGGCCTTGGTCTGGGGCCCACAGAAAGGCTGGACACCAGAATCACTCTCCCTCCTCTGGGGAGTAGAGGAAGTGGCAGGCAGTAGCTGCCAGCACTGGCAAGCCTCCAGCCTGCTGGGGCCACGTGGCTTTCTTGGCCCATTTGCCCAAGTCTGTCCTGGCAAAGGAGGAGCCAAAGATTTGACCTTCTAGTTGAGCCCACCAGGCCTATGTCCTGTTCCAAAAGGTCCAGACCCAGCTCAGCCAAAGCAAAACAGAGACTATCTCAGCTCACCTTCAGGAAGCCACCTTGCCTGGCTTCCCAAGGCAGCAGGCAACCTGTACATCTTTTCCTCCCACTTCCCTGAATTCTACTTTGGGGAAAGGTGATCTATGCTCCTGGAAGGTCCAAAACAGTGGGCCCTGATGCTTCCTGTTCTTTGGGGTCCTGGAACGATGTAGTTGAGGATGACCTTGAACTCTTGATACTCCTGCATGTTGTGATTACAAGCATGTGCCACCATGACCTACAGTTTTAAAATAATTTTATTATAGTAAAACATACACAATCTGAAATTTACCATCAAATTATTTTAAAGTGTATCATTCAAGAGCTGAGGATGTAGCTCAGTGGTGGAGTACTTGCATGTGTGAGACCCTCAGTTCCATCCCCAGCACTAAAAAAAGAAAAAAAAAATGGAATTCAGGTGCATGAGATATGTTCGTACTGTTGTCTATCACAATTCGTCTCCAGAACTTTTTCTTAAATTTTTATCACATTTATTTGTGTGTGTATGTGTGTGTGGCAGGTGCTAACATAACCTAGCATACATGTGATGGACAGAGGACAACTTCTGGGAGTTGGTTCTCTCCTTCAACCATGTTGGTCCTGGGGATCAAGCTCAGGTCATCAAGCTTGGCAGCAAGTGCCTTTGCCTGATGAGCCATTATAACAGACCTCTAAACCTTTCAAAAATGTGTGTCTGTGTGTGAGTGCACATGCACTCACCTAGGCCACAAGGTGGCATTGGGTGTTGTCTGTCCTCCTTTGCGTATTCCTTTGCGGCAAGGTCTCTCCCTGAACCTGGGGCTTGAATTTTCTCAGCTAGGTTGGAAGTCAGCAAGCCCCAGCAATCCTTCTGTCTCTGCCCCACTCAGAACTGACATTACAGCCATGCAAGGAACACACAGCTTGTAATATGGGTGCTGGGATCAGAACTTCAATCCTCATAATTGTGCAGGAAGTGTTCTTAACCTCTGAGCCATCTCTCTAGCCGATTAGTCAGGGTTGAGGTTTGGGTATTTTTAGACAGATTTTACTTTGAAACCGTGGCCGGCATGCCTCTGCCTCCCAAGTGCTATGTTACCCACACCTGGCTTTTTTTGTCTTTAAGACAAAGTCTTGCTAGGCCTCCAACCTACACCAACCCTCTATCACCTGCTGAGATTACAGACATGCACTATCACACCCAGCTAGCCAGAAATTTTTCACCATCCCAACCTGAAACTCACAATCATTAGATGATAATCTCTTAGTATTCCTCTCTACCCCTACCAACCTCTATTCCACTTTTGTTTTTATATTGACCATGCTTGACACATCATGGAAGTGGACTTGTGGTGTTTGACCTTTTGTGTCTGTTTTATTTAACATTATTATTTCAAGATTCATCTATGCTGAAATGTATCAGGGTTTTAGTCCCTTTTAAAGAGAAAAATCATATTGTAAAACATTTAAATGTAAAAACATTTAAAGGCATGTGTCACCACTATATCCAGTCAATTTTTAAAATTAAAAAGCAGACCCAAGCTAGGCCTGGTGACTCCCCCACTCCAAAAAAAAAAAATCCTGGCATTGGAGAGGCTAAGCCAGTCTGTGTTAAGAGTGAGACTCTATCTCAAAAACAAAAACAGCCAGACCTGATGGTACACACCTTTAATCCCAACACGCAGGAGGCAGAGACAGGTGGATCTCTGTGGCAATGAGGCCAGCCTGATCTACATAGCAAAATGAAAATAAATGAAGCAGCAGACCCTGAGAGGGCATGTCTCCTGTTAGCTGCGGGTGGAGCTGGAACTAGAAGCCGGATCTCTTGTAACCAGCTCACCGCTCCATTCTCCCCGTGTATAAGCACCCATGGGACACCACACTGGGTGCACTTGGGTACTTGATGCTGTTGCTTGATCAACCAGGCAGCAGGGAGACAGAGCAGGCTTGGAGATAGGAAAGAATGGGCGAGAACAAGAGCGGGGGGCGGGGAAATCCAAGGGGAAGATGGCAAAGCTTTACAGCACTTTTCTTTTGAGTCAAGGGCTCGTGCCTGAGTCCAGGTTGGCCTAGAACTCAACCTTGAACTTGCTGAGCTTGCAGGCGTGTACCACCACCTGAGGGTGGAGCCCAGGGCCTCCTGACGCTAGGTAGGCACTATACCAACTGAGCCACAGCTCCCTTCCAGCACAATCTTTAGTCCTGAGGGTATGACTGTAACTTGTCCTGCCTTTTGTCTTACAGAGAACGGAAGGCTCCCTTGATGGAACATAAGACAATGAAAGCAGGTGCACATCCTTGGGAGGACGTGTCCACGTCCCAAGAGCCGATGATTCCCGGATTCCAAGAGCTCTGTGCACTTATTTATGAACTGCCCCTCCCCCCACTGAACATAGAAATTCCTCAGGCCAAGTCATCCATTCCTAAACTCACCCTGCCTCATTCACGCTGGGTATAGAGAAACACAGAAGTGCTCTTCCTCTGCCATTGTTACCCCCCTTCCAAGTCGGATCACCCTTACCATTTGGGAGAGTGGGAAGAGACGACCAGACCACTGGAACAGTTTGAAGCTTAAGTATTTTGTCTTGGACAGATGAAGAACTTCTCCATGCGTCTTCCTACACAGAAACCAGTTTCTGTTTTGTAGCAAATTACTTTTCACTCATGGCCTGTACGGGGTGGGGGCTAGTTTTTTATTTTGTTTTGTTTTTATTTTTGTTTTCTTTTCTTTTGGTCTTTCAAAGGCCTGTAGTTCTGGGCCGTCCTTGTTCTTTGGAAGTATACAAACCCTGACCAGACAGCTTCCCCTGGTCCCCTCTATGACCTCACTCACAAAGAGAGAGCAGCTGTTTGGGAACAAGCCCTCTGAAATGACAAGCTTCATGCAGGTGGCTCGGAAAACAGAAAGAGAATGTGGAGTGAGCACAGGCATTCTTAAGCTGCTTTCTAGGACTTTCTTTTCCTCTCCCATGCTGAAGGCCAAAAGATGACAATATTGGCTATAGCAAATATATTGTTTTTAATAGAAGAAGGAAATGTGTGCTTTCCTTACTAATTCTTATTTATTCCTTGCTAAATAAATAGTCTCTTGAGGTCTTGGGCTGTTTCCAAGGGGGTCTTCAGAGGGGTAGAGAGGGCCACTGACATTTTGCCCTGGGTGAACCATACCTAACCTGAATTCCCTTCTCTGTTCATCTCAGTCACGTGGCTGCAAGGGTGTTGTATTAAATAAATTTGACCTTTACTCTTCAAAGATTGATTAAATGTCATTTTAAAAATATGTTATTTTTATTTTATGTGTGTGAGTACACTGCTTGCATGTGTGTAAGTGCACCATGTTCTGCGATGCCTGCAGAGGTCAGAAGGGGGTGTCGGATCTCCTGGAACCGGAGTTACAGACAGTTGATAGCCACCATGTAGGTACTGGGAATCGAACCCAGCTGCTTTGTAAAAGCAGCCAGTGCTCTTTACAGCTGAGCCATCTCTCTAGCCTCACTGTCATTTTTTGGACAGGCCACATGCCAATAGAATAACTATAGTCTTTAAAGACTCGGTGTGCCTCTGGAGTCACACAGAACCAAAACCCTCCATCATCACACAGAGCCTCACAATGACCAAGACCCAGTGGTAGTTGGAGTCTTAGACACTGAGTCATTAGAATCCATGGACTGTTAGGTATAGTTGCACCAGCCTTTAATTCCAGCAATTAGGAGGCAGAGGCAGGTGGATCTCTGTGAGACTGAGACCAGCCTGATCTATATGGTGAGTTTCCGGCCAGCTACAGGGAAAACTGTCTTAAAAGAGGGGGAAAAAATCCATGGACTATTGGCTTGGAGTTTAAGTAAAGATTCCTGGGCCATTCCTGGAAGATAGGCTAGGCCAGTCAGATTTAGTATAAAAACAAACAAATAGGGATTAAAATATAAATTAAGCCAAGATGTTCAGTTTGGATTTCAGATAAACATCCAATAATTTGTTGTAATTATGTCCCGTGTAATGTTTAGGGTACTAGCACTAACTTTTTATTTTACTTATATGACTGTCAAATGGTACTGACCATCTTATTTTATTTGGCAGTCCAGCTGGAAAGGCAGTCAGTCCCTACCCTCCCAATCCACGGGACCTGTCCTCTGTACACACCCGGAACACCTCACTCTCCCCAATCCCTGTCCTCTAACAAAGCACCTCATCACTCTCACTGCCTAGCCTGGCTGGGCCACATTCGAACTGCAGAAACCCAAAGGAGATTCTCAACCTTGGGCTTGGTGTCCTCAGATGAAGAGATTGCAATGATGGCTGTCAACATTTGAGATTTGATACTGTTTTTAAAATACTATGAAAGCTAGGGATTGTTCCCCTCCCCACTACACAAGGTTGTATCACAAAAATGTCATACATTTCTAAGGTTTTAGGGCCATGGATTCAGCTTGAAGCCATAGAGGATCTGCAGTGCCCTTTAAGTCTGATGTGTCCATGATGTGGTTGATTGGTTTGATTATTGTTGTTTTTGTTTCTTTGAGGCAGGCAGAGCCTCATGTAGCTCAAGCTGGCCTTAAACTCACTATGTAGCTGAGGATATCCTTGAACCTCACATGCTCTTGTTTCTACTTCCTGAGAGCTGGGATTACTGGATTACATGCCCAATTTATGTGATGCTGGAAGTATAACCTAGGACTTTGTTCGTGTTAGACAAGTACTCTACCAACTGAGCCACATCTCCAGTCCCTCTCTCACTTTTTGAGACCGGTTCTCTCTCTGTAACCCTTGCTGACCTGGAACTTACATGAAGGCCAGGTTAGCTTCCAACTTGGGATGACCTGGACCTGCCTCTGCTGCCAGAGAAAGGCCAAGGGGCTGTGAAGCCCAGTTTCAACTGACGAGCCCTGTTTACAGCACTCACAGGAGCTTTAAATCCGCCCCACCCCCGCTGCCGCTTACATTTCTGAAGACAAAACCAGGCATGCAGAGATCTTCCTTAGTCGATCTAATGTGCTTTAAATTTTTCTTTAAACCCAGAACCCTAACTTCAGCCTTCCTAGCTAACTGGTGCAGCCAAGAGTCTAAACCAAGTGGCCAGAGCATCCAGGCCATGGGAGGTTCTTATTGCTTAGAGCTCCCCCTTGTGTCCTCACAGTGTAATAGGTTATTAAAGGCTAGTCCTGAGCAAACTTACATGTTTATCCTTGACCAAGTAGCCTCAAAAGTCAGCTACCCACCTCATGAGTGCTAGATGCTGATAGCTCCATCAACATTCACTGGCTAACTGAACTCACTCTCTGACCTAGACTTGAAGGGCAAGGTGAACCCAAGGTCAACATAAATTCATTAAAGCAATGGTTCTTAGGGCAATTTTGTCCCAGTAGTGTCTGGATACATTGTTGGGTGTCACAGCTGGGTGGATATGGCAGGTAGAAACCAGAACCCCAGCACTGAAAAAAATAAAAAAAAGGTAGCCAGCATATATAAAAGGTAATAGCCTCCAGGACTGGAGAGATGGCTCAACTGTTAAGAACACCAGCTGCCCTTGCAGAAGACCTTTATTCAGTTCCCATCACCCACATGGCGGCTAACAACTGTCTATAACTCCAGTTCCAGGGGATCCAATACCCTCTTCTGGCCTTCAAGGGCATTGTATAACATGGATGGACTTCCATACATTTAGGCAATACACTCATACACATAAAATAAAAAGTTTTTTTTTTAAGTAATAGTTCTTAGATTTGTTTTGGGACACCAAAGGAATAAGGAGTAAGTTTATTGGAAATATTTTGAGCTGATAAAAGTAACAGGACGATCAGAAGTTCAAGACAAAACTTTGTTACAAAGCAAATTCAAGTCTAACCTGGGCACATGAGACTCTGCCTCAAAACAAAAGACAGGTCAGGGAGATGGCCCCGTGGGTAAAGGCATTTGCTGCCAAACCTGCTGACCTGAGTTTGATCCTCAGGATCCATAGAGTGGAAGGAGAGAACCAGTTCCCAAAAAATATCCTCTGAACCCACACAAACCATGGAACATGAATGTCCATACACACAAAACCTTAAAATATCTGAAAAATTTAAAGTTTGGGACTGGAGAGATGGTTCAGGAACCTGGAGGCAAAAACTGAAGACCATGGAGGAATGCTGCTTACTGGCTGGCTCCTCTGGCATGTGCTCTGCCTGATTTCTTATACAACCCAGGACCACCTGCCCAGGAATGGCATCACCCACAGTGGGCTGAGCTCTCCCCCAAGACTCAACAATCAAGAAAATGCTTCGCGGGCCTGGTAATCTACCTGTCTCTGGCTCCCCAGCCCTGAGATTACAAGTGTACACTACTACCTAGTATCTAAGTTTCTTCTCCTGAAGCTGTGACAAATACTCTGACAAAAACAACTGGAAGTAAAAAGGTTTATTTAGCTCATAGTTCAAGTTCATGGTAAGGAAATCAAGGCAGCAAGAGCTCAAAGCAACTGTTCACGACACATCCACAATCAGGAAGCAGAGAGGGAAAGAATGAATGCTCAGCCCCAGCTCCCAGTCTCCACTTGCAGAGTCCAGAATCCCAGTCAAGGCATGGTATCACCCACAGTGGGTGGGTCCTCCCACCACAATTAAACAATCAGCAGTCAAGACAATCTCCAGCAGGCATGCTCAGAGGCCTTTCTCCCAGGTGAGTCTAGATTCCATGAAGTTCACAGTTGACCATAGCTACCATGCCTGACTTCTCATGTGAGTGCTGGGAATTGAACTCCGGTCCCCATGCTTGCAAGACTAGCACTTTACCAACTTCTCTCTCTCTCTCTCCCCAACCCTCATCCTTCTGTTTTTTTCTTCATTTTGTATTGTTTATTTATTTATTTATTTATTTATTTATTTTTGAGCCATGGTCTTACTGTTATAGTCCACTGGTCCAGGCTGAGCTGGACCTTAAACCTGGGCTATGGCAGCCCAGGCTGGCATCAAATTCTGCATCCTCTCCTAAGGCTGGGTCAGTGTTCTTTTTCTGCCTCCTCCTTTCCCTTCCCCTTTCTCTCCCATTCATTCCCCACTCTCTCTTTCCTCACATTAATTGATCAGAACAGAAGTGTGTACACATAACTTATGTTTATTAATGATTACTATATCCCCATTTATTCATTTTGAAAGTCAATGCATGGAATATTTTCTTCTCCATCTTTCACAAAGATGGGGGCGGGGCGTGGATTCCAAAAGTCTGTAAAGTTGTTTTCTACATATATTTGACTCTTGGTGGGTTATTTTTCCAAGTATGTATTAGACTCATTAGGAAAGAGTCCCTAGCGACTGCCTTGGTGACTTCCTCCTGATCTGGATGTGCTAGTTTTCCTGGAACGTTTTGGCACAGGTGGGTCTGGTCCGGAGCCAGTGACTGTTCCACTAGTTTCTGGTACACCAGCTCGCCCTCCTTCAGGCTTGCATTGTTGGAACCAGAATTTGCAACGTGAGGAAATCTCTCTCCTCGCGGTCAGGACTTGTACAGTCCTAGGAAATGGAAACAGAACGTGCTGCAGTGTCTTCTGAAGTGACGGCAGGCTGGGCTTGATGACCACACTGTTGATCTCAGCATTCCAGAGGCAGAGGCAGGCGAGTATCTGTGAGTTCTAGGCCAGCCTGGTCTACACAGTGTGTTCCAAGCCAGTCAGGGCTACATATTGAGACCTTGTCTCAAAAAATAAAATAATGAAATAAAATAAAATGAGGACAGGCTCTGATCCAAACTCTGGTGTGTTGTCTCTACAAGCTCCATCTTACCATCACGTGTTAATTAAAAGTGTGTGTCCAGGCTGGGAATGTGACTCAGCTGGTAGAGTGCTTGCCTAACATGCTTGAAGCTCTGGGTTCCATCCCAGAGCTTGACAACCTGGGCTCACCTGGGAAGGGAGGCTCAATGAGGGACCTGGATCAGACTGGCCTGTGGGCATGTCTATATGGGATTGTTCTGATTGCTCTAAGTGATGTGAGAGGACTTGGTCTGATAATGGGTGGCACCATCCACTAGTTTGGGGGCCCTGGACTGTGAGAGTAAAGGAAGTCAGCTGAACACCAGGCATGCATGCTTCCTCCCTCTGCTCTTGACTGTGGATGTGACGTTACAGCTGCTTCAAGCTCCTGCCTCCATGACTCTCCTGCTGTCAGGAACTGTGAGCTAGAACTTCCAGCTGAGATAACCTCCCTTTCTCCCCCAAGTTGCTTTTTGTCAGGGTATTTTATCAGAGCAACAGGAATGAAGCCAGAACACCCAAGTGGTAGAACATGGGACGTGGAGATGGGGAGGATCAGAAGTTCAAGGCCCTCCTTGGCTGTCTAATGAGTTCAAGGCCAGCCTGGATAATGTGAGAGACTATCTCAAAAACAAAACAAGAACAAGAACAACAAGAAGAAAGTATGTGTCCCTATGTCAAGGTGAGTTTAGTTTGTGGTGGTTTCTCTGGTGAAGTTTAGTTTAAGAAGAGAAGTTGAACCGGAGAATTGGCTCAGTGGTTAAGAGCACTGAGTGCTCTTGCAGAGGACCTGGGTTTGAATCTCAGTATTCACATGGTGGCTAACACCCATCTGACTCCAATTCCAGGGGATCTGACGCCTTCTTCTGACCTCCTTGATCACTGCACGACACAAGTGCACTTACACACACGTAGGCAATACACTCATACACATAAAATAAAACTAATAAATTAAAAAAATTTGGTCTTGTTTTGAGACAGGGTCTCCCTGTAGCCCCAGCTGGCCTAGAACTTGTTGTGTAGACCAGGGTGGCCTTGAACTCACAGATATCCTCCTGCCTCTGCCTCCTGAGTGCTGGGATCAAAGGCGTGCGCCACCACACCCAGCAAAAATAATAAATAAAATATTTTTTTTAAAAGAAGAAAAGTTGACTAAAGGACAAATTCTTTTTATTTTTTTTAATCACATTTATTTATTTTTTCATTTATATTGTGAGCCACGGTGCCTATGTGGCGATCACAGGAGAGTTTTCAGGACTCAATTCTCTCTTCCCACCACATGAGTCCTGAGGACCAAATTAAAGTAGTCAGGCTTTGCCGGAAGCACCTTACCCACTGAGCTATCTTGATGGCCAACATGTTCTTTTTATTCTGGCTTTAGATTGGCACTTTGAAGCTTCGCTTATTTAGGAAGGATCCTGAAAGTTGAAACTTAAGCCAGGCAGGATTTCCCTGGCCCCTTGCAGCAGCACCACTCAGTGAGGTGCAATGTGCTTCCCACTCCCGGCACCCCCGACCCAGGTCCTTCCTGCGCCTGCTACACGGTGCACAAACCCTAGAAAGTCCAAGCGGAAGAGGTGGAACTGCAAAGGCTGGTCTCTCAGGAGAATGCAAGAGCATCCCGGGAGGCTGGACCCTAGTCCCTGCGTGTTGCAGCCTTGACGGTGACCTCAAGCACCTCAGGTCACGGGAGCGCCCCTCCAGTGCAGCCACCTGCCTTCTCTGGACTTTGAGGAACTGGACTTTAAGGAGCTCAAGCAGGGACCACCAGCCAGAATCTCTTCTGTTTTCTACAGAGCTCATCAGCCTTCCAGATCCTTCTGTGACTCTGGAAAGGATGGCATTTTTCTACTAAAGTCAACATTAATTTTCTTTTTGTTTATTCAAAACTTTTTTATTTATTTTTATTTCATATGTATGAATGTATTGTCTGCATGTATATGTGTACTTGTGTTGTACAGTGCCTACAGAGGTCAGAAGAGGGCTTTGGATCCCCTGAAACTGGAGTTCCCATGTGAATGGGAACTGAACTCCAGTCCTCTGAAAGAACAGAACACGTTCTTCGCCACTGAGCCATCTCTCTAGCCCTGGCATGTGATATTTCAATCTGACAGTGAAATTCAAGATGGCATAACTCCAAATAGTTCAACTCTTCACCGAGCTTATCAGTTTATCCAACAAGCAGCAAATGTCTGGTTTGCACAAGGCGCTGCTTGTGTGGAAGATGTCAAGGTGAGAAGATACCCTTAAAGAAGCAGAAGCCCTCAAATGACGCCTGTTAGAGTCCTACTCAGCTCTCATGGATGGCACAATGCTTTGTATGTAGCAGAATTGTGTCCAGTTCCTTCTGCCAAGAGAGACAATCAATCTGCATCATTGAAGTAGGTAAGAGTCAACCCACTCAAAAGCCTGAGATTCTTCTGGTAGAGAATCCACCTCTAACTGGAGTCTGTGTCAGACTGTATTCTTTCTGTTACTATAATAAAGTATCTTAGGCTAGGAATTTTACAAAGAAAAGGTTTATTTAGTTTGTGGTTTCAGAAGCATGAATTCTAAATTAGCATGATTCTGGTCATGGTAGAGCATGTGGAGCAAGACAGGCAGCAGAGGGAAACTCAAGGGTCTGGCTCTCTCTTTCAGAACAACTCTCCCTTTTTAAAAATTGTATTGGGGGCTGGAAATGTGGCTCAGCAGTTAAGGGCACTGGCTGCCCTGGCAGAACACCCAGATTTGGTTCCCAGCACTGACATGGCAGCTGACTACTGTCTGTAATTCCAGCTCCAAGGGATTCAACACCCTCTTCCAGCCTCCACAGGAACAGGATGCACATGGTACACTTACATACAGGCAGACAAAATGCTCATACACGTAAAATAAAAATAAATTGAGCTAGGGAGATGGCTTATGGGTTACGGGCATTCACTCTTCTTCCAGAAGACCCAAGTTTGATTGCCAGCACCCACATCAGATGGCTCACAACTACCTGTAACTCAAGCTCCAGAGGATCTGTCACTTCTGATCTCTGAGGGTACCTACACACCACACCACAGACACACACACATACACATACACACAATAAATAAATAAATAAATAATAAAGGCAGAGGCAGGCAGATCTCTATGACTTCAGGCCTAGCTTGGTCTACATGAGTTTCTGGCCAGCCAGGGCTACATAGTGAGGCCTTGTCTCAACAACAACATATTGGTTAGTATTCAAAGGATGACAAACAACTAAGCTTTTTTTTTATTATTAAGCAGCAGAAAACAAGGATCTTCCTGATCTTCAGTAGAGGACAATTTCCCAGTGCCAGGAAAGGAGAGTGGAATTGGCCGGGTGGGCAGCCATTTTGGGGGGGACATATGACAAACCCTGACTAATACTTCGTGCCACCCGAAGATAAAGAACTGACTTGACTTTCCCTGGGTCTTCTGGACCCTTCTCTACCCTCAAGCCAGCTGGGCTGAAGGAGGGAAGGGAGGCTGTGAAGAAGGCAGAAAAGGAGAGTGCTTGCTGTAGACACTCGGTACCTCTGGATGTCAGAGAGTTCGGTTAATGAATTGCTGTGACTCAAGGTTTGTCGATGACTCTTAAACACGTTGAAAATGATCTGTTTATTGAGATAGGTGGGGTGTGCCTCATGTAGTCCAGGCTGGCCTGGCTCTCCTTGTGTAACAGAGGCTCCTTGAACTCCTGATGCTCCTGCCTCTACTTCCCACATGCTGGGGATTACAGGTATGAACTACCGTGCCTGACTTAGGCTACTCGAGATTCTTCTGCCTCCCCCTCCCTCCCTCCACCCCCACACTTTTGAGACAGTTGTTCTTTGTAGCTCTGGCTAACCCATGACTCACTTTGTAGGCCAACTCAGGCTCAGAGATCTGTTTGTCTACTTTCTGAGAGCTGAGATTAAAGGCGTGCATCACCATACTGGGCCTTGTTTTCCTCTTTATTTTCAGCAGGAACATCACAACATAATCCACCTGACTCGCAAGAGCTCAATGTGATTAACATTAAACCTTTAGTCTGCATAAAAAAAAAAAGATTAGAGTCTTCAACCATGGCCTTGGGCTCTTTTTGGGAAGCCTTGTTCCATCTGGATGTTACACAGGATTTTCCACTGATGAATTTGTCCTTCAAGTCCCTGCTGAGCACTTGGGCTTTCTTAGCCGCAACGGCCACTAAGGCTTACCATGTGCTTCCTGTTTAATCTCAACTGCCAACAACTTTAGAGCCAAACTCTCCCATCCATTAGTGTAATTAACAACTGTCAAGTGCGTTAGGTCCACTCCCTCTTCCTCAGATGCTGTCTCTCCCATGGGGAGGCCTGACGTCTCTATTCTAGATCACCTTCCTCTTCTCAGCTGCGTCAAGATGCTTTGGGAAAAAAGGCCCAACAGCAATAAAAAATAAATTTAAAAAAAGAACCCAAGATTAGTGCTGGGAGAGAAGGCACTAGGTAAGTGTGCTTGCTGTACAAGCATGAGGACCTGAGTTCAAATCCCCAGAATCTACATACAAAAGCTGGACCTTCCTTCACCTTGCATTGTCAAATTTTCAGGTGCTGTTTAAGCTCACTGAGAAGCTGGCTCTGGAAGTGGGGGTGCTCCCACCCACACTTCAGGCCCAAACATATTTGTCATACAGTGTCCTCCAAGACTTCTTATCCAGGGACAAGCTTTCCAGTCCAGTTTTCCCAGTCAGTTTCCAGTGGATGGTGTGTCTGATCTGATGCTCTGCTGCCTTTCTGCTGCCTGCTGTTTGATTCCTTTGTTCTTGTTTGCTAGGTACTTAGTAAACTCATGTCTTTGCAACCAAAACACAGCTATAGTGGATCATTCTCCATAAGAAACAGCCCATCACCCTGGTGCTGTGGGGGGCAGAGACAGGTGGGTCATGGGGCTTGCTGGCTGACAGCCTAGCTCCAGGTTCAGTGAGAGACCCTGTCCCAAGGGAATAAAATGGCTAGTGATGGAGCAGTTGTGCACTCGTCACACACAACAAACACACATGTACACACACATTTAAATTAGAACTTAAAAATGGACTGCCAGAAAGAAGTCCAATTCCTACACTGCGTTTATGTAGAACAGGAAATAGGAATATCAATCTTTGTTACTACTGTTGTTTGGATTTTGTTTTCATTTGTTGTTTTTGAGACACAATCTCCCCATAGCCCTATTGGCCTGAAACTTGCTGTGTAGACCAGGCTGGCCTCAATTTCACAGAGATCCACCTGCCTGTGTCTCTCCAGTGCTGGGATTACAGGTGTGTACCACCACGGCCCAGGAGGAATACTGTTCTTACAGTCTTGACTGAGTCTTCATCTAGCCCAAGACCTTTAGTCTATTTCTTTATCAATGCAATGGGTAAATTAGGCTCTGTTATTTTTTTAACATTATTTTAAGTATTCCTTTTGTTAATTTTAGGTTCTTTTTTTTTTTTTGTGTATATAAGTGGAGGGTTGTGCACATGATTGAAGTGCCCATGGAGGCCAGCAGGGAGGCACTGGATCTCCTGGGACTGGTTACAGGTGGTTGCAAGCCACTGGGCTTGGATGCTAGAACAGAATTAGGGTCCTCTGGAATGGCAGCCAGCTCCAACTCTCTGACCCTTCTGTTACCCTGAAGGTCTCATTAAGCTTTGCTCATTGCTAGTGTTTCTTGTGTGCCTACTGTATGCCAGATACATTCAAGACACAGTGGACAGCCAGAGCAGAGAGGCCTCGTGGGAACCCAAACGCAGAGGCTGAAGGGCTTTGGGGAGCAGGAGAGCAAGAGATGAGACCAGCTTCACTGTTGACTGGAACATAAAAATAAAGTTGCCTAATTTTCCATAGATTCTTTTCTTCAAACGCCTTCTCCAGACACCTACTCCTCAAAGTGTGCCCGCTGACCAGCCGGGGTGCGTGGTTAGAAATGTAGAATTATAAGGCCCACTCCCCATCTACCAAAGCAGAACCCTGCTTGGAAAGATTCCGGGTGATTCATGAGAAGTCGTACTGGAAAGAACGCCATGTGCCTTGAGAGAGAGAGAGATAAGGAAACTTCCAGCAGCAAGTGAGCCTTGTCTGACTGACACTAAACACGTATGCTTGCCTTAACCTGCCCTTTCTACGGGCTCGTGATCATAGGCTGTAGAGAGCGCCATCTGGTGGTGGAATGAATAATTAACATTTACTTTAGGAGGACTCATCCCACAGAATTTGAGGATCATATTTAAAATACAGTTTTAACACAACTGTCTTGGACTCCTCAAAGATGTTGCACTGGTTATTATTTGGAGATAGGGTCTCATGATAGGGATAGGGTCCCAGCTTGCCTCTAACTCATGTGGCTGAAAATGATCTTGAAGTCCCGATCCTCCTGCCTTCACCTTCTCAGCCCACAGCTTTTATAGTGCTGGGAAATCTAACCCAGGGCTTTCTGCATGTTAGGCAAGCGCTCTACCAACTGCCAGGCCTCCCCAGCCCTGTGATGCTTAATGTTGTTTGCAAACTGGGCAGATTTAGACTCACCATGGAAAGACATCTCTGAATGTGTCTGTGAGGGTGTTTTCAGAGAGGTTTAACTGAGGAGGGAAGTCCCACCCTGACCCCGTGGGTTAGGGTTATGGAGTGAATAAAAAGAAGAGAGGGGCCAATGAGGTGGCTCAGTGGAGAGAGGCACTTCCTGCCACGGGTGATGACCTAAGTTTGTTCCCTGGGATTCAAGGGGTGGAAGGAGAGAATGGCTCTTCCCAGGTTATCTCTGATCTCCACACACTTGTGCCTCCCACAAGATAAATAAAGGTGTGATTAAAGGTAAAAAAGAAAAGGGTGTGGTCATGCACACCTTTAGTCCCAGCACTCTGGAGGCAGAGGCAGGTGGATGTGACACTGAAGCCAACCTGGTCTCCATAGAGAGTTCCCAGGCCAGCTACAGGGAGGCTTTGTCTTAAAAAGACCAAAAATAAGTAAATAAATGACAAAAGAAAAGAAGGATGGAAAGAGGGAGGGAGGGGAAAAAGAGGGAGGAAGGGAGAGAGGGTGAGAGAGAGAGGGAGGAAGGAAGGAAAGCCAGCAGAGTACAGCATTCATCTCTCTGTTTCTGGACTGTGGGTGGAATGTGACCCTCTGCCTCAGATCTAGGCACTGTACCTTCTCTGGCATAATGGACTGTATCCCCAAACTGTGAACCAAAAATGACTCTGAAGTTGCTTTTGTCAGGCATTTGTCATAGCAATGAGAAAAGTAACTAATACAATGTCCATGTCAGAAACGATCAGAACTGGGACTGAAGAGATGGCCCAGCAGTTAAGAGGGCTTGCAGCTTTTGCAGAGGACCTGGGTTCGGTTCCCAGCACCCACATCGGGTGACTCACAACCCACTTGTAACTCCAGTTTCAGAGAATCTGATGCCCTCTTCTGGTTCTGAGGGGACCTGCGTGTACATAGTGCACATAATTACACAAAGATATACACACATCCATAAATAAAATTAAATTAAAAAGACTAAAATTGGGGCTGGAGAAATGGCTCAGCAGTTAAGAGCATTGGCTGCTCTTGCAGAGGACCAGGGTTCAGTTCCCAACACTCACATAGCAACTAACAAATGTTTGTAACTCCAGTTCCAGAGTATCTAATGCCCTCTTCTGACCTCTGTGGACACTGCACAGAATGGGTGTACTTACATACATTCAGACAATACACTCATACACATAAAATAAAAATAATAAATAAAATGTATTTTTTAAAAAGACCAAAATTGGGGGCTGGAGAGATGGCTTGGTGATTAAAAGTACTTACTGCTCTTACAAGGGACCTGAGTTTGGTTGCCAGCATCCACATGGTGGCTTATAATTATGTGTAATTCCATGGTCAGCAGGCCCACATGTGATACACATACATAGCAAAAGGCAAATACTCATATACACAAAATAAATAACTCTATTTTTAAAGACCAAGATTAACTGAGGAACTGTTCTAGATGAAGAGGAACTAAGGAAAGTCAGGCATGCTGCTGCACACTGTAACCTCAGCACTGGAGAGGCTGAGGCAGGAGAATGATGAGTTTGAGGTCAGCCTAGGCAACTTAGAAAGAGAGATCCTTCCTCAAGATAAAAAGTAAAAGACAGGGCTGAGGATATAGCTCAGTGGTGGGGTCTAGCATGTATGAGGCCTGGGTTCAGTTCCCAGTACCGAGAAGGAAAAGGAGGAGCCTAGGGCCTGTGGCCCCGTACTGCATCTGCGGTGACCTTGACCTCCCCACATCATCAGGTCCATTTCTCCCGCTTCTTTCCTTGAGAGGCTGAAGATCAGCCTGTGAGCAGATAGCACATTCCAGAGGTGGCATCCCACTGTCCTGGGCTGTGAAGGCTTGGAGGTGGGAAACCAGCCTCCTGGATGTCACAAAATAGCTCTTTATCAAGAGTCAGCATCTGTAGCAGGATGGAGCTCACTGCACATAGGACTTAGGACTAATTTCTCTTATTTTCAGACTTGGCCATGAGCTTAGCAGAAGCTTAGCAGTGGAGACTGGGCAGGGCACTGCTGCATGCCTTCTGGAGCATTCACAAGAGGAAGCAGCCTGTGGGCCGAAGGGACGGCTTGAGTGCAAGGAGTGACCTGCTGGAGGTAGACTGAGTCAGGCACAGCACTGCCATCTGCCTGCTGCTGTGCAAGGGTTAAGCTCCTTGCTCTGGGAAGGAGTGAGGTGGAATTCTCTTTGTCAAGGGAGAGGACAGCCAGCCTCACATTTCCCTTGGCCTCCTCTCTGGGACAGTCCTGACCACCCCGTGCTCAGTCCCTCACAAAGAACCCAGGCTTGACACATATATATTTGACCAAGCCCATCTCTGACTCTTTGCCAGAGCAGGTGAAAAGTGACCCCTGTGGAAGGACTAAGGGCATTTTACCGCTCAGAGCCTGAGGCTCTCCTGAGCACCTGTCTGGGACCGCTCTCCCCAAAGAGCCTAAGAGAGGCCATTCACCCAGGGATGGATCAGCAGCTCCAGCTGCTCATGCCCACAGGGCCCAGAGAGGGAAAAACAACAGCTTTAGGAAGAACATGAAGATGGACCTTAGACCTCGGGGTCACCCTGCATTCCCCAAGACTATACCCCACTTTAATGCAAAGGATTGAAAAGACCCTTTGGTCCTCTGTCTGCCCGTCTCATCCTGCCAATCAGCTTCCTTTCTTTCCTCCCCAGTAACCCAGCCTTGCACTGCCTAGTCCCTTCCCGTTCACTAATTTCTGCTGAGCTGATAACCAAGTTATACAGTAAAAAGTCTCCTCTCATTTCGTCAAGCTTTATAACTGACTGAGCTCTTTCAAATAGAGTATCAAATAGTATCACTCTATCATGTGAAGAAAGTTTTATCTCATTGTATAAGTAAGAAAAGTAAAGTTCAGAGAGGTCAAGCAACATGCCCATAGTCACACAGGCTGGATGGGGAGGTAGCCACAACCAATTCACCTCTTTTTCTATTATCCAACAACTTAGGGAAGAGCTGTACAGTTTTTTTTTTTAGTATTTTATTTATTATTTTTGTTTAATGAATATGAGTATTACGCCTACATGTATGGAAGTGCACCCATGTCATGCAGTGCCCTTGGAGCTCAGAAGAGAGGGTGGATCCTCTGGACCTGAAGTTACAGACAGCTGTTAGCTGCCATGTGGGTGCTGGGATTCAAACCTGGGTCCTCTGCAAGAGCAGCCAGTGCTCTTAACCACTGAACCATCTTTCCAGCCCAGGGCTGTACCATTTTAAGTACACTTTAGAGTCATCTAGGGACTTAAAAGCCTCTGATGCCTGGGTGCCATTCATAAGAGTTCATTATTTAATTGGCCAGGGACAAACCTGGATGCTGGGATTTTTATATATTTCCTTGTTTAAAAAATAGGGTCTCACTATGTAGCTTTGGCTGGCCTGGAACTAGCTATGTAGACCAGGCTGACCTCAAATTCACAGAGATCTGCCTGCCTCTGCTTTTGCTGAGTGCTGGAATTAAAAGCATGAGCTACCATGCCTGGTCTGATGCTGGGAATTTTTAAAGCTGCCCCAGATGATGTTCTTAATGTTCAGCCAGGGCCAAAACCACTTCTTTTTCTGTTTGTTTGTTTGTTTTTTTTTTTTTTTTTTTGTAAGATAAGGTTTTTCTATGTAGCCCAGGCTAGTGTGGAAATCTCAATCCTCCTGCCTCAGCCTCTTGAGTGCTGGGATTAGAAGCATATACCGCCACCCAAGGCTGAGAACCACTTCTAAGCCTGGCCCCTCAAAAACTTTTCAGATTTTCACAATCGACTAGAAGACCAAAGCTACGTGGGAATATAAAGAACACTGGATGGTGAGTTTTATGTTTTCAGAGCCCTGAAAGCCAAAGTTCACCCCAAGGGACCTCAGATCAGATATCTCCAGACAGGCTGTGTGAGAGAGTCTCTGGAGCAGGACCCAGGTGAGTAAGCTTATCTGAACTCCCAGGCTTCTACACCAAGCTTCTCCTGATGTCTTCACCTTGGTTCCTTCCCCTTCTCTGGAAAGATTCTTCGTCTAGTGAGTCCCTACTGTGTGCTGGACACAGAACGAGTCCTGAAGGCCATCTAAGAGAACAACTGAATAGAAAGGCCCCAGCCTACAGAAAGCATCTTGAGCAGGTAGGGGCAAAGCCGTCAATGTACACCCAGTGACCTGCGGGTGAGCCTCAGCCTGGAGGGAATGAGACTGTGTGTAGCCTGAGGGCAGGGGCTTTGTGGCTCTGCCTTTTCAGCCATGGTCCTTGGCATGTAGTAGGTCTGCATTAAATGTTAGGTGAATAAATCAAGTGTTTCCTTTCACATGAGATATTTTATTAATTTAAAATTAATTAATTAATTAATTTATTTATTTATTTATTGAGACTGGAGAGATGGCTCAGTAGTTAAGAGTACTAACTGCTCTTGTAGAGGACCCGAGTTCGATTCCCAGCACCCACATGGTGGCTAACAGTGGTCTGTATCTCCAGTTCCAGGGGAATCTGATGTGCTCTTCTGACCTCTGCAGGCATTGCATACACAGGTGCACTTGCACACATGCAGGCAGTACACTCATACACATAAAAATAAAAATAAATGAAAAATTTTAAATGTATTTATTTTTATGTGTATGAATGTTTTGCCTACATGTATGCATGTACATCATGTGTGTCAGTATCCATGAAGGCCAGAAGAGGGTGTCAGATTCCGTAGAACTGGAGTTACAGGAACCCATGAGCCATCATGTGGCTAGAAACTGAACCTGGGTCCTCTGTAACTGTGGTAAGAGCTCTTAATAACTGAGCCATCTCTCCATCCCTATTAATTTATTTTTAATTGACATGTAGTAATTATCCATATTTATAGAGTAAACTGTAGCACTTCAGTACATGTATAGCTGAGATTACAGATGTGCACTGTCACATCCAGCTTTTTAGGTGGGTTCTGGGGATCTAACTCAGCTCATCGGGTCATGGATCAAGCGCTTTTACTCACTGAGCCATTTCCCCTGTGCTCAATCCTGTTTTTAACAGAGATGACTGTCAAACTAAGACCTTGGACATGCTAAGCAGGAAATCTGCGGTGACTGGACTATACCACAAGTCCATGTAAATAATTTCATCGTATTAGACACATACAAACTCGTCAACCAGGGCCTAGAGAAATGGCTCAGTGGTTAAGAATACTGGCTGCCCTTGCAGATAACTGGGGACCCAGTCCCAGCACCCACATATTGGCTCATAATTGTCTATAACTCTGATTCCAGGGAATCTGACGTCCTCTTTTGGCCTCTGTGGCATTGTGCATGTTCAGTGCACTTATGTACACGCAAGCAAAACACTCATACACAAGTATGAGTTTTTCCATTTGTTGCATTTTGTTTTTTTTGGCATCATTTCACTCTGTAGCCCCAGCTGGCCTTAAACTCCCTATGTAGACCAGGCTGGCCTTGATCTCACAGATCTACCTGCCTCTGCCTCCTGAGTGCTGGGACACTCAAGATGCCACCACACCCAGCTCCTCATTATTTTTCACTGCCTAGTACGACTGCTTGGCATTTCATAAAACGGAAGGACCCTGATTTATAGTGGTCCATTAGTAGGCTTTTAAAAATTAGCAAACAGGGCTGGGGACATAGCTCAGTTGGCAGAGTGCTCCTTAGCACACATGAAGCTCTGCCTTCTGTCCCCAGTACCACATAAGCTAGGTATGGTGACACACACCTGTATTCCCAGCATTTGGGAGGTAGAGGCAGGAGGATCAGTTGTTCAAGTGTTGGGCATAATGCAGGGTGGGCCTGGCTAGGCCACCTGCCAAGGAGGAATGAAGGAATGGCTCTCGTAGGTGTGGTGCTCCACACCAGTTGGTTGTGAAGCCAGTTTCTGCCCAACACCTGGAGGGAACCTGATTCACCTGGGAACAAACTGTGATTGGCTGTGGTTGGGACCCCACCCCATAAGACTGTTGGCTAAAAAGACCTATAAGACTTTCTGCTCTTTCTTGAATAAATGAGTTTGCAGCAGACCACCACTGCTGGCTTTCCGCTCAACTCCCGGAGTCGGTGTCTTGATTCCGTGCCTACTCACCCGCTCCCCTACGGCAGAGACCCTTTGGCCCCTCTCAGGCTGGCCCTGAGTGCTGGGACCCCCAACATTCAAGGTCATTCTTGGCAACATATTGAGTTCAAGTGAGGTAAGCCTGGGATTTAAAAAAAAACATCGAGCAAGCAAGAGGAAAGTCCGGGCTTTTAGCACTATGCACTTGTGTTAGCATTCTCTGGACTGGGAAGTGTGGGTCAATTATGAATACATTGAACATCTGAATGGATATTATCCTTCTTTGGACTCGGTTATGATGCTGTTCTGTCCTTCTAGAAACTTCTTTTTGGCTATTCTGTAGCTCCTGGAGACCCTCTATTCCTGGAGCACAGAGCAAGGAGTTGTGACTTTTTCCATTTTGAACAAGAATGAGCTAGCTGGGGCTAGAGAGATGGCTCAGCGGTTAAGAGCACTGGCTATTCTTGCAGAGGATCCAGGTTCTGTTCCCAGCATCCATATGATGGATGGCAACCATCCATAATTCCAGTTCCAGGTGATTCAATGCCCATTTCTGCTCTCCACAAGCAATGCATGACATAGGTGTACTTAACACACATACAGATAAAACCCTCATGCACATAAAATGAAAAGAAATAAAAATGATTTTTAAAAAGAATGATTTGCTTGATGGGAGCATCTCCCTCCAGGATAGTGCAGACACGGTTTGAGGGACGAACCCAGGACCTCATGCTCAGCAAAGACTCCACCACTGAGCTGCATCCCAGCCCCATGGTGAGGCCAGACTCTGGGAAATACTGCCAGGGCACCTTGCTTGCCAAAGTTGGATGAAGGAGAAAGGGGAAAAATGTGACAGCTAAGAACCTAGAGTTTTGGGCAACATCGTGGGCAGCAGCAGCCAGCCCCTGCCCACCCCGTGAGCCTGAGGCATCTCTACTGAGATGCGTCAGCTGAGGGGAACTGCCCCTGAGCTAAGTGTATGGGGAGGAGGAACTGTGAGGGCTTTATGACAGAGGAAGGGAGAGGGAGAGCCAAGCATGGGAAACATTTGATGTGAAGGGTGCTCCCAACATCAGCGAAATTACCAGCCACGCACTGCAATTCTCAGTCTCTGCAACAAACAAATAATGAGCCTGTGTGTTCCTGGATTGATTAAACAATAATTAGGCTTCAAAAGCTTGCTAAATGGCCCTTTCAAAACCTCCCAGCTAGGCAATTTTTCTCTCACATTTAATAGCGACTATTCTTGTGTTCTTTTTTGGTCCAAAGTGGTCATAATTGTAGGGGATTGATGAGGCAAGCACTCTGGGAAGCTGCTGATGGAGAGGGATGTGCCACACTCGCTCTTGGGAAGAGTCATTGGCAATCTGTTCTGTCCCAAGAACTCGGAAACCTCCCTCTGACTCAGTAATTCCATTTCTTGGAATCTCTCCTACAATGTAAAATAGGGCTGAGGATGTAGCTCAGTTAACAGACGGCTTGCCTAATAGGAATGAAGCCCTGAGTTCAGTCCCAGCACTTGGCCGGTGGAAACAGGAGGACCAGATATTGAAGGTCATCCTTGGGTACATGGCAAGTTGGAGACCAGCCTGGGCTACTTAAATCCCTATCTTAAAAAAAAAAAAAAAAAAAAAAGAAAAAGGCAAAAAAATAGACCCAGAGATAAAGATTCATGCATGAAGACCTTGGTCATTGTTCAAAAATATTGGAAACCATCTAAACAGAGCCCCTTAAAGATGTATGGATTCGGCAGTTACCATTAATATCTTTTCATTAGCATCAGTACGCTCTGGCTTGGAGGGTACTCAGCCAAGTCCAAGGCTGGAGATAGGAAGGCTAAGGAATTTGCTGTGCATCTGGCCAGGCTAGTGAGGTCAAACACACAATGAAGCTAAGACAATGACCCTCTCCTGCTTTCCAGCAGCAACAACCTCCCTACGAGAACATGCTTCTCATAGAGGACCTCTTCCATTCCTCTCCAGAAGAGGAGACCAGGAAACCCAAGAAGAAATGCTTGGTACAGAGGCCCAGTTCCTACTTAATGGATGTGAACTGCCCAGAAGGCTGTAAAATCCCCACGGTCTTCAGCCACACACAAACAGTAGTCCTGTGTGATAGCTGCTCCGCTGTCCTCTGCCAGCCTACAGTGGGAGTAACAAGGCTGACAGAAGGGTGTTCCTTCAGGAGGAAACAACTAAAAGTACCCAAAATCAAAACAGGTGGGAAACCATTCCAATAAACACATTTGGAATATATATCACCCTGAAAGCCACATGAAATCCACAGAACTGGGTGAGAGGGGAGGGCCTTTGTGGCTCTAGGAGTTCTAGGGTTTGGGGAGTTTTAGCCAGAGCACAAAGTCTAGCCAAAGAACCACCTTAGGAAGCAAAACCAAGCATCGCTGACAGAATCCCCCTCCTTTTAACTCTGATCCTTCCGGAGTGACTTAAGGGGGCTCTAAAAGTGGCTCCTTGATGTATCTGTTTTTTTTTTTTTAAGGACTGTAGACACAATGATTACTTCCAGTTTCAAATCACATTTCATGTTGTTTTTTCCTTGCCAGACTCGGAGGGTTTTTATTATGTCTTTCCTTCAGCCTGTACTAACAAAAGAAGGAAGAATAAATTTTAGGTAAGAAAATTAGTTGCTCAGCTCTCTTCTGCAAGTTACAGTGTGTGTGTGTGTGAGTGGAGAAATCTGACCCCAAGGGCCAGGCTTAGAGTGACAGCATGACAGTGTATCCTTCTGACACCTTTTCCAAAGTCAGTGCACCCTCTTTGTGAGTGATGGTAACAAGGGAATCATGCCAGCATTTTACTTGTGGTGAACCTGATCCTCACACCATCTCAGGAAAGGTAGGGGCATTTTGTAAGTGAGGATGCTCAGGAATACTCAGAAAGGTGGGCTCACTTGTCTGACGTCACACTGCTCTCTATGGCAAACCTGAGACCCTATCACACTTAAAGATTGGTTTTATTAAATTTATTTATTTATTATTTATGTGTGTGTGTGTGTGTGTGTGTGTGTGAGAGAGAGAGAGAGAGAGAGAGAGAGAGAGAGACTTGTGCGTGCGTATGAGCACAAGCCAGAAGGACACCTGATCTCTTGAAGCTGAAGTTGAAGGTAATTGGGACTTCTCTCCTTCTGCCATGTAAGTTCCAGGGATCAAACTCAGGCAGTCAGGCTTGGCAGCAAATCCCTTTACCCACTGAGCCATCTTGCTGACCCAGTTCTGTGTGATTCCAACAATATAAACTTCCCTACGGAATTTCCACCCTCTAAAGAACTACATATGAAAAGTATGTACATATCAAAAATTCACAAATAACAGTCAAGGTTAGCTGATGCTATGGCTGATGTTCCTAAACTTGAAACCGGGTAGAATCTACCAGCAGGAGAGTTGCTGCCCCCTCCCCTCCCCTCCCCCAGAATCCCAAAGGTAATATGGTACATGTGCCAAATGTTGCCATCATCATTTCCTTTTGTTTTGTTTAAAGATAGGGTCTCATGTAGCCCAGGCTGGCCTGGGACTCCCTGGGTAGCCAAGGATGACCTTGAACTCCTGATTTTTCTACTTCTAACTCCCCAGCACTGGGATTAGATTACAGCTCTCCCATGTCCTGCCACTCCTGTTTTATATGGAGATGGGGATCAAACGCAGGGCTTCCCAGTCACAAGGAAGCACTCTACTTACTGAACTACATCTTCAGCCTCTACCGTCAGCGTTGCCTGTCCTCTCAATAGAACTTGGACCAGGAAGGAAACCTCTCTACTCTAGCTCAGGAGTTTATAGGTAGGAATACCAAGGGCTGGCATCCCTCTGGGACCACCCAATGTGGCAGAAGCAGAAATCGACTTGAATCCCAGCCTCTTAACTTCCAAGTAAACATCCTTCCACTTCCTCAATGCGACTGGCGATCCTCTCTCAAAGAGCCTGCTGGGAGTTAGGGTGGCAAACCTCTTTTCCAAGGCTTAGGGAGGAACTCATTCAGTTCTGTTATTAGAGATGATTGTTTCATAACAACTGGGTGGATAAATTGGTTTTCTACGGCTATGGTAACAAATTAGCACAGACTGTACAGGTAAAAGCCACAGGTTTTTCCATTCTCGGTTATTGAGACTAGAAACCCAAAATCAGGAGCACCATGGGGTAGAAGTCACAGTGTCATCAGGGCCATGAGTGCTCCCTCTAGGGCCTTAGGAGACAGTCTGTTCCTCATATTGGTCAGTTTCTGGTGGAGAGTACTTATGTCCAACAGGCAATCCTTCATGCCAAACACGAAGGCCTGCATCTGTTTTTGTTTTTATTTGTTTGCTTGTTTTCCTAGTGTTGAAGATTGAACACAGGACCCCCAGCAGTTGCACAGGCTGGTCTTGAACTCACTCTGTAATCTAGACAGGCCTTGAACTTTTGGGTGTTTTTTGTTTTCGTTTTTGTTTAAGACAGGATCTCCCTGTAGCCCCTGCTGGCCTAAAACTCTCTATACAGATAAGGCAACTTCAGTCTCACAGAGATCTGTCTGCCTCTGCTTCCTGAGTGCTGGAATTAAAGGCTTGCACCACCATGCCTGACCTAGGTCTTGAACTTTTGATGCTCTCTTGGAGCTGGAATTCAGGTCTATGCAGTCAGGCCTGGCTTGGTTTTCATTGTTATTTGGTTATTTTGCTGTTGTTTTAAATTTTTGTTTTATATTTATTTATTTGTGTGTGTGTGTGAGTGTGTGTGTGCGCACGCGTGTGTCACAACTTCCGGAGGGCTGGTATCACAGGCGCACACTACCTGGCTGTGCTCAAGGCCAGCATCTTTTACTCATCCATCTATATTCTTCCTTTTCTGTGTCATAGGACTCTGCTTCTTCTTACAAGGACACTTAGAATTGTATGCACAACCCCATCTAGATGCTCCAGAGTAACTCCCCTAATCCAAGATTCCTAAATAGTCTGGTCTTTTCAAGACTTATTATTATTTGTTAGTTCATTCCAGAGCAATGTTTGAACCACATTTTCATCACTGCTAAGTGAAAAATCTCTGCTGAGTATTATATCTATGTGAGTTTTGAGGGTTTTCACCCTGGCTGGTAGAAACACAGAGTAGCACTTGGGAGGTGAAGGCAGGAGGATAAGGAGTTCAAGGCCATCCTCAGCCACATAGTGAGTTCAAGGCTAGCCTGAGCTACATAGTGAGTTCAAGGACAGCCTGAACTACTTGAGATCCTGTCCCCCCAAAAAACAAAATGAACAAACAAAACCCCACAGACTATTTCTCACGCTGGGAGAAGTCCACGAATTGTTCTCTCTGTCCTTTCTTGTAATTCTTTCTTTGGATTCATGCTAGTTATCTCGCTGATAACTCCAGGAGAACTTCAGGATGTTTCTCACTGTAAAGGTCTCCCTTTTCCAGGTATCTTCTCTGAAGACTGGATGCCCTGTCCTCACTGGACTCACAGACTCTCTTCCTCAACTCGGACAGTCTGCCTGTGAACTCAGGACCTGTGAACTCTCTCCAGGCTGTTACTAGGGGTGGCCATGGGATTCAGTACCTTTCTCAGATCATTGACCTTTTCTTTTAAATTTTATTTATTTTGTATTAGTATGTATCGGAGGGTGAGCCACAGCATTCATGTGGAGATCAGAGGACAACTTTCAGGAGTTAATTCTTTCCTTCCACTACGGGTTCCAAGTCTCAAACTCAGGACCTCAGACTTGCACAGCAGCTCTTTTACCTGCTGAGGCATCTCACCAGCCCCCAAAGTTCATTGTCCAAATGTCCAATGTCTTGGATACCCTTGTTTCACATATTCTGTCTAGGTTTTGAATTCTTGTTACTTGTTTTGTCCAAAATGGAAAAAAAAAAATCTAATTTTGAAATATTTTTAGCCAGATGGAGTAGCTCATTCCTCTAATACCAGTACTTGGGAGATTGTAGCAGGGAGATTGCTGTGAGTTCCAGGCTGGGCTGGGCAACATAGCGAAGTCCAGTTCAGCCTGACTGCAGAGTGAGAGCCCGTTTCAAAAAATAAGAGACTAAAGAGACTGTCAGAAAGCCTGACAGCCTGAGTTCTAGCCACAAATCCCACACGGTGGCAGGAGAGAATCAACTCTTGCAGGTTGTCCTCTAACCTTCACACACTCTGCTGTAGAACTCACATTCCTGCTGCATGCACATGCACACACGCACGCACGCATGCACACAAGGAAAGAGGCGGGAAGGAGGAAGGAAGGGTGGCTGACGAGATGGTTCAGTGGGTAAAGCTTACAATACAAGCCTGAGGACCTGACGTCAGATCCCCAGTCGCCATGTGCAGTGGTCAGATTTAACACTAGCACTAGGGGCAGGCAGAGACAAAAAGATCCCTGGAGCTCGCTGGCCAGCCAGCTTAGCCCATTGATGAGCTCCAGGTTCAGTGAGAGACCCTATCTCAAAAGACTGGATGGAGCACTTGGCAAGATGGGTGAGTGGGTGAAGGCGCTTGCTTCCAAGCCTGGCAACCTGGGTTCAGTCTCAGTGTGCCACGTGGTAGAAGAAAACTGACTCCTGCAAAAAGAGAAGGAGGAAGGGAATTTCCAACTGGAAATCCATACACAGGTCCTGGAGTTGGACCACCAGGCTGTGAATCCACAGCAGCCCTCCTTGTCCCATAGCTGCCACAATCTCATTTGTCCTCTTTGGGTACCTCCTTCCCACCCACCATGCCTCTATTCTGGAGATGACACCCCTCTGTTCTTTTCCAGGATAATTCACTGAAGTCTGTATGATGCCTAGAGAAAGCCTGGAGAGTGTAATTTATGTTTTAAATTCTATCTTTCTGACATCACAGAGGAGTTTTCTTCCCCTCAATTTCTAGTGTCACACTGTGCTCTTAGACTGAAATCGAACCTTGCTTCTTGAAAGGTCACAGATTAGCAGCCCTAATCAGCACCTCCTAACTGTCTGCTATAAGCCAAGGACTTATTTATAGGCCCTGTTACAGACTTGGATTACAGGGGTTACCACCCTATTTCTCTCTCTCTCTCTCTCTCTCTCTCTCTCTCTCTCTCTCTCTGTGTGTGTGTGTGTGTGTGTGTGTGTGTGTGTTTGAGACAGGATCTCCCTACAAAGCACTGGCTGACCTGGAACTCACTAAGTGAACAGGCTGGACTTGAATTCAGAGGTCTGCCTGCCTCTACCTGCCAAGTATTGGAATTAAAGGCTTGTGCCACCATGCCTGGACCCAGATATTTCTGAAAGATGACAGTAAACCTCAGACATCATGGCAGTACACCCCTAAATTCCATGTATATTTTAAAAGCAAAGATACTCCCTGACCTGTGACATTTTTATCAGACCTGACATGAGTCATGTGTCTTTAATATCCTAAAACTTAGCCAAGCATGGTGGAACATACCTGTAATCCCCAGCACTCTAGAGGTAGAGGCAGGAAGATCAGGAGTTCAAGGCCAGCCTTAGCTACATAGGTCAGCCTAGGCTACATGAGACCCTGCCTCAAATACACAGGCAAACAATAACAACAACAAAATCTTTCCTTCCTCATAGGAGCCTGGTGTGCAGTGCCTCCTTGATATTATGTGAAGCCTGTTGCCAGTCTGGGTTATCCTAAGTGACCTTGGAGACAGTTTCCTGGTGGATATCCATGTCTCTGATCTCAATGTTATACCCAGTCTAGGCTCCAGACAAGTACTCGGGGTACCTTTGGGAAGCCCCAGGCACAGTGGCCAGAGTTCACATTGGCCAGGTCATCATGTCCATCTACACTGCTGCAGACCAAAGACCATGTGGTTGAGGCTCTATGCAGGACCAGGTTCAAGTACCATGGTCGCCAGAAGATTCACATCTTAAAGTAGGGCTTCACCAAGTTAAATGCAGATGAACTTGAAGACACTGCAGCTGAGAAGTGGCTCATCCCTGATGGCTGTGAGTCAAATATGTCCCCAGACACATGGTCCCCTGGACAAGTGGTGGGCCCTGCTTTCCTTGGGACTCGCACTGTACTGAGTCCCACACCCTACCAAATCATATTCACTAGTAAATCTCATATCTAGTCCTGTCAAAAGCAAAGTCCTAGCCAGGTGCGGTAGCACACACCTTCAATCCTAGCACTCGGGAAGCAGGGCTGGCAGAGCTCTGTGAGTTCCAGGCCAGCTGGGGCTAGAAGGAGACTGTGCCTCAAAAACAAAACAAGAAACAAAAAACCCAAATCCTAAAACAAGTTCACATTCAAATTTTCCCAATTATTTTGAAATATTATTTTGAAAATGGATCTACCAAAGACATAAAGAAACTGTAGTCTTTAACAAGAAGCGGGGCTTGAGGAGGCTGGGGGGAAAGCTCAGAACAAGGATAGTCAGTCAGGGCCTGGAGTTTGAGGAAGATGGTACCTGGCTTGACAGCCCTGTAAATCTGAAGGAACCCTCCTGGACAAGGGTCTGAAATGTCTACCCGTTCTTGCTAGGAGTTCTAGAGGTTACCTCATGATGTACCTCCTCACACAGGAAGGCCCTGGACCCTTCCTTCTCTCCACCAAGGGAGTGGTCATCTCATCAGTGTGCTATTCTAGAACTTTCCCTAATGATTGGTCCTGTCTTGCTCAGGATGGCCAGTCTCTGGACTCTCATTTGTCCCATGTGTCCTTCTGCAAGACTGCTAGAGGACATGGGCAGAGGTCCCACTTCTCCCCAGCCCTGGAGTCCAGGCCTCCCTCCTTCAAGATGGTGGTCATGGCACCCCAGGGCACATGCCTGGTTCCAGTGACAAGGCATCAGAGAAGGAAAGAGCCACACTCTCTATTCTAAACCCTGGTCTTAGAGGAACACCTGGTGCTCCCAAACTGGACTGTAGATGACCTTTTAAAGTCAAACCCTGCTGCCCAGTAACCTTTCATCTGTTTCTGAGATGTTACTTTTATCTCTTTGATAAAGCTTCAGACAAAAGCTACTATTCAGCCTGAGCTGGGTCTGATCTCAATCTACTTAGCCACTTAGGGACAGTCTTGGATGTGCCTGAGAAGTATTTAAAATTGCAGAGCGGAGATGGAAGAGTCAGAAGTGGAAGAGTCAGAAGTGGGAGGGAAGGGGACACAGCTGGTCCTCTTGGTCCCTTCCCTCCCCCAGCAAGCTCCAGGGATCCTAACAACAGATTCGGAGAGGGGAGGGACCTACCTCATAGCTTCTTTATCAGACTGCTTCACCAAGCCCTCACGAACTGGATAAATAATCCAAAAGGTCAGTGTCGTTCGCTCAGTCATTTACTCCTTCAATACATAGTGTTGAGTGAGTTTGCTAGAGGCTGGGCATACAGAGGCTAAAAATCAAGGTTCCCACACTCACACGACTACAGTCTGACAAATTTGTTTTTGTTTAATTGGTTTCCTTCAAGAAATAAAATCAAGGCTGGAGAGATGGCTCAGTGGATAAAAGCACCGGCTGCTCTCACAGAGGGCGCAGGTCCAATTTCCAGCACCCATGTGGTAGCTAACAATAGTTCATAACTCCAGTTGCAAAGGATTCAACACCCTCTTCCGACCTCCATGGGCACTAAACATACATGGTATATTTACATATATGTATGCAAAACACCCATACACATTTAAAAAACTATAATAAATATTTTTTTTAAAAAAGAAAAGAAAAAGAATAACCAGGGGCTGGAGATATGGTTCAGTTCTTAGGGTGCCTGCTTAGCATGCACAAACCCGGAGTGGTGGTCCATACCTGTAATCGCAACATCTCAGCACTCAGAAGGTAGAGGCAGAAGGATTGGGAGTTCAAGATTATCTTCAACTACGTTGTAAATTCAAGGCCAGCCTGGGCTGTATGAGACCCTGTCTCCAAAAAGAAAGAAGAAAGAAAGAAAGAGAGAGAGAGAGAGAGAGAGAGAGAGAGAGAAGAAGGAAGGAGGAGAAGGAGGAGGAGGAGGAAGGAGGAGGAGGAGGAGGAGGAGGAGGAGGAGGAGGAGGAGGAGGAGGAGGAGGAGGAGGAAGCGAAGCCAGATCTGCAGAATGCTCACATAGCAGCAGAGGGTTAGGGCAGTGATATGATCCAGTGAAACTTAGCGACCAATTTGGTGCCCAATGTGTCACACTGTAGGAAGCCCTGTCTATGTCATTTCCTATTGGTCACTCAGTCTCCAGACCCAGTCATTATGACTGACCTTGCCTGTCCCCAAGTCCCTTCAAGCACTCACTACTTGTGTTTCTCTAGGGAGCCTGGGGAGCATCAACTTCTTTAGCAGGCACAGCTTGTCCATGACAAGGGTGCTCTTAGGAGAGCACCTGCATTTTGACTACACCCTACAGGTTCTTTTGCAAGGCACCTTAGTCTAATCCTGCTGTCACAACAAGATAGCTTAAAGTATGTGGCTCACAAATGATGGGAATTTGTTCTGGAAAGTCGAGGAAGTCCAAGATGAAGCATTCTTGACTTGGTATCCACTGACAACTCTTTTTTTTTTTTTTTTCTTGCAAGATAGGGCCTTGGGCCGGGAGGGTATGGGCCAGTGGTAGAGAATCTAACATGCATAAGGCCCTAGGTTCAATCCCTAGCATGGAAAAAAATGAAAAGAAAAAGAAAAAGGGAAGGAAAAGATGCATCCTCCAGAAGGAAAAACGGCTAAAGACCCAAAAAAAGACAAGCTCCCTCAGACTCCATGCTCCGTTTCTGTAAAGCTCTGGGACCATTTTATTGGAGAAAACAACAACAAAAACAACAACAAAAAAAACCCAGCTGGGCAGCAAAATGTAAATCTCCACCACTGTTGGGGGAAGGAAGATGGAGAGAGGAAAAGAGCCATGCCTTTTGAATTAGGCTCCAAGAAAGCCGGAGGTGAGCAAGGCAGATCACAGGTAGCTGCATTGGCTGGGAGGCACGCCAAAGAAAACACAGAAAGAGAGAAAGGGGAAGTTGTGCTTTTTGTTGTTGTTGTTGTTGTTTTGTTGTGTTTCTGTCTTTTTGAAACAGGGTCTCCCTGCAGCCCCTGCTGGCCTGGAACCCATTATGCAGACCAGGCTGGCCTGGATCTTACAGAGAGCCACCTGCCTCTGCCTCCTGAGTGCTGGGATGAAAGGCGTGCACCACCATGCCTGGCTCAGAGCTGTACCTTTTAAAATTTGTAAAATTTAAAAAAAAAAAAAAAAAGCTTGGCACCGTCTCAAAAGAATAGTTTCTTAATTTGGCCACAAGGGAGTGCTAATGGGCTGAGTAACAAACTGGGGAGTTGTAAGCATTATGGCTTTAAAGAAATGCTCAAGGACTGGGCATGGGTGGCACCCACTTCTAATCCCAGTGCTCTGGAGGCAGAGGCAGGCGTATCTCCAGGAGTTCAAGGCCAGCCTGGTCTACATAGCCTGTTCCAGGTCAGCAGGGGCTCCAGGGAGACTTGTCCCAAATAAAAAACCCAAAAAACAAAATAAAAAATTTAAAAACAGAAATGCTCAAGGGTTGCATAGTGCAGAAATTCTAAAGATCACACTCCTTTAATCACAGCACTTGAGAAGCAAAGGCAGGTAGATCTTAGTGAGATTGATGCTAGCCTGGTCTACATAGCAAGTTCCATGCCAGCTGGGAGTTAGAGAGAGATCCTGTCTCAAAAGAACCAAAAAACCCTCAGAATCGGCTCTTATTAATTGATCAAACTTCATCCCATTCTGCATTTTCTAAATTTTCTGCCATGAGCTTACATTGCTTTGACAAAAGCAGAACTTGGGTGGGAGAAACAATAGGGAATCCCTGCTCAGTGATAAGCCATTATTTTGACATAGAAAGTCCCTGCCTCAAAAAATAAGTAAATAATACATAGAAAGATCGATAAAAGAGCCTATACCTAGTGAAGCATTTGCAAATGAAATAATATCTAGAATTTGTTTTAAAATAACTGAGTTGGGGGCTGGAGAGATGGCCCAACAGTTAAGAGCATTGACTGCTCTTACAGAGGACCAGGGTTCAATTCCCAACATCCAGTTGTTAGCTGCCATAACTCCAGTTCCAGGGGATCCGATGCCCTTTTCTGCCCTTTGTAGACACTGCATTGTAAGTGCACTTACATATTTGCAGGCAATGCACTTATGCACATAAAATAAAAATAACAAATAAAATATTAAAAATAAATAAATGAGTTGCTGTACATGTTGATGCATACCTTTAATCCCAGCACTTGGGAGGCAGAGGCAGGTGGATCTCTGTGAGTTCAAAGTCAGCTTAGCCTACATACTGAGTTCCATGACAGCCAGTGCTAAATAGTGAGACCCTGTCTCAAAAACAAACAAAACAAATAAAAAACAGGAGCTGGAGAGATGACTCAACCATTCAGAGCACTGGCTGCTCTTGCAGAGGACCCAGGTTTGATTCCCAGCACCCATGCATTGGCGAACAACAAACATTAACTCCAGTTCCAGGGGATCCAATGCCCTCTTCTGGCCTCCACCAGCATTGCATGTCATAGGTGCACTTAAATACATGCAGGCAAAATATTTATACACATAAAGGTAAGTAAATAAATAACTTAAAAAAAATAAAAATAACAGTTGACCCAGGCATGGTGACCAGATCTGTGCCCAGGACTGAAGAGGAAGAGGCGGAGGCAGAAGAATTGAGTTTTGGAGAACAGGCTACGTTACATACAGAAATCCTGTCTCAAATGTCATCTCTTATGAGGGTGGGGTAAGGGATGAAAAGAATATTAAGTTCTGTTGTCCTCTCTACCTGTGTGTGTGTGTGTGTGTGTGTGTGTGTGTGTGAAAACTTCTACTACAAAAACTTAAGATAGAGCCATAAAAAATACTTATAGTCTGGGAAGGGCAGTAATCTTCCTGTCATGACCCTCCACAGTGCTGGGGGTACAGGCTTATGTGGCCAGGTCCAGCTTTTTACATGGGTGCTGAGTTCTCATGCTTGTATAACAAGCACTTTTACCCACCTGAGCCCTGTTTTTTGTTTGTTTGTTTGTTTTGGGGGGGTTGTTTGGTTTTGTTCTGTGACAGGGTCTCAGCCCAGGTTGGCCTCCAGTTCTTTATATCACCAAAGCTGACTTTGAATCCTTGATCCTCCTGCCTTTACCTCCCAAGCTCTGGGCTTACAGACATGGATCATTATGTTCAGCTGCTGTTGTTTTTATTTTGTTTCTTGACTGGTTTATTTGTTTGTTTTTATTTTGTGTGTATTTTGCTTTCATTTATGTACCTTGGGCAATGCCTGCAGAGGCCAGAAGAGGGCATCAGATCGCCTGGAACTGGAGTTAGGTACGGTTGTCGGCTGCCGGGTGGGTACTAGGTACCAAACTGGGTCCTCTGCAAAAGCGGTCAGTTCTCTTAACCACGGAGCCATCTCTCCAATCATCCTTGTTTGGTTTTTAAGCCTGGGTCTGGCTACGTAGCTCAGGTAGACCTCAGATTTACTTTGTATCCCAGACTGCTCTTGAGCTCACGATTCTTCCTCAGCCTCTGTGCAGGGAATGCAGGTGTATGGGATCCCATACTCAGCTGAGTTCACACTCTTAATCAAATATAACTATGACAGGGTTTTATTTGGTTCAGCAGATACTGAAGATAATGCCATTGCATTCACTGTCTCCATCCCTCCTGTGTGTATAAGAAAGGCTTTTTTACTTCCTGAAGCCTTAAACCCTTCATCCTAAGAATTTAGACTAGAGGGGTTATGTTCTTTTATTTTTTTTCTCATAATATTGTTCTGTTCCCTTTATGAAACTTGTCAGCTTGAAGCTTCTGAAACACAGAAGAAAATGATATCTGTCACACCACCATGTGAGAACAGAAACTCTGGCTCCCCAGTAGCTTCTGGCCTACAAATACCTGGGGTGTGTGTCACAATCTTTCCTTTCTTTTTGATAAAAAGGCAGGAGTCAGGTAGGAGCTTTCCTTCCTCTCAGAGAACACACTGTGAGGAAGGGCTGAGCTCAGCTTCTGAGAGCTAGGCAGGCCTTCACAGACTTCTGACGAATGGCATTCCTTCAGCAACAAGCCTTTATTGAGCACCTGCAATGGCCTAGCCTTAAAAAATGAGGGAAGGAGAAGAGCTGGTCCCTGCTCTCCTGGAAGTCAGAGTCCTGGGGTGGAGACACCAGTAATTACTTGAATCACTCTCAGTAAGTACCATAATGTAGATACATAGGGACACAGTGAAAGAGAGCCAGAGAGATGTAAGTCACTCCCAATTTACCACCTAAGGCCGAAAGAAACTGTTGCCAGGGTGACAGGCTTAATTTCATCTTTGGAGGAAGAAGAATTTGAGCCTCTGAGTTAGGTGGAAAGGTGAAGGGGTCTGAGAAGGAGGAGATGGCTAATGGCAGGCTGGGATTACAAATGGGTTGACCTCCAGAAAGGGAGAAAAGGCTGGGAGGGTTCACACTGTCTCCTGGGACAGTCTTTGTCAGGGAAAAAGGCTAAATAGAATTATAGCAGATATATGAGTTCTATAGCTAGGTTCTTGAAAAGGTCACCAAGATACAATCCCAGCTTCATGGGAACCTTGACTGGCCCCAGCCAGGCCCTGGGCTTCAGAGCAACAATGTACAGGTCACCCCCACGGATCGCTTCCTCCTGTGGCCATCTTTTCCCGGTTCTTCACCCACAGGCAGTATCCGGGTAGGTGAGTGCCAAATCTTATCAGGCATTTTATTTCTTGGCACTGAAAATTTTCAGTGTTGCCCAAACATCATTAGAACAGCATTTATGAAATAGAGTGTAGTAGAGCATACCTTTGGTCCTGGCACTCGGGAGGCAGAGGCAGGTGAGTTCAAAGCCAGCCTGTCCAAGCCAGCTGGGGCTACAGGGAGACTCTGTCTCAAAAGACCAAAACAGCAATTATGGAAAATGAGAGGAGAAAAAGTAACAAAAGCCACCCTCTGATTCCTCATATTGACCTCCGGATGATAGGAACAGGGTAATGGGGATGTCATCTGGGGACTGAGGTGGATATTCCGTTGCCTGCCTGCCCAACATTCCACTTGCTACAGATATATCTGAATGACCACAGAAACGCGTGGCCTGGTCTCTCTGTCCCACCACAGCCTGAAGAGAATACAAGGGTCAAGACCGAAGAAATCAGAGTCCAGACCAAGTCAGAGAGGCCCAGATGAGTTGAGAGCTGCCCGTGGATGTGTCAAGAGATGAAATTATAGCAAATACAGTTAGAGATGTAACTGGCTTTTGCTCATGATTCATGAATCAAAACAGCCTCCTTTCTACAAAGCACAGTAGAGCCCTATACCCCTGGGCAATACCTGTGGGTTCTGAAGGGTGAGAACAAGGAAATAGAATAATAGAAGAAAAGGGGGCGGGGGATGGCTCAGGTTAGAGGTACTGACCAAGCTAGCCTGACAACCTGAGTTTATCCCTGGAACCCACAATGTAAGGCGAGAACTGACTTCTCAAAGTTGTCCTCTGACTTCCACACATGCCTGCACTCAAACACACACACACACACACACACACACACACACACACGTAAATAAACAAATCAGATGAAAATTATAATGAAATATAATTAATAAAATACATTAAAAATATATAATATTACTATAGCATGAGTGGGCCTCGGGTCTAGGACATCCACCACTGTAAATGGCACAAATCAGAGGAAAGGGCTGGAGAGACGACTCAGGTGTTAAGAGTGCTTCCTGATCTTCCAGAGGAGCTGAATTCAGATCCCAGAACCAATGTCAGGCAGCTCTCACAACAGCCTATAACTCCAGTTCCAGATCTGACAGCCTCTTATCTCTCTCTCTCTCTCTCTCTTTCTCTCTCTCTCTCTCTCTCTCTCACACACACACACACTCACACACACACACATAACAAGATAATTTTCTTTTTAAAGACAGCCTAGAGGTAAAAGCACTAGCTACTCTTGTAGAGGACTCAGGTTCGGTTCCCAGCACCCACATGACAGCTCATAACTGTAACTCCATTTCCAGGGGATCTAACGGGTACACTTACATACATGGAGGTAATACATCCATATACATAAAATACAATAAAAGTAATAAATAAAAAGTACTTTTTTAAAAAGTCAGAGAAAAGACTGGCATTTCCCACTAGACAGCAGGATCCTGAGGGTCGGCTGTGTGCCCTGCCTGTATCTGGGGCAGAGAGCTTGTAGCATAATGAGTGCAGCTTTACTAATTATGATGATGACAGTGACTTAAGGATGACTTAGAGTCAGAAAGAGTCAACTGATGTTCCCAATAATGCTTTAAATGGGTCACTCCACAGGTACTCGGAGAGATGAAGGAGGTCAGGTAGGTGGACAGGAAGAGCAGGGTGGGAACTAGAAGGGAGGCCAAGTTCACCAGTTACTTGCATTTGTTTTGTAACCAGAGGCCAGAGTTTCTTGACTTCTTTGCTTTTGGTTTTCTTTTTAAATGGGAATGATAGAGATCTCTCCTCCCCCAAAGGCCATAGGCTCCACTTATTACTTTTATAAGTAATTGTGGTACCTCTTTGGCAAACAGAGGAACTTGATAAATCAGGGGAACAAAGACCTCATGTCTGTGTTAGGAAACTTAGCCAGGCTCTGTACATAATGAGAGATAGTCATCCTCTAACCAATAAACAACTATAGGACTTGGCCTGTGGAGTAGGTGGCAAACTGTCTTTGTTTCACTCTTTGCCTGTGTGTCGCAAGGACCTGTTGGGAGTGTTTCCAATTTCCTCTGGCTAAATAGAGCAGGTGTCACCTGTAAGATGTGGGAGCCTCAACACCACTCTTCTGGCCATGCTGCATAGTCCCAAGATAGAAATTGTCAGGAGAACGTCCCAAGGAAGCAGGTGTTCTGGGTTTGTGATTACCACAGAAAAAGGAAGGAGGAACTGGCATTGGGTTTGGGGACAGAGATGCCATCAACACCAGAATCTTCCTGCAAAAATAATAGGACAGACTGTGGTCAGAAGCCACAACACAGCAAAGGGGTAGAAAAGGCACAGACGGCATAGGACAATCCAGACGTTAATGGAAGAAGAGACTATCCCTGACGATCAGGGCCATGTACCAGATGAGTCATGTGAGTCAGGTATGGAGGCACACATCTATAATTCCAACACTCAACAGGCTGAGGCGGGAGGATTGAGAGTTCAAGGCCTAGGATAGTGAGTTCCAGGCCAACTGAGGCTGTAGGGAGACCGTGTCTCAGAAAGACCAAAAACAAAAGAAAGTTCAAAGCCTGCCTGGGCAAGTCAGTGGGACTTTGTCTGAAAATACAAAACACACATAAAGCCCTAGGTTCAATTCCCAGGTCCCCCTCCTCCCTGCCACACAAAATCTACATAGAATTCTGTGCCAGGGACTGGGTGGAAATTAGGGTTAAATATTGTGCAACATGCCACCTCCAAACTCAGAGGCTTAAGACACCAGTGATCTTATTTCAGTCTCAGATTTCTTTGGGTAGACTGAGCTCAGCTGTGTGTTGTGCTCCAAGTCCCGATAGCTAAGGCTGCAGTTATCTAGGATGTGCACTCACTCAGCTGGAACCTCCGTGATAGTTCACCCAGAGAGATGACCACTGGTGCTGGGTGCTGCCTGTTGGCTGGGAATTCTACCTGGACTGCTTCTGTTCCTTCCTGTGTGGTTTTCTTTGTAGCTTGGGGTTCTTAAAACACAGTGCTGGTTGTAAGCCAGAAGTGAACGCTTCAATTCTCTTAAGGCGTGGCCTCAAAGTCCCAGAATATCACTTCTGTCCTGGTCCATTGGTCAAAGTCAGTCACAAAGTACATTAGTTATTTTGCGGTAAATGACAATTCCTAAACTTAGTGTTTTAAAATGACAATAATCAAGGCAGCAGGTATAGCTCATTTGGTAAAGTGCTTGCCTTGTATGCATGAGGCTCTGGGTTCAACCTCCAGCACATTAACAGGGCATGGTGGCACATGCCTAAAATCCCAGCACACAGGAGGTGGAGACAGGAAGATCAGAAGTACAAGGTCATCCTCAGCTACCAAGGCCAGCCTGGGCTACATGTGACCCTGGTCTAGAGAAAAAAGATAAATAAGCCAAGTAAATAAAATGGTGATAAAGAGGTATCTTTCAGAATTTAAATGGGTCAGGAATTATGGAGCAATTTTTCTGGGCATTTCTGACTTGGAAGCCTCGGGGGATCACAATCAAAATGTCAGGCCAGTGAATGGGAAGATGCCTCAGTAGTAAAGTGTCTGCAGTACAAACACACGGACCTGAGTTTGGCTCTCCAGCCCCACATAAAAGGGGAGCATGGAGGCATGCATCTGTAACCTTAGCACCGGGGAATGAGGGGCAGGAACAGGTAGATCCCCAAAGCTCACTGGCTAACCAGGCCTAACCAATCAGTTAGCTCTAGTTTCAGTGGGAGACCTATCTCAGGCAATGATCAAAGAAAACACCAGAATCAACCTCTGGCCTACACACACACACACACACACACACACACACACACGCACGCACGCACACACACACACACACACACACACACACACTTTTTATTATTGTTGTTTTGTTTTTTGAGACAGGATCCTCCCTGTAAACCCAACTTGCTATGCAGACCAGGCTAGCCTTGATCTCACAGAGATCCACCTGCCTCTGCTTCCAGAGTGCTGGGATTAAAGGTGTGCACCACTATACCTGGCTATACACACACTTTAAAAAAGATTTAATTTTATTTTATATGCATGAGTGTTTGCCTGCAAGTAGGTCTGTGGAAGCTCAAAAGACAGATGGAGTTACAGATAGTTATAAGCTGTCATGTGGCTGCTGGGAACCAAACCAGGGTCCTTGGCAAGATCAGCAAGTACTCTTAATCACTGAGCCATTTCTCTGGCCCCACTTTAAGATAATGTTCAGCCAGGGCTGCACTTATCTGAAGGTTTGAGTGGGATAGAAGGTTCAGTTCCCAAGATGGCCAGCTGGTCCTCCATGTTGTCAGGAGCTTCAGCTCTTCTGCCAGTGGGACACTCCGTGGGCTGCTTGAGCATCACTACAACACGACCACTGCTTCCCCAGATCAAGCGTTCCAAGGCAGAAGCCTGAAAGGAGCTAGCGTCAGAAGTCACATACTGTCCCCTCCACATCTTCTGTGTGTCATATAGTCCAGCCTGGTTCATAGTGAAAGGACAGAAATGGTAAGAGAGTGAGGATCACTGGAGACCATCTTAGAGGCTAGGTACCACATAAGGGTAGCCCAAGGTTGCAAAGTGGGGAGAAATAAGTGCTCCCTGGGGATGTGGGAGAAGGCACGTCTTTGTGTCCATCCTTAATCCACTGTACAGATTTAGCAGAGACCAGTCACAGAGTGTTTCATCTAGGAGACCAAACAAAAAACCAGTGACAGAAATTGAATGTGTTCCTCATCTTTGTTACATAGATGACAAAACTGAGGCTCAGGAAAGGTAAGTTATATCCCCAAATTGATGTGTCACACACAGAGCTGGATCACTACTCAGACCCTTCCGACTCCAAATCAAGAACTTTGCTTTTATGTTATATTGCTGCTCATTGTGTTACAGTGTTAGATTTTTATTATTTTATTTTATTTTAATGTGTGTGAGTATATTGCCTGCATGTACATAAGTCTACCCGTGTCGTGCGATGTCCTCAGAGCACAGAAGAGGTAGTCAGATACCCTGGACCTGGAGTTATAGATGGTTTTTAGCCTCCATGAGGGTACTGGGAATTGAACCCAGGTCTTCTGCAAGAACAGCCAATGCTCTTAACTGCTGAGCCATCTCTCCAGCCCTATGTTAGATTTTAAACAGAGAATACAAGATTTATATAGTGTAACACAACAGCTATTGTAAACCTATGCTTTAGAAAGAGAAAAAAAAAGATGTTAGCAATTATTTATAGGTTGGAATAAAATGGGTGTTTTCTTTCTTCTGTGCTTCTAATAAATGTGTCGATCGTGTCCGTAACTGAATGAGCTTCTGTCATCTTGGTAACAGGAAAACCCAAGCCATGTCCTGCTGTGGTGGATGACAAGGGTTGGAGATGGGGTGGAGACTTCCTCCTGTGGATTTGGTCCCTCCCCTGCTGGATGGCATTTTTTGATGTTTCAGTATATGGTTTTTTTGAAGGCCATGTGGCTGTTGATTAACTTACCTGTGCAGACAAAGCTGCTCCCACAGGTGAGGTGTGAGCAGCTGACCCTCCTGGGAAAGAAAGAAAGCGGTGTCTGATACTTCAGGGTGAGTGGAACAAGAGAAGCTAGAACTGATGCTTTTTATTTGTCCATCTGTCTGTTTTGAGACAGGGTCTCACAGCTGGGGTTGACCTTGAATTCTACGTCCTCCCGCCTCTACCTCTGGGGTTCTGGGATTCTCCGGCATGTGCCACCTCATTTGGCACTGTTTATTTTTTGCCATGCTGAGACTGGAATGCAAGATCTTCACATGTTAGGTGAGCACTGTACCGCTGAGCGACACCTTCAGCCCCCCGTATTCCTTTCTTTTTTTATTATTTAAAATTTTTATTGATTGATTTTTTTTAATGTGTATGAGTGTTTTGCCCATATGTGTGCAAGTGCACCCATATTGTGCAGTGCCCATGGAGGCTGGAGGAGGACATCAGATACCCTGGAACTGGAATTACAGACAGTTGTTAGCCACCATGTGGGTGCTGGGAACTGAATTTGGGTTCAATGCAAGAGTAGCCAGTGCTCGTAACCCATGAACCATCTCTCCAGTTCCTGTATCCTTTCTTGATGGAATAGACCTGTAATCTGTTTTCTGGTCTAAGATCAAGGTGATTGTCTTTCCAATATGAGTTTATGTCTTGGACAAGAGAGAGTTTTAAAATGGATGCTATCCTGGAAACCCCAAGATGCATAGTTGAAGTAGACAGAAGCTGTTTGGGGTATTTGAAATAACAGAGGCCCTTTTTGTTTTCCTGCAGCCACATGATACCTTCTTTCATGTCCTTTTTTTTTTTTTTTTTTTGTCTTTTTGAGACAGGGTCTCCTTGTAGACCCAGTTGGCCTAGAACTCCCTGTGTAGACCAGGCTGGCCTTGAATTCACAGCAATCCACCTTCTTCTGCCTCCCAAGTGCTGGGTTTAAAGGCGTACACCACCATGCCCAGCTTTTTCACATCTATTTTTGACTTAAGCACATCACCCCATTGTCTTCCTAAATGTATCTCATTCTATGACCAGTCATTTTTTTTCAGAATAAAAAGTAGTTGCTGGGCAGGCAAGATAGTCCAGAGAGTAAAGGTACTTGCCACCAAGCCTGACAACCTGAGTTCAATCCCCATGTGGTGGAAGGAGGGAACTGTCTCTGGTAAGTCCTTTGACTTCCACATGTGTGCTACTGCACTTGAGCCTCCCTTCCCAAATAAATAAATAAATGAAGAGGAAGGAAGGAAGGAGGGAAGGAAGGAAGGAAGGAAGGAAGGAAGGAAGGAAGGAAGGAAGGAAGGAAGGAAGGAAGGAAGGAAGGAAATTGTTAGTAGCAACCATCTATTAATTGGGTACCTACTGTGTAAAGATGTCATTCTAAGCATTCTATATACATGTTATCTTTTTGATAACATGTAATGTCAACATCTGCAATTTATAGATGAGCAAATGGGTTCAGGGATCTTCAGTAACTTCTCCAAATTTACATGACTTGGGAAATGATAGAAGCAGACCTAGAATCCCAGGTCAACATGAGCCACTAGCCTAATGTTTCCTCCCTAAAAAGAACATTAGAACACTGAGAGATATTTGATATTGGATGAGGGCTTTCTAGATTAGGTTAACTGAGTGAGGTAGGAAGACCCATTCTAAAATATTTTATTTTATTTTTATTTTTTAATGTGTATAGTGTATTGCCTGCATGTGTATAAGTGTACCTGTGTCATGCAGTGCCCCAGGAGTCAGAAGAAGGCACTGATCCCCTGGAACTGGAGTTATGGCTGGCTGTTGGCTGCTGTGTGGGTGCTGAGAATTGAACCTGGCTCCTCTGCAAGAGCAGCCAGTGCTCTTAAATGCCGAGTCACCTCTCCAGCCCTAGAAGAACCATTCTAAATGCCGGGAACTGAACCTAGGTCTTCTGCAGAAGCAGCCAGTGAGTGCTCTTAACTCCTGAGCCATCTCTCCAGTCCCCTACCTTCTGATTTTTAAGTTCTAAGAAATCATGAATTTTTCAGACTCCTGTCCTGAATCTTGACTACTGTCTCCTCCAGCCTTTTCTCCTTTGGCTACAGTGTCAAAAGTTTTATTGCTCCCTTCTTGAGACAAGGTCCATGCTGGCCTCAAATTTACTGTGGGGCCAAAGATGACTTTAAACTCCTAATCTTCTTGCTAGGTTGTGGGTGTATGCCATCATACTTGGCTTATTGGAGTTTTTACTATTCTGATTTCTTTTATCCTCCATCTGGTTACCTCTAAAACATTATTGGGTGCTCTGGAGTTGATAAAGATCTATTCCTTCCTCCCATGGCACCAGGGCTTGCTGCTGAGGGAGTCAGCAGTGCTCTGTCAGCTTGATGTGCTTCCATCAGAGGTCTGGTGTCACGAGTCCACCTGGGCCCTGATGCCTACCACACCACCTGGTACTTCCTTTAACTAGCATTGCTGGCTCACTGTTCCTTTGTGACCTTCACTTTTCACACCACCCAGACGCTGCAGAAAGACAGAAGTCATACCTGCCACAAAACTCTTTTGGTGAGATTTCAAGAAATTAGTATGTGCAAAAGACTTGGCATGTATCAGGAACATAGTAACCTCTTAAACATTTTTTAATGTATTTTATTTTTATTTTACAGATATGATTGCTTTGCCAACACGTATATAAGTGCACCACATGCATGCAGTGTCCACAGAAGCCAGAAAATGGCTTTGGAGTCCCTGGAACTGAACTTATGAATAATTGTTAGCTGCCATGTGGGTGCTGGGAATCCGACCCAGGTCCTCTGCAAGAGCAGTCAGGGCTCTTAACCGCTGAGTCATCTCTCCAGCCCCCATTGTAACCTCATAATAGAAGACAGTATGGATGTTACGTTATTATTATTTGTTCATATTTTCAAAGCATCCACATTTCTCGATTTTCTTTCCTTTTAAAAAATTACATTTTATGGGACTGGAGAGATGGCTCAGTAGTTAAGGGTATTGGCTGTTCTTGCAAAGGACCCATGTTCAATTCCCAGCACCCACATGGTGGCTAACAACTGCCCATAACTCCAGTTTCAGGGGAAAATCTGATGCCTTCTTCTGACCTTGGGCATTTCATGACACGAGTACACTTACATACATGCGGGCATACACTCGAACACATAAAATATAAATAATGGATATTTTTAAAATTACATTTTATCCTGCACATGTGTTTGTGTGTGTGTGTGCACGCACACTTGCATGCATGTGCCATAGCATACATGTGGAGGTCAGAGGACAACTTTTGGGAGTGGATTCTCCTTGCATTACGTGGGTCCCAGGAATCAAACTCAGATCATCAAGCTTGGCAGTAAGCACCTTCACCTGCTGAGCCATTTTGCCAGCTTATTCTTAACTCTTCAAAAAGAAGTGTTACTTCCAAGTAGTCATGCTGGATCTTTGCCCCTAGTTTGAGCTCGTGTTGATGATGGGTTGATTAGTCTAACAGGGGGCTAGGTGTGGGCAAGGCTGCAGCTTCAGGGCCACCTCTCCCTGTTGCTTTCTTTCTGAGGTTTGGAGATGTGATACGAAGAGCATCAAGCTCTGTCCGCTGATAACCATCCTTGCTATACTTTTCCAGGTGCTAATGATTAGAACCCTCTCCTACCAAAAGGATTTCTTTCTCTACCTGCTCTCCTCCCTCCTTCTCTCCCTCTCTCTCCTGGGTCCTGCCTCAGCCTCTCAAGTGCTGAGCTTATAGACAGGGGCCATCACACCCAGCAATAACTCATTTTCTTTTGGGAAGACCAAGCATAACAAATAATCATCACAGGTTGTTGTGTCTACAACCCAGAGACTGAACCCTAATAAGGTTGACTTATGTGCTAAATGGCCATTAAACAAAGTGCCCATCAGAGCAAAAAAGGATCGTTGTGTGGAGGCCACTCTTAACAGTTGGGCATCTGTGTAAAAGGGGTTTACATAGAAAGAGGCCATCAGGACTTGATTGTGGACTTAACTGGAATTGGAATCAGTCAATTAAGAGGCAAGCGTCTATGCACACCCATGAAGAATTTCCTTGGTTAGGTTAATTAAGTGGTACCTTCCGGAAGGGCTCCAAAGATGAGGAGGTCTGGCAGAAAAGCCTGGTTGTCTTCACCTCTCACTAGTGAGTGATGTTGCTGCTGCCACCCTCCTTTGCTGACATCAGACCTCAGCTTCTTTGGATTTTCAACACAGACTGGAGACCAGAAGCTCTTCAGGAATCCCCCAGGCCTTGACATGAGATTGGGACTGCTGAGGTATCCAACCTTATGTACTGAGCTACTGGTTCTCAGCCTCCGCCTGTGTGAAGACAGCCACTGTTGGACGACCCAGACTGTACTGTGTAAGCTAATCTCATAAATCCCCCTTTAAAATTTTTTTATTAAAAAATAATTTATTTTTATTTTGCATATGAGTGTGTTGCCTGCATGTGTGTAAGTACAATGCCCGTGGAGGACAGAAAAGGAGGTCAAATCCCCTGGAACTGGAGTCATGGACTGTTAGCCACCATGTGGGTGCTGGGAACTGAACCTGAGTTAAGAGCAGCCAATGTGCTCTTAACCAATTGGCCATTTTTCCAGCCCATAAATCCCCTCTTAAGATATACTCATTCTATTGGTTCTCTTCCTTTAGAGAATCTTAATACAAAGGCTGACCTCCAAATCCAAGGCAGTGGACTGATGAGATGGTTCAACAGTTAAGAGCACTGGCTCCTCAAGCAGAGTAGGTTCAATTCCCAGTACCCACATGACTACTAACAACGGTCTATAACTCCAGTTCCAGGAGATCCAAATCCAGATCAGTGACTTCTGGGTGTCTAGGGCATTAGGAGTGTAAAAGGAATGTGGCTAAGAGGGTGGCTAGGGCTTGATGACACTGGAATGAGACACCAAAAGGGCAGGGTATCCTCCTGGGGTTATGACTAGTGATAATGATGGGCAAGGGTGTGTTTGTCATTAAGATGTTTACACTTTTGTCTCACTGGTCAGAGAACAAGACTGACTTCTTGAAGTTGTAGGCCTCAACCTTGCCCTTCCCTCCAGCAGGAGTTCAAGCTGTAATCTGTTGCTCCTAAGGCCCTAGTAAGTTCAGTTCTTGCCATGTTCTATACAGAGAATTAGTTTGAGTTTCTCTACGATCTCTGGCTTTATCAACTAGCAAGTCTCCCAAATATATTACAAGTGTGGCATGAGCCACCACACTTGGCCATGCAGTTGAAATGTTGATTTCATGACTCTGGCTGAGTCAAAGTATGCTTTGAAGTATGGTCCTTGGTACACTCCCATGGTACTCTCCTCGGAAGAGAGTGTTGAGAAAGAAATGCCCAATCCCATTCAGACCTAGTGAATTAGAGATTCTGGGTGGGAGCCTGCATATTTAAGTCTTCTGTGATGCTCTGATGCTGAAGTTTGGGGCTCACTGATGTAGAAGGCAAGGGTAGATAAGCAGAGGGTACCGTTACAGTTTGCCATGATGCTGCGCCAGTCTTGCTGGCCCTCTACGTTTCCCCCTTAAGTTCACAGGTGATAAATGTAAAATGACCGTCACCATTCCAAGTTCATTCTAAGTGAAATCTCGACTTTTGAGGCCAGTCTTCTTTTCAGGCCCCCAGAAAATGCCTCCCTAAGGTATGTTAATGTCCTCCAGATGGGGTAGCCCAGGCCTGTAACCCCAGCACTCGGGAGGTTGAGGCAGGAGGACCATGAGTTCAAGGCCATTTTCAGCTACCTATCAAGCCTGAAGCCAGCCTGGGCTACATGCTAAAAATGAGTAATCATTTCGAGATTGGTTGTTATGGTTAGGTGTGGTGAAGGAAGCCTGGGAATTTGCCTTTATAAGCCAGTTTCTGGAATTGGAGAGGGATAGATGTATACGACTACGCCCTAAAACCTGAATTCGCGAGAATCTGCCCAGCGAGACTTTTCTGATTTACGTAACCTCAGTTTCTCTCACCGTCCCAGACACTTGTTGCTAAGACGCAGGAAGAGGTTATTAAGATATACAAAGAACTGGGGAAAGAGCTGCAGCTTCACTGGGAGACAGAAACTCTTGCTCCTCCCACTGGGACTCTGCCGGGAGAGGCCAGGTACCTGGCCGCCAACCCCTCTCTCGGGTCGGTGGGGCAGCAGCCCCTTTAACAGCCCCGACCAATCGCGCGCCCATTCCCGCGGCTTCTCGCCGGCTTCTCGCGCCGCTGGAGCTGGATTGGTCGGGCCTGGCGCGCGGCTGGCTCCGCCTCCGCCGCGCTGTGGTTGGCGGAGGTGGCCGCGGCGACCGGGCGGGGCGGGTCCGCCGGTGGGGCGGGGCGGCCGGTGCCCGGGGGCTGGCGGGCGGCGGGACCGCGGCCCCAGCCGGAGCCCCGAGCCGGAGCCGGAGCAGCGATAGCCGCGGAGCACGGGCGCCGGCGCTGTACGATGAGGCAGCCAGCGGATCCGGGGTGAGCGCGCTCGGGGCCGGGTGGGGCGGCGCAGAGAGCGCGGGGCTGAGCAGGCCCGGGCAGGGGCGGCTGGACTCCGCAGCTGCGGGGCACCGGCGGCTCCCGGGGCAGGTGGCGCAGCGGGGCAGTTTCTTCCCTGCAGCCGGGGACGGAGACGCCGGGCCGTGTCACCCCGGGAGTGACGCGGGGTGCTTCCCTCCTTCGGGGCCGGGCGGGGCGCGGCGTGCAGCCGGCGGTTTCGAGCCCTGCGCCGGGGCTCGGGGCTCTGTCCCGGGAGGCTGCGTCCAACCCGCCACATGCTCGCTGCAGGAAAGCACTTGTCACTTTTACGTATGGGGCCGCGGGGTCCCGCCGCACCCCTCGCCCACCTTGGGAACAGCTTGCGCGTGGAGAGCCGCAGTTACTTTTGCGAGAATCTGTCAGGGGCTGTCTGCGCCTGGCTTGTTTTTCCCCAACTCCTGGCAGACGCCGGTGACCACGGGGTGGTGTGTGTGTTTTAGAAGGGAGGCGGCGACGCACCGAAACCCGGGGAAATCGGAAGGTTAACAAGTGACATTGGGCTGAGGCCTAACGCCAGCTGCCCCGCTGGGAGCTCGGGAATGACGGTGGCGGACTCCCCTGGCTGATTGAGACCCGGGGACCTGAACAGGAATGGGACCGGGAGCAGCCGGCTCCACTGCTGCACATGCCGCCCCGGAGTCCGCGCGGGAGCTGGTGCAGGGGAGTTTTCCCCACTGAAAACGATTTTTGGAAAACTGAGCCCCTCAGTGGGTAGATGGTTACTTAAACCATCGGTTGTTATGGTTACACGGCATCACATTTAAGGGCAAAGTCTGTTAAAACACCCTCGTTCTTTTCCCAGAGCTAAAGGAGTATTCTGTCTCTAGGTTTTGTAGACACCGTACAGGGAGGGCGTACTTTTTAGAGTTGAAGGAAAAGCACTGGGTTCCATGAGGGCAGAGGTTATGCCTGTTCATGTTTGAGGTTCCAGAGGTTTGACACCATTGCCTTGTGAACAATCAGAGGAATGGGTCTTAAATGTATTTTGATGATTCTCCTCTGGGACTATAGAGTAGTCATTTCAGAAGCGAGGTGTAAGTTGGAAGAGATACAGTGAATGACTTTTAAAATGGAGGGGCAAGTGATCTTTGACCCCTGCGGTAGGGAGCTTGAGTTTTGGAGTCTGGTGACATGCGGGAAAGCTTATCTTGTATTGACAGGGTGAAACCGCCCTTTGCAACCCCTAAACGACTTCAGTACTTTTTCAGTTTTTCAAAACAGAGAAGAGGATGGATTAGAATTTTGCTGGTCTGTTACCCTGCTCTCTGGGAGTAACCCGGAAGTCTTGGAGAGGGAGTAATGGGGAACTGGGGCAGACCGTTTGCACCTCTAATTCCAGGAAAAGGTGCAGTGCCTTGAGCGAACCGAGATGTGCGAGCTGCTTCAGAGCAGAACATGTTGGTAATGAAGTTCATGGATAGGTAATCAAGGGCTAGGACAGATGAGGAGGAAGGGCAAGTTGAAGAGTGATTTGGGCTGAGTGTTGAGAGATTAGACACATAGCATATGCCAAACATATTGTGTATTATTAGAGATACATATCTCTCATGATGATGTTAGAGAGCTTCTAGAGAAGCAGGAAAGATCAGGCTTAATGCTGAGACATCATTAGTCTATCATATCCTATGCTGGCCTCAAACTTCTATCTACCTGAGGATTGTCTTCAATCTCTGATCTTCCTGCTTCCAATTCCTGAGTGCTGGAATTATTGGACTGCACTACCACACAGATTTATGTGGGGCTAGGGTCAAACTGAGGGCTTTGTGCTTTGTACATAGCAGGCAGATACTCTACCATATGAACTGTATTCCCAACCTGATTAGGATTTTAGATAAAATAACTGTAGGATGTTTTGAACAAAAAGAAATTGCGTGGAATCAATAAAGAAATATTTATTCAACAGATTCTTGTTGAGGGTATGTGGTATACCAGAAACTGCTAGACCTTGTGGGTATAGTGCAAGGACCAAGGGGAAAAGAGTCTGTTCCCTTTCAAGTCAAAAGCTCTTGTTTTCTGAGGCTCATGAAGAAAGAAGGGGGAGAGATACACAGAATATTACTTAATGTAAAAACAGAGAAAGGGAGAAATTCTTCTTGCTGTGCATTGCTTTGCTATTAAATGGAGTCTTCAAAGACCAGTTTCTTTGTCAGGTTCAGTATAAAACTGTATTCATCCTTGTGTCTGCTGACTTAGTGTCTTCTGATGTTAAGCCTCTCTCTTTCCCTTTCCTATCAATTCATTTATTCATAAGTTAGGAAGGAATACTGTCCTTGCCCTCTATAAAAGTGTCTCCAGTTTTGTTGTTTGTTTTTCTTCAGGGAATTCTTTCTCCTTTTTGACCCTTCATATCTCCTAAGGGACCCACTTAGGAATTGTTGAAGTTACAGGGGTATTGGGTTTTTGGTTCTGTCCCAAAGCAGAAGGTGACTGGCATAGAACAGGTGGCTTTTCAAGTTCCAGCTCTGCTTGGTACTGTATCCCATCTAGTCCTGCAGCCGTCTCTGAGGGCGTGTTGATTACCTGTGTTTATGAAGAAGGAAACCAAGGCTTGGGATTGTTCAGTAACCGAAGTGACAGGCTTACTAGCGATAGAGCTGGAATTTCAATGTAGGGCTTTTTGATGTCAAGATGTACTTTCTTAATTTTGCCACTTTGCCTGGGAACAGAGTAGGGTTTATGAGAATTAATCTAGAGCTGTGTCTGCTTGAGTGGACATATGACAGGCCTGGTTCCATGATGATCGGAGTGTTCTAGCTAATAAGCTTCTGTGCTATGGTAGAGAGCAGACAGCCAGTATCCTACCTACCTCTCTGCCAGGTGCAGTTTCAGGGAGCCCATAGATCCTTGGGAAATCCAGGTTCACTGCTAGGAAAGGCGGTCCAGCTTTTTGGGACTACATCTCAGTTCTTTCTACCCATCAGCTCTGTGACCTTGGGTGAACTACTTTCTTTGTGTGTCTTCGGTTTCATTACCTGTGAAGTATAGATAGTATCTGCCCTTCCACAGTGCCAAGACAGCACGGCTCCTGTCATCTTAACATGTCTAAACAACAGCAATAATCTTTAACATTTTAAATTTATTTGTATGTATATGAGTGTTTTACCTACATGTATGTAAATACGCCCACGCTGGTGTAGTGCCTGCGGAGATCAGAAGAGGGCATTGGATCCCACGGAACTAGAGTTACAGACAGTTGTTAGCTGCCATGTAGATGCTGCAAGCAGAATCTGGGTTCTCTGCCATACACTGAGTCATCTCTCCAGTTCCTACCAACAGTAATCTTATGGCTTAAGGAATTGTTAGCAGTGGAACTTGAAATGTTTTTGGTACATAAAATACTGGTGTGTCTTAGAAATAGTGGTCTTAGCTTAGATGGATGATGGTAACACATTATTTATCAGTAGGTATAAGGATTAAAGAGGTCACTCATGTGCCTGGCATATAGCAAGCATCTGTAACAGTTGATGCAGTCAAATGGCCAAGAGTGAACAGTTAACTGTAGGTGGCTCTGGGGTAAAGCTCTAGAGCATCTGGAAAGCTTTGCCACTCAGAGCTCCAGTGATAATCCATGATCTGAGTATTCATGGACTAGAGGAGTGGTTTCCAGTTTGCCTGGAGCATTATGCTTTGGCTGACTCTTGTCCCCATGAGAAGCATTTACTTCAGGAGCTAACAAGCCGTGGCCAGTCAGCTCCTTTTGTCCTGTCTATTTATTAAGGTCTTTGTCAACTTTAAATCCCAAGTTACAAATAAATGTTGATGTAAAAAGACTGGGACCCCATGTTGATGTAGGTATTCCGAGAGAAGACTTTTTTAAGAGATTCAAGGTTATATTCAAGACTGTGTGTTGCTCTCTTTCAAACTCCTTATAGTGCTTGATTGTATTAAATGAAATGTCTGTGACACTCTGCTAATGAGAGGGACTCTAAAAGGTCATGAATATAGAGAAGCCCTTGACTGGCAGTGGTTGAGGCAAACAGAACCCTGGACTTGGTGCTTAGAGGCCTGGCAGAAGGCTTGGTGATATCACCTGTATTCCCCAGGTTCCTGGGCACATCCTTATTTACCACTCAGCCTTAGGTCTCTGTAAACTCCGCCAGTCTCAGAGCGTATGAGTGTGCGAATGCAGGCGTCTGAGCTATTAAATGGATGAAAGGAAATGAAATTACTTCATTCAGGACTTTCTTTTCTTTTCTATTCTTTCTTTTGGTCATTTTGAAACAGGGTCTCCCTGTAACCCCAGATGGCCTAGAACTTGCTTTGTAGAGCAGGCTGGCCTCCATCTCAGAGAGCTGTAGAGCAGGCTGGCCTCCATCTCGGAGATCTGCCCGCCTCTGCCCCTAGTGTGCTGGGATTGAAGTCCTGCACCACCACTGCCTGACTTTCTTTTCTTTTTTTGAGACAAGGTTTCATACTGTAGCCTAGCTGGCTTTGAATTTGCTTCTGCTTCCTCGGTAGGTAGTTGGGATTACAGGCATGTCCCACCATGCCTGATTTTCATTCAAGACTTTCAGAGTCTCACTTGGATGTTTGTGATGGTGCTTTGAAAAGTAGAATACCTGGTGTGGTGGCACATGCCTTTAGTTCCAGCACTCGCACTCAGGAGACAGAGCCAGGCAGATCTCTGTGAGTTCAAGGACAGCCTGGTCTACAAAGTGAATTCCAGGCCAGCTGGGGCTACAGGAGACCCTGTCTCAAAAAGACCAAAAAAAAAAAAAAAAAAAAGGTAGACTAGGCATAATAAAACAACTGATAACAATGTGAGTAGTAGTTACCATTTATAGAGAATTGCTGTGTGCCAGGTTCCATACCTATACCTGGTTCTAAACGTCAAAATACCTTGTAAGTAATAGATATTATTATGAATCTTACTTTAAGATGAGGAAACCGAGTTTCAAAGAGGTTAAATAATTAGGCTAAGATCACACACCAAGGTCAAAGGCTTGTACGGGCTTAGAACTCGGGCCTCTGTTGTTCCCAGTATGAACCCTATGATTACTTAGGTGGGTCTCACTTCATTCTGGAACCCTTTCAAACTATACATCCTGGGACCTTTCCCAGGTTGAAAGGGAAGAGTCCCCTGCTTTGAGGTCACAACTTTCTAGCCGATGACTGTACACTAGTATCTGTTTAAATTCTGAGTGAACTGGGGCAGCTTTGTTAAGTGTAAAGAATAACTCCTACTGGAGTCAGAGGAGACTTAAGTCCTTGAAAGGAAAGGGTTTTCTTTGGTGAACAAAAGCTATTGGCAGGTCACTCTGAACATAAATGGAACTAAAGAGACAAGAGCTTGACTTTTCCTATGGAAGCTCACAAGATGGGAAACCTGGGTGGGCTTTGAAACAGTGAGCTAACCTTTGTCTGTTGGATTTGCTGGAACATTGGCTTCAAGAGCTTTCCCCAAAGAAGATTATTGGAACTGAGACTTTGGGCACCTCCTGGCTTATTCTCACAGTTGATAATGGCATAGGGAGAGAGGAGCTGGCTTCTGTCCTAAGTTTATTTAGGATTCAAGATCAAACCCACTGTTCAGATTGCTCCTGCCAGGAACTGGTCAGAATCCCAATATGCATTTTATAAGTGCCTTTTTTCTTTTGTTATTTAAAGCTCACCTAAGCTGGTTTATTGTTCTTCTCCAATTCTCAATCCTTTCTTAACACCTAATTTGTCTTTTAGGCAGTATTTTGTTTTCTTTCTTTCTTTCTTTCTTTCTTTCTTTCTTTCTTTCTTTCTTTCTCTCTTTCTCTCTTTCTCTCTTTCTCTCTTTCTTTCTTTCTTTTCTTTCTTTCTTTTTTTTTTTTCTTTTGAGATAAGGTCTCCCTGTAGTCCCAGCTGATCCTGGAACTCACTGCATAGACCAGGCTGGCTCCATCATAGACATTGGCTTGCCTCTGCTTCCCAAATGCTAGGATTAAAGGTGTGTGTCACCATGCCCAGATTTTAAGGGATATTCTTAAAATATATTAATAGTTGGAGCTGGTGAGATGGCTCAGTGGTCATGAGTACTGGCTGCTCTCGCAGAGGACCCAGGTTCAATTCCCAGCACCTACATGTTGGCTAACAACTGTTTGTAACTCCAGTTCCAGAGGATCTGATGACACCCTCTTCTGACCTCCGAGGGCATTGTACAACACAGGTACACCCACCTACATTACACTCATACACACAAAATAAAAATAACAAATAAAATATTTTAAAATATTAATAGTTATTGTTGGGGCTTGAAGCAGAAGATTTATAGAGTAGAAAATAAAAAATGTTCTACTGAAAGGACAGACCCAACAGTGGTTGTCTGTCACCAGGCATTTGAGTTTCTCTTGGTAGTCAGCACAGTACTTGGCATTGAAAATCTGATGGGGAGTAAAATAGATGTGGTCCCCATCTGCCCAACGCTCCTTATTCAGTTTAGACAATTAAGCGAACAGATGTGCTGTATGCACTGAACACAGGCAGTGAGATCGAGTGTGCAGTCCCTCAGCAGGGAAAGGACAGGACTCTGAGAAAGAATAAGGGATGGCACCATGGCTGGGAGTGTTGAAAGAGTATGGCGAGAGAGGGAGCACCAGGTGGACCGACAGTATAGCTGCAGTGGAGCAGGGGTTGGGGGGTGGGGGTGGATGGGAGGGGGCAGTGCACTCCTGTGTGTGTGTGTGTGTGTGAGAGAGAGAGAAAGAGAGAGAGAGAGAGAGAGAGATGGGGTTGGGGTTGGGGACAAAGGAGCAGGGAGGGCCTCAGGAACCGGGCACTGCTTGAAGGCCTTGGAAAGTTCCTTAACCTCTTGGGCCTCCCAGTGGTTGAGGACTGAGTGAGCTCTGGCATGAACATAGAGCTGTGGATAGGGGTTTGCTGGCTCAGAGCAGTGAGAGTTGGCTCAGGCAGGGGTGACGGAAGAGGTGGATGGCTGCTGTGTAGGTCCCCTGAGCATTCTGAATCTATTCATGTTGACTTCTGCAGATCACCTGTTCCTAATGAACATTATCCCTACCTGCAGGAGGCGCTGCAGGCCCAGTGCTTCTCAGGGAGCAGGTGGACGCAAAGCCATTGCACCTCTTCTCTGCCTAGTGTCAGCTTTTTTTAAATTAATAAAGAAAATTGTATTTAATTCTTTTATTGTGTGTGTATGGCGGAGGATGTGCAGAGTACTGTAGCACACATGCCACAGCCCACATGTGGAGGTCAGAGGACAGCTTTTGGGAATTGGTTCTTTCCTTCTGCCATGTGGCTCCTGGGGATTGAATTTAGCAGTCAGGCTTGGCTGCCTCACCTGCCCTAGTGTCTGCTTTAGTGTTTGGACATGGATGGTAGATGGTTTTCCTCCTAAGAGGCATCAGAAACTAGTGGCCTTGTTATCAGGTGATCAGTGAGGATATGAGGGCTCCAGATTGCTATGTATAGTGCCATCAGGAGCCCCATCTCTGACAAGATTTTGGGTGGTAATTTTACGTATCCAGGGACAGCTGTATCCTGGGATCATGTGGGTCTGCTGCTTTGGTTCTGTGACTGGCATAGCCAATAATAAAATACTGTGACTCCAACCATGTGATAGTTTGTAATTATACTACAAAGTGTTAACTGTGGTCAAATTTGTATATAATGGAATTGGTTTTTAAGTTTTTTATTTTGGAAAAAATTAAATATACCATGTAAAAGACAATATAATAGAACGTATGCCTTCATCACTCAGCTTCTTGATAAATGTATGTTTCTTAGGATTGAAAACTCATGTGATGTAATCAAATAGAAACCTGCATGCTTCATAACTATAGGACTGGTGTTTGGTAGTTGAGATTCACAACCCAAAATGAGCATTTCCTGGAAATTTTTATAGACTTGTTTATGAAGAGTAGACAGAAAAACTTAGAGTACTTTCAAGATAATCAGGCTGTCTATTTACTAAATATCAGTAAAAAAAAAAAAATATATATATATATGTATATATATATATATACATATATATATAAAAAATATACTGGGCAGTATAAAGTACATTTCAAAAGCACTAAGGTGGTCCTGTGTCTAAAGTGGCATATAAAATTCTGTTCCCTCTCTTGGTTTCCATAAGTCACAGATTATTTTCAAATGAACTTTTACACAAAGCCCAAACTATGAAACTGATTAAAAAGCAAGCAGCATTTTAGTGGCATTTATATTAAATTTAAATTTATAGGGCCCACTCATTTATAAAATACTTATTTTTATTTTGTGTGTATGAGTGTTTGCTTGCATGTCATGCAGTGCTGGCAGAGGTCAGAAGGGAGCATTGGTCTGCTATAACTGAAGTTATGGCAGTCATTAGCTGCCATGTGGGAGCTGGCAACCAAACCTGGGCCGTCTGCAAAAATAATCGGTGGTCTTAACTGCTGAGCCATCTCTCCAGCCCCCCCCCCCCGTTTTTAAGTACATTTTATTTATTATAGTGCCCATGTATAAAAGCAAGGAGGAGCAAGGAAAAATGTTGAAGTCTCCACATAATAAGCTTTGGGTTGTGTTTTAAAAATTCTTAATGGGAAAATTTAAATTAACCATGCCGAGAATTCTATGCAGTGCCCCTGTGGCCACTGTCCGACCTTTCTGTAGTGTGAGGAACGTTCTGGATCTAGTGCTGTAGTCCCGTGCCACATGTGGCACACATTTGAAAGGTGGTGGTGCCACCACTGAGGCTTTAATTTTATTTATTTATTTATTTGAGATAGTTTTAGTTTAAATAGCTAAACATGTGGCCGTATCAGACACCGCAAGCCCCAATCTTGGCCGGGAGTGTGATTTAGTAGTAGAGTGCGTGCCTCGCATGTTCAGAGCCCTGGGTTTGAGCGACACCATGAAAGAACCCAAGCCAGAAATTACTCACCTAAATGGTAAGAGAGAACCCGGCACAAACTAATCTGTGCAACAAATGGAAGAGTGCAAATCACATGTAGTTCCTAAGCTCAGAACGTTTGAGGGAGGAGGTGTTGACTGTGTGGTAGAAGGAAGACCACCTACCGCCTGGGAATAGTATGGTTTTTAGTGCTGGGCTCTGAGACCCAGACAAGTTGGATTTTGTGCTGAGGTGTCTCCTGGGCGCAGGATCTTAGGAAATGAGGAGTAAACCCCTGGGCTGCTTGTTCACTGTGCAGGCAGTGTCTTCAAGGTGGAGCAGAGCAGAGCGAGGAAGCAGCTGCTTAAAGTCATCAGGAGGCAGCATGACCCCAGCATGGGAGTCGTTTACTGCCGGGAGGATTTAGAGTCTGTTCCAAGACGGCACCCAAAGTACCTGGCGGAGACAGCTGCAGAGGACACAGGTGTCAGGGCACTTACCCCCAGTGCATAGTAAGATGATTGATTGATAAACATTTTATTTATTTATTTTTGGTCGTTTGGGGACAGGGTCTCTGTTGCCGCAGCTGGCCAGGAACTCACTATGTAGACCAGGCTGGCCTGGAACTCAGAAATCCAACTGCCTCTGCCTCCCATGTACTGGGACTAAAGTCGTGCACCACCATGTTTGGCTGGTTGATTAACATTTTAAATGGATGGCAGTTTCAGTAACTAGGATGGTGGCTTGAAACTTACCTAGAGGTTATGAAAGTAGGGACATATAACAGTGACCTGCAGTCTGCACAGCCGGGCTTCCTGCTGGCGGTCACTGACGTTTCTCCTCTGGGGTCAGACACAAGCTGGACCTCCCTCCCCTTCACTCTTTGCCTCTCCCCTACTGTAAAGTGCTGTTGGTACTACGTCTCTCCAGGGCTGCTCTCACTGCCTCACTGCCACCACTCTAGTTCAGAAGACCATCTCTGCTCGTTAGACTGCAGCGCTCTGCACTGCCTACTGCTCTGCTGCTCCTTTCCTAACCCATTCCCTGTGCAGATCACAGTGGTCTCTAAAAAACCTCACATGGGTGGGCAAGATGGCTCAGCAGGTAAACCAGTCCTGATAACCTGAGTTCCTTTCCCTGGACCCACATGGTGGAAGGAGAGAACCAGTTCCTGCACGTTGTCCTCTGACCTCCAGATAGTCACGTGGGGCATATACACAGATGAACACAGACAGACTCGCACACACACACACACGAAAATAAATAAAATATAATTTAAAAAAATCTAAATTCCTATCATGACCATGTTACGTCTCTGTGCAACCTTGTAAAAGTTTCCTGTTGCTCTTGGATAAGCTCGTGGTCTGAACACGTGATCTCACCCTCTAGCCTTTGTCAGCCTGAGCCTCTGTCTCTTCCTGGTATGTTATATCAAGTGTACTGGCCACCTTTCCATCCTCAGCTGGAAGGGCCTAGACTTTTGAGGAACAGAATTTGCTGAAGGAAATCTAGCATCCCACTTCCTTCTGTTTTTCTGTTTTCTCCTTTTATTGTGCTTACCACAGGTTATTTCATATATATATATATATATATACATATATATATTTTAATATACAAGGTCTCCTTGTAGCCCCAGCTGGCTTGGACCTCTCTATTTAGACCAGGCTGACCTCAATCTCACAGAGACACGCCTGCTTCTGCCCACTGAGTGCTGGAATTAAAGGTAAGTGCCACCACATCCAGCATTATTTCATATTCTTTAATAGACAACTGCCTTCCCTCTTTTTCTAGGAGGGATGAGATGTGTTGATTTACTTGCCATTGTGATCTCATGTAGCTAGGTATCTGCCATTGTCTGTGTTTCTTACGTACATGTTGAGTGAGTGAAGGTGAGTGAAAGGACACAGAGAGACAAGAGAAACTGAGCTTGAAGAGTGCTCTTTAAAACTTGGACTTTTTGGAGAATTGGATAATTTTTAAGGTAGATAACCTAGAAAGAGAAGAAAGGGGGAAAATCTGCAGCCACAGGATAGTGTTAGAGGAGTGAAAGCAGGTTATGAGGAAACACTTTCTGTTCTTTAGGACTTAAAAGCATTGGCTTGCTACATTACAAAGCCTGGATTTGAGGCTGGATCCTTGTCTGAACAGGCTCCCTTAGCCTCAAGACACAGCTTTCACTTACTGAAGATGATATCTGAAGCACGGACTGCAGTTTGAGACCTCTGGGTTGGCCTCTGTGTGTCCCTGGTTCTCTGTGTGGCTCACGGCCAGGGTGTAGTAACCCCTCCACAGAGGATCTGTGCGGCTTATGTTTACCTCTTTCCTCCTCCTTACTGCCTGTTACTTGCATCAACAAAACAGTGCTTAGAGGATAATCTTTTGGGTAAAGCTTTTGCTTGTAGCCACTGGTACTGATAAAATAATTATACCAGATGGGCTTAGCTAAAGAGGACTCCAGGCAGTGGTAGGAAGAAATTGTGGTTGTGTCATGGGAGCAGGAGGCTTCCTGCTCTTGGGAGGCTCCCTGCTGGCTAGAAGGGTAGCTGTTTTTAGATATGGCAGTGCCTCTCAGGAGACTTGCTATCTTCCTGAGGCCCACTTCCAGATGAACTGGGGGTGCCTAGCTGCCAGTGGCCACAGATCCACTGCCATGTGCCAGGGAAACAGGAGAAACTGTGATCTTGTTTGGTAGAAATTGAAGGACATGAGGCCAAGATAGTAAATTTCATCTACAAATTTGTGAGTGTGGAAGAAAAAATTGGTGTGAGCTATCACTAGTGGTTTCCTGAATAATGCCCATTGAGAAGAAAGAGACTACTTCTCTAGACCAAGGTCTCTGCTAGCCAGGGTATAGAAACTTCAGACCTTCTGTATGGGGTTTGGGAGGACAACCGAGTATTCTGTTTAGCTTGAACTGTCAACTTGACACAACCTAGAAATATATGGGAAGAGAATTTCCGTTGAGGCAGTCCTAGATCAGGTTGGCTGTGGGCTTGTTTGTGGGGGATTGTCTTGACTGCTAACTGATGAAGAAGGGCCCAGCCCACTGTGGGCAGCAACATTCCCTAGGAAGGTCCTGAACTGTAGAAGAAAGCCAGGCAAGCCTAAGCCAGCCAGCCAGCCAGCCAGCCAGCCAGCCAGCCAGCAGCATCCACCATGGTTCCTGCTATACTTTGGCTGTGAAATGAATTCCTTGGTATGAGGTAATGCTGTGGAATGCCAAGCAGGCTTGCCTTCAAGTTTGACTTCCCTCAGTGATGGACTGTGACCTGGGGTTGTAAGCCAAGTAAACCCTTTCCTCCCCTATGTTGTTTTTGGTCAGAGTATTTTATCCTGGTAACAGAAGTTAAACTGGAGGGGTTCATATTGAACCCAGGCCCCCGTGGATGCTAAACAGTAGTTCTACCACTGTAATACATCCTCAGCCCAAGAGGAGGTATTCCATAAAGATTAGAGTGATGTGTTTTCTGAGAGACTTGCAAGTCTGTTTAAGAAGGCCTCGAGCTGTGTATTTTAAGAACACAGAAGAGAATTGTATATAGGAAAATTGTAGGTACAGATAATAAGATCAGCATGACTTGGTAGCTCTCTTGGCACGAAGTGGTGACCGGGAAGGGACTTTTTGGTGGAAACTGGCACCAAGGGAAGGGCTCAGATACCTACAAACTCATGTCATGGCAAACAGTTCAGACTGGCTTGCACCCGAAACCTTGCAGCACAGCCAGGGAAATGTGATGGGGTTGGGAAGCTAGCATTGGAGGCAGAGCTGAGACATGTGTGTCATGTGCCCCAAGTAAACCCTTCTGAGGGATTTATTCTGTGAGCCCTGATCATGAAAATTGATGGAAAATATTGTAGTTATGCTGGAAAGGGAGGTAATGTCCTAGGGAGACTGTGCCAGACCTAGGCAGCAGTGTTCTTTTCCATAGACAGAACAGGCCTTCTGCAGATGTTTGTGTAAGGTAGACCAGGTGGTAACTCTTTGCTGAGAGCAGGTGAGAAAAACCTGTGTCTCTGTTTGTGTTACACTTAAGGATACCAAATAGGGAAAAGCTGGTTGGCAGTATGTCTGAGGTTGAAGCTCTCCAGAGGGTCAGGAAGCCTGTGGCACAGCCGAGCCGTAAGCACAGTGAGTGAATGTCGGTGCCGGCTGGCCCAACCACTAAAGTCACCAGCTGAGTGTTTCCTTCTACCCTGTGGTATTGTTTGCTGAGATTTAAAATGATGGGGATGCCCCTCACCTAAACCGGGGAGCCACCTTGCTGTCCTCAGTGCCCAGAGGCTTGTTAGAAACGACCTCTTGAATTATCAGTCCATAACAATGACTGATTTGAGGGGGAGTATACTAGGCATAGAACCCAGGACCCCACACGTGCTAAACACACCCTGTACCATGGGGCTGCACCCCTGCCCGGATTCCGTGAGTAATTTGATGTGTCTCCTTGACTTCCCATCAACCAGCCCATGACAGAGTTCAGAAACTCCAGAACCTCTTTTATGTAGCCTGCAGGGAGCTGTCCTCATGGAAAGTTGGGCTGATGCCCCTGCCAAGTTCAGAGGCGACGGAAGTGGAAAATAAGTCAGAGTAGTAGAAAGCTCAGGGGACAGAAAGAGCGGCTTTTTGCTTTAATTTCTCAGGGTAGACTAAGGCCTGTAGGGATAGGGATGAGTGGTATTCGATCTTGATGGGTAGGTTAGTAGCAAAGAAAGAACATTAATTTTTTTTAAGGCTAAAACTCCCAACAGAAATGACTATTGATCATGCTCTGAGCCAGAGACCAAACTCATTTCGTTGACTTGGCTTATATCTTAAGGCTTGACTGTGATTGAGAGTGTGTTCCTACCAGGCTTAATAGCCTGAAGCAAATTTTATTTCGGGAGATCCTTCCCAAAATTTTAGGGAAGGAAAAGACATATCTCATAGCTTCTGAGTTAGACAACAGAGTTGTTTTGGCAGCAAACATAGTAAACCCAGGGCTGAGAATTTTCTGGGGCAATGGTCAAGAGGCCCTTCCAAAGGACTGTGTGAATTTAAGACACTAGCATGTTAATCTTCAAAATTAAAATTGAAAACACATTTCTGAATTTCTTTTTGATCCACAGATTTGAAGGAACATTCAAGAAATTGTAGCTTTAACTAATTCTCCTAGCAGCTGTGGCCTGATAAGCACTTGGTAATTCTCCTTCTGGGATTGCAGACTGTTCATCCTGGACTCCCTCAATACTACAGTGGAGCACCCCAGCCTTGAGCAGCCCACAGTTGAGTGAACACACAGCATGCACCTTATCGATTGGTTAATGCTGAGTGAGATGGGGGCTTTGTTGCAAGCTAAGGGAAAGAAGGCATATTTCTAGCCCTGTGTTTCTGTTGTAGAAACTCATTTATACAAATGTGTTTAGTATTTCAAGCAGGAATGAGAAGGCACCCTTTTCTAGTCCTCCACTGGTCAGCAGTGATTCAGGAGACAGGTGCCTGGATTCGGCCCTTTAGTTCTTACTCTTGCTTCTCAGAGTAGGGTTAGCCTCTTCCAAGGTGTCATGCCATGCTGAGGGTTGGGTGGACCCTGACAGAAATGCAGGGTGCTGGAAAACTGGCTTTAGAACTCATATCTAGCTGGGCATGATAGTTCACACCTATAATCTAGTGCTACAGAGCCTGGAGGCAGGAGGATTATTGTCGGTTTGAGGAGGCTACATAGTGAGCCACTGTCTTAAAGAAAGAAAGAAAAGAGAGAGAGAGGTCTTCATCTAAAATCTACCTACTGGGATGATTTCAAGCCAGTTCTCTGAAGCTTGTTAAAGAGCTTATAAAACAGATTATTCCTGACTTGAGTTAATATGGGCTGGTTATCCAGCAGCTCTATGAGGATTAACAGATGACACCTCACAAAAGATAGTGGCTGTGCTTGGGCACAGACTCTCACAGTGGGAGTCACCTTTCAGCCTTCAGAATGCAACACCTTGGCCTGCTCAACCGTCCTGACAGCTTTCTGAGAATCTCTAAAATGAGAGCTTTACCCACTTTGCTGTTCCTTGTTTGTTGATTTGTTTTGTTGAGACAGGGTCTCACATAGCCTGGAAGAACCTTGAACACCGACAGTAGTTGAGGATGACCTTGAATTCCTGATCTTTGCCTTGGGTTCAGCTCACCCTTTCCTGCCCCTGAGTCCAGCCACCTGCTGTGGCAGCCTCCAGCTAGCCAGGGACACAGATCTGCTATCCTGGTCACTGACTCCTAAGCTTGTGAGCCTAGTGTTGTACAATGGTGGTCTCTGCCCATGAAAGCATACTGTTTCTTTGTGGTCCTTTTGCCAGCAGTAAAGACAGAAATTGTTGCTTTCAGAAAGACCAGTCTTCTAAGGGCATCACAGTACCTAAGCTAAGACTGCAGCAGAACCATCCTCCCTGCCTCCCTCCTTGCTGCTTCTGAGGAGTAAACCCAGGGCCACCTTCATGCTAGACAAGAGAGGTGAGATCTCTACTGCTGAGCTTCACCCCCAGCCCCAGCAATTTATAGTCTAAGATGATCATCTGCCTTTGGCCATTTAAGCTTCTGTCCTCTCCCCCCAGTGCTCTGGTGAGTAAGAGACCTGGCTCTTAAGGGTTTTGGAGGAAACACTCTTTCCCTCAGTGCTTCTGAGGACTTTTTAGCCCATTGGCAGCATACACACCTTCACACAAAAGTGGGCATCTGATCTGGGAGGCACTGCTTAAGAAACTGGATCTCTTTCTTCATTGATAGAGCCATCTGGTGAGCTGGTAATGAAAGCTGTTGGTAATTACAGAAAACCTACTGTGAGATTCATGTAAAATTAATGAAGAGTTAACACTGTGGATTTTAACAACAAAGGGAGTCAGGACTTGGGTGCAAATAGGTTCTCACTGCGCTCTTTAAACTTTGGCTCAGTGCTGCTGCTGTCCTGGTCTGTCTTTTCTCTCCATTTGGCTTACATTTCTACTACACAGATCATTTTAATGAGAGGCTATTGAAACACACAGGCCAAAGGTTTAGATTGTATTCCATGACCATAGACTAGTGAAAGATCTAGTATTTTTGTTTGTTTTTGTTTTGAGACAGGATCTCACTATGTAGCTCTGGCTAGTCTGGAACTTGCTGTGTAGTCCAAGCCTGCCTCCCTTCCTCCCTCCCTCCCTCTCTCCCTTCCTTTCCTCTTTTTTTTAAAGTCAGGGTCTCAGCAAGTTGCTCCCAGGGTGGTCTTGAACTCCTGGATTCAAGCAATTTTCCTGCTTCGGCCTCCTGGGCAGTTGGGACTATAGGCACATGCCTTCAGGCCTGGCTGGTCCAGTGTATTTGAAAGAAAACAGTTAAGAGTAGAAAACAAACTGTGCAATGAAAACCAGCTAGGTGACTACAGTGCCTCTGCTTTTCTTGACTTTGATTCTTTTTTTTAATTAAAAAAATTTTTTATGTGTAAGAGTGTTATACCTGCATGTATGTAAGTGCACCTGTGTTGTAGAGTGCCTTGGAAATCAGAAGAGGCGTCGGATCCCTTGGAAATAGAGTTAAGAGAGGTGGTTAGCCGCCATTTGGGTGCTGGGGTCTGAACCTGCATCTTCTGCAAGAGCAGCTAGTGCTCTTCACCCCTGAGCTGTCTCTCCAGCCCCAGACTTCATTTTGAATGCATGTCAGCATCTTAAGCTCTTCAGATCACATTCACAGATGCTGTAGTAAATGGTTAAGGATTTTGAGGCTATACTCTTTACTGACTTGGTGGGTTGGTTTGCTTTTCTGTTGCTGTGATAGAAACACTGACCAAGGGAACTTAAAAAAGGAAGAGTTTATTTAGCTTAGGGTTCCAAAGGGGCAAGAGTCCATCACGGGGGAGGGGAGCGAGGCGGGGGGAGGCATGAGGGCAGGGGTGGCTGGAGCAGGAGCAGAAGCTAATAGTCAAGTCTTCAAGCAGGCACAGGAAGCAGAGTGTGACTGGAGATCCCACAATGCTTAACTCTCTAAGCCCATCCCCAGTTATGTGCGTCCTCCAGCATGGCCACACTAAGACCTCCCAAAACAGCGCCACCAACTGGAGACAAAATGTCCAAATACCTGGAGACTATGGAGGACATTCTCATTCAAACCGCCACACTTGGCAACATATATTTTATAGGCATACCATTCCTTGATTTGATAGGAAGGATCTCTGCTCTATATATGCTTTTGTGTGACTGGAGTGGGAACTATTCCATTTAAATAGATTTCAATTAAGATAATGAGTCTGAGACAACTTGCAATCTTTTTCAGACTTTTAAGAGAATTATTAAATTATAGCAAATAGGGTTTGAAATTATTTTGCAAGTTTCTCAGAAGATTGTAATTTCTCCTTCTGCATATTTGGTCACCTTGAAAATAATAGTGTGAAAGTGCATACTTCTGAAACTGACTATTTACCAGATAGAATGGTGCTCCTGGTTTAGAAGAGGTGGTGGGGAAAGGCTGCCCTCCAGGATGAGCAGAGAGCGGTCATTTTTTAGCTTCTCACTTACTGAAGAAATTCCCAAAATGCCACATGTGTGATCACACAGGCCACCAGCCAGGGTTGGGGAAGTAAAGAAGTCATATAATTTATATGACAGTTTCTTAAATTAAAAAAAAATTTTTTTGTTTTTGAGACAGGAGCTTCCTATATAGCCCAGTCAGGCTTTGAAATTGCAGTGATTCTCCTGCCTCTGTCCCCTCTGCATACAGAGTAAGAACTTGTTGTAAGAACAAAAAATTTAGGGACTGGAAAGATGACTCAGTGGTTGAGTACTGGCTGTTCTTACAGAGGACCCAGGTTTGGTTCCCAGCACCCACATGGTGGCTCACAACTGTCTCTCCAACACCCTCTTCTGACCTCCACAGGCATTGCATGCATATGATGGATGTACTTACATGCAAAGGATACACTCACACATGTAAAATAGAAATAAAATCTGCTAAAGAACAATAAGAAAAAAAAAGGGGGGGTTACATTTGACAAGAACTCAGTGAAAGGGAGAACTTGCCTAGGAAGAAAGCTCATGTGAGATGTGCTTTGTCTTGGGATGGAGAGCAACAGTGAGGATCAGCATTTAATTTGATCTTTCATGGGAAGCTGGAAAAATAATATGTCTCTGTGTGGAAAAACAAAAACAAAAAAGCAAAACTCCCTGAAATATCAGTGCTCGCAGTGGGAAATGTCACCATCCACGAATGCAAAGCAAATTCAAGGCCCAAATCCTGAGTGAAGCCCTTGCCTGCCTGTTAACTGTCTAAGTTTCAGGGGCTGAAGCCAAAGGGTCCAACATGGTGTCTTGGGCACTCCGAAATGTAAGAGTTCTGCATGCACAAAAAAGATTGTGTGTGCTGCTAATCTGGTTTTGTAGAAAAAGTTTTTGATTCCAAACAAACTTAGAGAAACCTTACTTACCAGAGGCAGTTCTGATAAACTTGGATTTCCTGAAATAATCCAAAGGATAAATAACACTTTGCTACCGTGTTAGTAACTGTGACAAAATACTTGAGGGGAAAAAAATTAAAGGAGAAAAGTTTTGGTTTTGCTCACAGTTTTAGAGGTTTAAGTTGAGGTCGGCTGGCTTTGAGCCTGAGGTAAGGCAGACAATCACAACAATAGGAGCAAGAGGCTGTTACCTCATGGTGGCTATGAAAGGAGAGCAGAGTGAGAGAAGAGGCAAGAACAAGAATACAAGCATGTGGCAGAGAGTACGTGTACTCTTGTAGGGTAAGGCCTTCCTGCAGTGATTGAGTCCTTCAGTCGATCTCTACCACATTTTTTTTAAAAAGACGAAGTCTTGTTTTATATCTTGAGCTGATCTAAAACTGTGTAACCCCAGCCTGGCTACAGAATCATTCTGCCTTAGCCTCCCATATGCTAGGATTATAGATGTATACTCTCACATCTGGCCCATCAAGCTATGAACTCATCAAAGGATTACTCTGTTGATGAGGTTCGAGCCCTCATGATCCAGTTACGTCTCAAAGCCCCACCTCTGAACACTACTGTATTTAGAAACCAAGCCTTCAACACATGAGTCTTGAGGGTAGGAGGATACTTCCTATCCAAACCATTACAGATAGCCCTTTAAAGGATGTTAGCTTCTGGGCTGACAAGATGGCTCAGAGGGTGGAAGTACTTGCCACATAGGCCTGAGTTTGATCCCTAGAACCCATGTAAAAAGCTGAATGTGATGGCTCACACCTAATATTGCCTGTCACAGCATTTCTACGGCGACTTGGGAGGCAGAGACAGGAGAATTGGTCTAAAGCTTGCCTATGCATGTGTGCTCCTTGACACACAAAAATAAATTTTTAAAAATGTGTTTTGATTGATTTTATGTGATTCATTTGAAGGACTTTTTAGGAGTCAGATTTTGGTGTCCATTTCCTTTCAAGTGATCCAGTCATATCTGTTTGCTTGTCTGTCTGTCTCTTTTTCCTTACCGTTGGTTTGCCTGCAGGGAAAGTGGGGACAACAGGGAGCGTGAGGGAAGGTGAAGTTGCTGGCTGCCTGGCTGTGGGTCACAGCAGAAGCAAGCAGCCCCTTGCTCTTTGGCTGGCATCTGAGCTGGGCTGCTGAGCCTTGCTGTATGATGTTGTGTCTGCCCAGCTGTCTTTAACATGAACCAAGCCCTCAGAAGTCACTCCGTACAGTCTGATTTCCTGAATGCTTTCCCTGAGTGGGCACTATGTCTAGAGGCCAGATAACCTGAGCTTGACCTTGAACCCCACACATAGAGAGTGGGCACAGGGTAAGGGATTGCAGCTGCTGGCTTGAGGCTCCTTTTCTGAATGCCAGTTTAAAGCACTGAGTCACAAAATTCACCTGCCAGCATCACTGGGCCAGTTATACTGGCTCTGATGAAGCACTTTTCCACACGGGTGACCAGGTCAGGGCATATTAATAAACAGAATTTGTTTAGGGGGTCAGTCTTGCTGTAATCCCCACAGCATCCTATTGTTACTTCCGCCTTGCTTGCCTCCTCCCCCATCAGCTCTCCTTCATAGACCAGGAAACTGACCCTGAATTAAGAAGGACAGGGACAGGCCAGACCAGGAGCCAGCACCAGGGGCTTTGATAGAACTACATTCATGTTGCGAGGTAGTCTTTATATGTCTCACTTTGCAGATAAAAAACCTGAAGTTCTGGAAGAATTTATAGCTTGCCAGAGATCTCATGACTGGTAAGGGGCAGAGCTGGGGCTGGCAGTTGGAGCATGCATATGCTCTTTCTACAGTATCAGGGCCTACCTGACCTGCCTGAGGCCACATGGCACTTTGTCCTTTCTTCCCTGTGTGACTTCCAGGTCCACACTCTTGCTGTCACTTTGCTCAGGTCTGTGCTAGGAAAAGGGTGCTGGATCATAGGTAGGCAAGTACCAGGTTGAGAAGGTACTATGACCTCAAGATGCCTAGAGAGTTAATAGACTTTGAACATGTATTGGCAAAGAGCTATATATGCTTGCATGTACACATACATGTGCCTATGTAAACGAATCTGGAGGACTAGTTAGGTGTGGTGATACATACCTGCCTAATTATAGTACTCAAGAGGATTGTCACAAGTTTGAAGCCAGCCTGAACTGCATATGGAGTAGCAGGCTAGCTGGGGCTCCATAGTAAGACCCAGTCTCAAAAAACAAAACAAAACACAGCCATGGTGGTCCCATTTGCCCATATTGCTGTAACAGGTCAGGCCTTAAATATGGTGTAATCCATGTACTAAGTAGTTGAGTTCCTCCTTTACTGTCATGATTTCATGAACGTTCTCCCCCATTTCTGTGGACGACGCTGACTGTAGTGCCGTCTGTAAGAGCTATTTCCTCTTAGCACATCCAGAATTAGTTTACAGTTGAGTTGTTAACTTTCTCTGGCCTGGCAAGGACTTGACCTTGCAGCATTATTTCTTGAGGAAAATATTTGTGAGTCTGGCTTGAAAGTAAGTTGTTTTTGAACATTTGTTGTATAAGTTAGGGGGAGCTCATTTATCATTGTTTTAGTGGATTGGGTTGGAAATATGCAGTAGGCATTTGGCATAAAACAAATGTTTGGATTTTTTTTTCTGATTTCAGTTTACATTTTTAAACTGAATTCTGTAAGCAATTATAAGTTTTACTTATAATTTGGAGATAATGATCATATGTAGGTAAATCTCTTTTAAGAAGCTAGAACATGGGCTGGAGAGATGGCTCAGCACTTAAGAGCACATTCTGCTGTTGTAGAGGACCTGAGTTCAGTTCTCAGAAACTGCCTGTAACCAGCTCCAGGGGATCTGAGCCTCTCTTCTGGCTTCTGTGGGTGCTGCACAATCTCCCTCCACATGCAGATAATTTCATAAAATAATAAGAATAAAATCTTCAAAGAAACTGGAGTAGAAATGGTTGAGTTAACAAAAACAGTTCTTTGAAATCAGTTAGCAGGACGTAGTGGCACACACCTGTAATCCCAGCACTTGGGGAAGCTGAGGCAGAAGGATTACCTCAGGATTAAGGCCAGTCTGGGTTAGAGTGAGACTCTATCTCCAAAGAAGAAAAAAAATAAGGTTATCTATTTTTTGTTTGTTTGTTTGTTTCTTTTTAGATAAGGTCTTTCTCTGCAGCCTTAGCTGGCTTGGAACTATGTGGATCAGGCTGGCCTTGAACTGGCCTCCGAGGCAGAGGGTGGAAATGGCAGCTACTGGCCTTCCCTGGCCTCGGGCACTGAGAAAGGAGTGCTCAGACCTGTTTGGCTTTCTTATCTGTTTGCACTGGTTATAAAGCCCTAGGCATCATTCAATTTTTCTGCCTCAGTTTCCTTATTTGGAAGATGGATGGCATAATTCCTGCCTCATAAGATCAATAAGGCGTGTCTTGAAGTGTTCGGGACATAAATCATCAGTGAAAATTCCTTTTATTTACTCGTAACTGAAAACTTGGAGTGAATTAATGCTGTTTGGGTAATGCAGAGATCCTATGCTGCTCATTTTAGAAAACAATTAGTTTTCTTTCTCTGTTTCCAAGTTTCTTATTTGCTACTGAGTTGAAATTACAGTGCCAAATTTAAAGAATTTTATATTGTGTAGTAATGGAATTAAATTTCTCTTGAAAAATATATTTTGTGAAATTGCATTAGATATCTCTGAAATGTTTATATGCCCCACCCCCTGCCTCTCTGTTCTCAAGATAATAACAGAACTTGTCCCTAGGGGCTTGTTTTATTGTTTTGTTTTGAGACAGGGTCTCCCTGTAGTTCCAGCTGGAACTGTTTATGTAGAACAGGCTGGCCTCCATCTCACAGAGATCCACCTGCCTTTGCCAGCCCAGTACCCACTTGCTGAGGGAACCCTTCTGATTAATATGCAAACCACTGTGGCTCCCCGCTGGCTGTTTCTTGAGCTCTTCTGGGGCCTTGCTGGCTCCCACAGTATTTGATCAACGCTCTTTGGGCTCCCTGAGGGCAGGTTTCACTGTTCTGCTTAGTGAACTGTAAGGAAAGAGGACTGAATCTTAATACCTTGCCTCTACTGTCAGAGCTAGAAAGATTTGACTGACATTAAAATATTTTCAGAAACAGTCTTGTAGTAGTGAATAAATTGTGAAATTAGGAAAGCTTTAGCTCTAAAATCAATTATTTTATGGAATAATTTAAGGGGAAAAAAGAGTTTTTTTTTTTTTTAAGTGTTGTTTTAAAAATTAACTCCTGTTTACCAAACTGCCTTGAGCCATTTAGATAAATGATTCATGGAATACTTTACATAGGGGAAAATCAATGGTGACAGCTGCTTTAGACTGTATGAAAGGGAAGACCGAGCTGTGAACAAAGCCACCAGGTAACATGGACTTCGTAGAAGCCTCAGCTAATTGTCACCAACTCCCCTGAGGATGGAAATTGTTCCCATAGCCACAAAAAGGGATGTGCCATGTTGTGGGCTTTTTATGATGCAAGAGAATATTTATTTATTTTCTGAGTTATCTTTAGACTCAGAGTCCCTCAGAATTGATGTTGAGGGGATGGAACTCTGCTTCAAGCATAGAGCACATGTAGAAAGCTCCTACTAGCTGGTTAAGAGCCTGCTCTTGTAACCTGAGTCCTGGCTTTGCTAGGTAAGAGCTTTGTTAACCGTGGTAAGTTGCCAGATCCACTTTCATTCTTTTCCCTTGTCTGAAGTGTGGAGATGATGGCCGTCCCTACCTCAGAGAGTTGAAAGTCCTAAGTGAAGTGGTGCTGGTACTCAGGGCTGGCCCGTGAAAGAGGCCGTTATGGTTTAGAGTCCTCTAGTACTTCTTCACACATCAGGACTGTGACTTGGGTATATCTAAGTATCTTTCACCCTGCTCCCCCTTCTGTATCTGCTTTGTTTTTTGAGACAGTCTTGCTATAGTAGCCCAGGCTAATTGACTTAATATGTAGCCCAGAGTTATCTTCGACCTGTGGTAATCCTCCTGTCTCAGCCTCCAAAGCTCTGGGATTACAGGTGTGTGCCTCTGTGCTCAGTCTCCCTCTGCTTGAGTTGATAGGTCTTGTGTTGCTCGGTATGTAGAGGTTTTCTTTACCAAGGATATTAAAGTGGTCTCCATTAAAATGTTTGGAGAAAAAATATAATTTGGGGCTTTTTCATAAGAGAAAACATGCTCCATTTTCTTTAAATGGAATAACTGCCACATTGGTGGGGCCTTTGAGAACAAGAACTGTTGTTTCTTGGTCCTTTGCTTTTCTCCATCATGAAAATGCAGGGGTGGGGCAGTGTGGTTTGTTGTAACCTTCCTGCACCTTACAGTTTATAAAGTTCTTACTCCAGCAGCTTGAGGGGTAAGGTTCGACCATTGGGTCCCAGGAAGTGTAGACTCAGCCAGGCTGTTCCTGAGCCTGTGCTCTTTCCAGTTAGCTCTGGCTGTCAGCCATATCATGAAGGGCGATTTTGGGTATGGAGTTATCTGAGTGGTGTTTAATGGGGTCCTAATTGCCCATGGATGACCAGAAAGCTCCACTCCTGCTTGGCATTGTGCTCTGGCAGACAGCACTCTCCAAGGACTCACATAAACTTAGAAGAAAATGGCCCAACCAGTTGTCTGGAAAGGGTAGGACATTACTGTGAGGTGGTTATCAGACCTGTGAACAGAAAGCATCAAGATCACAGTTTCTCAGATGCTTATTTCTTTGAAGCATCAACGGAGCCTCAATACAGCATCAGACTCACAGCACCTCCAAAATTAGATCAGACAGCCTGGTTCCACGCTGGGTAGTCATATTCTGCTTATGGAATGCTCCTTGTGCATAATTTTCTCTGATCTGCCAAGAAGCGGCTTTTCTTCCTTTCCTTTTTCTCATCCTGGTTTATTTTTCAGCCCACCTGCTTTTCTTCCCGACAGTTCATTTCTGCCTTGAGTCTGGCTATTGAGACAGCACTGGAGCAGACCTTCAGGAATGGGAACTGGGGAGGCCCTGGCTGAGATCAACTCTGCAACTAGGGTTTGAGGGACTGGACTTGGCCACAACTTTAAAGGGAAGATCAGGAGCAGGACATGGTCTCATTGGGCCATGTGGCCATGGCAACAGCGGTCCACCTCTGATTCCTCACTTATAGTATCTGAAGAAACTAATTGACTGACCTTGAGGAGGTTGGGCTTACAGAGTTAGAGCCTGGTAAAGAGGGATTGAAGTAGCTGTAGACTGGATTAACCAGTTATGGATGCCAGGAATAGCTGGTACTACATCTCCTGCTAAGTTCCTGGTTCACAGTGTGTGTGTGTGTGTGTGTGTGTGTGTGTGTGTGTGTGTGCCATAGGTTGTGATTACTAGGATTTTTTTTCAAGTCACGTGACTTCTAGTTCCCATTTCTCAGTCATAAGCCTTTGAAATGGCAAAGAATGACTGGGGCATCCACCTATGAGTTGAAGGTGTTTCTTAGCATATTGTGGTTTACCTCTCATTTGCTCAGTTTTCCTATGAGAACTGAGATTAAGAAAGTCATGATCAGGATGCTGACAAGATGGCTCAGCAGGTAAAGGCACTTGCTACCAAGCCTGATGACCTAAGTTCCGTCCCCAGGAACCACCACAGTAGGAGAGCACTGACTCCTGGGGGTTGTCCTCTGACCTCTGACCTTCCCCAAAATAAATATAATAGAAAAACCAGCTAGACTTTTATTAAGGGCCAAAAAGAATTTCCTGGCTCCTATGGGTTTCTTTGTGGATGTGAGATGAGAGCCCGGATCCCAGGTCATCCCCATCACAGGTGGATCTCTGTGAGTTCAAGGCCAGCCTGGTCTACATACTGAGTTCCAGGCCAGCTGGGACTCCAGGCAGACTTGTCTCAAAAAAATTTTAACTAACTTTGCATCAAGAGAAAATAAAGGTAACTTCCAGAGTGAGACACCATCACCCCTAGTCCCTGAGCTTCTGGGAGCCTGTTGATTGTATGTTCTTTTGCTAGCTGTGTTCAGTGTCCACATGTCTTGCCACGTTCTGCTGTTTCATTGTGTATTTCAACATGCAGGCTTTTTCATGTTTCTGCCTTGTCCTTGTGTTGTCATTCTTCATGGTTCCAGCCTTCTGAACTCAACCTAGAGTCAGACAGCCACATCGGGCTATTCTGATGATGAGGCCTCTGTTTGATACTTGATAGCATGTCCCTGAGTCCATGGGCCTAGTCAGCCTACATCAGAAAGATCTGCTCAGACCGGCTGCTGATGCCAACAACAGTAATACCCATCTGTTGAGTGCTAGTCCTTAATTCTCTCAGCCCCTGTGAGGTAGGCACTATTGTCTCCTCTTTGTTTAGGAGCAAATGCTTTTGGCAGGTACTTGTCAAGGTCACATGTGCTAAGTGCTAGAACTAGGGCCTGAATAATTTCAGAGTTTGAGTTTTTTAAAGATTTATTATTTTTATTTATGTGTCTCTGTGTCTCTTTGTTTTGGTTTTGTGCACATGAATACAGGTGCCAGTGAAAACCAGAAAAGGACATACGATTCCCTGGAGCTGAAATTATAGGTTGTTGTGAGCCATCGGAGTGGGTGCTGGGAACGGAACTCAAGTCCTTTGGAGAGCAACAAGTGCTCTAACTGCTCCATCTCCAGAGTTTGACTTCTCAAAAAAAAAAAATTATTTTATTTTAAATTATGTGTCTGTGTGTGGGTATGTGCACATGTGTTCAGGTGCAGAGGCATCAGATCTCCTTGGAGCTAGAGTTATAGGCAGTTGTGAGCTGCTAGATGTAGGTGCTGGGAACTGAACTCGAATCCTCTGCAAGAGCAGTACATGCCTTTAACTGCTATCTCTTCAGCTTTGAAGTTGACTTTTATTTTGTTTTGGGGGTGTTTTTGAGACAAGGTCTCACTGTGTAACCTGGCTGGTCTGAAGCTCTCTCACAGAGATCTACCTGCCTCTGTCTCCCAAGGGCTGGAGTTAAAGGCCTGTGCCACCCTGCCCGGCCTGAGTCTGGCTTCTTCATTAGGTTTTCTTGTAATGGGTTTGCCCACTCAACTCTCACTTCAGAAATCTAACCACATTCCACCTGCACTCTCACAAAAAACATGTCTAATATATCTTAAAATTACAGAAAACCAGTGCTAAAGCATGTGCCATAGGCAAACAGGCACCCCACCCAGAGAATTCCTCCAGCAGGAGAGATTTGCCAGTTTCCCTCCAGGATGGAATGGTGGGAGTGGCCAACCTGTATCCAGGCTTTCCTTTGCTTTCACCCTGAGCCACTAAGGTGCTCCAACCTGAACCAGCCAATAGTGATTCCAAAGGGTAGCCTGAAGCACCTGTACAGGGCCTTGTAGCCTAACTCTGCTGAGGAGGAACCATGAACTTCCCATACATGCTAATTGGGAGCTCTCTTTGTGCTCCCTCTTGGGGCAAATCTAGAGTTTATCCTGATAGTGTCTCCCACACTGATGCTTAGAAGTCATCCGAGATCACTCATGCTTCAGTTTAGTTTCACTGTTTCTAGGACACTTCTTGTGCCCGGGACTTCGTGACCATGCTGCTGCATGTATGGGCTCCTGGTATGGGGGCAGTAGCACTGGCTCCTCCATAGTTTTCCAAAATCTTGCTTCTGTTGAATGAAAAAGTGTCACACAGGAATCAAAGCTGATACATGTCCTTAGGTTGGGTTAGAAATGGAGTTCAGACTCACTAGATGGGAGACGTATCTGGGCTACCTACAGGATCTTTGGCTTCCTATCTAGAACTTTTTTTTCTGGCATCATCTGAACCAAAGCAGTTTGGAGGATTAAGGAAGAGAACATTAGAGATGTCCATTTGGACTTGGGTCCCTTGTTGGTAGTCCCATGATGGATGAGAGTGAATTGGTGTGGGTAGGAACCGGATTGACAGGTTTGGTGGGTTTAGAATTCTAACTCATTGGAGCTGGATAAGGTCTCTGTGGGTGAGGAACAGAGAGGAATGGATGGAGTTTCTTACGGAGGGATGGGAAGAAGTAGGTAGATAGAGAGGTATGGATAAGATAGAGCGCCCGCCCCCCAGTCAGTTAGGGTCCACGGCATCTGATCACGTGGACAAAGACGAAATTGGAGTCTGAGTGAGTGGCACAGTCCAGGATCACACCGGCAGGGAATCTTGAAGGAGGAAATCAGTGAGGTAATTCAGGAAATTCCTGAAAACAGCAAGGGTGGGGCTGAGCTTTCAGGACTGGATCTTCGCGCTGCAGATGCCTGGGGTCTATGGCAGTGTTGCCTAATTTGCTTTAACCCTCTCCAGTTGAGAGGAAATCACTGTGGGGGCAACTGAGACCTGGGTGCATGCAGTAGACGTTATTGTTAATAACAGAGAAAACTGCTTGGTCTGCAAGTGACTCTTGAAAGTTAGGCCAGCTCTTCTCTGACCTTGTTCTCCACGTTGGGTTTTTTTCCTCTTCCTCCAACCTCCTCCATATTTTTAAAAAACCTTTTTTTAACATTGATTGATTGAGCTTGTGAGTGTGTGTGTGTGTGTATGTGTGTGTGTGTGTGTGTGTTACACATTTGGAAGGTGAGGACAACTTGTAGGAGTTGGTTTTCTCCTTCTACCATATAGGTCTAGGGGACTGAACTCAGCTTGTCAGGCTTGATGGCAAGTGCCTTTACCCATTGGAGCCGTATCCCCGTCGAGCCTATCACACGCCATCCTCCACTTCTCTTCAGAGCTAGGGAAAAGAGGAGGAGGAGATTTGTTTTTCCACTGAGTTGTGTCTCTGGAAGGAGAAGGGGCCTCAAAGGGCTCAGCAGAGTTCTGAGGGTGGGAACGTGGAGGGGAGTTTGAGTTCACAAGAGGACGAAGCTGGTGGTTTATACTTAGAGCGCTGTTTGTGTAGGACAGGAATGACCAAAACACTGGGGAAGAGAGCCTGATGGGAGTTCTGCCTTTATACAGCCAGAACAATGCCATCCCTGCCAAATCAGCTATGTCCATTTGGGCAGTGGAGGAAGAAACTACAGGATGCTTGAGGGGCCCAACAGGTGCCTGACTTCTTGCTTCCTCATGTGTAAGTTTGATTATCTGTTGGACTCAAGGATGTTGAACCTATGACCAGAGCGTGAAGGATGTTTTTATAGCTGGGCCAAACAAGACAAGTCTGGAAGGTCTCCAATATTTGTTAATGTGAGATGAGCTGTTTGAACACTATTTGAAAAATATTTTGAGTTAATAGTTTTCAGCACATTAGTCAGCTGAAGTGCATCCTGGTTTTCTTTGCCTAACTTTAATATTTGCCAAGAATTTCTCTGGTGCAAAGTAGAAAGTAGAACTCTTAAATATTTTCTATTCTACTAGAATTTAGAGCCCTCTGGAAAATTCCTTAAAGACAATGGACAAAAGTCCCTTCAGGTTACAGCTCAGGAAGGTGAAGTGAAGGAATGGACTTGCCCTGTCGGTTAAGGATCATGGTCCTCTTTGGAGTCTCTGCCTCTGTTGCTTCATGGGCACGCTCGGTATGGTGTTCAGTGACTGGGTCCACTAACCAATCAGTTGTCAGAATCTCACACTGGGGTGCTTTGGGGCCCCATTAGTTCATCTATCCTCTGCTGGTATCTTCACCACAGCCCACAACAATGGAGGAGAGGGCGTGACTGGGAATTTTCCCACATAGGTTTAGACAAGTGATCCTCAAGGAACCACAGGATGGCCATATGACCAGGTCAGGACTGTGCCTTTGCCAGGAATGTGGTAGCTTCTGACTTTGTAGATCTTGAACTTAACTTGAGTTTCTTGCCTGCTTCTCTTGCCTTGTGTTCCATCTGCTACTTTAGAATGTGACTGGCTAGTCAGCTTGTCAAGGCCAGGAAGCGCTCTTCTCAAGTCAAGTTTGTGCCTTTTTATTGATTTGGAGACTAGTTCTCACATTATAGTCCAAGCTGACCTCGAACTTGAAGCAGTCCTCCTACATCAGCCTACCAAGTACTAGGATTATAGGCATGTGCCACCGTACCCTGCTCAAACCTAATTAAAAAAAAAAATCTTCTCTAGGCCTAGGATTCCTATCTATAAATAGAATCTTGATGTAAGGTTATATTTAGCGGATTTTACTGCCCTATATCAAAGTTAAGTCTGTGATGCCTATATAAAAAAAGTGTTTCTGGATGAAAAAGAGGCTCATTTAACTCTCTTCAGGTTCTCAGAGAGTTCTCTCAGTTTATAAAGCATTAATCAAAAAAGGTGAATGAATGACCAGTAGATACTAATGGAATTTGGATATGTTAGATTTTCTAGCTAATTAATATGGTTTGGGTGGAAAATACAAATTCATTACTGTTTACTGTTTGTACTAGAACATACAGGGAAATAATTGCCCATACTAGTTTTTACCAAGATAAAAAAAATGAAAGATTTTTTTAAAATTTACACTTATGTATGGATCTATGTAAGTATATGTCATCTGTGTGTAAGACCTGAGAGGGCCAGAATACAGCATCAGAGCCCAAAGAACTGGAGTTAAAGGTGGTTATAGGCTGTCGGATGTGTGCGCTAGGAACTGATTGCCCGTCCTTTGGAAGAACAGCAAATGTTCTTTAACCACTGACGCATCTCTGTAGCACACAGGATTAAAATTTTAATTATTGCACAGAAAGCGGAGAACAGTGTATGTCTTAAACTATTGTCGAAAGCCAGGCATGGTGGCACACACCTTTGATCCCAGCACAGCCAGCATAGGAAGGTGGATCTCTGGGAGTTTGAAGCTAGCCTGGTCTACATAGTGAGTTCCAGGTCAGCCAGGGCTACAAAGTGAGACCCAGGCTCATAAAACAGACAAAAGAAAGAAACAAACAAAAAACCACTGTCAATGTTTTCTAAGATTTCTCCAACTAATGCTTTATGTAGATGAAATGAGAAAGGTTTTCTTAGGAAAAAACCCAGAGGCTATAAAGAGTGAGAGTTTTCATTACATCAAAATAGAAAACTCTGTATGTTAAAAACAAAAATTAAATTAAAAGACAGGTGAGAGATTGGGGAAAATTTTTATAACAAATACATTAGGCATACTGTAAATTATCACCATATCCACAAACTCCTTGGTTTGTGACCACCCCCTCTTTTTCTTTTTTGAGACAAGGTTTCACTATATAACACTGGCTGGCCTAGAACTTGCTTTGTAGATCACCGGCTTCCCTCAAACTCACAGAAATCTGCCTGCCTTTGCCTCTCAAATGCTGGTATTAAAGGCCTGTGCCACCATGCCTGGCCCAACAAAAAGAGCCCTTGGACAGGGAGTATGAAGGAGCAGTTAACAGAAACAAACCCACTAGATGGGGGCCATTGAGAGGTAAAGTGACTGTGAAAACACGGAGGTGCATTTTCTGCACCCACTGCATGGGCAAGATTAAAAAGGGTGTTTGTTCTTGGCAAGGGTGGAAGGGGGACACTCTGCAGTGTCAGCAGGGGTACAGATTGATAAATTAGAACCACTGGCAGGGCAAAAGTTCAAAATCTTAACTATGAGCCACGTGGTGATACTTGCCTGTAATACCAATACTTGGGAGGTGGAGGTGGGAAGATCGGGAGTTAAGGCCAGTCTTATGGCTACGTAATGAGTTTGAGGCCAGCCAGGGCTACAAGAGAACCTGTCTTTAAAAAAAATTATAGATGAGCCTTATTTGACCCATAACCACTGCTTTTACAAACCCTACTACATAGACTTGCTCTCATGCACAAGTCCTATATACATGCCTTTTTAAAAAGGCTGAGCATATAACTCAGTGATTGAGTGCTTACCTGGCAGACTAAAAGCCTTCCGTGCCATCTCCAACACCACAGGAAAGAAAAGAAAGAAAGAATTTATGCAAAGTACTGAGCTTGGCCCCTTGGTACAGAGCAAGCCCTTCTTAAATATTAACTGCTCTTGGAGTTGGGAGGTGGCTCAGTAACAGTACTTTCCCTACAAGCATTAAGAACCTGAGTTCAGATCTCCAGCACCCATGTAAGAAGCAGCCGAGTATAGCTGCACATGCCTGTGACCCAGCACTGGAGGGCAGAGGCAGGCTGAGCCGGGGAGCTGTGGATCACGTAGCCCAGTAAAAGGGGCAAAGAGTGATAAGGATACCCAGATGCACTGCTCTGGCCTCGGCATACCCACCTTCCTGCTTATGTGCATGCACCACATACATACATACACATACGTAGCACACACACACGCACGCACGCACGCACACACAAGCTGCTCTTGTAAGCATTTCCTCAAGATGAACTTGAGGAACTTTGGTGTAGCTGTTCCATGACTGATCATACATTGAGGAAATACTGAAGATATCTCCCTACGTTTGATCATTAGAGACTGTAAGAAGGTACTCAGAAGGGGAAGTTTCACTTTCCCCCTTGGAATGCATTTTAAACTAATGGTTTGGGTCTAAAACATGATTTCCTTTTAACCACTTGGATTTTTAAAAAAGATTTATTTTATTTTTAATTATGTGTATCTGTGAGTGGGAGTTTGTACGTGGGAGTGCAGGTGTCCACGTAGGCCAGAAAGAGGGTGTTGAGTCCTCTTGAGGCTGAGGTTACAGGCAGTTGTGAGCCATCTGACATGAGAACACAGGGAAGTGAACTCTAGTCTTCTGCAAGAGTAGCAAATAATCTTAACCACTGAGCCATCTATCCAGCCCCCACCACTTAGAATTTGACATTGCATTTTTATCTTGGAATTTGAGGGATGGATGAGGCCTCTTTTTACACTCACAACTTTCTGAGAGTCTATAATTATTTCAAAATAAAGTTTATAAATTCAAGAAAGCATTGGCTTCTTCTTCTCAGTGCCCATAGAGGTCAGAAGAGGGTGTCAGATCCCCAGGAACTGGAGTTATAGACGGTTGTTAGCTGCCATGTGGGTGCTGGGAAGCAAACCTGAGTCCTCTGCAAGAGCAGCTAGTGTTCCTTAACCATGGAACCGTCTCTCCAGCCCTTGAGCTTTCATTCTTGCTCTAAAAGTCTTATTCTCATATAAATGTGATTCTGAGATGATTACCTACTGTTTCTCTTGAGTTCCCCCCAGAGAGTGGCACTGTGTGTGTGTGTGTGTGTGTGTGTGTGTGTGTGTGTGTTTGTGTGTGTATGTAGGTCAGAAGTCCTTCATCACTTTCTACTTTCCTTTTAAAGAATTTTTTGATTTATTATTTTTACTTAATATGCATGGGTATTTTAACTTCATGGATGTAAGTACATTAAGTGTGTGCAGTGATTAGAGGTCAGAAGAGGATGTCAGATCCCCTGAAACTGGATGGTTATAGATGGTTGTTAGCTGCCATGTGGATGCTGGAAACTGAACTGGGGTCCTCTTCAAGAACAGCCAATGTTCTGAAGTTCTGAGCCATTTTTCTAGCCCCTCCACCTTACTTTTTGAGACAAGTTATCTCACTAAGCCCAGAGCTCATTGGTTTGACTAGACTGGCTACATTCTTTTTGTTGTTGTTTATTTTATTATTTTATTATTTGTGTATGAGTGTTTTGCCTGTATGTACATAAGTGCACCCCTGTCACCCAGTGCCCGCAGAACTCAAAAGATGGCATTGCATCCCCTGGAACTGGAGTTATGGACAGTTGTTAGCCACCATGTGGGTGTCAGGAACTGAACCTGGGTCTTCTGCAAGAATAGCTGTGCACTTAACTGCTGAGCCATCTCTTCAGCCCTGGTTTTGTTTTTTAATGTGAATTTTAGGGATTGAATTTAGATTCTTGTGCTTGATGCAATAGGCTTTTTACTGAGTGAGCCATCTTCCCAGCTTTGGCCTTATCTTTATAAACCTCTACAGACCTTGTATGGCAGTGCTGGAGGCATGGCCTGGTTTTGAATGAATTATTGTGAGTTGAATTTGATTTAATTATCAGATCATCTAGTGACCTATAAGGAGAATATCTAATCATATTGATATTTTAAACACACATTCCTCTGGGATGTGGCACTTTAGGCCCAGTAGTGATGGGAGCCATGTCTTTACTTGTTTATTAGTGATGTGAACCCTGAGGAGTGGGGGAGTGAATGATCCTGCTGGGTTCAAGGAGGTGTTGGCTATGAGTCTAGGGACCTACGAACAAACGGGAAGGAAGGAAGAGTTCTGAGTGTCTAACAGGACTGAGTATCTGAAAGGATTTCCCGTGCTGAAAGTCCAGTCTTGTCTTGAAGCGAAACTTAAGGCAAGGGCAAGTTCATTATCTACCACGTCATTATTGATTTTTCTTTGTAAGGTGAAGTATTAACAAATTAGAAAGGCTACTGGCAGTTACCTACTGCTTCATTGACTTAAATTAATTACAAGATGACTATTAAGATGTACTTGAGATTTTTAAGCTAAATCAGGCTTTCCTAGGAGGTTGGATGTGGACCAGATTAATTGTTTTCTATGTAGCATCAAGGCAGAAAACTAGTTTTCTACCTACTTCCTCTTCTCTTTACAAAAGCAGCTCGGGTTTCTAAAAGCACCAACATAGAAGACTGGAAAGATGGTTCAGCAGTTAAGAGCACTGGCTGCTCTTCCAGAAGACTGTGGTTCAAATCCCAGCACCAGAATGGTAGCTAACAACTGTCCATAACTCCAGTTCCAGGGGATCTGACACCCTCTCCTGTCCTTTGTAGGCATTGCATGACATAAGTTCACTTACATGCATGCAGGCAGTACACTCATACACATAAAAAATTTTTAAAAGCGCCAACAGAAGTATCAAGACATCTTCTGCAATAGATTGCAGCTTAGATTTTCCCTCTGCCGAAAGAAGTTTTTTAATTAAAACTATTGACTGACATAGCCCAGGCTACCAGGTGGTACGTATTGTGTGTATGTATGTATGTGTATGTGTTTGTGTGTGATTGTGTGTGTGTGTGTATGTATGTGTAAAATGTCTGAGTGCGAGCTCTTTAGAGGTTGCACGCATCTAGCAAGCTGAATTTTACAAAAACAAAGAATTTAATAGTAACTTTGATGAACTGGGATTGTTCCTGAGAAATGAGATTATGCTGAACCAGGCTTGCTTCTTAAGGTTCTGCGGAACTGTGCTGTGTGTCCAGAGGCTCGTTCATTTTCAATTATAACATCTTTCTTCCCTCCTCCTTTAATCTAGTGAATCAGAAGGAACTAACAGTACTAACAGCCACACCATTTGTCTGTCCTAGTTAGAGAGGACCAGGCAGATGCGATGGTGATAACAGAACGGCCTGGGAGGAGACATGTTCCTTGTTTGGCTTTAGGTGTTGAGCCCAGGTTAATAAAAATAACAACTAGAGATAGGAAGGAAGTTATTATTAGATACCCCCCCTCAAAAAAAAATCCAAAACAAAAGCCAGATTCAGACAGGTTATTGTCTCTGTTAATGAATGCCAATATTGAATCTTGAAATAGCTCTTCATTTCTCAGTGTACAATCTGATTTACTGTTGATTGGTTTTCCAAGGTTTAATTAATGAAGCTAACCCTTTTTGGAGCCTAGAAATTAGATAAGTTTAATTGATGTTTGGTATTCCCACTCTGACACCACTGGATGGCTTGTGGAGTTTGTGATGGGAAGGTAGCTGACTCCTGTTTGTAGCCTCTGATGGTTTTGTTGTTCAAGTTCGATGGGAGCTTGTCTGTATCTGTAGACTGGAAAGAATGATGAACTCCACATAAATTCTCGAGTCACAGATCCTTCTTAGAAACTTTCTCCATCTTAGAAGAACATCTTTTCAGGGACCATAGTTCTAATGGAGAACATGACCAAGACCTCAGAACATGGCTAGGACCATATACATCTACATAAAGAGACTTGCTGTGTCAGTTCTTACATTTAAATTTTGGATTCATTTTGAGTTACTTTTTAAATATGGTACAACTTCACTATTTTATTTGAAAGGTAATGTGTGTGTGTGTGTGTGTGTGTGTAGCATATGGAAGTTGGAAGATGACCTTCAGGAGTTTTGTTTTCTGTTCCCACCATGTGGGTTCTACAGATTGAACTCAAGTCATCAGGCTTGGTGGTGAATGCCTTTACCTCTTACGGAATAGACTTGATTCTGGAAAGTGAGCTGGATGTTTTCTTTTCATTTTTCATCTTTTCTGGACCTTTCCTGTTGACCTGTGACATCTATACATTTCCCTTTTGTGAGTAATCTCCTGTGCCAAAGGGAGTGCTAGAGCTCCTTACTAATGCAAAGTCTGGTGGCAGTTTTCCAGATGCTTTGACAGTAGCTCTTAGAGTCCATCCACCCCAGCACTGGATTTCTCTTCATTAACGTGTCATCATCTCTTAAAGGAGAGATTAACACCAAATCGAGACTGTCTTACATACCTTCCTGCAAGAAATGGTCACAAACTCAAAGGCTTCAAACAGCACAAATCCCTTCTTTTCCAGCCCTGGATGTTAGACCTAAAATCAAGGTGTTGACAGTGCTACGTTTTTTGTGAAGTCTCTAGGGAGAGTGTTTCCTTGCATGTCTGGCTTCTAGAGGCCTCTGCCTGCTCCACTCAACGGATGCCCCCTCACAAGCCCTCTAGACACGCTGCTGTCTCCATCTCATTCTGTGAGTCTGCTGCTTCCCCCTTCCTTCAAGACGTTCTCCTGTGATTACATTCAATCCCTTTGGGAAGTCCAGGATATCTCTCCCATCTCAAGACACTTTATAGGGCAAAGGGGTTGTACAAATGTGATAATGTGTTCACTCTCTTTGGGGCTGGATGAGTATACTCTACCTGTGAACCCTCCCTTTTCTCGCCCACCTGTCTTCACAGAAGCTGCACACCTGTCTTTCAGAGACTGGAGTCACTTTGGACTCTTGTTTGTGTTCTTCCCTCTCTCCACTCTTCCTGCCAGGCCCCTGGGGGCATTTCCTGATCCAAAAGGGTCCTGGAGGTGGTTAATAGAGATTTCAATTTTTTTCAGAGTAGGTGAATCTGGGCCTCCTGTTGAAGTGAGGGCTGATTTGCTTTTGGTTCACCTGTTTCTGGGCAGGGGCAGCTGCTGTAGTCCCTGCTTGGTGTGGGAGTTTCTAGTTAGTATTCCACCTTGTCCAGCCCTGGACTTAGACTTCAGCTCAGAAGGCCATTAAAAATGAAAGTGCCAGTTGGCAGGATCAGCCCATTCCTCTGAGGGCAGCGAGGCCTTTGCTAGAGACCATTTCTAGGGGTTACCATTTCCTTTGTTTTTCCTTGGTCAGTTGTAGAAGTGTCAGCTTTTTAGAAGGCTAAAAATTATATTGTATTTGTTGTTGCTACCAGGATGGTGGGCTTGAGAATGGAGCTGCCTTCTCAGATACCAGATGCTGGCCCATCTCTCTACCTTGCCTTTGCTGCCCCCACCCCTCCTGGGGCCAGCCTCCATCAGTTCATAGCACCACTATGATCATGTCAGACTTGCTTAAACACACTGGTGGCAGGAAACTGTCCCTAGGGGAGCACAGGAACAGTGTTAGCTTTAGAGTACAAAGATCCTCTTCACACGAGATTCAGAGGTCAGTGCTGGACTCCAATATCTTGCAATCTCCTGGAGGTTTGGGGAGGGAGATGGACAGGAAAGGAAATCTTCATTGGTATTTCATTTTCTCAGGGCTGAAGATGGTCATTTTACTTTATTTTATTTTTTGTGTATGAGTGTATTGTCTAAACGTATGAAAGTGCACCTGTATCATGCACTGCCCACGGAAGTCAAGAGAGGATGTGGGATCCTCCTGGAATTGGAGTTACAGACAGTCGTTAGCTACTATGTGGGTGCTGGAATCAAACCTGGGTCCTCTGCAAGAGCAGTCAGTGCTCTTAACCACTGAGCCTTCTCTCCAGCCCTAAGACGATCGTTTTTTTGAGCCTAGACGTAACTGGGTTTTGGAAGTAGAGGGCAAGAGGCTTAGCATTTTTCATGGTACTGAATTGTCAGGTGACTAAGAATGCCTCACATTTCTGTACAGCTGGTCACATTCTGCTGGTTTAGAAACAAGTTCTTGGCTCATGGGGAACACTTGTGATGGAGCACAGAGGCTGGATACTGAGGCCAAGACAAAGAAAGAGAAAGAGCAGATCAAGTCTGAGAAGGCTGCTTGCTGCTGTGGGAAAGGTGTCCGAACCTGAGTGTCAAGAACCATGCATCTTACCCTCCTCCCACAGTTAGTGCTGCGACAAACTACACCATCTTTCCAGTGTTGGCCAGGTGTGCTTTTCTCCTGGCCTTACTGACCTGTAATGCCATGACTGCCTGTGAGGAGAGTCAGCTCTGCTGGCCCTGGAAACCACCACTACTGTTGGAAGGGTAGAAGCAAGGGGCTTGGGAGGAGAGCTTATGTGTGTCTAGAACTCAAACCACAAACTGGTGAACCAATTTACCAATGATTTAGCCCCTAGAAGCAGCCTTTGTTTATCTAGTCTCTTTGTGAACCTAAGGAAATGAAAACCCATAGAAACAGGCTTTATAGAAGCTGACCGTGGCAAATGGGCACTTTCGTTTTAATAACTTCCTGAGCAGAAGTCCAAGTTTACCCCCTCCTGAAAGCAAACAAACAGGCCAGGAGACTTTCTTGTATTTAAAGAGTGTTAGTGAAAAAACAAAAACAAAATCAAGCCAGGCATGGTAACACACAACTTTAATCCCAGCACTCGAGAGACAGAGGCAGGTGGATCTCTGTGAGATCAAGGCCAGCCTGGTTGAGATGAAGGCCAACCTGGAGCTGGAGCTCCAGGGAGACTCTGTTTCAAAACAGCAGCAACAAAACCCATAACGAGTGGCAGTGATGCTCTGGCCTCTAGTGACTTGCTCTAGTGAAACTAGGGAAGTGGAGCCAGCGGTCAGTGTGGATTTGCAGATGTTTACAGTGAACCTCTGAAGCTTTCCTTGAGGCTTGGCCAGATTGCCTGCTCCCATGTGGCGACCTGAATCTGGCTACGTAAACCAGGCTGATCTCGATCTCATACAGATTCACCTACCTCTGCCTCCCAAGTGATGGGACTAAAGGCATTGTGCCACCGTGCCCGACAATACCCAGTTTTTGTTGGAGTCTACCCTTAGGCCCTCTTGGCTGGGAGAAGTTTTAGAACAGGTTGGGAAGAGATCAGCAGAGGTCCTTTTAAACTGGTAGGTCATGGGTCCCCAACTCTCTGGAGGAGAATTGGGTAAGTTGGCCCCTAGTGGCCTCTGTACAAAAATAACAGCCTTCTGAGCAGGTGCCAGCTTTGTCCTTGAGACCTGGCCTACTTGCTGAGACCACAGGCTCCATTGATGTTTTTACCCTAGGGTTTTGGGCTATATGTACCTAGCTTGGCCTTTGACTCCCACCACCCTCCTCTGCAGCTGGACCTTTCCACACCACCCTTCATCCCAGTAGACCAGCTTACCCTGTTCATCCTCAAAATTGTGTGCTTTGTCCTTGACTTGGGCCCACAGCCTCCTTCATTGACAACCACACTGCTCCTTGTAAAGCAGCCTCAGAACAACAGAACCTTACATATCACCCTTTACATTAGCAAAGAACTTACTGAGAGTTAGCTAGTATCAGTCTTTATTTTTCTATTACCTCTATAATTTTATCTTAAAATTACCCTTGTGAGGGGCTGGAGAAAATACTCAGCAGTTAAGAGCATGTATTGTTCTTGCAGAGGACCTGGGTTCAGGCCCAGCATGCACGTCAGGTGGCTCACAACCACCTATAATTTTAGCTCTAGAGGATCTGATGCCTCTGACCTCTGACATCTGAGGGTAACCTGCACAGTGGTGCACAGACCCCCTGCCATACGTACACACACAATTAAATGTTTTAAATAAATCTTTTTAAAATTGCCCTTGTGAAACTAGGTAGCAGTTAAATGAAAACTGAGCTGCGCCTGTTTTTTTGTTTTTTTTTTGTGTTTTTTTGTAAGCCTATAGACCTGCTGGGGTAAAGATAACAGGAAGGATCATCCTGGACTGCAGGGTCCTGGACCGGAGGCTGCATTTTCCCAGCTGCTACCCATTGGTGGATGTCCATTTCTGTGCCTGGTTGATGGAGGTCGTTCTCTCTGTATTCAGTGAGGACAGGAGCGCCTGAGGGTCATAGAAGAACATAGGCTGGAAAGACTTTATGAAACTTTCCCTCAAGGATTTGTTAGTGAAAATATGCAATTTCAGTTGTGGTCTGGTTCCTGACACTGGCATTTTTGTCATTGTTAGAGAATTTCCTTTCTGATGATCCAGGAGCACTGTTTCCCACCCCTGTCCCCCAGGTTTTATCTACTATCTTGTTGGTAGTAACAGTTGCCAGCACTTTGAACAGAAACATTTGGCAGAAAATTTAAATGTAGAGATAAGCAATGTTGATGGGCTGTTGTAGGCTACTTGTCAATGTATGGGGTTGGGTTGTCACCTGCAAGTATAAACAAGTAGGATTTTACATTTGGAAGATACCCCAAATCTCCCATTTTTTCAGATAATACTGAGGCCTAGAGAGGTGACTTGTTCAGGCTCCACAGAGTCAGCTGGGAAAGGAGCAAGTACCTGAAGCCCTGTTGCCCTGTCCCAAGGCAGGTGTTCTTTCCACTTGCCCATGATGCCTTTTGTAAGAGGCTCCCCTCTCCCATTACCTCCCCTCTGTCCTGCAGGCAGAGAACAGACCTAAGTAGCTAGCCACACTGTGCCCACATTTGTCTCCATGCCCCTGTCTCTCCCTTCTTCTTAATCATGCCCATTTTGCCACAGCTACCCACCAGTTCAGAAGATAAAGTAGGCGTCCGGTGTCCCACCCTGGCCTTTAACTCCTGAAGTCTGCCCGACATCTTCACCCTTCTCATAGCAGCTCTGTTCAGCTGTAGAGTTCCAGTTTGGGAGGCTCGATATGATGCCTTGTGCCCAGTAAACGAACTGCAAGTAGCCAGGTGTAGTGGCTCACCCCTGTAGTCCCAGCACTTAAGAGGCTGTGGCAGGAGGATCGTGTGTTTGAGGCTAGCTAGAGCTACACTTTGAGCTCCAGCCTAAAAGGACAGTGAGTGAGTGAGGTCAGATGTCACATACCAGATGTCACAGATGAACTTGGCATTGTTTGTCTTGCTGCTAGCTTTTTAAGCTTCTGTCTTCTCTCTAACTAGCTACTAAGCTCCAGAGGGCAAGAGGCTGCCCCCCATGTCTCACCACAGTAGTGGAATTCGTGATTGCTGGTAGGCTTCTGCATTGACACCCTCTTTCTTCCATTTGAATAATGGATTATTCCAGTGTGTGCTTACTTTCCAAAGCCTCTTCATGGCCACCTAAACACCCTGGCCTTATATGGTATCTGCCATTTTAGGGAATAAAGAAGCCACCAGATCATGGCAGTTGGTTTATAGATTTCTCTACTTGAATGTTTTGCCACTTAAATTGCAATGGGGAGACCTATGAGTGCTGTGGGAGAAGCAAGGCAGATCATTAGGATAGCTGTGAGAACTGCCTTAGAAGAAGTAACCCTCCTGAGTTAGCTTTTTATAGCCTGAAGACCACTGGTGAAATTTTTATTCCTAGAACTTTAAAAATCATCAGGATTCTTCATTTTAGCCTGTTGGACTTCTGGCAACTTCTATGACAGAGGTACTTCAAGCTTCACAGTGGAGAATTGCTGTTAGAAATGAGCCAGTTAGAAGGGCAGGGCTGGTTATTCAGAAGTTGTGAAGACAGATCGTTGGGCATTTACAACACTCGTGTGTAGTTTGCTCATAAAAGAGAATGCCTAACTGGAACTTATCTAGTGAAAATTAAAGCATTAAACCTTCCAGAGTGAGAAACAGTGGACATCTGCCAAGAAAAGACATAGTCACCATCTTGGCTGAGCTTTCTCCAGGCTCAGAACTGCATGTGGCTGGGTCGCCTGTGGAGAAACCACTCTCTGACTTCTGCTTTTCTCTCTTTTTCAGAGCCTGAGCCCTTGTGGAGCCAGCAATGACAAGTCTGAATGGTCGCCATGCCGAGAAAACCACTGACATGCCAAAACCATCAGCCCCCAAAGTGCACGTGCAGAGGTCCGTGTCCCGAGATACCATCGCCATTCATTTCTCAGCATCCGGGGAGGAGGAGGAGGAAGAGGAGGAGGAGTTCAGGGAGTACCTGGAGGAGGGGCTAGACGACCAAAGCATTGTAACGGGGCTTGAAGCCAAGGAGGACCTGTATCTTGAACCTTGGGGTGGTCATGACCCCGCTGACCTTGCTGCCTCGCGTGTCCCGGCAGATGGACTGTCTGTGTCCGAGACCCCTGCCATTTTGCCCGTTTCCGAGAACACTGTAAAGCTGCTGGAATCCCCTGCTCCGGCAGTGCAAGTATTAAGTACAGTGCCACTGGCTTTATCCCCAGGGTCATCTTCATCAGGGCCATTAGCTAGTTCTCCCAGTGTGTCATCCCTTTCTGAGCAGAAAACCAGTTCTTCTTCTCCATTGTCCTCTCCTTCCAAGTCTCCCATCCTCCCATCCAGTGCCTCGTCCTCCACCCTTTCCAGTGCAAAGCCCTTCATGAGCCTGGTAAAGTCCCTGTCGACTGAGGTGGAACCAAAAGAATCCTCACACCCCTCCCGGCACAGGCATTTGATGAAGACATTGGTCAAGTCTCTGTCCACAGACACCTCCCGGCAGGAGTCAGATTCTGTGTCCTATAAACCACCTGACTCCAAGCTGAATTTGCACCTGTTCAAACAGTTCACACAGCCACGAAACACAGGTGGAGATTCCAAAACTGCACCTTCTTCCCCGCTCACGTCTCCCTCCGATACTCGCTCCTTTTTTAAAGTGCCCGAAATGGAGGCGAAAATTGAAGACACTAAACGACGCCTTTCAGAAGTCATCTATGAGCCTTTTCAGCTTCTCAGCAAAATCATCGGGGAAGAAAGTGGCAGCCACAGGCCCAAAGCCTTATCCTCAAGTGCTTCAGAACTCTCCAACCTGTCCAGCTTGAACGGGCACCTGGAAAGCAATAACAACTACAGCATCAAGGAGGAGGAGTGTGACTCCGAAGGGGACGGCTATGGCAGTGACTCCAACACCCCCAGGAGCGACCACCCAAAGCCTACCGAGGAACCTGCGAAAGAGGTGGAGCCCAAAGCTGCCCAGGCTAGCAGCCTGAAGGACTTAGGCCTGAGGACAAGCTCTCTTGTTCTTGAGAAATGTTCTCTGTCTGCCTTAGTGAGCAAAGAGGACGAAGAGTTCTGTGAACTGTACACTGAGGACTTTGAGCTGGAGACTGAGGGTGAGGGGAGACTTGAGAAGCCCCTGGATGTTCCACTCAAGGCAGAGGTGCTTGCCGATGATGGCATGGTTCTTGACAGTGAGGATGAGGTGGACTCAGCCACCCAGCACCCGGAGTTACCCGTGAAGACATTGGGCTTCTTTATAATATGTGTCTATGCGTACCTCATCCTTCCCCTCCCCTACTACATGAGCGGGCTCTTCCTGGGCATCGGCCTTGGGTTCATGACGGCCATTTGCATGATTTGGTTTTTTACACCACCAAGTGCTCATAAATATCACAAATCACAGAAAACTCTGCAACACCGGAACACAAGATCTCTGGACATCAAAGAGCCTGAAATATTGAAGGTAAGCCTTGCTCTGGCTGCCGACAGGTCCACCTAGCAAGTAGCGATAACTCATTCTTGTGGCTAATGGTTAACTATTTTTTACCAGGAGTGTTTTTAAGACTTTGGAATCTCTCTTCTCCAGGAAGCCAAGAAGCTCATCTGGTACCCTCCTTGTAGTTCATGTTTATCAGTTACCAGATGGTTTTTCAGAGTTCTTCATGGCCCCAGACAGCAACATTTATATCCAGTTCCTATTCAAGTCTGTCTGCTGGTTTGCCAGGCTTTTGCTACTTGTTGAGGATTTGCTATGGCTGAGTATTAGGATTATATATTCTTGAGACTCTGGAATCAGGTTAGATGTTTATAGAATTGCAGGAGAAGGCCAGGAGGAAAGAGACCAATTAATATCAGTTGGTGACCCATGTGGCTATCCCTTCTCCATGCACAGTGGAGCAAGGGCTGGGAAAGGTGTCACATTTGTTTGCATGCCAGGTGTCAGGTTGTGGGCTCCTGGTGGTGTGTGACGATTTGTCAGGGCACAGGACAAATGTACTGGAATTTTTGTTTCTACCTGTTCATGTTTTTCTGGTTATTGTGTACGTGCCGTAAGATTGGTAGTACAAACATATAGTTTATAAGCCATCTGCACACACTTTTATTTGTGTTTTCACAGATAGGGTATAAGTCAGAACCGTTTAGAGGCCACTGCTATATACAAGTTGTCAAGTTCAACTTCTTGATCACCTGTTGGCATTTGGTGCTTCCAATTTTACACATGAGGAAGCCCAGGCTCTGCAAGGCGATCATTTATCCAAGTTTTCTTGCCATTTAATTGAGTAATTTGGAGCCCAGTGTGCCACCTGCTTTCTCATGATGCCTTTCCACAGAAAGTTCACTACTGGACCTTCCCTGAAAAACTGTTGCTGGTGTTACAAGGGGTGTACAAGAAGAATTTTGTTTTCTTGGGGCAGTTTTGAACCACGATCTTAACTTTTAGCTCTTCCAGTTGGAAACTTGTTTGGTTTCTGCTCAGTTACTGGATTTCCCCTTCCTTCTGTCTTAAGTAAGATGACAACATAATATTGACTTACTGCAAAAAGAAAAAAAAAAGTTGGTAAATAACTCTTTCCAAGATGTTATTTAATGTTTTTTAATTTCATGCCTTTCTTCCCATATTAAAAAAAAAAAAAAAAACATGGTGGTACACACCTTTTAATCCCTGCAGAGGCAGAGGCAAAGGCTGGTGGAACTCTGTGAGATTGAGGCCAGCCTGGTCTACATACTGAGTTCCAGACCACCTTTGACTACTGGGAGACTGTCTCAAAAAGACCAAACAGACAAAAAAACATAGTCTATTTTAAAGCACATAGAACTCCAAAGAAAAGAATGATTAAATAAGTGAAAGGGAATTAGTTAATGATTTGATCTGTTATCCTTGCTTTTTAAAAATTCTGCAGTTGGTTGGATCTGTATACACATGTGTGCATTCACGCACTCTTCTGTTTGATTTAATGCGATTCTGTATTTTGCAGCCTAACCTTTTTTCTTTCTTTAACACAGCAGTATGTTATGAGACTGTTTCTGTTTTAAGGGAAGCTGGTGTTGGTGCTTGCGGGTGTGAGGCCCGTAGCTTAGCCTGAATCTGTGAGGTGGAGCAAAAGTGACTCATGCACAGTGGCTCAGCTCTTTTGAAAGGGTGACAGACACTGTGACTACCTGATCTACATGCATTCTAAGTGACTTAGTAATACCTTTACAAAGAAAAATAATGCTTACGTAATTCCAATACTACTGACTGATGGTGGCATTCAGTTTAAAGTGTTTGAGCCTTTATTTGTCCTGGAAAGATTTTAATTTTGATACAGTCTTTAGTGTTGATCTAATCACTGCTGTGTGTTGACAGTTTACCAGCTACCTAGAGGATACCATTGCAGTATTCAACATTGTGACAGGTTGCTTTGATCCAGTGATTGGAACAATTAAGGAAGACTGCGGACTAGGTTTGCTATATTGTCCCAGTCATGCTACATCACAACCCTGTTAAATTAGGGTATGTGCTTATGAAGAAATGGAGGCCCAGGGAAGTTACATTACTTGCCCATAGCCATGCAAGCTAGGTGTTTATCTTAGTCTGTTGTTTGTTGCTAACTACATAATACTACAGGCTAGGTAAGTCATAAAAGAAAGAGGTTCAGACTTGGTGGCAGCCATCTGCAGTGGTAGCACTCGGGAGAGAGAAGCCAGATTATTGTGAGTTTTAAGAACAGCCCGGACTATATTCTGAGACTCTGTCTTAAAAAAAAACAAAGAAAAGATGTTATTTTGGCTCCTGGTTCTAGACCAAAGTTGAGGAGCTTATCTGGTGGTGATGGCCCTCTTACCAACAGAGTCCTGAAGTCTGTGGACATCACTGGTAGGTGGTAAAGGGCACAGGTGTGCATGTGTTCTCTGCCTACCCTATCTTCTTATAAAGCCGGCAGAATTCAGTGGTGGGGCTCTACCCCAGTGACTTTATCTAGTCCTGATCACCTTCTATACGCCACCCCAAACGTCATCATCAGAATCAGTTCCCACCCTAATATCCAAATATTCATTTGGGGCCTTAACTTGTTTAGAATGATTTCATTACTAATGAGGAAAAGTTCATTTTAGCTTGAGCTCTTTTGCTGTGTGTGCATAGCTGCTTTTAGAGACTTAGCTAAATAGCTCTGTTTAGGAAAGGGACAGGATTACAGGTTACAAGAGTGTGTTTGTTGCAAGCTCCAGTTTTCAAATACAAATGATTTTGGAGCTTAGTTTTCCTGAGTGGGAGATCATTCTCTTAGGAATCATTTTATAGACATGGCACTTGAAGACACTTGTCGCATTGACATTAAATTTAGGAGCCAAATGTTGTGATAAGAAAAGGAAAGTATATCGGAGTCTAACTTATCTTCAGTTTTCTCATTAGACTTGTGATTTATTCTCCAAATGAATTAGGTTAACACTAGCTTTGGTAAAATGATGGACATTTATTTCTTTTGAGCACAAACCAACCTAATATGGGTATTTTAGGAGGGCGGGTAGCCCCTGTACCTGTTGATTCAGGGGCCCCAGGCTCTTGCTGTCCTGGGTCTATATCCAGGACCCTGCTAACTCTTTCTTAAAGGATGGTAAATATTTCAGGCTTGTGGGCAGTAGAGTCTCACTGCAGCCACTCAGCTCTGCACTGCAGCAGGAAAGTGGCCTTAGATTATAGGTTAATGGGTGGCTGTGGCTGTTTCCAGTTGCTAAGCCCTGTCCTAGATGTTAAGAGTTCTTTTTTAAAAAAATATTTTGTGTATTTTTAAAAAGTTTTGTGTATGAGTGTATTGCCTGCATATATGTAAGTACACCCGTGCCATGCAAGGCCCCACGGAGGTCAGAAGTGGGTGTCAAATTCCTCTGGATCTGAAGTTATGGATGGTTGCTAGCTGCCATGTGCTTGCTGGAAATTGAGCCTGGGTCCTCTGCAGGAGCAGCCAGTGCTCTTAACCACGGAGCCATCTCTCCAGCCTGTGTTAAGAGCTCTTGTGTGCAGTCTTTTGGCAGAACGAAGAAGAGATGCCTACTTAGGTGCCTATACCTGGAAGTGACATCTGTTGTCCATTCATGCCCCACTCGGGTGAACCAGTTACATAAGCCTCTGAAATGAAAAGGGTCTTTTCTGGGCAGCTTCTCCCCAGCCACAGCCCTACTCTAAACCCAAATCTGAGGCACAGCGAGTGTCTCTGTCTCACCTTCGTAGCACTTACTAATTGTAGTTATATGTTTATTGTTGAACTTCTACAGTTCATAAGCTTCTTCAGTATATCAGCAGTGTTCATCTGCTCACTCTGTGTCTTCAGCTCCCACTGTGACCCGTAATTGCTGGATGATTGCATGGGTCCATAGGTGAGTGAAAATTTAGTTAGTTTTTCTGTCCTTTGACCTAATACATGACAGAAGCAACAGTCAGGGAGAAGTACAGTCCATCATCAAGGGGAAGGTTTGGTGGCTGGTTTAGCCACCTCATGCTCCCATAGCAGCCCACAGGAAACAGAAGACTGACTAGAAGTGGGGCCAGACTGTAAACATCCAGGCTGGTACCCAGTGACCTACATTATCCATCCAAACCCATGTCCCAGCAGTTTGACAACCTCCTGAAATAGCACCACTAGCCAGGAACCAGGTGTCTACACATATGAGCCTCGGGGACATTTCACCTTTAGACTTTAACGATGTTATTGGCCTTATTACCTAATGAATTTACTTACTAAAAACTCCTAATGCTTCCTTCAAAAAAAAAAAAAAATTCATTGGTTGATAGGAGTGTTCCTTTAAGAGGAAAAAAAGATGGGGACAAAGACACGGCTCAGCAATAAAGAGCACGGGCCGCTCTTGCAAAGGTCCTGGGTTCCAGTTCCAAGGGAATCCAATCTCCTCTCCCCAGGCACCTTCATACATGTACACATACACTCACATAGACACATACACATACATATAAATAGAAATAAAAACACAAATAAAAAAAATGAAGAAAAAGAATTACTAAAAAGTACAACTTTTAGAGAATGTATTTTTTTCTTTTCTGAAGCAAGGACAATCCATTTTTATACAATTTGAAACTTGACGATTGATGCTTAAAAGACTCTTTCTTGCCAGTCAGTGCTCATGAGACAAGATAGGAAAGCAGGGAAAATCTTGGGGACATGAGGAAGAAAAGGCTCAGGACTCTGGAAGCCTCACGCCAGCAGAGAGCAAGAACTCCACACAAGTAGGAAGGCTGTAGGCCTTTCTCTCTTCCCAACCAGAACCTGCAGTTTTGTAGGATTCTCACCAGAAACCCCTTTTATAGAAAAAAAGACATGTGTTGAGCCCTTGGGTAACCAAAGTAGTCTTCTGGTTATACTTTTTGGATTATAATTTTGTCCAAGGCTTCTTTAAAGCCAGAAAAAAAAAAAAAAAAAAAAGAAGAAGAAGAAGAAAAAAAAAGAAGGAAGGAAGGGAAAAAAAAAGTTTCTTAGCAACCTTTTGAGATGTAATTTGAGAGCCCTTAAAATGGTATATATGGCCAATGCTGAGACACTTAGGGATCGCTTCAGGAGCCTGAACCACGCATGGTGCATCCTGCTTTCTGGGTTCCTGCTAAAGAGGGCCCACTCATGCCCTCAGGTGTTTCTTACTTTGTTCTGAGCATCTCCTTACCGTTCTGCTTCAGTCTACCTAAAAATGTCTTTAGTAGAATTTGTAACTTTGCTTTACTCTACTGGTAGTCCTGAAATGCTTTTCAGTGATGAGGCAACAAATTTTCATTTGACCTTAGTGGAGGTCTCTAAAAGCCAAGGGGAGCTGCTGAGGGTCCTGTCCTCTCCCTGCAGACATACTCATAGAGTGCTGCCCTCCTGGAATCAAAGAGACTGTAGGAGTGGTACATGCTCAGTGGAGGGTTAGAGAAATGGGTGTGAGGGTGAGTTCTGGTTTTCTACTCTGACAGGTTTATGCTTGTGATGTGATGAAGGAGACAGGCCCTAGTTTCTGGATAGAGCAGCCCTGTTGCTATGGTTAGGTTATGGTTTGCTCCTCCCGAAACACGTGTTAAAGTTTAATTTCCAGTGTAACTGTGTGAAGAGGTAATTAGAAGCTGGGAATGGTGGCTAATGCCTGTTATCCCCGGCACTTGAGTGTACCACAGAGGGTTAGGCAGGACATCGATGTTCAAGGCCATCCTTGATACACAAAGTTCCGGGCCAACTTACAATACATGAGACCCTATCTCAAAAACAAAACAAAACAAAAGTAATTAAGGCCAGCCAAGTTGGTTCATGACTGAATTCCAGCACTTGGGAGGCAGAGTAGGAGCGTCACAAGTTCTAGATCAACATGGATCAATAATAAGACCTTATCTTTAAAAAAAAAAAAAGTAATTGGATCATGGAAGCTCCACCCTTGTGACAGGATTAATGTGACTCCTATAAGAGTGGGTTAGTTATCATGAGAGCAGGTTGCTATGAAGCCAGCCAGGGTGCCTCCCCTTTCTGTGTCCTGAACAGGTGTCTTTTTTCCCTGTGAGCCCATCCTCTCTTTCCACTTCTCCCCTGGGTAGAACAGCACATCCTCCCGACCCCAGCAGCTAGAGAGATGTATCATGCTTTCAAACCTTAACTGCTGCAGCTAAGTAAATTCTTTTCTTTAGACTTATCCCAACACAGCTGGGCCCTTTGAGTCCAGCTACTTAGGAGACTAAGGTTAGAGCATGCAGTTCCAGGCCTACCTGGTCTACAGAGCAAATTTAAGGTCAGCCTGGCTAACTTTATGACAAAAAGGACTAGGCTATAGCTCAGTGGTACAGTACATGCCTGAGGGCCCTGGGTTCAATCTACAGTACTATCAAAAAAGATTAATAATAATAAAATAAATAAATTCTGAAGGCTTGAGTATTTTGTTATAGCAACAGAAACAGACTAATATATCTGTGAACCTGCTTCTGCAGTGAGTAGAAAGTTCTATTTTTGAATTGTTTGATTTGAGAGATTAGTTAGCTGGTTTGAGTTATTTTCTGTGCATCTGATCCTTTTAGTTCTTGTAAAGAATGGAAATGTTTAAAAAAAAAATCACAAAACTCCACAATAAGTGGAACTTCCAGTGCTTTAGATCTCTAATACAGAGGCTAGCTCCTTGACAATGATCCTGCAGACTCCTTGCTTCCTAAGGTTTCAGGAGTAACCAACCTTTGAATATTATATGACGTTGTCATCTACGAATATGTTGCACCGCATCTGTATCTATCCTGGAACACATGTGGCCCTCAGACTCTTAAGTTAGACACATCTGAATGGAAGTCAACTCCGTGAGCCATGAACTAGCTGAGCAAAAACTTTGTTGCCCAAGGACTATTCTAGCACTTGGAATTCGCTTGCATGAGGATTGCAAGTTCAAGGCCAGCCTGACCTATATAGGGAGACCGTTTTAACAAAATAAAGCGACATGGACTATTTTAGGAGAACTCTCTTATTTAAGCTTCTGAGCCACATAGGTTCTCACCGATGATCCTAAGAAGGACCTACAGCCTGCACAGGACTAAGAGCCTGGCTTTATTATTGGCTCCATGAACAGTTTAGGGAGTGCTACAGTTTCTCTGCTATGTGATGATGAAGAGAAGGAGGAGAAAAGTGCAGCCTGTGCTTTCTGTGTCTAATCTAAACTGCAAATCTTTGTGTTCACACAAGGTGCTGTAGGGCCAGTAGAATGGGAGTGCTTGCCACCAAGCCTGACAACCTGAGTTCAGTCCCTGGAACTCACATGGTAGAAGGAGAGAACTGAATCCTGAAACTTGGCACTCTTGCACCCACATAGACATACATGTATACTAAATTAAATAAATAAATAAATATTTTTTTAATGTAAAAGCCATAGTGCCGTAGCAATGACAGATAAGGGGATAATCATCCAGAAAGAACAATGTGGAGCCAAGCAGTAGCAGTTCTCAAAGGCTAGCCTGGCTGTTCAGGCCACATAGTACTCCACCGCTTCCTCCTAGCCTGAATAATTAGCATCATATTGACTGGAAGAAGCAGGAAGGGCCTCTGTGTGATCCAAGAGTATCCCTAGGACCTCAGAATCCACTTCCTCTCAGGGATGGGAATTCAGGCCGAGGAGAAGAAACTGGTAGGAGAAAGGTTGCCTTGAACATCCAGCCACGTGCCTCAAAAGCATGAAAGCAAAGGCAGTTACTGGCCTTAAAGCCCGGTGAGCTGGGTAAGGTAGCTCCAGACAGAGCCTCCTCTGTGCCTCAGACTCCCAAGAGTGTCAGAGTGAGGACACCTCCTCTGCAGTGTGCTTCTGGAGTTCTTATCTGGGAATGCTTAGATGTCCTGAGTTAGAAACCTCAGAAACAAGTGGGTTGGGGCCTGAAAGGCTGAGGTGTTGCCCATGGGGTGTTTGCTAAGTATTCCTAAGCAAATTGGAGGTCCTCCTTCCCCGAGATGGTACTGTCACTTGGCCAGAGCATATTTCATTCAGTGCTATTCTTGCATGCCAACTTTCCCACCTGTTTATGATGGAAAGCCTCCCAAAGATTTCATAAGGTTCTTGGATTTATGTTTGAACGTATGACTCAGATGCAGTTTTGAATTATCTTCGTGAGGAAATTCTTTATCTGACATATAAACTACCAACAGAACATAGCAGTAGGATGTCAGTTTCCAGAGTAATAATCTGTCTAGAAGGTTGACTAAAATTATATTTATGCCATTGCAGTGACTAGTAGAAATGAATTTTGGAAAGCCTTCTTTCTTTGCTACAGTTAGATATAATAAGATGGACAGGTTGCTTTAATAATTAGGATTTCAGAAATACAGGCTTCGGCTTTGATATATTAAATGAATAATTTTGAGCCAGGCATGGTGATGCATGCCTGTAATCCCAACACTTAAGAGGGAAGAGGATCAGAGTTCAAAACTACCTTGGCTGCATAACAATTCAAGGCCAGACTGTGCTGTATGAGACCCTGTCTCAAAACAAAACCATGTGTAGCACATACCTTTACTTCCAGCACTCTGGAGGCAGAGCAGATGGATCTCTGTGAGATCAAGACAAGCCTGGCCTCCATAGTGAGTTCCAGGCCAGCTGAGGCTATTGGGAGACCCTGTCTCAAAAAGACTGAAAAAAAAAAAATGTACTGCTCTTGTAGAGGATCCAAGTTCTGTTTCCAGTGCCCAGGTCAGGCAGCTCACAGCCACTCGTAACTCTATCTCCAGAGAATCCAGTGCCCTCTTTATTTAGGCTTCTACAAGCACCTATGTTCAGGTGACATACCCCCTTACAAACACACATAGATGCATAATTTTGTTTTTGTGTTTTGAGACAGGGTCTCCCTGTAGCTCCACTTGGCCTGGAACTCACTATATAGACCAGGCTGGCCTTGAACTCATAGAAATCCACTTGCCTCTGCCTCCAAAGTGCTGGGATCAAAGGCATGCTACCTTGATATTTTATAACAGCTAGGTTTTTCGGAAGAAATTTGCCGTACTAATTTGGTCACGAGGCGTATGTATGTGTATGTGCATGTATCTGTGTCTCTCTGTGTCTGTGTATGTGTCTGTCTGTGTGTGTGTGTGTATCTCTCTGTATGTGTCTGTGTGTGCATGTCTGTGTGTGTGTCTGTGTGTGTCTCTGTGTATGTGTCTGTGTGTCTCTGTGTTTGTGTGTCTCTATGTGGGTATCTCTCTATGCATGTGTGTGTGTGTCTCTGTGTGTCTGTGTCTATGTGTCTCTGTGTTTGTGTGTGTCTATGTGGGTATCTATGCATGTGTCTGTGTGTGTCTGTGTGCGTGTGTGTCTCTCTCTGTGTCTGTGTGTGTGTGTCTCTCTCTGTGTCTGTGTGTGTGTGTCTGTGTCTGTGTGATGTGTTGGTGTCTAACCGCTGTTCTTAACTCATTGTTTTGTTCTGCAGCTTCTTTCAGGGGTGTCCAAATGGATTGCTGAAGACACTATCAAGAAGAAAATAGTTTCTATCTGTATTCCTGCTCTTTCTAGCTAAAAAAGTGACTAAGCCTTGTGATATTTGACATTTAGATGACTAGCAATTGGTCTTTGGCCAGAAACATTAGAAATTATCTCATTAACAGTAAGCTTCACTCTGAGTACACATACTGTACCTTAAGTTGTCAGCTAAGATAACATGAAGGAGGACTGGGGCGATGGCTCAGCAGATAGAGCTCTTGCCACACAAGCCTAATGACCTGAGTTTGGTCAGCAGGATCCAGATAAAGGTAGAAGGAGAGAACCAACCCGACAGAGGTGTCCTGACTCCCACGTGCACCCTCACAGACACCTCATATGCACACACACACTAATGAATAAGACTTTTTAAAGATAGTAGAAAATACTATCATGGAAATATGAAAAATTAGCAAAGAGGCTAATGATATCTTTTGCTCTGCTTTTTTATTTATTGTAGATTATTTATTTATAAGTAAAGGTAAATATTGTTGGCATATGTTCAGAGCTGTTTAACTAATAGAAAATACATCTGGAAAGTCAGAGGCTGCCACCTTATTTGCTCACTGATCTACTAGAATGTCGACACTTGCTTTTAAGATGGCCTGATGCTTATTATGTATGAACATAAATCAGACCTTGGTTATCGTGGTGGTTCATCTGAGATCATTTAATTTGTCTGCCTAATTTGAGTGCTTCTTATCTCCTGCTTTGCCACACACTAATTTAAAATGCATTACAATTTAAAAGTCACCTGAGTTTGGGAGATGTTCTTCTGAAAGATAGGAAAGCCCAGATGAAGACTGTTTTCTCACATTCTGTGGCTTTAGCCCTGACTCCAGTGACTGCAGCTACGTGGCTGTGAAGGTGACCTTGAGACAGCCAGTTGGAGGATGTGGACAGTATTGATGCTGGCGTTTCCCTCCACTAATGGTCTTTTGTTTTTCCTTCACGGTTGCCTATCGTGCCTTTGAGTACATTTATTTTCAGTGTTGGCTGTCTGCTTGAGGCTGTCATTCACAGTATGAGTTGTGTGTGTGCAGGTCTTCTTTGCCTTTCGTGGGTAAAATTAAATATGTATCTAAAGTACTGCAATGTGTATTAGACTGTTTCTTCCTTAGTCTCAGACTGTATGATATTTGGTGTTGTTTTAACTACTGACTCTGGTTCTCAACTATCCACACATCAAAAAGGGCTAGGCTTTAGAAAGACAAAGTCCTGCTTGTGTGTTATTGGAATGGGAGACGAAGAGCAATCACCTATGCATGAGTTTCAGAGGTGATTCTCAGCCACAGAAGCCTCTAGTCCTGGCTCCGGCCTACTCTCTCTAGGGCTTGCTTCTTCCTTGATAGACTCAGGGGAGGGCTGAGTGACAGGCCCATGTGTCAGTGCGACTACGGGGTAAAAACATGCTGCAGTGGACGGGTGTCAGTCCAAGCACCACACAGAGGCTTCTCATTGTGCCCTGGGGCAGAAGGCCAAAGTTTTCCTTGGTCAGCTCTGCATCAAGCTGAGCAAGAGAGCATTGGCCCTGAAGTCTTCACTGGCACTAGACTGAAAGTGAGCCCAATAGTAGTTCTTCTGGACTTTATTATTTTGAAAAAGGTTAATTGTAGCTCTTAATCTTTCCAAGGATTAAATGGGCCCCTTTATAGTTGTGGTTTCTACTTTCAGCCAAACGTGGCTTCAAGTCCAGTAGAGAATTGAAGAGAAACCCCCTGACCTTTTATAAACATCATCACAGGACTAGACTGCAGGCCAGACAGCTGCAGCCCGCTGACTGAGCCATTGTTCTAGTGGCATGCACTGTCTCCATCTCAGCAGCTCCAGGTTCAGAAAGAAACAAGGCCTGTCTGAGATGCAGCTATGTGGGTGCAGAGGTCGCAGCCCTTTCAGCTCAGTTCCTGCTGTGGAATGAGATACAGTGTGCTTCAGCTCTTTGTGCTCACTCCATAGCTCAGACCAAAGCAAAGCTGTAGAAATACCACACTTGGCAAATTTAGGCTTAGGGATTTTTGTTTTGTTTTTTTAGACAGAGTTTCCCTGTAGCCCCAGCTACCGTGGAACTTACGATGTAGACCAGGCTGACTTCAGTCTCACCTCTGCCTCCTGAGTGCTAGGATGAAAGGTGTGTGCCACCACGCCCAACAAGGTTTAAGGATTTTTGAACCCGTGATCGGAAGACAGTGAGGACCACATGGGGGAGAGAGTGAGGCCTTGAGTTGCCATGATGCTGTGCTCAAGTTGGAGTCTAGAAACCCCACATGCAGCCTAATCCAGGGAGTTGTTCAAGTTCCCAGGGTATTTTAGCTAGCTGATGGTATGAAACTCTGATTAAGTTTGCTCTGGGAAACTGCTTTCTTCAAAGGAGACTTAATTTGAGGTCTGGGGTACTTTAGGGGCAGAATCAGAGGGTCACAGTGGAGTGGTGCCTGGCCGCATCTTGGCAGAATGGGGGCCGGTCTGCACCCCACTGTCTGTCTAACATGGTTCTGGAAGCAGTTCCTGTCATCCTAGGGCTCCTTGTTTGCTCTGACTTTTCTTTGAGGATGGCAACCCCGCCTTCTTCCAAGTAATTATCCAGCTTATCCCTTTATATGTCTGCAGGAGCGCAGCCAGCACTGTGCTGTGGGGACACAGCCTGTCCTGCTCATGGCTTCTAAGAATTTCATTGAATTCTCGCAGCTACTCTTAGAGTCAGGCTTCATTCATGTGGTCAGTCAACAAACATTGGTTATTCCTGAGATGAGCAGACCTGCCTTTGCTCTCCCTGCTCTGTGGCGACTCGGTTGAGTAATGTGGGCAGTTAACAGGTCCACTGATGGCAGACGAGTAACAGAGGAGTGCAGCGTCCGGGAGAAGTGCCACCTTTGCCATGACCCAAAGCGCGCCAAGGCACTGGCCGGGCTGTACATGGGACCATGCCACAGGACCAAGATAGGTGACCACACCTCAGAGTCAGGTAGACATGAGGTCACATCCCAACCGTGCCAGTCTCGGCCCCAGGAAGCAAATCATTTACCCTGTGTTTCTGCCTGTGGCATCGTAGGGAATTGGCCAAAGTAGAGATAATGTACTTGAAGTGCCAGCGACTCACGAGCCCAAATAGCAGCTACTACTGTGCATATTAGTATTTTCAAAACCCTGTGCTTAAGGTTCATTCCTTTTTAGTGTACAAATTATGCCAAACTACTGTCAATATGGAGAAAAATTGTAGTCTAAGTGTAGATATGAGGTGGATCAGGAAGGCAGTCAGCTAGGCCAGGCCCCTTTACAGGAAGGAAAACTAGGGGTCTGAGGACAAAGCAGCACCCACCCTGTAGCTGGCAGGTGGTGAAGGCAGGGTTGGAACAGGCCTGGCAGCGACTACGGAAGTCTTACTGAGGCATTTTATCAGCAGTCTTTCACACAATCAAATATGAACATGATAGGGACTCACTAAAGCTAACAAACGGTTATTCACAGTGCATGTGCAATCCGAAGTTTGATGGCGGGTAGGGTGTATTTGCTTTTTGGCAGTCTTGGACTTTAGCCTCTAATAGATCTCTAACAGATTTAAAGGAACAGGGCCCTTCAGGAAGGTGGAAATCTGATGGTGAAAGGAAGGAGAAAAGAAGAAACTACACAGCAGCTGGGGATCTGAGAGGGTGGGCGTGGGGAAGCGGGCTGGCCTAGGCTCATACTGGACTGACATTTGGAACAGGCTATCCCATCGCCTGGACTCTTCCCGAGGCTTCTTTTCCTCTGCCGCTGTTGTGCATGGCAGGCAAGGCTTTGTGGTTTTGAGCTGTGTAGTTAGGGCCCAGAGTTTTCTTTCCCTCACCTTCCTTGGAGTCGGACTGCTCTAAAACTCCTGGTACCTGACAATCGAGGAGGGTGTCCTGGATCTGTCAGAGCTGTCGGCAGAGGATAACTGCTTCCTCATCTCAGAACCTTTGTCCCAAGAGGACAGGCTGCACCACCAGAACCAGACAGCCACCAGACCTGAGAGGGAGGGACCTGCTCTTCTGGCTCCTGGCCTGCTCTGTGGCCAAAACTAGCTCCCCAAAGGCAAATAGAAAGATTGCCTTTGTTAACCAGTGACAAGAATTTAACTAGGAATAAAATTACCTACCGCTTGTTAGATCAGGGCAGGATAATGACATTCTGTCCGTGAACAGATGAGCCCATGCTTGAGCCCAATTCATGCTCTTGGTAGTCTGTCTTATTTTCCAAATTTGAAAATCAAAAGAGTAAACTAAAAACTTGATGTTTCTCAATAAATAAGTTTGTGTTTAAAGAGATGAGTATGCTTGTAGAAGGCTCTACCCAATAACACCCGCAGGCACCGGTTTTCAGGTGTGCATAGAACTGTTGTCAATAAGCTGAGCACGATGGCGTGTCTGTAATATCAGCACGGGGGAGGCTGAGATGGGAAGATCTGAATTTGAGGCCAGTCTGGTCTACACAGCAAGAGCTGTCTCAAAGAACTGAAAAATAGAACCGGGGGGTAGGGGGAGAAAATAAACCACAAAGAAGCCTGTCCAGAATAGACCATATTCTTGGACATAAAACAAACCTTAACAAATGTTAATAAAATGAAATTATAGAAAGAATGTTCTCTGACCATAATGTAATTAAACTAGAAGTCAATAACAGAAATTTCCAAATGTTTAAAAATTAAACAATATACTTCTAAATAACTTATGGATCCAAAGATACATTCATAAGGGGAACTAGAAAATATTTCCAGTTAATAAAATAAGAAGTAGAGTATTTAACAGATTTCAGCTAATGTAGGGTTTAGAAGGAAACTAATAGCAGTAAAAGTTTATATTAAAATAGAAGAAACATTTGAGAGAAGTACAAGTTACTGTTGAAAGAAGGACATCACTACAGACTCTGTAGACGTGAAAAAGATCACAGGTAGAGTGGAAGCTCAATGGAAAAACGCACTGTGATCATGAGGACCTAAGTTCAGATCACTAACACATAAGCCAGGTGTGACTGCCTGTGCCCCTGCAACCTGGCACTGTGGGGACTGGAGACAGGAGGGACCCTGGGCCTTGCTGGCCACCACCCTAGCTCCAGGTTCAGTGAGAGACCCCGTCTCAAGGGAGTAAGACAGTGTAAAGAACAGGACACCCAGAATCCTTTTCTGGCCTCCATGCATGGACACAGGCAAATGCACCCGTATACACATGTATACATTCACTACACACATATATCACGCACATACATATAGCAAAAAGAAAGGAAAAAAATATCACAACATGATACCCAGATGTTGGAAACTTGGCTGAAATAAAGTCTTTGAAATATACCCTGATTTAATATTTCTTAAGAACAAGTAGGTCAGGTGTGATGGCACATGCATGTAATCCCAGATTTTAGGAGGCTGACGCAGGAGAATCATAAGTCCAGGACCAGTATGAGCTATAGAGTGAGACTTTATTTAAAAAAAAAAAAAAAAAAACTGGGATAATCCAATTTTAACACATAATAACCAATATCGTCATTAATCCTGACTACACAAAGTCAATGAATATAATTCAGCATAGTAGCAAACTAAAGAAAAAGACATCTGGGCTTAGTGAAGCATGCCAATAATCTCAGTGATCTGGAGTCAACGATCTGTGCACATTTGACACCAGCCTGATCTACATGAGACCCTATGTCAAAAAGGGCGGGACTAGGGAGGTGGCTCAGTGGGTAAGAGCACTTCACAGCACTAGCATGAGAGGACCGATGTCCCCAGCATTCATGTAAAAATAAAAAACAAAAACCAGGTATGATGGTGTGTGTCTGCAAACCCCGTGCCTGTTGCAGAGACAGGCAGATCCTGGGGACTCTCAGGCCAGCCAGGCTAGCTGAAACAACAGCAGTGAGAGACCCCGTCTCAAAAACTAAGGTGGAGAAGTGATTGAGAAAGACATCCCAATATTAGACTCTGGCTTACACACACACACACACACACACACACACACACACACACACACACACACACACACACACACCAAAAAGAAAAAGAAAAAAAGACATAAGCTGTGACCCAAAGAATATAATTTAAGAACTTTGTGCGTGCAGCACAGTGATCTCCACTCAAACCTGTGATGACAGTCCAATAAGCTTCAGCTTCAGTTCATTGCTCTCATCATTGCTGGTTCCTTTTCAGATGCCTAGACTACCCTGTCTTTCCATAGCTGATGTTTGCTCATCTAATACTTGGGAGTAAATGCTGCTCCTGGCAGTGCCTCAGAGAGGCACTCTCTGGAAATCCTCCCAGCTCCGGGCTGGAAAGAAATCCTCCCAGCTCAGGGCTGGAAAGATAGCTCAGTGTTTAAGAGCACTGGCTTTTCTTCCAGCAGACCTGGGTTCAATTCCCAGCACCTACATGATGGCTAACAACCACCTACAACTCCAGTTCCAGGGAATCCAACACCTGCTTCTGACCTCCAAGGGCATTGCAAGACATGGATGCACTTACACACATGCAGTCATGTGTGTAATAATAATAATATTATTATGTTATATTATATATTATATAATAATAATAATAATAAATATAAATCTTCTCAGCTCATACAAAGCAAGTCTCCTGAGTTGAATAGATCTGTACACTTGGTTTATTGTTTTCACCCTCCCTGCATGGTATGTTTGTCCCTTTTTATTTGATTTCACACCAAAGTTGCCTTTTTGAAATAATGTTTCTCTTTTATAGTTATTCTAGTGGGACTGGAATAGAGACCTAAGTTTGCACATTTTGTTACGTCTTGATCCTTGGGTCAAGAATCCTATCCTTTTTTTTTTTAATTCACAACTTTTTTCTGCACTTGGTAGGTAGGCACTCCACCACTGAGCTACCTCCCAGCCCCTGTCCTCTTTTTAAATATTTTAAAAAATATTTTATTATTTTTATTTTATGTGTATGAGTGTATTGCCTACATATGTGTTAGAATACCCATATCATGCAATTCCCACAGAGATCAGAAGAAAGTGTCGAATTCCTGTGGAACTGGAATTACAAACGGTAGTTAGCTGCCATGTGGGTGCTGAGAACCAAGCCCAGGTCCTCTGCAAGAGCAGCCAATGCTCTTAACCGCTGAGCCATCTCTCCAGCCCCCTCTTTTAAAATCTTTATATCAGCTCCTGGCATGTTACTCAGCTTGTAGATTTAGTGGATGAACAAATGCAGGAGCATTCTGAGTAGATTCAGTGGATGAACAAATGCAGGAGCATTCTGAGGCTCCCTCCTTCTCATTTGGAGTGAGACTCAAATACTTGACACAGAAGTGATGTTTCAACTCCAGGGGCTTTAAGCACTTGACTATCCCATTACAAAGACATTTATAAAATGAGCAGGAAGATATTCTAAACTTTTCTGGGGAATTTTTAAAGAGATCTTGAGCACCCATAAAATCTGGAAAAGTACTTTGTGGAAGGCTAAGTGTTAAATTGATGAGTGCTGATTACAGTTATAAACATTAATTCAGTCTTTTTTTTGCTGTTCCATATGTTTTCATGTGTTTATATATGATGTACTTTGCTCATATTTTATGGCTTTGGGGTTTTTTTGGTACAATTCAGTATGTGTAAAAACTGTTTTGAAAATCAATGTATAAGGCTAGGCCTGGTTACACAGACCTGTAACCCTAGCTAGTCAGGAGGCCAGAGACATCAAAAGTTTAAGACTAGCCTAGGCAACATAGTGAGACCCTATCTCAAAAAAAATCCATATATGAATATACTTGTGTCAAATTGAGGAGGGGATGGGACTTGGAGAATAATTTTACTCATTTAAATTACCATATGATATGTTGATTATATCTGTTTATTTGATACCCAGTTCTCGTTCATCTGCTTTTTACTGGGCGACTTAGTGAGATGCATGTTACAGTGTCATTCATTGAAATATAATATATTCTGAGTCTTGGACTGGTAATTTGAATTAATATGGTCTATAAAATATCAAAAATTGTTTGTAGGTGGACTGAGAATAGCATGAATTTAGCTAATTAAAAATGCCAGACTAGACTGCAGCTGGCAAAATGGTTTAGCAGGTAAAGACACTTGCTGCCAAGCCAGACAACCCAGGTTTAGTCCCTGGATGCCACATGGTAGAAGGAGAGAACCAATTCTCATAAATTGTCCTCTGACCTCCACATGCACACGGCAGCGTACATGCACCCTCTCCCCCACACCCCAGTCTCTCTCTAAATAAATAAATGCAATTTTTTGTGAAAACACCAGACTGAGAGCCAGGCATGGTGGCACATACCTGTAATCACAGCACACAGACAGAGGAGGCAGGAGAATCACAAGTTCCAGGCCACCCTGGGATACAAAGGGAAACCTTGTCACAAACAAAAAAGCCAGACTTAGTCAGATTACTTGTCCCCAAAGAGATTAGGCAGAGAAACTTGCTCAGTTACATGAATAAAACATTTAAAATTTCTTGATTTGTTTGTCAGCTTTAAGAAAAGGGTCTTATATTTAGAATAATAGAAATTTCCATTCCCCTTTGTCAAATTTTTAGTTATCAACAACATACCAAATGATTCCTGAGCATCAGGAAGTTAAAACCTGCACCATGGTGGGTTTTAGTGTAGCGACCTAAAATCTAGCACATGCAGAATTTTCACACTGATCAGACTTGTGTTCACCCTTCTTTTACTAATGAAAGTTTTTTGCCACCAGGGATGGATGAATGAGATTTACAACTATGATCCAGAAACTTACCATGCGACTTTAACACATTCAGTCTTTGTCCGGCTTGAAGGTGGAACCTTAAGACTTTCAAAGCCCAATAAAAACATATCCAGGAGGGCGAGCTACAATGAAACAAAGCCAGAGGTCACCTACATCAGCCAGAAAATCTATGACCTCTCAGACAGCAAGGTGAGCCTGGGTAATTTTGGAAGCAGAGCTTGAATGAATGAAAAATATTGGAATCTTGTTTGCTTTATCACATCCCCTCCCCACATCATGTTGTTTAAAGACCAGTATAGTTTAGGACAACCCCTCCCAAACATTAACTCTGAGTCACCTGGGCATCTTTTGAAATACGTATTCTGATGCAGCAATTTTGAGTGGGGCCAGAGAGCCTGAATTTTTATGAGCTTCCAGGTGGAACTAACTCTGCAGGTCTGTGGACCACACCTCCAGGAGCAAGGGCACCCCGCACTAAGAATGTTGACTATAAAAAATAATTATGGGACTGAGGATATAGCTTGATTGGTAGAGTGCTTGTGTGTTTAAAAGTTTGGGGTTCCATCTCTAGCAGCACAGAAACCAGACATCACAGCATGCACCTGGAATCCCAGCACTTGAGAGACTAAGGCAGGAGAATTGCTTTGATTTTGAGGCCTGGGCTACATAGCTAGTTTGAGGCTGGCCTGGACTACATAGTGAAACTATGTCTCAACATGCCCCCCCACACCAAAAAAAAGCACTGCCTTTTTTTTTTTTTAATGTGTATGAGTGTATTTCCTACATGTATGTAAGTGTGTGTCACACTTATACCTGTGTGACACAATACCTGTGTCATGCAATGCTCTTGGAGGTGAGAAGAGGGAGTTAGATTCTTCTGGACCTGGAATTACAGATGGTTGATGACTGCTGGCAATTGAACCCCAGTCCTCTGCAAGAGTAGCCAGTGCTCTTAACCACTGACCCATCTCTCCAGCCCTGGTTTTTGTTTTTGTTTTTTTTCAATCAAACAAAAAACTATATTTGTTTTTTTTTTTTAATCAAACAAAAAACCAGGGCACTAACTAATGAAGACTCTGTAAAATGTGAAAATCATGCACATGCCAATACATTTTGATAAAATACTAGATATTCTATTTTGCAGGAAATATAAAGTGTTTGTTACTTGAGAAAGGTATAGGATCTCTTCTGAGTGACCTTTAAGCATCTCCAAAATAACAGCAGTATATACAGTAATTACTATATAAATTTTGAGTTGATATCCAGCATTGATCTAAGCTTCCCATCCAGCTTAAGTTTCACCCAGGGTCATTAACTTAATTGGTGATAATCAGCTAAATATTATTATTGTGTTACAGCTGTCTGAAAAATTATAGATATTTATAACTCTTATGTCATTCTTAAACATGTACATTTTGGAAATTTGAGGACTAACGAGTCATTTCTGAAAATTTATTGCAGGTTCTGTAGTCACATTTTAGACAGGTAGTAAGCATCATTTTACATTTATCATTTTAGTCAAAAAATTCTAGGCTGGGGATGGTGGTGCATGTTTTTAATTGCAGCACTTGGGAGGCAGAGGCAGGTCTATCTCTGTGAAATCAAGAATCAAGGCCAGCCTGATCTACACAGAGAGTTCTAGGCCAGCTGGAGCTACAGGGAGACCCTGTCTCAAATCCACCCAACCGTCAAAAATTCTATGGGGTTTGCCTTCTTAGTATACATAGTAATACTGCACAATGTAGATGCTCTTTAGTATGCATAGTAATACTGCACAGTGTAGACACTCTTTAGTATGTAATCATCATTTGCCTTTCTCTGTAGATTTATCTTGTACCTAAAAGTTTGGCTCGCAAACGAATCTGGAATAAAAAATACCCCATTTGTATTGAGCTTGGTCGCCAAGATGATTTTATGTCTAAGGCTCAGAATGATAAGGAGACTTGTGAAGAGAAGCCACCAGCTGAGAAAGAGCTGGGCAACGAGGACACCAAGAAGCCACCCCCACCTCAAGAGGGAACAAAATCTAGCCATCGAGATCAGATACTCTACCTGTTTGGGAGAACTGGCCGAGAAAAAGAGGAATGGTTTAGGAGATTTATTCTGGCATCTAAGCTGAAGTCCGACCTCAAGAAGCTACCTGGTGTCTCTGGGAGTAAATCAGGTAATGGCACCTGTGCTAAATCCGAGTGTGTCCACGTTTAAAGAGTTTGGAGGGAGATTAAGAGAGATAGCCAGGCAGGCAGGCAGGCAGGCAGGCAGGAAGCTCTGTTGATTGCTCTCTGCTACCTCAAATGTGTTGTCATGACTTGAGTATCCTTTAATTGTCCTCTGCAGCCCTTTGTGCCAAGTCATTTCACCAGTGATGGTGGTGATGGTTCCTTTGCAGATGTATGTGGTGGGCCTGTGGTGGCATCCCAGGACTCTATTTTCTTGGAGTATATTGTTCTATGTTCTCATAGAAGCAGCTACAGGAGAACCTTGTCATAAGAAACAGTAAGAGCTGAGCGTGGTGGCACATGCCTTTAATCCCAGGACTGCAGAAGCAGGCCAGGTAGGTTGCTGCAAGTTCAAGCCAGCCTAGTCTATAGAGTGAGACCTTGTCTGAAAAAGGGGAGGTGGGGACTACAACTCTGGTAAAACATGCACTTAGCGTGCCTAAAACCCTGAATTTCATCCCTGACTCTGCAAATAAAAAAAGCAGGTAAGTTTGGGGTACTTCGGGCTGATATTCTCTGACTCCTCGCCGCAGCCTGTCCTTTAAGCCTTGTTGCCACAGAAGTGCAGACTCTTTGTTGCTCAGTGGGAAAATGGACCGCATGGCACCTCTGCCACCCATGGCTGGGCCTGCTGGAGCTCCAAACCAGCAAATGGTAGCCTGGCAGGTATAGTGCTTAGTGGACAGAACTGGTCCACATGAGTCATAAGTTTGAAAGTTACCATACTGACATAAGCATGGTGCAAGCAGTGATTGTGGAACGTCTGAGGACATGATCAGGGTGAGCATTGTTAAAGGAGAGGTTTCTGAGGACATGATCAGGGTGAGCATTGTTAAAGGAGAGGTTTCTGAGGACATGATCAGGGTGAGCATTGTTAAAGGAGAGGTTTCTCAGATGGAGTAGGACTAGGAGGAGCCATCCTAGAGCTTTCTCTGAGAAGGATTTGTGTTGCTCTTGGCTCATGCAAGTTTCAGGCATGGTTTGGGGTTGCTTTTCTTCCTCTTCTGGGTAGTGATGTGGGCCCTCAGCTGTCATATTTGCTCCATTCTGTTCTGTCAGCTTCAATACCAGCTTCTGTCCTGACCTAGAGGTGCTGAAATCCTTAAAGTTACTTGGAAATACCTTTCGCATCAAAATCAACATGAACAAGGAGGCTTCTGGAAGTATTCATTCCATTGAGTGCTAGGGCAAAACATACAAACTGCGTGCTTTAAAATGCTAGAAGTCTATTCTCACAGTCCAAAGTTAAGGTATTAATGGACTGTACTCTTGCTGCAGAGTCCTTCCATGCCTCTTTCTAGCTTTTGTTGATGGCCATCAGTGCCTGGCTTGCAGCCCCGTCCCTCCACACTCTGTCCCTGTCATTACATTGCATTGTTTATGGGCTTCTCTTCAAAGGACATCAGCCATATTGGACTAAGATCCCACCCTTCTTCTGTGACTTCATTTAATGAATTGTATCTACAATGGCCCTATCTCCCAAGTAAGGTCACATTCCGAGGCACCGTGGTGAGGACATCAACCTATCTTTGGGGACACACAGTTCAACCCACAGTGCTGAGTAAAAAGACTGAAGTAGATACAAACAGAACCAAGTGGATGAGAATGCCTCAGCACCAGCCCTCCTGTGCTTCCGTCCCCGCGCTGTCCAGTGTGTGTCCAGTGCAGCAGCCACCAGTGCGAGTGGCTTCTGAGCACTTGAAATATGGCCAGTCCCAATGAGACACCCTCTGAAGGGTAGACCCACACTGAATTCAAAATCTTAGGCTAAAGAAAGAGAACCCAGACATGGTGGCACATGCCTGCTGTCCCAATGCTTGGGAAGCTGAGGCAAGAGAACTGCTGTGAGTTTGAGGCCAGCCTGAACTACACAGTGAGTTCCAGGCTAGCCAGGACCCTGTCTCAAAAATGCCAAAAATAAGATTAAATGTGAACTGTCTCATTATAATTTCTTATATTTGTGCTATATTAAAAATAGTAATGCCTTAGATATATTGGGTCAAATAAAACATTCAATTTCGTTCCATTTGTTTATCTTTAGCTATTTAATATAGTTAGTATAGACTTCTGTGTATGATTTGTGTTTGTGCCTCACATTTTATTGAGAACATAATGATTTGCTAGCCCAGTTCTAACGCTGAGAATAAGGTGACCCCCATGTGTGAGATCACCTAGAAATGCCCTTAGCTTCTTGGGGACCACCAGAGCAGTCTTCAAAGTGACATGATATTTGTGAACTTACCCAAAGCATTTGGTTATCTGTAATGACTTTTACTCGTGGTAAAGTGGTAAGAGCCAGAAAGGCGGGAGGGCCTGGTTGCCTCCCCTGGTACTAAGGTCAAGCAGGCAGGCCTGTCCTCCATACTGTAGCAATGCACTTACTAGCCTGGGTTACTTTTAAAGGTTATGAGTTGAGATACTTAGGGTAATATTAAGCTACCAAAGCATGATGGGACTTCCAGCAACCGTGGATTGGCCTAAGACCGCAGTACTTCAAAGCCACCTGAACAGTAATTGCCCACTTGGCTTACCATCAGCTATGAAGGTGGCATCTCTGTACACACCACAATGACACAAGAGTTTTTCACTAGTTGACCCAACCCAGTCCTCTCTGTCAAGGATGCTAATTGATAAAGTTATAGGTTTCTCTGGTAACCCAGAGTTGTATGTTTGAGGGCATGGTGATACAGCACAGGCTCTGGCTCTCTGAGCAGAGCTGAGATTCCAAGTCTCTAGCACTGTCAGGACACAGTCAGAAATGGCTGTGGGAAGAGCAGAGCCTAGAGAGGAAGCCGGCAGGGCACTTGGCACAGTGCCAGCATTACCAAGGGCCACCATCCACAGGATCCACGGAGTGGTGACAGCTCCTTTGCTGTCTCCCACCCCAGGGAAGGGTCACTTGATGAGGCCGCTGCATGGGCAGTGAACCACAGCCACACCGTAGAATCAGGTTCCCTCCTTCCCTATGTCCTTGAAAGGAGTGGGTTGCTCTCAGCTCAGCCATCTTTTTAAAACCGTTGTTTTGTTTTTTTAATTATTAACTAAACTCTGTACGTTTGTTTGAATTGCACTGCATTTCCCCTAAAGCCAGTTTTTTCTTCCGAGTTCTAATCTAGGATACCATATTGCATTTATTTGTCATCTGTTTTTAAATGGTGTTTGGCATAGCTTTATCCTGACATTTAAAAATTAAGTTAAACCATAAAGTGGTCATAAAGGACTATAAAAACCTAGAATTCTAGGTAAAATCTCAGGTGGTCAGCATTGGAAATTACCTAGCTAAAAATTCAGGGCAACTAATGGCTTGCCTAAGTCTTTGAAGAACCAGAGGGAGTCCAGTTCAGATGGCCAGAAGCTCGCAAACAGTGGGAGATTTGATTTGACTTTTCCCGTGCTGCTTTTCATCCAGCTCTCAGGGTAAATCTGAGAGGACGTGTTGGTTCGGGCACTTCTGTGCTTAAAGTCCTCCACCAGGACAGAATAAACTTTGATGCCAGTCATTTTTTTAGGCATTTAATAGTCCCAGCTCTCTCCACCCACACCTCCTGTCTCTGTGACTTGTGTCTTCTGTGTGGGACTTCCCGGAATCTTACTCTGAACAGACTGTGCCCTGCCCTTACTTCTTGGTGTGCTGTTCTCTGTCTGGAATGTTCTACATGGACCAGGAAAATGGCAACTCTTCCCTCAAAAGACAGCCCGGTGTCCCTGCTGAGCTGTCAGTTCTGGGGCCAGCTGGTTGGTAACACTTGCCACAGGAGACTGTGGCTTATCTTCCCACATGTGTCGGACTTCAAGGAGGCGGTTCTTCCTTTGTCTCCTTTTTAAGCTCAGAGAAGGAGCTTGAGCTATTGAAAGGTGGTATCCTTGGATCTCCCTGAGTAGTGGATGAACAATTAATGAACTTCCTGCCCACTCTCCCTGTGGCCTGTTAGGATTTCCAGAGCCGCTCTAACTGGAGGGTACATAGGTGTTGTAGTTTACCCTTTCCTTGAAAATCACCAGGAGCAGAGAAACAGCTGCCCTTCAGATGTACTGTACTGCTTCAAAGTCATTCCAAAACCATCTTGGAGAAGAATAAACTGTACTTAGCCAGGCATGGTGGTACACGCCTTGAATCCCAGCACTGGGGAGACAGAGGCAGGTGGATCTCTGTGAGTTCAAGGCCAATCTGGTTTATATCATGAGTTCCAGGCCAGCTGGGACTGCAGGGAAACAATGTCTCCAAAAAGACCCCCCACCCCCCAAAAAAAACTATGCTAAAAATTATCTGTCATTAAAGCAGAAGGTATTTTTCAGGGTGGGAATTGCCTTCTAAGTTTTAAAAAATCATTCCGTAGCTTTTTAGCTGCTTTTCCACTTAACACAGGGACAAGTTTGGCTTCTACCTGGTGATTTTCTTCATTTGTATTAATAACTATTACTTTTTGCCCCAGGACTTTTACCCACCCACAGCAGACACAGCAGTCCCTCTGGGCACCTGACCCACAGCCGCAGCAGCAGCAAGGGCAGCGTGGAGGAGATCATGTCCCAACCCAAACAGAAGGAGCTAGTGGGTGGTGTGCGGCAAAAGATGCTTCTGGACTACAGTGTGTACATGGGCAGGTGTGTGCCCCAGGACAGCGGAAGCCCTCACAGAAGCCCTGTGCAGAGTGCGGAGAGCAGCCCCACTGCTGGGAAGAAGGTAAAGCTGCCAGCTGGGGTCTTTCACCCATCTCAAACTCATCCTCCTGAATGAGGGATTTGTGCCAGGCCTTCCCTGTTCTGGGATCCAGGATCAGTGGTGAGCTAGGCCCTTGTGTTCTCCCGGGACTTGTGCTCAGGAACACAGTAGGAAGTGAGTATCAGTAGCTGTGAGAGCTGGAGCTGGAGCTGGAGCTGGGTAAAGGTGATGGAGAAGGGCCCCGCCGCCATTTGTGGTATCAGGCATCTCTTTGAGGAGGGTCCCTTTGGACAGAGACTCCAGGGACACTAGACGATGACCCATAGTGACAGGTGCAAGAGGAACCTTCCAGAGGGAGCCCAGTGCAAAGGTCCCACAGCAGGAATGCAGTTGGGGTACTCAAGGGATAGCATTGAGGCTAGGCAGTGACCCAGGACAAGAGGGAGGAGAGAGGCAGCAGACATGGGGGCTGGCAGGGCCCTTCAGACTTATTCTGAGGGAGCTGGGAGGATTTGAGCAGGGAATGACGTTGCTCTGATTTAAGTCTGAAACCTTAAGTGGTTCTCAGTGGAAAGTGTATGTAGGCGGGAAGGAGTGGGCAACGGAAGGGGGCTGAGATGTGGGTGATAGCAGTGGGAGGCTGGAAGAGGAGCTAGCTGGTTTTGCTAATGGGCAGATACAGGGTGTGAGAGGAAAGGAGACCAAACTGAGGCCTAGTTTTTGCACCTGAGCAACTGGGCTGTCAGTAGGAAGACCCCAGAGCTCTGATAAATAGAGGTCTAATTCCTCAGTGGTCGTGTAGGTGCTCTTCTGCCAGGTCCAACGCTTTTGAAGACAAAAGCAAACAAACAGAAAAACAGAGCTGGGAGATATTTCAGTGCTAAAGGTGCTGGCTGAGCAAGCCTATGATCTGAGCTCTGTACCTGGACCCTGTGTAAAAAGCTAGGTGTGGAGTCATCTGTAATCCCAGCATTCCTATTGTGAAATGGGAGGCAGAGACAGGAGAATGAGTCAATAGTATGTTGCACAGTAGTAGAAACAAGACAGATGCTGCCTCAACGAGGTGGTAGGTGGGAGCTGACTCCTTAAAAGTTATCCTCTAACCTCCACACATGAGCCGGAGAATGCACATGCCAGCATTCTACACACACACACAGTTAATTTTTTTTTTTAAAGCAAAGCAAGTCATTGTAGAATGTTGCTTCCTGGGTGCATGCTACAGGTACAAGTTGTATCACATGGCTCTTGTCTAATCCCTGCCCAGCTTTATTGCTGGTTGGGGGCTCTCACTCAGACATCTCTGTAGCTGCTTGGCATTTAGCCTTTGTTTTTTTTTTAAGTTTTATTTATTTTATGTGTATGAGTGTATTGCCTGCATGTATGTAAGTGCACTCATGTCATGCAGTGCCCATGGAGGACAGAAGTAGGCATCAGATACCCTGGAACCATGTGGGTGCTGGGATTCGAAACTGGGTCTTCTGCAAGAATAGCCAGTGCTCTTAACCACTGAGTCACCTCTCCATCCCCAGCACTTAGCCTTTAACATATGCTGACATTTTCCCCTGTTCTTCATCTGAGGGAATCTTCAAGCCACAGTGCTCTTCCTGTCCCCTGAGGCAGAGCTGACTGGGGTGGTTTCATTGATCCTTGATAATTTCAAGATTTAGTCAACAAACAGAAACTCAGCATTGTTGTCATGTGGAGAGCACCAAGATCAAAAGGCCCTTGATCTTCAGTCTGAGCTCCCCAGATGTAGCTCTGCAGTATTTTGCATCTTGTGGTCAGCTGGCTAGTGTTGCCATGAGTCTGCACCATTTGGCTTTTTCTGGAGACCCCAGCCCCTGTCTCAGGAGGGGGACCCCCACCCTTTTTAATTTAATGACTGATGATGCCCATGTTCTGGGAAGCCAGAGAACTGGAATTGCACAAGTAAGAGTCACTGTCTTTGGACATTTGGAGAAAGCAAATGAACTTTAACGCAGGGCCTCCATGTGTGCTTGGCCTGCCTGTGTGTGGCCTTCCCAGGGGCCACAGCTTGGTACTCAGCTGGTCTGATGGTGTGGATGCTCTTGAATAAGGTGCAGGTGTTAGTCATCCTTCACCATGAAACAACCCCCCAAGTGCTGGCTTCAAACAATAATTATTTATTTTCCTCAGAAAATTGTAATTTCATCAGAGCTAACAGGTGAAAGCTTCTGGCTGCTCTGTGTGGGTTTCCCCTGGGCTACACTATTTGCTGGAGGATCCACTTCAAAGAGGAAGTGCTCTTTTTCTTGGAAGGCAGGTAGATGCTCTTTGCTGGCTGGAGTTCAACCAGAGCTGAAAATAGGGCACATCAGTTCTTCCTCGTGGCCTGGGATTCCTTCAGTGCAGTGACAGATTCACAGGCAAACATTCCTAGAAAAAGATGGAAATAGCAGTTAGACTTCCTTTTTGACCTGGTCTTAGAAATCAGGTGCCACTTGGATTATGGTGTCTTGTCAGGGCAGTCATGGAAGCGCCCACCTCTAGTTCAAGGAGAAGGACCTGGACTCTGCACTCTCTAAAGAAGAGCGTGTTAGATGGGAAATATCATTGGCTGGTTTTGGAAAATGATACAGTGCTCCTGTGCTGTCTGTATTCTATTTTCTGCTACTTTATTTTATCTTATTTTTTGGTCTTTTTGAGACAGGGCCTCCCTGTAGCCCCTGGCCAGGAACTCACTATGTAGACCAACCAGACTGGCCTTGAACTCACAGAGATCTGCCTGCCTCTGCCTCCCAAGTGCTGGGATTAAAGGCATATCCTACCACGCCAGGCAATGCTTTTCTTTATAAATCAATAGAGGTGATTCTTTGCCAATTTCAGATTAGTTTTGTGATTTGAGCAAGTGAAACCTCCCCACCAAATAGTTCCAAAGAATCAGAGCTGTACAAAGACATTTTCAGGAAATACTAGTTTCCACTATTTTTCTGCTCTTCCTACTCACTCCCACTTGAGCCAGTTCCCATAGTCTGCAGTTTACTGTCATTCTCTTATCTCCTCTTTTGTTTTACAGAAAGTATAGCTTATTACAGACATACTTTGAAGCCCTGCTACTCCATTTACAAATACATTCTGGAAACCACTCTGTCAGTTCATAGATTTCACTCTTGTCTTTGCAAACAGCACCAGGGAATCTTTTGGGTAGATGTTACATAGTTCATAGAAGTTATTTCCAATATTTTGCAATATTTCAAGCAGTGGTGTAATTAATGACCATGTAAGTGTGTTCATGCTGTGGAGTGTCTTCAGCAGGAAGTTTGGGAAGTGGGATTACTAGGTCAGAAGGCAGATGCACACATGCCTTGGTTAGATATTGCCAAATTTCCTTCTGTAAGTGTTACACTGATGTTTGTTCTTTCCACAAAGATATGGCTGTGCCCATTTCCCTGAGTGTACCAAATGTGGACCTTTGGGGTATTGTCAGTGCTCATCCCTCCTGCCAAAGATAGGATATTTCCTAAGGTCTGTATCACTTCCAGTATCATGAGTCCAGAGGAAGGACTCAAAGAGGTCAGAGACACAAAGGAAACTTTGACATTTCCTCAAGTTGCTCAGTTATGTCTTCAGCCTTGGCCACCACCCAGATGCTCACCCCAGTTCACATGTCCCCTCCTCTTTCATGGAAGGGAGTTTGGGACACAGCTCCAGACTTTGTTCCATTCACCCCCACTTTCTTCTGCCTCCCTGTCTTGCTCCCTTTTATGAGTCTTGGTCAAAACATTTCTTTCCTTCAGGGGAGGGCTCCAGAGTATCATGGCCACATTCATGCATTCAGTCCTTTGAGCTGCATTACCCAGTGCAGCTATACCACTGGCCGGGTGAATGGGGCATCGTCAGGTCTCTGGTACTCAGGGATGATCATAGTACCCCAAGGTCCAATTAGCGAACATGTATTAGCTTTGTGTAAAGCAATTCTAAACACTATTGGCAGTTATTCTAACCCTTAAGAATTAAGGACAAGTTCAAAGAATTTGCACATAGAAACAACTTTGAAGCTATTAAATTCCATTTGAATTATAAAATTATCTGAATGTTTAGTGTCTGGTTTTAGGAGATTTAGACAGTAGTTTGGGAAATTCTTTTGAAAGATTTAAAGGTGGATAGTATTATTACTAGTGTGGGTGTGTCAGGAGCAGACAGCCCACAGGCTAGCTGCATGTGTACTCAGGTTTGAGAAAGGAGAATTGGTGGTTCTGTGTACCATGAAGTGGGTTGCTACCAGGATGGCAGCATGCACTCATCTCCTAAGCATGGGGCTGGGACTGGGTGTTCAGATCATGGAAGGCTCCTCAGTCCTTTCTGATGAGAGGACTAAGGACAGTGCAGGCTGCTGCAGGGTGGAGAGCTGTCTTCGCTGGTGCTCAGGATTCCTGGTTGTGTTTATTACCTATCTATAAGCTAAATCACAGGACAATACCACCTGTCTTTCCAGAGGTGAGACCCCTATGAAACAAGTAGGAACCAAACAAAAACAAGCTTCTCTTTTTCCCTTTCAAAGTAGATTTTTCAAACATTTAAAACTGGAAAGGGGTGGGAATTTGGGGAAGGACTAGAGAGACAGCTCAGCTCTTAAAAGCATTGGCTGCTCTTGCAGAGGACCCACATTCAGTTCCCTGCACCTGCATGGTAGCTAACAACCATCCGTAACTCCAGTTCCAGGGGATCTGACACCCTCTTCTGGCTTCCATGGGCATTGTATGCATGTGATGCACTTAGATGCAAAATATTCATACACATAAATAGATTTTAAAAAGTTAAAACTGGAAATGAAAAATGCTCAATAATAGTAAAAAAAGTGAAGCAATCTGTCTTAATTTAAAAATAAAATTTAAAAGGAGACAGGAGTCAGGCATAGTGGTGCATACCCTTAATAGCAGTACTTGGGAGGCAGAGGCAAGTGGATCTCTCTGAGATTGAGACCAGCCTGGTCTACATAGAGAGTTCCAGGTCAGCTGGGACTACAGGGAGAAGCTGTCTCAAGTCCCTCCTCCGCCTCCTCACCCCCCCCCCCCTTGCAAAGAAAGACATGGGTAAGAGGATAGGGAGTGGGCTCATTCAGTACAAATGTGTGCTGCATAAGAATGAGGACTTGGGGCTGGAAAGATGACTCAGCAGTTAAGAGCACTAGGTGCTCTTGCAGAAGACCTGGGTTTAGTTCCCAGCACCCACATGGTGGCTAATAACTGTCCATAACTCCAGTTCTAGGGGATCCGATGCCCTCTTCTGACCTCCACAGACACTGCACAACCCAAGTGTACTTACATACATGCAGGCAATATACTCATATACATAAAATAAAAATAATAAAAATTTAAAAAAAAAATAATGAGGACTTAACATTTGGATCCTCAGCACCTATGTCAGGCACAGCAACATTCCATCTGTAATTCCTGTACCAGGAAGGCAGAGACAAGCAGATCCCTGAAGCTCACTGGCCAGCCAGCCTAGTCTAATTGATGAGCTTCAGGTTCAGTGAGAGACCCTGTCTCAAAAAATAAGGGGAGAAGGGTGCTGGAGAGAGGGCTTAGTGGTTGAGAGCACCCATAATAAGTAGATCACAACCTCCTGTAACTCCATCTCCAGTGTATTTAACACCCTCTTCTGACTTCCTCCCACAACACTGGTGCACCTACAGATTCGGACAGTACACTCATACACATAAAATAAAATAATAAGTAAAATATTTATAATAATGCTAAAGTGGAGAAGCAGTCAGCACACCTAACATCAACCTCTGGGCTCTAGCACATATGCACACTCATATACCACACACACACACACACACACACACACACACACACACACAAGAAAGAAATGTGTAAAGGGGCATGGAGTTCCTCCAGAATTCACAAAATGCCAGGTGTGATAGCATGTGCTTGTAATCCCAGTGCTGGGAAGGCAGAGGCAAGAGAATCCCTGGGCTCACTGACCAGCTAGTCTAGCCTGTTCAGTGTGTTTCAGGTCTCAGTGAAAGCCCCTGTCTCAGAAACAAGGTGGATGGCTCCTGAGGGAAAAATCCAAAGTAGACCTGGTCCACACACACGTGCACCCATTAGCACATCAGCTTGCACATACACCAACACATATATACACACAAACAAAAGAAATGGATACAGGATCTGAATAGACATTTCAAAGACAAATATCTGGGGACTGGAGATGGCTCAGTGGCTAGAAGCACATACTGCTCTTAACTGAGGACCTGAGTTCAGTTCCCAGTACACATGAGAGGCCACTCATAACTGCCTGTAACTGGTTCCAAGGGGATCCCAACATCTCTGGCCTTTACAGGCACTTGCACTCATTGTACACAGCCATGCACACATACACAGAAAGAATAAAAATCCTTAAAAAATGGGAAAAAGACCAAAACTGAGTTTAATGGTACATGTCTGTAATCCCAGGACTCAGGAGGCTGAAGAAGGAAGGTGGCCAGTTCCAGGCCACCCTAGACTGCAGAGTGAGATTCTATTAGGGGTGGGGGTGGAAGGCAATTTAAAGAGGAGACTTAAAGAAAATGATAGTAAAAATGTTTCAGTTATATCTGGGTTTCGAGATTGTGGGTGTGTTCTATGATGTTTTACAGTCAGGGGAAACAAGCAAGCAAGCATGAGGAAAGAACCCTGATGGGCTAGCTCCTGGTCCAAGCTGCCACATGTGACACCTTTGTGACAGCATCTGTGTATGACTAAACTCTGGAGCAGAGGCTCTATGCTCTCTTTTAGCAGAAAGCTCTGGCCCCACCAATCTTGTAATAAGAAATGTTGCCCACAAAACTGAAACCTGTGCTGCTTTGGGTATAAAAGTTGGTTTTAAATAAAATACTCTTCAAGAGCTATTCAGATCATCTGGACATCTAGATGGCCCCACTTGAGCTTTGAAGCACTGGCCTCCCCAGACACTGCCTTTGGAAGCCTTGTTCAGGTGACCCTCTCTACACATTGGTGGGAAAGAAGCAGAACGATGAATATTCTCCTAGCTTTTCCCCTACAGCCAGATGGCATTAGGAGTTACATGCACATGTATTCTTTCTTAAATTTTTTATGACAGCCACTGGGAGTGAGCTCTCCCTAGCAGTCCAGATTTCATTCCTGAAGCTTCTTTGATACATTGTCAGTGTTCTGCAGCTCTCAGGTTTTTCTTTGTTCTCTGTGAGACTGTGGAGAGGAGCCTGCATTACCAATAGGAACTGGTTAAAAAAGAAAAGCAACTTGCATGTCAGTTATTTCAGAAATGTTACCACATCATGTGCCACTGGCTTAGAAGTATATTGTGAAATAGTCTTTGTTTTTTGCTGATTTTTGTGAAACTTGTTTCCTGTGAAAATGAGTATTGTAAAGAAAGAGTGATAAAGGGTACAAACTCCCCCCACTCTCAAAAAAGTAACCTCTTCTATGTAGCCTACAAGTCTAAAAAAGGTGGGTTTATTTGGGTAGCCTTTTGGCACTGCACTCATTGTACTGAGTATTCCCGGGGCCATTTCCCCCACAGGTGGTGTTTCCTAGCCGTCTCTGCAGGTTATCTGCCCGAGTTTAACAGCCTCAGAAATGCTTTACTTATTACCCTTGGGCCTGATGATATTAGTACAGGAGAAAAGTGATTAAACATTACAGGTGTGTGTGCATGCATACACACACAGCACGAATGAACACTTGCTTTTTCAGACTTCTGCCCTTCTATCCAGGACCTCATGGTAGAAAATGTATTAGTTAAAATCCAAAAACAGGAAAGCACTAAGAAAGTACACATAGAACTGTCCCCAGAGTGAGGAAGAGTCACCTCCTCTGAAATGGAAGAGTTACATGTTTCCATTTTAAACCCGGGTGATTTTTTTGGTTGCTGTTTTGTTCTTAATGAGAGCCACCAGCATTCATAAGAAAGACCTTGGAAAGCATCCAAATGTGTAGGATTTCTAGAGTGTATGCTAGGCAGTGACATATGACTAAAAAATATGACTGAGTTCTCTCCCAGGGCCCCAAAAAGAGAGCTGGCACAGCTCTGACATGACATGGGTACCTTGCAGTCTGCTGGGCTTGCACCAGGCTCATCCCTGACTCACCTGGGTCAGACCCTAAGTCCAGTCTTCAGAACTGTCCCATGTATCTACATGACCTTGACCTTGGTGGTTTGCACTATAAGTTACTTGCTAGTGTCAGATCCATGGCACCAAGTGACATGTATGTTGTGCCACTGGCCTAGGCACACAGCCATCATGTGAGACAGTCATGGCTGCACAGAGCAGGTCATGGTGACATATGCATAAGCACAAGGCAGAAGGAATAGTATGTGGCCATAACTGCTGTGGCAGCCCAGATGTGTTTACAGAAATCACAAAGGCACCAGGCATGCTGGCCCACACCTTTAATCCCAGCACTAGGGCAGCAGAATCAGGTGGATCTCTGTGAGTTCAAGGCCAGCCTGGTCTACATAGTGAGTTCCAGGCCAACTGGGGCTACAGGGAGACCCTGTCTCAAAAAAGACCAAAAATAAATAAATAAAGGCAAAGTGTGAAAGTGTGAGCAGTTCTCAGATTTCTGTGCTTTTCCATCTTTTGATCTGTCCTTTCCAAAGCTTGCTTTGTCCTCCTGTAAGGCTGTTGTGTAATTCACTGCTGTCTCCCTTCAGGCCAGAGCAAGCAGAGAACCAGGGACTTAATTCCTGACTAGTGACCTCTCTCCCTCAAATAGAAGCAGGGTTCCTGTCTTTCTGGAGTGCATGAATGAGGCTTCCTGAGGAGTCTGATGTTGGTGTGTACACCGTGGACAGCAGCGATAACAGCGACACTAATGGTGCTACTCCGAAGCTGAGCCCCCAGTGTGCTAGCCCTTAAGCCTCCTCCACCCCCAGTCCCTTCCATAACTGTTGTCGCTGTTTCCCTCCTCCTCTGTCCCCACTCCTGATCCTCCCTGGGCCAGATTCCATAGTCTGATAACTGGTCCAGGAAGTTGGAGACAGGTTTGCTCGCCCCCTGGCCACCACAGATGTTTCAGATAGATCGTATTTGGGGAGGGATGATGATTAAGATTAGGGGGAACAGCTGTCCCGAGAGCCAAGCTCTCAGCCAGCCCTGTGAGTTCTACCTGCTTCTTCATCACATGGCAGGAGGGCTTCAGAAACTTCTGATCCTACTTAATTCAGTATCTCTAGGGGGTATGATGATGTAAGCATCAGTATTTTTAAATACCTCAGGAATATCTTGACCTTGCAAGGAGCATGCCGAATTTGAGTCATAGCCATTGGGAAGCTCATTTCCTCCTGGATGAGGACTGGTTTGACAATTACAGGCCCAAGCCTCAGCTGGGAGAAAAATAGGTATTTGATAGATAGTTCCTTCACACCAAGTTAATTTGAGGAGCAGGGCAATTTATCTGAGCTAATGTTATTGAATGTTAGCTTGATCCCAGGACTGCCAGGAAAAGATAACAGATGAAGAGGAGGGTACAGCTCTGCAGCTTTCCTGTCTCCCTTGTCTGCTCACCAGCATGTGGGACTTGTAATTTATAGGGAAGAAGCAGAAGTCATGTGTTCCCATTTCTACACGAGGAACTTGAGAGACTATGAAAATAAGTACCTGTCTTACTCTCTAGTTGTCTTCCAGCTAATTTTGGTCTCTTTTTCTTTTGCCAGTTGCCAGAGGCTCCCCCCTCCGCGGAGGAAGAACAGGAAGCCTGGGTGAACGCCTTGCTTGGAAGAATATTTTGGGACTTCTTAGGAGAAAAATACTGGTCTGATGTGGTGTCTAAGAAAATTCAGATGAAACTCAGCAAAATAAAGGTATTGCTTTTCACATGAGCAGCCCGGGAGTCCCCACTTCTTCATCTCTGGACGTTCTGTACCCTTAGGTCCTAAGTGAAAAAACACGTTGGTTTAAACACACCACACATGGAAAACACATCTGACCTGGAGCACAGGCTGACCCTGAGCTATGACTGACTCTATCTGGGGACTGAGTCAGCTGTCCTGTTTGCTGTTCCCTCCTGTGTTGCTGCCATTGTCTATTCCCGGTGGTCCTCCAGAGTTTGTGTAGGAAAGTATAAGCTACTGTTACTCACTTGTCTTGTGTGATTTTGTTATCTTTGAATTATAACCTAATTGTCTGTCCAGAGCCCATCCAGCTTCGCAGTGGGCCCAGCCACATGGCATACTCAGAGGAAGTCTTGAACTATTAGGACCCTTCCTTGGGTTATCCTCCTTACCTCTGCTGGGACAGTTAGTGTTGGCACTAAATGTGTTTGATCTATGCTCTTGACCAGATGTCTCTATATATTGGGCTTTCTCTTTGCTGAAAAACCACTCCTGTTGCTAGACCAGACCTTGCTGGAAGTGAGTTTAAATTGCCTAAAGTTTTCCTTGTGACTGTCATTAAAGGACATACCAACCAAGAGACCTTATGGAACTTCCTTAGAAGTAGGTCTCTGGCCTGCGGAAGGTTCAGCCAAGAAAAACATATTTTGGTCCCCAAATCCTCACTGAGAGTTTCCATAATCACTACATCAGTGGCCCTGAAATTTTTTGGATCACAGATACCTTTGAGAGGTAGAAATCCTTTCCCTAGAAAAATGTATAGTGATACAAAACTTTGCCTGAGATTTCAGGGTGTTCAAGGCCTCCAGGTCAGGAAACTGTGAGCTAAGAAAACTGTAGATAGGGGCAGCTTCCGTTTGATTTTGGTCCTTCCTCTTGGCCTCTGGCACAGCTGAACCGTGGCAAATTCTGTAGGCCTCCTCAAGCCAGTCTCTGCCCTTCCTCAGCTCCCCAGTAAAGAGAAGGGGCCGCCTTCTGAGCTAGGAGAGATTTTAGGCCAGGGCCTTGGGAGGGCTCTTTGATAAGTGTCAGCTGGTTTCTATCCTCAAGGTGGGTTGAGGATTGATCTGACTCCTGCTGGCCAGAAACACAGGGAACAGTAAGCAGCAGTGTCCCTCTGCCCTGAAGGGTGAGATGTCAGCAGCTACCCTGAACCTCTTTGTCACCTTGGAAATGACAGAGACTGGAGCCCCAAGTCGAGAGGTGAAGGCAGGAGAATGGAGGACAGACAAGACTGCCCCTGCTCATTTCCCAGAGACTGAAGAGCTGGGCTTCCCTGGGACAAGAAGAAAGCAGGGCGTGCTTGAGTTCCATGCTCATCAGCTTCCACACACTCCAGAGATACCTACCTGGAGTGGGAGGTCACGGTACCTCTTCCCAGTGGAGTATGAACACGCCCTCATCCCAGAGGAAGTTTAGGAAAAGTCTTCTGTTCTCCTTCTCTCCTTTTGTTGGGTTTGTAAGCTCTTAGAGTTCACCAACTTAAACTTCCTTCTGCTTTTTGCAGTCAGAAAGACTAAAGGTTAGAACAGGAGTAAGTTGTCTAGACCCGGCAGTCAGAGTTCAGTGTTGGGAGGACTTGTCCCCTCTCAACACCCATGCCCTTCCAGCTGATCCAGTGCTCCATAAAGTGTCTGGAAGACCAGAGACCTCAGACTCTCGTTCCTGTAGAAACACTGTTGGAGGTAGCCTATTCCCTGGCTTCCCCTTGAAATTGCTCTAACCTGGTAGGTTCCTGAAATACCAGGCCTTGAATGAGAATTATATTAGACAGAAACACTGTGGTTATCATGTAAGATTTGGTGTACTTTCTTGGCCAAGTATATTTTGTAGGTTGTTACAGGTTAATAAACACACTTACATTGATGCTTTGGGGTAGGGAGTTCCACATACAGGAACCACCAACTTAAAAATGCACAAGGGTTGGGGATGTAGCTCAGTTGGTAGAGTGCTTACTTAACATGCACAAAGCCCTAGGTTCAGTCTCCAACACCACATGAAACCAGATGTGGTGGCATACACGTGTAGTCCCAGCATTTGGAAAGTGGAGATAGGAATGTCAGAAGTTCAAGGTCTTATTCCACTATATAGTGAGTTTGAGGCCAGCCTGGGCTACATGAGACCCTGTCTCAACCAACATATTAGAGTGTCATCTCTACTACATATCCATTACATACATCATAATCTCTCTCATGTAACCCTCTACCCTTGTAAAGAACTGGAGGTAAAGTTCTCACCTGGTGAATCGTGACAGCTTTTACTCTTTTCTGCTGAGAGGCAGCTGAAGAGGTCCAGCCGAGTTAGGCTGCAGATCCACAGCTGACCAGATGCAACCTCATTTTGTGAGAAATACTCAGTTCATTTTTTTTTTAAAGATTTTTTTTACAAATTTATTCTCATGCACAACTGGAAAAATATTCCTGAGTAAGATAGTGCTTAGAGAAAGGAAGAAGAATGTGTCATTTATAGAAATGTATTATAGACAGGCACAGTGAGCTGAGACAAGAGAAAGATTATGAGCTCAAAGCCAGCCTGGGCTACACCATGAAACCTATCTCAAAAAAAAAAAAAAAAGGTATTATAAAGCTACAGTAGTAAGAGACATTTGATACTGGCAGAAAACAGCTCAGTACAGACTCCAGTGTTGTAAAAATCTATATTTAAAGGTAATAGTATGAATTTGTGGGGAAGCTATTGCTTGCTCAGTGAATAGATAGACATTGCTAACTAGCATTTGAAGGAAAAAATTAAGTTGGATTTCTAACTTAAATGTTACACTAAAATAACAAGTAGCAGGAATATTAAGAAAACATGCAGGTCTAGCCAAAGGAAATATAGATGAGTTCACTGAATAATCTTGAAGTGAAGTCAGAATTTCTGAGCATGATGCCAGTGTTCTTACGTTATTTCCTCTGTGATAAATTCCTGCTGATAGATTTGGGGGTATTAGTCAGACCCAAAAGGAACCAGATGGCACACTCCAATGAGTAACCAGAGGATGTGCAGAGAAACACAAGAGGAGACCACAGTATTCCTGGACCAGCACAAGTGGGGAGCTGTAACCCTCTGTGAAGGGGCAAAGGCAGAGAGCAGTTACCAGTCCTCCAGCAGGGTATCCGTAAGGGGAGAGCTGCCTGACACGCAGGAGCTCTGACCTCAGTGGAGGGCAAAGACAAAAGACCACCCTTCGCCCTGCCCCGCCCCGCCCTTTGGAATACCCGGTAGGCCAAATGCAGCCTGAAGCTGAAGGCCAAAAGAGAGGGAGACGATGGACAGTTCACACAGATCTGCATCTGCTGGAGCAGGTGGAGCGTGGGCACCTGGGAGTAAGACGGAAAATGCCAGCACAGGGTCAAGTCAAGGGTGTGAGATTTTTTTCCCCAAGGATTTTAACACATGGCAAATTTGCCTATCAGAAATGTAGCAATTTCTTTTTTTAAATTTTATGTGTGTGAGTAATTGCCTGCATGAATATAAGTGCACCCATATCATGCGATACCCTCCGAGGTCAGAAGAAGGTGTCAGATTCCACCTTAACCGGAGTTACGGATGGTTGTTAGCCACTATGTGGGTGGTAGGAATCGAACCTGGGTTGTCCGCAAGAGCAGCCAGTGCTCTTAACCACTCAGCCATCCCTCCAGCCCCCCACAATGAAGCAGTTTCTTATTCACTTCCTCATCCTTGACAACTCTGGGTCCTCCATTTGGCAGGTCTCAGGTCAAATAAATGCCAGTCTTCTGGGATGCTTCCTCGCCACCTCTTTAGCCAAGTTCACCACCCTTGACCAAATCCACACTCCTTTCTCCCTGTTCCTGCTTTAGGAGGTTATGGAACTTGTCTCTGTAGTTACCTGTTTCTGCCTTTGATACACACTGCATGAGGGCAAAGAACTGGCCAGCTTGTTCAGAGCTCTGTCTTCGCTTGGTGCATAATGATGTGTCCCCAACATCTTAACTGCTCCCCCCACTCCTCTGAGAGTGTATTGAATTCTAGGTGACTTAGCATTGTTATCAACTCACTAATGTGTCTCGTTCATTGTTTCTTTGTTCTAGCTCCCCTACTTTATGAATGAGCTAACACTGACAGAACTTGACATGGGTGTGGCCGTGCCAAAAATCCTCCAGGCCTTCAAGCCTTATGTTGATCACCAAGGTAACTCTTAGTTGACTAGAGTTAAACAAAGTGTTGAAATGTTGCCGCAGATTCAACACCGTAGCTTTGTGCTTAGAGGAAGCTGGGATCTTCTTAAACATCCTTTTTCATGTGAAAAGGTTTTTCTTATTTTTTAAGTTTTTAAAAAATTTATTATTTTTTAGTGTGTGTGGGCACACATGTGTATGCCATAGCATACATGCTTAGGTCAGAGGACACCTTTGTGGAATGGGTTCTCACCTTCTATCTTTAGGGGATTTTGTTGTTATTTATTTATTTTTATTTTTATTTCTATTTATGTGTTTGAGTACTTTGTATGTATGTAAGTGCACCACATGTGTGCAATGCCTACAGAGGCCAGAAGAGGGTGTCATATTAACTGGAACTGGACAATTGTTAGCTGCCATACGGGTGCTGAGAAGGTTTTCTGCAAGAGCAGCCAGTGCTGTTAACCACTGAGCCTTCTCTCTAGCCTTCCTTCCACCTCAAATGGGTTCCAGAATTGAACTTGGGTCATCAGGCTTACAAGGCAAGAGCCTTGTTGAGCCATCTTATGAGACTGGTTTTTGTTTGTTGTTGTTGCTTTCAAGAGTGTGTCTTGTTGTGTAGCTCTGGCTGGTCTTGAACCCACTATGTAACCCAGTCTATGTTGGAACTCATGATCCTCCTGCCTCAACCTCTCTAGCACAGTCATGTGCCACAACACCTTGCAAGTAAATGACTTTTGTTCTGAACAGTCACAATACTAAACTAAATGGGAAGTAGATCTAGGTTTCCTCTCTTATCCTTTGACAATTCCAGATTGCTACAGAGCCTTTTCTAACCCAAAGACACCATCACACCAGACGGTGGGGCCCAAGCTTTTGTGTGGGTTGCAGTCCTTGCCAGGGTGTGAGGCTGGGCAGTGGGTTTTAGCCACACTCTCCTCTCATAGCCCCACAGGTCCATCCGCCCTGACCCTGACTCCTTGACAGCAGCTCCCTTTTTATTCACATCACATCCTTTCCTTGCCCCATCTTCTAGATTGCAAATTGACCTTCCTGTCTTACATCTTTAGGTTCCTTACCCACCTGATGGGTGCCCAGTATTTGAAAGATGAAGGCACATATCAGAAGCAGTATTTTGAGAGCTAGACTGTCTGCTGAAGGATAGCTCTCAGATTTGAAGTTTGAAACATGCTACAGATAGAATATTTATGCCTAATCTTGTGGGTGGGGAAAGAATTGGTGAAAATGTGTAGACAGTATAATAGAAGGATGAGGATGATGTGGAGATCTTTTCATGTGGTAGGGTTTTAAAAGCACCTCAACGGGGAGGATGTAGTACACAGGACTTCAGTAAAACAAAAAAAGGTGAGTGAGCTAGGTGGACCAAAATAGCCTGTGGCATGCAGAGAAGAGTCTTAACAGTTTCTTCCTTTTTTTTCTTTTAAGACAAGGTCTCACTAGGTGGCCCAGCTAGCCTTGAACTCTCAGTTCTCCTGCCTCAGCCTCCCAAGTGCTGAAATTTCAGGCACGTACCACCATGCCTGTTCAGCTCAGTGTGCCTTGCCAATGAGCCTCTTTCCCTGAAACCATATTTACATTATTCCCAAAGTAACTCAAGAACCAGGCAGGGGGAGAAGTAAATACAGCTTTTTTTTTTTTTTTTAAGAAAATAGGTATTTTGAGGTCAATATGTTATAGAATTTTTAAGGTATAAAAACCTTTTTCTCTATGGCTTTGTCAGATGACTCTTGAATCATATTTAATGAAATCATTTTTCTGCTGTTATATTTGACACAAATACAGAGAGGCTTCTCTGTCGCCACAGTTGTCTGCTCTGCAAATCTCTCTGGCAGTATTTCAGCTGACAGGGCATTCTCACCTCTGTTTTTATCCTCACTTTGATCTTAAAGACAGGAGGCCTGGGCTGGAGAGATTGGTGTGGTTAAGAACACATATGGCTCTTACAGAAGACCAGTTTCTGTTCCTAGCACCTAAGTTGGGTGACTTACAACCCACAACCGTCTATAACTCCAGCTCCAGGGATCTGACACACATGTGTACATAAACGCACACACAAAAGCCAATTGCTAGATGTGGTGGCACATGCTTTAAAAAAAGAAAAAGGACAGAGCTGAGTATTTGTAATTCCAGAAAGAAGTCCACCTGGTCCCTGAATGCTTTCGATCACTGTGACCTCTCAATTATGTCTATACCTCCGTGAATCTGAGTACTCCCAGGATTGGTCAGACCTGGTACACTAAGAATACAACCAGAAGAGGTTTGGACTCTGCAGTTGTTTAGCTAGAGTTTCTCTGACCTGGTACACAGTTATTTTGTTTTGTATGATACACAGTTTTAAAGGTGTGTCATTGCCGTGTTGGCCATGTAGCTAGGAGCTTTGCCCACCAGTCAGTGTGTGAATGCTGCCTGCCCCCCTCTGACCCTGGTGACCTATCTTTTACCCTTTGCTTTTTGTCTCTTCAGGAATTGACTGGTAACAACCTGTAAATTATCAGCTAACACAACCCTGAGAGTTTGGCTTCCTAAAAGTAAATAGTGTATGTATCTGCTCTGTTTTCTAATGTGCCTGCATCTCCTATCTCAGGACTGTCCTCTCCTGAATTAATAGACATTTCTAAGAAAAGGAGCACAAGGACACAGCAGGTGTTGCAGAATCTAAGAAGTGTCTCTGTGGCTTTGAACTGTACAGCCTCATAGGAGGACTGCTTTGTTCAGGCTTTGAGGATGGTTGGAGATCTAAGTCTTCTGCTCCTTTCCTGTTCCTTGAGAACAGGAGCTGGGGTGAGGCATTTCAGCTAAGCTGGTTTTTAATCCATCAGAAGCTTAACTCTTTTCAGGGCAAAGTTTAGAGATCTGCCTGCTTGTATAACAAAGGAGAAAAGATCACCCAGAAAAAAAAAAGGAGTGGAAAAGACATAAAGTGTGTGGGGTTATTTGATCTGATCAAAGTGTTTGAAGGGTGCCCTTCCAGCAGCGAGAGAGTAAACATGAAGGAATGCAGTGTGTGGTTTTGAACGACAGGAACAAATTCCTGGAACTGTTGTTAATTGGTTTCCTTATTGTGGGAACATTGTAGAGTGTGCTTACCCAGACTCAGGTGGCTATCATGTTACTAGGGGTATGATTTTAGGGAACCACCATCCAGTATGTGGTCCATTACTGCAATGAGTTTTGGTTTTTGGATTTTATGGCTCTCAGTGAGACCCTTTCCATTTAGGGAAATTAAAATCTAGGGTGACTTGATAAAGCTGACCCCAGGAGAAAATGAGAGTTTACTTACCAGAGAAATACATCCCAAGCGAAAGCTTTAATAGCTAATAGCTCCAAAGAGAGGCAGCTCCTGTGGGATCTCCCCTACCCTTTTGAAAAATCCTTCTTAAAGTGTGTTTATTGGAGGCACATGACTCAGTAGAAGGGCTGTTCAGCTGGTTGGCTTATTCTACCTTAGCCATGAACTTTTTTTTAATATAAGATCTCAGTGTATAGCTCTGGCTGGTCTAGAAGTTGCTATGTAAACCAAGTTAGTCCTCCTGACTCTGCCTTCCAAGTGTTGGAACTATAGGTATGCACCACCATCCTAGCCTGCCATATACTTTTTGTTTATTTTTGTTTTATGTATATGAGTGTTTTGCCTGCATGGTAAGTGCACCCATGTGAAAAACAGTTTTCAGCTGGGTGCAGTGGTTCTCAGCACTTGGAGGCCATCAGGAAGATTACCATGAGTTCAAAGGTAATTTGGGCCTCATACTAAGTTCCAGGTCAGCCTGGGCTACAGAGTGATACCTTTTCCCCAAAAGGGGAAGGTATCCTCCAAGGGCATGGGATGGGGTGGAGGGAGAGACATGGGGGTGCAGAGAGGAGAGATTTTAATTGTATCAGGCTTGAAGAGATGGCACTTTATGTCAGAGAATAATTGTAAGGTAGGAAAAGCTAAAAGTGATGTCATAAAAGGCACATACAAATTCAAGAAATTACGAGTTTTCTCGTAATTGTGCAATTTGTGTATCTGAATGAATACACCGGTCTGTTTGCCAGGAACAAAACAATCACTGAGGCAGTCTTTTAGTGCTGAGTAGCTCCAGCATCTGATCTTGATAATATACAATATACAGATGTTCCACTTGAAGTTTTGTTCTTTGGATGCTAAATGTTGACTTTCAGTGAAAACCAGCTAGTTGTAGTTAAAAGCAAAGGAAGAAGTGGAAACAAGGAACATGAGGGCCTTGGGTGAGCAAGGCTCTGGGGACTCTTGAATACCTTCTGTGCTGATTAGTTTTAACTGTCACCTGACACACCCAGAATCGCCTAGGAAAAGAATTTTAAGATGGAATTATCTAGATCAGATTGGTGTAGTTATGTCTATGGGGGATTGTCTCAGTTGTTAATTGAACTGGGAAGACCCACGCTGAACGTGGGTAGCACCAGTTTTCATGGGTTAGACCCTGGACTGTGTAGAGGTGAAGACAGCCGGATACTGAGCTTCGGATGTCCATGAATTTATTCTGTCTGCTCCTGACTGCGAATGTGCAGCATGAGTCCCCGCCTTGACCTCCCCATGGTAATGGGCTGTCGCCTACAGTTGTAAGCCAAATAAACCCTTGTTTCCTGGTGTTGCTTTTTGTCAAGATATTTGTCACAGCAACAGAAATGAAACTAAAACCCCTTCCAAGCAGCAGGTGCCCTGTCAGCCCCACCCCAGAGTCAAGACCAATGCCTTTAATAGTAACAAGACAGGGAGCTGCTGTGTGAAATCACTGGTTCTCCATAGTGAGGCTGGCACTGTTACTAAGGTCATGACGTTTGCTACGTAGAAACTCAAAGAAGGCAAAAAAAAAAGGCAATCTGCCCTAGTCCCTAGTTGCTGTCCCTCCTGTGTATGGGGACAGCAGCCACGGTTCTTACTACCACTCGTACACTGTGGGCTGAGTGGAGCTGTGCCAGGTGGCTGAGAGGCCATCTTTATTCTTTTCCTTTTCAATTTTGTTTTTTCTATTTCTTTTTTTAAGATGCCCAGGCTAGCCTCAAACTCACAGTGTAGTCAAGGGTGATTCTCCTGCCTCCGCCTCCCAGTGTTGAGATTACAAGTATGTGCCATCACTCCCGGCTGCCATCTTTGTTCTTCCCTGGGGGGTGGGGATGGGGTCAGAGGTTGACATCAAGTATTTTCCTCAATTGCTCTCCATCCATTTTTTAATTTTTATTTCTATGTGTATGAGTGTTTCACCTGCATGTATTTTAGTGCACCCATGTTGTGCAATGCCTGCGGAGGCCAAAAGAGGGCATTGGATCCCCTGGAACTGGAGTTACAAATGGTTGTTAGCTACCATATGAATGCTGGGAACTGAACCCAGGTCTTCTGTAAGAGCAGCCAGTGCTCTTAACTGCTGAGCCATCTCTCCAGCCCCTTTTCACTTATTTTTAAAGACAGGGGCCCTCACTGAACTTGGAGCTCACCATTTGGCCAGGCTGGCTGGTCAGCGAACCCCAGGGATCCTCTTGTCTCTGCCAGCCAGCAGTGGAGTTACAGGCACATGCCACTGTGTCTAGTTTTTTACCTTTTACCTAGGTGCTTGAGAACCAAACTCAGGTTCTCATGATTGCACACCTAGCACTTTTCCACCTGAGTCTTCTCCCCAGCCCCACCTTTATTCTGAAGCATGTACTTCTGAGGACAGGATTCCTTCCATCACCTTTAGCTTTGATGTGGTGCTCAGCAAAAGCTCAGGAGCACTGAGTGAGCTGTCACTTCTCTCGAGGCACCCCTCTGGCAATGGTGATGGTGGTAGCTGCCTCTCTCTTACAGAGCCAAGGAGTGGAAAGCCAGCCACCCTGAGCTCCTCACAGGGCCTTGTACAAGACCCACTACAGCTTGTCATGTCAGTTCTTGTCCCATCCTCACATCGGGGCCATATTCATTGTTCTCCCAAGAGAAAACAGGCTTCCTAGTTGCTGTCCCCTTTGTCTGTTAGTCTTGCAAGCGAGGGTGCTTCCCAGCCTGCCTGGTGCTCTCCGGTTTTCAGGGTACTTTTTGCCTGTGGAATCATTGTCATAGAAGCAATTTTTTCTTTGTATCAAATACTGACATAGGCTCTTTTTTCCTCATTTCATAGGTTGCATGCAACACATATTAACTTGAAATATTTGGTCGCAATTTACGTCTGTTTTTAAAAGTTCTCGGTCCAAGCAGGCATGATGCACACCTTTAATCCAGCACCCAGCAGGCAGAGGCAGGTGGATCTCTTTGAGTTTGAGGCCAGCTTCTAGACCAGGCAGTATCGCATAGTAAGACTCTTTCAAAACAACATCAAAAAAGTTTTCAATCCATTCTTAATTTCATTTAGGGTTGAGCAAGGTCTTGTGGTTGGGCCTCATGGAACATATCCAATGATACAAAACCAGACACTGAACTAGGGTTTGATCCTAGCACCTGTCAGCTGAGTGTGGTGGCATATGCTATAATTCTAGCACTCAGGAAATAGAGGCAGGAGGATCAGAAGTTCAGGGTCATCCTTACCTACCTAGTAAGTTCCAGGCCAGTCTAGAATACAGGATACCCTATCTCAAAAAGCAAAGAGGCCTTCTCCTAAAGAGATTCCTCCCTGTCCTGTGCAGACTCTTCCCTGTGGCATCAGCAGCTAGAGCCAGGAGAAAGAGTGGGCTGGCCACAGCTGAGAAAGGGAAGCCATCTAGCCAGGATGTACCAGGACCTGGCTACCTGAAGGCTCCCTAAAGAGATAGTGTAGTCTCTTTTGTTTAAGACCCTACACCGAGGTCAAGAAATTTCCAGTGAAACTCAAGCCCCAGTTCATGTGATTGGGCTCTATGTGTTCCCTTGGCCTTCTAGCCCCCGCTCGTGGCAGTTGGAGTGGAGCATACCTCATGTCTGACCCAGATCTGAACCAGCAATTTACTAAACCTATCTCTATTGTACTTGTTTAAGAAACAGCAAGGGGCTGGAAAGATGACTCAGCTGTTAAGAACAATTGCTGCCTTTGCAGAAGACCTGAGTTCGGTTCCCAGCACCAGGATCCAACCCCCTTCTCTGGCCTTTATAGGCACCTGCACATACAAGTGCAAGTAAACACACGTATACATAAATACAAATTAGTCTTTTTTAGAAAAGCACAACCTTTCATTTCAGAAGGAGTAAAATTACGGTGCTTTTAATAGGACAGCTTTCAAAGGCAATGCATGTCATTAATATTTATTAGAAACCTGGCTAGGAATTCCAAAAGAAATGACTGTGTTCAGATACATCATTTCAATTTGTAATTCAAAAGTTTAACGAAAGCTGGAGAGCCAGGAGTGGTGGCACACACCTTTAATCCCAACAGAGGCAGGTGGATCTCTTGAGTTCAAGGCCAGCCTGGTCTATATAATATGTTCCAGGCTAGCTGGGACTAGAGAGACCTTGTCTCAAAAAGACTCCCCCCTCAAAGAAAAGAAAAGCTGGAGACAATACACAGATAAATACCTTCTTTGTTTTTCTTTTTATGTAGAGTTAAAATTAATATCTAGCCTTTTGCACTAATCTCTTTCTCTTGGAAGTGATTAAGGACTAAATGTCTTTCCTGAAGTAGATGTACCCTTTATTGCCACAGTAACAGTATCTTGGAGAATCAGCTGATTAATGCTTTTTTAACTCCTTCATGTAAGCTAGAATGAAACAGCACCATAAGTGTTCCCGAGAAGATCACAGTTGACCTGTCACCTAATTAAACCAAGACATTCATGGAAAATAATTATGTTCAGTAACAACAAAACAATTGGTTGAAAGCAAAATGACACTTTTTCCACGTTTAGTGAAAAATTATACCATTATTACTTTGTAGGATTAGGCGATGCTTTTCTCCTGAGGGGCTGGTCATGCGGGAGGGTTGGGGGTAATGAATTGACTGAAAACGCTGCTGTGTATGAAAAATGGCTTTAGATTAATTTCCTGCTTCTTTTCAGATGTTGTCATTTGTCTTAGGATCTTTAGAAGTTTATTAACAGTTAAACAGCCACTTGAAGGATCTTATTTTGATTAAAAATCCACGAGGTATTATGGAGCTCCAAAGTGAAAAACAATCTCAGTGTAGCCTGCCCTCCCTGCCAGGCCATCAGCTCCTGTGGCAGCAGAGATGGGGTGTGAGGTGATCTCTGTGCACTTTACACACCGCTCAGGGGCCATCCTGGTGAATTCCACAGAGCTAAAAGCCTCTTGGCTCTGAGCTCATTGGCAGTATATATTTCTAAGGAATAGATTTGTAAACTCAGGCATCAAGTAGTCCCCCAGATTGACCTAGATAATCCTAGAAATCTTTTTGTTTCTATTATTAGGCAGTTTCCCGAAAGAAAAGGGTGCTAAAAAATCTAAAGAAAAAAAAAAAGTGTGTGTGTGTGTGTGTGTGTGTGTGAGTCCAATGAGTTTATTTTTTTTTTGTTTTTATTTATTTATTGAGGTGGGATAGGCCTCATGTTATACTGTGCATGTGGACATCAGAGGACAGTGTGTGACAGTCAGTTCTCTTCCTGTCTACCAGGTGGGTCCTGGCATTGAACTCAGGTCATCAGGCTTGATAGCAGGTACCTTATCCACTTAGCCATCTCACCAGCCCCTTTACTGGGCTTTCTTACAGACATGGGTAAGGGGTTACTTGTGAGAATATGGGTAACCTCATAATGGCTGCAACATCAGAAGTCCCACCCCATGGATGGCAGCCTCATAGAAGCTGCTTCCCAGAATCCTGTTGCTCTTCTTAGCAAGCTAAATCTGGCCCATTTTCCTGCTTCCTCTTCCAAACACTAGTTTTAGAAGAGTGCAGTTCTCTGGTGCATCCTGAAGTGACCTGTTTAGACTCGCCTTTCTTGGGAGGGTAAAAACCCTTTTTTTACTGTTTCTCCAGGACTCTGGATCGATTTGGAAATGTCCTACAATGGGTCCTTTCTGATGACTCTCGAGACCAAAATGAACTTGACCAAACTAGGTAAAGAGCCTCTTGTTGAAGCCCTGAAGGTTGGAGAAATTGGCAAAGAAGGGTAAGGGGCTATATATGAATTTACTAACCATCCCTGGGGGACTGGCCTCTCTTCAGCCTGTGAGAAGTAGATTGGGATTAGGGAGCTCCTGCATGGCAAGCAAGTTCCGTGCCAGCACTTGTGGATCACTGAGTTTCACACCCAAGGACCACTGTGACAGCACACAGCGCCTGTTGATGTACTGGCAAGGGTGATATATACTGTTTCAATTACCCAGAAAGCATTACTGACCCAGACAGGCAGGCAGACACATCTAAGCATTAACTGCTCTGCAAATTGAATCTTCACTCTGAGAGCTGCTTCTACTCCTAGCCACAGACAGCACTGTGTGGAGCAGGTTAAAGTCACCCAGGGACCTGCTACTTTAATCACCAGGTCAGAATTATTTATAATGAGATGGTTGATCTTGTAGCCAAGAGGAACAGTCTGCAAGTGTTCCGAGAAGCATTTTCCTGAAATAATACAATATTGATTTGCTTAGTAAATTCTTCTCTTTGTAGACAGTACATCTGCTGCCCAGAGTTGATCTGATTTAGAAATATTCCAGGATCATGAGATAATGGAGCCTGATGCCCAGAATGAATAAAGTAGAATGTCTGCGTTCCCAAACACCATAAAAGGGACTGCTCTGGCTGTACATTTAAATAGTGTTGTTGTTTTGGCCAAGTCAAAAGGTGCTGCTTCTCACATTTAGTCCCTCTGCATGGGACTAACTGCATGCGGTGGCAGAGAATCGCCACAGTGAGGCAACTCTTCAGGGTCTAAATGTGAGGCACAGGCTGTCCGATTTTTGCTTAGCTCAAGACTGACCTACTACCCTATTTCAGAGTTTTGGTAATAGCAGACTTGAGTTGTGCCCTCAAGAACATTCTTTTGTTTAGATGATTCCTAATTTATCTGAGTGACCTAATGAAATGTTCCTGTTTTAATAATTGGGGAATTTCACCTGCTGGATGCAATCTAACCTGTATCTGCTATTTTCCTTTCATCTTCCTATTTGTTAAAATGTTTTTGGATTCGGCAATCTATGGATTTGTGTTTTCTGGTGAGTGGTGTTCATCAACTCTCCATGTAGCGTTCCATGCCCTGTGAGTGCGGAGTCTGATTTGGTCCCACAAGGAAATCTGTCTCTTCATCATGTTCCCAGGCGTGAAGACACAGTCTGAGGGGCGGAGAGGGCTGAGATCAGAGAGGGGCAAGGCAGGGAGTCTCCCAGACTCCTCGAGTTAGAAATGCTGTGGTCCCGAGGTCAGACCCACTCTTGTCCTGCTGTCCATCCTCATGCCCATCCCCACCCCGACACAGCTAGCCCAGCATTCTCAATCTAGTTTCATGATGGCAGAGTTGCAAAATCAACTGCCTAAGACATGAAACATCACGGGCAAAAGTGGTCTTGCAAATGAGATCTTCTGGGCTGGGGATATGAGCATAATGGGAGAGATCCTGCTTAGCATGTGCGAGGCCCTGGGTTGATCTCCAGTGCTATCTTAAAGCAATGGGATTTACTAAATGGGAGTGGGACAGAACAATCTCTGGTCTCAAGCAGTCAAGCAAGGACCCCAGTCTGGAAACAGCCCTGCCCCAGCACAGGGTGCAGGGTCTCTATTGCAAAGGTGACACTTGAGCATCAGGTCACCTGATCCCCGAGGTCCTTGTCAGTCAGGCCTTTGGCACTCAGTACTCATGTGGCTATCTGGGCGCAAGTTCACATTTATAAACTGGCTGATTAGAGGATGGGCATGTTTCCTAGGGGGAAAAAAAGCCCTCTTCTTTAGAAATATAGGTCATATTCAACTTCTTTGGGGTCAGGGTTGAGACAGGGTCTCTAGCTCTAGCTGACCTGGAACTCGCTATGTAGACCAGGCTGGCCTTGAACTCACAGAGATCCACCAGCTTCTGCCTCCTGAGTGCTGGGACTAAAGGCATGCACCACCACACCCAGCTTATTTATTATTTTTTATTTTATGTGTATGAGTGCATTGCTTATGTGTGTGTAAGTGCACCTGTGTTGTGCAGTCCCCATGGAGGTCAGAAGAGAGCGTCAGATCCTCTGGAACCAGAGTTTTAGACAGTTGTTAGCAGCCACGTGGGTGCTGGGACTAGAACCCAGGTACTCTGCAAGAGCAGTCAGCGCTCTTAACCTCTGAGCCATCTCTCCAGTCCCAAGCTATCATTTAATTTTTAAAATAAAGAAAAAGCCCTGCTTCTGGGAGACTCTGAGAAATGGACCCTTGGCCTTTTTCTGCATAAAGGACCCTTAGAGAATCTGAGAACTCCAGACCTGTCCTTTTAGAAATGATTCTACGTGCATCATTTGGCTCCTAGTTTCTGGTAACATCGAGAACCTGTGGTTAAGACCTAGTTCCAGAAGCAGTTCCTAAATCTGTTTCCTCAGATCCTTGGGCATGAGCATATGGAACCACCTTGAGGCTAAGGAAGAGAGAAGTCAGCCAACACCACGGGCGCAGACTGTGTAGAGCGAGTCCCAGCAGCCTTTCTCCAGGGCCTCCCTTCAGCCCCCTATTCAGGCCTCACTCCACACACATGGGCTTGCTCCTGTCATCCAGCCTTGGCAGGGCCTCTGCTGCACCTCATGCCTCGCTCCCCTTTCAAGTGATTGTGTTCTTGGGGAATTTCCAAGGGGAGATGCTGTTTAGCCTGTGAGAAGTTCTCTGTTCTGGTGGGAAGCTTGTTCATAGTCACACCCTGGGGGCAAGATAGAAAAATTGGAATCTAGGTTGCTTTATTCCTGTCAGGTCCTTTCCTATAAAATGCACAGCACTGCATTTGTAGCCTGTTCTCCACCAGGCTGTTACTTTAGCACATAATCTTCTCTCCTACTGTAGTTTAACTCTTTGGGGCAGTAAGGTACTTGGAAGTAGAATTCAAGGGCTGAGAGAATAGCTCATTGATAGTTCTCTTGCCTAGCATGTGAGATCCTAGGTTCAGTCTCAGTACTGTGGGGACAAAGGGCGAACAAGAATCAGGGAGTGAGTGTTGAATAGTCTAAATTTTCAGAAAGAACCTGAAGAAGATCCAGATAAGTCAGAAAGGGAAGCAGCCTGCATGTTGGGAACCTTCAGACGAACAGAAGCACAGGACTGGGGCATTTCTGGGATGTGCCTGGCCTGTTCTCGCTCTTCCACTGCAGCTGGGCCCAGTGTGTAATTCTCCACATGGTGGTCCTCCTCTGTCCACAATATTGTCTCCCCACCCCCAGACCCCTGATCTTCCAGGATGCCACATATACTGTGACTCAGTCTTGTTCCTGGGTATATGCACATATGTGTACAGCAGATGTATAAGCCTGGTTTCTCATAATAAGAGAATATTAACGCATCCTTATAAGTGTGGTCCCCTGATAGGGTTATTGAATCTAGTTACTCACTCTTAAAGCATTTCTTAGAACTGCTTTCTACAATTGCCTTTAGAGTCTGTGACACTCTTTTAATTAGCTCAAGTGACAGGAAGTCATCCTGCTTGGCAGATGATTTGAGAAACTGCTAGGCTCCTCACATACCATCGCATCTTTTATGAGGATGTGTAGTGTGTCTTTCTCTAAAATCCTTGCTAACATCTTAAGGCCGAGATCATAAAGTGCATGTTTAGTTCTAAAAACTGAATAGGAGCCAAACATTTAGGCACAGACTTAATTAGTCCTGGGTGCCACACAACACAGCTCCCAGTGCTGGTGGAAGAGGTGGCGCTTGGTCAAAATCAGAATCCACATCATATGATATGCTTTAACTGATGCCGCATTCTCTGAATTATTCACCTGAAGCCACAAAATTGAGCTTGCTCTCCGTCCTGCAGAGGATTAGTTCAGGAACCTGAGAGCTCAGTGCAGGCTCAGCCCTCGACATCTTCCGCCCTGGGGTGGGAGTGCCAGCTGATGTGTACTGGTAGGGACACAGGGGCTGTGGCTCCACAGATCTCACTGTGATCCCAGATGCTGCAGGTAGCCCTTTCTGCTGTGAGGCTGAGGACTGGGCTCTGTCCACCAGTTTCTATACCTGGCAGCTGGGGACTGAGAGCCAGGAGCACAGCTGTTTTACTGATGGAGAAGTGGGACAGTTGTGTAATCGTTGGCAGTTTACATCTCTTCCCAAGATCCAGTTCAGGCTTTCCTTGGAATTGTATTTTGCTATGTAACTTTGAAACCAAAGAGTTCTGTGAGGGTGACTGTCCCACAGAACCTCTGAAACAGCTGTGATCAGTGAGGGTGTAGAAGCACTTCCTGGACTTTCTAGGCCTGTCATGGAAAGGGGGAACAAGAGTTGGTCCAGTATTGTTGGCAAGTAGAAATTTCTGTTCTACCAAGAGGCGTTCCCTCTAACCTGAAAGTCCAGCCTGCTGGTGGGGTGCCGGCTCTGTTTCAGAGCCAGGGTGAGCAGCATCCGAGTGTCCTGACAGGGAGGATCCTGGTCGGATCTTCTTACAGCCAGCTCCTGTTTCAGGGGCAGAGTCTCAGTCCTGCCCTCCCATGCCTACGACTCCGTGCTCTACCCTTGACCCCCATTAATCAAGAGACAACTACCCCTGTGAACTTCTGGTGGCCCAAGGAGGTATCAGGAAATCAGGACTGTAACAGCAGAGACATTGGGCCTAAGCTTCACTGCCATTTTGTTTGCCCTTGTCAACAATTAAGGTGTGTTTCGTGATCATCTTAGTTAAGTCTCTGAGACTAGAGACAGGGCCTAGCCAGTAATCTAGTAAGCAAAGCCACAGTCTAGGGAAGTATCCCCTACCTGGCCAAAGCACCCTGTGCACCTCCGAGGGGAACTTGATCTCACACCTCTGCTGGTGATCCAGCAGGTCTCACCCCTCTGGAACTCTGAGGAGTTTAATGAGGAACAGTGCTGTACAAAGAGGCTGTTAAATTTAGTGAGAAACCTGGTCTTTATATCTGCGCTGTTCCAGGAAAGGCCCTGAGTTTTCACATCAGTTGCTTGAGCCTTGAGATTGTCACCTTGTGAATTCCATCTTTCTCTGTCAGCCTCAAGAGACAGGGCAGATGGGAGGTAAGATACCTGATTGTACTAGGAAGGAGTCGTCAAAACTAGTGTGAGGGTTGACTAAACCAGGAAGTATCACAGTTGTTGACTTGACCCGGGACTTGCGTGTCTTCCTAGTCCTTTCACCAGCACCAGCTGCTGTCACACCTTTGCCACCTTCCTTCTTCCCATCTTCTTCCCACTTGGCTCCTGCTAGGCTGATGACATCACTGCATTTTATGTGACTCCATCACACTCCATCACCTGTCCTTGTGGTGCATGCTCAAAAGCAAACTGTTCTGGGCCCAAGTCCTCTGCAGTCCTGTGAGGGGACTTGGTGCTGGAGTCTCCTGAGTGAGCAAGCCAGTCCAAGAACTGTTGACTGGGCTTTGTCTTTCTTAGTGAGTTGGGAACATTGACAACATGTGGTAGGGGTTCCATCTGACCCCTGTGGTTGCGTGTGTGTGTGTGCGCACGCGCGCGCTTTGCAGTGGGCAGGCACTGCTGATGGTGACTTTGCCACTGTTCAGTTGCAGGCCCAGGGCGTACTGTCTGGCCGACAGTGATGAGGAGTCCTCCAGTGCTGGCTCCTCTGATGAAGATGATCCACCAGAGTCCAGTGCCGGAGACAAACAACAGCTCCCTGGGGCTGAGGGGTGAGTGGATCCGGGTTTTTGGAGGCTCCAGGGGTCAGGGCAGTAAGCTGGGAGTGGGCCTGGTCTCTTCCTAGCTTTGCTCCTTAGTGTAAGACCTTTGTCTTCCAGACCTTTGTCCTGCAGTGTAAGTAAAGAAGTTGAAGGGCAGGTTTATCACTGGAAGTGCACCCTGAGTCTTCAGCGGGAACAGACTGCACACTGCCTCCCCCTGGTGTCTGGAAGATATAAGACACTCGTTGCATACCATAGCAAGATCTACTTGTGCTGCTGGTTCCTAAAAAGCTCAGCTGCTCAGATTATTTCTTTGGTGAATTTTGAAAACATGGATGACTTAGCTGCACATTTCAGTCATGGACTTCATTGGGGGCCCTCTTTGCCTCTTACTTGGACAGGGTAGTGATCAGTGCTTAAGAAGCCATTCTGTAAGTGTCTTTAAATAATTTAAAAGGAGTTAAAGAAGCTAAGATTACAAAGAAGCCAGGTGATTCAGAAACTTTCTATCAAACTACTGTCTTTGAAATCGTACAGAAGGTGGGAAGAGAGCTCAGATGTCTGTGCAGTCAGTGCTAAAATTTGTGTGTGCTGCTTAAAATTCTAGCTGCTTGACCTTCTAGAATGATTTTTTAAGGCTGAAAATATAGCTCGGTGGCCTAGCATGTGCAAGGCTTGGGGTTCAGTCCCCCCTGAACATTCATATTCATTCTCTTTGTCTCTCTTTCTCATATACTATATACAGACTTATATACAGACTTTTTTTTTTTTTTTTTTTTTTTCCAAAGACAAGGTCTTACTATGTAACTCTGACTAGCCTGGAACTCACTATTATAGACCAGGCTGGCCTGGAGATCTGCCTGCCTCTCCCTCCTGAGTGCTGGGATTAAAGGTGTACACCACCCAGCAACACATATTATTATTCTTGGTGCTGTGAAGCAGCAGAAGATTTAAAGGAGCAGATAGCTTACGGCAATCGATGATAGATAAGACCTGATGCAAAAGCTGCTTTTCTTGACTTGCAAGCATTATCTGTTTGGTGGTAGCATTTTTCTTTAAGAAATTCTAAACTGGAAAAAGAAGAGGAGCAAATTCTAAGTCCTTTGAAAAGTACCTGAACCTCAGAGTTGGTAGGACACCACTGAAGATAGTCTGTCAGTCACTGCTCTTTTATGATGTGTTTTGCCATTTGCTATTCAGAAATTGTGAGGCTTCTCCAATAAGAGAGGGACTTATACTGAGTCTGAATGTGGTGTACAGGAGGAAATCCCTTCCCTGTATATCCCTTCTTTATCCAGCTGTCCATTGTATAGTCAGGGAGCTCTGAACTGCACACTCTCTCTAAAGCAGCCGTTCTCAACAAGGGTGATTTGGCCCCCACAGAGGGACAGACATGCTTGACTACCATGACTGGGGAGAATGCTCTTACCGTCTAATCCACAGAGGCCAGGAGATTGCCAAACATCCTAAGTACACACAGGACAGCCCTCCTCCACAGAACGACCTGGTCCACAGTGTGAATAGTGTTGGGGTGGAGAGGCTGCTGCAGAGTAAATGCAGAGCCAGATCGTGTTTATGAGAAGATGTTCTGGGCCAACAAGGTGGCCTGACAACCTGGGTTCCTACTCAACATGGTGGGAAAGAGAAGGCCTGCTCCCACAAGGTATTCTCTGATCCCACATGGACGCTGTGGTGTGTGCGCGTGCATGCACACCCGCACGTACACACACACTATATTTTAAAAAGCTGTTTATACTAATGCACCTGTACATTCCTTATTTGAAGGTATGTTGGAGGTCACCGAACAAGTAAGATTATGAGATTTGTTGATAAAATTACCAAGTCAAAATATTTTCAAAAAGCAACAGAGACAGAGTTCATTAAAAAGAAGATTGAAGAAGTCTCCAATACACCCCTGCTGCTAACTGTCGAAGTCCAAGAATGTCGAGGGACCCTGGCGGTCAACATCCCACCACCCCCGACTGACCGGATATGGTGGGTAGATCCATTTCTTCTGTGAATGATTTGTACACATTTAAGAACCAGGAAAAGTTACAGTGAATATGAGGCTTGTGGGAGAAGCTGCTTCTGCTCTTGGTCTTCATCTCTAAAGCTGACTCTTCCATCAGGAGTAACCGCTGCCCTTGTAGAGAGCCTTATCTCTGCCCAACCTGAGTTGTAACCACACGTGGGGTTATTCCTCATAGTCTCTCCCTGTGGGTGTGTGTTACGTGTGTGTGTTTTGTATGAGTGTTATGAGTGTATACCGTGTGTGTGCAGGTGCTTAAGGAGGCCAAACGGGGACATCTGATTCACCAAAGTTAGAGTTATAGGTAGTTGTGAGCCACCCAACATGGGTGCTGGGACCTGAACTCAGGTCCCTTGGGAGAACAGTAAATGCTCTTAACTGCTGAGTATCTTTCCAGCCCACAGCCTCCTTTCTTGACAGATGGGGATCACATGTGCAGCCCTGGTCCAGGAAGTTAGGAGACCCCCTGAATTAGATTGTGGTGTCAGGAGACTGGAGCATGTACCCCTGAGGTTTGTGGTAGGAGGTCTCTCTGAGGAAGTGGCTCTCAGTTCCAGCTGCATGTTAGGATCACCTGGGGACATGCTTCAGACATGATTGGTCTACCCCCCAGGATTCTAGCAGTTGTGGGGGAATTACAGTGATTACACCACAGTTAGAATTGCTAAAATAAGCGGGTGTGGTGGTGTACACCTTTAATTCCGGCACTTGGGAGGCAGAGGCAGGCAGATTTTTGTTTGATCGAGGCCAGCCTGGTCTATATAGTGAGTTCCAGGCCAGCTGAGGCTACAGAGAGACCCTGCTTCAAAAAAATGACCAAAAAAATAGTTCTTTTCAATTGATGAATTGATACATTTCTTCATAACTGTGGAGTTTTATGTATAACAGAAATGCCCTCACCTAGTGAGAGCCACAATAAAAGGCCTGAGTACTGAGTGCTAGATGTTGTGAACCACCATGATAAGAGACGAGATGAGAGCATTTAAACATTTGTGGCAGGGCTGTGGAGAAAACTCAGGGGTAGAGAGCCTGCTTAGCATGTACAAGTCCTGGGTACGAACCACCTTAAAAAACAAAACAAAAAGTATAATAGAAACATTTATAGCAACTTGACATGTTTTCTGTGTTGCTAGTAACACTGACCATGGCAGTGACATTTTTAGGTAGTTTGATAATATCTTACTCAGAATACTTTTTTTTTTTCCCTTTATTTTGAGACAGAATTTTGTTATGTACTCCAGCTGGCCTCAAACTCGGACCCTTCTGCTTCAGCTTCCTGGGTGCTAGAATAACAAGTATGTGCCACCACACACTTTTTATCTGGACACTTTGCCAACAGTTGAGAATTCCAGTCAGTCCTAGTGGGAAGTCATAAAAGGCTTGGTGTGAGAGGATGTGGTGGCACTCGGGAGGCTGGGAGGCAGAATCAGGAGGATCGATAGTCCTAGGCCAGCCTGAATTAGAGTGAGAACCTGTCTCCTAAAAACAATGTCTTCTTGTGGGGGTGACATTCAGAAGGAGACCGTGTCTTTCAAGTTCTGGCTCATATACTTATATTCTGCTTTCTGTGATGTACATATCTTACTTCTATAAAAAAAAAAAAAAAATAGGAAAAGGTCATTACCGTTTAGGAAAATCAGAACCCAAAAGGCAGTGCCCAGTCTTGACCTTTTCCCATGATGCTTCCTGCTTCCCTCCCTTGCCAGCGCTAGTCCGAGTCCGTCAGACCCCCGACACTGTCCAGTGCACAAAGGAGTTCACAGCTCACTCTTGCTCTGTGTAGTTAGATTTGGGGACCATTTTCAGAATTCAAGAACACTTGAGTGTTAAAGCCCCATGTCGATGAGAATTTGCCACCAGCACCTGCCGACTTCTTTCTTTCCTTCTTAATGTGGCTATCGGCTTCTTCAAATAGGTATGGTTTCCGGAAGCCACCGTATGTGGAGCTGAAAGCTCGGCCAAAACTTGGAGAGAGAGAAGTGACTTTAGTTCACGTGACAGACTGGATAGAGAAGAAACTGGAGCAAGAGTTTCAGGTAAAGTTTTTTTGTGATTTCATTTCTCACAGGGTAGAACAAAGGGCCTGAACTCCGTCTGGGGTATGGATCCTCTTTTGAGATTTTGATAAAAGCCAAGACCCTCATCCAAGAATAGAACACATGTATTCAAACATGGACATAAAGTTTTAGGTACGATTTCAAAAGCCCTGGACTTTTCCACAGAATATTACTAAGTAGTTTTTAGATTCAGAAGAAACCCAGTAGATGTGGTGAGAGGGCAAAGTGATGATGCCCTGGACCAGCAAGGAGAGGCGCTGGGCTTTGGTTTCCCCAGGGGAAGTCAGGAATTGGCTGACCAGCCCGTGGTCAGGGAAATTGCTCCCCGCCTTTTTTGTTAGATTTACTGTACTGCTTGTTCAGGTCAATAACCATTCGTGGAAACTCATGTGCCAGGACCAGCTATTGAAAATGAGTCAGCCTCCCCTCCTGCCAAGTATCTTCTAGTACAGCAGTGGCTTCTATAAGCCAGAGATCCTCCAAGCCTTTTTACTGCATTCACCCACGAGAGGTAATAATAACATAGCCAAGGCCCCTGGGGTGAGCTGGATTTTTCTATCATATTTTGATCTGATTTTTGTTTTGTTTCGTTATGGTGCTGGAGATCAAACCTGGGGCCTTTTGCATATGCTAAGTAAGCCCTCTACTGATGAACAGTGCACTCTCCCAGCTGCTTGATCAGATATTTGAAGCACAGCTGTCTTTCAAGGTCTTATGGATTAGCAAACAATTTATTTACTTTGTAATCAATTTTACCCCTGAAGAATACCTACATTCTTTTTCACTGATAAATTTCAAGTTTTGGGGGAGAGGGGGTGTTCATGTGTGTGCAGGTGCACATGTGTGCCTGTGGAGGCCAGGGTCAATACAGATGTCCATTCCTCAGGCACTGTCTGCCTTGTTTTTTTTGAGACAATGTCTCTCACTAGCTTGGAACAAACCCAGTAGGCTGGCTGGCCAGTGAGCCTCAGGGGATCCACCTGTCTCTGTCTCCACAGCACTGGGATTACAAGTACATACCCACACACACAGCTTTTTCCACTTAGGTTCTGGGGGTCAAACTCAGATCATCCTGCTTGCAAGGAAAATTTGTTACTAGCAGGTATCTCCCCAGACCCATTTTAGGTTTTTGTGTATGGGATTCAGTTCTCTTTCTACCATATGGGTTTTAGGGATTGAGCTCAGGTCATCAGGCTTGGCAGCAGGAACCTACCTACTGAACCATCCTAATGGCTGTGTTTAAAAAACAAAACAAAACTGTGATACTGCCTAGAAGCTAGAAATGGCTGGTCATGGTGATGCACACCCTTTAATCCCAATGCTTGGGAGGCAGCTTTGTGAGACTGAGTCTACATAGTGAGTGCCAGGCTAGCTGTGACTACAGGAAGACCCTGTGGAAAACAAAACAAAACAAAACAAAACTAGAAATTACATGTAGCAACCAGTTTCTAATAAAAGCTTACTATTTTCACCAAATAGAAAAATAATTTAAACCTTGTTGGTGGGGGCCAGAGGAAGCTCATGCCTCCAGTTTTTCTTTTGCTTACACCCCTAGGTCCAGTGTTCCAGTTTGGGTGGGTACCCCTTTTAGAGAGTTTGGCCTAAGGATCAAAGGAAGGAGAAAGAGGACAGAGAATGGAGCCTGGGATGTTAGACACCTTGGAAAGCTGAGACTAACTGCCACAGAGCACTGCTTGCTTTCTTGTTTTTAAGAGTATTGTTGAAGATTAAATGCATTATCAGAATTCATTTATAAAGTTAGAAGCAGCATGCAAAACACCATTGTTATCAATCACTGACTATCCTTTGGATAGTCACAGGATTTCTTTCATATGTAGCTCCATGATTTTGGTGTAGAAAATAATTAGCTTACATTTTGTGCTAAGATTTAAAAGAATAAATTCACTTGGAATGTGTTCTGGACATAATTTTGGAAATATTATCCGTAGTTAAGCCAGTTTTCCTAAATTAATGTTGTTGAATTTTTACTACTTCATTATATATGTACATGAAATTAAAGGCTCTTGCGTCAAAGCCGACATACTGGGTTCTTCTGTATTCACGCACTGGTGTGGCTTCTCAACTCTTTGTAAACTGAGGTATGAAGGCACTGAGGAGATGCCTTAATCTGCAAGGATGAGGCATCAGATAGAACTCTAGCACTTACATGAAGTCCCAGTGCTCAGGGGCTGGAGAGACGGCTCCCACATGACAGCTAACAAACTGTCTGTAACTCCAGTTCTAGGGGATCTGAAGGTCTCTTCTGACCTCCACAGGCATTGCACACACATGATGCACATGCACTTAGAACATGCAAGCAGAACACTCATACACATAAAACAAAAATAATTTTCTTTAAAATCCCAGTGCTGAGGGGCTTACTCAGCCAAATCCATAAGCTTTAGGTTCAGTGAAAGACCCCATCTTAAAAAGTAAGGCAGAGATTAATTGAAGAAGGCACTTAACATTCACCCCTGCAGCCACACACACTTGTGCACCTGAATATGCATGTGTACACATGTGCTTACAAACTCTAACATTCATACATGCAAAGTATGGTAGAATTAGTTTGGAATGTATAGGAAAATATTTCATATATCGGGGAAGGGTGATAGATAGCTTGACAAAGCCGCCTTCTACATGGCTGTTCTTTAATATCTCCCTACAGAAAGTTTTTGTCATGCCAAATATGGATGATGTTTATATCCCTATAATGCACTCAGCCATGGACCCTCGATCCACTTCCTGCCTCCTGAAAGACCCACTGGTGGAGGCCTCTGACCAGCTGTGATGGGTGAAGATGGGACATTCCCAGTATTATGAGACCTAACTCAACGTATGGGGTTTGTAGCTGCCATCTATACTGTGGTCCTGGCCTTTACTGGTGCCACAGCCACTGTCTTCTAAAAGGACTGACTCTGCCCTCTGCCTGCTGGTGCCCATTCCACTGTGAGGTGTCATTCTCCGCAAAAAGTGACAAGTGTCTGGACTGCCTGCTGTGAAACTTTGACTGGCGAAGGAGACTGGAAGAATCATCATGGTGGAGCCAGAGGTTACAGTGAACTCACACCTGGCTTTTTAAGTCTACCAGTTCTTGTGGCAGATGAGCACATTCAAAGCAAAACTGTGCAGCTGGAAGGCTTCCACCCCCCTTGCCTCTTGACTCCTCCAAAGCTTTTCCTCAGGCAGCTGGTGCACAATGGAACATTTTTCCACTGTACTTTGCACGCATGATTGCAGCCCTCCACACTCTGAGAATGTCACTGTGGTAACCTGTGTGGAGAGTAGTTTTGTGAGCCATTTCATCGGTGGTAAAGATAGGCATAGCAATTTTTTTTCGTGTTAAATTGTGCATTTTGGAAGCAAGTAGCCATAGAACACACACACCCACAAACACTCTTTCAGCTGGGGTGGGGACAGTGGGTTTTATGTGAACATCAGGCAAAACCATGAGATTAAACCATCCCAAGCGTTTTACCAATGAGGTACAATCACCTTGCTTCTAACCAATCCTGTTCATTTTCCTGAGACATGAGCATATATGACATTGTCCAATACTGCACACAATGCCCGATTGTTCCTCCCTAGTACAGATGCGCTGGGGCCAGAAAGCCAGGGCCAAGGTCTTCTCATCTGGCATTTTTCTGTGCTCCACGAAGCTTCATGTCGGAATGGGAGTGCTTTGTTAATTGGTCTGAGAGTTTTATGGGCAGTTTCCTTCTCTGATAGCCAAAATAGTCAACATCAGACACTACATCTTGATTTAGACTCGTGATCTTTCTTTAATGTTGCCAACTTAATTTTATGCATTTGTGTCAGAATATTTAGTTTACAAGTTTGAGGACTCTAATTGTATGATCTGCTTTGAGAATTAAAACCTAATACTGATCTTTATTGTTTAAAGCTGCATTCAATGTCAAAATTACCTAGGGTAACTTAACATCTGTGGACAAAGCTAATAGTGGTTTTTTAAACAGCACCTTGCCTGAAGATGACTTTGAAGAAATTAATATATTGAAAAACTATATTTGAACCCTTGGTTATCTTAATTGCACCATTAAAACATGACTTAAATTATTTGACCATTCCTGTCAGTGTACTAATTTCTCATTTGTGTAGGCAATTTGCCTGTCAAGAGTCTGCATGTTTTGTTCACTGGTCTTTATTTCTGTGCAATAACTAAGACAAAAGATGAGATGCCTAAAAGATGCACTACAGTGTAAAGAGATGAATGTATCCTGTTGCACTTAAATAGTATGTGGGGACTTACAATCGCTTGCATTGTTTCACAGAATAAATCTCATGTCAAAACACTAGATAAGCATCTAAGTCATTTCTACCAAAGTCTGCTTGGATTAGGATAACAGTGAATGCAGGGCACTTAGACCTTCACCTGGCTTAGTTTTGAGGTTGACAGGGTCTCCCTGTACCCCTAGCTGACCTGGAACTCATTCTGTAGAATAGGCTGGCTTTGTTCTCAGAGATGAGCCTACCACAGCCCCCGAGATTGTTACAGTAAAGCAAACTAGCCTAATATCAGATTACCTTGGGGAAAGGTTAAAGCATTTCTAGAAAAACTGGTGAGATCTGATCTCCTAAAGCTCCTTTGGACACCCTCCCTTCTATTGATTCAGCTGTCCCAGGCCCATCCAAAAGCTGGGACTTTTCCTCAGTTCACATTAGAACCAAGACAAGCTTGGGATCAGGGGCAGTTGTGCACCTTAGCTGGGGATCAACCCTAATTATACAGTTAATTCTGTGAATTTGGGGCCCTCGTATATTCAACTAAGGCCCTACCACGTGCCTCACTTGTGCACCCTTGTCCTTCACACTGACGTAATCGGATGAAGTTCTAACGTAGGCCTCCCCAATGACATATGACTGCTACTTAGGTATCAATGCTATGCCCAGCTATAAAGTTTAACTCACCCTCATAAGCACCATGGAATGTAAGCTATTTAAGCTTAACTGGGGCAATTTTAGTTTGCCCAAAGTTTCAGGCCCATGTTTGTCTTGATAACCACACAGCTTTGCTTGAATGTTTTTCTATGACTGTTGGGAACACTAAGATTTCTCAGTATCTTTAAGTATATGGTGCACCCACCCACTTGGCTTTCAGTCCTCACTTAGTAAACGTCCCACGATAATGCTCTATCAGCTGGTGCCCCCCTCAGTCAGTGCTAGGATTCTTACCTCAGGCATATATGCTAAGTACTACCTCCCTAGCAGTTCCGCCTTCAGCCTTCTGAATAAGCGCGGATTCGCGGGACCACCGGCTGCTGGCTCTCAAGGTTTTACTAAACATGCCCCACTACACCAGTGTGCCAAAGATTAGAGGTGCTAAACCCGAGTCTCCCTACTCTGCCACTCCACTTCGCCTTGAATACAACAGCCCATACTTGGGTGGAAAAAGAGGAGCAAAACACACTGCACGGGCGGGCCATTCCGCAATCACTGGTGACCCGGCCACGCCCGAGCCCCTGTAGCTGGCGGTTAAAAGGGCCGCCCGCGATGGGCTGGCGGCCCCAGTTATGCGCCAGCAACGTGCTATAGCGCTGCAGCTTAACCCCCGGCACCACGAGGAGGCGCGGCGGGGGCTCAAAGGCAGCGCGCCGCAGGCGGGGCAAGTACACCCGGACACCAGCACTGGGTTCAAACCACTTTATTCAGAGGCTTGGGGGTGGGGAGGGCAAGGAGGAGCGGGGGAGGGCTAGGAGGGGCGGGCGACGTACACGGCTGGCGACCGGATGTCCTCAGCTGGGCAGATCTGAAAGAGAAGCGGAGGGTGAGAGAGGTACACCTGCTGGGCCCGCCGCCTCCCCACGGCTCCCAGTCGGCTCAGACTCGGATTCACATCACCCGTATCAGCAGTCTAACGCGTGCATACAGTGGAATGTCATCACCGCCGGCTGGCCACCCACCGACCCAGTCACGGGCCCATCCTTTCGGCCCACGCGCACGTCGCACCTTACCTCCTCACGACCTTCGTGGCTAAAAGGCAGAAGAGCTCCTGCGTCGTTCAGTTAAAGAAAAATACCGGAAGTTGTTAGGCGGGATTTAGCGCTATTAGCCAATAGAAAAAAAAAAAAAATCAGGTTTGGGCACGTGCTGATGGTAAGCCCTGCTCATTGGTCGAGCATTCTGAGTCCTCCAGCCTATAGAGTGGTCACAGTTTGACCATAGAGCCAGGCGCCTCGGAGACTTTCTTTTGCTGGTGGTGGGCTCTTAGAGGGTCCTGCCTAGTTTTTCTCCTCTCCGTTGGGGGTTTGTAATTAGCGCGTCCGATGAAAACTTGGCAAACCAGACCAGTCCTTAAGTGTGTGAGATAGTCTGCCCCCAGCTGCCAGGCTAGGAGCTGAAGATGTGACAGTGAGCCCAAAAAGAAATCCAGGGCCGTAGAAGGAAAAGTTTAGACTAGCGGTGAATAAGTCCCTGATTTTATGATGGTCTGGTCATTTAACCTTTCTGATCCTCAGTTCCCAAACGGTATCTATTAATATTTTAAAGGACTGGGATGATGCGGGAAACTGATTCCAGAACCTTAATGAATGGTTCAACAGGAGCCTATGGGAGAGAAGTGCCTTTGGAAAGACCAAAGTGCATCGTAGAATCTATTGAGTTCGTTTTGTGTACCTAGCGCTACCCTGCCCACTTGATAGACAGGTGGGTGAATGAGAATAGGGTCCACGTCTTGTGGCTGACTTTTCTTGGAGAGGACATAAAAGGCAATCACAGTCTGATAATCTTTATTGTCTTTCAATGTTTCCCTTTGGAGTTATTTTCCTTTTTTCAATAAGGAAATTTCACTGCTTTTTGTAATAACGAAAGCATTTCAGCCTGAGCCTGTTGAGTTGAGCTCTTATTTTCCTTATTGTGTTCTTGCTTTTTAAATATTTTTATTTTATGTATATGAGTGTATTGCACATGTGTATAAGTGCCTACAGAGGTCAGAATAGGTATGATTCAGTAGTAGAGTGCTTACCTAGCATGTGAGGCCCTAGGTTCTAATCACTAGCACGAAAAAAAAAAAATTCTCTTAGATTGTAATTGTTTTGGTAAGTGTTTAGGCCCTGCCAAAAGATTATTTCATTTTACTGCTGTTTAAATTTATTTCAACCTTAATTATGTTGTAGTACATATACATGTAAATGGCAATATTATTTATTAATGCCCCCAACTGGAAACACACAAAGGTCCTTTAATAGGTTAATGTATACACAAATTATGGTATATCTATACAACTGAATACTACTTAACAATGTAATACAATAATTTTGGTAGACCTTTAACCACCGTGCCATCTTGCAGGCCACCTCCTTTTTCTTTTTTTGAGATAAGAACCTGTTGTGTTGCCCAAGCTGACCTTGAATTAATGATCTTTCTATGTCAGCCTCCCAGAGACCTGGAAATCAGGATTTTGAACCACCACACCCAATGATTTATCAACTTCTGGCTTTATTCGTAGTCTCTGCTTTTAAAAAATATTTTATTCTTTTTATTTTATGTGTATGAATGTATTGTTTATATTCATACACATATTCATCTGAGTGCACCTGTGTGTGCAGTGCCTACAGAGGTCGGAGTAGGGTGTGGGATCCTCTGGAACTGGAGTTACTGACAGTTATTGGCCACCATGTGGGTGCTAGGATTTGAACTGGGGTCCTCTGCAAGAGCAGCCAGTGCTGTTAACCACTGAGCCATCTCTCCAGCCCCTCTCCTCCCAGTTTCTTACAAGAGGGTCCCATGTAACTCAGGATGACCTTGAACTCAATGTTTAGCTGAGGCTGGCCTTGAATTTTAGATCTTATCTTTACTTACCAAGAGCTGGGATTACTGATATGCACCACTATGCCTGGCCTCTTCTGACCTCATCAAACATTGCATGACACAACTATACTTACATACATGCAGGTAATCATACATATAAAATTTAAAAAGTTTAAATTCACTTGGGCATAGTGGCATACACCTTTAATCCCAACACTATGGGAGATAGAACTCTGTGAGTTCAAGGCCAGCCATGCTGCACAGTGAGATCCTGTGCGCACACACACACACACACACACACACACACACCCGTGGAGGCCAGAAGAAGGCATTGGAGTCTCTGGAGCTGAGTTAGAAGCAGTTGTGAGCTGCCTATTGTGGGTGCCAGGAACTGAACTCTGGTTCTCTGCAAGAGCACTGCAAGTATTCTTACCACTGACCCATCTCTAGCTCTTAATTTTTAACTTTTGAGACAGAGTCGTTCTGTAACCCAAGCTGGCCTGGAATTCACTATATAAACCAGCCTGGCCACTATCTCATAGAGGTCTGCCAGCCTGCCTCTACCTCCTGAGTGCTGGGATTAAAGGTGTGCACCATCAGGGCTAGATGGAGCTTTGGTTTGTTTTTGTTTTGAGACAGAGTCTAAAGCAGTGCACACTGGTCTCAAACTCTGTAATCTGCCTCCTTAGTGCTGTATGCCCGATATATGTTTATTTCTTTAATTTTTAAAATATTATTTTTATTTTGTGTGTATAAGTGTATTCCCTTCATGCATATAAGTGCACCCATGTCGTGCAATGCGCTTGGAGGTCAGAGGAGGGCATTGAATCCTCTGGAACTGGAGTTACAGATGGTTGTTAGCTGCCATGTGGGTGCTGGGAATCAAACCCTGGTCCTCTGCAAGAGCAGCCAGTGTACTTAACCACTGAGCCATCCCTCCAGCTCCTACTGTTTAATTTTTAATTTTATTTGTGTGTGTGTATGTGTGTATATCTGTGTCTGTGTGGGTGTGGGTGTGGCAATAAGATGTATGTGGGTGTATGTGCCACAGTGTAGGTGTGTAGGCCAGAGGAGACCTTTGTGGAGTCAGTACTCCTATATGGGTCATAAGGACCAAACTCAGGTTGTCAAGCAGCAAGCCTCTCTCCACCTGAGCCATCTTGCCAGCCCCTCATTTCAAAGCATCTGGTTTTTCGTACTTCCTCATGGATTCCTAGAAAATAAATACAAGTGGAGGCCAGAGAGGCTCCTGCAATTCCCAGTGCTCAGGACAGCAGCTACAACCCAGGATTGTGTAATCAATTAAAAAGAAAATAAAAATTTATAGCATATCTGGCCAAAAAGGTTTCGATAGAGCAGAGGCAGAAAAGCCATGACTTCTAACCTTAGTTTCTGCCTGCTTCTACCAGCAAATAAGAAAGCATTGAAATCTAGTATGTGTTTGGGTTTGTCTCATCCATTAGTTGTGTCTGGTTTTGCTTCAAACTCAATTTGTAGGTATTTACATATTTAGGACTGTTATGTCTTAGTCACAACTGGACTCATTCATCATTGTGAAATGTTCTTAAATTTCTGGTAATAGAAATTTACCAACAAATAGAAATTTGTTTCAAAGCTTGTTTGTCTGATAGTATTATAACCATTGAAGGTTTTTGTTTTGTTTTGTTTTCCAGACAGTACCTCCTTAGGTAGTCCAGGCCAGCCTTGAATTCACTATGTAGCCCATGTTGGCCTCTTGCCTTAGCCTCTCTAGTACTGGGATTGCAGGTTTGTACCTCCATACCTGGACTGTTTTTTTTTGTTGTTTTCTTTTTGAGACAGGGTCTCCCTGGAGCCCCAGCTGGCCTGGAACTCACTTTGTGGACCAGGCTGGCCTCAAACTCCAGAGATAACCCCTGCTTCTGCCTCCTGAGTGCTTGGACTAAAGGCATGCGCCACCATTCCCAGCCTTGGACCAGTTTTCTTATGACAACTTTTGTAAGGTTCATCTTCTCTTTTTCTGTCTTTTTATTTTTAGCCCCCCCTCTCTTTATATTTGAATCTAACTCCTTGGGAACATCATATAATTGAGTCTTAACTTTTTAGCTTGACAACATCTGCTTTTTAATTGTCATATACAGACCACTTACCTCTTTGTAATGGCTTTACTGAAACATAACTTACCATACAACAGAACATACAGTTCAGTGGCTTTGATAAATTAGCAAAGTTGTGCATCTTTACCACTATCAACCTTAGAGTGTCTTCATTAGCCTGGAAAGAAGCCCCATACCCCTTCTCATTACTTCTCAGTTTCCTCTTTCTCCTCTTCAGCCCTAAGCAATCATCAACCTACTTTCTGGCTCTGTAGACTTAAAACATTTTATATTAATGGGATGGTGCAAAATGTGATCCTTAATGACTGGTTTCTTTTACTTAACATGACATTTTCAAGATTCATATCTGCTGTACCATAGATCAATACTTTATTCCTTTTTAATTGGTAAATGGTATTCCATTAAATGGATATACTACCTTTTTTTTTTAATTAGTGTAACACACACACGTACACATACACACACACATTCATTCTACAATGTACCTGTGAAGGCCAGAGGACAGCCTCACGTGTCAGACCTTCCCTTCCACCTTGTTTAAGCTCTTGGGTCTGGGTCTCTTGCTCAATGCTGAGTATTCCAGGCTAGCTGGCCCCTGAGATTCTGGGGATTCTCTTGTCTCTGCCTCCCATCTCACCAAAGGAGTCCTGGGATTGCAGGCCCATACTACCACAGCCAGCTTTACATGCGTTCTAGGGATTTGAACTTGGGTCCTGACATTTGCACAGCAAGCCGTTTTCCTACTAAGTCCTCTCCTCAGCCCTAGTTTTTGTTTATCCATCAGAGAGTGGACACTTAGATTGCTTCCAATTCAGGGGAATTATGAATGTTATGAAGCCCTGGGCTTCATCCCCAGTATTGCCTAAATCTGTTGAGTGAAGCCTGTAATTCCAACTCTCAGAAAGTAGAGAATGGAGGATAAGATGTTCAGGGTCATCCCTGGATGTATACAGTGTTTGAAGCCAGCCTGGGCTACAGACCTTAATTTTTTTTTTTTAAAGCCAAGATTTATTTCTTTAAAATTAAAAAAAATATATATGTGTGTATGCATAGATTTCCTATATGTATGTAAATGTACTTGTGTCATGCAATACCTGTGGAGGTCAGAAGAGGGCTTCAGATCTCCTGGAACTAGAGTTACAGGTGGTTGTTAGCTGCCATGTGGGTGCTGGGAACCAAACCCATGTCCTCTTCTAGAACAGCCACTTCTTTTAACTATCGAGCCATCTCTCCAGCCCCAAGATTTAATTCTTTATGTAAAAATAAACACATCCGTCCCATTAGTACACAAGTGTGCTTTAATCTGAAATAAATGGTAAAATTACATATATACCAAAGAATTGTTTTGAAATCAATTTCTTTATGATATATGGATACACGTTTGGTTTGTATACCTACTTACATATCTATACTTATGGTTACATAAGAATTCCTTGGGTGAAAAGAGGTGATGAGTGGAGAAAGCTTATAAGCCCTGGGCCGGGCTGGGTGAGCAGCGCAGTCTGATTTCAGACCCACTAGAACCCACCTGGGCTCTCTGACCACACCCATTGCTCTCTTTTCTTTGTCTGCTTCTTTCTTTGAATTACCTTCCTTGGTCTTTTGTCATTTATTTTTGTTTTTGCAGTGCTAGAGACCAAATGCAAGGCTTTACACTTGCCACGCTGATTTGCCTTTCTTTACAGGATAGAGGCAGTACTGGGCCACACACCCTCCAGCTTTATCTCCAGAAAGGAAATAAGTCCTGTGTGTGTGACCCAAAGTTGATGCCCGGTACCTTATTGAGGTGCTCTGCTCTTTATTTACTGAGGTACCACCTCTTGATGAACCCACTGGAGCTTGCTAATTTCAGTAGTCTAGTTAGCCAGCTTGCCTCCAGGATCACCTGTCCCTCCTTCCTGAGCTCTGAAATTACAGGTAGCCACCATGCCTGCCCTGCTTTTTATGTGGGTTCTAAGTATCTGAAATCTGGTTCTTCAGCTTACATGGCAAACACTTTATTTACTGAACCATCTTCCAAGCCTAAAAAGCCTTTGTGGCTCTATCTGGAGTCAGATTGTGTCCAGACTTATTCATGAACCAAATAAAAATGGCCCTGTGGATAGCTACTTTGGCTGTCTATTACTGCATTAAAAAAAAACCTCAGACTTAGAAGTTTAAGACAAACGCCATAAAATTATCTCTCATAATTCTGTGTTAATGAGGCTCAGCAGAGAGGGTCTTCCATTCCCATTAAGGGAGCTCAGCTGAAACTGCTTGACTGGAGCGCTCCATTCTCCGTTGGGCCTGTGTATGGTTTGTGATTCTGCTCATCGAGGTAGCTGGGTTCCAACAGAGAGCGTCTTAAGAGTGAGCATGCTAAGAGAAAGGAAGAAGAGACTTTAGACCTGAGTCCAGAAATCCCAGACTGTCACCTGTGGCCAAAGACATGGCCAGGGAAGACTCAAAGTTAGGGGAAATCAGCTCTGCTTTCTAATGTGAAGAACAGCACTTGCACAGAGGAGGGGAAATTTGTTCACAGCCAGCTTTGTCTTTAAAATATTTATTATTTATATTTTATGTGTAAGAGTGTTTTGCCCGCACCCATGTCATACAAAGGCCACAGAGACCAGAAGAGGGTGTCAGATCCCCTTTAGAGTTAAGAACTGTTGTTAGCCTCCATGCGGGTGCTGGGATCGAACCCCAGTCCTCTGGAAGAGCAGCAAGTGTTCTTAACTGCTGAGCTCTCTCTCCAGCCCCCTAGCTCTGTTTTATATTTTTTGTTTTCTATACAGGGTTTTACTTTGTCGCCCAGGCTGGTCTTGAACTTGCAATCTTCCTGACTCTGCCCCCCAGGCACTGAGATTACAGGTATGTACCCAAACACAGAAGGGGGCCTTCTTTGGATACCAACTTCCAGAATAGAGTGGTGAGATCAGCTCCACTTCTAGATGTCTGTACAGTCTGACATGGCTGCCTGTTTCACAAAGCTGGCTTTGGTTCCCCTTCACTGTCTCTATTATGTGTTCTCAGCAGTGAGTGAGAGCAGCCTGGGGACAAGGAGCTCATCTGGTCAACAGTTGTAGAATTCTTCCTTCCTCAACCTTGTTTGAATCACTACACCAGATGCTTCCCAGTCCACATAGTGAGGTGTCTTGCTTACATACATCCCGCCTTTCCTTCCCTTTCTTGCTCTAGATTAGGTTGTAAATAACCTATGCCAACAGTTTCCTAACACTCTCATATGCCTTCCAGTCTCCTCACTCTCTCCCTGAAGCACAGCTGTACTCCTGTATCCTCTGCTGCCTACTTGTGAAATCCCAGCTTGTCTTTGGGAGCCAGGCCAGGCCCATCCACCTTCCTTCCTGGCTTCACTCTCCCTGATCTCCTCTGCTTAACCATCAGGGTGGCATGGTAGTACTCACCTTTAAGCCCAGTACTCACAAGGTAGAGGCAAGCAGATCTCTGTGAGACAAGGCCAGCCTGGTCTACATAGGGAGTTCCAGGCCAGCTGGGGCTACAGGGAGACCTTGTCTCAAAAAAAGAGGGTGGGGCAGGGAGGTCTGGGTCAGGGGAGATGCTCAGTCAGTAAAGCACTTGCCTTGCAAACATGAAGACTGGAATATGGGTTCCCAGAACCCATACAGAAAGCCTGGTGTGATGGCATGCACTCGTAATCCCAGTGAGGGCAAGGTGGGAGGTAGACACAGGCAGTTCTCTGGAACTTGCTGGCCAGCTAGCCTAGCCTGCTTGGTGGAGTTCCAGGCCAGTGAGAGACTTTGTCTCAAACAGAAGGCAGAAGGCACTTAAGGAATGACATCCCAGGTGGTGCTCTGACCTCTATGCTAGAGTGCACATGTGAACACATGCATCTGCACGCAGAAATACACACACACACACACACACACACACACACACACACAGAAATTCAGTCTGGAAGGAAGAAAAGAACAAAGAGGAGGAAAGCCAGGAAATGAGAGTATCGAAGAAGGAAAATTCAAGAACTTCTGGAGAAACTTGAATGAAGCAGAGGCCCAGGGAAAACAGGATGAAGCTTGACCTCTGCAGTTTTACAAGAGGAAGGACATTTATGAGCTGCTCAAGAGCCCTTTCCAAAGAAAGGCTGGCCCTCTGTAACCGTGGGTTCTATATCTGTGGATTCAACCAACTATGGCTCAACATTATTTGGATTTTTAAAAAAGCAGCCATAGTGAATACAAACAGATGATTTTCTTGTGGTTCTGCCCCCTCCCCCCCCAACAATGCGGTATAATTGCTTGCACATCATTTATATCTTAAAATATATAGGAGGATGTGCATAGATGCCGGCAAGTGTGATGCTATTTTATTAGTATATAAGGGGCTTGAATGTCCTGGAATTTGGGGTGTCTGCAGATGTAGGAGGTTCTGAAGCCAATCCTCATGAATATAGAGGGATGACTGTATTCTGGGAGCTGCCACTTTGGGCTCCTGTCTTCTACAATTATGGCTGATAGAGTAGGACAACGTCATAATACTATGAGGGGGTGAGAGCATCAACCACATAAGGATACAGTTTGTCATAGCATCTAATAGCATCTAGTGTGACTAGATGAGCCCTGAAATTAAGGAGATGCTTGGGTTCTTGTTTGTGTGTTTGTTTTTTCCTGTTATGTATATTTACCCATATATATTACATATATATATATATGCTATATGCATGCCTCGTGCCCATACAGGCTGGAAGAGAGCATTGGATCCTCCAAAGCTGGTGCTACAGACAATTGTGAGCAGCTATGTGGGTGCTGGGAACTGAACCCAGGACCTCCGGAAAAGCAGCAATGGCTAAGTGCTGAATCACCTTTCCAGCCCCTGTTTGTTTGGTTTTGAAATAGGATTCCTTTTCTTTTTTTTTGCTAGGGGATCTCACTGTGTAGCACTGGATGACCTGGAACTTACTGTGTAGACTAGGCTAACCTCAAATTCACAGAGATCCACCTGCTTCTGCCTTCCAAATGCTGAGACTAAAGGTAAGCACCACCATGGCTGGCTGAGACAGGGTTTCATATAGGCCAAATTGGCTTCAAATTTGCTATGTAGCTGAGGATAGCCTTGAACTCCTGTTCTTCCTGCCTTACCTCCTGAGCTCTGGGGTTGCATTGCAGGTGTGCATCACCATACCTTGCTGAGATCTGGGTTCTAACTCAGGTTGTGTTTCTTTCTACCTGTATGTTACTGACTGGGCTGCTAACCTTTCTAAATTTTAGTGTATCTTCTGTTTGCTTTCTTTGAGACAAGGTTTTGCTATGTGACAGGCTGACCTTGAACTCATCTGTGTAGTCCAGGTTGGCCTCAAACTCCCAGCAATCCTTCTGCCTCAGCCACTCAAATGCTAGGATTGCAATCATGTGCCACCATGCCTAAGCTTAATGTATCTTCTATAAAATGTGTCTAATTATTAATAATTAACTCTTGAACTGTTGTGCAAGATGATCCTAAAGGTAGGTGTTTGCACATTTCTAAATAACAGCACACAATCAAAAAAGCATTGAAAATGAGAGATAATCACGTTCATGTTAGAAAGTAGCTGGTGGTAGAGTATTTGCCTAATATACACAAGATCCAGGGATTGATCCCCAACACTTAAAAAAAGTACTTTTGCAATTGAAAAGTACATACAGTCATGAGGGTACTGGATATGATCCCACAGTTCTTAGAATGAGAGTCACAGCCTTTTCCCATCTTGTCATCCAGCAAGAAGAACCAGAGTTCTAATTACCTAAGAACTAAACTGCTCCCCAGTGACAGAAGCTTTTAAATTTCCCTTAAACATTAGGAAAAGAATAAGATAAAAATTTGGCTTGTGGGGCTGGAGAGATGGCTCAGCAGTTAAAAGCATTTGCTGCTCTTGCAAAGGACCTAAGTTCAGTTTCCATCATCCACATGGGGGCAGCTTGAAACTCCAGCTCCAGGGGATCTGATACCCTTTTCTGGTCTTTATGGGCACCTGCACACATGTTCATATACCTACACATAATTAAAAATAAAGTTAATCTTTTTAAAAAATTGCTTGTGGGTTGGAGAGATTGTTCAGTGGTTAAGAGCACTGGCTGCTCTTGAAGAGGACCTGGGTTCTATTCCCAGCACCCATCTGGAGGTTCACAATTGTCCCTAACTCCAGTTCCAGGTGATCTGACACCCTCTTCTGGCCTCCATGGGCATTGCACACATGTGATGCACTTGCATACATGCAGGCAAAACACATACATGGAAAATAAAAATAAAATTTGCTTGCTCTACCATTTTATTTATCTCATAACTACCCCACAAGCATGGTAAGTTCAAGTCTGGTGTTCAGAAAACAGCAGGGAGAACACTTTTAAAAAGAAAATTGTGGGAGAGATGGCTCAATGGTTAATAGCACTGGCTGCTCTTGCAGAGGACCCAGGTTCAATTCCCAGCACCCATGTGGCAGCTAACAACCATCTGTAACTCCAGTTCTGGGGAATTCATTGCCCTCTTCTGACTTCCTCAGGAACTGCGGGACACAGGTACACTTACATACATGCAGGCAATACACTCATATACATAAAATTAAATAATAAAAGGAGCTGAGCAGGGTGACTCATATCTTTAGTCCTAGTATTTGAGAGGCAGAGGCAGGCGGATCTTTATGAGTTGGAGGTCAGCCTTGTCTACATATAGACCCTTAGGCAAGCTGGGGCTACAGAGAGATTCTGTATCCAAAAGAAAAACAAAAAACTCAATTTGATTTATTTTGGTGAAAAGACTTGAGCTTTCAGAAATGACCTTCCTTTTACAAGCTAACCTTCCCTCCCTCCTTCCCTCCCTCTCTCTATACTTTATTGTTTTACTTGTATGTATGTGGGCTTCAGGATATGTATGTGCATTGTGTGTGTGCAGGTGCTAGAAGAAGGCATTTTACCCTAGACTTAGAGTTACAGGCAGTTGTGAGCCACCGGATGTATGTGCTGGGAACCGAACACACTGAGCTAGGTCTCCAGTCCCTACAAGCTTTTTCTTTAAAGACTGCTTTTTCAAGAGGGCCTGGTGAGATTACTCATGAGTAAAGGCGTTTGCAGCCAAGACTGAAAATCTGAATTTGACCCCTAGGACCAACATGGTGGAAAGAGAGACCCAGCAAACACAAATGATGGAAGGAAAGAACCTTCTCCTACAAGGCCCTCTGATCTCCACATGCATGTTGTGGTGCACGTGCACCTACATACATATTTACATACAAAAAACAAGTGTAATTTAAAATTTTTAAATAGCTACCATCTTGCTTAACAGCTATCTGCAAGTCAACCTGACAATTAGTAAAATGAGTTTGAAGTTTTAAATGTAAATGAGATAAAAAACTTTAAAGTTTAGCAATAATCCTTTCCACTAGAGGGCGGCATTTGCTAAAGTAAACACTAAGGATTCACAGCTGCAGGGATTAACATGGATATTGGCAGTGAGCTCCAGATCTTGGCTGCCCTCAGCCACCTGTGGAAATTGTAAAATATACAGATTTCTGGACTCTGTCCTGGATATTCTGAATCAGTAAGGGAAGGAAGCACAGAAGGTGTTAGAAATCTGAGGATCCACTGGCTTAAGAAAAGTGAAAATAAGATTTGGTTAACTTACTTTCTCTTACCTCCCCAGACTTCCACTTTGTTGAATCATGTATATACATCTTTATTACATTGTGGCAAAAAGGACTAATTTTTACTGTGATGTTTAAATTTTTTATTACGTTCATTATTTGTGTATGTTTATATGTGTGTTGGTGTGAATGCTCATGTGAAGGTCAGAGGACAGTTTGTAGGAGTCAGTTCTGTCTCTCAATTCCTCTTGATTCTAGGGATTGAATTTAGGGCATCAGTCTTGGCAGCCTTGGTAGCAAGTGCTTTTACTTACTGAACCATCTCACCTTGACCTTTTAAAATAGCACTTATTTAATGAGACTCTGAAAGAACACTTAGTGTTTATCTTTAAATCTTTATGTGGTTATATCTACTTCAAAGGAACCCTAAAATATTTCAGTTTCTATATTTATTAGTGATACTGGCTTTTTATTTATCATAAATAAAATGTTGCTTCAAGTGGCATGTGATTGTGGAGTCAGACTACATGGGTAAAATGACCAATTTTTACTGTGATGTTTAAATTTTTTATTACATTCAGTATTTGTGTGTGTTTATATGTGTGAATGCCACAGAGCTCATATGAAGGTCAGTGGACAGCTTGCAGGAGCCAGTTCTCTTTTTCCACTATGTGAATTAATAAATAAAACTAGCACTTGTCAGTCTGTATTGCCAGTCTAGGGGAGAATTTCACAAAGCATGTAGACTGATTAGGCTTACGAACAACCTTGGTGGTACAGAGGAAATTCTGAGAACTTGTAATAGCGTAATTAAAGCCAGGGGATTTAGTCCAACTCATATTTACCCATGCAGGATAAATATCCCTACCTGGCCTATGTTCCTTGGATGGCTTTTGTTTGTTTCAAAATCTTTAAAACTGCCTTATGAGTCAGATGGAGGCCAGCCTCCTTTTTGTCCTTCAGCTGCTACCTTTACAGGGTCACAGTGACATTTTGAGTTGTCAAACGGTTCCAGCACAGCAAGTTCTCCTCCTAGACTTTTTTTTTTTTTTTTTTTTAAAGATCGCATGTAACTCAGGCTGGCCTCACATTCACTCCAAACATTCTGAAGCTGAAGCCGGCTTTGAACTCCTCCTTCTGCCTCCACCTACCAAGTGTTGGCATTATAGTTCTGTGTCATTATGCACTGCTTCACCTTTAAATTTATTCTGTTGTGGAAAATACACAGGAAAAAGGATGTGAAAGCAATTTTTTTGATCAAGCTTTAAAATTTTTAAATTATTTATTATTATTGTGTGTGTGACGCACACACACACATATGCCACAGCATGCTTATGGTGTCAGAGTGCAACTTTCAGGAGTCCTTCCATTCTCTCTTTTCACTGGGGTTTCTAGGGATGGCATTCAGGTCGACAGGTTTGCATCTCAAGCTCTTGATCTGCTGAGGCTGAGCTCCTTTATTTTTAAATACAAGCATATGGTCCTGTTGCCAGCTTGCAGTCTAGGCCTGTAATCAATCATAGAAGTACTCCTGTAGATTCCGCGCTCTTGGTGGCAGGTGACCACCTGGGCCACCATGCTAGGGAGTGTCTCAGAGCTTCTACTACCCTGCGTCTCTCTGCCAATCCCCAAATTATTCATATTGAGACATGTGCATAAAACTTGAAAATGTGTCTACTGCTTTCAGAGTTTCCCATATTCACCCTGCTGTGATGCACGTGGGAACTGGAACTCTATGCACAGGGTTTGAGCCTCCTAGGAACAGTTCTGCCTGGTATAGTTATTGACCCAAAGTGATTAGACATGAGTCCATTCCTCCACTACTACTACTACTACTTCTTCTTCTTCTTCTTTTTCTTCTTCTTTCCTCCTCCTCCTCCTCCTCCTCCTCCTCCTCCTCCTCCTCCTCCTCCTCCTCCTCCTCCTCCTCCTCCTCCTCCTCCTCCTCCTCCTCCTCCTCCTCCTCCTTCTTCTCCTTCTTCTTCTTCTTTTCCTAGCATTGCTTACTTCTAAAACCTGAAAATTATCTTAGGCTGTCAAATAAGCAAGTCAGGAACAAATGAAACCCCCACCTCCCCGTGTGTGTTATGCACTGGATGTTTTGATCGGTCCTCCTGCCTCCACCTCTTGAGTGCTGGTATTACAGGTATGTGCCATTCTGTCCAGTTTATAAGACATTGGAGATGGGATCCAGAACCTTGTGAATGCTAGGCAAACACCCTATCAATTGAGCTAGCGACTTTCTTTTTCTCCTAGAAAAATAGGTAGGTAAGATTTTTCCTTGTATTCTAAATGTTAGTTTAGTCTCTCCTATTACAAACAAGTTGTCCCCTCCTTTCAGCTCAGTGGAGAGCAGCTTGGAACCCACTGACCAAACAGCTGCTGAGTTTGTTAACTGATTAATAACCCACAGCCCTCCAACCTTGGAGTCCTCAACTCACCCACTCCCTCCAATGAGCTGTGACACATGTCATCTCATGCTTCACGAGGCCACATCTACAAAGGTCATGTAAACACATATTACACAAAGAACCCACGTGATTTCCTTCTTCTAATTTTTAGCTAACGACTTGGCTGTGGTTCATCTCAGAGGGAAGGGATGGCTGCTAGGCATGACTTGGGGAGTCAGTCAGAGGTAGGGGGGAGAGAATTCCTGAGGGCAAAGCAGAGAGCGAGGAGCCTCCAGGCACAGCTGGAGGACCCTCCGCCATGAATTCTGCACTCAGAAGCGCAGGTTGGCTGGCTGAGACCCTCGCTCCGGAGGTGGCTTCAGAAAACCTAGGGGATGATTTCCTGCGGCCTGGAGACCAAACAGAGCTCCTGGGGCCCTGGGGCACCAAATCTGGCGCGGCGGGTCCTTTGGCCGGGCTAGTGGGGTGTGGATGGCGGTTGACATTCTCCCTTAGCCTTCCGACAGGTTTCGGGAACACGGCACTCACAAGCACCGCAAACCGAACTAAGGTTCTCCTCCAGCGGCTCGCGCCCAAGGAGAAGCTGTCCGTGCTCAGCGCCGCCCTCCCGCGCTGGCCCCGCCCAGATCCCACCCCCGACAAACTAGACACGCCCTCTTCACACTCAGCCCCGCCCCTGTCGATCCCGCCCTCCGGGACCGCCCTCAGCCCCGCCCGGACCGGAAGAAGCCGCGGCGCCCGGAGCTTATAGGGCCGGGAATGGGGGTGTCGCCGCCGCCCAGTCAGTCCTGCGTCCACCGAGGCTCCGCCGGTGCCGCGCTGTCGTCGCCGCGCCACCGCCCAGCCCCCTGTCCGCGCCGTCCCTGGAACCGGCCGGCGGGGCCCGGAGTCAGGGCCGTGTCCCCGCCATGCCGGCCGGGCGACTGCCGCTCCTGCTGGCGCTGCTGCTGGCGCTGCTGCCCGGCCCCGGGGTGAGTGACCAGGGGAGTGCGGCGCGGGCACAGGCCGGCTCGCGGCCGCCGGGGCTGGCGTCCGAGCCGGGACGCGGTGGGGGCGGCGGCGGGCGGAGAGCGCCTTCCTGGTCGGTGGGAGTCGCGGCCGAGGTGGGACACACAGAGGCGGCCGCCCCCGGGACGCCGCGGGGCTAGAGCGGCGGTGGTGGGCAGCGGCTCCCAGGGCCCCGGGGCGCGGGCGCGTCTTGGAGGCGGCTCCCGAAGGCCGGGGCCCTGGGCGGGCTGCCCACCTGCCCCACCGTCTGCACAGGTGGGCGCCCGCTCTGCTCGCCGAGGCGGCAGGAGGACACCTGGAAGCCTGCAAAGGGCATGACTGGAGTTTTGAATGTTTGTTCGAAACTTTAAAAAATGCGAGTTTGGGAAGCGAATGCAGCTGGGAATGGGAAAGTGTTTTTACCCAGGGGCTGGGTCCTGCTTACCTGCTCTGAAAGTTTGTTTGTATTCAGAGGCAGGGGGCTTCCTACCAGGTTTTTGGTTTGGTAGGCCGTGAAGTCATCGTTAAGCCGTGGACTTTGGAGTCCTCTAAGACCCCTATATGGGCCCGGGTGGACGTCACTTCAAAGCTTGACCTCACTTGTGGGGCCGGCAGAAACGTCTTTTTGTCTGTTTATTTACTTATATATATATTTTTGAGAATGATGGGGCCCCGTTTGCCTTTATTTAACTGTTTACCCAGAGTTTGGGCACTTCAGCTAAGAAGGACATTTTGTATGGACTTGGCTTTTTTCATCATCTGGGTGGAAGAACTGAGTGCTTTTTTTAAAAAAAAAAAAAAAAAACACTGTTCAGGATGTGGGCATGGTGTATTGTCCAGGTCCTGTTTAATGACCTCTTTGAAGGTACTGCGTTCTCTTTAATATGGCATATCGTGTACCAGGTGTGTGGTTGGAGGACTGACATGTGTGGAGACCCGCTGGCCAGCCGCTGTTAGCTCTGTGAACTCTTTGAACTCTTACGCATTGTAGGTAAATCATTGTCTGTGCTATTGGAATAATAAAATTTGGAAACTGCTAAAGTGACTTTATGTAGTCAACTTTTTTTCAAATTTAAGGTGTTGTTTTGGGGACCCGGGGTCTCACTATGTAGACCAGGCTGGCCTCGAACTCACAGAGATCAATTCCTGCCTCTTCCTCCAGAGTGCTGGGATTAAAGACACGGACCGCCATATCCAGCTCAAGGTTTTTTGGTTTGTTTGTTTGTTGTTGTTTAAAGGAAAATTTATATAAATTTTCTTCATGATAGAACCTAGGTATATATTTTCTTCTAATTAAAAAGAAAATACCCATGTTCACAACTGGGTCCAGATTTTGAACTTGAACGCTTTGCTTTGGATTGGTTAGTTACTGGCTGACATCAGCTCAGAAATAAGTAAAACAAAATGATTGAACGTTTAGTGCAGAAACCAATCATGGGTGTACATGGTGTGTGCTGTTTATTTGCTGGATTCTGGTGTTTTCATTATTGAGTAACCTAGGGTAAGGAGCCAGAAATTATTTAGCTTTAGTTGGGAACTATGGTTTTATTTCATGTAAATATTTTTAAGTTGTACTTAGAAATCCAAACTTGTGGGAGTTCATGATGAAATACTCCAGACTCTTATCAAAAGGTTGCTGTATTGTAGCTAGCTACTTTTTAGGTAAAAGATCGGAATTTCATTTCCAGAAATTTTTTCCAGTAAGTTTTCACCTCCAAACATAGTAAGAATTATTATTTTTAAAATTAAAGCGGTTTATCACAAAAATCATACATAAAGTAGGCAGCAGTGATGTTGCAAGAACAGTGACTGTTAAGTCTGACAGTCCCGAGTTCTAACTGCAGATTTGATAGTTGTATCTTCAGGTAAATTACTTCACTTTTTAGGAACTCTACTTCCTGATGTGTGGAATGGGGATAGCTAGCACCTGAATATACTAGACAATAAATATACATATTCTCTTTATTTCCCCACAAAAGAACCTTTTACTGTCTATTGTCACTTTTTAGGTATTATGCTATGCCTCTTCAAGGAGTGTTTTTTGGTGACTTTTCATTTTGATTAAGTAATTAGTGTGTCCGAGATGGTGTTGTGATTTTTTTTTTTTTTGCTTTCAGTGTGTGTCTGATTGAGCCAGACATTGACTCATTGGACTACCAGATCCAAAATGCAGTAACATCCCTATTTCTAAGCCTTGAGGCTGTGTTTTGTTCTTAGCTCATCACAGTCTGGAGTTTTCCCTTAGGCCCTTATCTTGTGCCTTAGAGTTGGTTAGTTGGTGGTCACTTCACTCAGTTACATCAAAAATATTGGAGCCTATGAGGCCATATACTTTTTTTCTTTTCTTTTTAACTCAGCTAAGATATATCAAATTTACTTAGCCACTATTTTGGTTTGATAGGGAGTTAAGAGAAAGTCCCTGAGAACTAAGGACCACATCTGTACAGAAACACACTGTACATCTGAAAGCTAAATCTCAACTGGAAATGTCTTTGTTTATCATTTATTCTGATTGCAATCACCTGCATAAATTATCCTGGTAGGGGATATGAAGTTATTTATTCTGTGGCTACGAGTAGAATGGTTCTTTGTTTATGTTATCAGGATTGTTGATCATGAAATTAAAGTGCAGTTGTACACAGATGTATATTTCATTAATTCAGCTGCCCATTCCGTTTTCTTTAGCAAAATAGCTTTTCAGAGCACAAGAGAAACTGTGTGATGCCTGCTCTTAAGAAAGTTCTGGTAGACCATGTTCCTGAGTAGAAATCCAATAAGCTATATAAAGCTTTCTTCATGTTGTCTGGCAGAAAAGTTCCATCTTCACAGGCCTAGGGGAGGCAGCTATTTACTCCATTTCCAGGTTGAAGAGTCACTGGGTAATTATTTAATTTTCATTGGAAACTTCTTTGCTTTTGAGATCTAGAGCAATCTGTACATTAAATATTTTGTAACTATCAAATGTTTTCCCGAAAGAAATGATACAGAAGAAAAACCTGATGTGTCATTTTTAACAGATTCAGTTTATATTATTTCCAAATTATTTGGGGACTGTATCCTAGCCATATGATTAGAGTGTGAGGCTTACTTTAAAAAACTAGGGATGGTGAATCATACTCGGAGATGGTGGCTTGTCTTTCCCAGAAGCTGAGGACTGTTTCAGATCTTCATCTTCAGTGTATTCCCATGTTTGGTTTCAGACTTGCCTCAGAGCAACACATGGCACTGGTGGTAACAGGAGTGCAGTGAAGCCCTAGACTGGGGAAGGCAGAGCTTAGAAACAAGTGCTCCCGAGACCCTTGCTTACGCATCTTTTGAAAATATGAACCGCTGTCCATGTAAAAAGTATTTAAGCTTTTGAGTTCGGCCACAGGTTTGGCAGGGTCCTGACTAACTAAGGTTTTCAGGACATTAAGCCAAAGTTTGCTGGCACTTGCCCTGCTGGAGTCTCAGCAGTTCTTTCCATTTTTCCATTATTATAAGGAAAGGTAAATTGTGTATTGCCTTTTATTCAGGACGTGTGTGTGTGTGTGTGTGTGTGTGTGTGTGTGTGTGACGTACATTCTTTTCTGCATGATAATATGACAAATTAAGAAATTCTCTCAGTCATCTTCATTGTAGTTAAAAAGGGTGGATAGACCCTTTTCTTCTGTAATCCCTATAAATCAAACACCATCTCTACTAGCATTTTCTCTACTATGAAGCCATAGTTACAGGTTCAGTTCCCAGCACCCACATGGTGGCTAACAACCATCTGTAATTCCAGTTGCACCCTCTTCTGGCCTCTGTGGGGATTGTACAACATAGGTGCACTTATACACATGAAGGTAAAACACACATAATATCAATCCATACATTAAGAAGATAATTAGTATATATAATGTGGGTGCTGGGAACTGAACCCAGATCCTGGAAGAGCAGTAAGCACTCTCAGACAGAGTCATCATCCCAGACCCTCTGCTAACATCCATTCACATGTGTATATATATATCTCCTTCCATACATTTTTTTCTGTACACAAATGTATGTAAATAACCTTTTTCTTCCCTGACTGAAACATAGAGATCTTTATTTTTATTTAATTTTGCAATTTTTTTTACTGCCTGCATAGTACTTCTCTGAATGGATGTACCACAGTCAACCATTCAACTATTTGGATATTAAGGATATTTTTAATTTTCATTAATCTAAACAATATGATAAGCCACCTTGCTAAATTCTTGAATGTATATTAACTGCTTAATTATTTACTGGGAATAAGGTCTAGAACTGGAATTTGCTGATTGTGTGCATTGTTTTACAGTGGTCTGAACCCTCAAGCAGTGTTGGATGTTTTTAAAAGCATAACACTAACCTTAAGTTGGTTTTTTGCCAGCTTTTTCTTTTAGCAGTATGCATTTTAAGTTGGATGAACATTATTTTAACATGTAAATGACCTTGGCAATCTCTCCTTGATAGCCTTTGTTCCTCAGAGTTATTGGAAAGATGTTTTTTTCTGGTTTATTAAATAGCTTCTTTGCAGCATCCTTTGGTCTGCAGTAGTTTCAGATCAATTTTCTTACTGATATGAGCACTCTGAAATATCTCAGGGTAATCATGTGACTTTAATTTTGAGGAAACCTGTTTCATGCAGATAAGAGTCTTTTGTATGGTGGGTTGTGTGGCCATTTAGTTTTGCATCAAGACTGTTCATAAACCAAGAGTTAGTGTATTGATTGACCTTTTGCAAGCTCCTTTTCTTAAAGCACATGGTTTGTCCATTGCAGCTTTTTTTTTGGAAAGATTAAAATACCAGTTGACAATAAAGTAGTAACTTTGATGGTATTTTTTTTATTTTTGCTTTGTTCTGCTTTTCCCGTAAACGTACCTGAACCTATTCATGTAAAACAGTGTGTCACTTTCAGTGTAATTTCAGGGTCAATTTACTGTTATACAGAGCAGCCTTTTGTCTTTTTAACTTTTTGGTTATATAATTTATAACTTTCCAATCACATAATTTAGTAACTTATCTAGCCTGTTATTAAGTAACTTTACAAGAAGACAACAATTAATTTATTTGTTTTGATTTTTTGGTCCCTTCTTTTTTTTTGAAACAGGGTCTCTTTGTAGTCCCAGCTGGTCTGGAACTTACTATGTAGACCAGGCTGGTCTTGAACTCACAGAGATCTGTCTGCCTCTGCTGGGATTAAAGGCTTCTTTTTAAAACAGGGTCTCAGTATGCAGCCCTAGCAGGCCTGGAACTCTATGTGGGCTTGCCTGACTTGGAACTTGTAGCAACCATCTTGCCTCTGTCTCCCTAGAGCTGAGATTGCAGGTATGTTCCACCATGTCCTGCCAAAATAACTTTTTAAATACTCTAAAACAAAAAGGGGACCTTAAAAAAAGCATAGATTTACTCTAAAGCCAGTTACCCTTACATAACTTAAAGCATTTCCTGATTCCTTCCAATCTTCACTTACTGCAGCTCTTCCATGAGTCACACTGCACGACTGAAAATTGTTGCTCCTTAGTTCGATCACTAGTTTCTTGTGGACATTTGAATTTGATTTTTACTTGTTTATTGAAATGAAGCCCATCCTCAAAACACCAGGACTTTCTGTGGTCAAAATTTATAGTCTTTGAAGGGAGTTTTCAGAAATTTCCAGAAGTTTTGAGCTGCAGTAGCATATATGAATAAATGTGTGACCTCCAGGGTGCTGGGATCAGAGTGTACTAGACAGCCCCATGGAGTCTGGCCACTAATCCAGTGAGTCTGGTTTCCTCCCCATAAGAAACACAATGCCCGGCCCTTGGTGCAGTGGCCGTGCATTGAAGCCCTCTCACTCCCTCTCTGCACGACCCCTCACCCCTAAACAGAGGATGAAAGCCAAGGTCAAAAGGGTCTGCTGACCTGTCCAGTGTTATATGTGAATAAAAGGAACTCAAGACTGGATTCTTCTGCTTCTCTGTGGAGAGCTGCCCCACCATGCCCTGGTCCTGGTGGGTATGTAAGAACTCATTGGTCCAGCCCCCCTATTTGACCTGAGTAGTGGACCAAGAAGAGTTGCAACAAGACTCTGGGTCTGAAGAAGGACTATCTGGTAGGCTGCTGGCCAGCTTCTAGAAAATGCTTAGATATTCTGTATTCGTCCCATTAAGAGCTGTGGCCTCCTACCCTGTGTTGTGGTAGTGTGCCAGTTGAGCTTGCGATAGATGCTGCCTTCATCTGAAGTCTGTTGGGACAGGGACCATTTTCAGTGGCTGGCAATCAGCTCTGGAGGGTGGAGGTCAGGAGGCCACTAAACCAGTTTTGCAGTGTAAACTCATTTCTTTGAGGTCTAATAATAAATCCAAGCAGGTGCATGTTTTTCAGTAGTATCTCACTTAGTAATATGTCTGAAATAGCAAAACTGAAAGTTCATGTCTTAGAAGTTCTTAACCAAAGTTGTTCTTAACTAACTCAGTCAAAGTCTTCACCAGGAAATCCTGAAAAGATAGCACTGTCTAATTATCAGGCTGGTGGTTCTGCCTGTGCAGAGGCCCCCACCTCCCTAGTGATTCTGACACCAGTGAAGGCCCGTGAAGGAAAGAGGAGCACCCAACCCTGGTGATGACCCTGGACCACAGTGGAGGGACTCAAATTAGCCGGGTGGTGGCGGGGAGTGCGGGGAGTGCGGGGGGCGGGAGTCTAGAAGAAGACTGTAATGAGGGAGGGAGTTGTCTTGGAAGGGTACCCTGAGTTTACATGTGTGACTCTAAAGGCACGACCCTGCCTTGCTTTTCTTTGCCTCCTCTATGGAGTTTAGCATGCTGTGTAAGCCATACCCACTATACTGGTCATTCAGCAAATATTGATTGAGTTTTTCCTTGAGACTTACTAAGATCATTAAAACAAGGGACTGTTTTAACATCAAGCAAATGACTTCTAGATTTTGGGGGGTGAGATGGAGAAAGATGTCACTTCAGCTTCCGTTCTAGAACCTTTAAGAGGTTTTCACAGTTTTACACAATTCAAGGGCTTTCAGAACATGCGCTTGGATGGGCACGACCCAAGAGTGTGGCATCCTCTTGATGGGCTCCTCATGTCAGCAATGAGATTAATCTTTCCATTGCCAAACCCCGTGAGATTAATAACAACTGGTGATGATTCCACAACTGGTGATGATTCCATGTCCGCTTCATTTTTCACTCAGCATAATGTTTCACTATTTAAAAATGAACCTTGAACTGGAGTTGTCATCTCATGTATAAACATGATTTCCTTAACTAGTAGACTAATTTATAATTATAATTCCGAACCATCTTGTTCTCTAGTGCATTATTTCCCTCCACCCCTGCCCCCCAGCTCAGATGAAGGGACAATTGTTTGTCCAGGTCTCAGGAGTGTTTGTCATAGAAACTGAAATTCTTCCTACATTTCCTGAACAAACAATACTGTCAGATCCCCAGAACTTGATATTGTCATTGATCTCTGGATGAGCCAGAGGAGTTTGTTGACTAAGGTCAATCATATCTCCTTCCTTAAAACTAATGGCCCATGACTTCTGAGGAGCTGACAGGCGTGAGAGAAACATCTGCACAGAAGGTCACAGCTGCAGCGAGGATGTTACTTGTAGCAGTGCTTCTTAGCCCCAATTCAATTTAGTCATCTGGACTCACCAGAGACACTTGTAGAGCCCATTCCCAGGCACCATCCCAGGTCAAGGAAATCAGAATCTCTGGGCATTTTAAAAAAATGTTTTAAGCCTCAGGTGCCTAATGTGCCTATAGGTAATTCCTGTGCCCTAATCCCAGACAGAGCAAATGCATTTACATGTGTCCAATGATGTCACAGAGTGCCCTAGACCAGAGAAGCTGCCAGCTCATTTTGTGGAGAGGTTGGGATTGAGCCATCCACCTGGTGTGTTTTTTGTTGTTGCTGTTGTTTGTTGATTTGATTGATACAGAGACTAGGATCTGGGGTTCACCAATTAGGCTAGGTTGACTAGCCAGTGAGCCCCAGGATCTGTCTGTCTCTACCTCCCCAGAACTGGGATTGTAAGTGCAAGCCACAATGCTAGGCTCTTTACATGGTGCTGGGGATCACACTCAGGTCCTCTGGCAGGCACTTTCCTCCCCAGCTCTATGGGTCAACATTTTGTTTGTTACATTTAAAGGTGATACGAAACCACAGATAACAAGGTTTTGTTTTTGTTTTGTTTTTTTTTGAATACTACAAACTATTGAAATTACTGTTATCAGATTTACCTGATATTATTATATTTAAATATCTCAAATTATTGAATTATAAGAGGTTTAACAAATGTTTATTAGAAGATATGCAACACTTACTATTTTTGCTCTCTATTTATTAAGAGACCTGAGAATTAAAAGACTGATTTTCCAGTTCCAGAATTCTCATAAGTAAAACCATCCACACATGTGTATGTGTGCGTGCGTGTGTGTGTGTGTGTGTGTGTGTTTATCTGTTTTTTGAGGGGGCTGCTTTTGAGATGTGGTCTCCTTGCAGCCCCAGCTGACCTGGAACTCACCATGTAGACCAGGCTGGCCTCAATCTCACAGAGATCTGCCTGCCTTTCCTTCCTGAGGGCTGGGATTGAAGGTGTGTGCTTCCATGCCAGGCTGTCCTTGTGATTTTAAAGGATGCAAGCAAGGACTTCACAGCGGAATGAAGTGGTAAAGGGAAATGGATAAAAGGAATTTGTGGAAGAAGTAAGTTGGATTTTTTTAAAAAATTATTTTTGTTTTAACTTTTAAAATTTAATTATTACTGTTTTAAAAATATTTTATTATTTTTTATGTGTATGAGTATATTGTCTGCATGTGTGTAAGTGTACCCCTGTGTGCAGTGTCTGCGGAGGGCAGAAGAGGGTGTTGGATTCCCTGGAACTGGAGTTATGGACAGCTGTTAGCCACCATGTGGGTGCTGGGAATCGAACATAGGTCTTCTGCAAGAGCAGTCAGTGCTCCTAACCACCGAGCATTTCTCTAGCCCTTCAGGTTTTTGTTTGTTTGTTTGCTTGTTTTTTTTGAGACAGTTTCCTTGTAGCCCCAAATGGCCTGGAACTGCTTGTGTAGACCAGGCTGGCCTTGAACTCACAGAGATTCACGGGCCTCTGCCTCCTGAGTGCTTGGATTTAAAGGCATGTGCCACTATTCCTGGCAAGTTGGATTTTTAAAGTGTAAGAGTGAAGCGTGATGTCCTAGAAATCAGTGTGCTAAGAACATGGCTGTGCTCCTGTGTTCAGCGTGGCCCTCCTCAACAGTAGTCAAGGTGTGGAGTCAACTTAGATGTTGATCAGTAGATGAATGGGTAAAGAAAATGTGATTTGCATATGCAGTGACATGTTGTCCATTCTTGAGAAAGAATGAAACCCTGTCACTTGTGACAGCATGGTTGGAACTGGAGAACATGATATTAAGTGAAATAAGTTAGACATAGGAAGACAGATCCTACATGTTTTCACTCACATGTGCAAGCTAAAGAACTTGATCTCATAAAAACAGATGATAGAATAGTGGTCACTAATCAGGCTTGGTGACAAAATGCCTATAATCACAGAGTGGGGATAGGGCTTGGGAGGAGGATAGGGACAGGCAGGTAATTAGGTACAAAAACATAGATAAGTAGAAAGAATTTGGTAGCACAGGAGACTGACTGAATAACACTAACATTGTAGACTTCAGAATAGCTAGAAAGGGTTTTAAATGTTTCCAGCTCAAGGAAATGGAAAATGAAATAATGGGTATGCCAGTTACCTTGGCTTTATTATTGTACATTGTATGTCAGTAAAACATACTAGGTATACATAAATATGTCCACCTGCTGTATCTGTTACAAACTTTGTTTAGAGGCTAATAAGGTGGCTTGGTAGGAGCTTGCTGCCAATCCTAATGACCTGAGTTCAATTCCTAGAACCTACGTGGTGGAAGGAGAGAACTGACTCTCCACCAACTTGTTTGCTGACGTCTGTGTGCATGCACATACATACATACAATAAATGTTTAAAAAATTTTTTTAAATAAGAGGAACACATAGGGCAGAGCAGTAGAGTTGAGACATAGTGAGTCAACAGGTGTGGTTCCCTCGGGTATGACTTACTTGTCCAGGCACTCTGAGAAGCATCACATCACTTAGTATGGGATTAACATACAGGTCTCTAGTCTGTTTCTCATCTAATCTTCTAGAGAATTGATGTCAGCAACTCTCAGGTGTGCTTGAAAATTTTGAGCAAATGCAAGTGTTTCTGTTGTTGATTTTTAATGATAGCAAGAAAAAGTTTAAAGTTCCGTTAGGGAACTCGCTCAGAAATTCCTTGATTTTTATGATGGCTCTGTTCCCAGATATACATCTGGGTGTTGTGTACATTTTTTATGTTAACCAAAATAAAAAGTTTTCTCATTATAGAAGTATTTGTAACATCTCCAGATAAGTTGAAATATTCTAAGAAAGTCATAAAGCCAGATTTGAGGATCTCTTACTTTAAAGATATTATTTGCTCAGAACAAGCCCATGGTCTTTTCCAGTCGTTCTGTTGGGGTTCATTTTCTAGTTGTTATGGTCTGGTTTTATAAAAAAAAAGAAACGGTTTCCTTTACACAGAGTGATTAAGAAGTTTATCGGTAGTTTTGCTGCTCAGCTAACAGAAAATCAAACCACAGTGTCTCCTAAAACCACCTCAACCCTCCTCTCAGGGCCCAGTACTGAAACCTTCTGAGTTCTCAGCGCACAGTGAAGCTCAGCCCCTTATCTGACCTGTGGTTGGGAGACTAGTAAGGATCTCCCTTTAGGGTTAAGTGATAGTTGTTTTAAGAGTCTGTAGAATGTAGGTATAGCTAGGAATCAGCTTTCTTGTCTCACAGAGCATTTGTTAATTTCTTTGGTATTTTTTTTCCTATCCTGAACCTTACAGTGATTCAGATTATTACTAATATCAAATGTCTCAATATTTTGAGATCAGTGGAGACACTAGGGTGTGGCAAGATCAGGATTGGGAATGACTGTGTTCAAAGGTATCAGTACCTCTAGTCTCTGAAATTCTTATATGGATTTGGGGCATGGTTTGATGGGCTAGAGCTAGAGGAATGCTCAGTGAAGCTTGAGGGGGGTGAAGGCCTAGTAAGTCACGGCTGACCATGTGTCACTGGGCTTCAGCCAATCCACCCTTCCCTCATAGAACCACAGGCTGATAACTTGGAGAAGTAGAATGACTTTTACCAGAGCCCAGGCTGGAACACAGATGCGTCCCACCTTTCTACTTCATCAGTCAACAAACAGAAACATCTATGAGACTCATGAGGATATCCCAGAATTTTGGGTTTTTTTGAACTTAGAGATTTTAGAGGAAAAGTCACAGGGTTTGGAGTAATGGATACAATTGAGGCTGAGGAATGCAGGTACCTGACCCAGGATGCTACAGTGGCTCTGAAGCTTGGAATTGCTCTGGGCAGGGACCCGAGATGCTGCCAGCTCAGCTATCAGGAGGCATGGTTGTGGAACTTGTGTTTTCCTTGTCTTCCACAGTTTCTCTGCTAGTGGTCAGCTGCTCAAAGTCAGGAGTTTTGTTTAAAACCTTTGGGGTTTTCTACAATAGGATCCTTCCTTCTGTAGGGTAAGAGCTAGAATCCAGTTTGAGAGTGAAGTTAAAGTAAGTAAACTAACAAGAAAGAGAAGCCAGAATCAGCTAACAGGAAGCCGAGTGAGGCAGGGAGCGCCCTGAACAGAATGATAAATCCAAGTCTTTGCCAACCTACTGAGTAATGGAGGCTGTGATTCAGTGACTTATCTCAGTCTGTAATGTTCTAGAGTTCTCTCAATGGTAGTAAAAGCCACCCTGGAATGGGTGCAGGTACCATAGAGATAGAGTAGGAGATTCAGAAGAGAAGAGGGAACAGGTGTACAACTTTCAGAGGAAATGGACCTTCTGTTCTCATTGTGAGGTGGCTGGCCAGAGAAGACTTGGGCATGAAGCCAGAGAAGCAGGGCTTGAGTTGGGATCCACTTGGAAATCCCTTTTAAGCTTTCCCATGAAGTTTTGGTGTGTTGCCCGCTCTCATAGTTGACTGTAACCAGCTAAGCAACATTAGTATAGTGTTGGTGTAGATTAAAACATGAGGAAAGACTCAGCTGGGTGTGCACAGGTCCTCTGCGTTTGGTATATGGAGACATCATCCTAGGATGGGTTTTCCTTCCAGATCTGTCTCACAGTGTTATAACAGCCTATATTCCCACCCCTCCTACGGGCTGCATAGATAATGAAGTAGGGATGTAAAGACTTTGAGTTCTCTGACCCGCTCACTCTGTTAGTGCTTGGCTGGCTTTTGCTTTCTTTTCCAGACCTACCTCTTCCCATTCCCTGCTTGCTTTCTCTCTAGTCATGTTGGTCCTGTATGTTTTTAAACACAGCAAATTATTTTCAGTCTCAAGACCTTTGTACAGGCTTTCCCCACTGCCTGGGTAAGTTCTTCCTTTTCTTCCTATAGATCGTAACTCAGGAAAACCTTTGACACTTAATTCCCCATCCCCAACTCCTCAACTCCCCCCTGCCCCCCCCGCCTTAAAAGACCAGCTTATCTTCTGTTACACTCTTATGTTTCCTTTTTCATAGCAATTAAAGCAGCCGGACATTTTGTATGATTATTTGATCGCTGTGATTCCTTTATTAGATTATAAACCCTGTGAGAACAGGAATCATATTCTTTTGTCACAGTTACTATTGTTGTTACTATTATTTGTTTTTAAAAATTTTACTTATTTTGTGTACACACAGTGTGAAGGATGGGAGGGAGGGAGGAAGGGAAGAAGGGAGAGAGAAAGAGAGAGAGAGAAACTTGTGGGAGTCAGTTTTGTCCTAACACTACCTAACACTATATGAGTGGTTCTGGGTTGGAACTCAGATATCAGACTTAGTGGTGCATATCTTTGCCGGATGAGCCATTTTACCAGTGGTCTTCCCCTTCCTTTTGAGACAGGATCTCATATAGTATGGGCTAGTCTTGAACTACCTATGATAGTAGACTGAGGATAACCTTGAACTCCAATCCTTCTCTTTTTTTACCTCCTAAATTGTAGGATTATAGATGTGTGCCACTACATCCAGCTATTTGGATTATAATTAGAGTGTCTCATACAGTTCTTGGTTAATAATAGTTGATACAACAGTGGTGTTCATGTACACTAGACATTCCTAATAGTTTTATACATATTCACTCGTTTAAAGCACACCCCCGCCCCCCACCAAGCTGCTTCAGAGTTTCACCCTTACCCTTATTTTATTGGTGAGAAAGCCAAAGCACAAATTGTTCACTGATGGCCGACACCAGATTCTGGCTGTTTAACAACCATATCACAATGACCGGATAGTATATTACACTAACAGATATTTATTGAATTGTTCAGCATCCTCTGAAAATAAGTAAGTTTCCACGTGGTTGAAACACAGACCCAGGATGTGCAGTGTAGTAATGTTTGGTGAAAATTTTTCAGTAGTTAAACTTCCTTAAATGCCACAAAGCAAATGCTTTTTCACTTGTCCTTACTCTTTCTAGCTTTTCTGTGGCAGCACCATCTACTGAACTTCTGCTGTCTATTCACAAACAATGGGATTTACTATCCACAGAGACAGAGTGGATAGTCAGGTTCTTGAGTTCTGTTTACTTTCTGATGATATCTTTGGCTACTACCAACATCCTTTGTGTTCTTCCTCACATTTATATAACTCTTACTTTTGAAACTATTTTTTATTTTGTTTATTTACTTTGAGACAGAGATCTCATGTATCCCAGGTTGGCCTGCAACTTGCTTTGTAGCCAAGGATGACCTTGAACCCGTGAACCTCCTGCCTCTACCTTTTAAGTGCTGAGATTACAAAAGTGAGCCAGAACACCCAGTTTATTCAGTGCTGGAGATTAAACGGAGGGCGCCTTACAAGCTAGACAAGCAGTCTCCCATCTGGGCTACATCCTTAGCCCCCTTGAAATTCTTAATGTTTATTTTGCTTCTCAGCATTTAGAGAAATGTTGCTGTTTATCAGTTTTCAAAAGAAAAAAATAAACTTAGAAGCTTAGTCTGCTTGCCTACTGGCCCAGATGCTCACATGATTCACCCTCTAGACCCAGAGAAGTTGGCATTACAGAATAGACAGAGCCTGACCAGAGTGGTGATGTTAGGAAGAGAAATTCCTAGAACTGGGCTTGTTCATGCTGAACATGTGCTGTGAAAAGTTGTCCTCTTCCACCCCTGCCCTGGACAGCCATGTCTCCCTTTTCAAGAGCAGGTTCTCTGCCTTGATGTCAGGAAAGGCTTCTTTCTTGAACCCAGAGGCTTGCTCTTTCCTTGTTGATATTCCTTCCTACTTCTCTTTCCAATGATAAGCTAGAGAAAGCAGTGGTGCTCCATACTGGCCAGCTCCTCTGACTTTGTTCTGCTTTTTCCCAGGTCTCCATTTAAAAGCCACAAGTCCATTGATTTGGTTGTACCAACAGTCTTCCAGGTGTTTCTTGTGCTTACTTATCTCTTGTGCTTACTTACTGTCTAAATATGTGAGAAGCCTATGACAAAAGGAGAAGATGTAATGGTTGGTGTGTGTGAGTGGTATGTGTGCTTGTGTGCATGTGTGCTTACCTGTGTATGCATACTTGCCTGTGCATGTGTGAGTAGGGGCCAGATATCAACATAAAGTGTCTTCTTCCTCTATGACTTCTCCATCTTGTTTTTTAAAATATTTTCATTGGGTTGGAGAGATGGCTCAGCAGTTAGGAGCACTGGCTACTCTTGAAGCGGACCCAGGTTCAGTTCCTAGCACCCACATGGTGGCTAGCAACCATCTATAACTCCAGTTCCAGGGCTTCTGATGCCCTCTTTTGGCCTCTGTGGGCATTGCATGGGTATATGTGCAGGCAAAACACACACATAAAATTTAAAAATATATTTGCTTCTGGACTGGAGAGATGGCTTAACCATTAAGAGCAATGACTGTTCTTGCAGAGGACCCAAGTTCGATTCCCAGCACCCACATAGTGGTTAACAACTGTCCTTAACTCCAGTTCCGGGGACCCAACACCCTCTTCTGACCTCCACAGGCATTGTACAATGTGGGTGCACTCACATACATACAGGCAATATACTCACACACATAAAAAATAAAAAATATACTATTTGATTCTATAATTTCTTTTTTAAATTAATTACTTTTTGCAAATTCCATGCATTTTGATCATATTTAGACCCCTTCCCCAATAGAATTTCAAACAGTATATTTTGGTCATATTCATACCCCTGCCTTCTTACTCCTCCCAACTTCATGTCCTCTAATATAATTTTTTTAAAGGCATATTGTGTCTAATCTGTGTTTCCCAGGTGCTCTTGGATATGGGATCTGTCCCTTGGAATCTGGTCAGTTTACCAAGCATTGCCCCTTAGTTTTTGAGACGGGTCTCACTGAACCTGGCGTGAACTGCTTTGACTAGATTGACTAGCCAGTGAGCCCCCGTCTCTACTTCCCAGCCCTGGGTTCACAGGCATGTACTGCTACGCATGGCATTTACATGGATGCTTGGGGATCTGAACTTAGATATACTTGTGCAATTTATCCACTGAGCTATCCCCCTGTCTTCCTCTTTTGTTTTTTGAGATTGACTTTCATGTAGTCCATGCTGACTCAAATTCACTCTGTTGCCAAGGCTGGATTTGAATTCCTGATCCTCCCTCCATCTTTCAAGTACTGGGATTACAGCATGTGCTACCACATTCAACCTGTAAGATTTTTTTCCACTTGAAATGTCAGTGTCTGATATCTTCTTTTGTCTGAATGTCTTATTCTTCCCAGTGAAGCCATTATAGCTTACTTTGGGAGGCCCATCAATTTATGGTTGGTCATTACAGTGATTCTTGCTGTTCAAATGAATTGTCCCGTGATAGTCATAATGTACATCTCTGTGGCATTGACATTAAAAGAATGGCTTCATCAAAGCCAAGTGGGCAGTGGTTGCACCTTCATCATCTCATGACATCTTTTTAGACCATTAGAACTGGGCTGTTCAGGAGATTGCTATGCAGCATGGTGACTATAGTTAATAACAGTGTGTTGTGTTCTTGGAAAATTTCTTTAACTCCTTTATTACATATGTGTGCTGTCAGACTTGGTGGCAAGTGCCTTTATCTCCAGCCCTTGAAAATTGTTAAGAGAATAGATATTAAGTGTTCTTACCACACACAACACACACACACACACACACACACACACACACACACACAAAAGGTAAGTATGTGAGGTAGTGGGTTTGTTAATTAGTTTTATTTAGTCATTTCATAGTGTATATCAAAACATCATGTTATACACTATAAGTATATACAGTTCTATGTCATTTAAAATATAATTTTTTAATTATAAAAATATCTGCATTGGATTGGTATTTTTTAAATATAAATTTTTCCTTTTTAAAATTTAATTTAAAAAATTAATGTATTTAAAAATTTTTATGTATATAAGTGTGTTGCTTGCATGTAGGTAGATGTACCCATGTCATGCAATGCCTGTGGAGGTCTGAAAAGGGTGTTGGATCCCTGGAACTGGAGTTAGGACGGCAATTAGCCATGTGGGCGCTGGGAATCAAATCCAGGTCCTCTGCAAGAGCAGCCAGTGCTCAACTGCTGAGCCATTTCTCCAGCCCCCAAATATAAATTTTTCATTTGAAAATTTCATACAATGTATTTTGATCACATTCATCCACTCTCCTCCCTCAAACTTTTCCCAGATCCACCCTTTACCTCCTCTTTTCCAACATCATGTCCTCTTTTAAAAACTTTTAAAAAAATTTTATGTGTACAAGTGTATTTGCACATATGTAAGTGTACCTCTGTCATGTAATGCCTGAGGTGGTCAGAACAGGACATCGGATCCCTTGGAATTGGAATTATGGACAATTGTTAGCTGCCATGTAGGTGCTGGGATCGAACCTGGATCCTTTGCAAGAGTAGCCAGTGCTCTTAACTGCTGAGCCATCTCTCCAGCCCCCCCCCCCTTTTTAAGTAACCCACTAAGTCCAGTTTGTGTTAACTATATACTCTAGGTGTGGGGCATCCACTGCAGTGTGGTCAGACTGCTAGGGACTCTATCCTTAAAAAAACGGACTCTTCCCTCCCCCAGAAGCCATCCACTGTTAACCCTTATATCTGCTCCTCAGTTAGAGGTGGGGGGGGCTCCCCCTCCATGTTACAATGTTGACTGGCTTGATCTTGTGCAGGCAGCCAGAGCTGCTGTGAGTTCATGGATACAGTGATCCTTGTCATGTCCAGATGATACTGTTTTGTTCCTGTCCTCCTTGACCTCTGGTTCTTAGAATCCTATTCCTCTATGGTCCCTGAGCCTTTGGGGAGAGGGGTGATGTAGATGTCCCATTTATGCCTGAGTACTCCACTGATTAATTCTTTGCACTTTGAGGAACTTTTCAATGGTGGATAAGACTGTGATCATTGACTTTTTTTTTTTTTTTAATTGTAATACCCCCACTTACATCTACAGTGGGATCTCAGGAATTTTTGGCCAGAACATATATAAGACCTCACCCTGTCTAATTTGTAGTGCTGTATTGTAAATTGGATATCTTCAGAGAGTCTATAAATTACATTTTAGTCTCCTCCAAAAAGATCCAACCCTTATATCAGATCAAAGTGCTGATCTTCATCTACCCCAGCAGGATTCAGAGGGGAACTTTAGGCCTGAAATAATTTAGGCCTATGGCCCTCAGAGAACCATGATTTAAAGTGATGAAATTATAGAGTAGGATGTGGGCAAAAGACCAGATAGGGAGGTGGAAGCCTTGAGCCAGCCCTGTGTCTACAGTTAACTGTCTGTGGTGCCTTGGGCGAGTCACTTCACCTCTCTGGGCCTTGATTTCCTCTCCTGTACAATGAAAGGGTTGGGGAAGGTGATCTCTTTGGTCTTTTTCATCCAGAAAATTATATACCCCAGGAGCAGTAAACAGCCCTACTGTTTGATCTGTGTTGTGTGGAGCCATACGACCTAAATGACTATTCAGCCAACTGAGGAGAGGAGAGTGATATGGTGGACCTAGTTGGTAGAGAAGTCGATAGCCCTCAAACATACTTCAAACTCTGGGAATTCTGCTGGGCTCTGGCCAGTGTCTCAACCTAAGATGAGTTTCATGCTGTTTAACTTTTATCATAATGCTTGGCAACAGCTGGCAACTGTAGGTCATAATCATGTCATAAATATGGTTGTTTGTAGGTAATTTTAATTTAACTAGAGCATTTACCCACTTCTCTTTGACCTCTTCCCTTTCTACCCTGCACCCCAACCCTGCCCCAAGGAATCACTAATGAAGTGTAAAGAACAAAATTGACAGTTTCAGATTATTATCAGGACTGAAAATTTTGCAGTGTGAGACTTATTTTCCCTTTGGGGTTTCCCCTTGAGGACTCCTTAATAATAGGTTAAACTGCACATGAGTATCCATATTCAAAAGGATTGAGTTTGGCTTTTTAAAATAAGGCTGGTGGTATCCTTACAAATTTATAGTCTAAGCTCCTTGTTAGTCTAGACTGAGGTGCTTCTCCATCAAGGTGAACCTAGTAGGTTTCTTAATTGTCACTAGGTCTACATTGCAGTTATTTTCCTTTAGTGGAGACAACAAAAAACAGTGGTAGCACCTGCTTTCTAAGGCTCTGCCACTAAGTGATCGTGTTATCTGGGTTTTAATTTTTGGATCTATAAAATACTGGATTTGGAGTAACTCCCCTAGAATCCTTGGCACCTTAAGGATTTGCTACCAGCCTAAGAACAAGGGCATGTTTTCTGGACCCTGATGTGGTAAAGGGTTTCTTGAAACAAGTCTGGACAGGGTGTGTTTTCTCCTCCCATCATGGCAGAAGGACCATGAAGACAAACAGAACTGTAACAGATTGACTTTAGACACTTAGCCTGGGGCTCCACAACCAGTTTAGGGGGAATCATATTCATGTATTGTGAAATTAGCCTACCTTTGTGCTCAGGAATACAGTGAATTTAGCAGGTCCAGGATAGAAGAGGAATAGCTTTAATCCCAGCGCTTAGGAGCCTGAGGCAGGTTGGATCTCTGTGAGATCAAGGCCTGCTCTACACAGCAAGTTCCAGGCCAGCTGGGGCTATAGGGAGACTCTGACTCAAAAACAAACAAACAAAAAGAGGAATAACATGAACTGAAGAACCAACCATCCTGGGTGGTGGTTAATTACACCACACTCCAGAATTGCCAAAATACTAGTTTAACTCTCTCGGCTGCTTCATCGGGAAACCACACAATGTGTTCAGTTAGGCTGCCCTTTTGCTGCATCTCCAACTAGACACTTGACTCCTATCCAAAGCAAATGTCATGGCTACCTTTATTATCAGGAAATATAACAGTCGGTGGACTGGCTAGAAGGAACTGAATGGTTGATGGACTATTGCTGATCCCCACCCAGGTAAACTGAGCATAACAGAATTTGGAATGATTCAGAAGCAGTCTGAAATTCTTAAAACCAGATATAATGAGGTAGAAAAGTCTTTTAGTATCACCAGCGTTCTAATTTGCACTGTATTTTGCTATTGGATCAGATGTGTGAATGAGATAGGATTGGAGAGCAGCGTTAGAGTGGAATAAACTTTTTAGTGTCTGTCTAAGCAGGTCTCTACTTAGACAACTTCAAAGGCAGGCGTTTTGGTTGCTGAGAATTTAGCCCACTTCTCTGGGCTGTTCATGAAGCTTGTTCTGAAAGTCATGAGGGCTTTCTTTAGCATGGAGGAGGCTTCATGGAATGGGTCTGTGCTCTTACTAGGCACTGATTTTAGTCTCATGGTGCTGCAGTTGTGAGTTATTTTTAAAATTATTATATTTATCATTTTTATGTATGTATGAGATGTATGTATGTGTATGTATCGTAAAGAACAACTTGAAGGAGTTGGTTTTTTTCCACCATGAGGGTTCCTGGATCAAACTCAGGCAATCAGGCTTGGCAACAGCCTCCTTTACCCACAGAGCCATCTCGCTGGCTCTGCTCACTGACTCTGCTGTTATGAATTTCCTTAGCTTTCATCAGGTACCATGTGATCAAATGACAAAATGATCAAACTCTGCTGAGTTCTTTTATAAAGCTGGGCATAGTGGCACACGCCTTTAATCCCAGCATTTGGGAGGCAGAGGAAGGCAGAACTCTGTGAGATTCAGGTCATCCTGGGTCTACATAAAGAGTTTCAGGCCAGCTGGGGCTACAGGGAGACCCTGTCTCAAAAAGATTAAATAAATAAATTAATGAATTACCTCATTATTTAATTAAATAAAGCAACCAGAATCTCCAGTAGCCAGCTTTGTTTGAATTTCTAAGAACGTGTTGTAAGTAGAATTGTAGATATAAATGTCTTTTTAGTGCCTGTCAAGGTTCTCTGTTACAGGGTACCACTTTCAGGTACTTCCTGCTATATTAACATGCTGCACAGGTATTCTTATTTTATTTTTAAAACTTATTTTTTTATTTCCTTCAAAATCCTGCAAGACTAGATTCTTGTGATGGCTCACCAGAAAATATCTTTCTGATTTTTTTTTTTTTTTTTTTTTTAATGAGTGAATCCATTTTGTAGTTTTCAGCTAGTTAGAGCCAACAGAATAATCCAGTCTGAAGCTGGGCTGGTGGCATGCACCTGTTGCCCCAGCTACTCCAATTCACTTATTTATATGTCTTTTTAAGATAGGATCTCTCTGTAGCCCCAGCTATTTTGGAACTTGCTATGTAGACCAGACTGGCCTTGAACTCACAGAGATCCGCCTGCCTCTGCCTCCTGAGTGCTGGGATTAAAAGCATACTCCACCTCTCTCGGCACCTCTAGCTACTCCTTATGCTTCTATCTCCCAGATGCTGAGGTGACAGGCATATGTTACCATACCCGGTTTATGTGATACTGTAGATTCAACTCAGGGCTTCATGTGTGTTAGACTAGTACTGTATCAACTTAGCTACATTCCCAGCCCACCAAAATGAACTCTTATGTGCTTTGCCTTCAGACCAAAAATAAGTCTGATGCTGCTAAAAGAAAAAAATGTTATTAGCCAGGCTATTGCATCCTGGTCTTATAAATACTAGTCTGTTGGGATGGAAGTGAGGAGGAGAGACGATTGATAGAAAAGATTGTTATTTGAACACTTACCCTGCTAACGTAGTGCTGTTATTCTACCACTTGAATTTGACTTTTAAAGATATACAATTTGGACTTGGTTAATTTATATACTACCTAATAAGTTGCTAACAAAATGTGGATCTTGTGTGTGTGTTGAGGGAGTTTATAAAAGAAATAGTGATCACAATTCTATTTTGTACTCCATTCTTTAAAAAAAAATTATTTATTATTTTTTAATTGTGTGTGTGAGTGTATTGCATTTGTGTAAGTGCGCCAGTGTCAAGCTATGCCACGGAGTTATGGGCAGTTGTTAGCCTCCACCTGGCTGCTAAGAATCCAACCTGGGTTCTCTACAAGAGCAGCCAGTGTTGTTAACTGATGACTGGAGCCATCTCTCCAGTCCCTTATGCTCCATTTTTATAATTGAGAGAGAGGTTACAATCTGTATCAAGCATAGATTGTGTTTGAAAACCGGGGTATGAAGTATATATGTGCATGACATCACTTCTCTATGACTTAGACTTTATGACCTGCTTCTCCCTTTTGTTATTAGGTAGGCAGTTAACCTGAAAACTAGTTTTTGAAACCTGTGTCTGAATTTATATAGCATTTCTGAAACCCTTAAGGAGGAACATTCAGGAGTTGGCAGCATGACTGTCTGTTGTGCAAATACAGGGTCCTAAGAGGAGTGGAAATAAGCCCTAGCTTTAGTTTTGGACATGACACTCAAATTTAAGGCACAGGTCTTTGCTGGCTGTTCTCCAGTTACTGGTAAGCCACCTTGTTGCTTGTTTTGGGCTGGGGAGATGGCTCAGTCAGATACTTGCCTCACAAATGTGAGAACTTACATTAGGATCGCTGGCACCCACACAAAGGCTGAATGTGATGGTATGTACCTGTAATTCCCACACTGGAGAGGAGGAGACAAGGAAGATCCCTGGGGCTTGGTGTCCTGCCAGTCTAGCCCAGGAGTGAGCTTCAAGTTCAGTGAGAGACCCTGTCCCAAAGAATAAGGTGGAAAACAATTGAGGAAGACACCTGACTTAAGACTTCCAACTTAAGACTTCCATATGCACGTGCTCACCTGTACCTATTCACAATTATGTACACACACACACACACACACACACACAAGTTTTTGTTCGAAGCTTTAGTTTCTTTTTGTACTTTTGAGTACCTACCTGCCCTTGGGTCCCTGATTCTCTTCACTCTTCTCTTCTTAAACAAAGTCATTTCAGAGGGTATTTTAGAAAGGATTTTTTTTCATACCTTAAATATAAGGAATTAAACTAGGTATGATAATGCATGCTCATAATACAAGCTCCAGAAGGCAAAGCAGGAAGACAGAGTTCAAGGCCAGTGTTAGCTGCATAGCCAGACTCTGTCTCAAAAAATGCAAAGTAAACAAAAAAGAACCACTGCAGACTGGCTGAGCTGAGAGCGCTGAGAATCGCTGCATGGTTGGTGCCCTGTCTTTTTCTTCTCTGCATTTGGTAGTTCATGCCACCCATTTTGGAAGTGCAGAAAGTGGTGTTTCACGAAGTGGTAAAGCTGCTGGACTTTGTAAAACATTACTTATAATTAGAAAATTGGATAACAGGACTCAGCTAGGCCTGATGTGGGAGGAGGGAGCTAATTGAAGTCTGTGCTGAACAGGGTTATTGTGAGTACACTTCTGCCACCATTGAATTCCACAAATAAAAGATGTACAATTTGGGGGCTGGAGAGATGGCTCAGTGGTCAAGAGCACTAGCTGTGTTTCCAGAGGACCAAGGTTTGGTTTCCAGCACCCACTGATGATTAACAACTGTCGGTAACTCCAGTTTCAGGGGACCTGACATCCTCTTCTGGCCTTTGCAGGCACTGCATGGATATGGTGCACTTATAAAATCCAGGCAAAACACTTATACACATAAAATATATATATATATATTTAAAATGTTGTCGAATTTGATTAATTTACATGCCACTTAAGTTGCTTACAAAATGATGGTGTGTGCACACGTGTGTGTGTGTGTGTGTGTGTGTGTGTGTGTGTGTGTGTTAAGGGAGTTTTATAAATAGAACAGTAATTAAAACTCTGACTTTTAAATGGGACAGAAACTACAGTCTGCATCAAGCATAGATTACTTTCAAAAGCATTGTCAGCTTTGAGAAACCTGGCTTTAAAGTCCTCAGGCTGGGCATTTCTGAAATGATCTTTGATCACCTTGTGGGAAAGGAGCTGTGTGGATAGAGCCTGATGTCTTTGGGGACCAAGTCACTAATGAGATGTTAAATTTTAAGATAGACTAGACTGCCTGTCCCTATCATTCTCACTCTCTGCAGGGTTCCTTATTGGTCACATTCTAGAAGCCATTGTCAAAGCCAGGAGTATATAGTAAACTAATTTCAAACATGAGTCAACTTCCAGATAGCATGAACCAGATGTAGATTCGACTTTTTTTCCCCCCATATTTAGGCCTTGTGGCAACTAGCCTGTGTAATTGTAGGATCTGTTCCTGTTTTTCATCTGTTGTAGAAAAAATTAAGCACCGCAGGCTGAAATGGCTGGGTCATAATGGACAAGTTCATTATCATGAAGCAGTGTTTTTCAGTGTTCAGGTACAAATAGTTCTCAGCTGTGCTCAGTATCACTGAAAGATCTAGAAGCATGTCTAATTGGTGTTAGTTACAGCAACTATATTTGAAAAGTAGGTATTTCTATACTTAAAACAAAATGCTGGAAGCAGGCTGTGGTGGGGCACGCCCTTGGTACCAGCACTCGGGAGGCAGAGGCAGGTGGATCTCTACGAGATCCAGGCCGGCCTGGTCGACATAGTGAATTCTAGGCAAGCTGTAGCTATAGAGAGGGAGACTGTGTTTCAAAATAAAACAAAACAAAACAGAAATTCTGGAGAACTAGGAATGTGTAGCTCAGTTGGTAGAGTGCTTACCTAGCATGCTTGAAGCCCTGGGTTTGATCCCCAGCAACATAAATTACTCTTGGAGGTATACACCTGTAATTCCAGCCCTTGGGAGCTGAAAGAAGGAAGATCAAAAGGTTAAGACCATCCTTGGCTATATAGGTAGTTGGAGGGAAGGAGAGAAAATTGAAATATTATACTTAGAGTTTTGAAAAGCCAGACATTTTTGTAGTACATATTTGCCTTAGGAGAGTATGGCAGTGCTTATAATGGCTCCTCAGGCACCGCCTGATTTGAAGCAGTAAAGAGCAAAGCCTGTCATTCTGAGAGAGTTTGTGAGAAACCTGCGGACACTGTAACTGGCAGCTAGAGCTCTAAGGTCAACTTCTTGCTAAACCTTGTGTTTTTGTGAGTCTTAGAAGGCTATGCTAGTTGTGTGAGGAATGCTTTATTTTTGATTCAGTAGCCAACCAGACAATTACTCCTCCTGTGGTTTCTATGATGTTCAAACAAGGCAGGTGGCTCTTGTCTTCACACTGGTAGTGAAAGGACACTCATAATGTTTTGGTATTTTAAATTATTTTTCATTATTTTTATTTTATGTGTATGAATGTATTGCCTGCATGTGTGTAAGTGCATCCATGTCGTGCAACACCCATGGAGGTCAGAAGAGGGTGTTGGATTCTCCTGGAGCTGGAGTTGCAGACTGTTATTAGCTGCAGTATGGGTGCTAAGAATCAAACCTGGGTCCTCTGCAAGAGCAGGCAGTGCTCTTAACTGCTGAGCCATCTTTCTAACACCCTTTTTAGTGTTTTAAATGCTAATATTTCAATGAGATCTATTTGGGGGCATTTCATTACATTGCAATAAACGCTTAAATACAATACTTACTCCCTTATTCTTGGATGCTTATGATCTGATTGGGAAATCTTTGCCCTCTCTTTGGTGACTATTAATCAAAGATAGCTGAGTTTCCTAATACTCTGAAATTGGAAGTGTTTCTCCTGGAACTGAAGTACTTTTAAATTTCAGCTTCTCTCTCACTTGAAAACGTGTGTATTTGCTTTCTGTTTTATGAAAGATTTCATTGCAAATTACATGATCATATTATTAAAAATTCAGAAAATAGAGAAAAAGCTAGCACTGTAATTTTGCGATATTTTATCTTTTCTCTGTTTTTAAAATTAATTTTAAAGGACTGTTAACTCCATGGCATTTAGCAACTGTCCTTTACTCCAGTTCCAGGAGATCCAACATCCTCTTCTGACCTCTACAGGCCTTGTACAACACAGGTGTACTTATATACATGCTGGCAAAACACTCATTTATATAGAATAAAGTTTAAAAAATTAATTAAAAACATTTATTTATGAGTGAAGAGCATATTCAGCAGCAAACACTTGGTGATCAAAGAATAATTCTTGGGAGTCTCAGTTTTCTCATTCCATCATCTGGGCACTGGGGACTGAACACAGGTTATTAGACTTGGTGGCAAACACCTTTATCTGCTGAACCATCTCATTGGCCCTTTGTGTTTTTATTTTTTTATTTGTGTATGAATATTTTGCATGCATGTATGTAAGTGCACACCCATGCATGCAATGCCTGAGGAGATCACAAGAGGCCATTGGATCTCCTGGAACTGGAGTTAAGAAGAGTTGTTAGCTGCCATGTGGGTGCTTGGAACCAAACCTTGGATACTCAAGCAGCCAGTGCTCTTAACCACTGAGCTATCTCCCTAGTCCTCTTCTGTGCTTTTTAAATAGAAGCATAGAGGTGTGGATTATTTTGATTGTAAGTGACAGAAACCTAATTCCAATAAACATACACAAAGGGGAATTTGTTTTGAGGACTGGGGTCTTGGATCCTAAGAGGATACTTTACGGAGGTCTGAGGGCAGTGCAAAGCAGGTGTTCTCTCCCAGACTTTGAGCCAATTTTTTCCTTGGGCTTTCCTCTCTGTCCCCCTCCCCGCCTCCTTCCCTCCCTCCCTCTCCTTTTTCTATATGTTGAAATATGTTTGCAGACCTCTCTCAAGAACTTCAGCCATCCAGAGTCCAACTCAGTTCTTGCATGGATCCAAAGACTGGTACAAAATGGTTATTCCTGTGATAACTGTTCACTCTGGGCCATGCGATTTCCTCATGTTCAGTGAGAGCAGGTCCAATAGTAGCCTGTTACCCTCTGGACCCTGTGAGTTAAAATCATTTTACTCTTTCCCAAACAGTGTGACCTTTGGATCCACAGATAGGGCAGCTGCCCCCCTTGAGGCTTCTGTTTTCCCTCTAAGACTAGTTTCCAGGTTCCATGGGTAGAATTAAAATTAGACTCTTCTTCCTCAAGCCTCAGGCCCTACTAAGTTAATAGACCCAGTAGGTGGTCATTAAAGTTTGCTCTTTCTCCCCTCCAAAAAGTAGGCTGGGCCATGGAAAAGTAAAGGCTGACCCTCTGTCCCTCCAGGCTAGTACTCCCAGGATGTGGGAGGAGCAGTTTTAGCAGCTGCTCCAGCACCACCCCTAACTGCTGCCTCCAATGGGTCTCCCTATGAAAAGGAGTGTAGCAGGGGCAGTGTTTGTCCCGCCTCCTCAGGCTGTGCTGCAGAGAACTGTCGGGCCTTCCCTTCTAAGGAGTTAACTAGGTGTCATCCTGGTTCTTAAGAGAGTGACCAGGCATTCTGGGGTCAGGCTTCCAAGTACAAATAACTACCCAATCTTTTTGTGTTTATACTAAAAGAAAGTTATACTCATTCTAAAAAGTGCTTATGCCAGAATTCAAACTATTAAAACTTAAGCAAGCAGTGTTGGCCTGCTTTTCATTCAAAACCCCTATACTAGAACCAGGTAATTTGTGGAGTGGTCTAGTTGACAAAGGAAGAGAAAACTTAATCACAAAAGTCCCAGTGCCATAATCTCATCAGAGCAACTAGGGAACTACCTGCCCACTGTTCTCATGCACATATGTGGGTGACATGATGGCCCCTGTGGGTGTCTCTAGTGGGGGTACCAATGCACCGCTAGAGGACACGTAGACAGAAATTCATTCAGTATAATCAGAGCCATAGTATACACTATTCAGGGTTCTGTATTTTTCACTGGATCATGTTTATGAGCATTTTCCAGTATCATGTGTATTAATATATGTGTAACATTTTGTTGAGCTATGTCTCAGTTTATTTCAGCTTTTTAGATATTGGAAACTTGATTCCATTTTTAAAAGCTTTTTTCTATACCTGGAATTTTATTATTTTTTTGAGACAGGATCTGCATGTAGCCCCAGTTGGCCTGAAACTTGATATGTAGACCAGACTGGTTTTGTTTTAGAGATCTGGATACAGAAAAAATTTTTTTTAATGGAATCAAATTTCCAATATCTAAAAGGCTGATCTTAAACTCATAATCCTTGCTGCCTCTTGGGTGTTGGGATTATAGGCATAAGCCACCACACCTGGCCTTCTGTTTTTATAATTTATTGAGCAAAAGACGTACACTTTAAATTATATTTTGTTTATAAAGAAAAGTTTAGAGTTAGGCTTTTTACTCATAATTACTTGATAATAGCTTCTTATGATTATCAATTATTGGAAACTGATTTTATAATATAATATTTACATAATGAAAACTATTTTCCTATTTTGCTTTGAATGTGTTCTTCTGATTCTTTACCTTTTAAAATTTCCTGGGGGTAAGAAACAAATTCTTTTCTCTCATGGAATCTTATAACACGACCAGCTTTTACTGAGTAAAATAGACCCTGTAGAAGGAAGCCAGAGAGCTGACCAGACTGTTCCCTTCTGTTTCAGGGAAAACTGCTCATGGATTGTTTCAGAATTCCTTGTCTTTTAAAAATATTCTTATTTTTATTTTATGTGTCTGAGTGTATTACCTGCATGTATGTAGATAAGTGCACCCATGTCGAGCAATGCCCTCCGAGTCAGAAGAGGGCATTGGATTCCCAGGAAATGGAGTTACAGATGATTGTTAGGCACTATGTGAGTGCTGGGAATCAAACCTGGGTCCCCCGCAAGAGCAGTCAGTACTCTTAACCAATGAGCAATCTCTCTAGCACCCCAAATTCCTTGTCTGGGCATGAGTTCTTGATTGAGAACATAGCCCTCCAACCTCAGTTTCGTTATCTGCAAGATGGCGGAGTTTTATAAAGGAAGATTTTGAGGGTGGGAGTTTGTCACTGTACATGCCCATAGTGAAGGACATACTGGCCTAAAGATTCTCTACATCTTGTTGCAGATATTTGGAAGCACCAGCACAGTAACACTGCCTGAAACCTTGTTGTTTGTTTCAACCCTGGATGGAAGTTTGCACGCTGTCAGCAAGGGGACTGGCTCAATCAAGTGGACTTTAAAAGAAGGTAATTTGGATTGCCCTTGGGTGACATGAACATTTGCTTAGCTGCTTCTAAGTAAACATATTCCAGAGAAGATGCTTATATGTCATTTAATAAAGTAAGGAGAATGAGATATAAAGAGCATTCTACTGAAAGGGCAAGTGCACAGACAGAGCTACTGTGATTATCCATGAGAGCTTCTGATGCTTCATTGCTTCTGTGCAGACTTCAAGTTTAAATAGCTCTAGGCTTTTCTATTAATAGCCCTGGCTGGTTGGTCTTTAGAAAGACCTGCCGCATTAGATTTGTTAAGTTCTAATGATTAAAATCTTGTAATCATAATTAGAGGACGGTATCTTCTCAACTCTTCAAATTACTAATTTGTTTTTATAAAGACTGAAATCACCAGGGCCTGTAAGATTTGACATTCACCCAACTTAACCACATTATTGGGTTGTTGAGATGAGGAAAATAAGACCAGGCTTGTTTCTCCTTTAACCCCTGCATGTCCATCCTGTTGTCTGAACCCTCCTGGTGGTAGTTAGCAGTGGGATGCACCACAGCTGGGAAATTCATCCTGATTGATTTCCAGAGTCATCCTCCCGCCCATGCCAGGCACATGTCAGGATTTGGGGCTTTCAGTGTCATCTCTGTTACTGTGCCCCATTCTAAGTCCTAATTCAGGTCTGACTGTCATGCTGTCTTTCATCACTGTTCTGTGCCTCATGAGTATTTTCATGAGCACAACAGCAATTTCCCGTTGTTAAAGAAAGAATGGAAAGATCGGAAAAAGTCAGACGTCATAAGGTCACTTCAACAGCAAACCTGTCTCCATCATTGGTGACGGCAGGAGGGCACTGCCTCCCGTCTCACCTGTATGCACCCTGCATGGATCAGCAAGGACTTTAAGGCACCCAAGGGTCAGCTCTGTCAGAAATGAGTGGCCAGAAGAGGATTCTTAGTACCATCTTTGAATTGTAGTCTCCAAGAACTCATACTCACTGTTTCTATGTTATGGTCTAAGCCTTTTAGTGTTTTAAAATGAAAGTGTAATTTTTAAATTTCATTGTTTTGTTTGTTTTATACCAATATGAAAATCAATAAGTCACAAAGAATTGAGAGAAACATTTTGGCTGTTGACTACTGGGACCTACCCCTCAGTTTCAGTGTTTCCAGGGAGGATATCTTTGCTACTCTAGCCACTTTGTTCTACACATCAGTCTTCATTTCTATAAGCAGACTTGGCTGTGTCCAGCATAACTGGGACCTATCTTGTCTGTGACTTTGTTAAACATATTAATCATTTTGTTCTCTCCTTAACTTAGAAATGTAAGAATTTACCTCCCCTCCCCACACTTTATTTAAAATATAGTTAGAGAACCTTAGCGTAGTTAGATACTATATAGGACATGGAGAAAAAGAGAAAACTTGTTCTCAGGGAAGAATTCTGTAACTGCTATAGGAAGGTTCTAGCAAAGTGCTATGATCCTGTACCCATGTGGGCAAAGGCCAGGCTGGTGAAGCTATGGTGTTAGAAGTGGGCCATGGTGGAGGGCATGGATGGAATTTAATTTGGGACAGAGGCCTGACCAGGAGCAAAGAGAGCTGTAGGAGTCTGAAGCTGGAGGTAGAGGATTAGAGGCCACAAGGATGTTGAGCCTGATTGATAAAACAGGAAATTGGGAGCTATTGACATGTTTGAGCAGGTGAGTGACTCATCTGATGCTCTACTTTCAGATTAATTCAACAGTAGCCCATATGGGATAACTAGAGGGAGGAAGGTGGCCTGAAAATGGGGTAGGGGAAAGACTAGAGATGGATTTGGTAGAATTCAGCCACTGATTAGATGGGAAGAGTATAGAGGAATTAAATACCACTTAAGGATGAATTAGAGAGATTTGATGAAGAGTTAATCATTTCAAGTAGTATTCATTACGTTCTAAATATCATGGCTAAGAATAAACTATGTGTGCAGGAGTTGCTTTGTTACCGTTATTGTTTTTTTTGATACAGGGCTTCATATAGCCCAGACTGGCCTCAGACTCCTTATATAGCCAAGGATTACCTTGAACTCCTGATCTTCCTGCCTCTACCTCCTAAGTGCTGGAATTATAGATATGTGCCACAATGCTAAGTATAGATTACATTTTAAAATTAAACCTTGTAACAGTAGCCTTAATTTGTATTTCTGCACAAAGATGGTAACACATTGATACTGTGAGTTGTTTATGCAATTTTAATATTGTGGTTATAACTAAATATTTCAAAATTGGTGTATCTAAATGCAAGTAGATTATGAAAATATCTAGATATTGTTCTAGATTCAGCCAGGGTCTAGATAGAGCAAGAGAACAAAATGGGAATAAAAAACTCCCTTGTCCCTAAGTTTTGATTCTAGTAGGAAACAGATGGAAAAGAAATTCATGGTGAGAAATTTATGGAGAAAATTGGAGCAGGAAAGTGGATCAGTGCTAGGTTGGGGTAGGGTTGAGGCTTTAATCAAGCCCCACTGAGAACATTTCATTTGAGCAAGACCTCAGGGAGGCATGAGCATCTTATAGGGACAAGGCATGATGGAGTATTACTGTTTGAGCAATGAGTGTGGCCTTGAGGGTTACAGCCTTGTCCTGCTTAAGTTGCCTCTGTCTAGTATTTGGTAATAACAATGAGACAGTAATATGTAGGGCAAGGATGGGAAAACCCTCAACTGGAGTGGTACAGTGGGTGGGTATGGGACAATAGGAAGTGAACTGAGCTTGGAGAGATGATGGGAGCCAGAGAGGACATAAAATAGAACATGCTCTGCCTTTAAATACATAATACATACAAAGAAATCTATTACCTAACTGGTAATCTAAACACTGAACCATGGGAAAATATTTTAAAAGTTAAGATAGAGTCTCACTATGTAGTTCAAGGTGATCTGGAACTTACTGTGTAACCTAGGTTGGCCTCAGATTTGTGATTCTTCTGACTCAGATTCCTGAGTACAAGCATTATAGGCACATATTATCATATGTAGCCCAGGAAAGTAATTTTTTGTTGTTAATTTAAATATTTTATTTATATATATTTTATTTTTATTTTTAATGTTTTTGAATGTATTGCCTGCATGTATATAGATGTACCTGTGTCATGCAATGCCCATGGAGGACAGAAGAGGATGTCGGATTCCCCTGGAACTGGAGTTATGGGCAGTTACTAGCTGCCATAAGGGTGCTGGGAAAGAACCTGTGTCTTCTGCAAGAGCAAGCAGTGCTCTTAATTCTTGAGCCATGTCTCCATCTCCTAATTTTTAATTTTGGAGAATTTCATACATGAGTATTGTCTTTGCATTATTTCCATTCCTCCTACCACTCCCTCTCAATTTCTTATCCTCTTTGATTATTTTGTGTACATATCTATATATAATTATCTATCTATCAATCTATCTATCTATCATCTATCTGCAGAGTCAATTTAGTGGTGCTCGTGTGTACCTGTGTTTAGGATTGTTCATTTGGGATTAGATAAACTCTCAGGGAACTTGTCCCTAGAGCACACTGACCCTCCCCTTCTCAGCATCCATTGATTGCCTGTAGCTCTTCATCCTGAGGTGGGATCTCATGACATTCCTCCCATCCACTTTGGCATGTTACCTGTTTTGTCATTATGTAGATCTCGTTAAGACTACCGTACTGTAGAATTTTCGTTGGTGCAACTTTCCTATCATGTCTGCAGTACATTAGCTAGCAGCACCCTCTGGCTCTTCCATTCTTTCCACTCCCTCTTCTGTGACGTTTCCTGAGCCTCAGGTGTAGAGGTTGCATTGTAGATTTGTCACTTAGGGTTAAGTAACTCACAGACACTTATTCTTTGCATTTGACCAGTTGTGGAACTTTGTTATAGTCTCCATCTGTTGCAAAAAGATTTTTTGATGAGTGGTGAGAGGTGTACTGTAAATATAAGGATACATATTTAGAATACAGTCAGGAATTACATTGGTCTAGGGAAGTGATAGAAATAGGTTTTTCTCTAGGATCTATGATCTCCCCAAGCCATGTATATTTGACTGTGTTTACAGTATCAACACATGATTTCCTTCCCATTAATTGGGCCTTATGTCCAAGTAGATAGCTGTTGATTACCCCAAAATAAAAGTGGTCCTCCTGTACCAATGGAGATACATTGCTGGGCCAATTATTTTTGTGGTTTGTAGACTTTAATTGGTTTTCTCCCTTGGCAGCTTGCATAGTATCTTCTAATACTATGAGAATGAGTAATTTTTAATCATATATGCAGAATTTAGCATGTAAATGCTTAGGCCATACATCTATGACGTACACTTCACCTGTGAGGGAATGCTGAGTCTGTTGATGGAAGTGAGGATACCATCACAGCCATGGAAACTGGCTTTCCAAGATGGTAAGCGCTTCTTGGTAATGATCCATACAAGAGAAGCACAGTCTTAACTTGACTTACACATAGTTATAGTTTGAGAAAACTTAGTGTATGATACCATGCAAAACATTCTCTTTGTGCCTATGTATAAAACAGATTGTAGGCTTAAATAGTTACTAAAGGTTTTTGATCCATGTGAGTGGCACATCAGAGCAGTGTGTCTGCTTGTTCAGGACTACCTAACACCTTTGGCCCCTATGCTTAGAGTTTCTGTTGTTCCTCAGTCCCTATGGCGATCATAAAATGTCTTCACAGATTTCTGAGCACTCCCTAGTGAGCCATGCCTTTCCCACAAAGAGCACTGAGGAAGACCTGGTGGCCAGTAGAAGGACCTTGGTATTTTCTGAGCCACTGGAAGAATTTAAGCAGAGGTGTGACATGCCTGGACATTACAAGCTGAATGTGTCCCTGCCAGTTTCATTAGGTTGGATCCTTAAGCCCCAGTGTGGTGGTATGTGGAGGAACATCACAAGGATGAAACCCCACCATTGTATTAGTGTCCTTATGAGAAAAGGAGGAGAGACTAGAGTGTTCTCCCTCCCCTGTCCCCTTCTCTCTCATTGCCTATGAGGATGCAATGAGAAAATGGCTGTCTGCTAACCCAGAGGAGAGTCCTCATGAGAACCAAGCCATGCTGACATCCTGATCAGAGACTTTCAGCCTCCAGAACTAGGAGAAAACAATGTTTGTTTGAAGTCCCTCAGGTCTGTGATGTTGTGTTGTGGCAGCCTGAGCAGACTACGGTACGTGGTCTCCAGTTTTCAGTTATCAGCAGGAGCTATGTTGAATGAGACTCAACTATGGATCAGGAAGAAGCTGAGATAATAGGCAGAAGAGTAGTATACAAGTCCAGGCGAGGAAGGATGCTGACTGGGGCCTGAGACAGTGGAGGGAATGGGAGAGACTTGCTCATGCAAGCGCAGACCTCTGCCCGTTAAACTGGTGCTCTTCGGAATTCATACCAGTGACTCTATTTGATGGTTTCCTGTTTACTTTTTTCAGGAGCCAAAAAGCTGCAACTGTTTTTTTCTTCCTTTCCACACTGGTTTTTGGCAGGTACTTTTGTTTCTTAACCAAACATGTGCTGCTATTCCCAGAAATAGAGGTATCTTGTACCATAGGGGCAAATTGTACCTAGAAGAAAGAAAGAAAAAAAAGCTTATTTATTTTTTGGAACTAAGGTGAATTGTGATATTTTACTTTAGGTGTAATCTTCCTGATCTTGATTTTGTGTGATTTTTGTAACTATAGCAACATCACTGTTTTTGAAATTTATCCAGTGAACAGAGTTGAGTATGTTTCATTTCTGTAATTTCAGACAAAATGCCAACTTAGTATGGTATGGCCATATTCTGTTTTAGGTTAGCTTTACAAAGCTCGCTTTGGCCTGGTGCAGGGGAATGGCTCCCATTAGTATTTCCAGAACTGGTTTAAGGCTTCTTGTCCTCAACATAAAACTCAAGTAAATGCTGCTTTTTGACCTCCAGATATTCATCAGATTAGTAATCCAGCTATATTTTCTTCAATCTCCTTTCTAATAATGGTGGGTATGAAGGACTAAATCTAATTTAGATCCATTCTTACCAGTCATAAAACGATACTAAATAAGCAATACAGCTGCTCTCCCAGCCAGTCTCCCCAGGTGTCCTTTGAGTGGTTAATGCTGGAGATTTCTCAGGAGGGATTGCAACAAAATTACTTATTTGAAATTTGAAGACAGTCTATTGCCCTGTGAATCTCTCAGTCTAAATGGGTGCTTCTTGCCTTGTTCCTTCCTGTGCTCACAGCCATGGCCTATTGTCTAGAAAATAGGTTGATGCTCTGCCACTGTCTCCTTAATGTCCAGTTGACCATCAGCTCCTGTTGTGCAGTCACAGAAAGTGCCTCCCAGATCTGACTGTGAGTCCCAGTCCCCCGTTCCAGGTCATGGCCAGGCTCGTGGCATCTGCCTCCTAGACTTCTGTGGCAGTCTCCTGACCACCACCCTCACATCCCACTGTCCTTTTGTCTACAATGGTCCATCTGTCTGTCCCACTGCCACAAGAAACCGCCCCCCATCACACACACACACAAATGGTCCAGTTAAATCACAGTACACTTGTTCCTGAAAGAATCCTGGTATTGACATTAGTGGTACCTTTGTCCATGTAGGTAGAGTGTCACTTGTGCACAAGGAGAGAAATTCAGAAAGGAGGAATGAACATCAGGATGGGCTGGATGTTCCACACAGCTAGCCCGAGAAGTGCTGGCACAGGTGGTCAGGGCCACTGAGTGGCTGCTAGGTTGATTTCTGAAGCACCTAATGCTAACTCAGTTCCCAGTACTCTTAGGACTTACTCTGCCTCCTTGGGTACATCTTCTGTCCATTATACCACCTTGGTAGCAGACAATTCCAGTTTCTTATCTTAAACCACTTTTTGTGCCTTTTGTAGTTGTTTTCTTTCCTTCCCTTTAGGCCGAGTATGTGTTCTCAGAACAGTTAGGAATGTGACAGAACCTTTTTTACTTTCGAGTCTCTTGAAAATGCATTGTGGTCTCTCTCTTTGATGGTACTAGGATTGAGCCTAGGCTTTCATGCATGCTTGGCAAGCACTCTGCCACTAAACTCATCACTGGCCCTCTTTTTATTTTGAGATAGAGCTCACCACATTGCCTACGTGGCCTTGATCTCATTCTGTAGTTCCTGCAGATCTTGAACTTTAACTTTTGCTGTCAGTCTCCAAGTAGCTGGAATTACAGGTGTGCATAATCCTCTCTTTTGAAACATTTTCTAGGGCCTGGGGAGATGACTCAGTGGTTAAAGATCACTGGCTGTTATTTCAGAGGATCTAGGTTCAATTTCCAGCACCCCATGGTGGCCAACAAACATCTATAACTCCTTCAGTTCCTGGGGGTCTGATGCCCTCTTCTGGCCTTGCATGGGCACTAAGCATACATGTGTGCTCATACATACATGCAGACAGAACACTCAAACACATAAAATAAAAATAAATACTTGAAAATATCTTTAAGCATTCCCAGTGCAGATAGGTGTAGTGTTCTCCACATGCACACTCTTCAGCTTCAAGAAGTACCACCTCGCATGCAGCCTTGTTCATTTGCAGCCCCATTTGCTTCTCTCCCTTGTAGATGGGATACTCTTCAAAACGCAACATTTTACACTGAACTTTCTCTTCCCAGCAGTCCCCACCAGCTGTAGCAAAGATCTCAGGTCTAATGTGTATGCTTAGCTGCATTTGGTTGACATGTATTGAAACAGTTGTGATTGTGAGTAAAGTGCCTTTTCTAGTTGTGTCTTAGCTACCTGTCTCTGGTCTGCATTCGCCTTTGGATGTCTGTGATTTGATGGCATCCCCATTGTATGCAAATGAATTCATACGGTATCCCAAGAGCCACTTGGGCTGCAGTCTTTTCAGTTCTTTTGTGATTGATACTAACACTTAGTGTGTGTTTTTTCAGCCTGAATTACTTCTGCTGAGGTGAAGATGAATGAGAACATAGGATTTGGCTGCTGTGGATCTGGGCCAATTTCCTGATTGCTTGGGTATTTCCACCTGATCATCTTTGTCTACCATAACATTGTGTGATATGCAGATTTTTTTTTATGAAGAAAGCTTGTTATGTCCTTTCCAGTTGTAATAAGATTTGGAACATGAAGATTTAAAAAAAAATATTTAGTATTTTATTTGATGTGTATTGCCTGCTTGTATGTAAGTGCATCCATGTTGTGCAGTGCCCAGGGAGGTCAAAAGAGGGCATCAAATGGCTCTGGAATTGGAGTTACAGATGGTTGTTAGCTGCCATGTTGATGCTGAGAATTGAACCCTGGTCCTCTGTAAGAGTAGTCAGTGCTCTTTACCGCTGAGCCATCTCTCCATAGAATGTGAAGATTTTTTTTGATTAAATGTTTATTTTTAAATCCTTTTTTCCATAGAAGCTAGACTTTGAGGGGTATTTAAGGCTATGTTCCTTATAGTGTGGACCTTACAATTCTAATGGGAGTTTAAAGCTTAGATTACCTAAGCACCCCTGGGAGAGGAATATTCCCTAATTAGGTCATTTGAATGCATGAAATGTGGCTTGGCATTAAGGGATCATGAATGACTTTGTCTCTTCTAATAGTTCATAGAAAAGAACAGTATTAAACATTAAGTTCATTCCTGAGGAAATGGCAGTTGCCTCCTGCATGGAGCCTGTATCCTTCTAGCTCCATTGCCGTGTCTGCTAGTGTTACAAGCTCCTGCTACCTTTCACCCATCCTCTCTCTTCCTCTATTTGTCAGGACTCAGTTTTGCTGGCCCCTCATCTGTCTCACACTAGCTCAGGACTGTCTTACTTAAGCTGTTACATCCTTCCTATTACTTTGTGGTGATCCCTTCTCCACTTTTATCATTCATTTGTACCCCAATGCCTGCCTGCCCACTGTCCCACCTTCAGAGGACCATCCCACTCCTCCTCTCAGGAGCCTGCAATTAAGTTCTGTGCTCACGGACCCACCCCATTCTAAAGTTCTCAGCACTTCTTGTCCATGGTGTCTCTGCCAGCAGCTCAGCTTGTGTTGCATCTCAGCAGGAGCATACCACACTGGCCAGGCCTGGAATGGGTGGCTTCTCCCTTACATTGTCCTGCCACTCCCATGTTTGTCTCCTGCCTCCACTACAAAGGGTTTTTCTGTGCTGAGTTTTCCAGCCCACACCCAGAAGAGCCTGTGGCACATGGCACATACTTTAGCAGTTATGCTCCATTTCATAGATACGTGTTTCATGAGCTATTGTGCATCCTTCCCTTCTCCCACATAGCACTAACACAGAACCAATCTGATAGTAGATACCCAACATTTTGTTTTTGAGATCTGTGTGGTAAATCTCAACAGATAACTACTAGTGGTTTTATTGCTGTCCATCTGAGAGAGAAAGGAAAAGAGAGGGATGAAGAAAGGAAAGGGAGGTCAGAGCATTTGGGACTTCATCTCAGATCTTTATTGTGGGAAAGTGCATTTGAAACATTTCAGATTGCTTCAAGAGATGCACTTACAAGGGGTGAGTTTGGAGAGCACCTAACTAAATGCCGTAGCAACTAAGTTGTCCTGGAGAAGTGTCTAGTCAGAGAGGAAGGTGGTTTCCTTAGCTGTATGCAGGACCCAGTAGCAGTGGGAAGAAGAGGGTGTAGGAGGGGGTACAGCCCGTGTGCACCTAGGTGCCTTGGAGAAGGGCTGTGCTCCAGAACTACCAGTGCTCATCCTGAGAAGGGCCGAGAACACTCTCTCAAGGCTCCTTGAGCAGCCACCGAGTGGGCAGTGTGTTCTCAAAGGTTCTGTAATCAAAGGGCTCTTCTTCCTACGTGGAAGAATTCTGTTCATAGCCACCTCCAGAGAGCTGTCCATCCTTAGCTATGGTTTCAAACAGCTAATTAAATATTAGCTGACTTGTTACCCCCGCAGCTCCCTGCACTCATACCAGTCTGGCCAGCCGGCTTTACGGGTATCTACTCTGGTGCAGGGGGTGGGGAGGTGGGGGGCGTGGATGGAGATGGAGCAGGTGAGGGTGAGCACAGAGACTACTGTGAAAGCCTGGCTGAGTATGGAGAAGTTATCAATGGAAGGAATCACAGAGAAGAACTGGGACTGTACTTGACAAGTGTCAAACACCATGCTTGAGAGAGATTGTAATTTTAGCATTAGATTAGGTGACATTCACTTCAATGATTGTGTATCTTTGTGAAACTGAGTTTTTGGCAGTGCCTGTGACCAAATCCAAATACTGTGTGGAAATCCATGTACAGCGGTAGTGAGAGTAGTAACACCCAGCTTGTGACAAGGTTTGAAGACTGTGTAGCACTTGCCAGGCGCACATTCCATTTGTAAGTGGTCATTCTTTTCCTTTCCATTCTCATGTATTTCCCCCTATGGCTTTTCAGCTGCTAGACCCTAAAGCCTTACTAAGCTGCTCATCCCTAACCTACTCAGTAAGTACACTGGTCAGGCATTTCTCTGGGGAAACTGCTGACACATGGAGGGTTCTGTGAACTGGAGGGTGTGGGAACCTCTGACTTAAGCCAAAGCCACAGAAGGAGCCTGATAGGCAGAAGAGCCACTGTAGGATTTTAGACGGAAGAGACATGAACAGATTTGCATTTGTCAAGCCCTCCTGGGTAGCAGGCGGAGAGTGGGTGAGACTCTGAGATGGGGAGCTGGAATGTAGACCAATGAGAGATTGTGACTTTCACATTTACAACTGTAAGGGAGATGAAAAGGGAGTTCCAAAAAGTATCTAGAAAGTCAGATTTTACGAACTCTGGAATCTAATCAAATAGGAATAGCTGAGTGAAGAGTGGCTCTAAGAACAAGAGTGTTTCTGGACTATATGATTTGGTGGCAAAGTGAGAAGCAGGTGCTTTAAGCAATTGGAAGTGTGGACATTGGCAGTGCCAGATGGGGATCCAACAAGAAAGGCTTGAGAGTGTTAGGTTTGGTTACCACCACATGGCTGTGACAGTGTGATCTTGACAGAGGGGCGAGGGCTGAGAAGGCTTAGGTGAGGAGAAGGGACTGAGAGCTTGGAGCAATGCTTGCCCATATGGCTCCATATTAGAAGCACCTAGCATATGTTATTAAAGCAGTTTCCTGCTACTCCTGATAGAATCAGCTTGCGGAGGAAGCTAGATAGTGGGAGGACATAGGAATCAGCATTTTAAAAAAACTCTGCGTGTGATTCTTAGATGTTGCAGGTAGATGTGAAATGGTACTTCCACCTTCTTCTCAGATGTAAATAATATGACTCAACCCTTCCACTCCTTAATTAGTTTCGCAGGATAAATGAAAACAGGTTCAAATAGAGACCTGAATACAAGTATTAATAGTTTTATTCACAATAGCCAAAAACCTGGGAGCAACCCGTGTTCATCAACAGATAGTGACAAATCCTTAGAATAGAATACTACTCATCAGTTTTAGCTAACTTCATAGAGCAAGAAGGCTGAATTCCAAAAACACTATGCAATGAAAAAGAATCCAGACACAAACGAATCTCTGTTTGCCAAACTTTAGAACAAAGGACTCTATCACTTGTCAGGGGTGGGAGAGACTGGGATGTTGAATTCAAAGGGGTACAAGAAAGGATTTGGAGTAATGAAAATGTTCTATCATAGCAGTGAAGGGGAGACACTCGATATAAGTTGTTCATGCTTATTCAAGCCCAAAATTTGATGCATTAGGAAACAAAGGGGATTGTATGCAGAAGAGAGGGGGAGACAGGAGTTTTACAGGTAGAGGCCAAGGAGCTGGAGATCTTTGGTGATGGGGTTCTGCCCTGGGCTCCGAATGGGAGTGTGCAGTATCTGCATATGAAGGTGAAACCTTGTCCTTTTACTTATTTTTAATTAAAAAAATATTTATATTGGGGCTGGAGAGATGGCCCAGTGGTTAAGAGCACTGACTGCTCTTGCAGAAGACCCAGTTTGATTCCCAGCATCCATATGGTGCCTAAGAACCATCCTTAACTCCAGTTTCAGGGGACTCTGATGCCCTTTTCTGACCTCCACAGCACTGCACAACACGGGTGCACTTATGTACATGCAGGCAATACACTCATACACATAAAATAAATAAATAAAATATTAAAAGAATTATTTCTATGCTTATGTGTATGTGTGTGTGTGACTTTGTGTACCACGTTTATGCAGGAGCCTGCAGAGCAGAAGGGGCATCAGATCCCCTGGAACAGGAGTTGCAGGTGGTTGTGAGCTGTCATGTAAGTATTGGTAATCGAACACAGGTCCTTTTTGTGCTAGAAGAGTAGCCAGTGTTCTTAACTGCAATCTCTCTAGCCCCACATTGTCCTTTTAAATAGACTCCAAGGGAAAGATAGAGTTGGGCAAACTCAAAGGGTAAAAATATCAGAGAACTCCTACATTTTACCTGTGACACATCTGTGAAGAGAAAGGAGTCTTGAGGCAAGGAGTGAAAGTTTGAAATACCAGGGAGAAGAGATGGAGGACAGAGGCCAACCAGGAAGCAGATCAGTAAATCCTGTAATGAAATGGGGCCCAGCTGACCATACATGTATATGGGATTGCCCCAAGTGATTGTAGTGTTTTCAACTGTGTTCAGAGACCAGAGTTGAGGATAGGAGATTGTAAGGCTCAGTTGACAGTTGATGGAGCAAGTTTGCTGGATGATTAGAAGTAATCATTGATGGGTATGTGACCTGAATAGGAAGTGGGAAGGAAGCTAATGTTTTTACTAGTTGCTCCATTGGACAATGCATTGAACATGTCAGTATTTCAGAGGGTATTTTCAGTGGTGAGAATATAGCAGACAATGGCAGACAAGCCAGCTTACATGGAGCTTACAGTGACCAGAAACAGATGCCAAACAAATCAGAAATAAAATATGCAGAACTTGGGTTATGCATGGGGGCGCACTCAGGAGGCAGAGGTAGGTTGATCTCTGTGAGACTGAGGCCAGCCTGGTGTACATAATGAGTTACAGACCAGCAGGGGCTACAGGGAGACCCTGTCTCAGACAAACAAACAAACCAAACAACCAAAAATGCATAGAACTTAAGAGGTGGCAGATGCAATGGGGAAAATCTCAGCAGAGAAGATAGGAAGTCCAGGGCATAGAGGTGGTTGGAGGACCTTTGAGATGGTGACCTGTGGGCAAATGTCTAAGCAGAGGAAAGGACAAGGCAAAGGCACTAAGGCAGGGTAGGCTTGTCAGGAGTGAAGAATACAAGAAGGCACATTGCTGGTCTAGACTGAGGAGGAATAGTGGGAGATTGTTGGAGCATGACAGGATGAGAGGGAGGATCCCATGGGATTTATGGGCCATTCCATGAACATTGGCCTTTACTGATAGGAAGCCATCAAAGGATTTTTTGTGCTAGAAGTATAATGTAATTGTGCCATTAGAAGGATCATTCTGTTTCAAGGCACTGAATTAAAATCTTGAAGGATATTTCGTCATTATTTAATCCACATAAACATGCCACATAAAATTGGTGCTATTCTCCCCCCCCCCCCACACCTTTACAATTGAGAATGGATGGAGTTTTAGAGAGATTAAGTCACTCACTTAGATGGTCATTGGCACAGGTGTGACTTAAGCTGAGGTGATTCCCCAAGGCTACATAGATGAGGAGAAAAAGGAGGGCTTGAAAGGGTTCTAGTGATGTTGAGATATACTGGAACTAGGAAACAGAATGGTATCATTGTAAACACAGACCATAAAGTTTGGAAGCTGGTGACATTGTTAGGGAGAAGTGGTGTTGGCAGAGTAGTGTGAGTCTAGGCTGTTTTCTAGGTCAGGGCTTCTTAAACTTTTCCCCTTCATGACCCCTTTTCATCCAAGAAAATTTTATATCATTCTATATAAATAGGTATACTAAGTAGGTATGCAAATAAAACATTTACTGATAATAAATAGTAAAGAAATTTATTTGGGGGGCTGGAGACATAGCTCAGTGATTAAGAGCACTGATTGCGCTTGCAGATGACCTGGGTTTGGTTCTTGTCACCAGGTAACTAAAAGCCATCTGGAACTCCAGTTCCAGGGGATCCAATGCCCTCTTCTGACCTCCATGGGCCTTGTACAACACAGGTTCACTTACATTCAAGCAAAAAACTCATACACATAAAATAAAAATAAATCTAAAAAATATATAAGAAGAAATTTATTTTCAAGCACTTCTTTGGAAAAGGTAATTTTTGCATTTATCAAAAACAGAAGCATATTTACATATTACTGAGATGGATGTGGCTATTTATTTTTGCATAAAGAATTAAATCTCATGTGTATATGAATGTAGTATATGTGTGTGTGCGTATGTACAGATGTGCCCTCCCCCGACAGAAGTCAGAGGAGGTAGGTATTGAGGTGTCCTCTTGTATCATTCTCTCTTATTCAAGGCAGGGTCTCTTCTTGAATTGGAAGTTGGCATTTGGGGGTTAGGCTGGCAGTCAGCAAGCCCCAGCAATCTCCTGTCCTCCCCCTGCAGGGAGGTTACAGACATGTAGGAGACTACACCCAGCTTGTTACATGGATGCTGGGTTCCAAACACAGATTCTCATAATTGCATAACAAATGCTTTTAACCACTGAGTCATCTCTCCAGCACCAAGAATGCTTTCAACGTACAATATATGAATCACAAGACTTACAAAAATGTCCTTATATAACACAGACTCCAAGTCTACAATGAATATCTTAAAAAGTAAAAATTGAGAATATCTTTCTAGAAAAGGAAAAAAATTAAATCTTGGCTGAATATTTGATACTGCAGGATTTAGGGAATATTTTCAATATTGATCAATATTAACAGTTATTGCTGAGAACCTATTTTATACAGATCTGTAGTATTAAGTGGCAGAAGTATATTTGGGACCATTTTAGAAATGGTTGGAAATTCTGTCCTGCTCACAGGCTAAAGTTCACTTAATGATTTTTATGAAACTCATGTCAGTGACTCAAATAGTAATTTTATTTGTTTGTTTATTTTTTTGAGACAGAGTCTTGCTATGTAGACCAGGCTGGCCTGAAATGCACAGAGATTTGCTTTCTTCTGCCTCCCAAGTGCTGGGATTAAAGGTGTGCACCACCACACCTGGCCTCAAACAGCAGTATTTATTTATTCGTTTATTTGTTTATTTAGTTTGAGACTGAGTCTTACTGTGTAGCTCTGGTTAACCTAGAAATCATTATGTAGATTAGAGCCCTGAACTCACAGAAATCTGCCTGCCCCTGCCTCTGCCTCCAAAGGGCTGGGATCAAAGGTGTGTACACAGTAATTTTTAAAATCAAACATTTTAGCACACACACACACACACACAAAAACTAAAAAGTTAACTAAAGTTAATAGTAATTTGATGCATGCTGAAGAATGACAATAGAGAAATATTAAAAGTTTTTCTTTCTGTAATTAAATCATTATATTTATTTTTGTTGTTGGTAGTTTGGGGGAGGGTATTTTTTGTTTGTTCAGTGCAGAGTCTTCTGGAGTCTATGCTGGTTTAGAACTTCCTGTGTAGCTAAGGATGGTCTTGAACTCCTAATTCTCCTGCCTTTACCTCCTCTCAAGTTTGGGGAATTGCAGGTGTGCACTACCATGCTCAGCCTTAAACTACTATCTTTCTGTAAGAGCAGAAACTTTTGTTTGTACAATAAAAATAATACAGTACATGCAGCACTTAATACCACAGTCTGTGATTTGAGCAAAGTGTTTCAGGCAATGTTCATTGTTGTTACGTGGTATGGTGGCATACTCTGTGCAAAGTTCATGCATGTATTCAAAACTAAGGCACACAGTGAACAAGGGTGAAGGCTGCCAAAAATACCTTGGATTCATCACATATGATTTTGAATTAGTTTTTAGTTGTCGCATGTTCAGAAAATCTTCCCTGATTCCCACGTTGAGTTACGTGATCCCTTATGGGTTTAAGAAGCGGGGTTCTGGGTAATGATGGTTCTGTTAAAATAGGTACTCAGGAGCAGAAGCCCCTCTCAGGTGAAAGATAAAGGGAGTAATTTGGACAGTGGAGGCTGGGGTACTGGTAGGAAACAGAGGAAATGTCCAGTTGATGCATTCAGAAGAGCTCCAGGTGGAGATCTAGATCATCCCCCACCGTATGGTAAGGGCTAGTTATAAGAGGGAGGGGCCACATCCTGAGAGACAGAAGGGGCTTGAACCTGGAAGTGCCCCTCCAGATGGCTCAGGGAGTAGGGACAAAAACACTTCTTTCGGAGATAGAAGTGTTTAAATTTTCACCCTTATGGATTTGGACAATCTATTTTGCCATTTTTGTCTCAGGTTAACAAACTGGATTATATTAGTGCAATATGGTAGCAGTGTCACCTGACCTGGCTCAGAATGCTGGACACCGTCAGGTGGAGTCCAATGGCTGCTCTTCCCAGGGCAGCAGGGAGTAGGTTGGTTTCTTCCAAAGTTAATCCTGGGAGACCAAACAGTTTTCAGCGACATTTTCATACGGTTTTTCCTGAAAACCTCACCTTTACCTTGAATAGCACCCATTTTTATACTGGTGAAGGAACACTGGCTTTTTTCCTGAAGTGAAACAGCTCAATGAGGTTGGCTTTGCTTTTTTTTTTTTTTTTTTTTTTCCCCTTTTTCTTTCTGAAGTAAAACAGCTCGGTGAGGTTGGCTTTTATCCTTATCAGGCTCCATATGGATAGCTGGGCCTGTTTTACAGCAGTATTTGCTTACTACAGTTTACTCAAGGTTTCTTTTCACACAGATGAAAACTTTTATGGAAAATCTTGCCTAATGCAGTTCTCATTAGTAAAAACACCTTTTCTGTTGCTCTCTCCTAAAAATTTATTTTATGTGTATGAGTATTTTGCCTATGTGTATGTATGCATGTAAGTATGTCCATGTCCTGTCATGCCTGCTGAGGTCAGAAGGAAGAGTCCCCTGGAACTGGAGTTATGGATGATTGTTAGCCACCATTCAGCTAGAAACTGAACCTACGTCCTCTGCGTGCTGCTAAACGGCTTAGCCGTCCCTCCGGCTCCTGCTGAATGATTCCTCAAGAAGAAAGGAATAGACTAGATCAAAGCTGAGCAGTGGTTTGCTTGCCTGTGTCAGAGTTATTTTGTTGTTGTTTGTTTTGTTTTGTTACTGAGTTGTTTTTTTGTGTGTGTGTTTGAGACAGGGTTGCACTGTGTAGCTCTGACTAGCCTGGAACTCACTATGTAGACCAGGCTGGCTTTGAATTTGTATCAATCTGCCTGCCTTCACCTCCTGAGTGCTGGGATTAATATTGCGCACCAGCATGCCAAACCTGTCAGAGCTTTCTTAATTGTTTTGCCTGACCCACAGCCTTGCAAAAGCTTATCTGGGTACCTGCCATACTGGGCCATTGGGGAGTGTGAAGGCAACTCCTAAGGCATCCCCCTGGAGTTTGTCTCTTCCTGACTCTAAAGCTGAGTGACTCTTCTACACTGATGTAGTCAGCCTGGAACCCTTCCCTGTTTCCACTGACATTCTGTATCTTATGGTTCAGGGCACAATTTGAGACCTGAGGCCTCAAAGAGTCAAATGACCAGTGGATAAGCCTTAGAAAACCAGGAATATCCGCCTTTGAAAATGAGCCCATGAGACTGAGCAAACACTGCAGCAGAGCAGGTTATAACAGGAATTCAAATCCATGTCTTGTTTCTGGAATTGCTGGACTTTGGCAGTGTCTGCTTCCTCTGTGTATCTGTAACACTGCTAAGTGGCTGAAGTTCATCAACAAGATATCTTCAATACTGCTGTGCTTCCTTTGGAATATGACATTCTTGCTTTTCCTGATTTGCATGACTTTGGGGCCGAGTTGAAGTTTCTGGGTCCCAGTCGCACCTTGCCTGGTTTGTTTCAGTTCGGTGAGTGTTATGTGCTTTTATTTCCTGTCTCTTGCATCAGTCTGTTTGTGAAAGTGTACTGAGAGGTGATTAATGGGAAAGACAAACAGATGCTTACTGACTGAAAGCGCATCCTGTTTCCTACAGTGTCTTTAGTTTAGTCAATTGTTTGTTTGCTCCTCACAGACCTAGTCTGGTGTGTCTCTGTTTTGAACACTGTATACTTTTGGGCAGAGCAGGGCTTTTTAAAGCAGAGTTAACATATGATAAGGCTTGAAAGATTTCCCTTCACTATCCCCAGTGACAGGAGGATGGGCAGCTGCCTGTCACCCTGAGCCTCTGGAGTCTGGAACTCTGCTTACAAAGTGTTGTTTGAATGTTTCCCTCCCCTCTACACTGCAGAGTCCAGCTTGGCTGTGGCTGCAGGGTTTTGACTGCAAGCAGTACTGCCTCACTGAGCAGTCTCCTGTCTGGGGATTGCAGATCTGTTGCAGCATACTGCTACTCACATTTCGCTACCATCTACCACTGGCTAATCAGGGCCTCCTCTTGGAGCATGCCCAGGAGAACCTCAGAAGAGAGAAATGCAGTTATATTTTAACTGCTGCAAACATGGAATTGACTAAGAGAGAAAAAATTAAATTAATTAATTTAAAAGTTAATGCCTGATCTTGTGGAAATGTTGAGGAAAAATATAACAGTAGTACTCTTGGTCTTTCCATCTTTTTTTTTTTGGGTCTCCCTGTAGCCCCAGCTGGCCTAGAACTCACTATGTAGACCAGGTTGGCCATGAACTCACAGAGATCTGCCTGCTTGAGCACTGGGGCTAAAGGCATGCACCACACCTGGTTTCATTTATTTTAAAAAATATTTTTATTGAATTTTTGTGTATGTCATACACAACATGGTAGTTCTCTTTATACTCCCTTCCTCATTGACACCCATTCATAATTCCATCCTATGCCTCCTCCCATCCCCCGATTTCTGTCATTTATGTTAAGGCCTATCTAGTTAAGTCAGTTTTGCTTGGCATCCCTCAGTACAAGTTCATCCACTGGGGTCTGTCTAGTCCGCCTATCTAGAGTCATTCCCTTAAAGAAGATCAGCTCTTCCTCACCCAGTAGTAATCGGTTGCTTAATAGTTTTTCAGCTAAGATTGGGGTCTGCTGCCCATTTCCACCGTTCTGTGCTAGGTTTTTGTCTGCTTGATTTTGCATGGGTCTTGTGCATGCTGTCACCATTGTTAAAAGTTCATATGAGCAACGTTCTAGGAGCCTGTAAGACACTATTTCCATAGATCATGCACCTCCTCCCCCGCTTTTAGAATCTTTCTACCCCCCTCTTCTGCAGTGGTCCCTGAGCCCTGGGTTCATCACTCTCTGTGGCATGAGGAAGCTTTGTTGATATGAGTTGAGAGATGTATTAGTATTGTCTCTACTCCTTGTTCCACTGTGTTCTGTGAGTCTTAGGTATAGAGGTTCCATTGTAGATGTGTCACTTAGGGTTGGGCATTTCTCAGACACTTAATTTCTTTGTGTGACCAGTTGTGGACCTCTGTAATAATCTCCGTCTGCTGCAAAAGATGCTTCTTTGAGTTGGGTGTGGTGGCACATGCCTTTAATCCCAGGACTTGGGAGGCAGAGGCAGGCAGATCTCTGTGAGTTCAAGGCCAGTCTATAAATATAAGGATCCATATTTTGCAAATAGTAAGAAATTATATTTGTCTAGAGATGTGGCAGCCTTGGGGTTTTCTCTAAGATCTATGACCTCTCCAGCCATGTGTTTTTGGCTATGTTTACGGCACCACATATAAGTTCTTCCCATTGAGTGGGCTTTAGGGCACTGTTGATTACCCTCAAGATAAAAGTACCACTACTGCCCCAATATAGTTTGCTGTGCTGGTCATTGTTGTGGTTATTAGGCCTTAAAACTGGAGTTGGACCTTCAGTTGATGTTCTCCCTTAGCAGCTTGCATAGTGTTTTCCCAAACTATGAGAGCTAACCTTCAGGGGGCGGTTTCCAGGTCAGTTCCAGCTCTGTTGCCCCAAGTCCTGTGTCTAAAGTATGTCTTGTCTTCACCAATAGGGTCTTAACCTTCAAGCTCTAGGAAGCAATGAAGGGTTGTATCAGTAGCCTGTGTAATTTTGGGAGTCTCTTGAACCACCCTGGCCAACAACTCAAAGGGAAGTTTCTTGTATCTGGCACTGTTTCTTGTAATGTAACCTTCAGCTATACACATGGACTCATGTAGAGATATCATATGTGTAATTTTTTGCATCAGCTAGACATTATTTATCTCTCCCCTCTATTTCCTGTCTAGCCTTCCCTCCTCCCTCCCTAGTTAAAGTAAACCCCCATTTTTCCCCTAATAATACCTGTCTCCGATGGTCTCCCCTCTTGAACTCCTTTTTCCCCGTTGCTCCCATAGCTCTCTATATAACTCCCCTCCCCGCCTCACATTTAAATACCCCCATTTTACTCTTAGTAACACCTGTCTCCTACTGTTCTCTCTCAGACTTCTTTGTTCCATTTACTTTCTTGGTTCCTTTCCATTACCCTGGTTCCTGCAGTTACATATAAGAATGAATTTGGTGCTAGGATACACAAATAAGGGAGAACATACGTCGTTTGTTTTTCTGAGTCTGGTACTTCATTTAGTATAACAGCTTCTATTTATATCCAGTTACCTGCAGATTTCATGATTTTGTCTTTATTGCTGAGTAGAACTCCATTGTGTAAATGTACCACATTCATTATTCATCACCCCATCTATTTTTTTCCTACGTGCATTGGAGGTTTCCTTATGTACATTAATATCCTATATAAGTGTATTTTCCCCATGACTATAATAGTATAAAGGTGTTATAAACGTATAAAGACATGCATGCTTTAAAACTATATTAGGCCTTTTTTTTTGGTCTTTTTGAGACAGGGTTTTCCTGTAGTCTCAGCTGGAACTCACAGATTCTGCCTCCTGAGTACTGGGATTAAAGGCATGCACCATCATGCCTGGCTTTTATTAGTCTTTTTAAGAGGCATTTATTTATTTATTTGTTTGTTTGTTTTGGTCTTTTTGAGACAAGGTCTCCCTGTAGCCCTGGCTGGCCTGTAACTCACTTGTAGACCAGGCTGGCCTTGAACTCACAGAGTTCACACTCTGCTTCCTGAGTGCTAGGATTAAAGGTCTATGCCATCATGTGCAGCCAAGGCCTTTATTTTCACCAAACATTCTATAATTTGATCATATTGAAGAATATGTTCATTTGTAATGCTCTTGTGAACATATTTGTACAAATGGCTCTTCTGGTATGTTATACTGTTTTAAACTAGATTTTACAGAAATACAATTACTGGATCAAAGGGAATCAACACTTGAAGGCTCAAGGATTGTCATAGGCTACTGCAAAGGCATTTACTGTCAGAATCCGTTCCTAAGTCACAGTTTGGCATTTCCTCGTGGAAATATCTAGTACTACTCAAGGTATCCAACAAGGCAATGATTTGGATTTTAGAAGTCCCTGAGGTGACAGATAGCGATTTTTGTCACCCTTTGTCTACTGTGTGTTATGACTAATTCTTCCTTTTGTGTGCACCCACTACGCTGTGTGCATATTTCTTGACAGCAGTTCCCTCTGGCCTCAGTTCTCTATCAACCCTAGTAACCACTGTGAGTGCTCGCCTTGGTGTCTTTCGTGCACTTCCTGAAGTGCCCTCATAGATCAACTTTCATTGATGGAGCAACTTGTAACCTGGTCCTGGGACGCCTCTGGGGCCTTGACATCTCAGAGCCTGTCTGATGATGCTTTTCTTCTTTTGCACAGATCCAGTCCTGCAAGTTCCAACACACGTAGAAGAGTAAGTTTTCTGAAATCTTATACTTCCTTTTAATTTCTTGTTGCATTTAGTTGCTGAGCACAAATGTATGCCAAGTTTAATATAACAAGAAGTTTTGAGACATAAAGAATCTTATAGGTGATATGATAGAAGTCTGTGTCAGGAAGGAAGAAGTCTGTTCCTGGGGGTAGGAGGGCAATGGCATTAGAAAGATTTGTTTGAGATTAAACTTAATTGAGTTCTGAACTAAACTTCCAAAGTCTGGATCACTTTCTGTTCACTGTTACACTACAGAGACGAAAGGTCAGTGTGACCTCTCATAGAGTGTGTGCATGTTTGAGGACACGTTATTGCCCATAAGAGCCTGAAATGATGGAAAAACCCAAGTTGAAAAGAAATTCAGGAAAGAATTCCCCACTGATCCTACTTACAGTTCTGTCTTTAGCAGATTTGCCTGACAGGACCACTTTCCATCTGCTTTGTGGGACACTACTGACAAACATTGATCTGTATCCCTGCCAGAGAACTGATATCAGGCTTTCAGAGTCTGCTTTTATTGCTATCACTTAAGGAATAAGTGCCGTTGAAAGTGACAGGTAGATATGGGCAGCACTAATTGGATTCTGGGTTTTTAAAAAAAGAAGACATGAAGTTGTGGGGACATTATGGGGTAGTCTAGGAGGAGGTGGAAGGGACAGGTGGTAGATACAGTCAGAATACATTGTGTACACTTACGACATGCACAAAGAATAAATAAATTTAACAAACAGAGAAAACAGAGACTGGAGAGATGGCTCAGCAGTTAAGAGCACTAACTGCTCTCACAGAGGACCCGGGTTCGGTTCCCAGCACCCACATAGCAACTAACAACTGTCCATAACTCCAGTTCCAGGAGGATACATCACCCTCTATGACCTCCCCAGGCATTGCATGACATGGGCACACTAACATACATGCAGGCAGTACACACATACACATTAAATAAAATTTAAAAATAAAAGAGAAAACAGATAGAGTTAATCTGTTTATGAACTATACCATTGCTACTAAATAGTAATTGTTAATCTTCATGAATGGTTGACATGGAAATTAAAAAGTATTTTTCATCCTCATCCACAGTGCCTTGACCAAAAGACAGTTTACTCCTACATGGTTTCATGTGGCTTTTCTTTCACAGGCTGCTTTTCTCTACTCAAGTAGAGTCCACACCATTGTAGGGGTATTTTACTTGTCTATAGCTAAAGTGAGAAGCAGTGGGTAAAGTCTTTCGCATGTGCACACGTGCACACACAGACATACGGTTATTTCCCATATCGTGGCTTTATGTGATTTTGATCTTCTGTTTTGTGTCCTGGGCTATAGTTTATCATTGACTTTTATTATTTAATTTCTAGGCCTGCCTTCCTCCCAGATCCCAATGATGGTAGTCTGTACACACTTGGGGGCAAGAACAACGAAGGTCTGACGGTGAGAATTTTTAACTTCTTTATATACTCTCTGGATTCTTAACATGTCGTTAATTGTGTCTGCATGTGAAATCACCCGGGAGCTTTAAACAAACTACTGGGGATTCTGATTCAGGTCACCTGGCATAAGACCTAGACATCAGTGCCTTTTTAGAGCTTCCTAAATAAACTTTAAAAAAAAGTATTTCAACTTTTGCTACATTGTATTATAATTACATTGCTATTTAATAATCTGAGGCACACTAAAAAATGCTGAGCCTAGGTCTCAGCACAAGATCTGATCTAAGTCATCGGACTTTTTATTTTTAAGTTCCCCAGATAATTTAGAAATAAACCCAAACAGATGATCACCTGATTTGTGGCAAAGATGACAATTTGAGTGGGGTGGGGAAGAATTGTCTTTTTCATAAACATTGTAGGTCTTAGAGCAGGAATGTGGCTCAGTAATAGAACACTTGCCTTGTGTAGCCAAGGCTCTGGGTTTGATCTCTAGCACAGGGTACAAGGAGTGCACTTAGATCAGTTCAGATATCCATGTAGAAAGATATATCTCGATTATATACCTATCCACATAAAAATCAGTTCCAGACAAATCAGGTGTTTGTTAGTAACTGTGAGATGCAAAATAATAATGCTTGAGGAATAAGTAGCAGAACACCTTCATGAGTTAGAATATGAAATGATTTTTTAAATGTATTCTGTGTGTGTGTGTATGTAAGTGCTTGTGCCATGACAAGTATGTGGAGGTCAGAGGACAACTTAAAGGAGTTGGTTCTCCCACCACAGGGGATCAAACTCAAGTCATCAGGCTTGGCAGCAAGTACCTTTACCCATTGAGTCATCTCACTGACTCATAATGATCTCTTGAATAGGATATTTTAAAATATACTAGCCATAAATTTAGGCAGAGTTTAAACACTGATTATATTAAAATTAAGAGGCTTTCTTCCTGAGAAGAGACCACAAAGTATTTGCAGTCCACATATCCAACAAAAGATCTACATTCAAGTTTAAATAAAGACAAGATTCTAGAGAAAAAAAAATCTATATTCAGAAAACAAAAAGAATGCCTATGAGGACTGGGTTCGATCCCCAGCACTGTGTAACAGTGTGGGGGGCACATGCCTCTGATCCCAGCTCTCAGGAGGTAAAAGCAGGAGGATCAGAAGTTCAAGGTCATCCTGAGCTGCATAGTGAGTTCAAGACCAGCCTGGGTTACACAAGACCTTGTCTCAAGGAAGAGAACTCTAATGTGTGTCAGTAGAAAAAGACAGATGACTCCTAGAAATGTAGAAGAGGAAACTCAGCTGATGAATGAGTATGAAAAGGTATCAATAGGAAAATACAAACTGAACTAATGCCAGGTACTGGGCATAATCGCGAGAATACCTGGCAAAAGGAAGTGGGATATGAGTGACCAGAACGCCATCCACTGTTGGAGGTCCAAGGTAGAGCAACTGGTTTGGGAGCATGTGCCAAAGTACCTACAATCCGGTAATTCCTTCCAAGGTGTGCACCCAAGAGAAATTTGTGTATATGTTCTCCCAGAAGACATGTACTTAAACATACTGTTGTAATATGCAGAGCATAGACTCTAGCCAAGTACATCAACAGTAATGAATAAATAACTCATAAGACAGTCATTCAGTGGAATGCTCTTAGCAGCGAGAGTTGCCAGTCTACAAATGAATACAGCATGGATCTACCTCACAAACATAACACTGAGTAAAACATGACAAACAGTACAGACTACACATTCAGTGATTCAATTATATAAATCTCAAAAGCAGGAAAAATTCACCTGTGCTGTTTCGAGGTTAGGGTAATATTACTCTGGAGAGTTAAAGGCTACAAGAGGACACCGAGGGGGCTTCCTGAGGGCTGCAGATCTCCATCTCTTCATCCAATCTGAGTGACCAGGTATGTTTTTACTTGGTGAAAATTCCTGAGCTGTGTGATTATGATTGTTTTTTCGATCATATGTTAGACTTCAATAAAGAGTTTAAAGAGCCTTTATGAGATTCTAAAGGACAGCCATGGATGAAAAACCCTGGTCTAAACTGGTTTGTGGGCCCTCAGATCGGTATTTTAGGATTGGGTTTTGAGTACCTAGGATGGGTAGAAGTTAGAGAGGCAAGCCCAGGGAAGACTGCATGTTCTTCACCCTCACAGTTCTCTCTTGATTTCTCTCCACATCACTTAAAACATACCTGTGTTTTAAGCGTTTTGTTTCTTACAAATAATGTTGAGTGATCTGTATAGGTCATTTCATTTGAACCTCTCAATAGGTATTGAGTGTTGTCCTCATTTTAGAGATGTAGAAACTGAGTCTGAACAACCAAGGAATGTGCCTGAAACCAAAGCTTCCAGGATTGGCATTGAGACTTAAACGGTCTGACTTCCTGTGGATGCTCTCAGCCTCCCCCAGGTGTGCCTTCGGGTTTTGTTGCTTACTGGCTCAAAGCAGGAGAGCTGTGGCAAGGCCTGACCCAGAGCCCAGGACTCCAGACTAGTGGACTGGCAAGAACTTTCTGATTCTCAGAAACATCTGGCAAAACCCCATGCATTACCGCTTCTTGTTGGAATTTTTCTTTTTCTAAGACTTGGTTTGAATGTTGGGATGATAGGAAAATCTAAATAGTTGATTAGTATCTATAGTTCTGTTTATTAATGCTACAGAGAAATCTAGAGAAAAGGTGGCAGTATAGTGGAAGCCTGGAGTTTCTCCTGAAACAGTAGGTATCTGCACAACAGTTTCAGGAGCGGTTCCAAAAATAAAGTGCACTGAAACAAGCAGGGACCAAAAGGGGCTCATCAGATGTCAGCTGTGGACTCTGAAGAGGCAGGTTTATGATGAAATGTGTTGAAATGTTTGGATTCCTTTGAGTTTCTTTTCCTGGCACCCACCATAACTTCCTTTTTGTAACCTGAAGTCTTAGCTTTCTTCTGTTTTCAGTATAGAATTACTGAAGACGACACCCAGACTCAGACCCTTGTGCTGCTGGTGTAAGCATGTCTCCCCTTCCCTCGAGCTTGAACGTGCTTCCAAGGTCGCTTCTCTTCAGCATAAATGCTCTGGCTTCCTCCCACTGTAAACAGCATTGTTGTTCTACCTAGCCTGGCCATCTTTGTCTCAATTTTCCAAGACAAGAGACTCCTTTCTCCTACCCTTAAAATTTCTAAGACTCTTTAACTCTGCATATTTGTGTACATCTTTTCAGAAAAGGTTTATGGCACCCCAAGGACATGCCCTGGACAGGAGACTTGAGGGACCTCCACATCCTGTGTCAAATAAATGAATTTGTGTTTGTAGAGTTCAGGGGCCTGGGAGTGCGGGCTTCAAGGTACCTCTTTCTCCTTAGGTTTCAATTAGAAAAACTCCCATCCGTAAAGTAAAGTACTTCTCTGTTTTCAGCAGAACTGGGTAACAGAAACAGACTGCTTGGTAAAAATTATAATTTCACAAGTCTTGGTTAACTTATTTTTCCTTTTTTTTTTTTTTTTTTAAAGAAACTTCCCTTTACCATCCCAGAATTGGTCCAGGCATCCCCATGCCGAAGTTCAGATGGAATCCTCTACATGGGTAAGAGTTCCGACTTTCAGCACTGAAACTTGCATCTTTTTGACAGTGAATCTGGGAATCTGGGAAAGTTTAGGTGGACAGAAAGGGCTCTCTTCATCCAAGGAAAAACTGACACCATTAATATGTTACTCATTTAACACGCGGTTAGCTGCAGGGTTGACCTACTCCTGTGATTTCAAGATTGCAACATACCTAGGTGCAAATGGATAAAATTTAAAGTGAATATAATAGTCTGAGCCAAGGAAGAGAGCCAGGCCCTGGGTATTAATTATAGGGCTTTCTTAGTATTTCCTGCTATCAGAATATTTGGTAGAAGTAGCACTTAACAGCTTACCTAGATAAGCTGCTTCAGACTTGTGGGGTCACAGTTCTCAAAGCATTGGCTCACCTACTTTTCTTCAGCATACTGCTGCCAAAATGTCAATAAAAATGCATTTGTAACACAAAGGAGAGCTGTACTTATCTTGAAATCCTAGTAGTAGTAATAATAGCCTGTGTTTATATAGCAGCTTCTTCTTTTTTGGAGGAACTGAAAGTGCTTATTGTCTGTTTATGCCTCAGGATCTTTATGTATTTTTTAAGCCTCAAATGCAGGACAGCTTTTAAATTCTTGCTAGGGACATAGGGACACTGGGGCACTTGCTTCCTTGCACTGATCCTTTAGAATGAGGAACTTCCAGCCTAGGGATTCAAAGGAAATGACCAGCAAGGCCTCTCTCCTCCAAGCCATGCCTTGGGCCCATCTGCATCTTCTGACTGTGTCAGGTTCTCTCTCTGGTCTTCTAACTTTGCCAACAGTATGTCATCTGTGGTCACCTGACGATATTGTGTTTAGGACTTTGTGAAGTACCATAAGTGAGCTCACTGAGCATATTTAAGAGCATGGTAGTTGCTCAATCCATTCATGAGGCCATAGGTAGACTGTAAAGACCACAGTGGTCCTTGAGGAAGCCAGATGGAGGGAATTCTTGGTCATAGCCATTTATGATATTTTACTCTCCATCATCAGAGCTTTTTCATGTTAAGATCTTATTGTTGAGACCAGTTAGGATCCACAAACAAGTTGCACAGGTGTGGAATCTGTGTATGATCCATGTGTTACGGCTAAGTGTAACTTTAACAGATTCTAGTGTCCTGTGACCTTCCTACCATCACAGTATTCTGCTTCCCAAGTTCTTGAATGTAGGAAACTTTTCTATTAAAGTAGGAAGATACAAATGACCAGAGGCATGACTTACAAAATAGAAATTCACATATCAAGGTGACTGTGTTGGCCTTTGAATTAGAAGCCTATGTTCCAGGATGCCTTGTGTCTAGACTCTAGATATGTGTGCTCTAGGTGTATCCTAAGAATGTTGTTTGTCTGTTCTAGGTGCCTGTTCATATCATTTAATCAGCTGACCAAGGCAAGGGGTACAACCTGAGACCTGGGAATAGCTTATTGACCAAAAACAGAGGTTGAGATAACTTTGGCCTCATTAGCATCGGGTTACAGCAACTCTTCTGACCAGTCAGTCACAGGGACTTACTAATTACAGTTATGAGCCCTTTCACATGTGGGCTAATTGGTGGGGATGTTGAGGAATATGGATTATGGTTACCAGGGAGATGAACCCTGAGGTACATCTGTATTTATATAGTTCCTCATTCATGGGGAAAGGGCTGCTCTCTATAGGCAAGATTTTTCATATTTAAGGCCATTACTCAGAGTAATAAAATCCAACTTGAAAGGTAAAAGAACTTTTTTCCTCATGTAATTAAGGTTTAGAGAATTTTTAGACCATGGGTTATTAAATTATTATAAGACCCAGTGGCCCAAGGAGCTATTATGTCTACATTACCATTTACTCTGTTGCCATTAAAGTATCTCCAATGTCCTAGGATTTCAGGCCTGTCCTCCAGCACAGAGAGCACCTTGAATAGTTAGAACTGCTACTTTGCAGTGCTATTTTTTTCCACCTGGGATAGGTGTTAACAATAGTGTGTCTGGTAACATCCAGGTAAAAAGCAGGACATTTGGTATGTCATCGACCTCCTGACTGGTGAGAAGCAGCAAACTTTGTCATCAGCCTTTGCAGATAGTCTCTGCCCTTCAACCTCCCTTTTGTATCTTGGACGGACAGGTAAGAAATGAGCTTTGTCTTATACAATCTGCCTGCTTGCAGAATAGGTAGGATGGACTCCTCTATAGACCTCTGTTACCAAATCTGTTCTCAAAAAGGTGGCTAGAGCTGCCTTCTCTAAAAAGCTCAATCCTTCCCCTTTCTTCGACTCTTCAGTGTTCCCCATTGCCTGAGGGAATGTAGTCCAGACTGCACGGTGACCCACAGCCCCAGCACATAGCTGCTGTATTTTCTGTGTTTAAACCTCTTCAGTTGGGTACATTAGCTACAGTTCTCAGGATAACAGTGCTGATTTCAAGGACTCCCAGTCGGGTGTCCCTCTCTACAAAGTGTGCCTGATTTTGTCTGTCTAGCAAATGTCTTTCTTCTTCCACAACTCTGCTCAAAAGTCCTTTTCTCTGAGAAGCTCCTTCCCAAGCTGGACATCCCCACCCTGTTCAGAGACACTCAGTTTTGCTCTCATGTTCTGGGGACACAGAAGCAGCTGACAGGCCTGTTGTAGCACTCATCCCTCACCTTAATACTAGCCACTGCATAGGTATGTATTCACCAACCAGATCTCTAGTGATTTACCTAGTCTGTAGTAGATGCTCTGACACATGAATGAGTGAATGGGGAGCCTGTGACTGTGAAGGCCTGCCTTACTCATTTTTTCATGTAAACTCACATATTTCAGGGCTGCCTTAAAAATGTGTTGGATTTGTTAAAGCTGAAAGAAAAAGCAAGAAAGTATTTAGAAAGAAAAAAATTGCTCTAAAACCCTAGGATATCCCATAAATATGTACAATATTTATCAATAAAATTACAAAAATATGTATCTATGTATAAGGCCATTAAATTAAAAGAAAGACCCTAGGATGAATTCATTACAATTGAGCACTAAATTTAGGTCTAAAAATCCAGATAGAGATTGAAGGGTCTGATTTTGAAGAGAGATATAACCTTTTAAGTCTGTGGAAAACAGTATCTGTCTCCTACAAATCACTGAAGCTGATTTTGGGCCCTAGGAAGGCTGGCTGGCCTCTCCTGTTAGGAAGAGGGAGGTCTTAGCCTACAGGATTCTCCATCTTCCCCCTTAAAAATCAAATATCCTCATTTCTATCTATTGGGACAACTTAAGATTTAGAGTTTTTCTTCCCTTCAAGTAAAGCTTTATGGCAATTCTAGTTTCACTCAGATATAAAAACCATGTGAGTCTCAGGTAGAATTGGGCATTGGAGAGAGTTGGGACATGCTCTGGTTTTCGGTGGAATGAATATGCTTATGTGTGTAAAGCCATTGTTTGCATTATCTGTTGTTACTTAATAAACCACCTAACCTAGAGCCTTAAAGCAGTGGCCCTTTGATTGTTCCTGATTCTGTGACTAAAGAATTCAGGAAGGGTTCCACAAGCCTAGATCCTCTCTTCTCTTCCCACTGCTATCATTCATGTCTGGGACCTTGGTTCAGCTCCATACAAACTTTTCCCACATATCCATATGGGTAGATATATGCTTGCATATTCCACGGAAGAACTGATGATAGTCATCCTTTTAGGTGTTCTTTCATAGTCCTTCCATTGGCAGCTGAAGTTTGCAACTCTCCCAAGTACAGACTATACCCACTCACTCCCCAGATTGCCAAAGTCTAATCACAACATTGGTCTCAAAACCCAGTGTCCTGGGATCTATTATCAAGTGTGGAGGTAGATGAGGCTCTTTTGATCTAGAAACCTGTGAATTAAAGAGACAAGTGTGCATTGAGCATAGTGGTACACACCTATAATCCCAGCACTTGGGAGCTAAAGGCAGGAGGATCAGGAGTTCAATGCCAGCCTCTGCTGCATTTGAATCCAAGGGCAGCGTGGGCTATATGAAGCTATTCCAACAAAGCAGAACAAAACAAAACAGGGGGAATGGAGTGAGAGGTTTTCCTTCCCCCCCCCCCCCGTGTGATGTACAGTGATGAATGGGGTAACTGTAATAAACATTCCCATTCAAAAAGGGAAGGGTGAAGGGTAGATGATGTAGCTCAGTGATAGAATGCTTGCCTGGTATGTACAGGGCCCTAGATTCACTCCTCAACACAGAGGGAAAAGGTTGGAGAAAGACAGGACACTGGTCCTTAGTAATTCTGAAATCTAGCCAGACATGTATTTTCAAGTTGCCCAGCTCTGGGGAGCAGAAAATGTTCCTTAATGTTTGTTCAGTTTTGCCTTCTGGAATTGTTTCCCTAATGTGTTATTCTTAGTGATTCTTCATTCTGACCTTTGAGAAATGCTTCCTTTTCTATCAGAAATGATCGTGTACTTTCTCAATCTGATTCTTACCTGTTGTAGGTAGGGAGTGTAGAGGGCCCCCCTTTTATGATCTCTGATTATTATACTAATATTACTACTTTAAAAACTTGTGGGTTTCCTGTACGTCAAATTGTAGTCAATCCATTAGATAAAAGCCGTACCACAAATTTCCACTTGAGAGTAAGGACAGACACTCAGACACCTTCCTAGTTAGCACAGGGTTTCCAAGGTATCTTCCTAAATCATCAGGTCACAAAGGCTTTCCTAGACTCACTTGGGTTTGATTTTGACCTGGGCCTTCTTTTCTCCCTGCTGGTACTCTGGATTTGCTTTTTCAACCCTTTTTACTGAGAATCTTTTCCAGCTGGAGTCAGCCCTGAACTCTGTTTCATCTGTGTTCTGCTTGGAAGCGGAGCGGTTGCTCCTTGAGCTTGCTATTTCGCAGCATCATGCACAGCTGCAGACACCATTCAGCATTTGCTGCCTAGAAGCTCTTTAGCTAGTTTACCATGAGCCCAGTAGGTGCTTTTCTGTCTTCCAAGTTTCTGTAAGCAGTAGCCTCACTAGTCGTGCTACCACTGCATGACTGATACTGGGCCGCGCTTGTGTACGTTTGGTAGCAGTTTCCTCACTGCTTTCTGGTTGTTGTCTAGAAGTCCTCCGGTAGACCTACTCCATAGCCTGCCCCTGGTCCCAAAGTCAATGCCATATGCTTTAGGTTTTTGTTTCAGTGCCATCCCACTTCTAAATACCAGTCTCTGATATCACCAGTGTATTGCTGTGTAATGAAGCCTGAAACTTAATGATTAAAAGCAGTTGTTACATGGCCAGTGATTCTGTGCTCTGTGGGTTTTAGGGCTCAGCAAGGACTTGTCTCTGCCCTACATACTATGGGCCGTGTTTGCTCTCGTATCTGGGACTTCAGTCCTCTACATGGCCTTTCTCCTCTCACATGGATAGCCTAGATGCAGTTTAGAGAGGATCTGCTAAACAGGGTCAAGACCTCAGTAGAGACTACAGACCCTGCATGGTAATGGGTTGGTCTGTGTTCTCCAGAGTACACCATCACCATGTATGACACAAAGACCCGTGAGCTCCGCTGGAATGCCACCTATTTTGACTATGCAGCCTCACTGCCTGAGGACGACGTGGACTACAGTAAGTATGCTACTGAGAGGGCACTCACAAAGTTGGACTGGCACCTTCTCAAATAAGAATGATCTCTACAGAAAACGGGGTTTTCTTTAAAAAAAATTTTTATTTTTTAGTTATTTTTATTATGAGCATGAGTGTTTTGCCTTCATGTATGTAAGTGTACCCAGGTTGTGCAATGCCCATGGAGGCCAGAAAAGGGCTTCAGATCCCTGGGAACTGGAGTTATAGACAGTTGTTAACTACCATGTAGATGCTGGGAACTGAACCAGGGTTCTCTGTAAGAACAGCCAGTGCTCTCAACTGCTAAGCCATCTCTCCAGCTCTAGATTTTCTTTTTTAAGTTACCCTTCATCACCAGGTTCTGGACTTTCTTTAGGCTTGAGGTGATGATGGATTCAGTCAGAAAGGACGGGCACACCTTTTTAGTCCCTATGTATCACAAAAGGAATTTACTACAAGCCCATGGATAATATAATTAAAAATGGCTTGTGGTATCAATAACTTCATCAAGAAGACCAACCTAAGCTGGATGTGGTGGTGCGTTCTTCTAATCACAGCATTTGAGAGGCAGAGGCAAGTGGATCTCTGTGAGTTTGAGGTCAGCCTAATCTTCATAACAAGAACTGTCTCAAAAAAAAAGAGGGGGCTGGAGGACCAGGGTTCACACAGTGGCTAACAACCATATATAACTCCAGTTCCAGGAATCCGAACCCCTTTTCTGACCTCTGTGGGCATTGCACAACATGGGTGCTCTCACATACATATAGGCAATAAAAAAATATTTTTTTAAAGAAAAAAAGGCAGCTCTAGGATTGGTTGTGGCTCAGCAGAATGCTTACCTAGCATGCATAAGCCCCAACTTCAATCCCTAGTACCACAGAAAGAAAAAAAGTCCACTTTAAAAATATATATTTATTATTTCTATTTTATGTGTATGAATGTATTGCCTGCATGTGTGTAGGTGCACCCATGTTGTGCAATGCAATGCCTGTGGAGTCAGAAGAGGGCATCAGATCCCTTGGAACTGGAGGTAGGACAGTTGTTAGCGGCCATGTGGGTTCTCTGCAAGAGCAGCTGGTGCTCTTAACCACTGAGCCATCTCTCCAGCCCTAGAAGGCCACTTTTAAATGGGGTTCTTGCCCTAATAATTTTTCTAGTTTTGACATTCCACAACTCAGATGATAACTGTGTAACCTGAGTTTATATCTTAATGTTGGTATTTGAAAGTCTACCTTTCCTGGCTCAGAACCTCAACTATTTCTGTCTCTGAGTACCTTTCTCTGGGGTCATAAGCACACAGATATGACTTTCAGTTTGATTCCCAAGTTTTAAATGGTGGCTATAAAATGTCAGATTAGTAGGCATCTCCATGTCTCCTCTCACCTCAGTATTTATCCTTCCTTACTGGGTAGAACAGTAAAGATCAGCAACAGGAAATTGGGAGAATAAGCCTGTTTTCTTTCTGGTAGCCAGGCGGCTCAGTGTCTTGATACTGAAGCAACTAAACAAACTCATTGGAAACAAGTGAATTGTTGTAATGAGAGCTGAGAATATTTCACAAGTCTCATTTCCTTCAGTGAGGTGACTGCAGCTTGCCAGAACAGTAGAGGGTGTGCTTGCAGAATGTGGTTGGCATACTTTGTTTTTCTGTCTTTACAGAGATGTCCCACTTTGTGTCCAATGGTGATGGACTAGTGGTAACTGTGGACAGTGAATCTGGGGATGTCCTATGGATCCAAAACTATGCCTCTCCTGTGGTGGCCTTTTACATCTGGCAGCGGGAGGGTCTGAGGAAGGTGATGCACATCAACGTTGCTGTGGAGACTTTGCGCTATTTGACCTTCATGTCTGGGGAAGTGGGGCGTATCACCAAGTGGAAGTATCCATTCCCCAAAGAGACGGAGGCCAAGAGCAAGCTGACGTGAGTGGGAGGACTTGGGACAGATGGGGATAATAAGGAATAGCCATAATCTTAGCATTCTAGGACTGCTATAGTGTAGTGTACCCTGTACCAGAAGAGGCCAGGGTATAGTGCAGACACCTCTGAGGTCATGGAGAATATCAAGAGTTAACATTGGCTCATTTAGAGACCTTAGAATATGAGGACCAGGGTGCTTTAGAGTTTGTTTCTTTGTTTGTGGGTACAATTTGGATATATCTCTTGTAGAAATATGTTATTTTTAACTACTTAAAAATTTTTAAATTTTTGTTTGTATTTTGTGTATATGAGTGTACTTGCCTGCATGTGTGTAAAATGCACCCATGTCGTGCAATGCCACTGAACGTCAGAAGAAGGCGTCAGATCCCCTGGGACTGTAGTTACAAACAGTTGTTAGCCACCATGTGGATGTTGGGAATCGAACCTCTGCAAGAGCAGTCAGTACTCTTAACTGCTGAGCCTTCTCGCCAACCCCTATTTTAAAATTTTTATTGTAAGTTATTTTTTTAAAAATTAGAAAAAAAGTGTGAGAGTGTGTGTATCCAAGACATAGCAGGCATATACTCTTCACTCCCACCTGTTAATAGCTTGCCAGTCACTTAGCTGTGCTATGTCTCAGTTTCCTACCTTGTAGATTTGTGGGGAGGTTCAAATATGATAATATGCATGAAAGTGTTGTCTACAGTTCAACACTGTTTAGGTGGAAGGTGTTTGTTGAAAGAGGTTTGGATAATTTCATAGATGATCAACCACCAGTGGTAATCAGAAGTCTGTAGGTACAGCATCCACAGTTGTCGTGCTGACACCACAGATAGTCCTGTGTGATGTCCCACGGTGGACAGATCACCAAGGTGGAGAAAGAAAATTTCACTCCATTTGGCAGTTCTTTTCTTTTTTCCACTTCTTTCTTTTTTTGAGACAGGATCTCATGTAGCCTAGGCTGGCCCTGAACGTGTTATGTAGTTGAGGATGACCTTGATCAAGGATGAACTCCTGATTGTTCTGCCTTTACTTCAGAGTACCAGATTATGCATGTGTGTGCAACCACACCTGGCTGGCTGGGATTTCTTTTGCATTCCTTTGCTCTTAGCATCTGGAGTGGTGTAGTTGCCTGTTCTCAGCTGAGCCCTAGGAGTCCTTGAAGCCCCTGAAAAGCCCAAGGCAGGGTGATGGTGGTGGCAGTGGTTGGCATGAAAGGGTGCTGAGTCAGGAGCACCTGAGCTTTCACAGGGTGCTGAATAGTCCAGTCTCCTCCCAGACACTGTCTAGTCCAGCCTTGGCATTTTGCAGATGAAGAAAGTGAGGCTTGCATTTCTGAGGTGGCAGGTAAAGCTAGGCCTGAAGTCCTGCAGACGCCTACCCCCAATTTGGTTGCTGTTTGAGACTATTATTTCTGATCTCCCCAAGTCCCTCTTTATGGGGTTTAGACATGAAATGACTTCAGAACATATGTTTCTGTTTTCTCCCAGGCCTACCCTGTATGTTGGGAAGTACTCCACCAGCCTCTATGCCTCTCCCTCGATGGTGCATGAGGGGGTCGCCGTCGTGGTGAGTCTATTGTGGGGCTCACAGATGCAGCCTCTCACCTCCTTTTGTTCCTCTTTAGTAAAGAATGACCTTGAGTTATATGTGAATATCCCGCTGGTTAAGAGGAAATGTAGAACTGAAAGCATCAGGAGCAGCTTCTGTATATCCATGTTCTACCTTGAAAGCAAATTAGGTGACAGAAGCAGTTCTCTAAAGCTAGGAGGCCTGCTGGTTCCCCGTTCCTGTTGTCTTCAGTTCTAAACTTCCCAGGCTCATTCAAGACAGCCCTACCCTGTCTCACCATTCTATTAGTTTGTGGGAGCTGCTTGTTCTAGCCAAACACATCCCAATTCCCTAAAGTTTCCTGTTCATTTTCTCTGAGCCTCTGTTGCTGTTCTCCCTTGGCAAATGCTGGTCTTTCTTCTCTTCTCTGCTCATATCCCTCAGGCCCTTTGCGATCTTTCCATGCCTCCTCAGCAGGCCTCACCAGCCTGTCTTGCGTACTCCATCTCTGAATGTCTAGGGCATTATGCTTCTGGCCACTTGTCCTGATCTTTCAGTGTCCAGTTAGTTTTTTATATATTGTCTGCCTGGTGAGTTGGTTGACTGCACAGAACCAGGGCCACTCCTGCCTCTGAGCTCCGCATTGTCTGGAATTTCTTTTGCCATTAGTTCTGTTAGTTGTGATTCATAGGTGTTCCCTCAGTCTCCTTCATGTAGAGCTGCTTTCTCAGAGTTCTGTTCTGTCATGTTCTTCATGGTTCCCGGTACCCAGACATAAGATTCTGAAAAGTGCCGGGTTTTGTAGTACAGGCCTATAATCTCAGCCCTTGGGAGATAGAGTCAAGATGATCAGGAGCTCAAGGCCAGCCTAGGCTACATGAACCTTGTCTCAAACAAATTGAAAAAAAAAAAAAAAAATCTGAAAAGGTGTCAGTGGAACATTGTCAAGTCCTGAGGGAGGAACTTCCCTTGCCTGAGCCTAGGGCCTTTGTGTCTTACTTTGATTGTCTGGACCAGCCCACCCTAGAAACTGCTTGACTAAAGAAACATCGGTGTTTTAGGGGACAGTGGCTGTGGGGGCAGGGTGCTGCAGGGCCTGGGAAAGCTCTCCAGCAAAAACCCTCTGGTTCACTACATCCTGTCTCCACAGCCCCGAGGCAGCACTCTTCCTTTGCTGGAAGGCCCCCAAACCGATGGTGTCACCATTGGGGACAAAGGGGAGTGTGTGATCACCCCCAGCACAGACCTCAAGTTTAACTCTGGATTGAAAGGAAAGAGCAAGCTGAACTACTTGAGAAATTACTGGCTTCTTATAGGTAAGACCTGTTTTCTCTTGGGTGGTAGCATGCTGTCCCCTCGTGGACAAATGCAGTCTTGCGTTTTACTACTGCTCTGCTCCTGAATGCATTGAATATTTCAAGGTGGTTTAAACCTGGGGTCATTTTTACTTCTCAGGAAGTTATGGAATTCAAATAACGTAGTCAGTTCTCAAAAATTACTTATTTAATGTTCCAAAATTCAGATACTTTGTGTAACTGTCTGACGTAATGTCCTCACAGTAACCCCATGGGAGCTAAGTACCCTTCTTCCTTCATTTCATAACTCAGAACGCCGATGCCTCTCGTGGGGAATACATGGGGAATAGGATCGGATGTGAGTGGGGGGAGGACAGGTTTGAAGACCCAGGAGGATGGACAGTCACAAAATAAAAAACAAAAGACATATGCAGTCTGAAGACAAATCAGAATTGATTGTCATGAAGAATCCAAGGCTGTGCTTGGTCCCAGTGGAGCTTCCTTTTCCATTTCTAGTTTTTGGTCTTTTGTAGACATGTTCTCACCATGTAGCTCAAAAAGGACTCTCCGACTCCAGTTCTCCAGCCTCTGCCTCCCAAGTGCTAGGACTATATGTGTGTACTACCATGCTTGACTTCTTTATTCCCTTTTATTTACATATTTATTCTTCCTGCTGAGGAGGAAGCTGGGGCCTTTATGCATGCTAAGCAGACTTTACCTCTGAGCACCACCTTGACCCCTCTTTCTCCTCCCATTGCTGCTGTCATCACTAAGGGCCCTAGGGTTGAATCAGAAGCCTTGTTACAGAGACACCCAAAGGCACAGAGGCAAGTGTTCCAAATAATTAGAGCAAACTGGAATTTTCTTTTTCCTTTTTTGAGACAGGGTTTCCCTGTAGCCCCAATTATCCTGACCTAGAACTTTCTGTGTTGACCAGGCTGGCCTCAGTCTCACAGAGATCTGCCTGCCTTTGCTGAATGCTGGGTTTAAAAATGTGCACCACCAAGCCTGGCCCCTGAATAGAGTTTTTCTTCAGTAACCTGCTCTGTTCTCATGCTCCCCCTCTCTACTACATACGCTGATTCTGTAACCTCTCGGCCCAAGTGATGACGAGAGATGGGTTTCCCTATAGACCCAGCTGGTCTGGAACTCACAGGGATCTGTCTGCCTCTGCCTCCCAAATGCTGGGATTAAAGGTATGTGCCACCATACCCAGCCCTTGATTATTATTTTTACCAAATATAGGCAAAGGAAACAACACCAGAATCTTTTTTTTTTAAAACAGTACTTTGGGAAGCATGTATGAATAGCCAGTGTTGCGGAGGGAAAAGCTAATTGATCAGAGATCATTAAAATCACAAGGCTACTCAGTTTTAGGTACCAGTTAAGGGTCCAAAACTACCTGCTAGCAATTTAAAAGTGACACAAAGAAAATGTACATGAAGGTACCAAAAAACATACAAAAGTCTCCACAGCAGAGTTGGAAAATGGTGACCTTTTAAAACAGACAAACCAACTAGGAAAGCTGACAGAGTGAGCCAGAAGAGATCTCACGGCTGCCAGGTCCCTCTTGAGAGACTCCATCACTGGTCAGCTTAAGATAAGGTAGTGGGAATATGTGACAATCTGCTTGTAGACCAGGGCCACAGGGTGTACCCTTTTATATGTCCTTTGGTTTTTATGGAAGACGTTAAAGATAACTCATGTTCACATTTACCATAAAAGATAAAATGGATCTGATAAGGCCCAGAGGTGTGGTCTGTCCTTGTCCCCCTCCACAACCCCAGCAGTGACCTTGACCTGGATGCTCTCAACATCACCTAGTGTCTTGTCAAAAAGACAATGCCATTGGAGGCCCAATGCAGGAGTTCTTGGCAGAAGCTGGCCATGTGCTTTTAGCTCCAGAAAAGACAAATGAATCATAAAGACCAGGTGCTATTTATACAGAAATGTTTAAAAACTTTGTGACAGGTTTGTAGGATGCATGGTTCTAAGTTACAGCAGGATATTACTAAAGCTCTTCAAAGCCTGTTTATAAGGAACCTCAGTGACTTCTATAGCAGTCTATAGGGCTTAGGACTCTGAACAGTCGGAATGGGCATCAGGGGAGCAGGCAGGATACTGCAGCACAGGGTGGCATGTGAGGGACACCCTCACTTTTCTTGCTCATTGATCTCTTGATAGTTGGCCTCGGTCATCTGTGGTTACCCACGTTCAGATTCTTTCTTGCATCTACCAGCAAGTCTGACTCAGTTCTGACGTACGCAGCTACATGTGCAGAAACCCTGCTGTCATACAAAACATGTTAAACTCGCCTTAGGAGACAAGAGACAATCTGTGATGGTTCAGAACAAAAGTGGATTCCCTTAAGGAACTGTGTGTCACTGTGGGTACAGAAAACCTAAGGGAATTGAGGTCAGATGAGAGATTAAAGAGGGACTTTCCAGATAAAGAAATACAAGCTCAGATTAGTTCCTGTCAGTTTTTGCTTTGGTACACATATCATACAGTCTCTAATATGTTTGGGAGAACATTGGCGAGATCATGGAGTGAGGGCTAAGGAGATGACTTAGTGGGTAAAGTGCTTGCTGTGCAAATATGAAGATCTGAGTTTGGATCCCCAGAACTCATTAATAAGTCTGGTGTGGCAGCATACATCTGTAACCCCAGCATGGGGGAGGGGAAATGAGGGGATGTGGGAGTGCGGGGGGTAACTGGCCAGCTAATCTAGATGAAATACTGAGCTCCAGGTTCAGTCTTAAAAAATACAAAACAAAACAGCACAATAATAGTGATAATATTACTAGCAAGGTAGAGAAGTGATTGAGAAAGACAGCTGGTCTTTGGTCTACTCATGCACCCTCATAGGCAAGCACCAAGTGCCTGCATGTAGCACACACATGGGTAAAGACACAAAACAAATACACAAAGAAATGAGTGAGAAGCTCTGAATTAGGCTAAGAGCTCATCCCAGTGAGAAAACAGAAAGAAGAGAAACTGACCAGGCTCTTTTAGGCTGTGTGTGGAGCCATTTGATTGAGCAAAAGGTACGATATGAAACTCTATTTCCTTATTACAGTCAAGTTTGAATCATTGAAATTTTTTAAATTTATTTTTATTTTATGTGTACGAGTCTTTTACCTGCATATATGTAAATGTGCCACATGTGTGCAATGCCCACTAGAGGCCAGAAGAGTGTGTCAGATTTCCTCCAACTGGAGCCATGGATGGTTATTAGCTGCCATGTGTATGTGTGCTAGGAACTGAACCCAGGTCCTCTGCAAGAGCAGCCAGTGCTCTTAAGCACTGGGCCATGTCTCTTTTGTTGTAATTTGCACACAGTAGCAAATACTACATTAATGTGTACTGAATACCAAGTAGTCATGGAATAGTTATGTACAAAACAGTGAGTGAGCTTCAGCATTCTACTCCTGCCATCCACCCAAACCCAGTTACTCTCATTCTCTCCCGGGTTGTTTGCCATTAGATGGAAGCTCAGGTGTAGATAAGAGGAGGAACAGAACTTCATCTGAGCAGTTGAAACGTGCAGAAGAGGGCTGGGTGGCCTTAGTAGCCTGATGTTACTGGAAAAAGCATTGAAAGAATTTGAGCTTTACAGTATCATAATGCTTCTTCTGCGAGTTGGACACATGTACCCACAGGCCTTGCTTTGGAGCACATCCCAAACATACTAGTACTTCCCATGACAGTCATTACAACAGAATACTGTATTTTGCCAGTAACTTATAAAATTTGTGTTTTTAAAAAATTTGTGTATATGTGTTCATGTGTATGCTGTGTACCTGTGTATGTGCATGCATGTGGAGGCTAGAGGGTATCAAGTGTCAGTCCTCTGGTATCATCTACCTTATTTTTTGAGACAGAGTCGCTCACTAGGCTCGAGCTTGATGAATCAGGCTAGGCTGGCTAGCCAGCAAGCCCCAGGGATTCACCTATCTCCATCTCCCCAGTGCTTAGATTACAGGCACATATCACCATGCCTAGATTTTTTTTTCTATGGGTTGTGGGACTTGAACTTGGATCCTCATGTTTTCATGAGCACTTTGCTGACTGTACTGTCTCTCCAGGTCTAATATGTCCATGGTTTTTTTTTTGTTTGTTTGTTTGTTTTGAGGCGGGGTTTTACTATATAGCCCTGCCTGACCTAGGACTCTCTGTAGACCAGATTTGGCCTTGAACTCACGTAGAACTGTCTTCCTTTGGGATTAAAGGCATGCCACTATGCCTGTTAAAATTTCCATCTTAATGATAATTTTCTAGTAACTGCCTTTCACTTTCTCTCACTATGTAAATGTGAGGGTTTGCCTTAGAGAAGACTCCTCAGTGGGTCAAGACTGTTGCTGAAACTTTGTGTTGATTGTTATCACTGCTTGGGAAACTGTTTTCATTAAAGGTTTGTTTCCTCTTGTAGGACACCATGAAACCCCACTGTCTGCATCTACCAAGATGCTTGAGAGATTTCCCAACAATCTGCCCAAACATCGGGAAAATGTGATTCCTGCTGATTCGGAAAAAAGGAGCTTTGAGGAAGTGAGTGAGGAAGTGGACTGATGTGCTCTAGCTTTTCCTGTCGGGTGCTGAGGGGACTAGTCCAGGGCCTCAGATGATACAGCTGATCCATCTAAATTAGGGTAACTTGAGGGGAGCTGAGTGGTAGGACTGTTCTCACAGATGTGGATAGTGTGTTGGGGGTTTCAGCCTGAAGGCAGAGAAAGGAATGGAAAGGGCCACTGAGCAGAAGCTGAGAGCTGAGACTCAACCTTGACACTCTCCTCCGTCTCCTCTGCTGGTACTGCTGTTGGCTTCACCTACTCAGATTCAAGAGACTGGGACACCTTTGCCCTGGCTCACATGGTCAGCAAAGGGGACCTGAGGGTGACTGAAGACCTCAGCGAGCTGTCAGACCTAGAAGCTCCTGCAGCCCTGACAGAGGGGTAACGAAGAAGTAACTGGGTGGGTGGGGAGGTGTTGGGGACACTCTGAAGACCAAGAGCTCCTGCTGTGGGGCATCTACAGTCACAACAGATCGCACGAGAGACTTGGGTTTTACTTAGTAGCAAAGGAAAATTGTGGTTTCTAAGGGCCTGGTTCACAGTGTCTGCCAGGTTGGAGAAACACACTGCTTTCTAAACACTGATCTTATCAAAGTCATGCATTATTGAAGACTTATAAAATTATAAAGAAGAGGGGAAGATAATATCCTTAATCTAATATCCATAGATAGTCATGGTCCAGCCCCACAACTGACTTTTTAAACAAACACTATTGAGCAGTTAATATCCAGATGAGTGTTTTCACAGGCTCAGCCCTTCGTTACACAGCAGACAATCCACACTCCTCATACCCTGTGGGAGACACACGGGGAGGCACAGATTAAGGGAGGGATGTGCCTGAAAGGACACCTGGAAGGAGACTTGCATGAGGGAGTGAAATGTTAGAAGCTGTGGGGAAGGCCAGGAGGCTGTGTGTTCATTTAGTTGGGCAAATAGTAACAATATCGCTGCATCACCAGATGTTAGAGTACAGATCAATGCATTTTTCTGAACTGTTCCAGGAAACTTCAGAAGTTCTGAGGAAGCAAGCTACATTCTTATCTGCTTTAATTTGGAGCTTCCAAATAAAAAATTTCTTTAATAAAGGCTTCTGATACTTTTCCAAATTTTGGAAAAATAGTAGAATTCTCAAATAAGTTTTTTAGTTTGGTATACCTTGAAAATTTAAAAGCAACCTGAGGAAGCTTCATTGCATTTTTAGCTATATTAGGTACATGACTGCACATATAAACATGTACAGTCCTTTCGGGTTTTTTAGCGTGTGCGTGCACGCGATGTGTATGCACAGGTATGAGGAGGATGCTGGGTCCTGCCCTTTCATTCTCCACTTATTCTTTTGAAACAGAATCTCTCACTGAACCTCGAGCTAGGCTGGTCACCCCAGGTCCCAGTAATCCTCCCGTCTCTGCCTTACCGCAACCGTGGGGTTACAGGTGCATATACTATCATACCCAGGTTTTTATGTGGGTCCTGGGAACTGAACTCAGGTCCTCATGCTTGCACAGCAAGTGCTCTTACCAGCTGAGCCACCTCCCTAGCCCTGGTTTGTTTTTGTGGAAGTTTGTTTTTTGTTTTTATTGTGGGTTTTTTGGTTTTTTGAAGTGCTGGATATGAACTCAGACCCTTCTGCATGCCCTAGCTAACTTTCTTTTAGTGTGGAAAAGTGTCAAATTGATGACTAACTTTAAAAAAAAAAAAAGAATTTATTTTTATTTTATGTGTATGAGTGTTTTGCCTACATGCACATGAGTGCAATGCCCATGGAGACCAGAAAAGGAAGTTAGAACCTTTGGAACTAGAGTTACAAGTTGTAAGCATCCATGTGGGAACTGGGAACTTAACCTGGATCTTCCTCAAGAGTAGCCAGTGCTCTCTCTTAACCTGCTGAGCCATCACTCCAGCCCAGTGACCAACTTTTCACCAGTCTTTTTTTTTTTACAGTTGATGTAGGTGATCTCACAGTTTTTCCCAAATAGTCAATCAAAGGAGGAAGTTTCTGCCTTTATTGAAGATTTAAAAAGAACATAAAGAACATCAGGGTATGAAGGCATTCCAAGAGTATTGTTCTGAAATCTTTGTTTGAACAGTGGTAACATCACTAAAGAATTGCATGGTTTCTCAGAGCATTTGCTTAGAAAGAGGCAACAGTTATCTGGTTTATGTGACCTTTGGTGAACTGGGGGAAAAAATAAGGAGCACATTACAGTGCAGTCCTACATTTGAAGTAGACATGACTTCTCTGAGCACTCATCCCATCTGTGTGACTAGAAGTTCTGCAGTGATGAAACAGATTTCTCCCATACAAGGTTATCAACTTGGTTGGCCAAACTTCAGAAAACACACCAACCACCGTGTCTCAGGATGTGGAAGAGAAACTGACTCGTGCCCCTGCCAAGCCCGAGGCCCCTGTGGACTCCATGCTCAAGGACATGGCCACCATCATTCTGAGCACCTTCCTGCTGGTTGGCTGGGTGGCCTTCACCATCACCTACCCCCTGGTAAGGATCAGCCCCCACTGCTGTCCTCTGTGTTCTGGAGATCCTGTCAGTTACCACATATCAGTGAGGCCAAACAAAAGCAGTCAGCAGTTTCTTTTCACATTTAAAAGTCAGTATTTGCTTATCTTTAGAAACACCACTAAAGAGCTGGGTGCAGTGGTACGGGCCTTTCTTCCCAGCACTCGGGAGGCAGAGGCAGGCAAATCTTTGTGAGATCAGGCCATCCTGGTCTACGTAGCGAGTTCCATGTCAGCTGGGGCTACAGGGAGACCTTGTCTCAAAAACAACAACAAAACAACAGCAAAAGCCATATTATCATTAAAGAGACTAACTTCTGGGGTTGGAGAGATGGCTTAGTGGTTAAGAGCACTGGCTGCTCTTACAGAGTACTCAGGTTCAATTCCCCGCACCCACATTGGTGGCTAAGAACCATCCATAACTCCAGTTCCAGGGATCCAACACCCTTTTCTGGCCTCCATGGGCATTGCATGACACAGGTGCTCTTACATACATGCAGGCAAAACACTCATACACATAAAAATAAATTTAAAAAAATTTTAAAGATACTAACTTCTCAGAAAAGAACAACTTTATACCTAAATCTTAGTGTTGTAACATTTCAAAAAAGACCTACAAAAGCTGATATGTGACCCTGCCAAAGATCATTTTATTTTTTTGTATGGTTTTTTTGAGACGGGGTCTCCCTGTAGTTACAGCTGGCCTGGAACTCACAGAGATTCACCTGCCTCTGCCTCCTGAGTGCTGCGATTACACCTGGCTCAAAGGTCATTTTATATAGTTAATGGTATCATGGTATTGTGTGTGTGTGTGTGTGTGTGTGTGTGTGTGTGTGTGTGTGTGTTCTAACTAAAGATAGCAGGTGAAAAGCTGCTCTCTTAAATTGGCTGTAAAATCAGCTAAAGTGAAAAAGGTGGTGGGTGATGCCTTTCGCTTCCTAGTTTCAGATAAGCGGCAAAAATGATGCATTTGAGTTGGTAGTGGATGAGATAAGACATCAGTTCCTTTAGCAAGCTGGTCAAGCCTTGCAGAGTTATCTCCTTAGAACACAGGTAGTGCACATCCTCATGGACTGGGAATGACAAATTTTTGTATGCTTTGCTTTCTGTGGGAAAAATATGTTCACCTAATTGTTTTTTATTTTATCTTATTTTTATGTATATGGCCTATATGTGTATGTATGAGTGCATCCATGTCATGCAATGCCTGTAGAGGTCAGGAGAGGGCATCAGATTCCCCTGGAACTGGAGTTATGGACAGTTGTTAGCTGCCATGTGGGTGCTGGGAATCGAAACTGGGTCCTCAGCTCTTAACCACTGAACTGCCTCTCCAGCTTTTGTTCATTTTTAATCTCACACATTTCTATGAGGTCATTATTATTTATCCTCTGTCCACAAAAGAAGAAACTAGGCTCAGAGAGGCTAAGTACCTTCCTAGGTACTCAGCTAGTAGGTGGCATTTCCAGGACTTCAACCCCATGTTCAGAAAGAAAACCAGCAAGCTAGAAAAGTTCCTAAGGGCTGTCAACTGAACCCCGACCCCTTAGTCCATTCCCATGTCAGCTGAACCCCGACCCCTTAGTCCATTCCCATGTCAGCTGAACCTCGACCCCTTAGTCCATTCCCATGTCAGCTGAACCCCGACCCCTTAGTCCATTCCCATGCCCACACAGGAATAATGGCAGATTGCTGATGTTTCTCATGATGATAGAGCAATGCTTTCAGAGTATTGCAGAAGAAGGTACTGGGAGGCAGTGTGATGGAACCAGGGAGCTGGACTTTGGACAGGTGCCATGGTTCAGCCCCACAGTGCCCCATCCTGGCTCTGTGGCTACAAGTGGGTGGCAGCAAGGTTCTAGGCTGCAGTTTCCAGTCTGCCTTCTGGACTGCAGGCCACTCTGCTCTAACCTCTATTCAGGCACAGCCGTGGTGGATCAGGGCGCACCTCCAACCACTACACTCAACTGCCTGCTAACCGTTCTTCCCATTTGCCTTCGCTTTTGCAACAGCTCTCAGATGTTCTTGAAAGCCACAGACATCTAAAATAAACTAGAACCTCCACCTGGCCCAGCCTTCTTTCTAAGGCAGAGTCCCTTCAAGTGGTCCTTCTGGATGACCATTCAGCTTCTCTCAACCCCCTCCAGGGTTGGAGTGTGGGCCATATGAAAGGGTCTGACTGGCAATAAGACTTCCCACCATTGAACTAGTCCTGTTTCCTGTGGCTTCTCCTTGATCTTGTGCCTTCACGTTCAAATAAAGTTTACTTGTCCCCTCAGCTACAGGGACTGCCTCTCCCTGCGCCTTGTTTCCCAGCTACACTAGTCTAGATGTGGGTTTTCTCTTCACAGAGGATGCATCAGCAGCGCCAGCTCCAGAACCAGCAGTTCCAGAAGGAACTGGAGAAAATCCAGCTCCTGCAGCAGCAGCTGCCCTTCCACCCGCATGGAGACCTGACCCAGGACCCCGAGTTCCTGGATGCCTCTGGCCTCTTCTCAGAAAGCTCTGGCACCAGCAGCCCCAGCCCATCCCCCAGAGCCTCCAACCACTCACTTCACTCCAGCAGCTCCACCTCCAAGGCTGGCACTAGCCCCTCCCTGGATCAGGATGATGAGGGTAAAGATAGTTGCCTTGTATCTCTGCACATCACCTGAACCATAAAGCACCATGTCCTGAGATTGTGAAGTGCCATCCCCAAGAGCTCACCATGTTCTCCCTGACTTCTGCCCACATGTAGGTCTCTGGGGTGGAGGGCTTCTGCCGCATCCCATGTTATCTCCCTTTCAAAGACCTTCTCCTTCCATCTTCACAAGGTTAAGAACTGCTGTTGATCACAGGGAAGCTTCCCATCTGGCTTAAGAGAACTCCCCTGGCTAGCTACTGGCCAAGTCAAAAAGTACATCTGTGATCTACTTTCCTCATGGAGAGAGGGCTTAGCCAGTTGTCAGAGCCCATATTCTGGGATATTGTATCAGAGCTTGTGAGGGGACCTCAGAGCCCCTAGTTCCAAGCGGTCTCTTGATTTTACCTGTCTCACCAGCACTGGAATATTTCAGATGTGGATCTTTGAGGTGGGCCTTTTTTTTACTGTTGTTGCTCACCATTAAACATGTGTGAGTAAATCTAAATATGAGGCTCTACATGGAGTTCCTATCTTCAGGAAGCTTAAGACTATCAAGATAATATAGAGGCAAAAACTGAATTCAGGAGCAGAAGGCAAAATGTGCAGGTTTATAAGACAGTGCTCCTGGGCATACATGAATGGTGGGCCTAGCTGATTCTTGCCCACCGGGAATCTAGGGGTATAGAAGCTCTTAAAGGCCAGATCTTATTCAGAGATCAGGAAGCTGGAAGCCCTTTCTGGCTCAAAGTCCTGTAAACAATGTCCATTTAAAATCACTCTTCTTTTTCTTGTTTTTCCCAGGTGAGGAAACCAGAATGGTGATTGTTGGGAAAATTTCGTTCTGCCCTAAGGATGTCCTGGGCCATGGAGCTGAGGGTACCATTGTATACAAGTAAGTTGAGTGCCAGGCTCCAGGGGCATAACAAGGTCAAAGTGAAGACAAAGGCTGGTGAGTGTCACCTCCAGTAAACTCCCACAATAACTGAGAAGTGATGGCCATGGGCTGCTGGTGTTGGTCAGGGCCTCTGGACTGTGAGGCTAAGGTGGCCCCTGCCTGACAGGAGAAGCATCAGTATAGCCTGATAGCAGGTCTGCAGCCCGACTTGCACTAACCAGACTCACCTTCTTGTCTCACAGGGGCATGTTTGACAACCGTGACGTGGCTGTGAAGAGGATCCTCCCTGAGTGCTTTAGCTTTGCAGACCGTGAGGTCCAGCTGCTCCGAGAATCAGATGAACACCCTAACGTGATCCGTTACTTCTGCACAGAGAAGGACCGGCAGTTCCAGTACATTGCCATTGAGCTATGTGCAGCCACCCTGCAGGAGGTGGGTCTGTGACAGCTTTGCCATGGCCACCTCAGCCTCTTCTCCGTGAAGCTGAGACCTGCTCAAGAAATGTCCACTATTTTATAGCTCTCTTTTTAGTAACTTGACTGAAGTTATAGCTCAGTGAAATATACTCATCTTAAATGTACAGTTTGATACATGTGGATAAACATATATATCCACTTAACTACCAACACCAGATGCAGAGCATTTTTATCACTTGTTTTTGTATGGTGGTCTTCTCAGCAGTCCTGGGCAGTTGGGTTGCAACTCTCTGCCCCCTCTCCTCTGGTAAGCCTAGTAGACTCTTCCCTTCTCTGGTCATGGCTAGTGTGGACTTGGAGGTTGCTGGTTGATAACTTTGGGCTATCTAAGCACCCCATAAATCCCTTTCACTCTATTTCTAGATTCTCAAACATTTCAGTATCGTTTGGAGTCCCCTGTAGACTTATCTGTACGGGGCAGTGAACCTGAGTATTGTACTTCCTTATCTTTCTCATTATAAATTAGTAAACAGGAGCTTTGTTTATGTGTTTAAGCCAATGACTGTAGAAAGTCTGATGGGAAAAAGGATCTGGACAGAGTGTTGTCAGAAAATGGGGTTGAGGGGAATGAGCCTGGGCCAATAAGTTCTGAAGCTGTGCTGTGACCTTGCTGTTCTCTCTTGCAGTATGTAGAGCAGAAGGACTTTGCCCACCTTGGCTTAGAGCCCATCACTTTGCTACAGCAGACCACCTCTGGCTTGGCACACCTGCACTCCCTCAACATTGGTAAGAAGCACCTCCTCGCAATGCCAAGAGCCCAGGTTGGGGCAGCTAGCTGTCCTTTAGGAGAGAAAGGGATGTGTAAGTGGTTTCTTGACAAGTTGTGTAGGAATTGAAGGAGGGCCTTGACTAGTTAAAAACTGCACATTTTGAAAATGACAGTAGGTATGTAGGTGTTTGGAAAGGATCCACTCCCCTATACCTCAGGAGGCTAGGACCACTCATGGTAAGCATTGAATGAACTTGGAGTTGTCTCTTAGTTCACAGAGACTTGAAGCCCCACAACATCCTCCTCTCTATGCCTAATGCACATGGCAGGATCAAGGCTATGATCTCTGACTTTGGCCTCTGCAAGAAGCTGGCAGTGGGCAGGCACAGTTTCAGCCGCCGCTCTGGGGTGCCTGGCACTGAAGGCTGGATTGCCCCAGAGATGCTGAGCGAAGACTGCAAAGACAACCCTGTAAGTAATGGGCACATCCTCAGAAGATCACAGAACCAGTGCCAATTGAACTGGCTCAGCAGGTAAAGGCATTTGCTGCTGAGCCTGACAATTTGAGTTCGATCCCCAGGACCCACATGGTGGAAAGAGAGAACCAACTCCTGCAAATTGTCTTCTGACCTCCACATGCCTATGCGCACAACATATTCTCAAGAGTCAGAACCTTAAAATTCTAGATTTGGGGGCCAGGACACGTGATTTAGAGAATAACAGAGCTTTTCTGTGAACTTCCTGTATTATCTCTTGTTCTGGTAGACACATGAGAGAGACAGATGTGAGCAGTTGTCTTTTTCCCCTGGATCCTTCCAGTCACTTTAAACTGGGAAATTAGGACTTGTATATGACTAAACCTCCAGTTTTCATCATTGTTTACATTTATTGTTTTCCCAGACTTTTATTTTGAGCATTTATAGATAGACAAAAATGTGAAAGAACATTGTGGCCTGTATGCTTCTACCTCCATCCAGTGTTTGTTAGTTCTTCTAAGCTTGCTTTGTCTTCATCTGTTTACCATTTGAATATGAGGAGCAGAGATCCCAGCCTTCACCCCTACATACCGCAGCACTTGTCTAAGAGCAAGTACCTTCTACCTTCTCCCCACCACCTCATGTCTCCCTAAACAGCCAGCACTGTTTCCATCCCATTTCCTAATACTCAGTTCATAGTCACCTTTTTCTAGCTAGTCCCCAAATCTTACACTGTATCTCTCAATCCCAGAACCTCCCTGCCTACAGCACTGACTTTTGAATACCTCATTCTGGGCTGCTTTTCTTGTTTCCTAATGACAAAGCTTAATAGCGTTCTCTCCCTCTTTCCCTCTCCCTCTCCTCCCTCCCTCTCTCTCTCCCTCTCTCCCTCTTTGTATTTCATGTGAACTAGAAGTCCAGAGGCTTGATTACATTAAAGAGAAATGTTTGAGGCAAGAATAGATGTGGGGTTACTGTGAGGGCAGGTTGTGGTGGTGTTCTGTTATGCACTCCAATCAGTGATTCTAACTTGGGGCTGATCCCTCCACTGTAAAGCTTCATTTCCCCTTTTGGTGTTATCAGGTGATGTGCAGAAGGTGGCCTGTGGCAGGCATTTGCCCAGTGGCTTCCATCTGTTGATGACCAAAAGCACTCAGTCATGGAATTCTGCTGCATTTACTAGCTAACATTTTAATGTGAAGAGTAGTTTTTATTTTCCTTCCCTTCCTTTCCCTCTCCTTCCTTTATGAACTCAAAGATTTTTTTCTTTTTGTTGATTTTGAGACAGAATATGTTAGTTACTCCTCTCGTTGTTGTGACAAAGTACCCGACAAAAGCTGCTTAAGGAAAGAAGGGTGTATTTGTCTCTCAGTCAGTGTGGGAAGGCATGGAGGCAGGAGCAGGGGGCAGCTGGTCACACTTGATCTGCACTCAGGAAGCAGAGGGATGAATGCTGGTGTTGAGCCAGCTTTCTTCTTTTTAGTCAGTCTGGGACCCTAGCTCTGGGACAAGGCCACCACATTTAGACTGGGTCTTTCCTACTCAGTTAACATTTTGAGAAATGCCCTTATCCACATACCCAGAGGTGTGTTTCCATGATGATTCCCAATCCAGTGGGTCTCATGTAGCCAGGGCTGGCCTCGAACATCTGATCCTCCCACCCGCTACCTCCTTTGTGATGGAATTATAGATATATATCACCATACCTAGCCCAGGACACAAGGATTTTTAAATGGTATAATAATCGATTGTAGCCTTCCACCCCACCCCACCCCTGCAACTCTTACTTAAAATTTTTTTTTTACTTTTTTTTTTTTTTTTAATGTGTCTGGATGTTTTGCCTTTGTGTATGTAAATGCACTGCATGTGTGCAGTGCCTGTAGAGGCCAGAAGGGGGCAGTAAGTCCCTTGGAAATGAAATTAACAATTATTAGTTGCCATGTGAGTTCTGGGAACTGAACCCCAGTCCTCTGCAAGAGCAACCAGTGTGCTCGTAACTGCTGAGCCATCTGTCCAGCCCCCATTTCTTAATTTTGATACTCAAATTGTTCTAATTTTGTCAACAGGGGTCCTTTCAGGCTAGCTGCAGCATGCATTTGCTAATGCTTTCTAGTGTAAATTATAGGCTCACTTTGTCCTTTTCCTGATCCAGACCTTAGTGGGTCAGCTGTCCTGCATGGAGAGACACAGTAGAGCCTCTTACCCAGTTCCTTGGGGACAGCAGCTAGTCACTCAGTCACAAAAGTCAGTTACAATGAAGAACCCTAAGAACACACATAACACTTTCAAATTTTTATTTTAGCTAAAGCAAGTAAATGTAGCCCTCTTAGTAGTAGATCTCTTTCCTATAGGTCTTTTCTTTAGATCTGACTGATTGAAGTTCTTCATTTCTCTCTTGTGTTATACACATTCACATGCCGTTTCTGACTTCCTGATTGAGACTCAGACATTTCAAATACTTCCTAAGCTGCTGAAGCTTAATTTTTTGCTGGTTTGTTTTTTTAAATCTTATGTGTATGAGTGTATTATCTGCATATGTGTGCACCTGTGGGCACAATGCCCCAGAAATCAGAAGAAGGCATAGGATCCCCTGGAACTTGAGTTACAGATGATCATTAGCCACCATGTGGGTACTGGGAAACAAACCTGGGTCCTCTGCAAGAACAGCCAGTGCTCTTAACCACTTAGCCATCTCTCCAGCCCGAAGCCTAGTTTTTTAACTCCCTTACCTATTTCTCTTCAAACTTGAAAAACACTCATATTAGGTCAATGTAGGGAATACTTAAAGGATAAGAACAAGTGGCATTGGTAGTATTTGAGAAGAACATGCCAGGCCCAGGCACACAGGAAATCTTTGTGGGGATGTGAGGCAGCATGGGCTGCAAGAAGCATGGGGGAGTGATGCCAAGAGAAGGAAGTGATGGTCAGTGAGTGATCCAGCTATGGTGGCCTCATTTTCCTGACTCAACTCTCATCTGCCTGAGGACAATTCTAATGAGGTGAAGAAAAGTGTTCTAGGTTTAGAATTAGAAAGCCTGAGTCTTGGCCTTAATCTTTCTATCCATGTCCTCATCTAGGGGCGTAGCTTTTACTCTGCTCACCCTACAAGTCTGTCATTGAGCTGAGTGAATGTGCTGGATTGTTCAGGAATGTTTCCACCAGCACAGAAAGCAGTGAGCCCCTGGCCTTCTGTCACAAGTCATCTGGTAGAGAATCTCAGGTGTAGAGCCCTTGCAGTGGGGACTCAAGCCATATTAAAGACCTCTAGTCTTATGTCCTAAGTATAATTAACCTTAAAAAGATGCTTATGGCGAGCTAAAGAGATGGCTAGGCAGTTAAGAGCACTGACTGCTTTTGCAGAAGACCCAGATTCAGTTCCAAGCACCCACATTGTGACTAATAACAGTCTGTAACTCCAGTTCCAGGGTATCCAGTGACCTAGTCTGTCCTCTGCAGGCTTTGCATGCATGTGGTACACAACATACATCACAGGCAAGACTCGTACACAAAAATAGAAATAAGAAATTTTAAAAAGAAGCTTATGGACCAGCAAAATGGCTCAGCAGGTAAAGGTAACCCAGCCTCATCACCTGAGTTCCATTCCTGAAACCACATGGTAGAAGGAGAGAACCAACTCCTTCAGGTTGCGCTCTGACCTCCACATGTGCACATGTATGTATGTGTGCACGCACACCAAGTAAATAAAAATGCAATTTAAAAATGTCAAGCAAAAGCTCTGGTGGTGCACGCCTTTAATCCTAGCACTCTAGATGCAGTGGTAGGCGAATCTCTGTGAGTTCAAGGCCAGCCTGGTCTACATAGTGAATTCTAGGACAGCTGGGGCTACAGAGAGACCCTGTCTCAAAAAGACAGAGAGAGAGAGAGAGAGATTGATTGATTGATTGATTGATTATCAGATAATGTCAAAAATTTCATTGGAAGCTTGTCAGATAATAGTGTCTTTGTGGGGCTGTTTTTGAACTGAAACTTCCTTTCACTTATTAGCAAAGTTTAAGTACCACTGTATGCAGACACTTCCAGGCTCTGGATACAACAGAGGAACAAACACACAGGAATCCTTGCCCATGAGGTCTTTGCTGTCTGGTAGATAGAGAATACAGCTCAGAAAGAACCTTCCATGGACCAAGTGCTGTTTTGTTTTATTTCACTTTTTAATCTATTTTATACTGTGTGTGTGTGTGTGTGCCTGAATGCATGTATGTGCATTACATGCATGTAGGTGTCTGCATAGGCCAGAAAGGGGCATTGTGTCCCCCCTGGAACTGGAGTACAGATGGTTGTTAGCCACTGTGTGAGTTCTGGGAACAGAACCCAGACCCAGAACTCTAAGGAACAGCCAGTGCTCTTGACCATTGAGCCATCTCTGGAGCCCCTAAAAGTGCTGTGTTAAGTGCCTGTTTTCATACATCAGCATGTTAAATCCCCTCCACACTCATGAGGAACTCGTTGCCTTTGTTCTCATGTACACATGAGGAAAAAGACACAGAGTGGTCAGGGGCTTCTAGCTGGCAAAAGGTAGAGCCAGTATCACAGGCTGTTGACTCCTAAGCCCATGACCTTGACTTCAGTCAGTATACCGGGGCAGCATCATTACGAGCTGTCCCTTGCTTTTCTGGACAATTTGCATCCATCAACCATTTCTCCTAAGACAATTTTGGGGGGAGGGGCTCATGTGGAGTCAGGCAGTGGGTGAGGTGACAGGTGCCTGAGGCCACTCCCACTCTGCATTTCTTTCAGACCTACACGGTGGACATCTTCTCTGCAGGCTGTGTCTTCTACTATGTCATCTCTGAGGGCAGCCACCCTTTCGGCAAGTCCCTGCAGCGGCAAGCCAATATCCTCCTGGGCGCCTGCAGCCTTGACTGCTTCCACTCTGACAAACACGGTGAGCAGGTGACCCCAGTGGCAACTCCTTCACCCAGCTGTTCCCCTGGGCCTTAGGAAATGCTGGCTTGTACATAGCTGATCAGGACTGGCTAGGATCATCCTTGAGATTAAGAAAATCTGAGGTTCCTCCAAGTCACCAGCTAACCTGGGCAAGGCCCCCTCTGGAGACCTTTCTTTCCTACCTTGTGATCAGAAGGCATCCATATTGTCATATGGAAGAACTTGCACTCAGTAAACTGGACTCTGCCATGTGAGGGCCATGGTTAAAAGACGCAGTGTGTCTAGTAGGAGTTAGACAGGTTCTGGTCTTACTCCTCTGACTTGGGTACAACAAGTACTTCTTCCTGACTGGGAAGTACACTGGATTATAGCAGGCCATGGCACCCCAATGTAGCTATTTGAAAAAAAAGTAAAAACTGAATCGTTAATTTTTTAAATTATTTTTTCTTATTTTATTGTTTATTTTTCTTATTCATTGTAGAAAAACACATTAGCATAATGACCCATATTTCCGTGATTCAAGCATGGGTGTCTGTTATCAGTGCCTTTGTATATATTTTTCTGATCACTTATCTATCTATTTGTGTGTGTGTGTGTGTGTGTATATATATATATATATATATATATATATATATATATATATATATATATAGAGAGAGAGAGAGAGAGAGAGAGAGAGAGAGAGGAAGAGCGAGAGATACATACACACATACTTTTATAAAAATGGGGTTATGAGACTGGCAAGATGGCCCAGCAGATAAAGGCACTTGCAACCAAGCTTGGAGACAGCCCCTAGTATTAGACACTTTTAATTGCTCCTTTCAACAAACCTCATAGTGAAGATCTTTTACTTGCCTTGGTGTGGATTCTTAAATGTCTTCTTGAAATCAATTCCTATAGCAGAATCTTGTAGCAGAATCCTGTAACAAAAGACATATAGGGGTTTGGGAGATGGCCCAGTCTGTAAAGTGCTTATCATCCAAGCATAAAGATTACAGTTTGGATCCTGAGCACCCATGTTTAAAAACAAAACAAAACGGTTGCACAGACCTACAACCCCAGCACTGGGGATGCAGAGACAGAAGGGTCTCTGGGGCTCACTGGCCAGTCTGGCTGAATCAGTGAGCTTAGTGAGGGACACTCTTAAAAGTATATAAGGTGGAGAGCTGCTGAGGAAGACATTTGACACTGACCTGTGGCCATCACATACACACACACACCTGAACATGTATACACATATAGACCAAACACACAAAAGAGGCATGCAGATCTTTAAAGGTTTTGATACTTAATTTGGTTATAGGTTGGAAATGATGGATTGTTTCTTTTTCTCCTCTTTAGAAGATGTTATTGCCCGTGAGTTGATAGAGAAAATGATTTCGATGGACCCCCAGCAGCGACCCTCTGCAAAGCATGTGCTAAGACACCCATTCTTCTGGAGCCTGGAAAAGCAGCTCCAGTTCTTTCAGGTACCTGTGTTGCTTCTCCACCCACATCTTAATGTCTTCCAGATTTTGAAAACATAAAAAGGGCAAAGAACAAAACAAATCACCATGGCCTATAATCAAGGCAAATGTGGTTGAAATTTACATTGGGAAAGATTCAGAGTGTGCATATTATAAAACAGGATGCACTGGGATTGCTTGCACAGTACAGGCTGAGTGTTCCGACCATCTCCTACTAGACAGAATGAGAAATGGACAGCTGCACGGTGCGCCAAGCTGGACGTCTCAGTAGTTCAGTCTGGTGCTGAAGACCTGCGAGATTCCTAGAGAGCTGCTGGTCTTCAGTCCTCTCTGGAAGGCTGAGGAGGCTGAGTTCTGATGTCAGGGGGACGGCAGCAGCAGCAGTGATGGGTAGGTGCACTGGCCAGCAAGAAGCAGAGGCAGTCAGGCTTTCTCAGACTTCTTTCTCCCTGAGCAACCTGTCAGAAGATGCTGCCCACTCTGGAGGAAGGTCTTCTGCCCTCAGTTGATTGTCCCTTGAAATGCTGTCCAGAGCCACCCAGAGGTGTGTCTTAGTTGATTCCAGATCTGATCAAGTTGACAATCAAAATTAACAGTCTAAACATCAAAATTTTTTTCATACTGATGAAAGTACAATTGGGACCAAACTGTATGAACCATGTTAGAGCCTGTTCTTTCAAACTGTATGAACCATGTTAGAGCCTGTTCTTTCAAACTGTATGAACCATGTTAGAGCCTGTTCTTTCAAACTGTATGAACCATGTTAGAGCCTGTTCTTTCAAACTGTATGAACCGTGTTAGAGCCTGTTATTTCAAACTGTATGAACTGTGTTAGAGCCTGTTCTTTCAAACTGTATGAACCGTGTTAGAGCCTGTTCTTTCAAACCGTATGAACCATGTTAGAGCCTGTTCTTTCAAACTGTACACACAAGTATTGAAATTATAAAACCATTAATGACTACGGCATTCTATCATATGAATGTGCCCTAATTTAAAAAATTTATATTATGGAATTTCTAAGTAGACACAATATTAAACTAAGTGCTATACAAAGGTCACTGTTACCTCTTATCCATCTCCAAGCTTTAGCCAAGTATTAACTTCTACACTCTTCCTCACCTCAATTATTATTTTTAGGATTTCTGTGTGTGTGCTCTCATGTTTGCTTGCATGTATGTATGTGCACACCTGTGTCCAGAAGAGGGCATAAATTCCCTCGGAACTGGAGTTACAGATGGTTGTGAAGTTTTTTCTATCATTTTCTCAAATCTTCACCTAGATCTCCTTTTGCTTAGTGTAGATTCTGATGTTAAATTTTAAGCTCAGTGACCCTGAACCTGATTAGATAGTAGGTGACTTTGTGGAGACTGCTTTGGGGTTTTAGGTTGCATGAGATGAGTAAGACTTGTTCAAGTGCCTCCACAAACCACTCAGCTGTGAAAAGCAGACTGGTAGTGAAGGCAGGGCTTTTCCTCCTGGAGCGCACCATGATTCAGAATGACTCAGTTGTCCTGGAGTTTGACGGGGGCCTTGGCTGTAGGAAGCCCCAGTAAAGCTCCTTGAGGGCAGAGAGATTGACTGCTTCATTCACTGCTCAGCATGTCCCCAGCACCTAGGGAGGGCATTGCCTGGCCTGTAGCAGGTGCTTCATAGCTATGGACTGGCTTGGGAGTCGGGGGCCCAGTACTGCATGTTAGGGTAGCAGTGTGTATGCCAGATTGATCACTGTGGGCCACAGGATATAACTTGAAAATTCTCAAGTCCAAGTCACTCGGATGACAAAACAACAGAAATAAAACATGCATAAGAGGACCTTCACTTCACCATGAAATAGGCTTAACATATCTAAGTTATATATCTCAGAAACAGAGCTGGCTCTCTCCATGTTTACTAGCTATAAGCCCTGAATATGTGTTTCCAGTACGCCCACTATAGCAATCTAATCTCTCCATGACTTTTTCCCCGCTCACATTTAGAGAGAGAGAGAGAGAGAGAGAGAATGAATGAGAAGGAGAAAGAGAATATGTGAATATCATGAATATCAGTGCTGTTTTTCCATCATGTGGGTTCCAGGGGTCAAATGCAGCTCATCAGGCTTGTTGGCAAGGGCCTTTACCTCCCAAGCCATCCCACCAGTCCCTGTCCAGGGCTTTTCCCTACAACTTCAAATTAGGAATCCATCCAGTACAGTGGTCATAGTAGCTTGCATCTGTAGTCTCATCACTCGGGAGGTAGAGGCAGAAGGATCAGTAGTTCAAGATCATCCTTGGCTACATAGCAAGTTCAAGGGCAGCCCAAGCTACATAAGACCTGTCAGAAAGAAAGAGGGGAAGGAGGGAATCCATCCACTCTTTGTCTTTATCAAAGAATTATAAGACTAGCTCCCTGAGGGCTCTTAAGCATTGGCACATACAGGACTCATCACTTCCTGTCTCCTAGCCCATCTTACTTGTGGGGCTCTGAGAAGCTAGAACTCAGGGTACCTCCTGATCCCCTCCCACACTCTTGCCAAAAGCACGGCATGAACCCCTGGAGGAGCCTCCAGATCACACTTCTACAACCAGGTTCTCTTGAGAAGAGTGCTCGTGTGGAGTAATGGCCCGCTGGTTAGGGTTAAATCGTGTGTTTCGGCGGGTAGATAAAGCACATGATGATTTGAGCTTTTTTTTTTTCTTTTTTCTGTTTTTGTTTGGAGGATGTATATTATACAGCTGTGTAAGTGTGGTATTTGTGTGTGAATATGAAATTTCAGAGATGAATTCACAGTCTGTACACAGGTATACCTGTGTGACACCTCTCTTTGGTCCCGTAGGTTTGTCCCAGTAAGCAGTAAACACAGGGGAGAAGTCAGTGCATCTGGGTGGTGAGGTGCATGGTGCCTGTGCACAGCTCTGAAGCAGGCTGCAGTGTGGGTCTGAGAGGAATGCCAGTTCAGTTACAAGCCACATGCCAGTGGCCAGCCTCTGACTTGGTGTGAATGTCCTCCACTGCTAGTGTCCCAACCCTGACCAGCTTCTGTTGCATTTCCCTCACAGGACGTGAGTGATCGGATAGAAAAGGAGTCCTTGGATGGCCCAATCGTGAGGCAGTTAGAGAGAGGTGGGAGAGCCGTGGTGAAGATGGACTGGAGGGAGAACATCACCGTCCCCCTTCAGACAGGTGACTGTGCCGAACACCAGGAGGAGGCATTTTGAAGCTGCAACTGTTTCTAAGAAGTTGGTGTGGATGAGATGACTTCAGGCTGTTAAAAGAGTTCTAGCTCCCACTTCTCGGGTTTGAGACTTACTTGAGTGTGTCTTTGTGGACTTGGTTACATGGATGTGCATTTGATGTTTGTTCCTTAGAGTGATGGGTTAGTGATAGTGTTGTGCTCCATGGTATCACTGATGAACTGGATGGGCTTGAGGTGAGCACCACATTTAGGTGTGAGAGGTGACATCTGTCCCCATGACTGTATCACCATATCACTTTGATCAACTGCTTGATCCTCAAGGCTGAAGTAACTTTCTTTCAAAAGTTTGTTCACCTGCTTAACCAATGCATCCCTAAATGTTTTCCTAGATCTCCGTAAGTTCAGAACCTACAAAGGTGGCTCTGTCAGAGACCTCCTCCGAGCCATGAGAAATAAGGTAAGGCTTGGGGCAGCTGCCGCCAACGCCACCTCTGTGGATCCTTTTCTCGTAATGGATTCTGCTTCATGGAAGCTGAGCAGCCTTGTCTGTACTTGACAAGTGAAAGGCCATTTCTTCCTTGAGGGAGTTTTCTCTCCAGGACTTTGGGGTGCAAAGCTAAGCTCTAGAGACCAGCCTCTCAGAACAAATGCCCTTCCTGGTCTTATTGTTGACTTATGGTGCCCTCTGCGTACCTGACAGCCACCTTACAAACACTCTGACAAGGACACTCTGGTCCCTTTCCTGCATGAGACCAGGTCTCTAGGGATTCAGGCAAGGTCCCTATGTGTCCTCTTGGAGGACTAGGCACTGAATTGTGCTTTGACCAAGCAATCTTTCCATAGGGCCAACCCCCAGTCACAGATACAGCCACCAAACCTCTTGGAACAAACATGATAATACTAGGTGACTGCATTCCATTTGCACCTTCAAGGGAGGCCGGTGCACCTGCCAGGTGACATTCTCACGGCAATGCACCGCCTGCACTGCCTGGCTGCATCTTGCTTGCCTTGAGCCCTGTTTCTGAAGGAGGAAAGCCTGCAGACAGCTGGGCTAGATCACTGGCTGCATAACTTTCTTTGCAGAGAAGCCGTTCGCTCCGTTTTCCAGCTGCTAAACTACTCTGTGTCTCTCTGCTCCTTTACAGAAGCACCACTATCGAGAGCTCCCTGAGGAGGTTCGGGAGACACTGGGCTCCCTCCCCGATGACTTCGTGCGCTACTTCACCTCACGATTCCCCCACCTCCTCTCGCATACCTACCGGGCCATGGAGCTGTGCAGCCATGAGAGACTCTTCCAGCCCTACTACGTGCATGAGCCCACAGAACCCCAGCCCCCCATGACTCCAGATGCCCTCTGAGCCAGGGCAGCCCCTCTGGTCTGATGGCCCCACCTGTGACCATGGGCCTGATCTCCGCAATCCAGAGCTTGCTACCTCCCAGCTTAGCAAGAAGACCAGGCTTTTCAAACCAAGTGCCTTGAGCTGCTGCCACTCTGCAGCCGGCCTAGGATAATGCTGATCGCAGGAAGTAGCAGAAGTGGTCCTCATGACTACGGGCGCTGAGACATGTGGCCCTGAAGGTGTATAGTCAGGGATGTCTACAGAGGAGGGCCCGTCCCAGAAGCTGAAAAGGCGTACTGTCAGCCATGGCTGGACGGACTCGCTTCCACTTCTGTTCCGGACTCCGGGGATAGAAGTGTGAGGCCTTCCAGTGATGGAGTCGAGGAATCCTGTTCTGCCTGCGTGCCAGGAGCAGCCTGACTGATGCAGCAAGTGCAGCCGCTGCTAGAGGTGGTTGAAGAGATCTGAGATCCTGAGGAAGAGGGCATATAAAGAGGTGTTGTCCTGGGAACAGGAAGCAGGCATCTCCAGGTTACTGGTAGCCTGCCTTGCCACAGGCAGCAAAGCTGTGAGCATGGGATATGCAGTTAGACTGGTTACAATGCATGTGGAGAGCTGAAGTGTGTCTGTGGGTCTGGAACATGGAGAAGACACTCAGTTCTGGATGCAGTACTGGCCCAGCACACAAGTGTCCTAAACAGTGACCCAAACAGTAGCCCCTGATAGAGTGTGTCTTTGACCATGTAGGCTAGAAGGAGAGTTTCTGGCCACCATGAAGGGCAGCTAAGACGAACAGGGACAGGGACAGGCCCTCAGGACGAGAGGAGAGCAGCTAGATGGAGCCTCCCAGTCACCCAGAAAAGGCTCTGAACCAGAGGGCAGGCATTGAGGCCCCTCCGTCCCAGAGGCCAGCACATCAGCACAGAACTTTAAGTCAAAGCCCTGGGAGTAGAGAGCTAGGACCAGGGTCACCCACAGGCTTTGTAGGCCAGCTTTTATGTTTCTCCTGGCACATTTTAACGAGTGTATCGATCATACTGTAGAAAGCTACGTTCGCATGAGTAAGCGTAATGTAACTACCTTGACGCTTACTTGTGAAGAAAAAAATGCAAGATATGGTATCTTCTGTTGTGTGTGGTACCAAAACCCCCCTCCTCAGGAATATAGAACATTCTCTAATGCCGAAGAGTAAGACGCCCTGGCAGCACTGTAAATGTATTCGTATCAAAGTAAATTATATAATACCTTTTTTCCATAAAATTAATATAATTTTTAACTTTAGTTTTAGTCAGAATTTACTGTCTTCTCCCTCCCAAGAGCCTTAGAGGTTAGGATATAGTCCGAGTACCTGGTGGAGCCAGGTGGGGTGGGATTCTATGTAAACTTCCTCCAGCCAGTGAGGGATCGCTGCCAGGTGGTCCTGGAGAGCCGAGGCTCCGTTCCGTTCTGTGGTAAGAGAGGCATCACAGCTTTCCTCAGCACACTGGCAGGAGCTGCTGCTTCCTGTGGAGGTTCCCGCAGGGTCAGGGAACCGGCCCAGAGCCTCCTCTGCTTCTGTGGAATCCAGTTTCTTTTCACAATGGCCAAAGTGGGCTTTTTCTTAATATGATCCTACATCTTTGAGTCTCATGGGTGACCCCGTTTAGACCTTGGACCCTCAGCCCACAGTCGACTTCCTGCACATCTCCTACCATTGCACTTTGCCAGTGGGCCCAAGAGGTACAGCCCAAGACTGGTGGCAGGTGGCAGGAGCAGGTGCCAAGTGTGGTCTGACAGGATTGCCCCGGCTGCTGCTTTCCTTCCTGGTTACCGGTGACTGTCTTCCCTTTGGACAGTTGAAGTCTTTTCTAAAGGCCCAACTTGGTGTTACCTCCCTATTTGAAACTGATTTCCTGAAGTCAGCTTTTCAAATGCCTTTTCCACTTATCAGATTATTTTCTAACCAATCAAATTTCTCCAAGTCTTCTATCTTGCACATTTTATTTGGATACTTCCTCCGTAGTCTAGGCAGGAATGAAATGCTTAGAACGTGAAGAGCACAGGAGACGGCTGCTTCTCCTGAGAGTCAGCAGCACGTGTCAGGGCAAAAGAAAGCCCAAGCTGGTAAGAAGGGCATATATTTAGGGTTTACCCCCTTGTGCCTTAAAGCTGCACTGTCTCAGAATCAGTCAGCTCTGGTTGGGTCACCTCCTGTCCCCTCCTCTTGCAGCCTAGGCAGCTGTCCTCTAGTTGTGATTGAAGGTCGGCATGAAAATGCCTTGGGCATCATCTGAAATGCTCTACAAGGGAAACTGCCTCTGGAGAGCTGGAACTGCTGTGGCCCTGCACGCCATGGGGGGCTGCTACAGTTCCTAGAAGGCTGCTTAACCTCTTAGAAGTACTGCTCTTCATTGCTAGGACCGAGTCACGGCCAGTCTGGGACACTGTCATTTCTTTAAACCTTGTCTTGTGTTGAACTAGCGTTTCTCTTGTTGCTTCATGAGTCTTTCAGTTTTCGGAGTGTGCCGTGTATCCTTAGGCACCAAAGCACTTGCACTTTTGTGAATGTAGGTGTCACTTGATAAATCCCTGGATCATCTAGTGACGAAGGTGGCTCCCTGAGTGTAGAGGCGTCCCTTGCTCTCTCTAGCAGTAGTTGTAGGCTCTGTACCATGATCAGTTACAGAGCAGTTGGAGCCAGTGGAGCTGGGTGTGGACAGTGCTTTCCACCAGCTGTGAAGATTGGCTAGGCTAGGCCCTGAGGGTTGACTTGACCTTGTAGAGGTTTTATGTGTAGTGATTCCATTATCAGCAGCAGCTCTTTCTTTAGCTGTAAGACTAATTAGCCTCCATGTGACCTCTAACTCCTTGATAGCTGGGTTTTCCCCTCCTGGCCACTTTCTGTACAGTTGTTGGACTTCGGCCCTGTGTGGTTCCTGAGGATCCTTCAGTCTGCTCTTTGTTTTCATCATCCGTGGTCCTGAGATGTCAGACTAGCAAGCACAGCTGCCCAGGAAAGGGCCTCTTGAAGGTCCCCGAAGCCCTTCTCTGTGATTTGGCTTTCCAGCAGTCTGTACCTTGCCCGTCCCTCCACATCTGAAGCAGTGGTGTTGGCTGCCTGTGGCCTGGCATTGGCTTCTCCCGAAGGCCATCAGACCTCCTCCTGAGGTCTCAATTCTTTTAAGCCAAAGTGCCTACTCTCTACCTGTTCTTGTTTTCTTTATGAACTAGTGATTTCCTATGTGTAACTCTGGTTGGTTTGGGCATGTAGTCTCTTCTGTTCTTATTAGAAAGCCACAAAGGGCACATCTGCCCTGAGCCTCCCTCTGGAGCAGCCCTAATGCTGCTTGCCAGAGTTCTGTGGCCTTGTCTCCTGCACTCTGTTTGGTGGGTACAGTGTTCCTTCCCAGTGTTCCTAAAGCTGTGACGGGGGAGTACCCACTTACCTAAGCATTACCAGTCGACTCTGCGACGTTCTCACACAGACCTTGTGTAGTGTTCTTTTTGCAATTACCTATTTATTGAATCTATTTATATTTATTTAATTTTTACTCTGAAGTATATCCAGTTACAATTGCACTTGCTTAAAGCACATTAGATCTGTTTTGGACAATAATATATGACCATTCTAAAACTGGAAAAGGAAAAGTTATACTGTATCCTGCCACTTTATGATAGCCTTGTCTTTAAAGGGTGAATAATTTGGTTGGGGTAAAATGTTAATTTTTAAATGATTTTTAACAATCCTGTGCCATGTGTCTTTGTCTGTAGACAGTTATTGTTTAATGGTGTGTGTTGATTGTGTGATTCAATCCTCTTTGTGGAACCTAAAATCCTTTTTTTAGCTTTATATTTTATAAACTGCCAGATGATTGTACAGCTTTTAAGTGTATTTTTAAAGCTTGACGATATGAGGCTCATTAAGTTAAATGGCCTATTTTTGTACCTCCTGTATAGTTTTATAATTCTGCTCATTAATGAAGGCAATTTGTGTTGAGCCAACCACAAATAAAGGTAGTTTTAGATTTGGGAGTCACTTTGCTTCTTAAAGATTGGAGCTCTACTCACAGCAAGGGGTCAGGACTACTGTCTTCCAGGGGCATATAATCTGTGAGGCCTGAACAGCTGGCTAGGCCTGTGGGAATGTGGCTTCCTGGTGTCCACAGCTGAATTCAGGGACTAGAAGATCCTCCTTGGGGACTGTAAGAAAAGTTCCCTTGAGATGTTACAGCAAGTTCCCTAAAGTATTATTTGGCTAATTTACAGATCCTCCTTGGGGACTGTAAGAAAAGTTCCCTTGAGATGTTACAGCAAGTTCCCTAAAGTATTATTTGGCTAATTTTCAGGAAAGTGGCCCATTGGGACTGACCTGAACAGCGGGAATTAGGCTGTGAAGCAGCGTCCAGGGGGTCTATACAATCAGAATTCTGGAGCAGGACACCCAGACGGGAGAACCTGTGAGTAACTCCACCCACAAGTGCTGGGGACACAGGACAGCCTCACCTGGATCATGTTAACTCCAAAGACATCCCCACCTACCAGGGGGGCGCACTTAGTATGCCCTGTGGATGATTTAGGGACCTCCCATCATGCCCCTGTGTGCTCATCCTGTCTGGAGGAGTCATGGAGATTCCTAGCACTCTTGCCTTGAGACAAGGGCGTGTACAAAGGGAGGATCCCAAGAGCCCACAAGCCAAACAGCTTGGCAGAACTATGTAGATCTGACCATCTGACCATCCCCTTCCCCTTCACACCTCAAGGGGCCTGGAAAGGACCCTGGAACTTGTGGACACATCTTTCCAAAGTACCAAGACTTGGACCAGCTACATTCAGGGAGATTGAGACCAACCTCTTCCATGATGAGGAGCAGAGCTCTCTGCCCAGATGCAAACCACAGGAGGCAGGAAGGGTCAGAGGCCCATGAAAACTGCAGGCGCAGCTGCCCAGGGCTGCGGTGTTCTAATCAGCCACCAGTAGAGGCTGAGTGAAGGTGGGAAAGCCCAGCACGCACAGGCCCAGCTCTGGCTTTGGTCAGCTTTCTCCCCTGGGGCTTGAGAAGGAATGCCAAAGGGAGTTCTGACATGAGGGAGAAGGAGATGGATTTGGATTTCAAAAACTGGCTCTCGCCCTGCAGGGCCAGCTTCATGGCCGTGGCCTGGGGGTCACTGTGCCTACAGTGGAGTCGTCTCTGCAGCACTCAGGATTTCAAGATAGCAGACTGGGCTCACTCAGTGGCCTCCCTCCATCCCTCACCAAGCTCACCAAGGAGGGAAGAAATGGAAGGGTGGTTACGCCCAAAGATGACGACCAGAATAGGGATCACTGAGACGGTTGTAGCAGATGTGATCAGGTCAAACAAGAAACTTCAGGCCTGGAGTAAGGGGATGGAAAGGTGGTCATGATGCCCCAGAGATGAGGCTAACCCAGAGGGTACTCCTGCCAGTTGATGTGCTTCCCATGAGTGAACTGGATACTCACATAGAATCAAGCTTCCCTGGCACACCCTCGACAGCCACTGGTCAACACGTAACAGTTTGGAGGATGTGCATTTTGAGTAAAAGGAGCTTGGCAGCTGGTGAGAGACTAGCCACCGCCCCCAAACAGAAACGTCAGTCATCAGTGTCCCTGCCAAGGAGCTTGTCCCACATTCTCCTGTGCTCACTGAGCATGGCGTGAAATGTGAGCCCAAGGGCGGCTCCAGGCTGCAGCCAGGGCTGCACAGAGGCAGGCGTCAGATGGGATCCTCCTCCTCTGAGATTCAGCCACTGCCACCTGAGATAGAAGTGGGTCTCCACGACCCTCCAAAGAGGCAAAAGTGCAAGATGGACTTCACAGAGGACACAGACTAGGAAAGTGTCTTCAGGGAGGACAAAGTGTCACATTCATAGGAAATAACCTCAGAAATGAACGGGATGACATGGCCACAGCCGAAGAGCTCAATAGAGGATGTAAGCTCAAGTGAAAGACCCATCGGAGGAGGCGCAGCAAGCACCAGGGATGCCAAGAAGGAACAAGAAGTAGCCGAGAGGCCAAGAGAGTGGAACACTAAGCCTAGAGCAAGAGTGAGAGCCTGAAATGGGAGCACGGGAAAACGTTAGCAAAACTATCCAAAAAAACAACCCCTTGAGCAGAGAAGCGCCAGAAAGTGTGAGGAGATAGAACCGAAGAGAAACCAGCACCGAGACGGGTTCAAGTCAGTCGTCTTCAAATGAAGGGCGTCCAGCCAGGCGTGGTGGTTCACACCTTTCAGCACTCAGAAGGCAGAGGCAGGCCATGTCTGTGAGTTCCAGGCCAGCCTGGTCTACATAGTGAGTTCTAGGTCAGCTGCGGCTACAGGGAGACCCTGTCTCAAAAAGACCAAAATCAGGCAGGTGTGGTAGCACATGCCTTTGATCCCAGCACTCAGGAGGCAGAGGCAGGAGGATCTCTTAGGAGTTCCAGGCCAGCTGGGGCTACAAGGAGATTCTGTTTTAAAAGAACAAGGACAAAACCATTTTTTTGCCCAGACCTGCACAATCCTCTCCCAGATATCGATGCAGAGGATTCTCGCCACTCCACTGGGGACCCTCTACTCTTCCTGACCCATAAAGGCCTTGTTAAAGTTTGGTTGGTCCCCAGCATGATGCCACCGGGAGAGAGTGGGACTTTTAAGAGGTGAGGCCTAGTCGGGGGTCTTCAGGTCATTGGGAGTGTGCCCTAGAGGGGAATCTGAGGACACTTCCTGTTTCCTGGCCACAAGGTGTTGGCCTCTGTGGCTAGAGAGGCAGCCTGCAAGCAAGATGGGAAGGAGACAGGTTCGTGCCCCAGAAATCTAAGGTTCCATCACTATCGCTTGGCCCAGATCCCAGAACTACCACCTTTGGTCCTAAAACCAGGAAAGGCTATCCTGGTCTCCACTGTGCACTTCCCTCCCTGAGGAACAGTTCAGCATGGGTTATTGACGAGGTGCAAAGGAAGCTGGGAAAGCGAATGTCCAGCACGGCTCGCCACCGTGGTGGGAGTTCACAGCCTTCTCAAGGTGGGGGATTCTCCCAAAACACAAAGGGGTCAGGTACCAGGCTGCCCAAACTGCCAGACAACTACCGCACACTCTAATGGCTGTTTTTGCAGCTTTCTAACTGACAAAAACAGACCAGCCCCCACCCCCTTACATTTCTTGGATTTTTGCCTTTGCTGTCTATAACAAGCCAAGCAGCTGCCTTTGAAATCCTCTAAGGACACCATTTCTTTCCCTTTCTGAGTTCCCAGTTGAATACCATGCAGCAGACAGGGGGAGAGTGCCAGGCATGGGGGTGCACACCTTTAATCCCAGTACTCAGGAGGCGGAGGCAGAGACAGGTGGATCTCTGGGAGACTGAGGCCAGCCTGGTCTACATAGCGAGTTTCAGGCCTGCTGGGGCTACAGGGAGACCCAGTCTCAAAAAGGTGAGAGAGAGAGAGAGAGAGAGAGAGAGAGAAGAGCAAAAAGAGAAAAGGCAAGGGGAAAGCAGAGGCTGAGGCAGGAGGATTGCCAGGAGTTCAAAGCCAGCTGGTCCACATAGACACCTCTCTCTGCATGTTTTCCTCTCAGTTCTTTGACTGGTGGATGTTTATAGATGAACTTGTGCATATATGTAGATCACTTTCCTTAAAAACAGATCCTCAGATTGGGTATGGTGGCTCACAGCTATAACCGCAGCCTGTGGGAGGCTGAGGCAGGAAGATTGCCCCAGGGTCGAGGCCAGCTTGGGCTATACAGTGAGTTCCAGGCCAGCCCAGCTGCAGGGTAAGATCCTGTCAATGAACACAGTTTCTCAGGATCCCATCTGCTTTTAAATCTAGCTGTGGAATGAATTCTTGATACAGCCACGCTGCCCAGAAGTCTAAGTCTCATGCCTTTAGGCTAAACAGCAGGACACTTGCACAATCCACCACTAGATGGTGCTCATGTGCCGGTGGATCTCTGAATTCAAGGCCAGCCTAAGTCTACATAGCTAGTTCCAGGCCAGTTGGGGCTACAGGGAGACCCTGTCTCCAAAAGACAGAAAACAAAAACAAAACAAAACAAAACAAAAACCCCAAATCAAAAGACTCTAGTCTTCCTATGCCCTGGTCAGCACCAAGCTTCACATCTCCGACTTCTGCTTGTGGTGATTAGCAGCTGGTCATTACTGAACCTGACAGCACTGCTCAAACTGTGTTCCCTCAGCGAGACAGCAGAGGCAGCAGCCGTGTCACACCTAGGAACTTGGTAGAATGTGTTCTAATGTCCCATGCTGGAGTCTGAGACCCCTTTCTGTAAAACATGTGACTCATAAAACCAAGACATTTGCCTGCTTTCAATGAAACATTTACTAAGAATGTTCTTGGTAGTTTGAAGAGAAATATGTCAGAGCTTCTCAGAAAAAGAAAGGAAATAGCACAATCTGCCCTGATTCCACAGAACTGGGGTGGAGGAGGAAGCTTACAGAGGGGTGGCTGGCCCAAACGTACGAGGAGTGTCATCCCTGATCACACACACATCATAACACCAGGACTATGTGCCAGCCGCCACTAGGCAGGAAGAACCCCCCCAACACTTGTTGGCTTGGGGGGACATTTTTGTTTGTTTGTTTTTGAGACAAGTTCTCCCTGTAGATCCACACCTTGAGTCCCAGCACTCTGGGAGCAGAGGCAGGCGGATCTCTCTGATCCAAGCCAGCCTGGTCTACATAGCAAGTATCAGGGCAGCTGCGGCTACAGGGAAACCCTGTCTCAAAACACAGAAAAGAACAGGGAGAGAGTGGTAGAGGAGATCACTTGATGCCAACTTCTGGCCCTCGCTCACACTCAGACACACAAACACACACACATATACACACACGCTCACGTCACATATGCATAAACATCTTTCATATCCTCTTAATAAAAAAGAAAGAAATGGCATACAAAAGCACCAAAAGAAATTGCTCCAGGACCAGCAGACCCTCAGCATTCATGGTCAGCATCTATAGTCTGGAATGTTCTGTAGGCTCCTGATATGACCCAATTTATCGCTTTCCTGAACCGGGAGTTTAAATAGTCTGGCTCTGAGGCTAGCCTATAGGAACAAGAGCCTCTGCTTGAGAGTGAAGCCTACCTGGCTGCCCAGGACCCAGCACCCAGCCCAGCACCCAGCCATCATCCTTTCTGTTTATTTGTACAGAGCCACTCTGCTAAAGTAAATGTTTTACTTGGTAGCTGAGGCTGCCAACACAAAGAGAGCTGAGACGGTGATGGTTCTGAGTCACTAATGGAAGGTTTTTGTGGAGTACAAGACACAGCCAGAGAAGACGCTGCTCTGCGATGTTAACTGGACAAACACAGAAGAGTTAAGTGGCTCATCCTAGAACCACCTCATTCCACGAAGGCCCCAAGAAACTGCACGTCAAGAGAAGAAGTAAACAAACAAGAAGATGGCATCCTCCCGTCTCTTGCTCATGGTTGCCGTGATGCAGCAGTTCCATTTCTGGGTATACAACCAGGGAACCGAAAGCCGGGATTGCCTGGCTCTGTAAGCGTTTCAGAGGTATGGCAGTGCTGAGTACCACACCGTGCTGCGGGTTGGAGGGGAAGTCACATTGCAAGCCAGGAAGCAAAGGAGAAAGAACCCTGAGGTCCCATGGCCTCTTTCAAGATCCCCCAATGGCCTAAGTCTCCCTTTCTCTCTCTCTCTCTCTCTCTCTCTCTCTCTCTCTCTCTCTCTCTCTCTCTCTCTTTCTCTCTCTCTCTCTCCCTCTCAGAGAGGAATTGAAAATGAAAACGGGAATTTGGGCCAAGCCTGACAACCCATATTCAATCTTCAGGACACACATGGTGGAAGAAAAGAACCAATTCCCATACATGTGCTGTGGCATGTATAACCCATGTACGTAAACACGTACATAAATAAATGAATGCAATACAAATATTTTAAATGAAAACAGGAATTTGCACACTGTGGTCATAGCATTATTTACAAAAACCAGAATGTGGAATGTGGAACCAACTTGGGTATCCAGACGTAGCAGGTAAATGATAAACAAAAACAGGATGTGTGAATGTGCGCAGTGGAATAGTCTTCAGCCTTAAAAAAGAAGGTAATTCTGCCCTGTGTCACCGTGTGGATGAGCCCTGGGGTGTTATGCTGAGTAAAATGAACTAGTCACACAAAGACAACTACTGCATGCATCCACAGATTTGGGGCCCTGGAGAAGTCAAACTCCAAGACAGAATGGGTGGGCGTTGCCAGGGGTTGGGGGAAAGGTGGAAATTGTTTCACAGATGTGGAGTTTCAGTTTGGGAGATGAAAAGGTTCAGCAGGTGCTGATGGTGAAGGCACTGAAAGCTACAGAACTACACATCTGAAAATAGCTCAAGAGCCAGGCACTCAAGGGGCAGGGGCAGAAAGACTGTGAGTTTGAGGCCAGCCTGGGCTTCACAGAAAGAGCCTGCTTCCAAAAAACCAAACGGAAAAAATAAATGGATAGAATGATGAGCTTTATTATGTGTATTTTATGCTGATGAGGGGAAAGAAGGTGGTAAAGCCAAAATCATGAGAACCAGGGCACAGGAAACACGTGACCCTGAGAGCTAAATGAACTGGTGGCTGCGTGGAGACAAGCACATGCTACAAGTGACTGGTCCCTGGCGTCCACGGGCGAGAAGCGGGTAAGTTACACGCCAGGCTTCCCTTCTAAGTGGGAAGCAGGGATTGGAACTCTGAGGGGTCAGGCTTGGATTCTGCTCTTCCTCCGCCCGGGCCTCACCTCCGGATAAGCACGGCAGCTGGGGATTCCCAGAGGGCCCTGAAGCTCGGTGCTGGCTTTGTTTCCACCCCTGAGCTTCAGAGGCGGCTTCCTGTTTGTGTGCTTTCTCCCTCCCCTTCCTCCTCTGGGCCGGGACAGGGTCTCACCCTGTAGCCCCAGCTGGCCTGGAGCTCACTAGGAAGACCAGAACATCTGTCCTCCATCTCACAGAGATCCACCTGCTGCTGCTGGGGTTAAAGACATGTGTCGTCGCAGGGCCTGCTTCCTCACCTACAGGTCCGCGTCGCCTCCGAGCAGGGAATGGTCACCTCCTCCCCGTGGGCATGGTGTGGGCGGTGCCCCCCGCCCCATTCTGAGAACCCAGTCTTAGTGGCTGGAGACTCACCAGAGCTGTGGTGTACATTTCCACTGAACTTTCTCTCCCTTCTAGACATGCAGGGATTTCACTTTGTGTTCTTTTTGTAAAATTTAGCAGGTAACGCACAAGAAGGCAGCTGTGACATCTGTTACCACACGGCACAGGGTGTGATGGCCGAGGGTGGACTATCACAAAAGCTTTCCTTGGTTTAGCTGTTCATATGCTGCTTTCGTTCTGCCCAAAAGTAACCATTTGCTAGAGTTTTCTTCTTTTCTTTTAAAGTGCATGGTTATTTTTTTATTTATTTAATATTTTGTTTATTTTTATTTTATGTGTTTCAGTAGGTGCACCCACGTCATGCAGTGCCCACAGAGGTCAGAAGAGGGAGTTGATTCCCTGAAACTCGAGTTAAGGATGGTTGTTAGCTACCATGTTGGTGCTGGGAATGAACCTGGGTCCTCTGCAAGAGCAGCCAGTGCTCTGAAGCGGTCCCCAGTCCCTGACCATTGACTCTAGGCGGCGTGGGGCAGAACATGGGAGTTGCAGGAGAAGGCGGAAGAGTGGGTATTCACCACATTGTGGGCAGAGGAGACAGTAAGAGAGAGAGAAAGAGAGACAGAGAGAGAGACAGAGAGAGAAATGAGGCCCAGCTATAACCTGCAAAAACATGTCTCCAAGGACTTACTTTTGCCAACTAGGCCCATCTCCTAAAGTTTCCAGAATCTCGCAAAATAACACCTATATCTGGGGATGAAGAGTTCAGTCCTTGAGCTCTATATATTTTATATCCAAACCGGAACAGTTCATTTGTAAGTTTTTTTCATATGTAATTCATATGTAAGTTTTTTTCTTTTACATTTATTTGTTTATTTATTTAGGTGGTGTGTGTGTGTGTGTGTGTGTGTGTGTGTCTCCCTAAATGCACAACACCGGATTTAGTCTGGACGTCTTCAAGGCAGTCTGGAGCAAGAGGTTGAGGCAGCTTATCAGAGAGCGATTCTGGGAATCTGTAAGTTAACGCCCCCGGCCTCGGAGTAGGAAGGAGAGAGAGCGGCTTAGACGGGGCGACTGTGCAGCTCTGGGCTGGGGAGTGAGCTCTGCTCGCGCCACAGAGAGCCGCCAAGGTGCTTTCTAGAACTTCCCACTGCAAGCAGGAGGCTGGGGCAGCTCCCCACTGGCTCTTGTCCCTTCTCTGGGTGACAGTTGTACCTGAGAAACCTTGACTCCCCCACACATCTGGGGGACAGAAGCAGATAAACCGCAGCTAAAACATTGCAGGTGCCCTGGGTGCAAAGGAGAAAGATAAGCTTGAGATGAGGGGACCCAGGCTGCATGAGGGGAGTGTCACATGAAGCCATCTGCTGTTGGAGTAGCTGAAGTGGGGGTGGGGGGTGGTGCAACACAGAGCCGGTGTCTGTATTCCCAGCATGAATGAATCTGCGAGCTTTTCTCCTATTGTTATAGACTCGGCTCAGATGGAATATCTCTTTTTGAGGTAGACTCTCACTCTAGCCCAGGCTGGTCCTCCTGATCCTCCTCCTTTCCCTAGTGTTGGTATTATGGGTGTGTGTCACCACACACATTTGTGTTGTTAATGTGTGTATGTTGTTTATATGTAGCATGTGTTGGTGTGCATGCTTGTGTGTATGTGAGTGGTCAGGCACATGCCTCATGCCATCGTGTGCATGTGGAGGTCAGAGGACAACCTGGGGTGTAGTCCTCACCTTCCACCTTATTCTAGGCTAGGTCTCTTGTTTACCGCTGAGTAAGTTCAGCCAGGTAACTAACCCAGGGTAGCTGACTTTGGAGTTTCCAGGGATTCTCCTGTCCCCACTTCGCATCTCGCCATAGGCACGCTGGGATTACAGCTTCACGCCACCTCACCCACAACTTTCCATGGATTCTGGGGATGCACTCTCAGGCCCTCACACATGCATGGCAATTACTCCATCCACTGGAGTTCCCTCCCCACCCTTCTCCTTTAATGTCTTATATATCTTTTTTTTTTTAAAGACAAGGTGTCATGTACTTCAGGATGACCTTGAACTTAATATGTACCAAGGACAACCTTGAATTTCTGATCCTCCGAGTACTGGGATTGCAGGGATCAGTCACCATATCTGGTTTTATGTGGTTCCAGGGCCTCCTGTGTGGCAGACCAACACTATCAACTGAGCCACATCCCCAGCTCATGCCATATATGTTATACCCTGCCATCTTTGGTTTGATAGTGCTTTCTTGATAACTGTTGTATTTATATTCATGAGCAAGGTTGACCTTTCACTCCTTTGCATACTCTACTTTTCTTGTTAGAAGACATTGGTTACACAGAGTGAAACGGTTCCTATTGTCAGAAAGAGTTGCCATGAAATCACTTTAACCTCTATTTGAATTTCTACAAAACCACCTGAACCTGGCATTTTCTCTGGGAGAAGATTTTAAGTCACCAATTCAATGTTTTCTAAGAACTCTGGAACCTGCCAGATGTGGTGGTGTGTGCCTTTAATCCCAGCACTCAGAAAGCAGAGGCAGGAGAGTCTCTGTGAGTTCAAGGCCAGCCTGGTCTATGTAGAGATTTCCAGGCCAGCTGGGGCTACAGGGAGACTCTGTCTCAAACAAACAAACAAACAAAAACCCTATGGAACCATTTAGGCTTTAGACTTTAAAAAATACATTTATTTACCTATGTATTTTGGGATAGGGGTCACACATGGCACAGCATGTGTGTGAGGTCAGAACCACTTTCAGGAGTCGGTTCTGTCCTCCCACGATGGGAGTCCTGGGGGTCAAACCTAGGTTGCCAGATCCTATTCAGACCTTTCATGTCTTCTTAAAATGAGCCTGAAAAGTTATATTTTTCCTGAGATTTGTTTCTATTTAGAAACAAAATAGAACGATCTATTTCATTCCATATTTTATGGCATACTATATTATTTATAGTCTCATTTTTTATTTTATTCTTTTTAGGGGCGGGGTGAAGAGTAGTCCAGATTAGCTTCCAACTCACAATCCACCTGCCTCAGCCTCCCAAGTGCTGGGATTATATGGGTGAGCCACCACACCTAACTTCGTTTTATTTTTAATTGTGATAAGAGGCATACTGTTCTGTAGCTAATCTTCAGAGCCAATCTTAGAAAATGAAACTATCCGTGAACCAACTCCCACTTCCCCTTCCCAGCCCGTAGCAGTCGCACTTCTGTTGGCTCCTGTGAGTTTGTGTGCTCTGCCCTTTACAATGGTGCCTGCGTTTCCACAGATGTTCCTGGTAATGCTTGTTTGGGCTTTTTTGTTGTTTATTAATAGATTGTACCAGAGCTTTGTCCAGAAGTTTCCTCTGGCCTTCTGTTGCTTTGCATTTCCCTCCCAAGGGTCTCTGGGGAATCCGGTCCTAACACTGTTCTGGTGGGTTTTCTCAGCCACCCAACCTAGCTGTCACTCATTTGGACTTCAGTCTTTCCTAGATAGGTGACCTTGTGACTGGGCCTCTCTGTGTTTCAGTTTCTCCACTGATGAAAACAGAACAGTACTTTTAGCTTATCAAGTTTAGGGAATAATTAGTGAATATGTATTGGCTGCTTATGACAACGACCAGCCCACAGTAGATACAGCCACATGCTCAAGGCAACATTTCCATCAGTGAGAGGCCGTATTGGTCCCATAAGATTACACTGGAGCTAGAAAATTCACATCACCTAGAGACATCAAAGCTGTCTAGCACTAACACAGCCATCACTCACAAATTCCTGAGGACACTGATGTAAACCTACTATCCTGACCATTGCATTAAAGTGTATCACATTCAGCTATGTACCCTGAGCGTGCACCTAGGTTTGTGTGGGTACACTATGCTCTACATACAACTGTGAACTGTCTAATGACAGATTTCTCTGAACTTATCCCCTGGGTGCATGGCCTGCTTGAGCAAGAAAATCAAAAATTCAAGGTTAGCCTGGACTACAAAGTGAGTTCAAGGCCAGTGTGGACAACTTAGTGAGACCCTGTCTCAAAATGAAAATTAAAAAGAGGGCCGAGGTGACAGCTCAGTAGCAGGCACTCGCCCAGTGTGTCCGAAGCTTCAACAATTCAATTGACAAAGCTGCAAGAAGTGAAAAAATGGGGGCTGGAGAGACGGTTCGGCAAGTAAGAGCGTTTTCTGCTCTTCCAGAGGACCTGAGTTCGAGTCCCAGCACCCATATCAGCCAGCTCACAACTGCCTGGAACTTCAGCTCCAGGGGATCTGACACCCTCCTCTGGCCCCCATGGGCACAGCATGCATGTGATACACATATGTACACTTAGGCACACACACACATGCACATAAGATAAATAAATCTTTTTTAAAAAAGCAAAAAAGAACTTGTCTGCTTGTTAATCCAAGTCTGCAATGTGTTGCCGTCTTATTCTCCACTCTACCTCCCAAACCGTCCCCAGCTGTCCAGTACTCTGGGCATCAACTCCTGTCCTCAGCAGGAGATCAGACCCCACCTGACCCCATTCCACTCCACTCTCTCCCCCTTCTTTCTGCTTACCCTGTCCTCCTTCTTCTGGCATCTTCCCAAAGCACAGCAGCCTCATGCAGGGAAGTCCCTGGATCCAGGTTGATAGCAACTAACTGTCCTGGACAGCTGTATACAGCAGTGACTACTTTGGGCCTCAGTCTCATGAGAAGGGCAGAACTTCCCAGTGTCCTCTAACCCAGGAACCTAGGTCACAAGTTGAGCAGCTGATGCTTTCTCTGTCTGACTTCTTGAGGGCCTGAAGGTCTGGAAGCTGGCTTCCCAATCTCAGATAGTGAGCCCTTAAAACTCTCTTTGGAAAGGAGCCTTCTGGGATTCCCCTCAGAAAGAAAGGAGACCTGTTCTTGTCCTTCCTGGCCCTCGGGGATTCAAGACAACTAGGAGAGTGAAGGTTGCGTGTATGGTGAGCAATATGTCACCAAGGATGCCTGCTAGTGCCCATGCCCCTCCCCTGCGCCGTGCTTCTGGGAAGCCTGCCTGGCCTGGAAACCTTCTGGCTCTAGCCCTTCCAGACCAAGGCCCTGCCTGGAAGATGGAAGGGCAGGACACTAGCAGGCAAGTCTGAAAAAGGGCCTGGGGGTTGGAGGATAGGCTGAAGGCAGACTTCCCCTGCTCTCCTGGGACTGGGTCACTGGAGAACTTTCAGGCTGCCCCTTCTGAGGCTCTGGGCCCCATTCCAGGCCAGGCTTCTGCTGGAAATGAAGAAAAACAATAAGGTCTGTACAGACGTGCTGGTCATCAGCAGGAGAACATTGAATTCCTCCTGCCTGGTTTCCTTAGAGAAGCCCCTGTCTGCCTCTTTGCTATGGTGACTGTATTAGAACTTTAAATATTGTCTTCCCAAGGATGACTCTGTGGGATTTGGAACTCCCCAGATCTGAGTCTTGGAGGCTTCATTCTGCCCCATGTACATAGCCCACAGGAGTCCCGTGTGCAAACACGTCCTTACACACGCACATGCCTGCCTGCCTGCGCCCCCATCGCTCTTCCTAGCACTGTACAGGGAGCATGTCATGTGGGAGGACCAGGTTACACCCTGGCTTATCAGCTGCTTCCTGACTTCCTCTGCCTGAATTCTTGAGGGCCTGAAGGTTTTGGAGATGGTCTGTGCACACAGCTTCCTGATCTCAGATAATGAGAGGAAATGAGATCACAGGCACAGAGAGAGCTACAGATTTGAGGCTTCAGATCCAGCCTCCACTCCCTGACCTGTGATGTCCGCCTGTCTGTCTCCCTCCAGGCAACCTTTGACTGTTCCCCTGGAGCCTGTGGACCCCATCTGAGATGTCTTATTTTGGTTGCTGGGGCCTGCCCATGGCCTTTCTCGCTCTGCTTTGCTGCCCAGGTAAGCTGATGCTCAGAGTTCCTTGCATGTGGCATCCTGGGATGGAGGGAGGCACCCTGGCCTTGCAATTGAAACTCTGAGCACAGAGGCCATCCACTGTGGGTGCAGAAGGCTGAGTAAGTCTGACTTTGGGTCTCCCTGGCTTCAGGCAGTGGGTAGGCATTTGGACACCAAATGGAATGGACTCTACAGCCCTGGGAGCTGGTGTGGTAGGTTGCAGAAGCTGAATGGTGAGCAGTGGATGGTTGGGGGCTTCAGAAAGGGTCTAAGAAAAGACTAGGTGGTGTGCCAAGCCTGTCTTCAGAAAGGGCATAGTAGACAGCAGCGGAGAGCAGAAGACACTGCGCATTAGTTCAATAAAGCGAAAATGAAACCCCTTTCAGTAGGTCAGAGGGACCATGAAGAAAAACACCACCTCATGCTGAGCACCCTGTGTCTCAGACAATCCGCCAAAAGCTTTCAAATACTATTTCTATGAACACTCGGGACCCAGGGGACACTAGCCTTCTTGATGGATAAAGAAACTGAAGCTCAGAGAGTGAATGCGTCTAGCCCAAGATTGCCCAGCCAATACATGGCAACGTCTGGGTTTAAATCCAGCGCTGTCTACCTATAAAGCCCCTCTTTTATCACCCATTTACATGCCACTACCTGACAGCTGAGTGGGCCGTTCAAGGAGGTAGGAAGCACAGAACACACAGGGGCCTGACCAGCACCTTCCTGGTCCTCAGAGAGTGAAGGTGGGTACTGAGGGCCCCATTTGCATTCGGGAGGGAGAGGATGTGCAGAACACAGGCCCAGTCTTCCCAAAACACCAAAATGTCTATAGGAGCATCAGCACGAATATGAGTCAGTACAACAGGCACTTTTCACTGTAGTCTATTGCTTTTCTGGCCTTATCTCTCTAACATTTCTCCTCCTAGCTGAGCTCTAACCATGTTGGTCTCACTGTTGCTTCAAGAGAACATGCTCCCAGGGCTGGAGAGATGGCTCAACAGTTAAGAGCAGTTGCTGTTCTTCTAGAAGACCTGAGTTCGATTCCCAGGATCCACATGGTGGCTAACAACTGTCTGTAACTCCAGTTCCAGGGGATCTGATGCCCTCTTCTGGTCTCTGAAGGCACGGCAGAATGCACTTCCATACACGCAGGCAATACAGTCATACACAGAAAATGAGAGAGAGAGAGAGAGAGAGAGCGCGCTCCCAGTAGCAGTGTGCGAGGCATACCAGTGGTTCAGTGGTTGCCTTTGTCTGAAGTATGTTTCCACAGTATGCTCAAGGCTCACCACTCCCTTCATCTTTGTCCCAATGTCATTATCTTTTGTTAACCACATTATTCAAAAAAGAGCTGTCGCACATCCATTCCCTCTCCCTGGGGCTTACCACCACCCAATGAGCATCCTGATGGTTCTCTATCATCGTGTGAGCCCAGAATGGACCACTATTCTCAGGGATGTCTTCATGGCAAAGCAAACATTGGGCTAGAGCTTGAGGAAGCAGAAGATAGGCTTGAGGAAGACTGATCTTGACCTTACAGACAGAAGGATTGCAGGAAGGACGTCCGGTGGCAGGGTGGGGCTGGGAGGCGGCCTTGTCGTTCTAGACATGCAGCCAAAGCCTGAAACAGGGAACAGGGCAGAGGGACCATAGGTGGCTTTTCTTCTTGGGCCTCTAGCCCTTGATCCTGACTGCTGGTGAGAGAGAGCTCCACTGACAGGCATTAGGGATATGCACTGCCCATGCTTCTGGTCTTCCAGGGTCTGCTGAGGCATTTGAGGTCTACACACAGACTGAGAAGGAGGTAGTAAAGGCCACAGACTCTCTGAAAGTCAACTGCAGCACTAGCTGTGCCGAGCCCGAACTGGGTGATCTGGAGACCTACCTGGTTAAGACATTGCTGGACCAGCATCCTAAAGGCAAATGGAAGCAGTTTCTAGTCTCAAACATCTCCCAGGACACAGCCTTCTTCTGCCACTTCACCTGTGCCAACGAGCAGAAGTTAAAGGAAGTCAAAATCAGCGTCTACCGTGAGTGTCTGTGTGGGCCTCCACTCCCCAGGGCAGAGCCCGGGTCTACTGAGTGGTCCTGAAGCTGCTAGGTGATTGCAGGAGGGCTCTCTAGTATGGTCCTTACCTGCCTGGGCTCCTGAGTCACAAGCATCAGGCCAGGCCAGCAGATTCTGAATCTGCCACACCCCTGATTGGACTCCATGAGTGGCCTGCAGCTCAGAAGCAGGTCATCCAGGTCGTGAAAATTGCCCAAGGTGGACAGCCTAACTAAGGTTTGAACAGATTTAGAAGTCCGCTCCCAGTACAGTGTCTCCAGCATCTCAACCCCAGCTCAGCCACCCCACATCCATCAGGCAGCTTGAATAATGCTCCAATAGCTCCTTCATTCATGGAGAGAAAGTGGAGGTCTCATGTGGTAGTCTTACATTCTCCCAAGGACCTGGGGTAAATGTGTGACTATCACACAGATGTACACACCTGCCAGGACAAGCCAGGATCCTTTCAACATCTTAGCTCCAGGTGCATCATTGGGACTCTCCTTATTACCGACATCAGTGGATCAAAATAATGGAGCTGACAGACAGAAGGACTGCGAGAAGGAGGACGCAGAGGTGGGGAGGGGCTGGGAGGTGGCCTTGTGGGTCTAGACATGCAGCCACAAGCCTGACACTGGGAACAGGGCAGAGGGACTCTAGGGGGCTTTTAGATGTCCTAAGTCATGGGTGGGGTGGGGTATTGGAGGAGAGGTATTCTAGTTTTAAAGGGAATCCAGGGTTCCACCATAGTTCCTGTTCAGTGGGTCAGGAATCACATTGGTCATGAAGCTGATCCCAGAGCAAGTCTGACTCCAACTCTAGCCTCATGAAGAAGCCCACTTCCAGTAGGCACTTCCTTCTAAATCTCTTGCAACACCATCACCCAAGTATTTAATGTGAAATTTGTGTTTAGTATCAGGAAAGGAAGGAGACAGGCCCAGGGTTCGCTTTTTTTTTTTTTTTTTTTTTTAAATCTTTCCAGTTCTCTGCACAATTTATGGATCTTCTTTTTGTAAATACTTGACCATCTCCATCTTGTCTATTTTCTAAATCATGTCCATAGAACTAGCACCCAGCACATCCTGTACCCTGAACTACTTCCTTCTCTCTCCTTACAGTTAGTAGGCCAAGCACCAGCCCCCTTCCTCTCCCACAAGTCCAGCTAGGGACCTAGAACACCAGGAGATGGGCCCTGGCCAGATGGGGATACATTTCCATGCCACCAGAGACCTCCCTATTTTGTCCCTTGCAGATCCTCCAACACAAGTCACACTGAAACTCCAGCCCCCGAGGGTGCTGATGGGCGAAGCCTTCACCATTGAGTGTAAGACATCAGCTGTGAAGCCCCTTGAGAGCCTCACCCTCACCTTGTTTCATGGCAAGGAGACCCTGAAGAGCCAGACCTTTGGGGGAGCTGTGCCCACCCACCAGGAGGCCACAGTCACATTCAACAGCACAGCCCTGGCAAAGGATGGCCTCAACTTCTCCTGCCAGGCTGAGTTGGACCTGCGACCTCGTGGTGGGGACATCACGCGCTTCATTTCAGAGACCCAGGTCCTTGATGTCTTTGGTAAGAAACACTTTGAGCAGATAGGGACAGAGGCAGCACTCCCTTTTGACCTCTTGAGCCCCATGCTCAGGTGGTTTAGGGGCATGTTTAATCGTAAGGTTTCTCTTTTAGTTCCTCCTTCCCTGGTTCTTTCTCTAAGTTTCAATCTTGGACCCAACTCTTTCAGAAGTCAGGAGAGCTCAACTACCTGGTTGGCCATTTTTGAGCTGTGTGACCTTGACCACAGCAATGAGCTCTCTCTTCCCAGAACACTGCTATTCTGTGACCATTGATGGCCAAAGACTGTTGTCAAGGAGCTTGCCTGAAACTCACTCAACTCCTCCAGAGGAGGGACATGGTCTAAACATGACCATGATTCCCTCCATGCATGGTATCCAGCGACCACATCCTGGTCCCAGGGGTCGCTGACAGGGGAGTGTCTGCTCCACCTGGTGGCTTAGAGCACAGGCCACCTTTATGTCTCTGCTCTCTGAAACCAGAGTGACTGCAGAATGGGGATTCATGGGTAAAGAATAATGGGTAGACTCTCTGGAGCACTGCCATGGGAAGATTTCTAAGACCATTGCCTCCTCTCTCCCCAGATCCTATACAGGGCAACCAGATGATCATCATCATCGTAGTCGTGTCCGTGCTGCTGCTCCTGTTTGTGATGTCTGTCCTGCTCTGCTTTATCTTCGGCCAGCACTGGCACAGGAGGCGGACGGGCACCTATGGAGTGCTAGCTGCCTGGAGGAGGCTGCCCAGGGCCTTCCGGACACGTCCATGAACTGAGGTAGCCAGCCCCCTGGTGGCTGCTAGAATTCAGCATAGCTCCTTCAGGGTGTGGTCCAGCCTTGGCTGAAGGGAAGGACTATGACAGCAGCATGAGACTCTGGGGACATTTTCTTTTTTTAGCTTAATTATAAACACTTGGATTTAACCCTGTGTCCTCCATGTCTGCTCCTGAGATAACAGTCAACAGCTCTGACAGGGAAGGCAGCAAATGTGGCTTGCCCCAGTGTGTCCCTCAGCTCCTGCCACCCCTGCTCTCTGACAAGGCTTTTCCTTAGCCTTTGCAGTCCAGGCCCCAGACATCCACCCACCCCATTAGGAGGGACAGATTCCTACTAAGAACCCATAAGGCCGAGGACATGGTCCTCAGGACCTCAGGCTGTTCTTGGTTGGAGCGGGAGATGCCCTGACTCTCCTTTCCACTAACAGAGTCAAGAGAAGGGGGATTCAAGGGAACTGGATCAGTTGTAGGGCCCTCTAGCTGGGCCTCTGCCCTCCAGGGGGCCTTAAGGAGCCTGGTGACAAGAGCATCCTCTTCTCTCTTCTTGTCCCATTATATTCAGGCCAAAAGGTGATGACATAGCCTTTGTCAGAGAAAGGAGGGAGGGGAAAGGCCAGTTTGATCTGGTGGCAGAGCCTTGCTCTGGTCCAGGCTGGAAACAGTGGGTCAACTGGGCTTTCATGGTTTCTGGGTCCTGGTGAGGCTTGATGAAACTCTTCTGCCGGATCTATTGGCTCAAGACGGCAGTGAAGTGGAGACAGCCTGCGGCCCTAGGGTAGAGGGCCTAGCTGAGGCAGAGGAGGTAACGGTGGCCAGGACATGCTGAGTCGGCAGACGTGGGGATGCAGGCAGGGATTCCAGGGCTCTGGCAGGCCCACACTGAAGCTGGTGAGGCCGGGTGAACATCTGTCTTCACGGCAGGCTCTCAGCATCGTAGTAGTCTAGGGAGAATAACATCTACCTCTGTTCTCCCTCCTGACTTAGTAGACCCCATGGAGGAGCATAAAATGGCCAAGCCAGTGCCTGGAGAAGTGGATAGTGGCAGCCCCCACCCACAGAGCACAGGCCCTCCCGGCCTCCTCATCCTCCCCAGGCTTGCTCCCAGTGCATGCCCACTAGTTCCATACCTGAGGCCGGGGCTACATCAGCACCAACGGTCTCTGTGGCACTGGGGGGTGGAGGTGGGGGCACAGCTCTCCTGAAGAGTTGAGAGAGAAGAAGGACCCCTTCTGAGGCCTTGGGTGGCTTTTGAAGTTTCACCCCCAAGCCAGTTCTTCCAGCCCAGCCCCAGATCCGGCAGCTGGCCATGCCCAGACCCCTCCAATCTCACTTACACCTCCCTTGGCTGGGAGGCAGGAGGCTGTAGCTGAATCCGGGGTGTACCCTGCCAGTGGGGCTGATGTGGGTCAGTAGGAGGGAAAGGCGCTGGCCAGGGTGGCATGGGGCCCAGGGAGGGCACTGGGCAGGGCAAGTAGTGGTGGTGGAAGACCAAGGGCTCTTCTGCATGTGTGTCCATCTCCTCCTCCAGCTGCTGCGGTTGGCTGGTCAGATAGACCTGGGATCATGCAAAGGGAAGAGGGGAGGTGGCGGATGCTCCAGCTCTCCCGGCCTCAGTGCTGCAACCCTACATTGGTTCCTGTACATATTCATCAGTAAAATGACTACTGTTAAGTGTGCTTTTGCTGCACGCAGGCCAGGCACTTTGGAGACACTCATTCCTTATCTCGAAGTGAGCGAGTCAAAGAAACAACTTGTCATAGAGCCTCCGGCAGTACAGGGACTGGAAGACTCCTAGGAACAAGTACTGGGAGTCTACAAAGCTGCTGGTGCTTCTGCACCTTCCGGGGTCCTTCGGTGAGGTGGGGTGCCCATCCCAGGGCCTCCTGATGATTCAGGAACTCAGCAGCAACTCAGGATCTCCACCTACCTGGCCTCCCCTGATTAGCCCCGCCTTGACCCCTCCCTGCCTTCTGGAGTCCCCCTCTCCTTTTCTCAGACCTCAGGACACCCCTTACCCCCTCCACTCTAGGTTCAGAATCCTACTTGGCTTTCAAGAGCTGATTCTAATGCCATCTGCTGTCCTCTCAGGATGATTCCTCCCTCACCAGGTGTGCACTTAGTGTGTACCCACTGCATGCCAGTCACAGCCCACTTAGACCTATATACACAGTTATTTACCCAGCCATTCATTTGTTGGACAAACCACAGTTGTGCCCCTAAAAAGAGTTCAGCACCAGGCTTCAGGGGTGCCTGCCCTACTGAGGCCTAAAGTCTACAGGAAAACCTCCCTGGAAACAAGACCAAGGCTGTGGTGGGGATCTGGGGACCCCCTCCTTCGAGATTGGAAGCTGACATGGGGCCTTGGCACATAATAGAAACCAAAGGGTCCCAGCGCGAGAAGTGTAGGTTCGCCTCCCGCTACTCCATACTGGGTCCCTTTTCTCCAGGGGAGACTTCCCAGGTGAATCTCCACCCTGAGGTCCACCCTCACATGCCCCACACACCTGTGGGCTGGGCCACTCAGGCCAGGGGTTCAGCGCTCCAGCCACCAGGCGACTCAGTAGCAGCTGGTGCATCTGTGCGTTCTGCAGCATCATCAGCTCCAGCAGGTCTAGGGACTGGGGGCTCAGCAGGCCCACCCGAGCTCCCCACAGCCCCTTCCCTCCCATGCCCAGAGCCAAGGGCCTTTAATTCTGATGCAGCCGAAGTAAAGAGGAGGGTGTGAAGCATGGATGCCCCACGGGGACCGGCAGAAGGGAGACAAGAGGTGACCCCAGTATCTTACCTTCCTTCACGCGGCTGGGCTGTGGGAGCGGTGATGGGACCACCCAAGGGAGGGGCTGCAGGATGGTCACCCAGGGCTAGGGATGTAGATGGGAAGGCTCGGCCGGGCCAGGTGGGACGGGCACGTTGGGAGCCCCCACACTTCCTTCTCAGTGCCTCCTAGCCAGCCCCTTCCTCCCCCCTCCCCCCTAGAAGCTACGCCCCACCCCAGCTCCGCAGCCCCCCAAACCACCTCCCCGGCAAAGCAGCCTCGGCTCCTTCCCTCGGCCCTCACCGTCGTGGCTGCACTCTGAGACGGAGCACTGCTCCAGCTCCTGCTGGCTGGGGAGGCCATGGCCCTGCAGGTCAGAATCACCTTGGCAACTGTGAGGACGCCAGGGAAGGCTCCTCCCAGCGTGCAAGCACCCGCCCTGGACTCCTGGTGCCCGGGGAAACAGCTCGAGTCCCGCCCTGGTCCTCCTCTTCTTCCGGAATGCAGGGTCCGCTGGGATTCCAGGCCCTGCCTCTCTTCTGGAGACCCACCCTCAAGCCTTCTGCGTTCCCCGAGACCGGTCTTCTTACCCTCTTGCATGCTGTCCAGGTGCTAACCCTCAGTACTGTGCCTGGGAGGTGGGGAGAAGGCACGTTCCTTGAGTGTGCATCTGGGGTGACTTGGTTTCTAGGTCCCACAGGAATAGAAAATTTTATAGGATGGAGCTTTGAGGATGTGAGGCAGATGAATGACAAGGGCGGAGGGTCGGCTCCCTGCCACTGGTGAATCACTCTTAGGACCAAGGGGTTTCTAAGGAGACCACACAGACTCTAGTCAGATTCACAGAACAGGCAGGGGCTCTGTCCCAGCATGCCTCGGGCTGTTTTGTCTCTTTCCAGCAGTTGCTTTCTCAGTTCCTGGCCAAGGTGAGCCGCTCACTGCCCTTCAGAGGTGAAGAAGGTGGGCAGCCCAGCACTAGACTCTGCCGAGTGGCCCCATTGCTCCGGAAAGGTTACCAAAGCGTGCATTCTTCTGACAGGAAGTGGGCAAGGTCTCTATTACTTAAGAACAGGTGAGACGGGAGATCTATTTCGGCAGCTGTGACATCCCAAGATAGGCTGTGTGCAGCAGTCAAGGAAAATCCCAACAGGAAGCTGGGATTAGCACCAGGGACTCACCCGTCCCCCATCTTCCTCTGAGCTCCTATCTCCCCTTTGCTCCTCAGTGCCTGTTTGTTGGTATACTGTTACCAGATTCATTGGCCGGGTCAGAGCCCGTGCCCTCTTAGCCTTACTAAGCCAAGCTCCACCCCACTCATCCTCAATAAGTCAATCAAAGAGATTGATTAATAGCGAAAAGCAGAAAGAGGAGGTATCTTCAATGTGGTCACACTGGGGAAAGAGACAAAGTGATCTGTCCCACTCCAGTCCATCTTCAGGGTCTGAACCTGAGGTATAGGTTGAGTGGAGGACCAGAGTGTGCAGGCTGAGAGGTCCCAGTGTGGTCACACCCATCATTGGCACACCGTAGTCTTAGCTCCAGTCTCTCCTGCAAGGTGATCTGACAAGTTGTCACAACTGTGTGAAATCTCTTTCTGGGAGACAAATCCCCCACCCCATTCTCTGTCTGGTACCAGGCTTCAGTATTCTCCTAGCATCAGCTTCCTGGGGAAATTCCAATTTCTTAGGGACCACTGTTTCAATAGTGTGACAGTCAAAGAGAATATTCTCACCCTTGCCACACTGGCTACAATCATTCCAAGGGCCATGAGCAATCCGAGATGCAGGCACTGTGGTCACAAGCACTGGATGAGCAGGGCCCTTTTCCTCTCTACTCACATTCTGTGAAGAAAGTCAAAGCCAGTCACGGTGCTCACCATCAGCAGACCTTGAACAAGGACGGGCCTGCGCAAGAAAGTGCCCACGTGAACACTGGAGACAGGACTGCACCCCGCTGGTTCTGAGATTGGGTGGAAATGAAGGCAAAGTTTAAAACCATGCAGAGCCCCCCAAGTGGGTGAGCTAGACTGGGCTAACATAGCACAGTGCTAGAGAACTTGCCTAGCATGTACAAGGCCTATGTACAAGGTTCAATACTCAGTACCAAGAAAAGGAGGCTACATGAAGAAAAGGAAATGACTCTGTCACTGGGGGATGGAGATCCAAGAAAGGCAGCTCTTGGATGGGGTCAGGCAGCACAGGAGGGAGGAGACAGTCCAGGCTGGGGACCACCCAGGAGAGGCACAGATGCAAAATGGACAGTGCCTGAGGTGACCCGTGCACTGCGGTGAGGAGCACTGTAATGACATAATGGTATTATACCGGTAAATTGTCACTTGCTGTTTGAGCTGGAAGCAGGGTTGCCCCAATCTCTGCCTTTTCATACCCAGGCATGTTTGTCTCTAATTGTTCTCCAAGGCCCCTTGTCTGGGAATGGGCTGGTTCCCCTAACTCTGTGACAGGGAGAAAAGGACAGCCCGAGAGTAAAGACACTGTGTTCTTGAGAACAGCTGGAAGGTAAAGGATTCCCAGCAGAGGTTACTGTTGTTTATCCCATGATGTAAAAATGTCTGCAGTTGGGAAGAGAAGCTGGAGGTTCAGCCATGGGAAGCTCATCCCCAAGCAACTTGAATTTTCCCAGGAATCTCATGCTGGGAAAAGGAGAGAAGGCTGAAGCTCAGGCGCCGGTCAGAGGGGAACTCACCTCCCAGAAAGAGATTTCAGACAGCTCTGATAATTTATCAGACTATCCTGCAGGAGAGATGGATGGATCATCAATGGGTGGGACCACTCCTTGACTGGGACCACTTAGCTACATACCTCTGGCCCTCTACTTGAATCCCATGCCAGAGAAAACAGTGAGGAGCCTCAGCTGACTGCCGCAGCTTCCGCAGTCGGCTTCTGCTGGATGCTGCGAATACTCCATTTGATGATGTTATCTCTATCTGTTGCTAGTTCTTTTATTTGGAACCCTCATGTGAGGGGGCACTCCACCCTGCCCAGGACTCTATTGGGAACTCCAGCCGATGGCCTCCCTAGGGCTTCCTCTGTCCGTTTCTGCTGGATATTTTGAGCATCTGATTTGATAATGTTTTGCTCTCTCTCTTTCTCTTTCTCTCTCTCTCTCACTTTCTTTTACTTTGGCTTGCTACATACTTAGTAAACTCAGTCTTTCAAAACTAAAAGTATGACTATCATAATCACTCTTAGGACTATATGGAAGAAGCAGACACAGGTCTGACCCAGTAGAGACTGGAATTTGAGGTTATAGAATGTAAACATCATCATCCTGGTAATGGGTAGGTGTTGAACAGGAAAGAATAGGTGATATACACAGCCATGTTTAGGAAGATTCATCTTGTGCCTCATATCTTTGTATCAGCCCCAATTCTGTGGACTTTTTTTTGAGACAGGGTCTTGGGTATCCTAGGCTGACCTCAAACTCCACATATAACCAAGGACAGACAGCCTTGAACTCTTGATCCTCCTGCCTGTACTTTCCAAGTGCTGGCATCACAGGCATGTATCACCACACCTCATTTATGTGGTGCTGGAGATCCAACCCAGGGCTTCATGAATGCTAGGCAAACAGTCTACCAACTGAGCCACATCACCAGCCCCAGTAGCTGTGTTGTGCCCAGGTCACAGAATCCTTTCAAAAGACCACCAGGGAGGCCAAATCCGATGCAACCGCACAAGGATCTTTATTTGCAAGCTGGAGCTCAGTCCACAACCCAACGCACCAACGCAGTGGGTGGAGGGAGAGTGGCCACAAGGAGAGGTAGGAGAAGCTTCTTATAGGTTTTAGACAAAGGGAGGAGGGGGATTTGCTGTGCTCCCCCCAGGTTGGTCACAAAAGCCCACGCGCGCCAAACACGTCTTTAAATTGGTTGGTTATGAACACCAGCAGTGGGTTGAAGGGGGCACGGGGGTCTCTCATTGGTGAGAGTCACCTTTAGGACAAAGGAATGTGCTGGCCATTACCTAAGTTCATTGCAGGCTTCTGTTTATACCTTATTTGGTCCTATTGTTTCCAGGCTTGCCTAACACGCCTGGGTCTGTCTCTCTTTGTCCACAGAGCCTGGGACCTGTAATAGTCCAGCTGGAGCGAGGGATATTTTGTGGTTTTTCTTAGGCCTCATCCTCACAGCTGAAAGTCTAAGGGATGTTTCATAGGGATGTACCCTCCCAACAGAACACTCTTCAGCCATTAATCATCCTGGCATAGAATATCTATTGATGTGAAAAGAGTTGAGAGAATTGAGTGAAAAATTAGCAGGCATAGTGGGATCTTATTTGATTTGTTTTTAAAGATCTCCTTTGGGAATCTTTTGTACTTAGAATCCTTCTCCCTAGAAATCAATCTGAATGATAAGATCTTATTTTTGCTTTTAAAAATCACATGTATTGGGACTGGAGAGATGGTTCATTGGTTAAGAGCACTGGCTGCTCTTGAAAAGACCCAGCAACCACATGGCAGCTGACAATCATCTGTAACTTCATTCAATACCCTCTTCTGACATCTTTGGGCATTGCACGACATGGGTGCATTTACACACATGCAGTAAATACACTCATATACATAAAATAAATTAATATATATTAATTACATATATTAGAACTGGAGAGATGGCTCAGTGGTTAAGAGCACTTACTGCTTTTCCAGAAGACTCAGGTTCAGTTCTCAACACCCACATGGCAGCCACTACCCATCCAAACTCCAATTCCAGGTGATCTGACACTTTCTTCTGCCTATAAAACACTCGTGCACATAAAATGAAAATTAAAAAATAGAAGCTTTCTAAAAATATCACCTGTATAGGACTGGAATGTAGCTTGGTGGAAAGATTGTGTTTCATAAGTGAGAGACCCTGGGTTCAATCTCCAGTGTCACACATGTATACAAATCATAGGAGTACACTTGTATATTTGTCAAGTATGTGTGTGTGTGTGTGTGTGTGTGAACATACACACCCATGTGTGCTTGGGGAGGCTGGAAGTTGGCATTGGATGTCTTCCTCAACCGCTTCTTCACCTTATTTTCTTCAGACAGGTTCTCACTGAACCTGGAACTCATCATTTTGGCTAGGCTGGCTGGTCGGTAACCCTGGGTCTGCCCCATCTCCACCTCCCAGCACTGGGCTTACAGAGAGACGCACACCCAACACCAGGCTTTTATCTGGGTGCTAGGAATCTAGACCCAGGTTCTCCTGCATGCACAGCCCATCTCTCTAGTCCTTGTTTGTTCATGTGGCGGCAGGGTTGTATGTGTACAGCCCGAGACAATTTGTCCTCCCTGTTGCCTTGGTAAATCTATTTCTAAAAATAAGCTAAACCTGGAAAAAGATTTGTACTCAAACATTTTCAACACAAGGCTGGACATGGTACCCAAGTGCTTTTAGTTCCAGCACGTGGGCAGACTTCTGTGAGTTCAAGGTCTTGTCTCAAAAAACTACAAAACAAAACAAACAAGTGACTTTTTGTTTGTTTATTTGTTTTGTTGTTTTTGTTTGGTCTTTTTGAGACAGAGTCTCCCTGTGGCCACAGCTGACCTGGAACTCACTATGTAGACCAGGCTGCTCTCCACCTTACAGAGGTCTGCTTGCCTTTGCCTCCTGAGTACTGGGATTAAAGACTTGTGTCACCACACCCGGCTCATGGTGTTATTTTTAAAGAGTTGGACATTATTGGACATTACCGAGTATCCAATGATAGGGGAATGGTTGAGTGAAGGATAGCATTCACCCAAAGGAACACGTGCCTCATTAAAACCCTCACATCTAGAAAGGCGAGCTTCCTCTCCATTGTAAGAATTCAAGCATCGGTCTCCATCTTTACTTTTGGCATGGATGAGGAAGAACCACCGAAAGCAGCAGCCAAGCATGAGGCCTTTTTTCTTAGGCCCTGTTTGTTTCTGAAGAGCAGCGGAAATACAGGAGTTGAAGGAAAAAGACAAAGAGGCGCTCTGTAGAGACTGGCAATGTGGCGGGGAGGAGCCTTGAAGTGGACCAGTGCAGGAATTTTGTCTCTGCATAAGCTCTCATGGTACTACCTCTATCCATCCTGATTGTCCTTGTGGGGATGTGTGAGTGTAGTTTTGTCCAACAGGTGGCACTCTGGGGACTTTACAAGAATGTAGACCTGGGTCAGGGAGATGGCTCCGTGGGTTAGGGTGCTCACTACCAAGCCTGGCAATCTAAGTTCGATCCCCAGGACCCACACAGTGTACAGAGAGAACTGAGCGCCACACAACCCCAAGCATGCTCTAGCACATGCCTGGTGATATGATTCCTTTAATCCCGGCCCTCGGGAGGCAGAGGCAGGTAGATCGCTGTGAGATCAAAGGCAACCTGAATGGTCTACACAAGTTCCAGGCCAGCTGAAACTACATAGTGAGACCCTGTCTCAAAAAGCCAAACCAACAACAAATAGCATGTAGGTCATGCTGCTAGGATGCTCTTAGATGGTGACCCATTTTCTTTCCAGGTCCCACTAGAACTGACATATAAAATGGAGTCTCAGAGCCTTACCTCTCAGGACCTGTGGAGCTGGGGCGTCACCAACCATGAGAGAAAAATCTCAGCTAAAGCTTCCAGGAAATCACTCTGACCAAAATACCCAGTGAAGAAACTGCTCAGGCTGGGGTGTGGGGGTATGACATACCCAATCCCAGGGGGTTAGAGTGGGACTTTTGGGGAGGTGGTTCCACTTCACAGATTTCACTTATCTGTGGGTGACAATAACTCAGTGTAAATTAGCTTAAGGAAAAAGAAGCAGTTTTTGTTTGGTTTTGCTCACATGATAGGACAGAGATGGAAAACGTATATAGTCAGACTGACTCAAAAGATCTATGATAACCAATACTGTCCACCTGATTGGATTAAGAAATGCCTAGGAGATTAGTAAAGCACAACTCTGGGTGAGTCTGTGAGAGTATTTCGAGAGGATTTGATCATGAGGGCTCTGATCTAATCAATGAATTAATCCCTCAATGGATTTATTGCATGATGGTATTTGGGGCAAGGAGGTGCTCCTGCCTAGTTAGAGGAAATAAGTCACTGAGGGGATATCTTCAGGTTATCTCTTTTCCTGACCCCGTCCTGTATCCCCTTTTCTCTGTGTCCTGGATGTTATAATGGGAGATCCTCTGCTCCACCACATCCTTTCCACCATGATAGATCCTCTGAAACTGTAAGCCAACATAAATCCGTCCTCCCTTAAGTTGTTTATGTCAGGTATCTTGG